>OX465516.1:1294775-2564550 GCA_950022985.1 Udea ferrugalis
CAAAACGGCCTCGCGGCATATTTGAAACTCAATATTAATTCAAAGTAAAAAAAACAGAGATTGACCATTATTATTTGATGCAATAAACTACCAGATCGCTAACTGTTAATAATTGCTGTCCAAATGTTTTAACAGACTGCAACAGTTGTTATCTGGCAAATTCATTCAGCGCGTGTGTAATATATTCTTTTTTACTTAAAACACTTTGCTAGTATTGTTTTCCAGGCATGCACTGGTGTATCGTCTGATATATTGCGGAAATATCGCATTGCACCGCATCGGGTGCCGTGGTTGGCATCGAAAATTTGGCTATTTGTCACCACTTGCAGGTAGGGATACCAATATGAGTGCGAATTTTAGATGGTTGTAAAAGTATGTAGCTCTTGTTTTTCCAATTCTGTGCGCTTTTGCTAGAGCGTCTTGTCGTCATGTACTGTCTCAGGCAGTTTTGATCTTTCTTACAATTTTTCGCTATGATTTTTTATGCCCTGTAAGTAGCTCGTCTAACTGCTAAGTACATATAATAGGTATTTCAAACTGAAAAGTGAATGGGAAGGCGACAAAAATTATGGGAATGGAATTTGTGTTTGGGTAAAATAAGAAGTTGTAAACAAGTCAAAATGGCATTTCAGTAAATGACGTGTGCGGGTCTGCTTGCCCGCGTCTGTTATCGGATTCGTTCTGTCGTCACAAATGAAACGCTGGTTTGCCTTGTTGCGAAACATGTAATTCTTCAAGGAGATAAATTTACATAAGTTTAGCCGGTTTACAATAATGGTTGCTCGATCCTCGCGCCGGGAAAAAGTGCTAAGCGTCACCTGGCATAGACACACCTCAATTGCTGCCATAGACAATTGAGGTGCGTTTACATTCATGCGCACTACAACATTAGGGTGCGTCGACATTCGTGCACGCCACAGACGCATTCAACATGTCTCTGAGAGGAGTACTCTGATCTGACGTGATCTGAGTGTTGGACGGGATAAATAAGCGCGTCAGATTCCCGTATGACATGACAACTTCGGTCTGACGTGGATAACTCTATAATGATAAGTTTTCAAGATTTAAAGTGAAAATAAAACGCTTTTCAAATAATTATATGCTTAGCCATCAGTCTTTTGGACAACATAGAATCGGCAAAATATTAAACAAATATCGAAATAGCAACCAAAAAACGAATAAATATAATCATTGTCATTGTGATACAAACTCCTCTTGTTATTTCTTGTTTTCCTAACAATATGAGAACAAATTTCATCCAGGAATATACAATATGCCGTAAAAAGTAAATAAGACCATTTGTTTCGCAAAATATTGATATTGCTCAACCAACTTTAACAAAACCACAGTTTTTACATATTCCTATATGTGGAAACGTTGTTGAAGTAACCGTATTGCTTATAAAAATGTGCAAATAGCGGACTTAATGCCAAGAGACATCTATTCAGGAATAAAATGAAAACATGCAATGCGGCTCTCATTTATGTTCAAATTCGGGGCTCCACTCGTAACATTTACATTTATGTATTTGTAAAAATCTTCTGACCGTCTCGCTATTACTGCTTATTTTGAGGCAGCTTTTAACCTAATTAAATTATTTTGTCACTACATTATAAAAATAATATCTCGTCCAGCTATACTACCCAGCTAATTAATTAAATTATTTTGTCACTACATTATAAAAATAATATCTCGTCCAGCTATACTACCCAGCTATATTATATGGCACAATAATACAGGGCCAGCTTCTTCTTCAAATGTTTGTTGTTTTTTAATTTTAGAAGCGCCGACTAGCTGTGCCACATTCTGGTCAGAGTTTTTTTTTAAAACATAACTTATGTGCACCCTAGTATTTCAGAAGATTTCGGCTGCACAGGTAAGTTACACGCCACCCTGTTGTAAACCGTGATACGTGGAGTACATATTGTGGGATCTTCCCTCAGGAAGGACCTATATGAACTTTTTTGATCCAGACCAGACTCATAATATCTTTTAAACGTAGGCTTTCATGGAATCACTACTCGGTCTATCTAATCGAAATTTTAATGTACAACAGGACGTATCGTCTGCGTTTCGATAAACGGAGCCATTTTGCTACTTGAAACTGGTTGATAAGAAGGGCGTTTGTTTGCTTGTTCTTACTTTAAGTTTAGTGCACCGCCTAAATTTCTTTGTCTGACCGTGTGGTTGACTGGTAGAGAATGCCTTCAGGCAGGCAATCCGCCATTTGTACTTTACTTTTGTGCAATAAAGAATAAATTCAGAGGCTTTTATTATTTAATAAAGGCCGCTCGCCAATCTAAAAAGCGATCCGTTAAACAAAGTATTCATTAGCCAGCTGAGAAGCTATTTTATAATCCATTTTATTCAACAGCTAACCTAATGAAAATTAGCACAAAATCGGTAGTCAATAGAGTATTTAAATTGTAAACTTTCCATCTCATCCGTTCTGAACTTCCGAAGTTCCTTAAGGGGGTAGTCGGTATCCTACGCCGGTACCTTATCTCCGCTCCGCTATCGCAACTAGCGGACCGCAGTTACAACGTAGGTAACTCTATTCACTACAAATTCGCGTAACTGCCCATAAATCTTGCATACACCGGGTTCCGCTCAATCCAGTCCGGTTAAGGGTTCCACGGGGATAATAGTGAACCCCTAAAAATGAACGATTGCGGTCCCACGGCCTTATCCAGGTAAGACGGCCAGTGTGGAATGAGCTTTTGGAATTGACTCATCCAAGTCAAAGGTTAAGAAGCTTGCGTGTTTAGGAGACCCAGTTAATCTGGTTTCCAAGATTTGCTACGTTAAGGAAAGTCAGTGAAATCGCGGAGGAATTTATCGCAGCCGTTATTATGAAATGTGATATTTGAAAGTGTCTGGAGCTGAATTGAAAATCGCTACTTGTTTCTTTTTATGAATATTGTAGCGTTGTATTACAAGGTTCATCCGCTTTGAAGGGGATGAGATATTGCCTAGAAAAGTGATTGAGTCTAGTTCTTAAGAGATGAAGGCGTGTCCAATGTAATTTTCGCTGTTTTCACGAATCTTTTCTCGTTGAAGAAAAGCGCTGTACTTGTTTTGTTCTTTAGTGAATAGAAATTAACTAATTGGCTATAAATCTGTTTTTGTTTTCGTAATTTACTCAGCGTAAATGTGTTAAAGCAAAATAATAAAATAACACAAAAAAAATATAATATACCATTATTTCGCTGTATAGTTATCGAATTCTATTGTTTAATTCACACTAAAAGTTATTCCATAACGTTATTCATTTAGAGGTGTTCGATATACGTCCAATAATCATTAATCATTTTACTAGTTTTATTCCCAGAGTACGAACGAAATTCTTTCAATACTTACTGTTGCAAAACTTGTTATGTAAAAAAATATTTTGTTCTCCCATTTCACACCGACACAACATTACTTTCTACTTAACATATTACTGCGCAATGTCAAAACTTTCATAACAAAACGATTGCCAAGTTCATTGTAACCTTGTTAGCGCACTTAGCCCAAAACGCTCTAATTTCGAAGTCAATATTGGAAAGCAAAGTTCACTTTCCTTCTATTAACACCTAGTCACATCCTACGCTTACTACTGAAATGATTTGCGAACTATTGTCACATTTGAACAATACGCTTGGAGAGTAACACATTAAAAAACTTTACAAAATATTTGCCTTCAAAATTTTAAACCTTAAAATTTGATAAAAAAATGCAGTTAAGAAGGTTTCAGACCCTAACATTTTTAGTGCTGTTTTCTTTAGTGACTTATTGTGAAGCTCATGAACAACATGAAGTAGAAGCGAGAGGGAAGAAAAAGAAGATAGCTCTGTTTGGTAAGCTTTTTAAGTTTTCTAGACTTAGTGTCAACGCATTCTACATTGAAAAAAAATATTGTAAAATATGCACACCACACTCCTGAAGAACAAATTTGCGGCGGCCATTTTGGAATTGCAGCGATACTGATTATCCATGATTGCGTTATCATCGAAAACTGCGAAATGGGTCAAATGGAAGGTTCACCTAAACGCATTCATTACCGAACAACGTTATTTTTATGTCGTTAGGTGAAAAAAGCTCAAAAATTATCGTAATGTCACTGGATCAGTAGTGTCAGTGGCTTCGGTGTGAGTGCTTTACGATTAATATGACATAAAATAATATTGAGAGTGAACTAAAAATGTGCTATTTATCAAACTTGATTCTTTAAAGTTATTTAATTTAGATTTAATTATGATTTTATTTATTTGTTGGACGACGTGTGAAATATTCTAATACAATGCCTTGATCGGCTTTGCCTATTCAGAATTTAAGTCTCAGAATAAATCTTATTTCCTAAAGTCAGGTAGCATTATTTAAAAGCTAAGCAATGGGTGTCGTACAATATGATACTACTAGGTTAATCTTCACACTTGGGAATTTCGTACTTAAAGTTTCTTGCTTTACTGTGCGTTTTTTTTTGTAACCAAACTTCGTACAAAAAGTGGTAATCGTGTTTTTCATGTCGTGTTATTCTGTTTTGTTTCTGTCTGTTTTAATAGTGTTTTTCAATTCATGATAGTAAGTGTGCCCGCTACTATGTCCGTGTGGAGTTCTTCTTTGATCAAAGTTCGATCACCTGTTTCACCCTCTTCAAGATTAATTTATAGCTAAAGAACCCTATACTTACCAAATTTCATCAAAATTAGTTCTGCAGTAAAAGCATAGATGTTTTTGCTTGCATTGACCCTTTCATTAATTTGCTCGTCGTTTCCAGTGTACATTGCGGACTTGGTGCTAAAGAAGTTCTTCATCCTAAAGCTGGTCTACGCCGTCGTGTTCGGGATCGTGCTCCACAAGGCAGGCTACTTCCTGGCCTGGTTCGCCTCCTACCTGAAGGAGCAGAAGTCGCATGAGCATCATCATGACCACCATCCACATCATCATGAGTATTATGAACAACCGGCGTATGGACATGGACCTTATAGGAGGAAGAATTATGGTATTTAGAATAAGTGGACCTCTTTAGTATAAGTATAGATAAATAAGTGGAGTCAGTGGCGTATTTTGAACTCTGACTGAAAGGTTCCTCTAGCGACAATGCAATTCGGGCTATATTAATTTTGAAAAAAAAAAACATTCTAGTACATGATAAGAACGCCATTGATTAGGTTATTATTACTCGTATTTATTGTTAAAATAAAAGACTGCTTACACTTTTTGATTTGTTTTTTTTACAAAATATTTTTTTATCCCAATCTGAATTTCTGACACGATCTGGGGGGCTAAAAAGGCAACATTTTGATGTTTCATATTATGAATCATCTAACTAACGTTTCATCTAGAGCGCGGTCCGTTTCGAGTCAAAAGTGATAACAGCGCGCTCACACGCGTCCCGAATTGATAAATTGTGTGAGCGTGAGCGACGTAAGCGCGCTATGATCACTTTTAACTCAAAACGGACCGCGCTCTAGATGAAACGTCACTTAGATGATTCATAATATGAAACATCAAAATGTTGCCTTTTTAGCCCCCCTGGGTCCGCGAATGTGTCTTTCTTGTTTTTCTATCTCTAATAAAGATACAGCATTGACAATGCTGAATAACAGCAAATAGAGTATATATTTTGTTCTTGAAAGGCAGACAACGTAACGTTCTTGTTTCAATCCATAAGCTGATGATTCGTTGATTATTTCTTATCAGGTAGGTAGCCCTCGAGTTTGTTTGCTTTCACTGCCATAAAAGTTTTAGCCACTAAAAGCTACACACGGCTAGGTTTAGCGCGCTTATCAAACTTTTGGCAGGGGTTAAGTCCGCGTTTTAAATAAGCAAGCTGAGTTGGCACGGAGTGTGACAGGGGCAACCAGCGGCCGCGTTTTGTCATTATGTTATCTGCAGCCTCTAAATGCTTCACACAGATATTTTTGTCACAAAAGTTTTGCATGAGGTGCACTTTACAGCTTAAGGCGGGAGGCCAAATTTTTATTTTACTACCGACTGTGGCAGCAACTTCTCTAGAAGGGTCTACTATTCATTTTCGTTTACTATGTCTAGCTTCTGCGTTAAATTCGAAGACATGAATTTTGACACTGGAGATTTTTTTCGAAGTTTACTTATGTTCAGAACATATTCTAGCTAATTATATGATATTGTGCCCCTCATTAGTTTAAGGGCGCGTTCCAGTCAGGCGAACAGTGAAGGGTTGACTGTCAATTGCTGATTGCCTGATTGTAAGTAATATACGCCAGTTTGCGGCGTTTCGCGCTGAATCAGAATTTATTTGCAATAAAAGTGGTTACAAAGACCTTCCACATAATTAATTATACAGTTCCGTCACAATTAGCTTCTTAATCTAAAGCATGTAATTTTTAATTGCTGTATGGAAAGTCCATCTGAAACGTATAGGAAGGCAAGCTGGAAGCAACAGTCAGCCACTCACCGTTCGCCTGATTGGGTTGCGCCCTTGGTTCGGGAATAAAAACAATTATCTAACTGGAAATAGGTGATATTTGTGTACTACTTCAATTTTGACTAGCGGCCGCCCGCGACTTTGTCCGCGTGGAATCTCGTTTTCACAATATTTCACTTCACTGCTCTGCTCCTATTAATCGTAGCGTAATGAAAAGTATACTATAACCTGCCCATGAAGAATAATAATTGTGCCAAATCTCGTTAAAATCCGTCGAGTAGTTTTTGTTTCTATAACGAACATACAGCAGACAGACAGACAGAAAGACAGACAGACAGAAAGACAGACAGACAAAAATTTTACTGATTGCATTTTTGGCATCAGTAGCGTTACCTAATCACCCCTTGATAGTTATTTTTAAATATATTTCATGTACAGAATTGGTCTCTCTACAGATTTATTATAAGTATATAGATCTTCTTGTGGTAACATAACATAACATACCCTCACGACCATTTCCCTAATGGGTTAGTCAGAGGTCCACTGACTGTTGCCGTCATGGTGAACGGAACATTCAGGAGCCCACATTTCGCCGAGGGAACTTGAACCCAACGTGGCAAGGGGCGAGCCTACCGCCGTTATCCGGGTTGCTTGGGTTTTATATCGGTGTTTTCCATCACCGGAGAGTTAGCCGCAAATTTTACAATGAACACAAAGTAGGTGTGTTCCGGCCGGATTCGATCTCGGGACTATCGGGTTCCGAGTCGGAGTGTTTAACCACTAGGCCACGACCCTCTCTTGTAGCTGATGTAAAATAAATGCCAATTGGCCTCGATCAAGCCAATTTGAGTCTGCTCGTTTAACTAGTATTTGCTTACCAGTTGAATACTTGTTAACAAACAGTTGGTCCGAAAGTAAATAATACTATCAATGTGATTGCTCTGCAATCCGAGCTGGATTTGTTCGGAATAATCCGGCTTTAAGAATTTATTCATTGCATCTCTTCACTTTGTACGAGATTTTAAGAGGATTAAGGAACCTAGGAACGGGCTTCAAGCATCATGTTAATTGATTGAGAGAGGACTTTTTTCATTATTTTTATATTCCGAACTAACATTTTCAGAGGCTTCCTCCTCCAGGATAAACACCTATCTCTACGAAATCACCAGATCGTCGGTCCACCTTGTGGAGGGCCTGCCCACGGAGCGTCGTCCGGTACGCGGTCGCCATTCCAGAACCTTTCCGCCCAACAAAAAACCGATATTTCCGGTTATACCCTCACGCCATATTCCAAACGGGGTAGTCAGAAGCACACAGATTGTTGCCGTCATGGTGAACGGAACATCTGAAGGCCACATTTCGCTGAGTTAATTTGAGCCCGTAACGTCATAAGAGGCGAGCCTACCGCGCCGTTATCCGGGTGGCTTGGGTTTTTATCGGGTTTCTTGAGTTTATAAAACTCAGTTTACTATCGCCAGAGAGTGATTACTCGTGATGACGTACGGATCTGAGACATAGTCACTCACTATGGGCCTCATAAGAAAGCTCAAAGTCACCCAACGGGCTATGTGTTTCTCTACGAGATCGAATCAGAGATGAGGAAATCTGTAGGAGAACTAAGACCGCCGTCGTAGCCTATTAGTAGGTTGAAGTGGCAGTGCGCGGGGCACATAGCACGAAGAACTGATGGCCGTTGGGGGCAAAAAGTTCCTGAGTGGAGACCATTTGAGGCCAAACGTAGCGTTGGACGCCCATCCGCGCGGTGGACGGATGACATCATAAAGGTCGCAGGGTTTCGGTGGATGCAGGCCGCCTAAAACCGGCAGCTCTGGAAATCTATGGGGGAGGTCTACGTTCAGCAGTGAACGTTATGTGGCTGTAGTTGATGATGATGAGAGAGTTAGCTGCAAATTGTCAATGAACACAAAGGAGTTGTTCCGGTAAGCTTTTTAATTATCCAAGAGGTACCTACATAATAAGTTTCAAAATGTAATATTATTGAAACAACATCATACGTTTAGTGCACCATTACCTTTACACCGGTAGACAATCGGTTGTCCATAAATGCAATAAGCCAGATGAATATTTAAAAGCGTATTACCGATACGTAATAAATTTCAGTAACGAACTGAAATGCATATTAACGCGATTGCAGCTCCGATAAATATAACAAACTAGCATCCATTTGCTCTCGTTAAATTTTGGATTAAAATTAACCCTTGACCGGGCGTAGTTGAGTCTTTTTTTTCTGGCTATAGACAAACTGAATACCAAAAGTCGAAATACGTTTAGTTATGCAGGGAAACTTGAGATAACTCGAAGTTTTATGAATTTATAATAATTTGAGTAGGACGTGTCGTGGTTTAAGTTCATTCATGAATAAAAAGACTTGTGTTGTTTTTATGATGGTCTACAGTAAAAAATAAAACTTTACTTGCCTGAAGGTGAACCAGACTAACCAGCGCTAAACGCGACATTATAGCAAATACATGATGATTCACACAGGGTCCGGAAATCTGCTTGTCTGGTGTGGTTCTACAGGATGCATATCGGTGAGTGTGCGAAGGAGTTGTTGAAGGAGGTTATGTCCTGATGTCGCCTGGTTCTTTTCTTCATCAGACCAGTAGACGAATACTAGCTTTTCACCCCTGTATTGCTTACTTTCTAGGAATCCGCACCAACCGTTATAGTAGGAGTAGTAGATGGAGCTTTCTACGAGTTCCAAGAGCGCCACAATCAGGGCCTGTTCAAGAAGAGGGTGCACACAGAACAGCCATTTTTTGATACGTCATAAACCACGTTAGACCACATCATCACACACGGTTACGATGAATAAGTAACAAAGCAACGATAAAGCGAAATCAATGTTTAACCAACCACTAATGTTTAAGGTATATACCTAAACATTGGTGAAACCGACCTGGCTGTCAGGTATAATATACCAGAGAAATTCGTCCGGTCTGTTAATGGTCTCGGTAGCATAATTGGTAGTGCAGTCGCCCGGCTTGCGAAAGACGCGGGTGCGAGTCCCGCCTGATGCCAGGACCGAATGTCTTTTTCTGGTTTTCCTATCTAAAGCGAAATCATTTTATATAATAAGGGGTGTGCCATGTAGCATGTCTCGGGGCGTCTAAAACCCTGTTCTAGTATATTTCACAGACTTCATCTCCGCATTCCGTCGTGTTCGCCGCGAGCGCGAAGAGAATACTCGTAGCGGCTTTGAGAGAGGGTGCCTATATTACATAGCGAAAGTCAACTATTGTTTCATAACATTACTTTTGTATCATATTTTTACTCTCGAGAGCCTCTTGTAAAGTTCATTGCACTTACTTAACTTAATACTTTCACATTTAAAATGGTCTTCCTGATATTCATGCCACCAAGTTTTAGGCGGTAAATAGCCTTGACACAATTCAAGTTTCCCGTCATACTTAATAATTTCACATCAAAAATAACTTCTGCTTCTTTCGTTATAAGTATGTTAGTTTTTAGAAGTTTTCATTGAAATACTGTGTTCAAGGTTTGTCCCGAGATCACCAACCCTTTCTACCTTGAAACTATTAGCTTTAGCACAGAACCAAATCACAAAACCTTACAAAGTGGAAACTTGTGGATTTCTTCATGGCATTAAGCATTTTTTTCCTTCGGTCATTACAAGGCCAAGTGCTCCATAAGTTGCAGTAGCGAATCCTGACTGAACCCAGTCCAGCGCAATAAGCCGGCCGTCTGCGAACTGTTGCAGATATGACGAGCTCTTATTAGATTCCTGTGTAATGAGCCAGCTAGACGGGCTTTGAGATGGCTCGCTAACGCAGTTACTTTATCGTTTCTGAAATGTAAAAATATTTCAAAGGTTAAACTAAAATGATTTTAAAAAATAGTAAATTTTCGGCAAATTGTCTGTTTATTGAAAAACAGCTCCTTTGCCTCTTACGCGTGGGCCACAAGGTATCAGTTCATTAACCGTTTATTTAGGTAATGAACAAAGAAATCCATCCATGACGAGAAAGTATGAGCTACCGCGTTTTGCATCTATTCTTATTTAGGCTCATTTGTGGAGAGTTATTCTTAAAAGAAGGAGAGCGTCGTGGCCTAGTGGTTAAACACTCCGACTCGGAACCCGATGGTCCCGAGATCGAATCCGGCCGGAACACACCTACTTTGTGTTAATTGTAAAATTTGCGGCTAACTCTCCGGTGATGGAAAACACCGATATAAAACCCAAGCAACCCGGATAACGGCGGTAGGCTCGCCCCTTGCCACGTTGGGTTCAAATTCCCTCGGCGAAATGTGGGCTCCTGAATGTTCCGTTCACCATGACGGCAACAGTCAGTGTGCCTCTGACTAACCCATTAGGGATATGGTCGTGAGGGTATGTTATGTTATGTTATTCTTAAAAACTTTTACCTACTCATCTATCAACTAACGAGACAAGTCGGTTTTAGTCTAATCGTATGGGTAAAGCTATTCAATTACTCAACATAAACAACCTACGAGATAGAGAATCAGTTAAAACTGATGAGATTGATTGATCCTTCGAGCCGGATCTCGACGATCGCATACTGATGGGCTCCTTTAGGAACTGGAGTGCTGGACAATCGTTGGTGGTGCGGCAAGCGGAGTCGTTTAAATACGATGATTTTTACCATAATACAAAACGTGACGCACAATGTCTAGGCTCCATTAGCCTGGTTTCAGAGTTCCGCTGAAGCTGTCTTGTTTAAGGAAAAAGACAATGTGCACTGACCCTCCGACTAGCTCAGTTTGGAATGTTATGAAAATTGCAGTTAAAATCAGTGACGTCTTGAACGTGAGCGATGCACGTAGGCGTAATAACGACGTCACGATCACGCTTGTGACGTCATCCTCAGCAACTCCCACAAAAGCTTAGGCAATCATCGTTAAATTAAGTCACCGTAGAAATAGAAAACGACGGGTCACAGATGTGACAGTCTAGTTGAGGAGATAGGCTTATTTCCATGGTGGTTCAGTACACAACTCGGAATTGAAAGTCCCTGCCAGAATTATCTGATGTTAAGGGTTTGAATTTTTTCGAGGAGTATTTTTAATAAAATTATTTCCGTTTGGAGACCCTGCATCGGCCCATGTGTTCTAATTTATCAGGATCGTGCTCCAGATGAGGCAGTAGTCACACAGAAAGCCTCCATTTTGAGACATAACTTGGACACTTGAGTTTTTAACCATTAAGAACTACTAGAAATCATACCATGGTAAAAGATCTTGTCTCCAATTGAAAAATGTACTTATAATTATGACATCTGGGAACCTTTTTCGTAGATAACATCGACGTACTGAAAAAACATTCAAATTCGACTAGCCGTGTGATTTCCCGTTGTACCTACTGAAATATCACTGACTTTCAAAAATTGGGGGCATGTCTTTGGTACATAGAGAAAGTACTAATATTTTATCATGGTAAAGAAATAAAGGACGATAAAAAGCTCCTATTTTAGTGCCTGAAGCTTCAGCAAGTAGCTTTTGATTGATAGGGCATGTCATGAGCAGTGTAGAGGGGCATAGACGTTATTAGTTCAGACGATCATACTACTTTATTGTACTTGTTCGCTTTGTACACAACTACCACGTGATGATTTAGTCCAAGGTGGTGGTTTGTTGGCCCTAAGAATGCCTTATTATTCTCTTTTGAAGCAGCCTTAGTAGCACTGAAAAAATTTGGTGCTTAACCCTTCAACAGTAACATGAACATCATTAACATCAACAGCATCATCACCATCGTGCATATAGCAGGCATTTCGGCATTGCATTCCGATGGTGGGTAGGTGCTAGCAGTGAGTGGCAATCGGCTTGGGTAATCCTCACACCCTCACCGAATCCCGTCACTAAGTAAACCACCGACAGACAAGCCATTTTAGGATCTACCGGTAAGGTCTATAGGGTCTATCTTTAGGGTCTATAGGTATAAGTCAAGTAGTGTGGTGATACGCACTCGGCTTAAGCCGTTTCCGGGTCGAAAAATGTGTAGACCCTTACTCTTGAGACTCTTCTGTGCAAGATCTCTTCCGTCTTTGACGCAGGCATCTCATTTTACGACATGCGTAAACGGTTTATAATCGGAGTGAGTTTACTACGGAACCCTCCCGCGGCGCACGATCAATTTGATGGCTCAGATGAGCTTAATTTATCTCAATGTTCCAACATTTTCATTGTTTTGATAGACGAGGAACGTCTCAAAGTTTTTGATGACGTATTTTATAGATGTGCCCGTGGCGCAGTTGTGACAGTGGATCGGCGACGATCGCTGTTGTAAAGCAACACACGCTGGGTCGGAAATGGGATGGGTGATCACCCCGACCGAAATTTAGTGATGTATATTTCGGGCATGTCCGTGCTTCGGAAGGCACGTTAAGCAGATGGTCCCGGCTGACGTCGTTAGATGTCAGTCGTTAAGCCTAGTAGGAGACCTTAGGGCGGCTTGATAACATCTGACATTAAAGGTTGATCACTAACCTTACACCAGCAATCCGTACTGAGCCCGCGTGTTGAAGTATGGCTCAATCCACCTCATAATTGAGGTGAGGCCTGTGCCCAGCAGTGATCCAGCAGCGATCGTCGCCGATCACTGTCACAACTGCGCCACGGAAACCTTTTTTTTTTTTTTAATATTACAATAGTTTTAGAAAATAACATAATCCATGAAATCGTTCGTGCTGTTTTATTCATGTAATAAAACTGAACTAAGGCCCATTTACAGTACAAAAAAACCTAGTATCCTAAGGTTTCATTCGGAAATTCGCCTTTATTAGTTAACCTAACACCCGTAGCACATAAACGGCGGTAATGCCGTAAAATACTGCAGTATTGCCTACGTGGTGCGGTAATACCGCCGGATATAAACCTAGGTGCATTGGCAAATCTTCAAAAGCCTCAACCACATAGAAAGCAAAGCGAAACGAAATATTAAGTACTATTACAGCCGCTGCGAATGTCCGTGCGTCCACTCCGTTGGTCCCACTAAAAATTTCACAGCGTTTGAGCCTATCAGTGCTATGCTACTCCGGCGGATGCTAAAACTCCCTTCGCTTGTGTGAGTAAACTTTAAAATTCAATTTCTTTGCAACTGTGGTCGTTTGGAAAAAAAGGACTAAGACAAATAACATTTTCAAATATAATATTTACATACAAAATGAGGGAAAATACTAATTCAAAGTAAAGCGTGTTGATGATTGAGGTAAGCGTGAAGCACCGAGATGTGAAGTGATGTCCGATGTGCACCGCCGGAATAGCACGGCAGGTCCAGGCATTCGCTGAGTGGGGTCCATTAAATTTTGGACATCCTGACATTGCTGTCTGGTGGAAATAATTCTTTGTTTTTCTTTTGTTTTTTTTCTAACCACTTTGTTCTGTATGTTTTTATCTGTCCGTTTTTTCTTTCTTTCCTTTTTCTTATTAGAAATTCTAAGCATTGCTGTACTAAAGAATCAACATAACAGCATGTTTTGGAAACTTTAACTACCTAAAACGGCAGATGGTTTTTATAAAAAAAGTTTTTAATAAGAAAATGACCCCTCATCGAAACGTAGCGACAGCAAGTTATACCCTTTAGACAAAACAATGGAGTCTAGAAGTCACGAATGGATACAATTTGAAGCCGAACGCAAGGTGAACGATGACCTGACGAAGATTGGAGGGTTTTCAGTAGGGCCGCCTAAAACCGACCGCTTGGGAAATCAATGATGGAGGAGAAAAAACCATTGTCTGTGTGTTAATTAATGAAAAATTGACAGGGAAAAAGTAGAAAACACAAACTCTCTCTTTCTGTCCGCTGAATTCCTGTTCTTTTTAAAACTTGGTAATCGTTGTTCGCCTTCTATATTATGTCTTTCAGTGTGTGTGGCAGAGTTCGAATACTACGGAGCTATCATGAATTTTGTAATAGTATTCTTCGGCTACGGCCGTTTCGCTCTGGAGTTGTAATACTTTTACTGGCCTATTTCTACGAGTAATAGTAGCCTACTTACCTGCGACTTTTGGCTCATATCTCAAAGGATGCCATTTTGCAGTCATTTCTTCAAGTTGAACTTAATGTACTATTCAAATACAAACGGAATAAAATAAACATGCAGGCAAAGTGAAAAGGGTGTCTAAAGTATATTTTTTATATTTTTAAACTTTCTTGTTGCATTTTTCACTATATAAACACTAAAAAACCGGGTTTTCTGCAACATTAAAACTACGGTAACAACGTCGGGCAAATACGGGTAAAATAGTAGTTTTTACCGTAGTTTAAATGTTGCAGAAAACCCGGTTTTTTAGTGTTTATATATTTTTTTTATGTTTGCAATACCTTAGCGGCAAGCAAGTACTTATCATAATATTATGCATACGTTATTATGCATATTTAGTTACAAGTAAGCAAATGAAGAATTAAATTAGAAATTGAATGGTCTGCTAAAAATCTTCCAATTGTACTCTAAATTCTAAAAAAACAGCAATTAATGTTCTTTTGCTAACGGAAACAATAAATATCTTGATAAAATGAGAAAAAGGCACTTTATTGCACAAAACAGTTACTGAGACGAAACGAGAGACGAGAACTCTTAAAAGTGTCAGTAAAAAGAGTTCAGTAGGTCTAGCACCAACCGCTAACCCTACCCGTTAGCGGTTGGTGCTAAACGAAAAGTAAACGATACTTTCATCTTTTTCCAATGTCTTAATTAATGTTTTTGATTACCAAATCTTTAACAGTTCGTGCTAGACCTACAGAAAGAATCACAAGAAAAGACCAATATGGTGTTGCAAGATTATTATTTTTTTCAGCGTAGTATGTACTAGCGGCCGCCCGCGACATATTTTTTTCATAATTTTAGAAGGATGTAGTTTTTTTGTAACTCTTTCCTCTTATATCTATCTACACCTTATACTAAACATGTTGTTGAATTGTCCACAATATTGTTTCGAGTAGTTTTGGTAATAAATTGCTAAAGACCATATTTAATTCAATAAAAAAACACCAGAAAGGTGCACAATTAATTTGTACTATTGAAACGTTATCGTTATAAGTTTGGTTGCTTACTCATGACAGATTCCAAATAATTTTAATTCTGAAGTTACTTAAATAAAACAAAGGTGACATCGCTATGTATTTTGAAATGAAGTCTCAGTCAATGCTCTTTCATTGTTTGGTTCGATCTCATCTGTAAATGCTGATAAGGCACATTTGTTCCCGAGTGCCTCTAAATTCGCTTCGTAGTTAATAAATTCGATTAAACTTAACACGATTTTGAATACTTTCAAGGGATTTGCTGGTAATTCTAGACGAAATCAAGCCTGAAATCTAATAATGTTTAGGCCGCGGTTATGAAGGCAGCGAGGTTAGCTACCTAATTAAGGTCTTTGAGTGTTGATTTTCTGCCTAAATAAATGTGCAGTTGGAGAAATTAGACTATTAAAATACTCGTTGTTTAGTTTGTGGTTAACACAATCAGCAGCAAGTGCAAATAAGCGACTTAAAGCAAATCAACCCGTTACTGACTTAGGTACACATATTCGAAAATTATTAAAATATAGCCTTGAGAAGAACATTATCCCACAAGCATCCATTAAAAGATTTCCATGGTATCTTTGAACACCAACCATGATGGTGGTTGGTTCACGAGAAGGCAAAAAAGGCTCTTACTCAAAGCAAAAACAGAGACTTCATAGGTAGTTAGTAATTGCAGCTAGAAATTACAATGAACAATCTACTTTACAATTCAATAATTTTGTGATAACAACGTCAACTGGGATATAATGTAGTTTTAGTTGTCTTGGAACGTGTGAATGAACTCAAAATCACCGCTCATACTGACACCTTTGCCTTTTTAAAACGTGAAAGTTCAGTCTAGCGAAGCTGATTTGGAAAGGTTTTGTCAAGCATGGTGGAATGTTTCTGATAGATTGCACTGATGTGTGAACACATATTGTATACTATTAATTTAAAGTCATGAATGCACAGCTTTATCAATTTCGTTCTAGCTGAAGCTTAACTTTATATTATTAAGTATGCTTTTCTTAGTTAATTATTGTTAAAACTGGTTTCATTGATTTTCTTATGGATTTAGCACTGCCAAACTTAGACCTTCTTATCATCATCTATGGGATATACATGGGGATACCTCGCCACCGTATGTGCCTCACACTTGGCAAATAAAGTGCCAAAGGATTCTTTTTCATTGTTATAAAATAAGACAAGATGAAAACTTTGCACAAATAATGTTGGTACTACTTGTATTCAGGCAGCTTAATATCTAATAGCGATGTCTTCCGGACAACATTCAGGTAAAGAAAAACAAGAAAAGACGATAATGGTGCAAGAATGGTGAAAAAATATGAAAAGACATAAAATAAAAAGCAAAATAATAAATGATATATTTATAAACTCACAATCATACAAACACACAAATACACACATCAAAACTGTCTAGGGATATCATAGGGATATCATTTTTCAAATATTTTATTTTTAAGTTTGTCTACAAGTTGAGCATTATCTTAAAATAACGCGAGGACAGAGGCATAAGATAAAGGTTAAGAATATTACAACAGAAAATGTTTGATTTTGCTAAAATTTTGACACCTTTTAAAAGACAAATCCGTCTTTTTTTTAACGTCCTTACGATTGTACAATAATGCTACTACAATGAATTTCTTTATATAATCTGAAAGGGCAGATATAGCAGTTTCTGTGTTCTAAAAATTTCTACATTGGTATCAATATTTTAATTTTTACTGCCTCCTAAATAGCTATACTTTGTATGAAAAAGCTTCAAATATCCCTAGACACTTTTGAGCAGTGTATAATTACAATCAATACTATTATTGTTATTGTAGCACAGAAGAGTCTATTTCCCCCCTATCGTTCCCTGTCGCCCGCAAAGCGAGTGAGCTCAATTCGTTTTAATTAAAGCTTAAGCGCTCTTTTTGCTCGCTCCTTGGAATCTTTAATAAATACTAATTATCGCAGCTTCTACAGGCTGTTCAAAGGTTGAGGTGCTGAGATAACAGTTTCGAGTCCATTTGCAGAGCCAACTACAGCTAGAACTTAGGCAAATAAGATTTCCTAAAGGTATTTATTTTTATTCAAATCAATATTGTTTGTCTTAAGACTAGAAACAAACAATATTGATCATCTTGATCATTTAATCTTATTAATAATCATCCTAATCTTATTGATAATCTATTTAATCTTATTCTTAAGAATGGTGAGGAATAAATGATTAAGATTATTATGATTTTACTAAACTTGCACTTCTAGCTGCAACTGCTCGTTGCTCAACTTATCTGACAAATACATTTTTCGGCTGCCAGTGTGATTGGAAATTAAATTTAAAGCAAGGGTTCAAGCCACTGCTCGTATTTCTTTTGGATTGAAGTACAATTTCCAATGACACTGCCATCTGTCAAAATGTATTTCTTAGATTAGTTGGACTGTAGAGCTGTTAGGAAATCGAATGCATTCGTTACCAAGTAACAGGTATGAAGTACCAAATCGTGACTCAAGAATTCGAATGGTGTCTGCCGTAAGTCAGCTTGATTTTGAAAAATTTATCAAAACTTCTGTCAAGAACGAAATAGTTCAAAATTCATTATATTTAAACAAAATCACTGGAAATTATTCCACACAGCGACCCCCAGCCCAAAACTAAGCAACTAAGTGATTGTGCTATGGGATACCTAGACAGAGACCTACTTACTTAATTTACATAGGAAACACCCAGACCAGTACAAACAGAAATGTTCATGCACACAAATATTTGAAGTGTGCGGGGATCGAACCTACGACCACTGGTGTAATAGCCTACTTCTGAAGCATTACACCAAATCGATTGGCGCTTAAACTAATATAGTTTTGATGTTACTGTCATGTTTAAAGCAGTTACTGCGGCTCTTTTAATACAAAATTGCAACTAAAGTCTTGGCACAACATTAGTATCTGGTTTCCGTCGTTAGTGCGTAGGTATCTTCAAATATAACTACCTTAGTAATTACAGTTTAGTGCTTCAGGGCCCTCGTAATATTTAATTTGAACAAGAAGGCCCTATCTACTGTGTACTAAATATTTAGTAGGTATTACTTGCACGCGCTTTAATAGAACTTAAAAGCTTGTTAGTTTGATAAAACTTGAGCTTATTAGGTAGTTTCATAGGTTATTATTATACTGCGCAAGAGAATTTATACTTATTACACTCGTCGTAAATGAGATGGGCCCCCGACCGATTTTTTAGGCATCACCGAGCTTCAGAAGGCACCTTAACCAGTTGGCCTCAGCTGACGTCACTAGCTGTCAGTCGTGAAGTGTAGCCAGAGGTTTTAGGGCTGCTTGACAACATGTGACAGCAAAGTTGATCACTAACCGTAACTGTCTGACCGTGTTGTTTGACTGGTAGGAAATTCCTCATGGCATTAAGTCCGCCACACCCCTCCTAAGCCTGTGTGTTTTGATTTTGTTTCATACAGGTTGTTGTATTTAGTTTTGTTTCCATGCTTATGACATCTGATAAATTACCATAATCGCTAATCTATTATGCTTATTGATGTCATCACTTAAAAATAATCACTGAGTAATCAAATAACTTCAGAATTAGACGGATATAACACGAAGGAGCACTTAAGATTTAGTGTTACGCGTCCAGGAATAGAATGTGGGGCTTGATCGAGATCTGACAGGTTGGGGCGGTGCCACTCTCAACTGAACCCTTTTCAACCCTAACCTTAAGATGTATCAAAGTGTTTGTAGTTGACCTTGAAATAATCGGGAAACACGTCCTAGTAGTTATCACAACAAATTACTGGAAATTAATTTGGTTTTCACTATATATTTTTTGTTTAAGTAGGCGCGCATTTAACCACAAAATCACCTGATCTTAAGTAATGATGTGGTCTAAGCTGGTACATGCCGGCCTAACAAATCGCTATTTACTCTCTTTTTGAAGACGCCCAAGTTATCCTGGTATTGCTGTGGAAACACTTCATCAGGAAGCCCATTCCACTGCCTTGCTTTTCGCAGATATTACCAAAATGGTTGGTATGGATTGCTAGAATATTAACAAAACAGGGGTAAAAGGCTAGTCTGCGCCTAGTGGTTCGATGAAGTAACGGAGCTGGTGATATCAGGTCATGCAACTCTTTTGGACGCATGAAATGCATTCTGTAGAACACCGTCAGACAAGCGACCTTCCGGCGGTGCTAAAGGCCTCGCAGCTTTTCTGTGATGGCAGTGTCCTCAGTGTCGCCCACAAGCCTTAAAGCACGTCTTTCCACCGAGTCTAATGCGGACAGTTGGTACGTAGCGGATCCGTCCCAGAAGTGACAGCAGTACACCATACAAGGACGAATTTGCGCTTTGTACAATTGAAGCAGCATAGTCAGTGAGAAGAACCGCCTTTCCTTGGACAAGATACCGAGCTTCCAAGCGGCAGTTTTAGCTGTAGACTCGATGTATTGGCCGAAATTCAGCTTTGACGACATGTCCTGGGAGTTGAAGGTTGTCGGCAGTTGGTTCGAATGCACCTTGGAAGCCAGCTGGAAAGGACTCCGTTTACTGGAGAACAAGCACGCCTACGTCTTGGCAGCGTTGAAACGGACGAGATTAGCCTCACCCCAGTCAGATACACTCTCCAAAGCCTGATTGAGACGCTCAATCATACCCTCGCAACAGGCCTGAGTATCCTCCGCAGTGGCCCTTGCAGAATTCAGCAGAAAACTTTGAACATTGTCTTATTGTCATGTTGGCCATCTGTGATTGGTACGAACTCTAAGATTAATTATTCTCCATTCTGATTCTCAAAACATGTCTACTGTTGGCAAGCCGAGTAAATAAACAAAATTTTCCCCATAGCTACTGTAGGCTTAGTAAGTGAAGGTTTTTCGTAGACAGATCGCATCTAATATCCTCATCTCCAAAGTGGCAGAGCTCAGGCAAGCTTTACGCGTGTCGTGGAGCATGTGCCACGATGGAATCCTTTTCATAATAAAGCGGGAATTCGTTCACGCGAAACATAAAACTCTATAAGCCCGTGCCTCTGTGTGGCAACCGTGCGTTTGTTGTTCCGGAGACAGTCTTGTTTTCAATAATACAAGCAGTGCCTTGATTAATTATTGTTACAGCGCAAGCAATCTTGAAAAATAAAAACATAGTGAAACGGCGGAAACACAGTTGTTAATGACTTCTGCGTCTACCACCGGCATATTTCCTGTAATTTTCATACATTTGTACAGGGACTTGCCGCACATGGTAACGCCGGTGGCAGCCACTCGATACAAACTATAAGAATATGCCAGTAGCGACGTTTTGTGGCGGCATTTGGTGGCCCGTGTGCATTTAAGTCCCATTTGTCTTCAAAAATAATACCAAATGTATTGTATATTTATCATAGTAATTTTTTTATAAAAGTGACGCGGTGGTAACCGCGTTATCGGCTGATCGGCTGGATAATCCGGGAGATACGGCAACGCCGGAACTCATTCTGGGTACAGAAATATAAGGAAATACATGTTTTGTAAACTAGTATATTTAGTTAGTTTGGGCATGAAGCCGGTCTTTTACTCGCTGGATCGACCCTATTAGAAATAGGACACAGTCGACCGCAGTACAGTTTACTCGCAATGCACAAAGTCGACCAAAGTGTAGATACATCGCGCGACGTGCGGCTGCCATGAAAGCCAGCGGTAACGGTGAGCCGCAACCCTGTTCATCAGCAGCTATGAATACTGCCAAGAGAGTGCTCGACTAAGAAGAAGAGACCACCAGAGCAGGGCAGCGGTTGGTTCATTATTACACACCTTAGTATGATGATGATAAGTGTTTCACATTGATAAAACATTCTATTCCAATCGATAAAGGTTCAAGTTATGGCGGCATCATCAAAATTAAGATGAAACACTGTCGTGGTTATAATAAAGTATACTTTACCACAATAGTGTCTCATTTTTCAGAAATCATGGCCACCCCAGCACGTGTAGCGAGCGGGGCCGGCTCGAGCGTGTCGTTTACCTTAAAATTGGTTTCATGGTACGTCGCGCGGCATCCCGGCGCTGCTCAGCCGCAGCTACTTGCTCGCTCCACTAGTGATCCGCTTATAGGAGCCAGTTATTCAGACCCTTTTGTAGAACGCTAAGCTTAACTACTGCGCCCTTTTTATCTGTGAAAGCAGCCTGCTGTAAGGAGCCTATTAAAATATTGTAATGACTTACTTTTACTGGCTTATTTTTCAGCACATAAGTGATAAATTGACCTTGAAATTACCTCAAAATATGATGCTACCATCGAACAGGAGAGGCTCTAACCTATTGACAGTATTGCAAGTCTTCAAAATTGTATTAACACGTTTTGTAGACAATATTGTCAACAAAAGAAGGTATATAGAGCTAAAAAGGCAGAGAAGAGGCAGCTGTTTAATTACAGGGACTCAACTAAGTATGACGATGATGAGTCTTTCGAATTGGTCATCATATCAGCCGAACGACGCCCACTGCTGGGCATAGGCCTCCCCCAAAGATCTCCTCAACGATCGGTCCTGCGCTGTCCGCATCCAGCGGCTTCCCGCGACCTTAACCAGATCGTCGGTCCACCTTGTGGAGGGCCTGCCCACGGAACGTCGTCCGGTACGCGGTCGCCATTCGAGAACCTTTCCGCCCCAACGGCCATCGGTTCTCCGCGCTATGTGTCCCGCCCACTGCCACTTCAGCGATGCAATCCTTCGAGCAATTTCGGTTGCCTTAGTTCAAATTGGTTATATTCTATTAGATGCCAGCACAAGCTGAGCCATCTCCTTTTGCTTTCTCTGACCTTGCTGTTTGTAAATTTTATATTTTATTGTTAACTGTGTATGAAAGCAATAAACGCATTTTTAATTTTAATTAAATAATTAAGGTTCAAGTTAACTACTTGCTCGCTCCACTAGTGACCCGCTTATAGGAACCAGTGATTCAAACCATTTTGTAAACGCTATATAAGCTTAACTCTGCAGTCGTTTTGACCTTTGAAAGTAATATTTGACTATACTATCGAAATGACTTACTTCTGGGTTTTAATTATGAATTGATAGGTGCAATATTGAATGATTGCGTCTAAAAAACATTGTTACAACTCTATAGAAGCTTATCAAAATACCGAAGAGCTATTAAGTAAATCCAAATTAATCCTTGGACCCTTGGACAAATCCTTGGACATTATTCCACACAGCGCCATCTAGTCCCAAGTAGGCTAATTATAGTCCGTTATTATGGATACTAGACAACGGATAAACATACTTAAATATTTAGTCCTCTTTTGTACTCACAGAGTGTGGTCAAAAAGGTGTTGGACGGTATAGCAAAAGCAGTTGTATTGCAACAAATGCTTCAGGCATATTATTTGACCACTTTTTACGCACATTATCACTTCTATGCCGACTCTACGAAAATCACTTTAACTAATAGAGGTTAGAAATAACTGCATTGGAAGTGTAAAAGTTCAATACTATTGATAATATTTATGCACAAACTAGTACACAAGGTGTATTTAATGCTAAAAGCATTTTCTACCGAATAACTATTGGCGAGAAAGATTACGTTGGCGGTGCAAAGAAAAAATACGGTTACGTCCACCTGCTACCGGCGGCACAAGAACGAAATTGCATTGACGCGCTCAATGCGTTGAAACGAATGAAACCTGCAGTAGGTCCCAATGATATTATAAAAAAAGACGTGGATAGGTTACTTGTGCTAAAAAAGTGGCACCCGAAATCAGAACTCCAAACACCTGAGCAAAGCATTGACAGTTTGAGACGACTCGTTTACGCTCTAGTAAATAATCATTATATCTTGTACACACGGTCAAATTATAGGTACCTACGTACGCTAGGGGGCAATTGCCGACTTCGCAACAGTACTGACATAGCATATCTACTTTTAAATATCATTGCGCTCAATGCGTTGAAACGAATTAAACTTGCAGTAGGTCCTGTCTGCTATGTAGTCTGTCGAATAGGTCAATGTTGTGTCTAAAAATTTAAAGAAAAACAACCTTATTGTAGAGTATCAAAATAGTTTTCAACTTGTTGTAGTTTTCAGTGACGCTGCAAACATAAAAGATTGTTTAACTGTACGAGTAGTATTTACTATGATTGCTTCTATCAAACAATAAAATATCATTTTTGATTGTCTTTTAAGGATAAAGTAGAAGTTCTGGTTAAATGTTACCTAAATAAAGATATTTTATTTGGTAATGAAACCTTAATGTTCGCTTTTGGAGGCGAATTCATTAAAATGGCACCTAACGAAATATTTTAGCTTTTACGAGGAATCTTAATCACAATTAAATAAATGGGTACACGAAGATACTTCGAACCTACCTACCATTTTAAATCTACTTAAAATATTCATCTTATTTGGAATAAAAAAGCCTCCTTTGAATTCACACTTTTTCCTAATCCATTAAGATGGGATCCCTTTGATGGGATTCATTCAAAGTTCTAACGATCGACATCTCAAAGGAAACAGAACTTATTTCACGGTACCAAGCTATTGAGGGGTAAAACATTTTAAAGGCATTCCTTTAAACATCTTTGTCAATATAAAAAAAAACATACCCAACTATTCTCATGCAAATTCCTTTTTTCGGAACGGTGAAATTTTCTGGCTGTAAATTTCCGAAGAGAATTAGGTAAACACTTGAAACGAAATGCGTCGGCAGCACAAAGGACGCAATAATCGTTTTCCAACACGAACATTAGTCACAGAAATGGAAAAAGCGGCGCCAATTCGGTTAACTGCTGAAAACAAAGGACAACTTTCTTCTTCAAAACAATTTACACGTGCTACGTGGAAAACGAGTTCTTATTTATTAACTTGAGCCCTGGCTGAACGGTTCGGCTGCGGAGTTAGAAAAAAAAATACAGTGACATCTGTCAAAAGACGCGGGAAAAACATTTCGTCGTTCCGTTTTTCCAACGATTCAACCAAAAAGTTCCAATATGTTGAAAACACTAGTAGTTATTTCAATGTTGTTAGTGTGCTGTTACTGTGCGGAAAACAGTGAAGTTATCGACGAGGGCCGTGCTAAAAAGAAGAAAAGTCCTGCTAGATTGTGGGGTGAGTTTAAATTTTATTAATTAAATTTTAATTGAAGCACTTGGGTCGTGTCGAGATCTAAACAATCATCGTATAACGTTACGAGATGTTGGCTTACGTTTAATGCGGGGTCGTGAAAGGTATAAAATGTTTTATGGCGCATTTTTCTTTTGTTTATGAACAAAGTAAATAGCACCGGTGGATTTCATTATGTAGACTTTTTACCCGCCCCATAAAGTTAGTGATGTACTGACTGAATATTTCGTGTTGACGTTTTGAATGAACATTTTAGCATTTGCGGTTGTTTTACAGTCTCTTAGTTTTTTAATAATATTTTGATGTAAGAATGCCTCTGTCCTGAAGAGGGACGGCTTATTTAGAGAAAATTCAGAACAGATTGTTTATACGTAGGCAGCTACTTACTATCATTATGGACCACTGCAGTTGAGGTTGGTGTCTTAAAATGTTTAAGATCTGGTATTATTTATTGAAAAACATGGTATCGTATTGTGGCCAATATGAATCATTTTATTTCTTTGCCATACATAAAGTCCACGTCATCCAGTTTACTATTCTCAAAATTGAATTATGTGCACTAAAATCAAATCAGTTTGACCGAAAAATACAGATCTCGTTAAAAATACAATTACATTTTACTGCACTTTATTAAAGTCCGAGTATAGATTTTATCTGAGAAAAATGGCTCTTACATGATGAGTATTGGTTCTGTGGAGAATCAATCCCATGACCGGTAGAATCATTCAACAAGTCATATATAAAGGATTATTATTTGTCTTGTTTCAGTGATGCTCCTCATCCTAGTCCTGTCCAAAGTGGCAGTGTTCAAAGTGGTCTCCTTCCTGATGTTCCTGGGCTTCTTCCAAAAGCTGTTCTACTTCGGGGGGATTTTCCTCAAGTACTTCCTGAACAAGTCCAAAGCCCAGACACAGCCCGCCCCTGGGCCGGCGTACGGGGCCCCCCAGGAGTACAACACGGTGGGCTACAGCTACGGGCCCCCAGAGCATGAGGCGTTTGCAAACCACGAGAATCTGCCCAGCATCACAGAGTTGGGCGGCCCTCTGAACTGGTTGTTAAACAAACCTTAGACATAACCTTAATGATGAGTTTAGAGAACCTAGCTGCCTTCTTTGTCATTACTAATAAGCTATTTATTTAAATTAAATTATTATTTCTATAATATTTTTTCTTATGTTCCCTGTGTTTGGTTTTTTGCCTAAAGAAGCCGAAATTTACGTTTGTGGCTGACTATGACAATTTAGAAATGAAAACTAAGTTTGAAACGACTTCCTTGAGAGGTGATCACGGTCTACGTTAACTTCTGTGGACACTAAAATCATTGACTGATCTACTGCTGAGGTTTCCCTGATGAACATTCCCTCCAGTGCATGGAGTTTTTCAAAAGGGTAAGACAGGGTGACGCTCCTGATTTTGCAGGTAACCATAGGCTGCAGTGACCGCTTACATCGGCCTTATGCTTCTCGTTTACATCTCAATGCAGCACGTTCACTTTATTTGTCCATTTGCTTCGTCTAGAATTTGTTTCACCCTCATTCGAAAAATCACTTTAAAATCTTATGCGATTTACCCCCGAATTCACAAACGTCAATCAATGCCAAGCACGAGCTCACGCTCATGCTGTACCGTAAAATGTCAATAGAACTGAAAGGGACAGTATAAGCGTGAGCGCGTGATAAAAGTTGATTGTCCTTTTTTTGAATTCGGGGGTAAGTTCTTTTAGCTTCAACAATCACAGTCGCGAATTTGAGTTGTATAGAACGCTGAAATCAAAGTGGAGTGAAGAGTGAAGTGAAGTGTGAGAAATTGACACCCCAGGTCCTCGCGCCTAATTTTCACTGTCGTTGTATAAAAATATTATTACCTACCTAATGACTGTGCTAAGATCAAATTACACGCAAGCAAATTCAGCCATGAGACAGGTCATTAAAATGTCTAGATTTAAGCGATAACAGACCATAAGCCGTCGTCATAAGTTGCCAAGTGTAAATTATGCACGTGACGGCACAAGAACTAAATTTTCCGTCACAGAACTTAGACATAGATAATTCATAAACCTAAAGTACAGTTAGCGAGATGAACAACAGCTCATTAGCATGCAGATGAGGCGCTCGCCGCAACACCTCGTCGTTTGAGTAATTAGGACCTTCTAGGTCACAGTGCGCGAGAGCAGCCAGTAACTCCGCACGAGTGACCGCAGACACAGAAACAGTTTTTTTCACTAGCACAAAATAATTAGAGTAGCACAGCATTAATACGTGAGAAGTATACAAAGTAAATCTTCCTACAATGCCTGTTTTTTTAAGTGTAATAGGCATTTATGCCGGCCTTCAAAATGTGATTGACCAGCAAAGTAGTTCTCCATTACTGTGCTTATCAACCCCATATCTGGACCTCACGGCTGCTTCCCATCAAGTCAAGTGGACTGAGGTCATCTTGAGAACCACGATAAAAAAAGTATGAATAAAATAAAGTGGATTTGAACCATATAATTTAAATTAATTTGAACGGTTAAGGTTATCTGGACTTTTGCAGCAAAAGATCAGGAAATAATAATGCGAGTATGTTGGTTTAGCAGAATAATTTGAGTGCAAATATAAATATGAAGCTACCACGATGTTTACTTATAATGTCATCTTATGAGAAAGGGAGTTTAAAGGCTTCATACACCTCAACAATGATCATGTTCCCTATTTCTGATTTTCCTAAGCATCACGAGCCATAATGTTGCGCAATGTTGGATCCCTCAAAATAGTTATAACATTTTGAGACAATAACTTTTGACAATAACTATTATTTACTTGAAGTACAAATATTTCAGATCAACTTACTGCAAATACTCTGCTATTGTGATATCTGTGGTTTACAAAATGGCATTACTAACACGGCTAGTTGAATAACTTCACATCTCTTGGTAGAGCTTCATATCATTATTAGTGTACCAGGCTTTTTCCGGGATAAAAAATGCTACTACTTGCAACCTTTTACTAGGGAAAAACCTTGCAATGTAAATCATTCATGTATGTGATGTTGGCTTATTTTTAATTTATTCAGATTTGTGTGGAAATATAGTCAAATTAAACCATTAACATTTATTTTCTAGTGCAGGCACAGGACTACAATCACTTTTAGAGAAAAAACTTCGAAAAATTTTCAATCAACTTTTAAGACGTAAATTACACAGTAAAACTATTGTAAAACAGTCCAAAGTCAACGCCAACAATCTATTTGATCTTAAACGGTTTGAATTGACCCCTTTTAGTACTATTGCATCAATCACGAACAAAACGACAGCGCTTTTGAGCTTTCCGCAAACATTGTAGTACACAGCGCAAACACAAACAGCCTCGTCAAATAAATGGTTGGTCATAGGCCGGCCACAGAGTAGCCAACAAACGGCACTCTCGCCTGACGCGGGTACTTGTGATCTGACGGCTGTCACCACTCCCAATGGTTGTCGTGTAACCAAACTGTCCGAGGTTCGAAGTCCGAATCTATTTCAGAGCTCAACGGTTTTGCTAATAAACTAGCTATTTATCCATTCGTTATTCGTTGTGGGTGGGGATGTCGCCTGAGCGATAGGCCACTGCGACCATTACTGATCTATTGTGGTCATCATCCCTTTAAAGATCACTCTCCAGGCCAGCAGCCTTCATAAACTGCACTATTTTCCCGGGAGTGATGTTCTTGGCGTCCTGGGGAGCAAGCAAGTGACTCCCCAGCACGCGGTACCTACGCTGCGATAACGCATCGCAGTCGCAGAGGACGTGGACCGGCGTTTCGTCCATGTCTTGGCAGAATCTACAGGTTGGGACCTCTGAGATCCCAATCCTGTGACCATGTTTGTTCAACCGGCATTGTCCTGTTAGGGTTCTGGTGAGGGTTCTGATTTGACCCCTACTCATCCCTAGGGCCTCCGCGGTGAACTTATGTGAGTAGCCCTTTATCAGAGCCTTGGCGTGCACCAGTCCGTTTGTATTGGTCCAGGCCAGCATGCCAAGGGTCTCCGCCCGAGCTTTTAGTGGCTGACGCAGGGCGCAGTTGGGTATACCCACCATTGGCTCTGGGGCCTGATTGGTGGTTTCCGCCCCAGCCCTGGCCAGCTCATCTGCAGCTTCGTTCCCAGGGATATTGCAATGACCCGGGACCCAGCGCAGCGTGACCCTGTTGTTGGCGCCGAGGTTGTTCAACGCTTGGGCACAATCCAGGGTAAGTTTCGAGTTGATTTCAACTGAGGCTAGAGCCTTAAGAGCGGCCTGGCTATCAGAGAGTATGTAGATACTCCTGTGCCAGAACCGGCGCTCCAGGTTTGCCTGTGCGCAGTGAAGAATGGCGGCCATTTCCGCTTGGAATACCGTGGCGTGGACGCCTAGGCTGCTAAATATGCGCGCCCTTGGCCTCTCGCCGTAGACTCCATAGCCGGCTCTACCATTCATTTTGGATCCATCGGTGTACCACACGATGTCTCCCGGTAGGAATTTCGCGGGAGATCCTTCCTCCCACTCGTTCCTCCCCGGGATTTCTACACTGTACCATTTTGTGAAGTGGTACTGAATGGGCATGTTGTCCTTAGGCATAAGCGTAACAGGCATCCTGTGCAGCTCAGCCTTCAGGTTGACCATGCATTTCGACTGGAACCTGCCACCCCCATTGTTCAGCACTCTCAGCATGGCCGCCTTAGCCTCCATCCCCAGATGGATGTGGAGAGGGCACAGCGACAGCATGGCCTCCAGAGCTGCCGTGGGAGTGGACTTCATGGCCCCAGTGGTTATCAAGCAGGCCAGCCGTTGCACCCTGCCGAGTAAAACACTGCTTGTAACTTGAGTGGTTTTCTTATTCCAAACCACGCAAGCATAGGCGATCATGGGTCGCACTATGGCAGTGTATATCCAGAAAGCAGCCTTGGGGTTGAGCCCCCATTTGGTGCCAACTAGACGGCAACAGATCCCCAGGGCCATACGTGCCTTCCGGGTAATGTTGCTTATGTGAGGGTTCCATGTCAGTCTCTGGTCCATGATTACTCCCAGATATTTGACTTCCTTGGAGATCCCTATGGGTTTACGGAACAAGGTAGGTTTGCGAATTCCCTCCAGGTTCCGTTTGCGGGTGAATGGTACCAGTGTGGTTTTGTCAGCGTTCACTGACAGGCCCACTTCCTGGCACCATTCTTCTACCAAACGCAGCGCCCTCTGCATTCGACCCGATATGGTGTTTTGACATTTGCCTACCACCATGATCACCAGGTCGTCCGCATACCCTTGTGTGGTAAAGTGCGCGTTGTTTAATCGATGTAGTAGGTCATCCACAACAATGGACCATTCTAGTGGTGACAGGACGCCACCCTGAGGGCAGCCCCTGGTCACCTTGACCTCTACGCGTGCATCAAGGAGGGATGTTTCTACCGTCCTTGAAGTCAGCATGGACTCTACCCACCTAAGGGTGGTTTCGTCCACGCCTTTGTTTTTCATACATTTGATGATAATGTCGGACGAGGTATTGTCAAAGGCCCCCTCAACGTCGAGAAAAGCGCATAGGGCGATCTCTTTGTCTTCCAGGGCCCTTTCAATCCTGTCCGTGAGTTCAATCAGAGCGGATTCCGTGGATCTACCGCATGCAGAGGGTTGACCGTGAGGTAACTTTCTCTGATGTGCAGGTTCAGCACCTTTTCCATCGTCTTTAGGAGAAAAGACGTTAGGCTAATTGGCCGGTAGGATTTAGGCTGGGACCTGTCTTTGTCCCCTGCCTTCGGTATAAAAATTACCTTAACCTTGGTCCAATTTTTAGGTAGAACACCCAGTGCAAAGCTGGTTCTAAATATTTTTACCACGAATGGCAGAAGGACCTCGATGCCCTTCTGCATAAGTGCGGGAAAGATTCCATCAACACCCCCAGACTTGTAGGGTTTGAAACTGTTGATGGCCCATCTGACCTGGTTGGGTCTAAAGATCTGTGAGGCCCTCCTCCAGTCCTCCGACCTTGGCCGGGGTGCTCCAGGAATAATGTGAGGAGGGTTTCTGTCAGTGATCTGGTAGGAGCCCGGAAAGTGAACTTGAGCCAGTAGCTTCAGAGTTTCTTCCGCTGAGCTGGTAAACGCCCCATCCGCCTTCTTAAGAAGTTCTAGATGCGACGTGGGTGTCTTGGATAGTATTTTGTGTATCCTGGCCGCCTGCGAGGCGCCCTCGATTTCCTCACAGAACTTCCTCCAAGACTGTCTTTTTGCTTTCCGTAGCTCCCTATTGTATTCAGTGAGAGCCTTGGAATATTCTTCCCATACCCCTGTTCGCTTTGCCCTGTTGAACAGGTCGCGGGCTCTGGCTCTGAGCCGGGAGAGGGACTTGTTCCACCCTGGGATATTTTTGTGTCCCCGGTGGCCCTGCTTGAGCGGACAATTAGCTTCGTAGGCCTCAATCATGCCCTTTGTTATTGCCACTGTAGCAGAGTTTAGCTGTTCAATTGAGCGTATGCTCTTATTGACAGCCCCTAAGTTTTCGCCTAGGCATTCAGTGTATCTGCCCCAGTTGGTCGCCTTAGGGTTCCTATAGGGAGCAGTGGGTGGAGCCTCATCACTGCCTCCTAGGTCATACCTGATATGTCTATGATCAGATAGTGAGACTTCCCCTGAGACTTTCCATCGACTTATGCGTCTGTGGATCTGCCCAGTACAGAAGGTTATGTCTAGTACTTCCTGCCTACTCCTCGTAACGAAGGTCGGCTCGCAACCCTCGTTGAGGACATACAGGTTGTTACTGAGTAAAAAATCATGAAGTATTTCGCCCCTATGATTTGTATCCGTACTTCCCCAGCTAGTGTGGTGCGCGTTGCAATCACAACCCACAACTAGCTCCGCTTCTTGCTCCCTGCAGTAGTCCACAAGTGCTTGAAGCTGAATTGACGGATCAGGAGCCTCGCCGGGGAGATATGCTGAGCAGACAACAGTTTTCCTGCCGGCAAGGCCAGGTAGAGAGATATATGCGGCTATGAGGTCGTCGCAGCTGATCTCTGGGATTGGCATGAACTTAATGTTTTTCTTAAGAACCATACATGCTCTTGGACGTGTGCCCCTGGTGTAATAAAGAACATTCCCTGCGGCAGTCAGTCCACGCACCGTGTCACCATTAAGCCACGGTTCTTGAATCAAGGCAATGCCCAAGTCCTCGCTAAGGAAAGTCTGGCACATTACAGCCGACGCTCCTCTCGCGTGGTGAAGGTTTGCTTGAATAATTTTTATCATAGTTATGATTGTAGGTCCGAAGTCAGTCCCGGGACCAGTGTTCCCAGGACGGCTTCGGCGGTGATCATGACAGCGTCGAGTGGATGAGACCTATAGTCGTCATCGATCTCACTGCATGATACCACAGAGGCCAACACGGCTTGTTCTGTGGTCAATGATAGGGGACCACTATGTTCCCTTATCTCTCCGTGAGAACCTAACCTATTCATCCAGTTCCCACGAGTAGCGTGGGAAAAGGTGGTCCACCCCCACAGAGCCCAGCATGCGGGGGTAAGGCTTATACACTCTGAGGTCGCCCGGTATCAGAGGTCCACCGTTCGAGACTGAGCACCCCCTCAGCCACGCAGCCATCGGCACGGTCGGTCACGCCTTGGCTTGGGGTTTTTTAGAGAGGTTTTCTCCTCTTGGACAGGGATAGGAAGGTTGGGAAGGATTAAGCTTTGGGCCCTCGACCCGGGCACAAAGGCACCAGGTCTGTGGTACCTAGCTACTGGGATGGGAGGGGTGGGGTTGGAAGTGGTCCGGCCTGAGTTTTCTGTTACGTCTGTTTCTTAGGGAATCAGACCAAGAACGGGCAGCAACCTCGAGAAGGATAGTACACAGGCCTTGCCTTGGGGATCATCACGACCTGCGCTCTCCCCCAAGGCCATTCGCCAGACTTAGCATCGGACAGATGCTAAGAATAGATGTGTGCCTGACTCAAGGACAGGTTGCCACGACCGTTCCCATCGGGGTCCAGCAATGGCATGCCTCTCCGCAGTCACGCCCACAACCGCCCAATTGTTACTGTTATTTATCCATTCATAAAACTAAAAAAATACGGTGGTAAAATGGCTACGGTGACCACGAAGATGCGAGCAAACACAATCAAAAATTCGAAACAAATTTACTTTTCAATGTTTCAAAAGTATTCCTAAAAAGTGAGATTAAACAAAAATAAACGCATAATCACGAAAATTCATGGATCAATCAATGTTAACAATGATCTAATCAATGTATCCGTGATTTATTATAGATAGAGAATAACAATCCGAATATATAAAAGACAATATTCATTGACTTATTTCAACGCACAACCGTAACTTCTGTGTCTAAAAACTTGAATTTGAAAAGGATTTTCAAGAAATTTTAATCTGAAAAGGATTTTCAAGAAATTCTGCCTCTTAGAACAATGACATTTAAAAGAGGTCTAAATACGTTATGTCAGTACTGACGCGAAGTCAAAAATTGTCTCCTGGCGGTGTCCTTGTCAACGGTGGCTCTTATTCCACGATAGTTGGCAAGTTTACTTGCCGGTTCTTCTCAGTACAGAAACAACTTCCCAATACTGGTGGTTTAGACCCATTATGCTTGTATACTGTCTATGTACATATTTTAGTATCCATGTTAATTATTAGGTGCACTTTTGTTTGATATGATGACGATTTAAAAGCGCTTGGAACAGGTCTAATTTAAATGAAGATATTTTGGCTTGACTTGACTTGAAATAGTTCCATGCCTGGCGCGTAACCTCAACACCCTACTCGTACACGTGAGCAGGCTTTTAGCTTGCATTGTACGGATAATCGCCGGCATTGTGCGTTCACCTACGAGAAAGTAGCCATTTAATAGTTTTTGCGGTGACTACGGATCAGCAGGAAATACATACTCCATCCATACTCGGTATATTTTTTTGATCTCCTCGATCGAAAAATAGGTATTTGTCAGGCGACTTAAGGCGATTTTGGATTAGATTATACTAGCTTAAACGGTCGTTTCGACTTATGCTCTAACAATCTAACAAACGCGTACATTATCTACTATATAAAAATAAGTCGGGTTTTCCTTCCTGACGCTATAACTCCAGAACGCACCAACCGATTTCCACGGTTTTGCATTAGTCGGAAAGGTCTCGGGCTCCGTGAGGTTTATAGCTAAGAAAATTCAGGAAAATTTCAACAGAAAAGTGGGAAAATCTTTTTTCACATACAGCTAAGTCCACGCGGACGAAGTCGCGGGCGGCTGCTAGTGCTATTGAAAAAAATGGACGAGTGTCCGACCGAAACCGCAATTTGCTCAAATGGGACCGCAAGAAAAGATTCGTGACAGGACGTCCAGACTTTCCAGACTTTCGCAAAAGCGCGAAGTTTGGCCATCTCGTGACTGTGGCCGCAGTTTCAAAACTTGTGGGACTGTCCTGCTAGTGGGCCAAAGTCAAATCAGTAGTCGTTAGAGCGGCCAGGCTGTTAGCCGTCATTGTGGTGGCTAACCGCCTGCATTGTGCATCTGCAAGTTTGGATTATATGAACTGATACAGTATTTGCTATTCAGGCAACACCAAGTATTGCGTAGGAGTCGCGGCCCGTCGTGTGAGTAGTGAGGATGTTCGGAAGAAAGCTGGATTGTTAGAACCTTGGTCAATACTTAGTAACCCATTCAAAATGTGACAGACGTGTCAACGTACCAATAAATCGGTGGTTTTGAACAGCTCTGGTAAAACGGGTGTAAAAGTTTCCCAACTGGAAATGTCCCTAAAGAAATATATTATTGCATATTTTGTATACCTACATCTTTAGTAATTTCATGGTTAAAGTCTGAAGTTTAATTCCCTATACATTTTTAACCTATATTCTCACTCTTAATGAGATATCTATAGCATGTGGCTTTAAATACCTCTATAAGAGGGTGTTGAGAATTCAAATTTTATTATACTTAAAGTTTTTAGAACCTACACTTATCTATTAGCAATAACTGTGTTCAGATTACAACTTTTAATACATGAGCAAAAAATATTGAAAGTTTTTATAACTCTACGCGGATATTAACGCCACTGAGAACTATTCAGCTATTATTCAAACTTCCCCCAACTTCCTTACACAAAACATTAAAGACGCAAACAATATCTGAGAGGCTAATAAAAAAGGAAACTTTAAGTATAAGTGGGGCTTAATGAACAAAACTTGAGATCGCGGTAGTTGCAAAGAGTGAGCGAGCTGCAAATTATTCCGAACAGTTGTTTAGCAGGATAGTCCGGATGATATAGAACCTGGGGAATATGGAATGTATGGTATGTAAGGAGAAAGTAAACGCGGCGTTCATTTTACATTTTGCTTCATTTAAACGTCCATTCCCAAATAAGGCATTTACATATTTGTGCTGACTTTGTATGCTGAAACATATTTTAATCGCGCACAACTATTTATCGTATTATACACGGTTGTGATGATGTACGGTGGACGGCACATCACTCTGCCCATTTCCGGTCAGCCCTCCTTGCTCTATTGCAAAGGAATGAGATTTGGGAAGAGCGAGAGAAAAGACGGAAATGTGGTAACCTGATGTGCGTTTGACTGTACCTACATACTTGTAGGAAACTTTGTATCGTGGCACCTAATTTTTTATTGGTGATTATGTATTTTTACAATCTTCACATTCACCTGAAAACATGAATCCCTTGTCGTTCAAGTACACCATTGTGTGTAGTAGAGGTTTGTTACATCCATCGGTCGTGTTTCGACGTATTTGGACAACACTATTGGTCGGAGGTTGATGTTCATACGTCCGTGCATTACATATAATGCACTATTGGACGTCTGGCAGTTGTAGTGGCAGTTGTTCTTGTTCACTGTCCCAAGGCAGTGCTTTTTTGGCCGAAACACCTACACTTTACAATTTGTGGCCAACTCGCTGGTGATAGCGAGTTGGCCACAAATTGTAAAGTGTAGGTGTTTTCGGCAAAAAAAACGACTGTAAGAGACTACCCCCCTTATTCATAAAAACGAACGCAACAGTAAAGCATAGTTTAAGCAATTTTATTGACGTGTTGTGTCACTTACTCGCAAATGGCGGCAGCAACAAGAATGAAAATGACACAGCGATGCAAAAGTCGAAGGGTTGTTGAAGAACTGTTTAAGTTTTTATGAATAAGGGGGTAAGGTTAACATTACAAAGCTCAATATTTCTTATTCGTACATTAAACGCAGAGGTTTCTACGAAGTAGAGTACAGTATGTTTCCAACTCTTATTGTTTAGCTCACATTATACCAACTTCTTATTTACCTACTTTGTTTTTAACTTAAAATTAACTTAGTAATTGAGTTTGCAAGTGCTAAGTTTTGAATCGAAGTTCTTAAAAGGCAATCCTATACATATTAGCACGGTCTTGAAAGTTTTTGACATGAGAATAAACTTGAGTATAAATGAGATACGTTATACGGTAGTCCCTTTCTTCTCCGAATATCGTACGTCCGAAAATCAAAATCCCGAACGCGTTTTCTATAATCATCACTATCCATAATGGTCTCGTATACGAAACTTTGTTTCACCTAATAGTCCACAACTATAATGGTTTTGTGTCATAAAATTGAGTGCTATAATAATTATACGTCCTAATTTTACTAGCTATAAAATCACTTGGTCTAAGTGTGATTTGACATAATGAATGTTTGTCCGAATGGTGGTTCATAATAACAATGTAAGTCCGAATCCGTGGGTTAGTAATTTTTATACAAACGCTAAAATAAAATGCATGCTGCATCCCTGCTTGCATTTTTACCTGCATGCTGCATGCTTTCCTGCATGTTGCATGCTTGTTAACATGGTGAATGCCGAGGGCGGATCCGACATGGCCGTGATAGGTTCGAAGGTTAAGGCGTGCTGGCGTTAAGCGCAGCTCACGCCTTAACCTTCGAGGGTTAGTTATTTTTTTTTTCAAACCCTAAAATAAAATGCATGCTGCATCCCTGCATGCTGCATGCTTGCTTGCATGCTGTATGCTTGCCTGCATGCTGCATGTTTGCCTGCACGCTGTATGCTTGCCTGCATGCTGCATGCTTTCCTGCATGTTGCATGCTTGTTAACATGGTGAATGCCGAGGGCGGATCCGACATGGCCGTGATAGGTTCGAAGGTTAAGGCGTGAGAGGGTTAGTTATTTTTTTTTTCAAACCCTAAAATAAAATGCATGCTGCATGCTTGCTTGCATGCTGTATGCTTGCCTGCATGCTGCATGTTTGCCTGCACGCTGTATGCTTGCCTGCATGCTGCATGCTTTCCTGCATGTTGCATGCTTGTTAACATGGTGAATGCCGAGGGCGGATCCGACATGGCCGTGATAGGTTCGAAGGTTAAGGCGTGAGCGCAGCTCACGCCTTAACCTTCGAGGGTTAGTTATTTTTTTTTCAAACCCTAAAATAAAATGCATGCTGCACCCCTGCATGCTGCTTGCTTGCATGCAATTTTTATAGCAAAAAATATTCAGGACAGTTATTAACATTTATGCAATTTTGATTTTAGTGCCCGATATATTATGAGAAGAGACGTTAGGACAAAACACTATTATGAGAAAAGCAGTTAGGTTTCATTAATATTATAGATTGTGATAGTTATGGCAAAGAATTTTAGAACATATAACGTTTCGGAATTATGATTTTAGGGCAAGTGATATTATGAGACAGTAAATTAGGGCTACCTATCATTCGGACAAATGATAATTATATCAGAAAACATTATGATACGTTAAATTATGGACAAAAATTTTATGAGAGACAATAGAGAACCATACGTTATACTGGTGGGAATAATTACGTACATGTGTTAGTTTTTGGGATTTCAAGTTGAATTCCCTGTTGATTTGCTTCTTTGAGGGAGTTATACTGAAGCTAGTTTTTGACCGTGACATTGCCTGTGTGATAGTCGACATCAGATATCGTGAAAGCTATAGCACAGGCTATAGTCAGTGTCAAAAGCAACTGTACACTTACAAAAAGTGTTACATTACCTTTATATAGAGTGTTTCAAAAATACCCCAGAAGACTGAAATGGCGTAGAAACCGAATGAATCTGAAATAGTAGGCGTAGTAACTTTTTGTGGTCATATAAATAATGAAGATACTGTAAGATCAGCCAGTCTGACTAAGTAATAAAGATAACGCTTAGATACTTTTGACGCGGACTCTATAACCAATCAATTAAATCCACAATTTTTTGTTTGACGTATCTGAATGTTACTTCTAAACTGGCGGTACACATATCATTTAAAAAGGTTAAACTTTCAAATGAACTTTTATCCCCATTTTACCCTAAGAAATACAATTTCCGCAATTTTCTACATATTTATTCACGCTACTTACCTATTAAGATGAACAGCAAAAATTTTTTATTCGTTACAGTGTTTCAATAAGTGAAGGAAAAATCCTACTAAAATCATTAACGCGAAAGTTTGTATGTGTGGATGTGCCGTGTTGCTCTTTCACGTAGAAACTACTGGATGGATTTTAATTAAACATGATAATAATTTAGCTTATGCATCTGAATAGCACATAGGCTACGATATATAAAGATATATCATTTACATATACACAAATATAAATATACAAAGATATATATTTTTTAACCTAAGTCCAGGCGGACAAAGTCGCGGGCGCTCGCTAGTCTTAAAAATATTCGAAATAAAAATTTACCATAACTAATAAAAATTCCAAGTAGTGTTAAGCTCAAAATTTTTCCCTCTTTTATACCTATGAACCCTGAGATAGCCCATTGCCAACCCCCACACAGTGCAGAGCGAATGCAAGAGCCTGGTTTATTACGCCGCCATGATAAGTGGCCACTCGCCTAAAAGGCAGGCTTGTTTACGACCTCAGTAATTGCCTAATGCAATTTATTCTATTATCTCGGACGCAAAAAATACATCCTTAAGCTGTAAAGAAAATGGTTAATGAGTACTTTTGTTTCAGTAAGTAAAGTGGCTAACATATCGAACGAACATTCTAGAGTAGTAAAATACTTGATAGGTTCAATCTGCTGATATTTTGACGAAGAAATGCTATGATTTCTGAAGCTACGGCTAAATGTTAGGCCAAAAACATTTTGGTAAGTAAATGTTATGTCACATTTATGTTTTATAAATATTGATTCTCGGAGCACGGAGACAAAACTAACTAATTGAAAACTCCATAATTAATCAGCAGTTCTCAAGTTATTATAAGTGACTTTATAATATTGTTTTCTAATATTTACGCGAATACTATACATGGAAACCAAGCAACTTTAATGTTATTGAAAATGACTGTAGTCAGTGGAAAGAAAATGACTACATCCTACTGAAATTACAAATGCGAAAGTTTGTATTTGTGCATGTGCAGTGTTGCTCTTTCACGTAAAAAGTACTGAATGGATTTTAATGAAACTTTACAAGTATGTAGCTTATACATCTGAATCGCACATAGGCTACAATTAATAAAGGAATTTTACTTTTTGTTTTTCAACTTAAGCCCTCGCGGATGAAGTCGAATAGTCGAAGTTGTGAAATAATGACAACATCTTTATCATCCCGTGAAACGTGGGGTTTAAAATGAAATAAAATATAAGACAGTGAGCAGAAACCGTAAAGTTGTCCTATTTAAAACTCATCTTTGTTTCATATAAATTAATACACTAGCGGCTGTCCGTGACTTCGTCCGCATGGACTTTCATAAAAAACATGTAACCATCAAAATCGGTCAAGCCGTTTCGTAGGAGTTTGGCAAAGAACACTGTGACACGATATTTTTTATACAAGAATAGATACTGTAATTCCATTATGATTAACGTTCCTTGTCTTAGCAGTAATCAAGTGAATACATAATAGTGACCCCAATATTGTCCGAACCCCAAAGGTCTCATTACTGGGCCATGACGCCCATGAATAGCACCCCCATTTATCATTTGCTATCAATAATTTCTTGTCACGTACTGGGACTGTAAGGGCGGAACTGGCAATGATGAATCAGACCCTTTGAAGCGCCATTATAGATTTAGGTACCATGCTTATCTTCAAAGTATGACAATACAGAGGCCAGTTTAGTTTTTATTGTGTGTAGCGTCACATTTATTCTATCATTTATTAAGCTACAGTATATCATAAAGTTAATGTTAACATTTCATATGATGGTATTCATGTCTATTATTAACTTAAATTTACTCAAGTCTGGGTTCTTTACCTTATAACTTGAGCTTAGTTCTTAGTTGCTACTTGTACTTAGTTATAGATGGAATAGAGAGATAACAGTGGTTTTATTATTATTATTATTTAGTATATTTTGTTTGTTAATTAGATAAGACGATTGAAAGTACTCCGTATCAGGTTTTCTTTTTTTGGGTTTGTTTGATCACGAATCCCTCGGCAATCATTAGTCTGGTAATGAATGGCTGGCTTTTTATAACCGAATGCATCTGAGAATCATTGAATCATATTTGTCTTGAATAAAAACGTCTAATGTCTAAACGTTAAGCGATGATGATGATTTAACCTGATCAAAAAACTACGACTGAAAAAAGAGTTTGACTGTAACATTATTAATTACTATACTTGACTGACTGGCGAGAGACGCGAAGGTCACGAAAGGTTGTATTAAAGAAAGGCTGCCTTCCAAAATTACTACTAATCTTCTCAATGTTGTTAAAAAAAGAATACCCCGTTTTTACGTACGGTTTTCCCGCTGCTGGTTTTCAAATAACTGCTAAAATAAATGGTAATTTATTTATTACACGTTATATTTCACAGAACCTCTTTCGCAATCCCTTTTACACTTCGCCTCATCTCCTATTAGAAGATACGAATACGGTACGAGTAACGTGTGTGAAAACCGAGATATTACAATATGTATGTAAATAATTGGATTCGTTTCATGAAAAACGCAGGCGAAACGCCCCGAGCGGGCGACTGTGCGATACACGAATAGTACTTGTCGTGTGATTATATTGGCAGGGTTACATGTTGTAGGAAAACCTCCAAATCAGAGCTGTTTATAAATATCTGTCATAGGACAGATTTTTTATTATTATTTTGCTGATTATGTTCATATCAGCAAAAGAATGAAGGTATTTGTCATCGAATCATCGTTTCCAAGGGCACTTTTTCGCGATGACCTCAAATGCAAACATGGCCCGCCCTGTTCAGCTTTAAATTGTCAACCGTTTTTACCTTCATCTTTTCACAACCACTTTAATTATAACTTATCGTCATGAGCTTATGCCGGTCCACTGCTGGACGTAGGCCTTCCCTAATGCGCGCCATCGCACCCTATCCTCAGCTAAATGTATCGTTGTTCCACACTAGAATGCTTTTACCCCAACAGTTATCCGTTCTACGGCAAATGTGGCCAGCTCACTGCCACTTTAGCTTACTTATTCTGAGAGCTATGTCGATGACCTGGGTTCTCTGTCGGATAACCTCATTTCGGATTGTATCATTCAGAAAAATTCTGAGCATAGCTCTCCTATTCATAATTATAACTAAAAGGAAAAAAGGGCCACCACAAAGACAAGAGAAGTTAATCAATGAAAACATACCGTAGAAAACAGCATATTATTAGCAAATACATGACAGATTTTTACAGTAATTACTTGCTTGAATTTCATAGTAAGTTAAATAACACGAGTATGACTACATTCCCATGTCACTACTCAGCCGATCGCAAATTTCCGAATCGTTAGCCCATTTACATACATTAACAGTTGGACAGCACGGTCTTTCAAATAAAGTCTAGTAGCGTAGTTGCACTACAACACGAGCCAAGAAAGGCGTCGTTGCTCTGCACGACTGAACCTGCAGCGCGGCTTCGCTTGACTCCCTATTCAACACGTCTGAAGATGTGATTTTTCATACGGTTATTATTTTATTTATGTACTTTCGTTGTTATTTTTATTTTCGGTTATGAAAGATTTGCTTGGGTGACATACACACACATTTTAAAGTCTGACAAGTTTTTATTTACTTGATTATTTATAAGGTACACACAACATATTACAATCAAAGATAAACCAGGTACAATTACAATTTATAAGTGTCAGACTATAACTTATGAACATGTCACTTAAACAGAAAAATAAGTACTGCTTTTTTTCTGTCAAATTACCTTTTATTTTACTGCACATCATTAAAAGATCGTGCATAGTGGGAAGTGGACAAGGAAGGCACAAAAACTGAAGCAAAGAAAAGAAAACCTTCACCGGTAAGTATGAAAACTCCGGTTTTGAAGGCTTACCTAAGTACTTACTAATACAACTAGCGCTTGTTAGTAAAACTAGCTAGCCACGAAAGCCTTGCCAACTAAGCCTCAATTTCAGAATGATATTTTTGATTTAACCCTCTAATTGGCTGCCACTTTCCAGTCGTTGAAAAAAATTTGGAGGAAGACAGACAGATGCCATGTTGGTTTGGAAACCTGTACTGCAGATTTTTAATTAACATCTGCATTTTTTCTGCATTTGGTTGTAGGGGCTATGGAGAGGACCATTCTCTTTTTTAATTTTTGTCTCTGTTCCTGTATCAGTGCATGTTTTCATCACATATTATTTTTACGTAATTATTGTATTATTTGATTGTATTTTATGAAAATGAAAAATATTTATTTCTTTAAAAATTGTAATAATACGAGTAAATGTTCACTTTCTGGTGTATTGGTGATCACTGTACATAAACCATGTGAATTTAAAGCATAAATGAATAAATCTTAACATTTTGCAGAAATATAAACGAGAAGTCAAAAAAAATACAATGTTGATTGATACTTCGAATGTACCTGTAACCCAAAGTCAAAATGGGCACTAATTGGGTAAGTATTATAAACCTTTTGGTTTGATTAATTTATTTTGACGACCGTCTTGGTGTAATTGTTGAGAAATCGGCTACTACACCAAGGGTCGCGGGTTCGATCCCCGCACAGTACAAACATTTGTGTGCATGAACATGGCTGTTTGTATTGGTCTGGGTGTTTCCTATGTATATTAAGTATGTATTTAGAAAAGAAAAAGTATTTAAGTATGTTTATCCGTTGTCTAGTATCCATAATAACGGACTATAAGTAGCCCACTTGGGACTAGATGGCGCTGTGTGGAATAATGTCCAAAGATATATATATATATATATTTTTATTATTTTAATTTTACTGTAAAAAGTAATATAAATAACCCTGCTGTTCATAATATTATGACGCTGAAAGAAATAACTGCACACTCCATAAAAAAAACGAGTGATCTGATTCCGCTGTTCCATAACATTACCAAGATGTTTCAAATCTCAAAATCTTAAGTAAGAATATCCTTGAAAACATCGAATTTCACACTCAAAGCGTCAATGTTACGGCCGATCGCTTTTGACGTTCCAATCACAATGATAAATCGAATCTCCTGCCTACAACCTATTCTAGATCAATCTTATTCAAATTATGGCTTTCGGTGAATATTTTTTGCTGTGTATAAGTGTTTTTGGACGATTAATGGTGCAGTTTGATGCGAAAGAACAAACGCTTTCTGTTTGGGAAGAAAAATGACTTTTTGTCAGTTTATCTTAATTGTGTAATCATCACTGGGAGCAATAAAGGCACTGTAGTGAAAACAGCTATCTGCTCATTTCACGCTTGAATTTGTATGCGCTACCACGAATGTCTTTGCTCCTCTTTCATAACGGGTAAAATGGTTTTTTTGACATAACTCCGAACTCTTTTGTTTTTCAGATACTGATGTATGTTGGAAGAGAAAACTTAACGCAGTTTCCTAAACGCTATCTAGTTCGATTCAGCAAGTACCTAGTAGTACCTTTTTCTCAAAGTCGAAACTACCTAATACGAACACTTCTCTTAGATGGACATGCATGTTGACAGCTTCGAGAATCGAGAGAGCAAAAGTAACTAGAGCAAACGAAACTCTGTGATGTTCAGGCTCATTTCTTGGGGAACTCAATTGTCAAGCATATTGCCGGGCTCTGCCAGTGTAAAGAAGAGCTGGACGGCTACCAATTGCTCATAAGCACTTGATCTTATGACCAATTAGTACCGATAGCGCTTGATCGCCATAAATGAAATGAAATAAGGAAGGCTTTTGCCCTGCAATAATTACATATTTTTGGTTACATAATATTATATTGTGTGCTAACTGTGAACAAAAGGGTATTGGCGGCTTGACAGAAGCAATTTAAAACACGTAAAATACTATTTCAATTTTGTTATGGTGCAAGGTTGCACCTATAAGGTTGCTTTCTTTGAATTCTTTTGACATATATACCTAGGTAGTTTGTACGTACACATCATTTTAATGCTGACTGTAGCAAGACTACACGTGTGTCAGAACAAAATAATATATCCTCATCTCGTCATAATGTACAAATAAAAACTCGCTGTAACCAACACCTGATTTTTTCCTCTCAGTTCTGAATAAATGTTTCCAGCATTCCTTTATCACGAGAATAATAAACATTCGCTGTGAAATGAAGAAATAAACTATTCACACGGATGACGTATGACAGACGTTGTTGTTCGGTTACCTGAGTAAGGGCTGGCATTGGTTTTCTTTGTGTTATTTTTGAATTAAGCACAATTTTCCGTACAACGGTTTTTATGGCGGAAATAATTGTAGCAAATGTTGCTTCAATAATTTCCGCAAACGCACAATCGCGAACCGTACATGAAGTTGCAAATCATGCAACGAATGTTTGGTTCGCGAATATTAGCTTCAAGTTACAAGTAACAAACGTCTCTTTGTGCTTCGTTCGCACGCCAGGTCATCTTCCGCGCGTTACCAAGGGTCCCCGAGTACCACCGCGAGGGACTCTACCGGCGAACCCTTGCCGCGCTATGCTGGCTCCCCGGCTCTACTCGAGAGGAGTTATATCTTCCCTCTTACACCCACCGGTGTTAACGGCAGTGCGAGGTACCCCCGCACCGCCGTCCTCCACGGAGTCGCCTATGCAAAGGAGGCACACGGTCCCCACCGTGTGCACTCCCAGCGACCCCGGGACCACCCTTCAGTCGCCTTTTACGACAGGCAGGGGGAAACCTTGGCAGTATTCTAATGCCCCATACCACAGGGCACTAGCCCATAGGTCTCAATGAGCTCCTGGGAGAAGACAGAACCTTCCATGGTTTGCCGCCTATTATAAGAATGGGCTGGATTAATTTTCTCAGTCACGCGGCCATCAGAACCAGTTCATCAGCCATCAAAATGGAACAGACATTATGGCTCTTACGAACATCACACACGAAGGGAGGGGAATTTATCGACAAAACATAATACTTTGCTAAAGGACAGATATCTTTTTTTTTGGATACACATCGTTTTATTTTTCAATATATACTGTTTCTTTTTTAGTGTTAGTCTGACAAGTCAAGAGCTACAGCTGGATCAACAAGAAAGAGTGACAAGACGATCATGTAGATGTACATCATCATACGCTATGTAAACATCACAATGTCAAGAGACACACAAGCAAACCCCTCTACGAACAAATAGAGGCAATTAAAAACACATTTTTTGTGAGGAGAAAACATTATAAAAAACTATGCTATAGGAAGCAGCTTGAAACGATTTTTCAGTTGTGTGAATTTGTAAGCATTAGTTCCTATTATTTCATTTTATTTTTTATTGTCAAAAACATCTATACTTAGCGTTATTTACATGCTAAATTTTACAATCTCAGCCATCTTAAGAATCATGACTTCGAGGCATGATTTAAGATGCATAAAAACAATTACAAATGAATTCAAATTCAAAACAAGTTACCGGAACGACTCAACATATGATTCTATGATTGACCACACACAACTGAACATTAATACAAGAATTATAATCGATATGAACATTGCGCGCTATCGACATTTCCCGTCCCTAGTTAAGCCGTGTCGTGTGACTCGTAAACGGGAACTGCTCATTATTTCCAAATTTAACGATGATTGCCACACGTCTGCGCGATTCGACGATATTAGTTGCCTTTCAAAACGGGGAGGGCGTTTCCAAAATATGCTTAAGGCTGTTCAAAGTATGCATTGAACATAAATTTTAATCTGAAGAATTTTGCTAAAATTGCCTTACTTCTTATTTTTTCTTCAGGTAATCATGAAAAACCAGATGGAAAGATGCCACGTGAAAACATTCGACTTTCCTTCATCTACCGGTAAAACAAATGTTGAGGCCGCTGCCCTGCCCCTCCGCCTCCGCGCGCCGACTCCCCCCGCCGTGCCTCAGCCCCCTCTGTGGACCCGTCCACCGCGAAGCCCACTTGCGATCCAACCGTCCAGCGCGCGCCCGCGCACCCAATTCTAATTTAATTTTCCTTTTTTGTAATTTCCTTGGTTTTATCAAGTACACGTTTTGGCAACAAAGCAAAGTCGTTCAATCATTTCATCGTCACGCCCTGCCTGCCCATTTCTTCGAGCCGGATTAAGGATACGTCCGTGCAGCCTACAACGACCTTTGGACAACGAAAGTCATCAGAGGCCGCGTGCGTGACTACCCAGACGACCACGTGCCAGACGTGCCGAACGTTCAAGCATAGATGTGCATCTAGGCGATGTACCTACCTGATCATCAAGAACAAAGAAATACAAAGACAAGGATTACGTCAACACACCTGCGGGAGTAAAAATCTTGTGAGTTCGTTCCATTACCTCATATTTGCTCCCCATTCACGCTAATCTAGTATTCTTTTATTGCTAAAATGCATATGTACTTTTTCATTTTTACTAAGGTAAAATACCTATCTTGCTAACGGTTGCCGCCATAGGTCCGTTAAATAATATTCACGTAGGTTCAATACACCTACCTACCATATTCATATTCATTCAGTAACGGTTGCCGCCATAGGCCCGTTACGTAATCACTTCTTTTTCCTAATTCTATCTTACTAAATGTATTTTGCATTCTATTCACATTTCAGTCACCTAACGTTTGAAATTCCCTATATTTGTACCAATGTTTGTTGCGTTGCTCGTCTAACATAAGAAAATTCACATTCCAGAACTTTCGATCGACGCGACTACGCCGCGCATCATACCTACGCGCTCGCTATATCGTTCGACTAGGCAGTGAGCTTGCTTAGCGGTCGCGCTAAGGTCACACGGGCGACGCTTGCTTTGCGCACGCTTCGCTTTGCGCACGCTTACCCTCATAGTGATTTTCTGCTCCATCATTTAAAATTTAAGTATTCGTTTTTAAACTTAAGCATTTTCATTCTCAACTCTTAAACTTTTAACTATTTTAATTGTAACTATTATTATTTCAGTGGATTTTAAATCAAATTAAAATGGATCTCAAAACATTAAAAAGAACTCGAGGTACCTACAAGGCAAAGCTAACTCTTTTCAATCAATTTTTGGAAACAGGTCTCTCCTGCGACAAACTTAGTTCTTTACAAATCAGAGAATTATCGAACCGCCTCCAAATCCTCAAGTCAATGTATGATGATTTTGATAGCAATCAGACTCACATAGAATCTTTATGCGAAATTCCAGATGACGAACTCAAGGAAAGAGAGAACTTCGAGACCGGCTTCCACGCAGCAGTCGCCTCTGCGGAGGAGTTGCTGGCCAGGAACACGAGCTTATCCAGCCGGCGCTCTTCGGCGGGCGATGATGGTTCACAGGTGACGGGCTCTGGTACTGCTATCGCAACAGGGTCCCCTACATTAAAATTACCAACAATACACTTACCTACCTTTTCTGGCCGTTATCATGATTGGTTGGGATTTCACGACTCGTACATATCTCTCATACACAACAACAATTCAATTCCTAGAATTCACAAGTTCCATTACTTACGTGCCTCTTTGAAAGATAGTGCTTCTTTAATAATTCAATCTGTAGATTTTTCTGCCGAAAACTATGACATAGCTTGGGAACTGATTCGTGACAGATTTAACAATCAAAGGCTTCTTATAAATAACCACATTAAAGCATTATTTGAAATTGAAACAATAACACGAGAATCTTCGAGGTCTTTGCGAAACTTAATAGATACAATAAATAAAAATCTTAGATCTCTAAAGGCATTGAAATTACCTATTGAACATTGGGATGCACTAATAATTTACATGGTCTCAGCTAAATTAGATTCAGTTACCTCACGCGAGTGGGAAGAAGAAAGAAATAAATTTAAAAATCTCCCCTCTTTGCAACAATTTAATGATTTTATTAAAGGTCGGGCCGACTTATTGGAAACCATGGAAACAAATCTTAATAAACAACGTAGACATAGTGACATCTCTCATATGCGCCCTAAGACCTTTATAGCCTCACCAACTAGCGTAACTCGATCTTCTTGTCATTTATGTAAGGGCAGTCACAACATTTATCAATGCTTTCGCTTTAAATCACTCCCAATAGAAAGCAGAATCGCAAAGGCGAAGGAATTGAAATTGTGCACCAATTGTTTGAGAAAGGGACATGAAACAATTAAATGCTCATTAGGTCCTTGTAAAGTTTGTTTTCAGAAGCACAATAGTTTATTGCATCTTGAAAAAATAGATAATTCCAATACTACTACAGAACCAAAACAAAATTCATCTCGTGGATGCGTAGTATTAGCTACATCCAAGGATCATTCGCAACCCCAATCATCACAATCAACATGTAACGATAATTACAACACTAGCAATAACATCACTCTATCTTGCACAAATCACAGTCAAGTTTTACTTTCAACTGTTCTTATAGGCATTACTGATCATGAAGGTAACATTCACAAAGTTCGTGCTCTCTTAGACAATGGGAGCACTTCTAATTTCATCACAGGGCAATTATTACATAAACTCAAACTCACAAGTCAAAAAACACATGTCCGCATACAAGGACTACATAATCAGGCTTCTCAAATCACAAACAGATGTGAAGTCAATATTCAATCACTAGTCAACAATGATTTCAGCAGACAAATAACCTGTTTCATTGTACCTTGCATTACGCAAATGCTACCTACTCACAAAATAAATACACATTCATTCAATATACCCCAACACATCCAACTCGCAGACCCAGCGTTCCATACGCCTGCCGAGGTGGAGATGTTGCTCGGAGCTGACCTCTTTTGGGAGGTGCTCGGCCACAACACCATTTCTTTAGGGAAAAATAGACCCAGCCTAAATGAAACAAAGTTCGGCTGGCTAGTCTCAGGGGTAAGCCATATTTACTTCCCAAACCCAAACAAGAATAACTCATCCAAACATAATACATCACATACAGTCCATTGCCATTTTTTAAATGATTCAGACACTGTGCTACAGAAGAAACTCGATCGCTACTTTGAGTGCGAATCATTCATTGATTCACCATGTCTAACTACAGACGAAATTCAATGCGAAACCATTTTTGCTAAAACTACAACTCGCCACCCAGATTGTCGATTTGTAGTCAACATTCCATTCAAATCACCCCCTACAAATCTTGGGGATTCATACGAACAAGCACATGCTAGATTTCTTACTTTAGAGCGTAAATTTAGTCGAGATTCACATTTTAAAATAAAATACACAGAATTCATGGAAGAATACCTACAGTTAGGCCACATGACAGAAATCACTGAATTACAAAAGGGCCAAAGTACCTATTTTTTGCCGCATCACGGCGTACTTAAAGAAACTAGCCTAACAACAAAGCTTAGAACAGTTTTTGATGCATCCGCACCCACTACATCAGGTTATTCGTTGAATGACATTCAGTTCATTGGTCCCACAGTGCAGGATGACCTTATTAGCATTTTGCTTCGTTTCAGACAGTTTAAATACATTGTTACCGCAGACATAGAAAAAATGTACCGCATGGTGCTAATTACGCCTGAACAGAGGTCACTACAACGAATACTTTGGAGATCAGATCCTACAGATAAACTAAAGATTTACGAATTAAATACAGTCACGTATGGTACTGCATCTGCACCATACTTGGCCACCAAATGTCTGTCACAATTAGGACACAATTACCTAAATGATCCACTCACACAAAACACTCAATTCAATCAAAGTCGCACACTAGTTGGCACTACAATACTGCATGACTTCTATATTGATGACCTTGTGACCGGATATGACGAACCGGAAGTACTTGCAGACATTTGTAAAGAAATTAGTAATCAGCTTAAAGAGGCACACTTTCATCTTCGTAAATTTAGATCAAACGAAGAAAGTATTCTTAGTAGTATTCGCAAATTTAATGCACCAAATGATGATCCTCTACTCACTATTAACAATGATCAAATCACTAAAATTCTAGGCATTTTGTGGACAACAAAAATGACCAATTACTATTTTCGTCATTACCAGTCACAGATCACAATACGCAAAAACAAACAAAACGTTCCATATTATCTAAAATTGCTCAAATCTTCGATCCGTTAGGATTAATCAATCCTTGCCTACTACAGGCAAAAATTCTTCTACAGAAGTTATGGGTCAATAATATAGCTTGGGATGATACAATTTCCCCCGATTTCCATAAACAATGGCATGATTTTCTTAAGTGTTTACCTTACCTTGAAACCATTCAAATACCACGACATGTCATCTGTGATGCACCGGTGAATATTGAGCTTCACGCATTCAGTGACGCATCCATACACGCGTACTCAGCATGTATATACATCCGAAGTATTTCTGCTAACGGTTCTGTCAGTGTTCATTTGTTGTTTGCAAAATCTAGAGTAGCTCCATTCAAGAAAAATATCACCATTCCCAGACTAGAATTGTGTGGTGCTGTCCTGGCGATGAGGTTAGCAAAAAAGGTAAAGGCTTCTCTTAGACTTCATTTAGATAACGAAACCTATTGGTCAGATTCAACCATAGTCTTGGGTTGGATTAAAATGTCTAAATCTAAACTAAAACAATATGTTTATAACCGAGTAACTGAAATAACTGATAATACATTACCCACAAGCTGGTACCATGTACCCACTTCTATGAATCCCGCAGACATAGGGTCCCGGGGCTTGAACCCAGAACAACTGAGCAAAAACAAATCATGGTTCTATGGACCAGCCTTCATACACCACAACACTATACATTTACCTCCACAACCACTCAACAGCACTACAGAGATACTCCCAGAACTAAAATTACTCTGTCACGTAGTAAACGAATCAGCTGATAATAATTACGTTAAACGTTATTCTACATTTTCTAAATTACAACGTATTGTGGCTTATACCTTAAGATTTTTGTATAATTGTCGCTTTCCAAACAATAAACATCATGGTCATTTGAAACTTGCAGAAATAAACCACTCACAAATTGTTTTATGTCAAATCAGTCAAAGGGAAATGTTTTCAAAACAATATTTCTTACTTAAAAATAACAATCCTTTATCACATAAAGATCAGTTACTCAATCTTAGCCCTATTATTGATAGTGCAGGTACAATGAGAGTCGGTGGTAGGTTATTGAACTCCAATTTTTCCTATGAAACTAAACATCCAATTCTACTACATGCAAATCATTACATCACCCAATTATTAGTTCAACATTACCATAGGGTACTGCTACACGCGGGCCCACAACTCATGTTGTCCACCTTGCGACAGAGGTTTTGGATTGTTGGTGGACGTAACCTAGCCAGGAAAGTAGCACGTAATTGTATTACATGTTGTAGATTTTCCAATAAAAGTATTCAGCCCATGATGGGCAATTTGCCTAAAGAGAGACTGCACGCTGATTTCCCATTTCAGAATACAGCTGTTGATTATGCCGGACCAATCATGATAGCGGACCGGAAGGGCCGCGGTGCTAAATTATTAAAGGCCTATATATGTGTATTTGTTTGTCTAGCAGTACGAGCAGTCCACATCGAGCTCGTCACCGATCTTAGTACAAATGGGTTTCTAGCTTGCTTAAATAGATTCATCGCCCGCCGAGGTAGGCCTGTAAAGATTTTTTCTGATAATGGAAGGAACTTTGTCGGAGCTGCTAATGAGTTAGCAAATTTTTTGAATTCAAAATCCAATGAAATTTCATCTTATGCAGCAGAAAATCAATTAGAATTTAAATTCTCTCCTGCTTACAGTCCTCATTTCAACGGCTTAGTCGAAGGATGTGTAAAATCAATCAAATTTCACCTAAAACGAGTCATAGGTTTAACTAATCTAACTTATGAAGAAATGACGACATTATTGGTACAGGTGGAGGCAATTTTGAACTCTAGGCCGCTCACTCCTCTCACTTCAGATCCTTCTGATCTAACTGCCCTCACCCCCTCACATTTTCTCATGGGACGAACAGCCACAATGATTACTCCGCAGGGATATGATGGAGAGCAGATTACCAACCTCCCTGCGCTCACAAGATACAAGAGAGTGGAGCACCTAAAATCACAATTTTGGCAAAGATTTAATAAAGAATATATTTCAGAACTACAACGAAGACACAAGTGGCGTAAGCCAGCCGATGGGCTGCGCCTGCATCAGATGGTTGTGGTCAAGGATGACCGCATACCACCCAATAGATGGCTGTTGGGACGCATCGGTCACGTCTACCCAGGCTCCGACGGCGTCGCCCGCGTCGCAGATGTCATCACATCATCAGGAACCCTAAGAAGAGCGTACAATCGACTCATCCCACTACCACTATTGGAACAAGACGTTCCAACGCCGGTAGCATGTTGAGGCCGCTGCCCTGCCCCTCCGCCTCCGCGCGCTGACTCCCCCCGCCGTGCCTCAGCCCCCTCTGTGGACCCGTCCACCGCGAAGCCCACTTGCGATCCAACCGTCCAGCGCGCGCCCGCGCACCCAATTCTAATTTAATTTTCCTTTTTTGTAATTTCCTTGGTTTTATCAAGTACACGTTTTGGCAACAAAGCAAAGTCGTTCAATCATTTCATCGTCACGCCCTGCCTGCCCAACAAACGTTTTCCAAAGCTTAAAATTCCAGAATTCTTTAACATCAAAGCTCTGAAACGTCAGTCGAAGGTGAGTTGCCTCCTTATAGCTATTTAATCGTCATGCGATTTGATGGATAGTTGATCGATAGCCTATCAAGGGGCATCTCTACTCAAAATGCTTCCAATTTCCACCGTTGTTAACATTGCCTCCGCCGATATTCAAATAAGTTCCAACAAATTTCACCACACCGACTTAATAAAGTTATTGTTTGTTCGCCCATTCACAGTACTTACTTCTACTTGACGCTAATGAATATAAGAGGATTTCAAAATGCTTTTGTTAAAAAGTTAATTATTTTTATTGGGTCGTAATAACATTTAAGATTTCGTTCTTGAATGTATTTTTACATTGGATTTTAATTTTCTAAGCGAACTGTGGGCTTCTTTATGTTTTGGGTGACTCTGACTACCCCGTTTGAGATATAGTTGTGAGCTTATGAATAATGTTTTTAGATTTTGATAGAGTTTTACAATATCAAATACTCAAATATATATGACTCGTTTATGATGTGAACAGCTTAGGAGAGGAACTAGCTTCCTGTGCATGTGTTCCCGGAATGGTAAACTTGGGTCTCTTCAAGTAAGAGTGAATAGGCACTTGCTGAGCAGACATGTACCATCATTGATCACATCTTACTATCATTCACCATCAGGTGAGATTGTGATCAAATGACTGACTAGTTCCAATTAAAAAAAGGATAACTGGGACATCTTAATACCAATTATTTGACCGAAATTTTAATGAAGCTTGTTCAGTCAAGATATAATAACTCGTATTCTAACAGAGTGATCATTAAGACACCTATTGACGGTTTAACAACAGCAATTGATGAAGAAAACGTCTAAACTGAAATGACGCGCCCTGCCACTGCATCTCCGCATACAAGAGTGCTTGCTTGTAAGCGTAGATGTAGTGGAGCGGCGCATCATTTTAGCTTAGATGATCTCTACAACAATTATTGTAGAGATCCTTAGGGGAGGCCTATGCCTAGCAGTGGGCGTCGTTCGGCTGATGATGCTGATGATCTCTACAACAATCACAAAGACGTTTCAGGCGTCACTAAAATCTAAAAAAAGTCACCACTCTAATTCTGTATTGTTATGGTGCTTTTTTTAAATATTTCAGACGGTCATATTCGACCGCTCTCTACCCAGGTTTACCCTTGTTTGATCGAACAACGTTTGATATAATATTACTAAATCGAACAACGTTTGAGAAAATCATCACTTTGTATAATATCATTTGATAGAATTTTCAGTTCGTCGAATGTTTATTTGCTATAACAACGTTTGCACTAATCTCAAAAGGTAGAATGTTCATTTGATGTAATTTTCAGATGGTATAACATGCCAAGCAGCATGTAATGAGGCAAGTCGTTTTTTGGGTTTAAAAAAAAAATAACCACGAAGGCTTAAGGCGGGAGCTACGCTCCGCTTCGCTCCCGCCTTAAACCTTCTAACCTAATCTAACCGAGTCGGTTCCGCCCAAACTATAGTATAGGGCAGTGATGAAATTCGATAATATGAAATTAGTTCAAATGAAATTCGTTCAAACAAATAATTACATCAAATAAAAATTTACCAATTAAATATTCGGTCAAATGAATAATTCTCCGAACTGATTTTATTGCAACTGAAATTCGACCAACTGATTTTCGACGAAACGTTGTTCGATCAAACAAGGGTGAACCCTCTACCCATACATCATACGATGTGGTCTGTACTATTCGGTGTCAGAGATTGTTAAACAATCTTAAGTATTTCGAAACTAAACAAAACACGCTTTATTTATTCAATATTTAATGCACAAAAATAGTACGAAAGGCGGACTTAATCACTACCAGTCAACCATCGGGCGAGACAGAGATGCTGTTTAAACACAGAACACACACAAATATTTGTCTTAGAAGGGAACCGCATCCACGAACTTGGATGACATAGACATGAACTCTACTGTAGCGGGTTTGAACCCACGATCACTTGTTTAGTCGCCAACTTCTTGACCAGCACACCAAATCGGTCGTCGAACGTAAAATGTAACAGTTTATCACGTGTTTGCCCTGGGTGGGGGCATCCACCCACCTGCGGTTTGTTGACCGACCTAGCCAAGAAGCCATTTTTTTGTGAATGAAGAACCAATTAGAGTGTGTTACTGTAACAAATACAGTGACACAGTACGACACACGTAACCGACAAAACTCTCTGCGTTGCGTGCGAGAAAATTATCGTGGTAACAGTTTCTACTACACTGAACACTTTCTCCTAGTTTATCATTCAATTATCACTTCAGGACTATCCTCACATGTTCCGGCAATTTGTCATTACAAGTTTGACTTTTGAACGTAGCTAGTCTTTGTCGAAAATAAAGAAAAACATTTAAATAAGTGCATATTTAAACAAAACGGACATTGTGAATTTTGCTTTCTAGACAAAACGAAACGGTTTTGTTTGACGACTCAGTGAAGATTCAATCACATGTTCTGTGTTTTTATGCTACAATTGAAGGATTGAATATCAGTGGTAGTAAGAAAGAAACAAAGCATTCGTTAAGGCTTTGATATTTTAATCCAACTACGTAGTCAAAGGAATCAAACGCGAGAGAAATAAGTAAAAATGAATGCCTTAGTATTACTTATGGTGCTTGTATTATCAGTGCTCGCAGAATGCCACGAGGGAGAAGTACCGGGAAATATCGAACCAAGAGGCAAAGGGAAATATGCGTTGCTCAGTGAGTATTTGTTTTTTATTTTTGTCTCATAAAACGCAGTCGCTTTGCGCTTTCCATATCTTTGTGTTGCCAGCTATAAAAAAATACAGCAGTGTTTTATGATGATGCTGTGATCATTTTTATGTGATGAAACACGCATGTTATGTTCGTTTTGTCATAAATACATGTTGATCAATGATTTCAAGAGTCATATGGGAGCAATTTATTTTTACTTCACTGAGAAATCCACTGTAACAAACATACATAATAGAGTCCTTATTTCTGAATTCATAAACATAAACCAAAGATAAGCAGCCTTTATAAGTATAGATAGGAAAACCAGAAAAAGGCATTCGGTCTTGGCTTCAGGCGGGAAACGAATCCGCGTCTTTCACAAACCGGGCGACTGCACTAACCATTGTGCAATCGAGACCATTAACAGACCGGCCAAATTTTTCGGGTAATTTTACCTGGCAGCCAGGTTTGTGTGTTGTTTAAGGTATATGGATAAACATTAGTGAAACAAACCTGGGGGGCTAAAATGGCGACATTAGACGTTTCATATCTGAAACATAATATGAATCACTTTTTGAAATCCTAAAATGGCAACTTATTAGGTGAATCATATTATGAACATAATATGTTTCATATTTGTTTTTCATACAATTTGACAGTTTTGTATGGGAATTCGTAAAATGGTGCACTTTTAAACGTCAAATTGGAGGAATGTTAGATGTTTAGGGTCAGTTCACCTGTCGCGTCCACCACCCCGTTCGCGTCCATTTTACGGAAAATCCTCGAAATTAAGTAAACCAATACAACAATTAAAAATACGTCACTAATGCTAATACTTCAAAGTTAAGTTCAAAGACACACGCACATTAGGACAAATAGTGTGCAGCGGCGCATTCGGATGTTTTTTATTGATTTATGTGAATTTTAAGATACATTTTTAACGAATAAAATGAGGTAGACGCGAATTAAATACATCTTATTTAGAACTTAGCGTTTGCGTCCGCTATGGCCGCAAACTATACCTACAGGAGATAATCATAAACCAAATTGCGTCCACTACTTTCTTGAATGCAATAAAATTAACTTGCTTGTAAAAATAATTTCAAATGTATTGTTCATAATTATGATACATATTTAACTAAGACTACGGCTAATAATTATATTTTTAAATGAACTAAGTAATTCCTTTCATTATTTTTATTAGTCAAGACATTTATTAGGTCTTCGGTGACAAGAAATAATGATGAAGAGATAACATAAACTGAAGACCATTTAAAGACAGCGTAAAATGAAATGCGAATTGAAGAGACCTGATTACTGTTTATTCATTCATAGACAGACCACTGGAGAACAGACACAGGTGGTCTTATATGCTACACAGACGGATTCAGGAAATAATCAATCAAACTCTTGGTTGCTGGCGTGCACAGACGCACTATGTGATGACGGCTCGGCGATAAAGAGATCAGTACGCTTGGGCAGGCTGGCCAGCGTTCTTGAAACCAAAATTTATGCATTCTGGTTTGCGCTTACAAAGCAGGCAAGCCTCACAACGATGTCACAAAAGTGACGGTCTACAGCGACAGCAAGGTAAGAGTAGCACTGCAAGCATTCAACAACCAGCGACAACATCAGCGATTGTCAAGGAATGCAAATCAGCGCTAGGGAGACTAGCTGGCAAAGCGGAAGTAGGATGTGCAAGGGTCCCCTGCCAAGAGTTAATGCTGGCAGTAAAGCAGCTGATAAATTATTCCCGCGAAATGGTCTACAGTGGACGCTAATTGTCATTTTTGGAAAAACACCTAATTCTGTAATATATCTATTAAAAAAATGCAATGTTTCGAAAAAAACTTTAAGTTGATCCTAAAATAAACTAGAATATAATGGATACATTGTATATATTTTACATATAAATCAGTGCTGGAGCATTTTTTGATTCACTGTCAAATTTAGCAACTGCACTAAATGGACGCGAACAGACGAAATTACCCTACTAGGTGACAGCGCTGAGCTGTCAAATTCACATAGCAGTAAACATTATTTAATCGTTTTTAGGATAAATTTAATTATTCCTAGTAAAATGTGTTACTGTGAATTATTATAATGACACCAAGAATACATAATAGTGACAATAAATTGAATCAATTTCCAAGACCGTGGTGGAAACGACACTGAAGGTTTATCACATTTTGAATGAAATTCCTGAGAACTTAGTTCATCACATTTACGTTAACTAGCTGTCTTCTGGTGAATATTCCAATATTATCGAGTAAATAAAAAACGTTTTTGTTATTATAATGTGTATTATTTAAAAAATGTGGGGCATTAAAACCTAAAAATCTGCTCCCAAATAAAGTCGTCTTGTACGCCATTGCCGAGGCAGAAGTTTGGGAAATCACTCGGGCTTTGTTGTTACAGAGTCATGTCTCCTTGCAAATATCTTCAATCTCAAGAACATGCCTAGCTAGCACCAATTTCTTGTCTTCATTCATCGTTTCCGGTCGGAAAATGATTTTTATCACAAGTTTTCACGAACATTATTTCCAATCTCGATTGACAGCTGTGACATTATTGTTCTTAGGCCACCTGTCACGGTCCTCATTGCCAGACATAAAAATTGTAAATTAAAAACATTTTACAATTATTAGTTATAAGAAATCACACAAATTCAATAATGAGCTACTTTTTAAGCCTTAAATTATTAGTTGTAATGATGAAAATATTTGTTTAATGAAAACCGTTAAGTTTACAATTATTAGGCGCGACACTATTTTTTTTGGTCATCAAACTATGTCTAAGAGTCCAAGCCATGAAATAAATTTAAAAAAGAAAAATATGTCTAAGATATGAAACGTCAGGTAGGTGTTCCACTTTTCATGTCGCCGTTTTACCGTTTTTAGCAATTCACCAGATGAAACGTCACTTAGATGATTCATATATGAAACACCTAAAATGTTGCCGTTTTAGACCCCCTGGCTGCCAGGTAAAATATACCAGAAAAATTTGGGTTAATGCATTATCTTCTTACTAAAGGAATGAGAATAAGACTAAGAATCTTTTAGCAGAATTTAGGAAACCATTGCAAAATCATGCAAATTAATGTTGGAATATTAAATATTATCTTCCATTTAAGCCTTTCTTCCATTGAAGCCTTGAGCAAAATTGAGGAATACCGTGTAAGAATTTACAACTGATACTACACATAACACACAAATTATGTAGGTACCTACATAATTTGTGTGTTATGTGTACTCAAGTTTTAGGTAAAATAATTTTGACCTTATTCTTCAGCAGATAAACACGATTACATCCTTTAGAATTTGCCTTTTTTAACCCCTTAAAACGACTACTCAAAATAATATACTTACCTTATAGTAAAATTCATTCTCTCGGCGTGGCCACCTGTTTGTTTCCCTTGCTCGGCATCTGCATCAATCTTCATCAGGATGGGCTGGATTAGGCTTAGGCAAAACCCGTATATTGACTGGAGAGCCTTGAAGACGAGTCCCTATGTATTTTTTTTCTGGCATTATCAAGGGAAAAATAATATTTCACGCATAACGCGGATTTACGTAAACAAAACTGATATTAGTTGTTTACCTTTTTATTATTGTAAATATATTTTGTATACTATATCTTTGCTAAGTAATAGAATTTTAGTAATAAGAGTATCTATGCTGAGTCTCATACGAGGACACTAAAACGCTTTCTTGTTGATTACGGAAGTTTTTTGAATTTCCAACGAATATTTTGACTCATTAAAATCACTAGAACAAGAAACTATTCCACAGAGACTACGAAAGTAAAATATTCCTGTAAAACTGTTAGTTGTAACAATCTTAACTTCCAAACTTTTTTGTAATGAGTTGTGATGATGCTCTCTACCAAAAAAGAATGGACCACTCTAAATGAGCCACCTTCAAAATAACACCAAATAATATAAATCTATTTCGTTAACGGCTTGAAACCTTACTAAGTACATCTAAACTTGTAGCAAAAGATTAAACTAAGCCAAGAAAGTGTTGAATTACAGTCGAAGAAAATGTTATTCCTCTCTGAGGGGGCAATCGGTGTAGCCTTACTAGCTGACCCGCTAATCCCCCGGGACCGAGGTAGTGGCGAATTGAAATATTCCTTTATTTAACATTTTCTATTAGGATCGCTATTTAGAGGTTTCTTTTGGAGACTGCAGAGATGAGGGAATTTGATTAGTAATCTGACTCTGTGACCGGTCTGTGAGCACCACTGGATTTGTACGAGTACTTTGATTTGTGTCCTTTGAATTTACTTTTGCTGCAAGCTTTTTTAGACGGATTTTTATTAGCATCAGAACTCATTCATGACACTTGTATATTCAAAGTATTTTACTGAATATTTCAATATCAATGAATAAAATGATCAATGAATTTTGAGTATATAATACTTTTAATTTTCAAATTCATATTTGTTTATTTGATTTGCCACGGCTTCATGCAAACAAACAAAATTAAAGTTTTATTTTCACATTTTTCTGTGTACAGTCAGCAGCATAACCATGCCACCTTTTAAAATGTCTATGCTGTTTGAAAAAAGCAATTGTAATACTAATAAGATAGAGTCGTATGTTGTTTCTGGCGCTATTTACATTTTAATTGACTGGACTCTCGACATTTTTATACAGCGCCATCTAGCTGAGCTAAACTAAATTAAAGTTTGTATTATAAGATAGTTGTCTAGTAGACAACGGATAATCCTAACTGAATACGGCCTTTTAAATATACAACTGAATATACATAAGAAATACCCAGATCAATACAAACGGGAATGTTGTAATTGTGCGGGGATCGAACCCTCGACCTCTAGTGTGATATCCAACCTCTGAACCGTTAAGTACATCAAAATCGACAAAATTATGTAAAATTAAATTTAATGAGGTAACATTATTCCTATAATATCCAAAAAATTGCTTTTCTTAAACACATAGATATATTATTTGGGCACTGCGGAAGGTTGGATGGCTTTGATGCTGCTAACTTAGTTTGTTTGTTTGTTGCAGCCAATCTGGCGATAATGTTGGCAGTTAAGGTGGGGCTTTACAAAATATTCCTTGGAATAGCACTAATCGTAGCCAGTATGAAAATCCTCGTGGTCATGGCCTGGGCCCTGGCCATTTCCAAACATATCCCGGAAGTATGGACCAGTTACAAAAACACCGATTCCTTGAATTATCAATACGAACAGTTCGTGGCAAAAATCGAACAGAGGCCAGGAACGGCTGGTCCATACTCTAATGGCAATTGGTTATTTGACATCTTTAGACGACAAGGAAAATAGGTGTGTTATGATTAATATGATAAAATGAATAATCTTTATTGTAGAAAAATGCATTTTACAAATGATTGGTAAAAGGGCATGCTTTAGTACAATTCAGGCGATCCTATCGCTACCAAGAAATCTCTTCCAGACAGCCTTTGTTAGAGTATTATCTGCACGAAACAGAGAGTTGGGCTGTGCAGACGAGATGATTAAAAATAATAAAAAAAGAAATAACATAAATAATTATTAATATGTAACTACAAAAATAGGTTTAATAAATGAAAATAAATTAGAATAATAATTTTATAATTGATGAATTAATATGTGAACGACCGATTTGTAATGGTTAAGAAATTGGCTACTACACCACGGGACGTGTGTACAATCCCCGTAATGTACAAAGTTTGTGTTTGCGAGAACATGACATGGGCACACTTGAAGTAAATTAGACCGTTTAGATAACTGAAAACAATATGAATCGTGAGACTGTTTTGGCCTTTTTCAATAATTTTACTAAAATAACTTTGGCTTTTCCATTTTAGACAAGCTATCGTATTGGAAGGGTCACTTTGCTATCGAGTTGGAAGTTTATTCTTCTTACTGAGCTATTTTTTCATGTTCACAGTGCATTTCTTCTACGTGGTGGCGACGAAGTTCTTCATCCTGAAGATTGTCTACGGCATCATATTCTACGTCCTACTGACCAAAGGTTGGCACTTCGTCCTTTGGTTCGTGCAGTACCTCAAGAAAAGCAACCACGTACACCATGCTGAGTATGTCGACCATGGGCCTGTTTACCATGACCACCACGATCACCATCCTTTTCAAGGCTATCATGACCAGGGCTATCACGACCAAGGCTACGATCAGCCTTACGGGCCGTATCAGGGTTATCAGGGATTTGATAAGAAAGGGTATGAAACTATAGATTACTCATCCGGTAACAAGAAAGAGATTTATGATTCAGATGGATCTTATTCGGTTAAAAGTCCAATACGTGCTTGAGAACTTTTGGACAAATCTAAAAATGTAACAATTGTTTATCTTAAAACAGAAAAATGACAAATCAATTTATTTCCCAGAAAACCATTTGGCTTATTTTCATATAACTTATTTTCGAAACTGATGATTTGTTAGTCAGAATCATCTTTATACATAATTCGATATTATTAACCATTAAAATATTGGATGTTTGAGGTTTGATGATGGAATCATCATATTATTATGGCAGACAGTCAGAATTGTTTTCGGCTAGCATTTCCTGTCCATAAGAATTGAAAGATCATCTATCTAAAATAAGGATATTGGGGCCACATTTCTTTAATTAATCATTATCAATGATTAAATAAATTCAAATAAATTTCTGCTATGACTGACTCAGCAGAAGATTATGACAAATAAATATCGAAGCAATAAGATTATGCGAGATCGTTCCCTCGACATAGTTCCAGAAATATAACAGGCGAAAGTCAGTTTACCCAACGAGACAGTTAATTAAAATATTGCTAACTTTGTACACAGGTTGTTTCTTAGATTAACAACTATAAGTATATTTAATTATATGCCTGCTTGTAAATGCTATATAATATAATATTTTGTGTTTTATGAATACAATGAATGTGGTGTCATACTGTACCGTACATTTGGTAATTGATTCTAATATAATTTAATTAACCATTAAGTGCACTACAACTAGTCGTTTTGTAAATATGTTTATTGTAAAACTATTTATTTCATTTCTGGCAATGATCGTAGGTTCTAGGAAGACTTTTAATTAAGGTAATTTATTTTGTGAAACACATCCTAGGTTGTTGTAAGTTTGCCTCGAAATTCACCAACTTCAATCCCGAACATTATCGAACTGGTGCTTTCTCGTAAAGTGCCAGTTGGATTAAAAGAAAGTAAGAGGTGCTCAACTTTGAGTTACGTTTTGACTTCGGGGGTCAGGGGTGACTTCATTTACTGTTCATGTGAGTGATCACATTAACAGTCTGTAGGTAGGTGTGTTTATTCTACGAGTGTAAATATGGGTTAATTTTCCGTAACCATTTAGCTATGGGTCACTTTTTTTAATGGCAATTTTACTCAAATTGTAATTAAAGTTATTAACATTAAACGTTGTTTTGTCTCACAAAAAGCCCGCAATTTCAGGAAAACTAAGAAGGGATAAATACCTTTTTTTATATCATATGGAAAAGTTAATAAGACCTTTAAACTTAAGCTTTAAGTATGAAAACTAATGGTGTAATTAATAATTATCGTGTAGCTAGAGGTGCCCGTGGCGCAGTTGCGACAGTGATCGGTGACGATCGCTGTTGTAAAGCAACACACGCCGGGTCAGAAATGGGATGGGTGACCACCCCGACCGAAATTTAGTGATGTATTTTTCGGGCATCTCCGTGCTTCGGAAGGCACGTTAAGCAGTTGGTCCCGGTTGACGTCACTAGATGTCAGTCGTTAAGCCTAGTCAGAGGCCTTAGGGCGGCTTGATAACATCTGACATTAAGGTTGCTCACTAGCCTTACACCCCTCCAACAACCCGCACTAAGCCAGCGTGTTGGAGTATGGCTCGCACCACCTCATAGTTGAGGTGAGGCCTGTGCCCAGCAGTGGGACGTATATAGGCCGTTTATGTGTGTAGCTTTCTTCAACGCTTGAATATGATGCTTAGCATACCAGAAACCTATGGATATACCTAAAACTGCAAGGAAGTCTTCACGCATCAGTTGCTACCAACTTCGTCGAAGACGACGTCCGTTTGGGCGTCCCAATCAGGTGTGCTATCTTTACTTCACGATCCGATGAAAGATTCTCAAAGTTAAGTTACTTACTAGGTTAACTAGGTGAGAACCAAACCTCGGAAGAACTGCTTGGCAAGAGCTAAGTCAGGACTGAGCGGCCTCAGTCTTGGCTTAGGTCTTGCCAGGCAGTTTTTACGACATCAAAACACGTGTGTGTTATTTCCGGTGATCAAGATCTATTTTAAGTCGCTGCACCAAGATAGCTAAATAGTTTTTCGATTTTAAATCGTCAAATCTAATCATAGTCATGAATACGATAATATTAAATGTAAACAATAAATATAGGTACTGTACTTACATAAATGTGACGCTACCACCGGATCGGAAAGTTGTTTGTAAGGAAGCGTAGATCACCAGATTCTACCACTAGACCGAAATCTCGGTTCGTCTAATATTTAATGAATAAACATAATCCTCACCTCCCGCCTGAACAGAGGAGAGGCTGACCTTGATTGAACAACGGCCCCCTTCGGAGGTGGGACTATTATCTAATTCTGTGTGTAATCAATCTATTAAGTGCGATCTCGGTGAGCGAGGGGAATTGGAATAAGGCTGCCTATCTATACGGCTGAAATGCGAATATAATATTGAATTTATATTGGGTATGTTGAGCGTCGTGGCCCAGTTAAACACTGTGGCTCAGAACCCGTGGCCCGACGTTCAAGACCGGCCGGAATGAACACAAAGTGAGTGTCATTGTTTTACGGCTGGTGATGGAAAACACCGATGAAATCCAAGCAACCTGGATAGCGGCCGTAGGCTCGCCAAACCAAAACCCAAACGTAGGAACTGTTGCCTGCTGAATGTTCCGTTCACCATGACGACAACAACTAGTGTGCCTATGATATTGTGGTGGTGTGTATGTTCTGAAAAAACTGGAATTAATAACAATTAATGACAATATTGTCTTGCTGTTGTTGAGACGAAGAACTCCACATACAACGCATAATATTGTAGGTACCTACACGAAAATTACGGTCATTTCATCCGCATCCCGGGCTCAGTTTCCCATTCAAACGAATGTTTTTTTTTTTTTAATTATAATGGGTTTGCGTTTGACCTCAGACTCACCTGATGGTAAGCGATGACGAGGCCGAAGGTGGAACACGCTTACCCAGAAAATGCCTATTCACTCTTGCCTTGAAGACACCAAGGCAAGCATTTAAAATCATGTTCTGGCTTAGATTTGACAAACTCTACAATTTAAAAGTCCAGACGTGGAACGCTCTTCCAACATCTACCCTCTCTTCAAATACATCTGGATTTAAAAAAGAGACGGCGTGAAAAGCCTTTCAGGTAGGTCTCAAGATGAGATTGACCAGCTTAGCACTAACTATAATATTACTGTATGTATTGAGACCTCACAACTGCTTTACATCAGGTGGAGTGAGGTGAATTTGGAGAGCACAAAAAACAAGTAGGTATTATTTAGTTAACGACGATTTTAACTTTTGCTCATCCTATATTTCATTTCAGTTATCCCGCTAGCTTAGTTAACAGACAACCTTAAAATACTCATCGGTTTCATAATCTATGTTTCAATATGAATAACCGATAGATATAGAACGGTCTCAAGTGCCTAAGTAACAGCGTCCTTGATAGACTTGATCTAGCTTTTTAACATCTCAAATTCTCAATTCGGCTTTTACGTTTCGAAGAATTAAAAAGTGTATTATTGGGAAATCGCTTATCGAACCCAGACTTTTATCAAGTAATGCTACGTTCGGAGATTGCTAATCAGGCTTTTTAGAAACCGCCTGGGGTAATGAAAGGGTTTCGCGAAATTAGCGACGACTTTCGACTTCGTCAAGGGCTTTAGGCAGGCTTTTCCATAATACGATTTGTAGAAATCGTACTTTACTGGAGTTATAATTAATATCAACTTGCTGAAAGTGAACTTTACTATTTGTCTGTGGTAAAATAATAAGCGAACACGTCAAAATGAAGTAACTTCACATACTGATTGCATTTATGGTTTAGCGCATTCTTAACCCGGCGTCATGGGGGTTGGGTCTAAGATACCCGGCCGTTTTCAGAATTTCTATAATTTTTATACTATTCACCCGACATTGCTGTTTTTTCCTATAGCTGGAGTTAATGAATCACTTCACACGTTTGTGCCCTGAAATAAGTCAGAAGACGCCTGAGTTTGGAGCTATAAGTGCCGTAACCTGAAAATGGGTAATTTAGACCTATGCCTGTACTCGGTGTAACAATTTCAATCCATTTTTTCCATACAAAATGAGTTTTTTTTATATTTTTATTTTATTTGTATTATTTATTCTTTATTGTAGTTTAAACCTTTTTTATTTAGTTTGATAGTGCAAAAGACAAATTTGAGCGGTTTTTATAGATTTTTTTTATTTTTTTTACAAAGTCTCGTATCCATGGTAAAAATTATATATTTCATATTTTTTTTAGTGTTGGATAACCCTTATAACTCTGAATGAATGCTGGTAATCATAAAAACCTTTTCTTTCAACTGGAGACTAAAATATTTACATATCTTACCAGGGTCAAATAGACCCAACCCCCACGTCCGTGTTACAGTTTTTAACCCCCATGACGCCGAGTTAAATGATGGTTGGTAGCAAGTCAAAGACCTCAACCTTTGTTTTCTTCAAGGAGATCACATAAATACAAATTATAGGGAGATATATGTGTTCCCATTCTCGACTCTACATTTATATGGTAATGAAGGAGTAGCAATTGAAATCTGGTGACCATCCTCAATCGGCGAAGAATTCTTTCGTTAAACCCACTATCGTTAGAGGTAAAAAAAATGAAATAAAATATGAATAAATATCTAAAATTAACATTGTGGAAATACGATCTATCCTCCTGAAAGGCTACTGAATAATAAAGGCATGTTACGTCGAGGGCTTCCCTTTATGCTTCTCTAATAATAATATAATAACTAGTTCTTGACACTAACTTAATTTCAGAAACAAGCATTTTTATTTATTTTTTAGCTGCACTGTCTGCAAGGTTTTTACAGCTGTTTTATCTGAACTCACAACGCCTGTGGTTATTTGGTGGCAATAAGTTTTACCTGTGAAAAGTGCATTCGTTGAGGAAATGATGTGTTATCTATTTCTTATGCTTCGTCAAACTAACGGCATTCAAGTTATATTTCAACAACTTTATCGTTCAAAACAACCCAAATTATGGTTCTCAACAATAAACTGATTATAATTATAACGGAAAATTTGACAAAATAAATGAATTATTCTTATGTGGATACTTGTAAATTCACGGGTCCATGGGGACCCGGTCCTTTATAGCTTGCGGGGGGCCGAAGCCAACACGTAGAGGCATTAATTATTATAAACTTACCGACTAGAAAACACACAAATAATCAAATCTTGATAGCAAAAATAAATATTTTTCAAATATTTTCAAATAAATATTTTCAAAAGAATATCTCTATATATAAAAATGGATCGCTGTTCGTTAGTCTCGCTAAAACTCCGAAACGGCAAGACCGATTTGGCTAACTATGGTTTTTTAAAATATTTGTGATGGTTAAGGGAAGGTTTAAAAGGTGAGTAAACATGAGAAAGTGCTAGGAATATAGTTAAAAACCACAATTTAGTTTTCTCATAGCAACTGCTCCTACCTGTCACGTGACACTCAATATTTGACAACAGAACGAAGTCTGTTGGGACAGCTAGTTTTCAAATAAATATTTTTCAAATAAAGAAATAAATATTTTCAAATCGGTATGAGGTAGCGTGGAGGATCAGTATGGATTGTTGGAGAGGTGTAAACTCAGCTATGAACCTGGCTATCAGAACCACTCTCAAGCCTCCAACCAGGCTTAACGGTTGACATCTAGCAACGTTGGCCGTGGTCATTGGCTCAACGTGCCTTCTGAAACACAGAGATGTCTGAAAAATACATCATTAAATATCGGTCAGGGCGGTCACCCATCCCCATTCCCTTCCCAACGTGCGTTACTTTACCAATCACCAGGCACCACTCACCATTAAATTACGCAAACAAACAAACCCATTTAACCGTTTACACCCGATGGCAATTAGTTTCAGTTGCAATAAAATAACAATGTTTACGTCCTTGCTATGGGTTTACAACGGAATAATTTCAGCAAATGGCTCATAACTACGGGCGCCTTGGAACTCGAATGATTTACTTACATAAGTAAATATATCGTAACTTACACAGAATGAGGTGAGATGTATAGGAGAGAGCCTCTCTCCTGCAAAGAGAGGCGGTATAAACTGCATATCATAAAGTTGCCCTCCTAAATTTTTGACCCTACATTTGAATGTAGAGACAAAAAAAAATTGGAGAATGAGGGATTTAGGTTGGTACCTAAATCCCTCATCATCCTAGACACGTTACTATCAAGGCTAATGACTCCATGTTCATCGCTTCTGCAATTAGCAAACAGGTCGCAAGGAATTCGTTCTTTAAATTTTCGATGGATTGCCATCTTCCATTAACAGGACGATATGAAAAGCCGAGGGTTTTGGTACTCTTGGGTACGTTACTTAATATCAGGGGTTAAAGCCTTACCCCTCGCTGCACTATGCGGTTAAATTATGTAAGCCACACATTGAGCTATTAGTTAGGTAACACACAACAAAATGAGCTATTTTAATATAGCTTCTTAAGAAAAAGAAGCATGCAGAAGAGAGGTTTTTATCAAGACATCAATAATAGCAAGTTTTAGGTTAATAAGTAACCGTCTTCTTGTACACTCACATCTTAATTATCAATGTCTCAGTCTTAGTTGAATCATGTATTGTTTATAATTCGAAACTTAAAATTTAATGGTTTTATGTTATTATTAGTTCGTGTTACCTTTCCTTCTTCAGAATTGTGACATTACTGTGTGTCTGTGTAACTTTTTGCTCGTGAATGTAGTTGGTTATCTGCACGATATGATTGAATAAAGAATGCGAGTGACACAATTCATGTAATTGTTTTGATTGCAAAATGAGTTCGCACGACTGTGGGAAATTCAATAACGTTCACAGATCAATAAACCATGTGTGAATACAACAACTTCCAACCCAACAGTGTTGACATACCTACCAACTATCCGCAAAAAGCGGCTTGCCTTATTTTATTTATAAAGTGAACAGCTAAATCAAGTTATAGTTTCCTAACTAACCTAATAATTCAACATTTTTTTTCATGTTCTCGTAAAGATTATCTAATTGTAATAACTAATAATTGCTCAATAGGTACATAAATAATCGACAAGTGAATTGTGTGGTAACTAATTTGATATGCTTACATTGCACTAGAGGCATAAAACGATGCAAATATTAACGCAGCTTTTGATACGAAAAAATACTATTTCGTTTACAATCTCACATAGTTAATGCGTAGATTTAGAAATAACGCCCTCTAACGTAATGAGAACGCTTTAGTGGCATTAACTATGAAATGAAAGTTGAAATTGAGAGATTTTTATCATCTAAAACTGTTTAAGAGCTGGCTATTAGACTTATAAAGATAAACAAGCTCCATACATCAGAGGCTGCGTATAAAACCAGAGTTAGCCATCATCATAAAAATTATAGTCCTATAAAGGAAAATATTGCCAGACATTACTCTTCCTTCACACAGCGAAATGAAACGAAGAAATATGACTTATAATAAATAACATCTTTATTCATAAAACAAACAACATTTAAAAACCTCTCGGAACATACCGCCTAGCGACGGTTCTCGAGGAACTAACATCATATGTCACGATTGTCATGAAACTTCAGGCTTAAAGCTTCATTCAGTCTTGTCAACAACCCCACAAACGACACATTCACTCTTCGGTCTCGATTAGTGCATAATCTAAACCGTTTCCTTCACCGCCTTTCGTTACTTCGTTATCTTTGACGACTTTCGTCGTTGTTTTCAATTCCTTCTTTCTGATTTTTCCGTGAATTGTTGTCGCTTCCAATTCCAACTGCTCCAACGGCACTGCTGTGGACGTCACTAATGGCACTTCTTTCTTCTCTGTGGTAGTTTCTTCCTTGATTGGGCTCTCAGTCTTTTCTGGAAGCCTGACCTCGATCGGCACCTCACGCTCCGGCGGCGGCGGTGGCAGCTCATGCTTCGGCGCCGAAACACTTAGGACTCCGTTTTCCTTCAACACAGCTGTCACTTCCTCCTGTTTACTTCCCAAAGGAAGCACGAACCGCTGAACGAAATGATTAGCCATGAAGTGCTTGTCCAAATTGGCCTCTTTATGTTTCCCTTCCACTAAAATGTACCGGTTCTTCACTTTGACCCTCAACTCGTCTGGTTTGAATCTCATAACGTTCATGTTAATTTCAAACTTCTTCTCATCTGATAGAATTTGTGGTTCTTCAAGATGTTCTTCGGCGTCGATGGCAGCAACCGTTTTGATTAGCTGATTCCATGGCCAGAGGTAGTGGTAAGCTAGCGTGTGAGTGATGTGTCGATCTAAAGCTGCGAAGGGATCTTCGACTTTATGCCGCCGTGCTTCATCGCAAGACGCAACGTTGAAGAGTGCAATGATTAGGAGACCGTATTTGAGCATTGTTGGTTCGCCTCGTGTGTTCGCTTTCGTATTACTTATGGTCGGACCAGTCGTGCCGGGTCTTATATAGCGTCGGTCGGCGGCGATCGTTCGAGAATGTACTCCGGTTTGTTTCATTGATGATAAGTGCAGCGGCAGGTGCGCTCAACACCGCTCGAAAGTGTTGGTAAACATGACTCACGGCTGATTCACGAGTTTGTTTTGGTAAATGCCGGTTTACATAATTATGCATTTCGGAGAAATGGAAATTTTGTTTATGTAAAAGGCTTTCTGTTTTTATCTTTAAATGATACTTCCTCATTCATTTTTAGAACTGCTTATAAGCTGAATCTAGTTTCTAAAGAGTTCATGATATTACAGTTCATACTGTCAGAAAAGTGCAATTATCTTTCAATTAGTCCGTATCAATATTCCTTTCTAATAAAACGAAAATTTTCTAATCTAGTCTACAAAGTAAAAATAAAAAAAGTTTGCTACCGTAAGGCACATTTTAAAAGTGTAGGCCATTTTAAGTACCTAAGCACTCATATTTAGATTTTTGTAATCGTTTTATTTTTAGCCCACGTAGGTATATTTCCTTACTACAAGAAATTGACATAGTTATAGCACGGTGCAGTATTTCTTGTTGACAACAACTGCTCTCGGGCCTCACTTCAACTTGCAGGTCAACGACCGCATACGTAATGTGTCAACCGTTAACTTTTATTAACTTGAAAACAACTTAAGAGTTAATATCTCGCCTATAAATTGCTTGATACATTGCAACCAAAAATGCATTTTATTGTACAATGATTTCAACACCTTTCCCATGATGTAAGCACAATCTGGTAGCGGTTGACGACTCCTGCGCCAACCATGTACTTGCGTGTTAGTGTGTGTGTACCGTTAGCAAGCGAGTGGGTCAGCACATTCAACTAGAACTTTTGCTTTTATTTAGCCTCAGTTCGCGATGATATTAACGTTTTTTGATCGTGTTTTGTTTGGTGAATAGACAATCAGGTGCTATTTTTCACGGTTTATGAAGTTTAACAGATAATATTAAAAATGTGAAAGTCGTAGATTCGAATCCGATTCCGGACTGACGATTTTGTTTCGGTGTTATTATATTTATATTGTTTTATCAGTCTCTGATACGCATAATACAAGCTCTGCTTAGTTCCAGTCAGATATCCTAGATATCTTCATTTAATTTATTTATGAGACTTGTACCATTTGTTCTTTATTTGCAGACTTACACGCGAATTTTACACAAATATATAACCTACTTAATATAGTTTTCTTTCTTTCGTAAGATGACGAAATGACAGTGTGTTTGCTTCCTCTGTGACATAATGACATACTAAGTAAATGTATAGTACGATTAATAATTGTAGTCAGCAAAATGACAACTTCAACAGTGACTGATATAAAAAAGGGTGACCCGCTACAATAGTGACGTTCGGCAATCACTAGACTTAGACATTTAGTCATGATTTATTTTATGAGGTATCAAAGCCTTTTTTAAATAATTGTAAATATTTATTAGGTACAAAACGAATTAAATAATACGATTTTAGAAATATGGGCCTCCATATTAAAACTTCTCACTAAAAATTATAACCATAGCTGGAAAAAAAATGTTCAGAGAGGTTCAGGGGAATTAACACTTGAAAGTCAGCAAAAGATGGAAGATTCTACTGTTGTATCCTCCCAAACTTTTCCAGTTGTATGACCTGTTAATAAACGAAATTCTTACCTGTAAATAATATAGGTAATACAGAAACAAAACATTTTGAAACTAAAAACCTATTTACTAAATACAGTTTACCGAAATACCTCTATGTCTCAAAACGAAAGTCTGACCAGTGTGTGTTGCCAGTAATGACATATGGAAGTGGGACGTGGTCATTCACTACGACTTTTTTGCCAGGCTGTAATGTCGACTAACTTTAAATTGTAAAAACTCGATTTACCACATCACTATTTATTTGGGACTGAAAACCTGCCACACTGAAAATGTCATTTCACTGACTACAATTAAAAATCCGAGTATAGTTGAGTTTTTTCATTTGCACCAATATTGTTCTACTGTTCTTGAGGCATACAAAAGTTGAAATAGTTTTAAACAATGACTAATTTTCTCTTGTTAGTATTTCGTACTTGTCATGCTGACCCTATCTAATAAAGCATTACAAACAACAAACATAACGACATAACGGTATATGTACGGTTAAAAGCAAACAAAATTATGCTTTAAAAATCATCATTAAGGTTCAATTTTACATTTTATCTACAAATATGACTTAATGCAGTTGTTTCTAGAATGAGAAACATAGAAACCGTATAGCGTATCCGCTAGATAGATGGAAGAGAAATATATTCCTTACAGCGTTAGTAATAGAGTCAGGATTGGCTTACGAGAGTGTTTGCCTAATACTATTTTCTAGAAATTTCGACATGTTTCGAAGTCAGTAAAACTGTAAACAAACGTGTACGCAACAGGTAAGCGTCGTGCGTATGGGGGACACTCATTCGTTGGAGGAGAATGGGGTAGCTTCAAATGTAGTATAAAAATATTTTTAGGAATCAGAAGCGGTAATATTTGAAAAGAATTACAAAACTCAACAAATATCTATTCAAACTCCATTTAATTCAACCAGGCCGCTATTTCACAAACTTAGGCACTAAATGAACACTTATAAACAGCAGAACACTAAAATAGCACTGAGGCAAAATATGAGCAATAAGTAATATCGACAGGTCAGCACGTCCATTCCGTTCGGGGTCCAAAAGAGCAGAGAGCGAGCCAAGGCGCGTCGGTTGTATTTATAATGCGCGCGGTGGGGGTAACAGAAGTCAGGAATGTTCGTCGGTTTCGACCGTAATATCTAACACGGCCTCTCCTGACACCCTGACGTCCTCGTCAGGTCTTGGTGAACCGGGTTGGCCTCTCATCCTCTAATTGTCATCCATAATCCACAATCCACACACACTATTGACACCCGTCCAGCCGATTGAGCAGCCAGACCTCCCCGAAAAATCGTCATGTTCCAATAAGTCATCTGCAAAGCATAAATGCGTCTGATTTCCGTTGCTTACAATCACATAAACTGTGAAATGCCAGTAATACAAAAACAATAAAAGAAGTGATCACAAAATAACAACAAGCAAAAGTATTTATTTGCGGTTTTTGTCATAAATCGCAAACAAATAATGTCAAAAATGGGCCAAAAATGCGCATTCGAATGAGTCGACTCAAGTAATTTGGTGAAGATAAATTCTTCAGACCAAAAGCATTGGCTCCACCATCAAGCATACCTACCGCACAGTTTGACTCACGCTACCAAAAATGAAAAGTGCGTCTAAGGGGTCCTCTCGCCTATCTGCCTCTTCAAAGCACTAAAAACTGCTGCTGTGTAGGTAACTTTGCCATACCCTCCGGCGAGAAGTAGCAACTTGTAGCAGTGGTTGTCCAGCGCCTGAACGATCTGGTGAGGTCTACATCAAGTTTGCCCTGCAACTGAGAATATTTAATTACGAAGACAAGGTCGCTTGCCTTGTGAACACGTGGTGAACGGCAGTCATTGACTTTGCCATCTTGCTGAATTTGATTCTGAAATGAACGTTCGGCCGTCCTTTGTAGTCTTTTGATGATTTTTAAAATGCTTGGTTCAGTTAAGGCTTGCAATCAAGTGAGCGCCTTAACTCACTACTATTCTTACTAACTTTATGGTTGACTTCATCTTTGACCTCAAATTAAAGTTCATGCAAACATGACCTAAATACTTAAACACTTTCGAGGTGTCATTGTCGGCTATCATAACACCAGCCTCAAGGCACACGTAAGCAACAAACCCGACAACCGCAGCCCCCACACCATGCGAGGGAAGATGCACACCATTGCATCTGGATCCAGGTCCACACGGCATTGTCCTCGCCGCAACCGCGCGCCCCGATGCTGCGAAAACCGCGCCCGCCATGTCTGCCGCACAGGCGTTGACCACGTTTTCCACCACTACCGTCGCAGAGGCTGTATTGTGGTCCGCCCAAGCCACCGCATCCGCCGCACCGTGACTATAGGCCTGCATGATCAGCTAGAGACTCCTCATCACTACCATTGTCATCAGTACATTCTGGAATACACAAAAATCGAAGAAAGCAACACGCAAGCAATTGTAGCAGGTTGCTACAATTGTGTCGCCTTTTGATAGGCTGACGTTAAAATCACAGCAGATGCACGAGAACAAAAGTTCTGTTTGTTTGAGATTTTTACTTAAATCACAAAAGAACAGATAAAAGAAGAACATCGGGTCGACCCGTGCTAGTAAAGAAAATGCAAAAAAAGGTTTTACCAGGCCTCAGTTTTAAACTTCGCACTGTAGGCATAGGCACAAAGTTTGCATACCTCCCAGTGGCTGTCGGCATAGGCTCCAAGTTTGCATACCGCCCAGGCTTATAACACTGTAGGCATAGGCACAAAGTTTGCATACCTCCCAGTGGCTGTCGGCATAGGCTCCAAGTTTGCATACCGCCCAGGCTTATAACACTGTAGGCATAGGTACAAAGTTTGCATACCTCCCAGTGGCTTTCAGCTGGTTTCGCTAGTAGCCCTTACACCAACAGCACGGCATGCAGGCCGTGTCGCATGACTTCACCGCATGCTCTAAGTATGTTTGTGGTCGATCACGCCGCGGCACTCTAACACCGCACGGCAACAGCGAGCATCGTAAATGGTACAGCTACAAAATGACTGCCGACAATTTAATAACACCTGTAAGTGGTCGACGCCGACCATACCTGTATTTCCTGCGTGACGGACGTGCTACCTGATCGTATACCACGCGAATGTATGTTACGTGAACTTTGTACTGACACGATTACGCTTTGTTTTCAAACGAGATCAACTTGATCTAAAAATAATTTATGAAAAAATAATGTGGGTAGAATGTGCAAAAGCTAACTCAATCTCATTTCAAACTAAAACAACCAGTGAGCGCGAAATACTTTATCCCACTTCTGATTTTAGGAATCAGAAGCGGTATGTATTTGAAAAGAATTACAAAACTCAACAAATATCTATTCAAACTCCATTTAATTCAACCAGGCCGCTATTTCACAAACTTAGGCACTAAATGAACACTTATAAACAGCAGAACACTAAAATAGCACTGAGGCAAAATATGAGCAATAAGTAATATCGACAGGTCAGCACGTCCATTCCGTTCGGGGTCCAAAAGAGCAGAGAGCGAGCCAAGGCGCGTCGGTTGTATTTATAATGCGCGCGGTGGGGGTAGCAGAAGTCAGGAATGTTCGTCGGTTTCGACCGTAATATCTAACAATATTATATTTTGCAACATTAGGTGCATGAACAAAGGCAAAAATAGAATTATGTGATTACACAGTAAGCAGGCTTGTTCTATGTTGTTTCAGACAAATAAATGAATTCCACAGAACACATTTAGTTAGTTATTCATTATTAGACTCAGAACAAACATAATAGGGAATATGCACAACAGGTGAGGGTAATATATTTTTTTTAATACTATTTTGAATTCTCGTTACGTCTCTTTCAATTTTTCCTAATTTTATTTCTTTGTCAATGTAAAAATAATTATTGAAAAGTGCAAAAACATGTGGGAAATTCAAAGCGGTTGAAACAGTCACGTGTGAGTGTGACGTCCAAGTTTACGTGTATGTCACTGTCAAAAGCGCGACAAGAAGAAGAATTCAATAGTTTGTAGGTTACATTTGTGTTGTCATAGACTTGTGTGACGTCAGAGTCCATGACAACTGAGCGCGCCATAATGGCGGCGTTTGAAACGTTCGAAAAGGTATTTATATGGTCTCTATAATTTCGTTCGTCCCTCAGGATTTGTAAATCTGTCGTGATATGTGCATCTCCCACATTAAAGCAGTTAATAAGTTTTAAAGTTCTAGACGTGAAAATCTTTCAGCGGATAGTTGAAATAACAGCAGAACACAATTTAGGTGAGAGTTGGCAGCTACCGCTCATTAGTATCAACATTTCTTAGCCTTTACTTCAACAAAACAATTAATTGTTTCCTTTGGATCGTTAAATAATTTCGTTATACCTAGTGCCATTGCGTAACAATTTCTTTACAAAATATCATCATCATCATATCTGCCGAACGACGCCCACTGCTGGGCATAGGCCTCCCCCAAAGATCTCCACAATGATCGGTCCTGCGCTGTCCGCACGCAGCGGCTTCCTGCGACCCTGACCAGGTCGTCGGTCCACCTTGTGGAGGGCCTGCCCACGGAACGTCGTCCGGTACGCGGTCGCCATTCGACAACCTTTCCGCTCCAACGGCCATCGGTTCTTCGCGCTATGTGTCCCGCCCACTGCCACTTCAGCGATGCAATCCTTCGAGCGATGTCGGTTGTCTTAGTTCTCCTGCGGATCTCATCATTTCTGACTCGATCAAACAGGGAAATACCAAGCATCGCTCTCTCCATTGCTCGCTGGGTGACTTTGAGCCTTCTTATGAGACCCTTACACAATATATTTGTTATCAATGCAACAACATCTATCCAAATGTCCCCAATTCCCTCATTTGGGGCAGCAAACGGGGGAAAGAATTGAATGATTGCAGATATTATTGGACGTAGGTAAGTCCCACGGAGGCTACGTAGTGGGTTAAAAATAACGTTTCCTTTCTAGAACAAGTCTCTCATTATACGCCCTGCTAACTATCTGGACTGAATCTATAGTTAGATGTTGAACTGATTGTAGCAATATTTGTTGCTGACTTTTAAAGGTAAGTTGTGGCACAATTATAAAGTCAAATCGATTCGGTACAGTCAATTACTAAATAAGTCATTGGGGCGTATTGAATATGTCTTTCTTTGAAATTTGCTAGGTGTTCTTTGAGACTATACCTGAATAATTATTAGAATGTCTTACATGACTAAAACTGTAAATATATTTTCAACCCTCGTAATTGCTTTAAAATCATTTCCTTCATCTATTGTGTTAGCCACTAGCGATTAGAATTAATATATTAATTTTAATTATTTGACTACCGAGAAAGCAGTAACGATATGATATCTATTGTTTAAAGGTCATCAAAGCGACCCCTACTGGGATTGTATTAGTTGGGTATTGCAACGTTTTATGGTTAAATAATAGACTGGACTGAGGAAATAAAAGTGTTTGGAGGATCTAAGGCTACTTAGTAAAAAGGAGAAAATAATTATTCAACTGCATGAAAAAAAAAATATTACTTACGTATGTAAACCTCAATTTTAACTTAAATCTAATTAGAATAAGGAAGAGCGGGGTCTACAAACACAGGCTTTCCGGCTTAAATGGAGACACCATCCCTTACCACCTAAGTTATACTTTGTTAACGAAAATTTTTTTTTTTTTTTTATTATTTTTTATGATTCTTGCAAAATTAACGAATTTGTTAAAATCAGGTTTTAACACAAAAAGTCCACAACGTACAGGTTATGTTCTGAGATCATTTTGTAACATTTAACCAGTTTTTTTATGGTAAGTGGTCTTGTAATCGATATACCTTCCGTCCAAAACAAAGGACACTCGATCTCAAAACTTCAAACACTCATTAAGAACAGTTTTGGGTTCGTTTCGAGCCCAAAGCAGTCTTCGGACACTTTCAACTGGAGTTTAATAGTTTCTGCGCCAAAGGAAATAAAGAAATATTACTCGGTACCGTCGCCGACAGAAGTTTATGATTTATCACAGTTTAAAGCCAGTGAGAAAAGGATTTACAGTGGTATAAATCATCTGGTTACACGAAGGAATGTCACAATTAGGCTTGGGATTTTTCTACGTGAGATAAGTTTAATCGTTCGTTATTTTTATTTTAGGTATATTATGACTAGCTAACGGAAACTTTGTTGAAAATAAAAACTTTTACTTTGCTTCCTGCATTTTTGAAATTATATCTTGCAGTTGATGATGTGAAGGGTTTCTGTTGGAAAATCGGACAAGGGTGAGTCGGACTCGAGAAACTGAGCAAACTTGTCGGTGTTTTTGTGATCTTTCGGGGAGTTTTGCCATTACCATAACATGGTATTTATTGTGTCTTGCAAGTTTTATGTTTGCCAACGGGAAGCATCTTATGATTACAACATAAATATTCTACCCCAACACGAATTAAAAACAAAATATTCGTCACTTGAATGTTTGCTTTGGGTGGAGATTGAACCCACGACCTTTTGCGCTGTGAGCAGGACTTACCTATTGCACCAACGGGTCCATCGCATTCTCAATAGATTCGTTTCGCGTATGTAACGTCTAGCAATCAGCTAGTGCTCAATTTATCTTCAAGAAGCCTTTCTATTCACTTTTCCAGTCGATTGTCCAAGTCGCCGAGAATCATTGGTTGGAGAAAGTAAATATTGTGAAAGCAATCGTACAGAGTTCGATTCTCGGTAGTACTTGAGGAAAACAAGAAGAAACCCGCTGGGATTGTGTGAGCTAAGGCAGCAATTTAATAGATCGCTAATAAATTGCCACAACATATTAAATGGTTGGCTTAAGAGAATAAACAATGTTGTTAAGTTTACTTTTGAAAAGAGACATAGTAGGCACATGCTGGCTATGCAAAAATAGAAATGAAATGAGATAGGAAAGATTTCATCATGTCAGCCGAACGACGCCCACTGCTGGGCATAGGCCTGCCCCAAAGATCTCCACAACGATCGGTCCTGCGCTGTCCGCATCCAGCGGCTTCCCGCGACCTTGACAAGATCGTCGGTCCACCTTGTGGAGGGCCTGCCCACGGAACGTCGTCCGGTACGCGGTCGCCATTCGAGAACCTTTCCGCCCCAACGGCCATCGGTTCTCCGCGCTATGTGTCCCGCCCACTGCCACTTCAACGATGCAATCCTTCGAGCGATGTCGGTTGCCTTAGTTCTCCTCCGGGTCTCATCATTTCTGATTCGATCAAGCAGGGAAACACCAAGCATCGCTCTCTCCATTGCTCGCTGGGTGACTTTGAGCCTTCTTATGAGACCCATAGTGAACGACCACGTCTCACTCCCATATGTCATTACTGGCAACACACACTGGTCAAAGACTTTCGTCTTGAGACACTGAGGAATTTCGGACGCGAATATATGCCGGAGCTTCCCGAACGCTGGCCATCCGAGCTGGATTCGACGAGAGATCTCTTTCTCGAAGTTGGACTTACCTAACTGGACTGCCTGTCCCAGGTAAACATAGTGGTCAACAACTTCGAGTGTAATGTTCCCAACGTTAACTGGAGCGGGTGCAACATGGACATTGAACATGATTTTCGTCTTGTCCATGTTCATCCTAAGACCCACTCTTTGAGAAGCATTACCGAGATCTTCGAGCATTATGTTCAGGTCTTCCAAGGTCTCAGCCATAAGAACTACATCATCGGCGAATCGTAGGTGTGTTAGGTACTCGCCATTGATGTTGATGCCGTGTCCTTTCCAGTCCAGAAGCTTGAATATAAAAAGAAAGATTTGACTACATAAAAATATAAACATCAAGATTACTTTGCTGTATATTTGCTGATTACGAGTACCTTAGAAGATTATTAATGACTTAGGTTGCCAATTACATGGACAAAAATATTTTATTACAGAGTCATTTTTTCCCCTTGCATATTTTTTTATTTAGTTGCAATCGAAGTGGGGAAAGTATATGTACTTTCCCTTCTTGTTAAAAGGTATGCCTTTTCCCACTTACAACGAATCCACAGTACATAAAAATAATCAGGAAGATTTGATTTCGCAAAATGTCACAAATAATATTCGCAATGTTTCCCATTATTCAAACAACACATTTCCTTGACAAAACATTTCCTTATCTCAGCTTCTTAAGTAAATAGCTGGAAATAGTGATAATAAGAACACGTCAATTTCTATATTGGATGATTTATGGCCATGTTGTCGGTTGTCGGTGCGATATTTTATTTTCGCCCGGTATACGGCAATACAGTGTGGCATAACAAATATGTATCATTAATGTGATTTATTGAACGAAATATCAGCTCAGATAAGCTGTGAAACGTAATAAAGAAAGTAATATCAGTTGTTTTTTTTATGGAAAAACTGGGGAAAATTATGATAAACTAACTGCAGTTTTCGAGGACGGTATCAGAATTTATACTGCAGAATACCTACGTTTGTATTTATTCTGTTTTTTGAACAAATATATTTCTAGATTCTCTCCATTGCTCTTCATCTACTTTTAAGGTTTGCGGAGTACTTAATATTGTTGAGTAAAGATTTACGTTCAGGAGCCCCGCTAAGGAGTGGAACGCCTTCCCTGCGTCTGTGTTTCCGGATACATACAACCTTGGTGTCTTCAAGGCAAGAGTGAATAGGCATTTTCTGGGTAAGCGTGTTACACCTTCGACCTCGTCATCGCTTACCATCAGGCGAGACTGAGGTCAAACGCAAACCCATTTTTAATTTAAAAAAACGTTGAATGAGACGTAATAATTCCACAACCCAAATGGAGAAATTCGATTGGTAAATGTGACTGCCGCCGTGATACTTTCGTCCCCTAGCGTTGCTTGCAAGATTACTTAAGTTACACGCTGATTCAAAACAAAACGAAAACTTCAAATCTCGTAAAATGATGCAGCGTGCTGGATGATAGAGGTAAGTCACATAGCTATCCCAGATACCACAAACATTCACCAAACTTTCTTTCTTTAAGATTGTTAACAAGTCAAAATTACATTTTTATTATGTTTGCTTATGGCTAGTCCCCAGAATAGCTCGAGAATAGCCATTTTTTCCACAAATGAAAGAATCGTTTATTTTCAAGAAAAGGCAAGCTGCATTCAAAGATTTAATGCTTAATTAACTCAGAGCAGTTCTATCAGTAATCCAGTGGACCCTTGTTAGTACTGAACTAGGAGCTCACCGCATCTGAACTGACAATGAACCCTGTGAAAGCAAACCCAGTCTCAACTGCCTTGGAAACGAGCGTTCGAATGTATTAAGTTAGTGCCATTAAAATAAAGTTCCATGAAGCCAAAAGTCAAAAGTCGCTTTAGACACAATTGACTTAGGTAATAACGCTATTTATTTAACGCCATTATACATGGATGACATAAGTCACCAGATTTTAGAAAATCCAAATGACATTAAATATCACTATGTTTGCTTATGGCTAGTCCCCAGAATAGCTCGAGAAAAGCCATTCCTTCCACAAATTAAACAATCATTTATTTTCAAGAAATGCCAAACTGCATTCAGAGATTCAATGCTTAATTAACTCAGAGCAGTTCTATCAGTAATCCAATGGCCCCTTGTTAGTACTCAACTAGGAGCTTACCGCATCTGAACTCAGACAATGAACCCTGTGAAAGCAAACCTAGTCTCAACTGCCTTGGAAACGAGCGTTCGAATGTATTAAGTTAGTGCCATTAAAATAAAGTTCCATGAAGCCAAAAGTCGAAAGTCGCTTTAGACACAATTGACTTAGGTAATAACGCTATTTATTTAACGCCATTATACATGGATGACATAAGTCACCAGAATTTAGAAAATCCAAATGACATTAAATACCACTATGTTTGCTTATGGCTAGTCCCCAGGGTAGCTCGCGAAAATCCATTTCTTCCACAAATGAAACAATCGTTTATTTTCAAGAAAAGGCAAACTGCATTCAAAGATTCAATGCTTAATTAACTCAGAGCAGTTCTATCAGTAATCCAATGGCCCCTTGTTAGTACTCAACTAGGAGCTTACCGCATCTGAACTGACAATGAACCCTGTGAAAGCAAACCTAGTCTCAACTGCCTGGAAACGAGCGTTCGAATGTATTAAGTTAGTGCCATTAAAATGGCTTTCTCTGAAATGAAGTTCCATGAAGCTGAAAATCAAAAGTCGCTTTAGACACAATTGACTTAGGTAATAACGCTATTTATTTAACGCCATTATACATGGATGACATAAGTCACCAGATTTTAGAAAATCCAAATGACATTAAATTTCACTATGTTTGCTTATGGCTAGTCCCCAGGATAGCCTGAAAAAATGCATTTTTCCACAAAATAATGAAACAATCGTTTGTTTCCAAGAAAAGGCAAACTGCATTTAAAGATTCAATGCTTAATTAACTCAGAGTAGTTCTATCAGTAATCCAATGGCCCCTTGTTAGAACTCAACCAGGAGCTCACCGCATCTAAACTCAGACAATGAACCCTGTGAAAGCAAACCTAGTCTCAACTGCCTTGGAAACGAGCGTTTGAATGTATTAAGTTAGTGCCATCAAAATGAAGTTCCATGAAGCTAAAAGTTAAAAGTCGCTTTAGACACAATTGACTTTAGGTAATAACGCTATTTATTTAACGCCATTTTACATGGATGACATAAGTCACTAGATTTTAGAAAATCCAAATGACATTAAATTTCACTATGTTTGCTTATGGCTAGTCTCCACGATAGCTCGCAAAAAGCCATTTTTTTAACAAATGAAACAATCGTTTATTTTCAAGAAATGCCAAACTGCATTTAAAGATTTTATGCTTAATTAACTCAGAGCAGTTCTATCAGTAATCCAATGGCCCCTTGTTAGTACTCAACTAGAGCTTACCGCATCTGAACTGACAATGAACCCTGTGAAAGCAAACCCAGTCTCAGCTGCCTTGGAAACGAGCGTTCGAATGTATTAAGTTAGTGCCATTAACGTGGCTTTCTCTTCTCTCATATCTTTTTAACTATAGCAAGTTGCACAGCCCAAACTTCCAAAATTCTCTGTTATGCCTTGCGCTTGACTGGTAGAGATGCCTCCAGGCATTAAGTCCGCCAATTGTACGTTTTATTTTCTTAGTTTTGTGCAATAAAGAATAAATAAATAAATCAATGAAGCTTCATGAAGCCGAAAGTCAAAAGTCGCCTTAGACACAATTGACTTTGTGCGCTAAACGCTATTTATTCAACGCTATTATACACAAAGACAATGAATTATATCCACACATGCGGATTTTAATTAACATTCCTTGTGTGCATTATTAAACAAATTAAGATCTAGGCATTTGGAAGGGATTTCATTTCATTTGATAAGCTGTGTTTTGTTGTTATTGAACAATGTTATTAAGTAGACTATTTGTTGAATAAGCAGCTTAGTTGAATTATAAGGCACACGTTTGTAAATGCGTTTGTTTACATTTGTTTTGTCGCCTTTTTGAACTAAGTTTTTTAAATAAGAATTTGTGGTCATCATAGATTTTCATCTGATCCTCTGCAATTTTGTATTTTGGGCCTAGACTTAACTTTGTAACTAAACATTTTGAACCTAAATAATATTGAGAAGAGTTCGTAATGTACAGAGGCGCCCACATCAACCTTTACAAAACCATTGCAAAATGGGTCTTATGTCAGGAACATAAGGTGCTCCTATGTAAAGGTTGACATGGGCGCCTCTGTACCTATTAGTTTTTGTCTGGACGTGTCGTAAATGTTTATAATAAACTTGCATGACTAAATACTTTTCAGCTAAAATTTGGATTTGTGGCTTTCTGTAAACGCTGTTATCAAATACGGTGGCCTTAGTTCTTAGTCTATTAATAGCTAACCAAGTCATATTTAGGTGTCTGCCATAACAAAAGGGCAAGGCTGAACCCGGGATTTGGCCGGCAAATGTCCCGCAAAGGGTAAGTCGCTTGTACTAACAACGTCGTCCAACGGTCCACCGCCCTTCGGCGTTCATATACAGGGTGTCGTTTTGTGTATCTGCCTTATATTCAAGCTCGGTCCACATTGCAATCAACTGTTTTCGTAAACTAAACCTGTAACCCTTTAGTTTCATTATTTCACTGGTGATAGATTATATACTTTTACATACAATTACGGCAATATCTACTGCAGACGTCAGTAAAACCCCAGAACCAGAGGTCAACAATAGTTGCATTAAAAGAAAGGCCTTCAGAGTAAGTCACTTGTACCAAAAATGTCGTCCAACGGTCCACCGCTCTTCGGCGGGGACATTGTACACATAAGTACAGAGTGTTGTTCTTATAATGTGCCATATTTATTATTTTCAAGAGAGGTCCGAAATTGAGCTAAAAGCACATTAAAAAATCAACACAAATAATTAAAGGTTTAAAGCTTTTACAACCTAATTTGAAATAAAAAAAGAGGAGAGTTCATTTTGATGAAATTATCTTTCTCTACTTTAAGTTTTTTACTTGAAAAACATCACAGTATCTACTCAATTTAATAAAATTTTGCACATCTAATGGCAAGGTTGATTTCATTAAATGCTACTTCAGATACGACGTGTAAGTATTGCCCAACCTTTTCATTAGTCGGTCAAGTCTTTCAAGATCAAGGGTGGCATTCTGCTTTTGCACATCGAACGTTCGTACAGTGAGATTGTAATAACTTCGCGGATGCTATTGTTTGAGTGAAAAGAACAAAGCTAAATAATGTTTTTAAATTAGAGGCCAAACGCAGAGTGGCGTGCCCGCCAGCAAGGTGGACGGACGACCTGTTAAAGGTGGCGAGAGCCCTTTAGACGCAGGCGGCACGTAACTGGGCGCTCTAGCAATCAATTATTGAGGCCTATGTTCAGGAGTAGACTTCTTGCGGCGACTAATGATGGTGACGATTTCTATACAAATGAGGGAGAATACTTATTTAAGGTGAGAAGAGATTTGGCGCTAGCCAGAATTCAGCATAGCTGAACGAGCTTTGATTAATTAGGGGGGCTGTTGACGACAGATCGGTCGGCAGATTATAACAGCATAGACATTGGACAACCGATTTTGTGAGATAGTACAGAAATTGGCTTTTACACTAGAGGTCGCGGGTTTGATCCCCGCACAGTATAATCTTTATTGGTCTATGTGTGTTTACTACGTTGAATAACACCCCACAAAACACACATAACAAAGCTTTGCAGTATGCAAAATATTACAATGTGCAGTGATATTTATATATTTTTATTCCTAGCTCTAAGATACCCACAGCTTGCACAAACAAAGTCACAGAGAGCTTTTCAAGCTCGCCAGTGGCGTTTGCTGGGCATCTGTTTTATTTCAAAAGTCACATGTAATGTGAGCTTTTCTATGTTATGGTCACAGAAGTGAGTGTGCGGCTGGTTACTTGGTTTGGGATTTAGTCGTATAGTATGTAATGTATAATAAAACTTACAAATGTACATTCTGCAGAGCTGTCCCGGAAATATTACTAGCAAGCACGGACGCAGACTCCTTCCTGAGTACTTGGCCTTAAGCCTCGTTGATGAGGATCTGCAAAATAAAAACACAAAACACTCACATATTATTTGTGTAACAAAAGCTGTTTTTGAAATTTAAAAAAAACATAATTGTCAAATTTTATTTATTATGGATCCCCACAAAGGTTTCACTAACAATATGCTGAAGTTAAACATTTGAAATTGTAAGCATGCTAAATATAAACATAATTATAGGTGTCGGTCATATGCCCGAATTCCCAAACGCAAATCAACGTTGAGCATCCCTTAAAAGTATCGCTGTACCTTTCAGTTAATTTCAGTATTAGCAAAGAACTACTCTTATAATTTCATTACGTAACCATGTTTTTCCGCCGGCTGTCTCTTTAGGATTTACCAATGCAGCTACTGAGATCGTAGCATCGGGCATGCAAAATGAATCAGTGTTCACTCTTCTCCATTGGAGCAGATAATGATTCCAGCACTACCTATAAACTCCGATCTGGGCACACGATCCGACTAGTGATGTGCAACAGTCGATAACTTAAATCTAAACTCTACAGGGTATGAACATCAACCACCTGCTTGACGGTATACACCAGCGGTAGAGTCACGTTATGTTAGTACGACTTTAAACAAGTATTTGTACTACTTCTATTGGCTAATTATTTATCTTTTATTTGGTTGATTGGTTTTTGACTTGATTTAAAAGCTATTTTAATGAGGACATTTTATGATTTCTTGATTTTTGTGTTCGCTAATTACACCGCAGTGGTGGCCAGGAAATAATGATTGCGAATAACGAAAGATAGAGAAGAATGGCTAAAAAGAGAGGCCTTTACTCAGCAGGGGATGAGGGCTCAATTGATGATGATGACAGACATTAAACCAGGCCTGACCCATTTCCATTATGAATTGGCGGCCATAGGCTGCGATATATTGCACCAAATATGACGCCTAATCCTCCCAAATTGCTTTGACTGGTCGGCGAGAATGGCATCCTTTTACAAAAAGCTGGGGCCGCTTGAATGCGCGGTTTTGACCGACTGTTTGTGTGTTCCCAATTTTTCCGTAATCTTGAAGCATCAGTGCATTGCAATCACGGCACAGTCCACCCGCCATGAGTGTAAGCTTTCTAGTTTTGAAGCTCTGAAGGTCAGGTGAGCAGTATGTTTCTTTCTTTCTTTTTGCTACAAAAGGTAACATTTTCTAGGGTCAGAAACGAATCTCTAAAGTTGTTTATGCTCTTCAAGTTGACCTCACTCCACCTACTGGTAAACAGCCGTAAAATCCAGACATAAGGTTGACAAGTACAGTAATACAGTTACTCACAATTGAGCTCTTTATTCTCATCTTGCATAGCATAGCAGGTTGCATAGCATCCACCTCATGGGTTCTCGCCTCGGCGTGGCGAGAGGGCCTAGTACCGGTGATAAGGGAACCACCGGGAAGCGAAGAGAACCCAGGCGTGGCAGTGTGGTGGACTGGGAACCCACCCGCTGCGGCCCGCAAGGGCGACGTGGGGCTGCGGGGCCAGTGGGCCCTGCAGGCGCTTTGAGGCGCGTGGTTGGGGCCGCGGCGCACAACCGGTTGGTGTGCTGTGCGTCGCGGCCCGGCGGGGCCGTACCGCCGGTTACGGCAGCGGCCGCCCTTTGGGTGGCTCGTGGTTGCGGGCCCAGTAGGGTCTGCGAACAGTGGGTGCCAGCGGGCCGGAGTGCGGGGGTGCTTCGTCCCGATAATAGATACCGGCACGTGCCAGGTCGTTTTTCTCCCCCAAAATATGTCCGATTGCCCTCTCCAAGTAACGCCCTAAGCCGAGGTCTACCCCACTATGGGGGCCCTTAGCTCGTTACTCTAAATATTTGAGGTTGAGATCCCTAAGCGCTCACCCAACAGTCCGGTAAAGCTGTCAAGGCCATCTGAGGCCACACAGCAGTAGTCATTTAGAAAAAAAAAAAAAAAAAGCGGGGGTGCTCTGGCTTGCATTGCACGGCGTCCACCGAGACGGCGAAAGTGCCTGCGTACTCCAAGCGCTTTCGTGGCCTCCCCCCTTCGTTGGGGGGTCGGTTGGAGGGGGCCCCATTAGGGGCCAGCACTGGCGGCGGAGCAGTGCGGCATTACTTACGGTAGGATCCAGCTTCGCTGCCAAAGTGCCACGGTCGAGTGCCGTGGGGTTTTAGTCGGTAGGAGTCCGACATAACCTCGTCGTCCCCCCGGACAGCGAGGTATCCATGAGGATTTCCCAATGAAAAAAAAAAAAAAAGGTTGCATAGCATTTTCCAGTTGCAGTAAAACTGGCATGATGGCTGGCGTAAAATCGTAACATTTGAAAAAAAAAGTTTTGTGTAAAAAGTAGCATTTTAGTAAAAAAAATATCATCGCAAAGTGAAATTGTTTAGTCAAAGTATCAGTTATATTATTTATTAATAGAGTTCGATAACATCTTTAGTACCTTAAGGAACCCATCAACCCATCTCTACGGATTCAGAATAGTTCGGAATACGGGATAGCCGCTATAGTGGTCAGGATTTACGGGGCACCGAAACCCCCCGAACGTTATACGGGGCAAAGTTAGCCTTTAGTACCTCACAGTATGTCCTAACATTTGGTTGGTTTATTCCGATGTCGGGTTCGGATTTTGGCTTGCCAACCAAATAGGAGTGAATAGGACAAACACAAAGATCAACGTATTTACTGTGAGATATTAGGTTTGTAATGTATGTAGGTACTCGTATTTATAACAACCGCAGCTTTTGCTATAATAATCCTACTAATATTATAAATGCAAAAGTTTGTATGGAAAGATGTGCTGTGTTGCTCTTTCACGTTGGAGGTTGAGAGCCACCCTACAGTCCGGCAAAGCTGTCAAAGCCATCAGCAGCTAAACAGCAGTAGTCACACCAAAAAAAAACAATAATAAGAAATAGGCTACAATTTATAAAAATGAGTATCACTCTTTCTTAAATTAAAGTTTACGCGGACTATGTCGCGGTTGGCCGCTAGTTTAAATACGAGTATATATTTTTGGGAAATAATTCAGAAATGCACTCTTTCATAGTAAAACAATTATTGATTTGTTACTAAATCAAAACAAAATAGTTCCCAAAACCAAGAAAATAGGAGTTCACCCGCAATGCACACAATATTTTTACAAGCTTATTTCATGATGGATATTAAAACAAATGTGCGCGCCCAAATTTATGTGATTGACAGCACGCATCGATCTATGGTCGTCGTCTATGGTGCCAGTAGTGTAAATCCTCTGTAGTGTAGTGGCCCTCTACGTCTTCTAAGGAGGTTCTGCTAACACGGCCTCTCCTGACACCGAGACGTCCACGTCTTCTTCGGAAGTATGAGGTACAGGTACAGCTGCGTCCTTCGCGCAGCCCAGTTGTTGCCCAGCATCCTTTGAGCAACTTGGATGTGACTCAGCATCATCTACAGTTTTCAAAACTTACGTATCAGTATAACTTATAACAACAAAATATTTGAGCAGGCAAGCATAAATGTTTACTTGCTTTTACCATGTCACAGAGACACAAACAAGTTGGCATGTTACAAACAATTAGCAGAGGCGCTCATAAGTTAGCATGCCTATACAACACTCCAGTAGTAGAGGCACACACAAGTTAGCTTGCTAAGTAATCAAAACTAGTAGCAGAGGCGCAGACAAGTTAGCATGCCACAAACAACAACAGCAGAGGCACACACAAGTTAGCTTGCTAAGTAATCAACACCAGTAGCAGAGGCGCAGACAAGTTAGCATGCTACAAACAACAACAGCAGAGGCACACACAAGTTAGCTTGCTAAGTAATCAACACCAGTAGCAGAGGCACAGACAAGTTAGCATGCTACAACCAACAACAGCAGAGGCACACACAAGTTAGCTTGCTAAGTAATCAACACCAGTAGCAGAGGCGCAGACAAGTTAGCATGCTACAAACAACAACAGCAGAGGCACACACAAGTTAGCTTGCTAAGTAATCAACACCAGTAGCAGAGGCGCAGACAAGTTAGCATGCTACAAACAATTAGCAGAGGCGCCCACAAGTTAGCATGCTAAAACAACGCTCCAGTAGCAGAGGCACACACAAGTTAGCATGCCACGAGCAACACCAGGAGCAGAGGCGCAGACAAGTTAGCATGCTCAAACAACGCTCCAGTAGCAGAGGCACACACAAGTTAGCATGCCACGAGCAACACCAGGAGCAGAGGCGCAGACAAGTTAGCATGCTCAAACAACGCTCCAGTAGCAGAGGCACACACAAGTTAGCATGCCACGAGCAACACCAGGAGCAGAGGCGCAGACAAGTTAGCATGCTCAAACAACGCTCCAGTAGCAGAGGCACACACAAGTTAGCATGCCACGAGCAACACCAGTAGCAGAGGCGCAAACAAGTTAGCTTGCTACAAACAATTAGCAGAGGCGCTTACAAGTTAGCATGCTAAAACAACGCTCCAGTAGCACACACAAGTTAGCATGCCACGAGCAAAACACCAGTAGCAGAGGCGCAAACAAGTTAGCTTGCTACAACAAAACCATAGTGGACAAACGTAACCTGATTAGCACACAATATTATGACAGAGGCACCCCCAAGTTAGCATGTCATGAAACTACACCGGGGTTGACTCCAGCATGACTAAAAATATATTGGCAAACAAAATACAAAGTGTCAAATGTCTCACCCTCAAAGAAAGTCGCATTCTTCCGAGGAACGCTCTAGACTTCCTCAATTACTTTCAATACGAACCATGTTCAAGTCCTAAAATCCTACTAACTGGCTTTTTATTTCATGGCTAAGGAGCTTTGACTAAGGATTTTACTTTATGTCGGCTCGGTCTAACCTGACCTTAGCTAATAATACGTCCAAGATACTCAATTTCAGTTGTAAGGAAGGCACATTGGCGCTTTCACTAGCCCGCAGACACAGTAATTTGAATTCAATTTGGCAATAACTACGGCTTTCCGTCTCCTTAAATACAATTCCCAACTCGAGAAAGACACTCTCGGTCATCCCAACGATCGAGGGCCCTAGCGCCGTCGACGTCATCACACCAAGCATCAATGTTGTGAAAATGGGAATCAAAATTTGAAATATAATAAGTAGTGGTTGGACCTCACCGGATTCATTGCGTTTATTGCCTCCACAATCCTGTCTGTTGAGCCACGCGGAGACCCCTCCGCAGGCCTCTCTAAAGCGCTAATCTCCATCATACTCGTAGGTTGGTCGGTCGATCTGCCATGACTTCTACTACGTCGACGACGATGCTTTTCATGTAGTTCGTTATGCATCTTGAATTACTTTAGGAACCACAAATAATTATGTACATACGTCAATGTAAGCTGAAACAACATCTTTGTCACAAACTTATCATTCGCATTCGCACATTCGCTTAAAACCAGATTTTTCATTTAGTTGTAAATGGAAAAACTCAACGGGAAAATTATAAATTTCCAACTATACAGAAATTCAAAAAGATATCAAGCTAAGCGGTAAGGCAAACGAATCCCACTTCTGATTTTGGGAAATAATTCAGAAATGCACTCTTTCATAGTAAAACAATTATTGATTTGTTACTAAATCAAAACAAAATAGTTCCCAAAACCAAGAAAATAGGAGTTCACCCGCAATGCACACAATATTTTTACAAGCTTATTTCATGATGGATATTAAAACAAATGTGCGCGCCCAAATTTATGTGATTGACAGCACGCATCGATCTATGGTCGTCGTCTATGGTGCCAGTAGTGTAAATCCTCTGTAGTGTAGTGGCCCTCTACGTCTTCTAAGGAGGTTCTGCTAACAATATATTAATTGATAAAATATTTAATTTATTAATTACTATTAAAAGTTGACAATGATGATGATGATGTTGACGATTGGTTACATACGAACTAAATGAATAACTAAGCATCTCCAGATATTTTTACCAATGGCTTTCTGAACTCATAACTAAATACAGCTTACTAAAGATGGGAAAACCAGAAAAAGCCGCAAACCGGGCGAGTACAGTCGCCCGGTTTGCGAAAGATACGGGTTCGATTTCCGCCTGACGCCATAACTTTTTCTGGTTTTCCTATCTTTAGTTAGATGATAATGCATTATCCATAATGATAAAAATTTAAAATAACCTAATAAATACAGCTTGTAATTCGTGTGCTAAAGACTGATATAAAAAACATTAAACTAAAATACTACACTATAGTCTGTTCGCGTTAAGAATGCAGTAATTTTATTCCTGTCCTTAGACCTAGCACACCCCTATCTAATCAAATCGTTTCTAATTAGAAAGCCAAGTTCACAGTGCCTATAATTGAACGCATTCTTACAAACGCAACGGTTTTTTTTTTACCTGAGTTTTTCTCCGTGTAACGGAATGAAATTAAAAAATAACTGCATTCTGAACGCGATCATACTATAGAAACGAAATAAATGCAAATGTTTGTCACATGAATGTTAATTTGTCAGCAACAGACCCAGGGGTGGCATTTTATATCTGCACATCGAACGATTATCAACTGAGATTGTATTTGGTGTTTTGCAAAACTAAATGACTACTTGAATGTGATCGTTTAAGTGAAAAAAAAGACAATTTCATAAGTGGGCGTTCGAGATCGAGATGAGATTTGATGTTTATGAGAATTGCATGGCTGGTTCCAAGTGGATTTTTGTGTTTAACCAGTAACTGTTAAATTTGTAACCACGAAAAGTGTGCAGTAGCAATAAAGTTTATTTCTTTCTTTCTTTCAATACAGTCACTAAACGTCAGCTGTAAAGGTTTCAACTTTGAGAGCACACTTACTCAGAATATTCCATGGCTTAAAAACCATTTCTTTTTACCGTTCAAAGCTGAAGTAGCGTTGCGAACGTGCTTTTCATAAACGCGTACTTGCATTGCTATGAAAAGTCGCAATTTGTGTAGTTTTGAGCCTTTGAACTAGATTTGCGAATGTATCGCAGTTCGATTGAAATGAAAACGAATATTTCTTTATTTCAGATGCCTGTGGCACAGTTGTGACAGTGGATCGGCGACTATCACTGTTGTAAAGCAACAAACACGTTTTTTCCCAGCAAGGGTGGCATTCCAGCGGACATCACTTCACATCTCGGTGCTTCACGCTTACTTCAACCATCAATACCTTTCTCTCTGAATTAGTATTTTCTCTCATTTCGTATGTAAATAATTAAAAAATGTTATTTGGCTCAATTATTTTCTCTCAAAAGACCACAGTCGCGAAGAAAATGTATTTTAAAGATAACTCACCGCGAGCGAAGTGTCCATCTTATTGGTTGCGTGACTGTATCGCTGCAAAAAGTCGCCTCATGGATCCGTGGTTAAAACATTAATTTAATATCAATTTAAATCACTTTTAATAATGTTCACTGTGAAGCGTCATAATTCAAAAATACAAGGAAATTTCCGGAAATCATCTTCGAATGTCTATTATGCAAATCAAATTTGAATTCGGTCGGCATTGTGGAATCTATTCCTTACTTTGAATGGAATATTAAGTCTAATTTCGGCAGATTTTATTTCTTAAATAATGGAATATTTTCATCCAATTTCCTTGCTTAGATGTGGTAAAATAATTGTGTATGCTTTTGCGTCTGCTCACGTTTCTCAATTGTGGGGTAAAAGTGAGGTATTTTGCGGAAATATGTCACTAGAGATCTACACACATTTCCCCTGAATTCACAAACGTTAATCAACTATAAGCACGCGCCAACGCCCATGCTGTCCCGTAAAATGTTAATAGAACTGAAAAGGACAGCTATACTTCTGAGGGATGCTCAACCTTGTTTTGCGTTTGTGAATTCGGGGGAATTCAAATTTTTATCACCAAAACAGTTTAGTATACCTAAAAAAATTATAATTGCAAGCTTTTTAAGCATGTATGTATTCTCTATGAGTCCACTTCAGATTCAAGCTGATAAGTAACGACTCTAATAGCTTAATAAACCACTTAATCTTTACATAGACAATTTTTTACTGTATATTTGCATATTTCAATGAGTAGATATCGTTATCCCACGGACGTATAAAGTAAAATTTCGAATTAGGATTGTTTGATTTCCCTTAGCTCATAAAAATGTAAAAAGGCGTAAACTTTTATCGGCACCAAGAGTTTACTGCGAAATTCGAATTTTTAATCTTGATGTGAAAGTCTGACGAAGTTGAGATAAGCGCGAGTATGTTAAAATTTACCCCAAAAATTACAATGTATAAAAAAAAAGAAAAAAGTTTATAGCTTGCTATAAATGGCAAACACTTTGCATATTATAAAATGTATCCAACTAAATTGTTCGCTACAATAAGGCTAGAACCTAATGGACCAAATATTATTAAAAACATGGTGAACATGGCTTATTGTTTTTTCTTGAATTTTTCTTCCAAATGTGTCTATTTGCTTGCTTGTTACATGTTTTTTTTTTAATTTGGCAAAACATGACAAAAAGACACGAACATCAAAGAGAAAAATATGTTCTTGTAGGTATTCCCAAATTCTCTCTCTTATCTTACTGACCTAAGTGAAATGTAAACCTTCTGAATTGCCTAGATTCCAAGATTTGTAACAACATAATCGACAGACCAATCCGACTGATTGGTCTGAAATCGGTACTTAAAGGCAGTACTGAAATTACCTGTAATAAGGAGGGTTTCCATTAGTGCCTATTTATTTCAGCATAAATGGAGCCCACTACATATTGTTACAGTAAATAGCTTCACAGGCTCCGATTCGATTACTGTGGGCCCTAGAGTGTGTGGTTTGAGCAAATTGCGGGCCAGAACCTTGTTGCTCTGTTTCAGTAATTTTCTTTTAATTTTAGTAAATCACTTGTACATTTTTTCAGTAAAACCAATAAAAAAAACATTTGCTTTTTGTATCTAAGAAACATATAATACAGATAACACATCTACGTGACGAAAAAGGCAGTGAAACAAAGAAACAAAATAGTTGAAATCACCTTCCTAAACTATAATTTTCGGATGAGGCTTCATTAGAGCATTGAGATGCGCTGCGTTGCTCGATCTGACAAAATATTATAGCGTAATGTGGATTATCAGTAAAAATAGCATGTAAAATGATACAGTGAAAACAGCTCAACACGCTTTACTAAGACCGTAGTTTTTTCCAAGTATCCGATGCCTTATATTAAAATTGTAAACAATGGTTACCACTTAGGTACCTTATTTGTTTCAAGTTTCCAATATAACTGAGTGGTTATTCCGTGACCAAGGCGCTTATAATTGTGCCAAAATATCATAAACTCGAAACATTAAGGTACATGGTATCTATTCCGTTGTTTACAATTTTATTGTTATTGACCATGAAAGTGTGAAAAAATTGTTACAGATTATTTAGTTCAAAATATTTTCTAAATCGTCTGTTTAGTGGCCCCACCCAGGAGATATCCCGCCTAATCGTTTTAACGTGGGGCGTTTTACGGCTTTCCGTGGAGATACTTCAGCGGCCACTGAGCGCGTTGATACATAGTTCTTTGTTGGCTATCGGCGGGCAAATAACAATGAAACACCTTGGGCGGCTAAGAGCCTTCCGGAATTAAACGCGGTGGTTTAGGGCGGAATAAACATGCAGTATTTTGTGTGAGGAGATGAATGGGGGGTTGGGGCAGCTGGCCGGCATGCTGGATAAACAAGATAGATGAAGTGAGAAGAGTTAGTTGAGTGTATTTTTTTGCTAGAAGCATGGCGAATTTGATACATTATTTATCAGTCAACCTCACACACTTAACCTCAAATATGTATATATTTTTTTAAAATAATTATTTGCCTCAAAAAAAAATTCAATGAAAACTTCCAAATCTAGGCGATAGTCAGATAATATATGGAGGAACAGAGGAAAAATGTATCAATGTATCAATTGTGACGGTTCATAACAAAAGCTTATTAATTGACATTAATTAACTACGTTTACGCTCTTCACTCAGTAATTGTCATGTCATACGAAACAAACCAAGGACAACAATCTGCTTTACTCTCATCAAGATACTCATCTCAGAAAACGAATATGAGTAAGTAACTTGTTTAATAAAAGTATTGGAAAAACATATGTTTAAGAATAGGCGCGATGATGCAGAAATAACTTGCCATAGCAGCATAAAAGATTGTAAATTATTAAATAAAATGTTTTTCCCGTGATAAATTGCTAAAACATTAATCCTAACATTACCTTATTCAATACAAATGTAATAACATTTCTAGCAAATCACAACATTGACCTGTAACGAATAGGTCGTTCTCGAGATGTATAAAAGGCGTTCGAGTACAAAACAAGATTAAAAGCCTCCATTCAGGCCTGAGCCAGCGGGATCGCGGATCGTTTAAATCATGTATCACGTCTGTGAGCCACTCGATGCTCACACAAAGGACGCCGAACGAGATTGATGCCGAGCCACTGCTGCAGAGAATCGGACTGGCGACCTTCCAACGGCTTGCACCTGAATATGCCAACGGGATATTGTTTTTTTAGCTTCGGCTAGCTTTTGAACCGCCGTATCCGCTTGAAGTCTTTGTGAAACTCTTCTTATAACACCTAACGCAATTTAAAATAAATAAATTAAAATTTGAAGAGAATGAAGGAGGTATCCGTGGCGCAGTTGTGACAGTTGCTCGGCAGTGATAAACATGCTGGTTTGGAAATAGGATTGATGACCATTCCAGAACGAAATTTAGTGATGTATTTTTCGGGCATCCCCGTGACCGAGGCCTTAGGGCGACTTGATAACACCTCTTCAACAATACGCACCGAGCCCTCGTGTTGGAGTATGGTTTGCGCCACCTCAAAGTTCAGGTGAAGCCTCTGCCCAGCAGTGGGACGTATTTAGGCCGTTTATGTTACTCGTATGTATCTTGAATTAATATAATTTTTTCGATTTTCTTACCTCCCCTCGCCGTTTTGTTCGCGCCTACTTTTATTTTTAATATTATGCGGGTGCAACCTGTGCGTCCAACCCGTTGTGATATCTGAAGCAGACGTGGACACTGATATTGTGGATAATGTAAGGCACGTTAAGTAGTCGCTCCTGGACTCCTGGCTGTCGTTGCTAGTTGTCCCTTAACCTTCTGATATTACTAAAAATGTATGTAAGGACTCATGAGAGTAGAAGAAGCGCAAGATGTGTGTTAGGATCGTAGCAAGTGGAAAGCAGTGGTTTCAGCCAATCCCGTGGGGAAAAAGGCGTGTCAAGTATTCTTATTAGTTAAAAGCCAAAACTAGTAACCCATAACTCCTAAAACATTGTTTGCTTCCCGCAGCAAACAGGAACAAGACGAATGCCTCAATCCGGCCTGTCCCGTCGTATCGTGCGCCAACACTCCATCCGCACAAAGGACGCCAAGCGAGATTGATGTGGAACAGTGGCGGCAGAATCAAACTGGCGACCTTCCAACGACATACTGATTCTCTGACCATCACTCATTGATTGAATTGGTTCCACAAGGCTCTGGACCGTAGTCAGTGGAGGTGGGGTAGGCTGACCTTCACTCAGCTATTTAGGATTACAGCGGTCGATTCTAATAACCTTCGCTTGCGGCTTTGTCATTTCGAGAAGAAAAAACTGATTAACCCAAAAATTTCTGACTTCAACTGTTTATCAAAGCGTTGCAAGGAGAAATAGGACAGGTGACAGCCTCGATCAAAATTTAGTGATGGGTTTCTGACGCATGTCCGTGCTTCGGAAGTTACGTTAAGTAGAGAGCCTTGGCTTGTCCCTTAACCTTCAGATATTACTAAAAATGTATGTAAGGACTATGAGAGTAGGAGAAAAGCATGCAGGATGTGTGTTAGGATCGTAGCGAGTGGAAATCAGTGGAATCTGCCAATCCAGTGGAGAAAGAGGCGTGATGGTATGTTCTTATTAGTTAAAAGCCTAAATTAGTAACCCATAACTCCTAAGACATTGTTTGCTTCGCAGCAAACAGAAACAAGACGAATGCCTCACTCCGGCCTGTCCCGTCGTATCGTGCGCCAACACTCCATCCGCACAAAGGACGCAAAGCGAGATTGATGTGGAACAGTGGCGGCAGAATCAAACTGGCGGCCTTTCAACGACATACCGATTATCTGACCATCACTCATTGATTGGATTGATTCCACAAGGCTCTGGACCGTAGTCAGCAGAAGTGGGATAGGCTGGCCATCGCTCAGCCTTGGGATAACGCAGGCTGATTTTAATAACTTTCACTTGCGGCTTTTTCTGAAGTATCTTTTGAATTTATTCGTTTGCAGTTGAGAAACAATCGACTGAAATTTAGTGATGTATTTATCGAGCATCATGCACTCCGGAAGGCACGTTGAGTTGTGGCTTCTGGACTCCTGGCTGTCGTTGCTAGTTGTCCTGTAACCTTCCGATATTACTGATAATGTATGTAAGGACTCATGAGAGTAGAAGAAGCGCAAGATGTGTGTTTGGATCGTAGCAAGTGGAAAGCAGTGGTCTCTGCTAATCCCGTAGGGAAAAAGTCGTGTCAAGTATTCTTATTAGTTAAAAGCTAAAACTAGTAACCCATAACTTCTAAGGCCCAGACTCCACCAAAGCGGAGATGTGCGGAGATGTGCGGGGCGGAGATGTGTTTCAGCTTGGGTGACTCCACCGAAGCTGTGCGAAGCGGAGATGTGTGCTGTGTGCTGGCTGGCTATGCGATTAGGGTTGTCGCCTTTTATGTTCTTATTGAATAACAAGGAAGAAAAGTACGGAGTATTAAAATAAAGAACTCTTTTATTTTATTTAGACAGATAAAACGTAAAAACTTTATTTTCTCCTTTCTGTAATTCCGAAGCGTCGTCATATTAACATCTCATTCTATTAAACAAATAGTTATTTCTTAATTAACAAAACAAAGAAGTTTGTTTTGCTGAAGAAGCTTTGTTTTGCTGTTCATGACAGAAAAAACTCTTTTGCTTTTATGCGAAAAAGTTTTTTCTGTCATGAACAACCCGGCGGGGATACACAATAACAATGAAATTAATATTATACGTTTAGAGAACTACTTCAGAGGTGTCATTTATTCTTGTGCAGTTGATAGTTCTGTAAACCCTAAGAAGAACATTTGATTATAAGGTTTGTTTGATTTCTTCATAAACATCACCCACATCGAGCATACGTTTTTTCGAATTCAAACTTTCAATTTTGTTATCAATATTGTCAAAGACTAGATTGCGTTTAAAATTAATCGAAAATGGGTCAACACGAACGCATAAAGAGAAGTGGGGACTCGATTCATAAGATATACAATCAAACATGTCACAACTCAAAAATAAAATCTAGCTATACATGCAAAATTAAGTATTTTTGCGTACTTTATCTATCTTTCAAAGTGTAGAGTACAATTTCTTGAAATTCCGTTCAACTGTTTATTATAAAGTACGGGCGCCAGCCCTAGCTGCGTGTTTGCGCGGCAGTGTTGCCAACTTAGGGGAATTTCAACTCGATATGTTTATATTACGAAACGTAAGTAGGTTACGAAAAATTGGAACTACAGAAATTCTACACAAACTAAACAAGCAGGTGAAACTGATTCCTTTGCAGACGACCTTCTTCAGTTATGTTCTTTATAATAAATACTATTGTTTCATTTTTTATGTTTTATATTATTGCATAATAATGATATCATTTTATTACTTCAAGGTTTCATGGTCACTCAAATTAACACCGTTAAATCGGGATTTCTACCATGTACATGGTAGTCTGGTGGATTTTAATAATTAAGTTTACGGATATCGGTAGTGGTATAAAGGAGATCGGATGTATCTGACTCTGTGGCTATCTATAGATAGACGTTGCCATTTTGAACAAGTTTTTCTCTGACACATTTGTGATGCCTGAAAAAATATATAAGATAATATGTATGTAATATGTATCTATATTTACTCCCTAAAGTTGGGGTAAAAGCCCTAAGTTGGGGCTGCCCCCTCCCGTCCACCGCGGGGTGTGGACGGGAGGGGGCAGGGTGGCGCCGCTTACAGAGGCCGCTTGACCTCGCTTCACACAGCTCGACCCAGCTCGCCATACAAAAATACACATCTCCGCTCAGTGGTCTCCACCGAAGCTGTGCGAGGCGGAGATGTGTGAATAACGCAATTCTATTGGTTGTTGAAAACACAGCTCGACGCCGCACATCTCCGCTCAGCTCCGGTGGAGTCTGGGCCTAAGACTTTGTTTGCTTCTCGCAGCAAACAGAAACAAGACGAATGCCTCAATCCGGCCTGTCCCGTCGTATCGTGCGCCAACACTCCATCCGCACAAAGGACGCAAAGCGAGATTGATGTGGAACAGTGCCGGCAGAATCGAACTGGCGACCTTCCAACGACATACTGATTCTCTGACCTTCACTCATTGATTGAATTGGTTCCATAAGGCTCTGGACCGTAGTCAGTGGAGGTGGGATAGGCTGGCCATCGCTCAGCCTTAAGATAACGCAGGCTGATTATAATAAATTTCGCTTGCGGCTTTGTCTGCATAAGGTATCTTTTGAATTAATGCGTTTGCAGTTGAGAAAAAATCGACTGAAATTTTGTGATGTATTAATCGAGCATCATGTGCTCCTTAAGGTACGTTAAGTCGTGGCTCCTAGACTCCTGGCTGTCATTGATAGTTGTCCCTTAACCTTCTGATATTACTAAACATGTATGTGAGGACTCATGAGAGTAGAAGAAGTGCAAGATGTGTGATAGGATCGTAGCAAGTGGAAAGCAGTGGTCTCTGCTAATCCCGTGGAGAAAGAGGCGTGATGGTATGTTCTTATTAGTTGAAAGCTAAAACTAGTAACCCATAACTCCTAAGACATTGTTTGCTTCCCGCAGCATATGGAAACGAGACGAATGCCTCATTCCGGCCTGTCCCGTCGTATCGTGCGCCAACACTCCATCCGCACAAAGGACGCAAAGCGAGATTGATGTGGAACAGTGGCGGCAGAATCGAACTGGCGATCTTCCAACGACATACTGATTCTCTGACCATCACTCATTAATTGAATTGGTTCCACAAGGCTCTGGACCGTAGTCAGTAGATGTGGGATAGGCTGGCCATCGCTCAGCTTTAGGATAACGCAGGCTGATTTTAATAACTTTCGCATTATATGCATTTGCAGTTGAGAAAAAGTCGACTGAAATTAAGTGATGTATTTATCGAATATCATAAGTGCTCCGGAAAACATGTTAAGTAGTGGCTCTCCTGGACTCCTGCCTGTCGTTGCTAGTTGTCCCTTAACCTTCTGTTATTACTAAAAATGTATGTAAGGACTCATGAGAGAAGCGCAAGATGTGTGTTGGGTCGTAGCAAGTGGAAAGCAGTGGTCTCTGCCAATCCCGTGGGGAAAAAGTCGTGTCAAGTATTCTTATTAGTTAAAAGCCAAAACTAGTAACCCATAACTCCTAAGACATTGTTTGCTTCCCGCAGCAAACAGAAACAAGACGAATGCCTCACTCTGGCCTGTCCCGTCGTATCGTGCGCCAACACTCCATCCGCACAAAGGACGCAAAGCGAGATTGATGTGGAACAGTGGCGGCAGAATCGAACTGGCGACCTTTTAACGACATACTGATTCCCTGACCATCACTCATAGATTAGATGGGTTCCACAAGGCTCTGGACCGTAGCCAGTAGAAGTGGGATAGGCTGGCCATCACCTTTAGGATAACGCTGGCTGATTATTCGCTTGCGGCTTTGTCTGCATAAAGTGTCTTTTTAATTAATACATTTTCAGTTGAGAAAAAATGGACTGAAATTTAGTGATGAATTTATCGAGCATCATGTGCTCGGGAAGGCATAAGTAGTGGCGTTTGCGTTAGGATCGTAGCAAGTAGAGAGCAGTGGTCTCTGCCAATCCCGTGGAAAAAGAGACGTGATGGTATGTTCTTATTAGTTAAAAGCTAAAACTAGTAACCCATAACTCCTAAGACATTGTTTGCTTCGCAGCAAACAGGAACAAGACGAATGCCTCACTCCGGCCTGTCCCGTCGTATCGTGCGCCAACACTCCATCCGCACAAAGGACGCAAAGCGAGATTGATGTGGAACAGTGGCGGCAGAATCAAACTGGCGACCTTCCAACGACATACTGATTCTCTGACCATCACTCATTGATTGAATTGGTTCCACAAGGCTCTGGACCGTAGTGAGTGGAGGTAGGGTAGGCTGACCTTCACTCAGCTTTAGGATTACACAGGTTGATTCTAATAACCTTCGCTTGCGGCTTTGTCTGCATAAAGTATCTTTTTAAATTTAGTGATGTATTTATACACACATGACCGGAGCACATGAGCAGCATGTGCTCCGGAAAGCGCGTCAAGTAGTGGCTCCTAGACTCCGGGCTGTCGTTGCTTGTTGTCCGTTAACCTTCTGATTATCACCAAAAATGTACGTAAGGACTCATGAGAGTAGAAGAAGAGCAAGATGTGTGCTAGGATCGTAGCAAGTGGAAAGCAGTGGTCTCTGCCAATCCCCGGGGGGAAAAAGTCGTGTCAAGTATTCTTATTAGTTAAAAGCTAAAACTAGTAACCAATAACTCCTAAGACATTGTTTGCTTCCCGCAGAAAACAGAAACGAGACGAATGCCTCACTCCGGCCTGTCCCGTCGTATTGTGCGCCAACACTCCATCCGCACAAAGGACGCAAAGCGAGATTGATGTGGAACAGTGGCGGCAGAATCAAACTGGCGACCTTCCAACGACATGCTGATTCTCTGACCATCACTCATAGATTAAATGGGTTCCACAAGGCTCTGGACCGTAGTCAGTGGAGGTGGGATAGGCTGGCCATCGCTCAGCCTTAAGATAACGTAGGCTGATAATAATAATTTTCGCTTGCGGCTTTGTCTGCATAAAGTATCTTTTTAATTATTGCATTTGCATCGAAATAAAACAACTTTACGGATTCTACTCGCGGTGTTATATCACGTAAATATTAGAAATCATTATTGCATTTGCAGTTGAGAAAAAATCGTCTGAATTTAGTTATGTTTTTTACTTTTTATCGAGCATCATGTGCTCCGGAAAGGACGTTAAGTAGTGGCTCCTGGACTCCTGGCTGTCGTTGCTAGTTGTCCCTGAACCTTCTGATACCACCAAAAATGTACGTAAGGACTCATGAGAGTAGAAGAAGTGCAAGATGTGTGTTGAGTCGTAGCAAGTGTAAAGCAGTGGTCTCTGCCAATCCCGTGGAGAAAGAGGCGTGATGGTTTGTTCTTATTAGTTAAAAGCCAAAACTAGTAACCCATAACTCCTAAGACATTGTTTGCTTTCCGCAGCAAACAGAAAGAAGACGAATGCCTCACTCCGGCCTGTCCGTCGTATCGTGCGCCAACACTCCATCCGCACAAAGGACGCAAAGCGAGATTGATGTGGAACAGTGGCGGCAGAATCGAACTGGCGACTTTCCAGCGACATACTGATTCTCTGACAATCACTCATTGATTGAATTGGTTCCACAAGACTCTGGACCTTAGTCAGTAGAAGTGGAATAGGCTGACCTTCACTCAGCTTTAGGATTACACAGGTTGAATCTAATAACCTTTGCTTGCGGCTTTGTCAGTAGAAGTCTCATTTTGTAGTCGAGAAGAAAAAACTGCTTTACCAAAAATTACAGATTTCAACTGTTTATCAAAGCTGTAAGGGGAAATATGAAAGGTGACAGCCTCGATCAAAATTTAGTGATGTGTTTTTTGACGCTTCGGATTAATTCGGAAGGTACGTTAGGTAGAGGTCCCCGGCTCGTCCCTCAACCTTCAGATATAACTAAAAATGTATTTAAGGACTCGTGAGAGTAGAAGAAGAGCAAGATGTGTGCTAGGATCGTAGCAAGCGGAAAGCAGTGGTGTCAAGTATTCTTATTAGTTAAAAGCCAAAACTAGTAACCAATAACTCCTCAAGACGAATGCCTCAATCCGGCCTGTCCCGTCGTATCGTGCGCCAACACTCCATCCGCACAAAGGACGCAAAGCGAGATTGATGTGGAACAGTGGCGGCAGAATCGAACTGGCGACCTTTCAACGACATACTGATTCCCTGACCATCACTCATTGATTGAATGGGTTCTACAAGGCTCTGGACCGTAGTCAGTGGAGGTGCGGTAGGCTGACCTTCACTCAGCTTTAGGATTACACAGGTTGATTCTGATAACCTTCGCTTGCGGCTTTGTCCGCGCAGTTTCATTTTGTAGTCGAGAAGAAAAAACTGCTTAAACAAAAATTTCAGATTTCAATTGTTTATCAAAGCGTTGTAAGGAAAAATAGGACATTTGACAGCCTCGATCTAAATTTAGTGATGTGTTTTTTGACGCATCTCTGTGCTTCGGAAGGTACGTTAAGAAGAGGGCTCTGGCTTGTCCCTCAACCTTCAGATGCTACGAAAAATTTATGTAAGGACTCATGAGAGTAGAAGGATCGTAGCAAGAGGAAAGCAGTGGTCTCTGCCAATCCCGTGGAGAAAGAGACGTGATGGTATGTTCTTATTAGTTAAAAGCCAAAACTAGTAACCCATAACTCCTAAGACATTGTTTGCTTCGCAGCAAACAGGAACAAGACGAATGCCTCACTCCGGCCTGTCCCGTCGTATCGTGCGCCAACACTCCATCAGCACAAAGGACGCAAAGCGAGATTGATGTGGAACAGTGGCGGCAGAATCAAACGGGCGGCCTTCCAACGACATACCGATTCTCTGACCATCACTCATTGATTGAATTGGTTACACAAGGCTCTGGACCGTAGTCAGTGGAAGTGAGCTAGGCTAACCTCCTCTTAGCTTTAGGATTACACAGGTTGATTCTAAAAACCATAAAGTATCTTTTTAATTAATGCATTTTCAGTTAAGGCACGTTAAGTAGTGGCTCATGGACGCCTGGCCGTCATTACTAGTTCTCCCTTAACCTTCTGTTATTACTAAAAATGTATGTAAGGACTCATGAGAGTAGAAGAAGAGCAAGATGTGTGCTAGGATCGTAGCAAGCGGAAAAAAGTGGTCTCTGCAATTCCCGTGGAGAAAGAGGCGTGATGGTATGTTTTCATTAGTTAAAAGCCAAAACTAGTAACCCATAACTCCTAAGACATTGTTTGCTTCGCAGCAAACAGAAACAAGACGAATGCCTCACTCCGGCCTGTCCCGTGGTATCGTGCGCCAACACTCCATCCGCACAAAGGACGCAAAGCGAGATTGATGTGGAACAGTGGCGGCAGAATCGAACTGGCAGTCTTCCAACGCGGAACATTTGTCAGCGTACCTTTATCATGACTAATTATCTACGAGTATCGACAACTACGTGAGTTACGGCAGAATATTAATTTAACATAGTTAATTATAGGCATTTACAAAAAAAGGGCGGATGTCCATGTGACGTTTCAGATGCTTCGTGATAGTGACGACAATTTAAAAATAGGTTTTCTTGCGAAAAACAATCAACATTCTAATATCAGTGTGTTGTGTCCTTATAGTTTCCAAGTATGTACTTTTAAATACTTTAAAACGTACAGTACTTTAAAAAAGAAAGGTGAAACTCAATTTTACTGTTCTAAAATCGAAATTAAAGCCTCCTGGTCGATTTCCACCCCAGCCGCTAATCTAAACGAAATTAATCTGATGAGAAGAATATTATGGTGTTCATAGGTGCACTCTCTTTTCTATCAGTTTTCTATGACCCTATGGGACGACAGATCGACACGCTGAGTAGGTAGCCCTCTGCAGGTCTCCCTTGGCAGAGTTCGGGCTCTCTTGTGAATTAAAACTTGGAGTCTTCCAGTGCTCAAGCGGATCTTATTTTAAGTCAAAAAAGGCTGTAGGTATTCCATGTTCGCGGCGAACCAGTCCCGGGTATAGATCTTTGAATGACTACAAGTTTTTTTTTGGATATTAATAAACTAAAATATTGTAAAAACAATTAGCAGAAGCAGAGGTCGAAGGTGTTGATATTGAACATTTTCAAAAAATATAATTACTACCAGCAATTCACCAAGAGATAGATTTGTTTTAATATTTTTGCCAGATCAGATATACTCATAACTTAGCCTATCGTTCCGTGCCCACTTGACGTTGAATAAGGGGACACCATGTATGTGCTTTTATATGACCTGGACACCTGGCAGGTCTCCAAATTAGCGCAATACCTGGTCGACGCGGCATAAAAGTGAGGTGGCTCAGATTAACGACCGAGCCACAACGGAGCGACTGTCAAATATGCAGTAACGTTAGGTTTTGTGACGTTTTCTGATGCTCATCTACCTTAACTACTATATAGCAGTTGTTTGAAGTGGTTTTGTAAAGATTTTTAAAATGTTATTTTCAAGTCCCAATAAATTACATTTCGAATCCCTATGTTGATATGTTGATATACTGTTCGGTTATTTATAACGAGGCTTCTGACACCTTTACTCCTTTCAGATCTAGTGGGAAAGCCCAATAAAACGCTTCATATCCTTAAGATAGCTAGATGTCAGTCGTTAATCCTAGGGGCGGACAAGGCCTTAGGGGGGCTTGATAACATCTGACATTACGGTTGCTCATTAACTTCCTTTACCCCTCCAACAATCCGCACTGAACCCGCGTGTTGGGGTATGGCTCGCACCACCTTATAGTTGGGGTGAGGCCTGTGCCTAGCAGTGGGACGTATATAGGCCGTTTTGTTTCCTTAAGATACTAAAATGTACGTACCTACGTACGAAGGTGTTATCTACCATAATTTGGTATAAAAATGGATATGATCTAAATCTTTAATGAAACCTGACAATATGAAAGCAAAACTAACTTTATTTAGAGTCCAAATGTTTAGCTAAAGCTGGTAACGGTGAAATAAACTTGGACGACGGTAAGCAGGATCGTGCCATCTCTGAATTTAGAGCAGATGGCGCCACTGGGTTCTCCACGTGAACCGTCCAGCTCAATGTGCATTCTACACTAACGTGGGTTGACGTGGCGTGATTCGGTCGTTCGGTCACGTTACGTTTCGGTATACGACTTGTAGTTTCAGTTGATTGGTTATCTACAAGATGAAGTTGAGACCCTGATGCCACTGACGCTTTGCGTGCGAATGATTTTAGATGAGTGAACATCGCGTACACGTGTTAAATCAGTATAATTGACAGAAAACGCTGTTTCATAGACTATAACTTTGATGTCAAAGAAAAAGAGGAAGATAAGGTAAGATAAGATATACTTTATTGCGCAAAGAAAACAATTAATTCAGAAGTTAACAGAGATTAAGGATGTACAATTTAGGCAGCCTTATCGCTAGAAGCGATCTCTTCCAGACAACGTTCGGGTAGAGATACAAGGAACGAAAAACAGGTGTAGGTAAGATACGTTTCGGTCTTATTTAACGACGTATGAATGACGTGTCACTGTCCTTTTCTCTACCAGTCAACCATCAGACGAGGCAGAAAACTTGTTGGCGGTGTCTTTGACATATTAAATTTAAATAACCACAAACCTACACAAAAACGAATAGGCAATAACCTGTTCTTTTTATCTTTTTCAAAGAGTGTTTTCTGAGCTGATGAACAGTAAAGAAACCGTGTTATCCCTTCATCAAATGTCTAGGAGAATTTACCACGGTTTACAAGAATCGTCACTTCAACCCGTCTTAAACCTAATCACTTTGTCGTAAAGTTCGGAATGAATAAATAAACAAGCTGCCGTTGAAATGCAATCAGGAAGTATGCACCAGTCTTCGTCTAATCTACCCTCAGATTGAAAAGCCATCCCCTGAAAGGATCGCGCCTTGAATAAATTACCGCTACCCCCATTTCTCTCTTTAACCGATTGCGGGGGGTAGTTGTATCGGCTTGTTAACATTTTTATTAGGTTGGCTTTTAATTCTGCTACAAGATCGTACGCCTCAATGCTTGAATAGGATTTTTTTTAAAAACCACCTTTATGCGAATAGTTTTGAAGACTATAAAAATGTAAGATAATAATCATTCATTTGATTTTTTTCTTTTCTTCTTCTTCTTTTATTTTCTTTTTTGCACTTCTAACTTGGCTGACTTAGTGAGTCAGGAAATGAAATCGCACGCCTCAATGCCGCATCTATCTGATCTTCTGACTTCTAAGTCTTCTCGCTTTAGGTGGAAATATTTTTGAATCAATTCTTGTGCCTGTGAAGTTATCATACTATTGATCAAGGCTATACGGCTTCCCCGTCAAAAGTACACTGATTGTTGCGGTTATGGTGATCGGAATATTAAAATTTAGAAGTTTACTCTTTACCGCGCGAAATTGACCCCTAAGTGGTGAGGGGTGAGCCTAATACTTGGTTGCTTGGGTTTCTATTGGTGTTTTACTTCACCGGAGAGCAAACTGTACATTGAACACAAAGTAGGTTTATTGGTTAGATTTGAACTCGGGACCAGAGTCAAAGTGTATAACCACACACTGGTTTTACGACACTACAAAATGAACACATAATATTATAATATGAAATCTAGTTTTAGCTTTTGAGTTTTTCATTAGGTCTTTCGGAAATAATTAACAAGAAGTCCGAAATATATGATGCAAGGACTGTTTGTTAAGTAACTAACTAGAATGCAAGCAACACTCATTAGTGCATACGAGCACGCTTAGCAACATCCGAGGTTTTGTGTACATTTTAATTGAAAGTCCTAAACAGAAATCCTCATTAAAATTTCCAGTCTGCTATGTCACAAACGGTTTTTATCTAAACTGTACGCTAGAAATATGACTTCTCATTTTGCTTTTCATCTAAAAGATATTACTTTGGTAGATAATCTGTGTTTTAAAGATCGAGGAATATAAACTGAAATTTTTTTATTTGATTTAGTTTTTTAATCTTACACCACAAGTTGAATGTTACTTCAGTAACTAACCTATTTAGCATGTAATTTCTCCTCTGCTCTACTTCGTTGGACAAAAAAAATGTCTCATTATTTTAGGTAAGTGATTTGATCTCGGGTGTAGGTACGAGAATCACTGATCGCTAATAACCACGCGACGAAAAGTTAGAAAAAAATGGCGGACATCGAACAATACGGTCTATCCGTCGTTGCCACTGCTATGAACGTGTTTCTCTCTCTGTGGTGACTGCAGCACGCACCAGTCACGAGCTGTTTCGACTAATAAAGAGCCAAGGAATGATTTAATCACCATGTTATTGGTCGTTTTAAAATATTGCGCTATTCGTGGCGTATAGAAGACCGAAAAGGCTGACCTTAGGTGCCTGACTGACTACTGTCGACTTTACCCTAGTTCATTTGATTTTGATTCGAAGTTTGATTTACGAGATTTGACAGAAATCACACTACATAACATTACATCGTATTTTTTGGCATTTTAAATAAATTTCACGTTTTGCTCTTGAAATAAAGTGCCAGTCTAATATTGTGACAACAATGTTGTAGTTCCGAGACAAGTAATATGCGACTTTTCACGAAGTGGCCGGGGAAGGAAAGCAGTGACAGAGGAAAAATGCTCGAACGAAATTGCTCCATTTGTCAGGGTGACAGGTTTGGTCAATTTTGCTCCACTGGGATTAGGAAAGTCAGTCTCGTCTCGAGACTGGTGATGCACTTTAACCATTGCAAGCGGGAAGTTGTAGAAGCGATGAGAACCCAATTGCTAAGAGCTAATTAACAAAACTGAGCCTTTTATTGTCAATTATCCAGAGCAAAAGTTTCGTAGACAGAGTAGAGTACGGGGTTTTGGGAGACTTTGCTTGGCTACTATCAAATCTACCTTCAATTACTGAATTGGTGTGTTTTAGTTTTGCTTGTGGACGTTTCGCTTTAGGCTAACATCCGATCGGGATGGAGTAAAAATACACAGGTTTTTCCCACCCATAATGGTGCTTCGAGCGTTACAGCTCTGTGTGAGATTCACAGCTTTAATAACTGTTAAATTGTCATTCACATATATTTTTCCTTTTGTTCAAATCAGACGAAACAGGCCAATTAAAACCGGACCCTTCTCTGGGCAGCTCGGCAATGCCATTACGCAGTCGCGCGGAATGCGGACCATCCTGAAAATGCGAATTCGCGCTGATAAATGTTATCAACCGGCGTCGCCCGCAAATATCAATCAAACCTTCTTCGGTCAAAGTACTAAGGGATGAACTTTGAGCGGTTATTTATTTTTAACACATTTGCATCTTTAGAACCTTTTACACACTTCATATGTCATTCCTTAGGGGTTGTTAGCCTTCCGCCTACCCCATTGCCGGTAAAGCTGTGAAAGTCACACCTTGGACTAACAGCTGGACAATTTTAAAAAAAAACATATGTCATTCCATCATACGTCATGCTAGTGAACCCACGAGCGGAGTCCTCGGGTATTTGATTGCGTTCAGATGAGGGAGATGATGATGGGTCCATACCCACGTCGTGGGCTCATTGCCATGGGGCAAGAGGCTCTCTAAAAGCAAAAACTTGTATGTGATCTATACTTATAATAAATCTGTAGAGAGGCCAAATTCTGAACATGAAATATATTTAAAAAATAACTATCAAGGGGTGATTAGGGATCGCTATCAGTAAAATTTTTGTCTGTCTGTCTGTCTGTCTGTCCGCTGTATATTCGTTATAGAAACAAAAACTACTCAACGGATTTTAACGAAATTTGGCACAACTATTCTTCATACTCTTGGGCAGGTTATAGTTTACTTTTCATTACGCTACGATCAATAGAAGCAGAGCAGTGAAGGGTAATATTGCGAAAACGGGAAAAGTTACTGTCTTTTTGTATACGTCAAAACTACTAGATGGATTTAAATGAAACTCTACAATAATAGGGCTTATGCATCTGAATAAGACATAGGCTACAATTTATAAAGATATATCACATTTTTTTAACTCAAGTCCACGCAGACGAAGTCGCGGGCGGCCGCTAGTCTCTACTAAATTTAAAATATTCAAGGCCCGCCCTTTGATCTTAACTCTATCCGCCACCGCAAGTGTAGGTACTTAGTTTGGGACACAGGCACATAGTTGCTTCAACTGACCTAGAGACAAGATGAGATAAATAGTTTCTCATAGTTTCAAGTCCGATTGAGAAAAATAGTTCTTGGTGACAGCCCCTCTTTATAATATATCTAGCGATAAAAAAAATGCACATCGCCTGGCTTTCATGCGTGGCCATTACTCAGGTCATTATATTCAAGGGGTTTAAATTTAATGAAGGTACTCTACATGGTGCAAAGTACGCCATATTATGTTAATTTTGCCAGAATTCATTCAGAATCGTGAAGTCCACTTTTGACTCTCCAATTACAATGCAAAAGCCATCAAACCTATTTACTCTTCACCAACGGTGCTGATAACATTAACAACGGTGAAGAAATAGAAATAGAAAATAATTTATTAACAGTAAGTTCTTTGTTACATGTTAATATACAAATTACTAAATAACATGGGAAGTTAAAAAGTACACAAAAGAGTTTTGTATTTCACGATCTGCAACATAAACATTGAGCAACTTAACTTATTCAAAAACAATAGAAACAAGAACAATTTGTTTGCTTCAGTTCAGAATAATTGAACCAACTCAAATGTTTCTAGTTTGCGAAGCTCATATTTTGGTATTGGAGATAGTAAAATCTGTTTTACAGTTGGAGATAAAACGACAGTGCTATTAAAGCACCTGTCTATGTTATCGCTGGGTACAATGTTTCCTCAAAGCGTTTCGATGTCAACATGTTATTTTGTGTTTTAGACATTTTGCAGTTTATGCTTTAGGTTTATGGTTAAGTTAGGAGGAAATGCATTAAAATGTCAGCAGGACAAAATTAATGCTACAATGGTTTGCTCTTCAACAGCGAGTAGAAAATAGAATATCGATGTAGGATTTATGAAATACTAGCTGTGTCATCAGTGTTTGAATGCTCGCCTATGAAAGTTTACAAATGAAAAAAAAAGGTAGTCTTGTGTTATAATTGCTAGTGTTATAGTTTACATTTTGGCTTGTCACTTTGAACACATTCATGCTATGTTTATCACAGTACGTTGCCTTCAACAGTTTTATTGTGGTCAATGATTAGAGGCTCGAACGCGTACGCAAACGCTGCGTTAACGTTGCGTCTGCGTCGAATGTCTGTGAGACTAACTTAACATGTTCCTTGTGTAAGTGCCACATTTTCCTTAAAAGGAAATAAACTTTTAGTTCACAGCAAACTGAGCTTTGTTTAGGTAACAACTCGATTCACAGGCCACTTTTTCTTCGAAACTAGTATTAGAAAGTTGAACTAGTAGCTTCAAAACTTTTATTCAATGTAACAGTATTTTCCACGGCCTCTTAAAACTTAGACAGTATCCAAAATCCTTTGCCGGAAAGCGATATATTGCCAAATCATTCCAATTATCGCGGTCCTGAGGGGTTGATATTAGGCGCAACGCGGTTTTAAAATTAAAACGTTTTCCCGTTATTAATACCACATAAGGTAGCTTGGGTGACTGCTGTAATTTCTAATTTTTGTTTTTTTTACTTGTTGACTGCATTGCATAATAGAGAAAAAAGTCTGTAAAATAAGCATAGTTTGCAGTCATTCTTTATAAGAATAGTCCATGTTAGATTCATTCGCTTCGTTCGCGTAAACACGCGCTCACACTCACGCTGTCCCGTTAAATGTCGATAAAACTGAAAGGGACAGCTATACTTCTGAGTGATGCTCAACGTTGATTTGTACATTCAGGGGTAGAGTTAGTTAGTTTGGTTATATTACTTAGACCTCTTCAAAGTCAAGTCAAATAGAAGTGCACGATAAAAAAGGTGAACAGTCCATAGCAGTTTTCTTCTCAGAGCGAGTCAGTTCTAAGGTAAGCCAGTTTTACAGCTAAACGCTGCGTTGAAACCGTTCAGGCCCCTCACGGGAAATCGCACCCTATGGCTGTGATCCTATAAGGCGCGCAAAACCTTGTCTGACTCTAACTTGCTCACCGGGTTCCGTAGAGCTATTTTATGGAATAGTTCGAGGCTAGCAACGAGGATAGCAACTGCAGTCGGTAAACTATCGCCAACTGCAAATACGCAAAACCAGTACCTACTAAACATTTACGGTTTTCGGATTTCCTCGTTCAAGTACTTAAGCTACATTGCGTTGCTTCTTGTCACAACATGGTTCTACCTGAAAATTACCCTATAGGATTTGATTCAAATGTGTCAAAATGTGACGTTGATAGGTTTTTCTCTGCTTTTGGAAAATTGCAGACCTGAGTATTTGAGATAAAATTTTACATATCTCCACCCACGTTTAAAAAAGAGGGTTTTATAGTCAAGCCTCTTAACAGCGGACAAACGGACAGACGACAAAGTGTCATTAATAGGGTTCCTTTTTCTTTTGAGGAACAAAACCCCAACCCTGCAATGTCAGCACAAACAGCCAAACGCAACGAAGTCTCTCGATAGATACTGACACGTCTCGTTTGCGCCACGTGTTCGCCGCATTTGCACTTTTCGAATACCGGAGGAAAGGGGAAACGAAAAGCATGCAAGATGTCAAAAGTTAAGTTGGTTTTGTATTTTAGAAGTACTTGTCACCTCAGAACTCAGCCATTTACTAACAGATTTGCAAAAACCTTCTTTTGTTCGGTAGGACATAGTTTGAGCACTTCTAAAAAAATAAATACCAGGCGCTGTTGTGGAGCGGGTGGAAAAAATGGCGAGAAATTTTTGTGTTGAACTTAAAATTTATTAAAGAATAAAAAATGTCGATATTAACAAAATGTGATAATAAAAACTGATTAGAAGTCACATACTAAACACAAAAAATCTCAAGTAGGTATCTCAAGTACAAGGTTTATTGATGGTATTACTAGCCAATATTCATATCATATCATAAACGGCCTATATACGTCCCACTGCTGGGCATAGGCCTCACCTCAACTATGAGGTGGATTGAGCCATACTCCAACAAGCGGGCTCAGTGCGGATCGTTGGAGGGGTTTAAGGTTAGAGAGCAACCTTAATGTCAGATGTTATCAAGCCGCCCTAAGGCCTCTGACTAGGCTTAACGACTGACATCTGGCGACGTCAACCGGGACCAACTTCTTAACGTGCCTTCCGAAGCATGGAGATACACATCACTAAATTTCGGTCGGGGTGGTCACCCATCCCATTTCCGACCCGGCGTGCGTTGCTGTACAACAGCGATCGTCGCCGATCACTGTCACAACTGCGCCACGGGCACCACCTTACTAGCCAATATTTCGTCTAAAATATCACTTCAATGGAGGCCTTTGTGCCCCTTAAATCCAATTTCGATTATCGACTTGTCACTACTGCGTAATTTCAACTCGTTACTGTTCCAGTTCAGGAACAAGACCCTCAGTCTTAAGGGCTTAAGTGTAATTTCCTGTAAATGGATATCGAAAGAAAGATAACTGTCCCCATTGGTCGGAGTTGACGTTTTCAATTATTAGCACAAAGGGCTGATGAAGAGGCTTGCAATTAGTAAACACTTGAGGGATTGCGGTGCTCACCTGATGGGGGCTTCGAGGAACGATTAATTTTGAAGAGTTATTCAAGGTTGTTGCGGAAACTTAAATAACGAAGGCACAAACGGCCGAAAACGAAGAATAATATGAAAAGGTGGTTCATAGAAAAGCCCATAATGCTATAAATATCGATCTACTCGAGGCCTAGTAGATTTTGAAAATAAGATGGTATAAGGAATCTCTATCAACAAAATAAAACTGTAGAAAACCAAAAAGCAGCACGTGTCTTAATTATGCTGATGAATTACAAAGACATAATGATTTAAGTATGTTTTACTGTTGTCTATAATTCTATAATACGAGCATTGCTTTTAGTTTCGGACTAAGCGTCGAATATTTACTCGAGTTTTTACTCGTAAGTATTTCATTAAATAAAAACCTTACTGAACTGTGAAAACAGACTACCATCATTCGAAATTGGCAGGCGTTTCTAAAAATCCCAATCACTTCGAGAATCATGGCACCCCTACAAACCCTTTTCACTCATTCACTTTTGTAATAATTGACTTTTACCACCCTCCCTGATGGAATGTTTTCCTTGATTGGTTAGACATTAATTGATTTCCGATGAAAAAACGCTTTTCGCAAGGCACTGACGGCACTGACGAGGCTATCGGAAATGAAGTGCCAGGATCAAGAAGACCCGAACAACTTTAAACCTTATTCAAAAGACTTAAGATCAATAAGGACGCTCACCTTTTTCATTTGCTTTTTCTCTCAATTTGAACGATTTTGTTTTTGTAGATAAGGAATGCAAGGAATTCTTTCAATCAACGGCAGTCGTTAAGAAGAAGTGAAATGTAAACAGCTTTAGAAGGGAACGATATCCTTTTCAGGCATGAATGTGAGATTTATTTATCCTAAAGATTAATTAATTCATGTAACTAGAGAAGTATTATTCTTATTTTGGCGTTGGTTAGATAACTATAGACGCATTCAGTGACATTTGGCATTCTTCACCCAACCTTTAGCTCGTGTAGAAAAGAATCAGTTCGGGTGCGGTGAAATATATTATGTCACATACGCCTTTAAGTCGCTTACCCCCGAATTCACAATCGTCAATTAACGTTAAGCACGCGCTCACGCTCCTGCTGTCCCGTAAAATGTCAATTGAACTCAAAGGGACAGCATGAGCGTGAGCGCGTGCTTAGCGTTGACTGTCATTTGTGAATTCGGGTGTTAGCTATTTTATTGGTTGTTAAGTAAGTGCATAACATCTCAGTCATAGCCATGTCTTGCATGCAATGCCTTCTAATGTCTTTTTAATGGACTACACGTTTAAGACGAGCACAACGGCTTATCGAACTAGCTTAGTCTGCCCTACGAACTCAGTATTGCCATTTAGACGAAACTTAACCTATTTCGAGGTGCCCGTGGCTCAGTCGTTACTGTAAAGCAACGAACGCCGGGTCAAAAATGGGATGGGTGACCCCACCGAGCTTTTCATGCATCTTCATGCTTTGATAGGCACGTTAGACCGTTGGTCCTGGCTGACTGACGCTAGTGTCGTCGTCACGTCAGACGTTAAGCCTATTCGGAGATTTATAGAAAGAATTCTTGATAACACCTGACTGCAAGGTTTGTTATTAACCGTACCTACAGTCCTCCAACAATCCATAATGAACCCGCGTGTCAAATTATGGCTCGTGCTCCCTTATATTAAGTTGAGGCCTGTGCCTAAAAGTGGGACGTTTAAAGACTTTTAGTTGTTTGTTCAGCCAATTTCAACAAGGTCACAAACAAAATATTCAACGACATTACAAAGTTATGAAACAAAGGTATGTTTTCCATAACACAAGGGAAAACGTTACTTTGATACCGAGACAATTTATGTCATGCTGTCTCATATTTTATTTATTTAGTTTTGTTAGTTTTTTCAGGAAAATAGTGTTACCATCAGAAAACCTAATTTTACCTAGAAGAGGTCGTAGCTAGAACATTTTGAAAAAGAAGCTACTGTGTGTTCTTGCTAGGTTCTTCTTAGGTCATTATTTTTGCTGGTTCTTTTGTTTATCTTATCTTATTTCATCCTATATTATATCTACTATCGTATAGATAGTAGTTACTGTTACTAACGTGAACTAAACAGGGGTTTAGCAATAGTTTGCTGCTGAGCTGCAGTCGATGTATTCTGGTGGTTTGCGGTTCCGTGTGGTTTAAATCGTGGTGGTTTTAACCGCGTAGTTACCTCGCTACTTTATGTATAAGCACCTTAGTACCTACGTACACTAATGTGTTAACGGTTCACTATCAAACTCAATGTAGTACAATCCAACTTTGTGCGACATAAACTGGGATCAGTTGAAAACATAAATAACAACCCCTGTAAAATTAACTTAGAGTTACTGGAACTGTACGCAAGAGCTAAATTAAAAAACCTCATAAAAAACGGGCGCAGCGGGTCCTAGTCTACTTTCAAAAAGGTTCTTCGGGCGCAGCGGGTTTTCGACACCTGAGGGGATATGAAGAATTATAAAAATACTCATTGGCAATAAAATGGCCTTTCATGAAATTTATCTTACATCAAAAGTTTTTAACAAAACGCGGCAACGTAGTTCTGTGAATACATAATGTATCTTTTGACATCGACTTCCATTAAAAAAAAAATACGAGATTGGGAGCTTCTTGTTTAATATTGACATATTAACTGCTTGTTGTGACATTATGTGATGGTACTGTCTGTCACTTTGGCATTTTGAAAATTCTCTATTTACTCCAGCAGCTTACAAAATAAAAACTAATATTTTTCCTTTTATTCGTATAAATGGATGACAGTGAAAATGTTAATCTTGACGTTGAGTTCAAACGCTACTTGCAAATTATGCGCCCCTATTTAGAAAAACTACAAGATCAAGATGTGATTGAGATTTGCAAAGCCTGGATCCAAAGGCTTTCAAGTTCTGATGAAGAGGAAAAGAGTTTAAGGAACAAGTATGTTTTTGCTTTGTGCTATCAACTCGCTAAGGGCGTCTTAGATGTTCCTTTCTTGAAATTTCCCACAGACCAAGATTTATCCCCTCTCTCTGAAGAACTAGACAGTGATGCTTCCTCAGAAATTGAATACATAGTCATCAACTCTGAAGAAGACAATACCAAAGTTCTATATAATAATAAACGAACAATAGTTTCGGATACAGACTATCATTCACAAGATACCAAATATGACAACGACGAAAACAAAAAACACTATCAAAATGAAAGTTTGCCACATGAAGAAGAGGATTCAACATTCAAACAGACACTAACTTGTTACACTTGCCCAGAAACATTGCGAAGCTACGAGCCTCATCAAGCATCTTGTGACGAATACAAGTATAGAGCAAATAATCTGGTGATGAAACTACGAGAAATTAAAACGCAAAACATGCTTTTGCAAAAGGAATTAGAAATGTTAAAACTGGAACTTAAAACTAAATCTAATGGTTCAACTGACGACATAGTTAAAGTCGACCAGTGCACTAGTGGCTGTTGTCATGATAATGAAAGTACTTCAACTTTGAATTCATTAAAATGTAAATTACAAGAACAAAAAGATTCAAGAAACAATTTGATACAAACCATTGAGATTTTAAAAGATAAAATGAGTCAATTTGAAGAAATTAAAAAACATGAAATCGAAGAAATTAAAGCGAGTCACAATATGGAAATAATGAAAACCAAAAGTGCAACTCGCGAGGAAACAAAAAATATTTATGAAAATAAAATAAAAGAAATGCAGCAACATTATGAAATGACAATAGAAAATATGCAAAGCAAGTTTGACTTTGAAAAACATGAGCTAATTGTTGTCAAAGACAGGGTTATAGCTGAGAAAGAACAGATAATTAACGCAAAAGACAACGAGATATCCAAGTTGAGGAATTTGAACGATGATCAAAAAAGTCACCTACAGGAAGTCATTAGCAAATTTCTAGAAAAGCCGAATGAAGAAACAAGTTGTGACAGTGGAAGATTAAGAGCCGAACAATTAGAAAAACGTTTAAATAAAATGGAAAAATATAAATCAAGGTGTGCTAAAGTTTATGAAGCTAAATTAGCGCATATGCAGCGTGAAAAGCATTTAGCAGAGTGTTCGCTACAATTACAGCTGGTTAGACAGAGAGCACAAGTAGTTAAAGAGGTGACTGACGAGAACCAATCAGAATTGGAATCAGCATTAAATAAATTGGAGAACAAATATAAGGAGATTGTTGGCAACATGCAGGCGACCGCAATACAACGAAGAGTGCAAGATCAGATGGCCATCGAGTCAATATTACACGCCGCATGCGGAATCCGTAACGAAGGCTACACGAATTGTTCGCAAGGCACAAACCGCAGCCAATTCTCCGGCAAAACTATGCAAAATCAAAACAGACACGGGAATCAGATGAATCTAAGTTACGATACTGAAATCTCCGCCTTGCCGAATGGAAATAAGGTCGATAGCTTGATTGGGGGTAATAAATCTTTGGGTGAGGACAGCGTGATGGGCGGATATTGTCTCGATGGAGAAAGGATGGGAGAACTATTCGAGAGGGTGTATATTCCACAAAGGGACATTGGAGACGGGCCCTCGAAGAAATAGTCTTACAACCCTACAACTATTTGGACCCTTTAACTTGAGGTCCTTGTTAAATTTGTAACACTAAAAGTTTAATGACTTCAAATTTGGTATTCTACTTGTCCATGATCGACTATTATTACAGTTTGTATTTTATTGTGATTTATATTCATGCTATGTGTAATATTTTTTATTTTTAAATTAAAAACGTAAAAAGCTTAAATGTGAGAACTAATTAATACTTACAACAAAAATTAAGGCTCAAATCATGTATGGTCTCTGTTTCAAACTAGTCGAGCACATTATAACTTGTGTTCATAATATAATTTCTGGCTTGCTCTCCATAGGTAGAAATATGGTCGAAAAATCGTTCCTTGATTACTGCGGTAGCTTCTACACCTACCACAGTTCTGATTCACCATGACGACTAGCCCATACTCTCATTTAACTCCAAATAGGAAGAACTGGTTACATACTTTTAGTTTTAAATGTTTTTTAAAGCTTTGTATAGATCGACCAAGGAATTATTAGGCCTTCATCATATAACTTGGAAAATGCAAAATCGAAATCAAAGTCAGTCATCTATAATTGTTTAAAACTATCCATCAAAGTATGTTACCTTCCAATATACTTAAAATACCTATATTTGATCTCAAAATCCATCAAAAGGCCTAAATAATGACAAAGACATTTCATAATGTAAGTAGCAAGCATTTCTCTCTCGCCCAATGGTTGACTCGTAGAGAATGCTTTCAGCATAAGGTGTCTCTTTTGTAATTGTTTTGTACATTACTTTTCAATTCAATTCAAGTCTTATTACTGCGTGTCTCATGGTAATAGGTTGACAGTGTTTAGGTAGGTACGTGATGTAGGTACATTCATAAGTTTAGCGTTAAATTAAAATTACCAAAGAACAAACTGGACTATTCAATTAAGCGATTTGCGTACACAAACAGCGGTTAGGTTCAATAGCAACAGGTCCCCGGTAAAGTTAATTAAATATACATCGGTTTATGCCTCACAAACGTTTACCGCTCGAATGTCACAGTTAACTATCAACAAACAATACAGTTTAACTTATTCTAACTTTAACAACAGCCTGATAAAAGCTTATTTTACACAAAAAAACCAATTGTGTAACTTTGTTTATTTAAATTCAGCTAGTTGCTGATCCGCCTTCAAAATGTAAGATAATTTCTCCTAAAACTATCGTAATATTAGGTTTCTCCTAATTGCTATTAGAAGCAGTTAGTGTCCGTTTCCTAAAATGAAATTATCGGTACCCCTGGCGTCAGTGCCGACAGTAGGCTCAGCTGTTTTCGATAACTGCCTGTCGTTAAACATAGTCTAAGGCCTAGCCTGGAGGTTTGACAGATCTAGACATCTGATATTAGGACGCTTTCAATTTATGCGTTTCGTAACCTGCCGTTTGCAGTGCCGAAGCGGTGCGTTTGTCGGACGCTCGTTTTATTTCATACAAAGGGCACATAAACGGTCTATATACGTCCCTCTGCTGGGCACAGAGGCCTCACCGCCTCAACTATGAGGTGGAAGGACCCATACTCTCAACACGCGGGCTCAGTGCAGATTGTTGGAGGGGTGTAAGGTTAATGTCAGATGTTATTAAGCCACCCTAAGGCCTCTGACTAGGCCTAACGACTGAAATCTAGTGACGTCAACCGATACCAACTGCTGAACGTGCCTTCCGAAGTACAGAAATGCCCGTAAAATACATTACTAAATTTCGGTTGGGGTGGTCACCCATCCCATTTCCGACCCAGCGTGTGTTGCTTTACAGCAGCGATCGTCGCCGATCCACTGCAACAACAGCACCATGGGCACCTCACGAAGAGCACTGTGCCGCATAAATTGAAAGTGCCCTTAAGTCTTTATACCAGTCTAAAATAACTCAGACTGACCCCACGTATTAAAGTATGGCTCGCTATACCTCACAGTTAGGGGAAGCCCAGCAGAGAGATTTGTAAAGGCTTTTGATGATTATTTATTAATTTAATCGTTCATGCAAAAAAGAGTACAAAAAGCGGAATTAATGCTTAAATCATTCACCACTTTTGTCTCAAATTTTGTGCTAATGTAAGTTATATGAAAATATTTGATCGAAAGTGATTATTTTTATTAATCTAATACTTCCCAGAATTTGACGCTACGTTGATGCACAATAATACAGACCGTATTGAAAGTAGGGAAACTATTTAATAATCTATATCAGTGACACCAGCTGCAACGGGAAGAGTAGTGGAAGGGGTGCACCGCAAACCCCGCTGCGCTTCCAGGCTAGAAATTAATTTATCGGATCAGACAGACTGACTAAACTAAGCTACTAATTTTTCAATAGTCTGATAAAAAATATCAGCTACTAATAAATTTCAACTAGGCAGATTAAAATGTTGAACAAAATAAATTACTATTTCCTTTATTAAAAAACGTAATTTTCATACAGTTTTTAAAATCTAGCGAGCTGTAATTCGTTCGATTACATAAGTTAACACAAATTTATTGTCTGTCATTCCATTGCAAAGTAAAAACATCTTACTTCAAAAACATATTGCTAACAACCTTCCGATGCCAGTAGTACAGCCACATAATATGTATGTATGGTCACGAGTTTATTTATAGCATTGTTTTGAATTGTACTTTTTGGATAAAAGCACTGTGTAATGTTCTACTTGAATAAAGAAACATTGAATTACCAGCGCCCGCCCGCGACTTCGTCCGCGTCGGCTTAGGTTAAAAAAAAGTGATTTATCTCTATAAATTGTAGCCTATGTGTTTTTCAGATGCATCTTTATTATTGTAAAATTTCATTAAAATCCATCCTATAGTTTTTACGTGAAAGAGCAACACTCAACCACACATACAAACTTTCGCATTTATAATATTAGAAGGATGAACCCAAAAAGTCTTTATTATAAAAATATCCTGCTCCTCTAGGCTATCATGGATACAAAGGTTTATGATAGATATTTTCCTGCAGGTCTAGAGGAGCCTTAATGCTCTTACGACGTCCGCGTTTGGTCCCGCTTTAATAACCTATAAGCCGATTTGGAAATAAAACCTATTACAAGGTGAATTTTTAAGCTTATTGTTGAAGAAAACTACGCATTGAAGTTTATAGGGCTTTCGAAGAAATAATAAGTTACAATTACTTGAAGCTTTTATCTAACTTTTTACCCGACTACGAAGAAAGAAGGAGGGTTATGGTTTTTACCTGTGTGTATGTATATGGAAATTCATACGTTTGCTTAACTTCTGAACTAGTAATCATAATTAGACATATGAGGTGTCGTTGGTCGGAAGACCACAGCACAGATCACAGGTTATCCTATCCGGCTAGTGGAAACTACTTTCTTGTTTTGTACTTTTTGGGGCGTGTTTTTAGTGGTTTTTTCATATATTTTTTTTATTATTTTATATTTGCCCATTAACTGCGCCTAGAAACTACTGATACTTAAACTAATTTCGCGGTAAGCAAGATAATCATAATGTGTGCGATCCTATATGATGGTGCAGCAATGTGGTAAACAAACCCACAGCTATCAGGCAATGTCAACCAATGAATCAGTGCGAGTAAACAGTGCGCGTGACAAACGTGCACATTACTGTCCGCCGCAAACTGCCTGATAAATAGTGAGGATGACTACTGTGCATGTACAGTCATCAGCACATCAGGTTACCCCATTATACGGCTTTAGACGGGAATCGGAAACAAATGCAGTTAAAACTAGTCAATTCTTACATATTTCCAGTACATACCACTCAACATAGGTAAATTTTGTGTTTGAAAATTATTTTTACATGCTATTTTGATATTTTGTTTTTTGAGCTATCGCTTACTTAAGGCGATTTCAGATGAGCGTCAGCGTTTTGTGACAGTTTATAATTACGAAATTTTTATCTCACTTTTTCAAATTTGCACCACTTCGCTTAAAAACGACTTTTGCGTGAGACAAGCTACCCCAGCTTATATTGATAAAATGTATGGCGTACAGTCCTATACGATGGTGTAGCAATGTGGTAAACAAACCCACAGCTATCAGGCAATGTCAACCAATGAATCAGTGCGAGTAAACAGTGCGCGTGACAAACGTGCACATTACTGTCCGCCGCAAACTGCCCGATAAATAGTGTGGATGACTACTGTGCATGAACATGCGGCTTAAGACGGGAATCGGAAATAAATGCAGTTGAAACAAGTCAATCTTTAGACATTTACAGGTATTTACTTGTCACTTGACGCTTAGATTTATTGCTACTTTTACTCTTCCTCATGGTGATTTCAAATTAACGTATGAGTGTTGTGACAGGCTGTATTAAATGTCTATCTTACTTTATCAACTTCTGAGCAGTCCGCCTAAAAACGACATTTACGTAAGACATGGCACCCCAAGATTTATTGCTTTAATGTATGGTGTACAATCCTATACGATGGTGCAGCAATGTGGTAAACAAACCCACAGCTATCAGGCAATGTCAACCAATGAATCAGTGCGAGTAAACAGTGCGCGTGACAAACGTGCACATTACTGTCCGCCGCAAACTGGCTGATAAATAGTGAGGATGACAACTGTGCATGTACAGTCAACAGCACATCAGGTTACCCCATTTCCGTATTTTCTCTAGCTCTTGCTCTCGCATTTCTTTGCGAAAAAGCAAAGAATACTGACCGGAAATGGGTAGAGTGATGTGCCGTCCACCGAACACAGCTTAAGACTGAAATTGGAAACAAGTCAACCCACACATTTCCAGATTCAGTCAATATTCATGTTTTTCGTTTGAAATTATTTTTCGTACTTTTTAGGCAGAACTATTGTTTTACACTTCCTTAGTTTCAGATAGGTTCAAACGAATATGGTATAAATGAAAAAATATATTAAAAAAGTGGAAGTCCATCGTGCCCTAGGGGCCGTAAGGCCATAAGGCATGTGGCCTCTTATAACCTAACAGACACAAGCCCATCTTTTGAGCTGCATTTGTTACCGTCGCAAGTCGTGTTTTGTGTGGTAAATTGTGACAAAAAAAACCTTAATTTGAATAATTCCTGTAGTAACTTATTTTGCATGTTCAGTCAAATTTCGTTAAATGAAAAGACGTAAACTGAGCTGAAACTGAGCTGTAAAATGATCATAATAAGGCCCCTGACCTTAGATCTCTAAACAATAATTAATAGTCTTATTATTAATTGACTACTTTCTGGTACACTACTAGTTGAATCCCTTATTATTACATTGCTACAACTTGTAACTATAATGGTAGTTTTAATGACTGAGCTCTGAAAGACTAGCCCCCGAATTCACAAACGACAATCAACGCTGAGCACGCGCTCACGCTATGATGTCACGTAAAATGTCAATAGAACTGAAAGGGACAGCATGAGTATGAGCGCGTGCTTAGCGTTGATTGACGTTTGTGAATTCGGGGGTTACTCACACCGCACTAAATGAATGTATCGAGATGAATGTGCTAGTATAACGACGAGATACATCGCTTCCTGCGTTATGCGAAACTGCAAATTCGACTAACTCATGATGTTTCGCTGCATAGTGCTGAATCTCTTCTAATATCAGCAAATAAACTGTTTGTTTTGTAGGGCTAGCCCGTTGTTTGTTGGTGATTGTACTTAACAAGCTTTGAACAATGTCTGACCTCAAGCTAAAGTTGTACTCGTAGCGTAGCAGATTGCTTTTTTTTCAGGGACATTCATACAGTTTTAAGTTTTGGATTCTGGGAACTGATTGACCGGTAGGTGCTAACTTCTTAACCATTAGGAACACCGAATCAGTTGTCAGTCAATCATAATAGTTAAGGCTTAGTCGTTTTGTAAAAAGACAAAAGGACTCAAACGACTAGAGTTCATTGCGAAAAGGCTTGCGGCTTAGTACATAATATTGCCTTAAAAGTGACCTATCAAGGGTTTATTTAATGGTTTGTGCGAAGTTCTTCTGACATATCTCACGTCTCCTTAACTCGAGTCATCAGTCTTAAAACTAAAGAATTGAGTACTTATCGGTCAAAAGACCGGTCTAGTCAAGAGGCGCTTAAAAAGAGTCTAGTCTCTATTAAAAATCTTTAAATCCCCAAGTTCTTTCGTCACTATTCCAGTAGGATCTCATGCTATTACTGTCCAAGGTTGATGTTGCCCCTAAAGATTTGTGGTACTGATCGTAAAAGTCCAACTTTAACGAGATTTTAAAGCTGTCTCATGATGCATCTGTTTATCCCTTGCAGTAATAATAGCAGCAATGTAGAACTTCCTAAACACCATGAATTTAGTCTCTATTTTCAGTGGGATACAGTCGGTTTTCTCTCGTATTTATCTCAGTAAAGATAGGTCCGAGATTATTTTTACGAGTAGATTAAGGGACTGAGTAATTTTATCTTTACGGTTAAGTTGACGGCGTAGTTAAAGCTGTTCTAAGTTACGGTTTGTATGCTGTTCTCCAGTTAAAATAATATTGGGATTATGTTTTTTTATGGCTAACTGAAGAGCGATAAAAGTATATTGGGTTTCTTTGAGATTAAGGGCTGATTTTACAAACCTCAGATAATAGATATTAGCTGAATAAAAGATAATGGGAGCAAATAAATGAGATGGAAGGGTGTAAGTTGCCAGTTCTGTGTTGGCATTTTTGAAAGATAGTGTTTTTGATAGTTCGATAGTAACATTGTTTTAATAATAGCTACATAGTACGCATAGACACAGACTTTGAAATGCCACGGCATAATTTGATATACGATTATTAATAAGTATACAAAACACAAAGTATACAAAAATATAATATCATTTCACCACCAGAGCTCGCGGCTTCGGGCTTGCGGGGTATTAAATTTTCCAGTAATTCTTTATTGAGATTTTATTTATTGCCAAAAGTAAAGTATAAATGGCGGATTTAATGCCTAAAGGCATTTTCCGCAATAACTCTATGTTTCCGCTGAAAAGGTAGCTTCATAAAAGGCTAAACTATCTGTAGGTAGGAGAATTTACCAAAACGTATAAAACAAAAAAAAAATGTCACTTTGAAAATGTGATTTCGTTCGTTAAAATGATGTACAAAGGTAATTTTAATACTTTTTCATTTATTGACTACTATATTATCTATCTCATAATACCAACCAACGAGTACCAAAAGACACCACACAGAATGCATGTCCGTTAATTTTTCCTTTCACAGGGAAGATTTACGACGTGTCAGGGCACAAAGGTCCGGGTCTGCGCCGCGGGACGTCGGTTCGATGACAGATGAAGTCGATTAGGACGAGCCAAGGCAACTATGGAGTAATCTACGGCGCTTAACGCTAAACGCGAGGAATTAAGTAAGCGCTTTCTGTTATCAATGTTCTCCTCTCTGTGAGTGATCGATGCGATTCTATCAGGCTTTGGACTTACTACTTTGTCATACTTACGAGTAACAGTGCTATGGGATAGAGTATTTTAAGGGAACGTGATTCTGTAACCATATTTTATGCGAAATTTGAGGTTAACTACTTAATTAGTAAAACCGGTTATCTGATTCTTTCGAGTTATTTGTACACATTTCCTATTGATGTGTGTAAATACCCCATATTTGAAAATAGTTTCAGATAATCGGCTCACCAATAAATGGACGGTTTGCAAAATTAACGCATCGCTACGCATAACCGAATTGGTTTTTCACTGTTATAAATAGCCGGCTGCGAAAGTATGAATTTACCCAGAGACTTAGACTTTAAACTATTTTGTGCGGACTAATAAAATTTTTCTTTCTTTCTTTCTTTCTTTACACCACACAGAATGCATGTCCGTTAATTTTTCCTTTCACAGTGAAGATTTACGACGTGTCCGGGCACAAAGGTCCGGGTCTGCGCCGCGGGACGTCGGTTCGATGACAGATGAAGTCGATTAGGACGAGCCAAGGCAACTATGGAGTAATCTACGGCGCTTAACGCTAAACGCGAGGAATTAAGTAAGCGCTTTCTGTTATCAATGTTCTCCTCTCTGTGAGTGAGCGATGCGATTCTATCAGGCTTTGGACTTACTACTTTGTCATACTTACGAGTAACAGTAGTATTAGTACAGTGCCCGTTTACACATTTTAAGGGAATGTGATTTCGAAATCGAGTACATAAGCGGCCTATATACGTCCCACTGCTGGGCCCAGGACTCACCTCAACTGTGATTTAGCGAGCCATACTCCAACACGCGGGCTCAGTGCGATTTGAGGGATATACTATACGCATAAGTATAATAAAATTTTCATGCGGGTTAGTTCGCAACACTCAAGCGATCACATTCGTGTATATATTGAGTTTTACGGAACACCAAATGTAATCTCACTTCGTATTCTCTCTTGTGACGTTCAAAATTGGCATTGAGAATGTCACCCCACAGGCTCTCTGTATGTTGAAGCCTTTACAGTCACCACCTGCAAAATGTGTTTCAGAACCGCGCAAATTCCCTTATTCCGTTATTCGATCTTCAAGCCCAGCGCGGGTGAAAAAGTCAAGGCCCAACAAAACCCTAGAGCCGTCCATCATTAAAATCCCCACTCTTTATCAGCTCGTCCCATCCCTTCCCAACAAAAACAAAAAAGCATATTCACGTGACCGTCACGCTCATGCAGCGAGCCTCTATCTGCGGGACCCTATCGCCGTAATGTCCCACTGTTCTCGACAAATTGGGGCTAGACCCTTTTTCTGCCGCGTCATAAACTGTCCCGGAATAAATATGTTTTATGACAGCACTTTTAGTTTTGGTGGTAGCTGGAAGGTCTCGGGAATGTTTTTGATGTTTACGCCAAGTCGAAGGACGATAGCAGTATCTACGAGGCAGCAGTCTAGATGTTTTTACTGAATTTATACATCAATACATCTTATAAATAAAAACTATTGACTGATCAGACCAATTTGGAAATTACGGCACTGAAGAGAAAAGACAAAGAGAAAATCACAATTTTTGCCTAAAACTTTTGCTTAAAATTGTTTAGAAACTATTTTTTCTTCTTTTGTTGCCGGAGGCAATAGCATTTGACAAAAGACGTCTGTCATTTAGTTAGTAAATAAATAAATACAAAACATCTTTACATACACTGAAAAGCATCATGTTTGTGGTTCATACCTTCGTTGTACTTGGTTTAGTCTGTACCACAAACAATCATTATTTATTCCTACATACAAAAAAAGTTTGAAATGTCGGACTAAATGCCAAGGAACATTTTCTACCAGTCAAACACACGTCATAAATATCTGTTTCAACAACGAAAGCATCTGTGTTAAAATCGAATCTGCGACCCTTTTAATTTCAACCGCGGCCCTCTTAACCACTGCCCTGAACAAGTCAGCAAGGTAAGCATTATTGGAAAGAATAACATTTATACTGAAACATCCGTTTTTTGACTAAACAAGAGGTAATACGAGTATACACCAAGACCGTCTCCAAAACTTGTTTTTCTTCCGTTCCCACGTAACATGTTTGCACAAAACTGCCTAACTCGAGGTAGTGCCTATTGGATGCAGCCTAATTCTTGAGCGTTATTCGCGGGAGCAGGTACAGCCAACTTTTCGACCCTCACTTCCAAGTTTCACCCTTTCTCAGGAACGTCTACACGTATGTTAAAGTATTTAGCATAGCGCACACTAAAAGCAAGGCGTTGTTTAATAAAATTATTAGTTAGTCTAAGTTTTTGCCACTTGAACATAATTTCTGTTTTTTTTTCATTCATTTTCTGTTTCAACATAACATGCCGCTACTAAAATCCCAAACGAGTTAGGCACAGCCTACATTTTTTCGAACTAATTTTGGCGTCACGTGGTTAAGGGGCGCCGTTATCTGGGTTTCTAGCTTTTTCCATCACTGGAGAGTTAGCAGCACATTGTACTATCAATTAAACCACTGAAAGAAAACCAGCGCCTGAGCCTTTCAGGTCCTGGCATTAGCTGAGTGCGGTCCATTTTATTTTGGACATCGTGATACTGCTGTCTGGAGGATTTTTTTTTTGTTGATGAAATATATATTTTTTCTAATTTATTCAAAGTAGGTGTCCAAGCAAACTCGAACTCGGGACCAAACGGGGTTCAAGCCATCGTGTCAGAGCAAATTCCAAATCGTACTGAAGAGAGACGAAGCCAATTTCACAGGAAATAGAAAAACTGTGAGAAGCCAGCCTTGTTCGTTAGTTTTTACAAAAACAAAACAAATTTGAGATAGTAGAGTATAAGCAAAGCAGAGTACAAGTCGCGGCACCTAAGTCTAGCGCTGAGCGAACCGTGGAAGGGATAGCTGCGCATGGGACCGTCGCGCACAGAGAGTTTTATCAAGTAATCATTAATCATCATATAATAAATAATTAGAAGTTGAAACAATGTTCATTATGTTATTCTAAAGGACTGACAAACTTAAAATAGTATGTAGCAAAAATAAATATGAAAAAAATATTAAGGCGATGGGTATGACTTTTGGTATTTAGCCTTGAATTTTGGAAAGTTGCCCTCCTGTGCGCGATAGTAGCTCGCAGTGTCGCTATGATGATTGCTAGAAAGTATGACATAAACGTTATGTGAGTATCACAGAGAAAACAATGCACGTCATAGACCATTTTTCGTGCTAGTCCTCTCAAAACATTATTTCTCCTAGGCATATTCACATATGAAATATAAAGAGTAATGTTTACTCTTCGAAACAAAAACAAACTTAACAAAAAAACTATAACAAAACTTAACAGCAATAACAAAACGATTTTGTACGCGACGGTGCTCTAGGATGTGCGCGGGACTCGACATCAGTGCGGGGGACGTAATGCGACCGGAGAGCCAATCAGCGCTACGCTCGCTCGCCCTTCGTCCCTCCACCCCCCTGTGATACCTTATTTTCGTCTTCTGCGCAGAAACGGCCAGCGCTAAAGTTACGTGCCGCTACTTGTAGCTGTAGTGCAAAGTAGCTGTGCATGAATAAAAAGCTCACCAAAACTATCTTGCACTGGACGCTCGCAACTATCAATCAATTCCAAAAGTTTTATTAACGAATCTCTATTTACGAAGGGCTTTTAACTTGGAACGCAAACACACGGTACCTACATATTCATAGATATTTCATTGAAGTATAGCATAACTGGATTTGTAGCTCGAACGTTGAAGATTTTTTCAAATCAAGATAGGAAAACCAGAAAAAGGTATTCTGTCTTGGCTTCAGGCGAACCCGCGTCTTTCGCAAACCGGGCGACTGCACAAACCACTGTGCTACCAACACCATTTACAGACCGGCCGAATTTTTCTGGTATATTTTACCTGGCAGCCAGGTAAACTAGGTTTTTAATAGGTTATTTTATCTATCTGTCTATCCTGACACCCCTCTAACGATCCGCACTGAGCCCGCGTGTTGCAGTATAGCTCGCGGCACCTCATAGTTTGAATAAGGTTTCTGCCCAGCTGTGGGACGTATAATACCTACCGCTAAGCTCTTTTCCGTTACAGTGGGGAGAGTTCATCATCTTGAAATGATAATTGTTATCCAGCTTATTGAGAATAACTATAGTTTGCAAGCATTACTACAGTGAACTTTAAAATAGATCAGTAGTTTAAGTATCAAAATTCACCCGCCGATCCAAATTTACCGACGTGGTCGAACAGAACAAGTATTTACATTAAACAAAACGCTTGTTACAAATTGTTCCGAATCAATACAAGTTTCTGAACTGCCCGAAAAGTTATTACCAGAACAATTAACCCTTTGTCTAGTCGATAGGGTCGATAATTGCTTAGTGTTATTGTTGAGGCGCTTATGAATTTGTGTAGGAGGCTTCCTATGATTTAGTTAAGGGTTTTATTCAGTATTTTATAAGTTAATTCGTGAATAAAGTTACAGAGGGGTCTGAACTACGAAGGCTAACAGATCTGGTTACCGGAAACTACAAAAAAACTTAATTAACAACAAAAACTGCTGGGCATGTGCCACTCCTTAATTATAAGTTGCAGGCATGTGGAAGTCGGATTCAGCGAATACGGTGTGGATGACATGATGATGATAATGAACAATGAGGTGATGCGAACCACACTGAAACAAAAGTAAAATTAATCATCTCTGCTCATAGACAACACCTCGTTTACCACTTCAAGGTGGACGGATGACCTCATAAAGATTTCAGAGTTTCGGTGGATGCAGGCCGCCTACAATCGGCCGCTCTGGAAATCTAAAGGTGAGACCTACAACCGGCTGCTCTGGAAATCGTTAGGGGAAACCTATGTTCAGCAGTGGACGTCTTGTGGCTGACGATGATGATGACAACAACAACTGGGGTCAATTTTGACATCACAATAAATAGTAAAAAATATGCTACATACTGGCATGGAGCAGGAAAAAGGGAAACCTTGGACCGGATGTGGGATTGCAATGGCTAATTTAGATTAGATTAAATGATTCTTAAAAATATTTATCTGAATCACCGCCTTATTGAAACTTAGGTATTTCTCAAACCACCGCCCCTAAAACCCTGGTCGTAACTAATGTTAATTGGGTCCGTAGGGTGCTAAACAAGAAACTGTAATAAGAAAATAATTATTGCAGATAAAGACCCAGTAATTTCTGAAATTTTGAGATATTTCGATAGGGGTGCCGTGCTTAAAGGTTTCTTTATTTTATTGGTAGCATTACATTTCAGAAATGGACAGTGTCGACCTAGAGAGAGGTTCTTCGACGAAATGCATCGAGGAATGTAGCTAACGTGGATTCAATTCAATTCGGTACTTCAGTGGAAGCCTTAAGCCTACATAACAGTTAGGGGCACATCCTGTTACCCATTTTTTTTTATCTTGCTCTTGCTAAATGACATTTTTTTTGCAATAGAGCAAGGAGGATTGACCGGAAATGGGAAGCTTGATGTGCTGTTGACCGTGCATAAGATGTTAAGTTGTAAGATCGCGGTATCAAATTAAGGACCCTGTAAAATAATAATTGGGTGGATCCGTGGTGGCGCCTCTGATAGTGGGTAGACGTAACCATTTTTTTCCATGTTTTATCGACGAAATTTATAACAAATTCTAAACTCAACCATGGAGTTAGGTAAAAAGTAGGTAGGTCAAAGTCACTCGAAAAAGTGTGGCTCTCTAAATGTTCCGTTCACCACAACTACAATAATCAGCGTGCGAAACGAGGTAGTCAGAAGAATACCTCGTTTGGCATTAAATCTAGCGTATGTTGTTTATTTTCTGTTAATCACCGTTTTTAATTGTCTGGTAACCCTCGTTATCAAGTGTTGCTGCATTGCTATTTAATTAAATTAGAATAATATACGACATTATAAATCCGGAATAAAGGAAAGTTAAGCTCCCTTGGTAATTTAAATTTAATGTTTCTTGGAGTTTGCTCCTTGTTTACTGTTTTAGATTAGCTTACTAAAGGGTTATTGGAGGCAATTCTGCTAATTTATATTTTAGAAGAAAATTCACAGCTCTTAAAAATAGTAAAGAAATAGTAAAGCGAAAAGCGTTTTTTAAGAGAAGAAAATCAGTTAAAAAATATTAAGATTTATATAGATACCTACCTATGAACCAAAATATAGGAAATTAATAACAAATAATTGGACTTTTTAAGCATGATAGCTTTGTAGCAGAAGTTGTTTGTTTAGCTTAAAGCCTTTCTAAAAAAAACGACCTCTACCACAACAAATGATTTAGGTATTGCTGATTCTCACCGACCAATCTCGATAAGCGCCTCATTAATTTCATTTGCAAAGTTGCTTGTCGACACTTTTGCTAATAAGCAAATAGCAGGAAATAAAATTGTACTTCATCTACATCCACAGACGAATGATGTACACTGAACATCAATGACGTCATATAAAGAAATACCAGAAAGAACAATTGCTGTAGGTATTAGGCGGGATTCAAACCTGTGTCTTTCGCAAACTGGGCCGCTGCTCTAAAGGGTCATCGATAAAGTAGGTACGTCACATTTAAAGAGGGAGGGAGCTGGTCGACGAAATGTGACATGGTGTGACAGTGTTTAGGGGGGGCCTAAATTTTGTGACATCACATTAAAAATTTAATAATTTTAATCTTGAAATTGGAAAATATTGGCCTATAACAGGCATAGTTGGAGAGCTTTGGGGGAGACCTTTGCCCAGCAGTGGGACACATTAGGTTAAATTAAAAAAAAAAATAATCGTGAAATTGGAAATAATAATTTAAACTAAGAATAGGCGTCTTAAAGTAGGCAGGATGGCAGGTCTACATCTAACGAGGCGAAAAATAATCTTTATCTCTTACAAACTGATTTATGTTATGAATTACTTACTTACACATCAATTCTCTACTATGGTGTATTTTTCTATGAGTCATAATATTTTTATAATTTGAATTATCTACTTAAACAAATGAGATCTTTTAAAGTGGCTTCAATTAGCACTTATCCACTTAAGTGCACGTACACCGTCTTTCTTTACACGAAGTCCCACGCACACGACTCGTGTAGGAAAACTACTTTATATACCTACCTAATACCTGTTCTGAATGTATTATGCTTAAATACATAACATAATCATACATAACATAAACGGCCTATATATACGTCCCACAGCTGAGCACAGGCCTCACCTCAACTATGAGGTGGTGCGAGCCATACTCCAACATGCTGGCTCAGTGCGGGTTGTTGGAGGGGGGTAAGGTTAGTGAGCAAGCTTAATGTCAGATGTTATCAAGCCGCCCTTAGGCCTCTGACTAGGCTTAACGACTGACATCTGGCGACGTCAACCGGGACCAATTGCTTAACGTGCCTTCCGAAGCACGGAGATGCCCGAAATACACATCACTAAATTTCGGTCGGGGTGGTCACCCATCTCATTCCGGACCCGGCGTGTGTTGCTTTACAACAGCGATCGTCGCCGATCACTGTCACAACTGCGCCACGGGCATTAATATAGAAGATTTTTTGTTATGATTATGCCATTACATAGGTATATTTCACTGCGATGCTAAGGCAAAAAAGTTAAGAGGTTCAATAACTAGGTGAGGTAACGAAAAGTGAGAATTAAAATATTATTACACTTACCATTGAAAGAACAAATCACCTTGTAGATCATTAGTCGATGTTCTACCACTGATGGTGCTGATGGTTGTATAGCAACACGTACAAGCACACAAAGGACACGTTAATGTATTTTTCACTTTCCTACAAGTTTTCACAGAAAAATAAAGATAATCGTCCAAAAGAAGGATTTTGCTTTTGTTTTTAGCGGCAATGACGTTGCGATTCGCCGTATTTTATAGGCAAACTCTTTTTATTCATCTTGACATGATTATCGTCTACCCTCACTAGAATAGTTTAGAATAGAATATTAAAAGGAAGCTGCGTAGAAACTGTCGCTAATTCGAAAAAACTTACAAACTACTTAGTAATAATGATGCATACCTAATGAACGAATGCAAAACTTAATGATAAAAAAATGTAGATATTTTATATTGGTCCGTTGGCGAAATGGATAGAGGTTTTGCCTATGCAGGTTGGATTTCCGCTTGATATGTTTGTTTTGAATACATCTAATTATTAAGTGCCGCATAGCCTTTAGCAAGCATATTCTGAAGTTTACCCCCAACTTTTACATAATTTCTACCATGACTTTATGCCAACTTTTGTTCTTAACTTAATCACAGCTACACAGAATACTAAAATCTTTAACAATGTGGTTCGGTTCCAGCAACTAAAATACGGAATAAAAAAGCGTTTCACGTTCTTATTTACTAACCCCCTTATTCATAAAAACGAACGTAACGCTAACGCATTGTTTAAGCTATTGACGTGTTCTGTCACTTACTCCCAAATGGCGGCAGCAACAAGAATGACAGTGACAAAGCGATACAAAAGTTATCGTGTTCTATAAGAGCTGTTTAAGTTTTTATGAATAAGGGGGTAAGTTTATAAAGGAATCTAACAGTTCTCTATTCAAATATAACTATCTTACTAATATTACAAATGGAAAAAAAGTTTGTATGTGGATGTGCCGTGTTACTCCTTCACATAAACAACTGGGTGGATTTTAATGAAACTTTACAATAATATAGCTTATGCATCTGAATAGCACACAAGCTACAATTTATAAAGATAAAATTACTTTTTTGTTTACTTAAGTCCACGCGGACGAAGTCGCGGGCAGCCGCTAGTTTTATATAAATATCTTTGGAACAGTGATGTTGGCACATGACAAACAGAATGTCAAGTAGTCAAGTATTAATTTCAACTTGAGAGCTGTTTGCGTTGTTTTGAACGCCCCAAAGGTCGAACTTTATAATTGTAATACTGAAATGTTAATCAGAAACACAGAGCCAATCCCCAAGTTAGATAAGCAAATATGCATTAGTATTGTCGGTTGCGAGGCCTCGAATAGGCCTAAGACCTCGTCTAGGCCTGGTTGACTACGAACTTTAGACTTGAGAATCCAATTCCGTTCTGAGCTAACTTTGAGCTTATTTTAGACATACCTAACATACGCTTTGGAAGTTTTAGAATATTAAGATACGAGTATGATCCTGAGGTAAGTGGATAAAAATATTGAATCAAATAATCAGCAATTCAATCAAAATATTTTTAATCTGATAAATCAGTTAAAAAAATAATTGAACATTTTTCGCTAAAATTTTCATGCTATGAAGTAAAGTAAAGTAAGAAAATCATTTATTCATGTAAGCTTATTCACAAGCACTTATGACAAGTCAAGACAGAAAATCAAAATGAACGAACTGACTCTACCACCGGTTCGGAAGTTGCTTCTATCGAGAAGATTCCGGCAAGAAACTCGATAGTTACTCTTTTCAATCTTGTTTGATTACAATAGTAGTATATGTTACATATCAAGTATAGACAAGACAAAAAATGTGCAGAGGAGCAGATTATATCTATGATGACCACAAATTCGTATCATTCAAATAATCATTTACATTATAGTAACCTCTTTTCATTAATTTCGCTTTAACCAGTGACTTAAACTTGTAAAGAGGCTGCTCAATAAGAGTTTGAGGTAGCATATTAAAAAAAGTTATACATTGGCCAACAAATGATTTGCCTACTTTGTGTAGTCTAAGATTAGGTATTCTAAGTTTGGCTTTATTTCTAGTATTTAGTTTATGAACATCACTATTTTTCTGGAAAAGATGCAAATTTTTACGCACATACATTATATTATCAAAAATAAATTGAGAGTATACAGTTAAAATATCTATTTCCTTAAATACCTCCCTAAGCGAGTCGCGTGGTCTAAGGCAGTAAATAGAGCGGATGGCTCTTTTTACAGCAACACTGATGTACCTTTTGTGAATAAGGGCGTACATTTTTAGAATCTTGCAGTTGTAGCTTGAAAAAAAAAAATGGTCTGCAGAATACATAATCGTTTAGTAAGATTGAATGATCTAATACATTTTATTTCAGATACTTTTATGAGGGATACCGAAAATACAATTTTATTATAATTGCAAAAAGTTATGTTCACCAGTGTTTTTCATGTAGTTGGTTTTTTTTTAACATAATCTTACATTCACATATCAATAAACATATTATTCTTACATAACTTCCTAGATTTAAGTCAATTAAATTCAATATTTAAAAATATTGATAACAGTAAAAACCACTAAAATTACAAAATATACACATAAGATACATACCTAATGCAGATATCCAAACTGAGAGATTTGGTAATAAAAGACACGCCTTTCTACTAACATTTATTAGAGCAACAAGTAAACTCTCATTCTCACCCTGTTTGGATTGCAAACTAATGCCGTTTCGGCGTTATCTTACCTCTAAATAAGGTGTATTCAGGGACTGTAAACACATCATCACTGCCGTTAGAATCACACGAGTTTGAAGAGTTTGAAGTTTTGATCGGAAATACTATCTCCAGGGTGGTTCCATCCAGAGTGTACGTCGCACCTCTCGTGTCTACAAACATTGGCACCAATCGCAATATGTGTACTCCAGTTTGGTCAGCACTGATGAACAACACTCTATTCCTGATCTTGATTGTGATGTCAGTGCTTGATGACCCAGTAAAGGGAGTGCTGAGTCTGTAGCTGTTTGCGTCAACTGTCTCCTGCATAGGCGAAGAGTGGAAATTGCAGAATCGTTGTACCTTCTCATCAATTGCTTTTACCTCTTCTGCCAAATTCTTCCAAGCTTCATCGGAATTTTGCGAATCTCCATTGCTAGGTTTTGGAGAAGGATTTGGATATGTTCCATGTAAGTTTGCACAGGGAAAGGAATGTTCGTAGCTGAACGATGAAGACTCTGTCTTGGCTATCATTAGCCCCGTCAGCATTAGTGTAAAATACATCTTCTCAAAACAACAGTTTCCAGAGAAATGGTATCCAGCAACTCACTTTACAATAGTACAATTTTAAAATAATACAAGTAGATAACATGAATAAATGTTATTGTACGTTATTTCCCCTTTTCGTTCCGAAACAATATTGGCAACGTTTGAAATACAGGGTGCACTCTTGACATTTTTTTAAATTATTAGATGACTGTATTTAAAAGGTATTTTTTTTACAAATCAAAACAATTACACCTGGTGGTGAGATGATAAGATGATATTGACTTTATTGCCAAAAGAAGACAATTAAACAACAATGTTATAGAGATTGAGGACGTAAAATTTAGGATTTATCACTAAAAGCGATCTCGTCCAGACAAGGGTAGAGAAACAATGAAATAGAAAAAAGGGATATTAACCCTTAATTTATCTGTTAGGTCCCAGGGACTCCACACGATTTTCAAAGCATTGTAATTTTTTTATTATTTCACTTATAAGTTCATGCGTCTCAGTACCTTTCTACAATAGCGCACTGCGTGCGGGAGCGGAAGAACGTGCGTGTGCGCTTATTTATTGGTGAGTTATTACGTTCATGGAGTCCACTGGACTCCACCAGAGCGTTTGTGTAACTTTTTCACTAATTCAATAACTTTGTATTTTTGTAGTTTTATGATACAATTTCTTCTTTTTAGGCTACAAAATGGTCAAATAATAAATTTAGCTTAACCAGATGCTGAATCTATTATAATGGGATGCCTAAACGACAAAGATTTGGAGTCTGACGAAGAATCTGAACCGTTCTAAGTGCTTCAAAATAAAATGCCTGCGGAATAGCTCTCCGAGATCGAAGATAAGTGCATACCTTCGGATCTAAATCATGACGGATCATACCTTCGAGTCATAGCAATACTGTTTATTTATGTCATAACTGTAATAAGCCAGTATGTTTAGGCTGTACTAGAAAAAAAAATTGACTATTGTGTTGCCACAACTGCTGCACGTTTTTTATTTTTCATAAAACACTAACCATTTTATTTTATTTCTATAATTTCACTATATTGTCATTATTATTCATAAGTGAAAAGTTGAAATAAACTAAAATTTATATTTTTTATGGTACCCAGAAGTTGGCCCTACTTTTTGTCAGTAAAATTAGGAAGATAATTTTGTTTCTATTGTTAAAAACTGAAATGATTATACATACCACAATCTGATTCGAAAGTCTGATAGAGTATTAATTGAAACTCAAATAAATAACGAATTTTGTTACTACCTGTAATTATGTTGTTTTATTTGAACCAAAAAATTGTTTGGAGTCCCTTGGACTCCACCAGATAAATTAAAGTATATTTAGGCACCAGATTAACTAAGGGTTAAGTAAAAAGGGAAGTTTTTACGAAAACTGGTAATGAAATTAAGCAACAAGTTAGTGGTACTAACTAGTCTAATATAATATTAACTCTTTGGAAACGATTAATAATTTAATTAGCATTATTTAACCTTTTTTAAATACTTGCCTGTTTTATCTACTTTAACGGTATCATGCGTAAAAATTTTTCAAATAAGAGCATATTTCATTCGCCGCTGATTTAAAGAACCCTGTATAATGTTACCAATGTGGCATTAGGAAAAACCAAGTTTAACAACTTTTCTATAAATGGCGAAGTGAGTAATAACTAAAACCGGGATAGGTATTGGTGGTTATCACGAAGCGCATGTAAACTGCCGTGTACGTTACTATAGAACTTTGAACACACAGCATCAGTTTCCAAAGTACGTAGGTATACTGTTTGAGGAAAACAACTCTTGTTCTAAAATATAAGAGTCTTAAGTAGTTTGTAGCTAAAATATGCTACGAGCTTTACAGCACCACTTTAACTACTGCAAAGTTTTGTCAAAAGAGGTAGATACGTTATGTCAGTACTGATCTGAAATCGATAATATTGTCTCCTGGCATACGTGCTTATAATTTGACCGTATGTACAAGATAGTATGATAAGTTACTAGAGCGTAAACGAGACGGATACATGTTGCACAGTGTCGTCTTAAACTGTCATTGCGTTGCTCAGTTGTTCGAAGTTCTGATTTCGGGTGCCACTTTTGAGCACAAGTAACCTATCTACGTCTTTTTATTATAATATCATTGGCCGGCTCATAATAAATCTAACAGTAGAGTCTTTCCTCCTTTTTTATAAAGATCAAACAGCCTTTAAGAACCGCTCAATAACTGAAAAGTTTTGTCTCTTTCAACATTCTTGCTGTCAACATGAGCAAGTATGAGTAAGTAAGGACACTTCAATCACAAGACCAATGGTGCTTTATGCTGCTTATTAACTTTTATGAATAAGGTTTTTCCTCCAAGAGAAAAAGGTGAGTACTGAAAGTGTACCTACTCACATAAACGGCCTATATACGTCCCACTGCTGGGCACAGGCCTCACCTCAACTATGAAGTGGAATGAGCCATACTCCAACACGCGGGCTCAGTGCGTATTGTTGGAGGGGTGTAAGGTTAGTGAGCAACCTTAATGATGATGAAAAACCTTCTGAAGCACAGAGATAGCACGTACCTACTCAATATCTATAAAAGGAATCTTCGGTGGACTTTATAAGACATCTTTATAAATAACTCAAAGACGATGCTGAAATTAGCACACCTTATTTATAGCAAAGGTTTTCCCCAAAATGTTGTAACGAAAATATAGCACGACCGATATAATTAAATTGACAAGTAATTAATGGTAACTGTGTATGTAACGTATTGTGCGAAATTTATAAGGTAAAGAGTACGCGGGAAAATGAAAATGTATTTGGTATACCAAACAATATTACAGGGCAAGAGAGCGTTCACTGTTTGAAGGTTTATTTATTGTTTCTCTCATGTATTTTTCTTGTATTATTATGTATTGAGGCTTTGATGAACTATTTGGGTTGGGTGTTAGCTACTAGACTTAATGTCGTGGGTTCGATTCCCGATGCAAACATTCGTGTGCACGAACATGTCTGTTTGTAAGTTCAATTAGTTTAGATGTTTTTCCCTTGGTATTAATTACCTATTTGTTAAAAAATATATATATTGAGGTATAATACAACAGCAGGTAGCTCCTGGGACTGTTACATGCGCAAAATGTGCTCAAATGCACTAAGTGTTCGTAGTGACTGATTGGCGCTCAAACTTCGTCTTCCTTACTCCAGGGATTCATTTTGCATATCATTACTATAAAACTTGGAGGACAAGTGTCAGGTTAGAAGTTAGGAGCTGAGGAGACCTCGTTCTAATACCATGTCTAGCAAGGTTTATAAATATTTTTTTGTATTTTCAGACCATCCGTTCACTTTGATTATCGCCAATAAGGCGTATGTAAATTACTATTAGATTTAAAGGGCTTTCACTAGTAGAAATCTCAAACTGGAAGAAATAAGTCCCACTGATGGGCACAGGCCTCACCTCAATGCTGAGGTGGCGGTACCTGTAACGCGCCACACAATGCAAATTATTATTATGCATAAATATTTAGTCTAAATATAATTATGGTAGAATACATAGGTACATGCTGCTTAGTCTGAATTATGGCTAAGTAATGTTGTGCAATAAAACAAATACCAAATTCGTTATGCCAAACTATTTTAGGAATAAAAACATTATGTCAACGAAGGACTTCCCTGCAAATTGCACGAAGGAGGATCTGTTCAGTTGATCAATTTAATTATAATTATACACAGTCGTTGCCTTGTTATTAAAACCAGTTACACTGATTATCATCAATATAGCAATTAGTTCATTATTTACTGAGCCATTGCATTGTTTGTGGGCTGTTTACTGATTTGTTTTGTTTCAATCTGTCTGTGAAGTAATTGCGAGGAAACATAAATATGAGGCAACCACATGGCTCACGTCCGAAAAGTGAGGTTTGAATAATGAACAATGAATGAATAATTTTAACATCACCGTGATATCACGCTCCTGCTTAAGCGGGAAATATAACGTTTTTTTTTGTAAAAATATTGACGGTTTCGTTGTATTTCACATTCGAAACAGGCGAGGAGGTTTTTACATAAAGTCATAGTTAAACAAACTCCTGTCTATAATAAGGAATGGTAAAAACCATAGATAAGAGCGACCCTTCAAGCAACCATAGGGTAAAAACTGTATGTAATATTGTAGGCGAGCTAGTACATCACTTACGGCACCGTGTGAGAGTCGTCAGTCTCTTCATGCTCTCTGCATTTTCTTTTTGAATTGACTAGCTGTTAGCCCGAAATTCGGCTTTCACTGCTATAGCGGATAATGGGTTGAGTGGAAGGCTCTCAGCCTCTCATATTTAAGTAACGTGCCTTAGGCCCAGACTCCACCAGAGCTGAGCGGAGATGTGCGGCGTCGAGCTGAACCAATAGAATCACATCTCCACATCTCCATGTGTGAATAACGCAATTCCATTGGTTGTTGAAAACACAGCTCGACACCGCACATCTCCGCTCAGCTCTGGTGGAGTCTGGGCCTTAGGCTACCCCAGGGGGCCAGCCTCGGCTTAGGCCGTTACTGGGAGATGGCAATCGGACGTAAGTTTAAGGAGAAAAGCGGTCGGTGTTGCTAGTGAGAAGTTCAGGCATAATAATAAGAGGCTTGGACTTATAAAGGGTAAGGCTACCGGTGGCTTGGTAGGTTCGAGAATTTGGAGGACAGCTGTTTGAGAGACTGCTGGATGGTCGGCAAATCTAAGTCTAACCCCGAATTCACAAACGTCAATCAACGCTAAGCACGCGCTCACGCTCATGTTGTCCCATAAAATGTCAACAGAACTAAAGGGACAGCTATACTTCTGAGGGATGCTTAAAGTTAAATCGCGTATGTGAATTCGGGGGTAAGTGGAGATTTTCATTGCGTATGAACCAGGAGGGACCCGTGGCCTTACGCATGAAGCTAGTCTGGTGGGAGAACTGCGTCACTGAAGGGTAGCCATGAGCAAAGCTGATTGACTGACTAACTTGATCAGTTCTCCAATGTTACATTTCAGAAATTTTGTTGATTTTGTGCAGCCAACGGCACATTAGGAAACCCCTTACCGGTTCTCCATGCTTGCAAATAAAGTTCTATGATCTAGACCAGTGAAAAAAATAGTTTTCGTCGTCAAACTTGCTCAGGCTGAAAGCGAGTCGTCAAACATAGGTACTGGTGAAGGTGTTCAATACTTTTTGAGTAGGTATCTAAACATTTCCTGGATGTATTTTTGCTTGCCTGTGAGAATGAATAAACAAATTTTATTGTTTTTTAACTGCGAAGTAAAAAAATATTTAAATTCTTTGATTTTTAACTGCGACGTACCTATTTAAATACTTTTCAATACGATTCATTGCATTCCTAGGATACATGTAGTTATTTGCTCCACGTGGCTCAAAAGTATTTGTGGATATTTAATATTGATGTTTTCGAGTGATTATGAGGAGGACTCAAGTCTTCATTATTGTATGGTCATGTAATTAACCAAACTATATTTACAGGCGCATGATACCTAAATTCTTGTCAAACTGACTAAGCGGAAAGCACCGTGAATGTTCATAATATTTCATGAATTTCGAAATGTAGGTATTAAAATTTCGGTTATTTGATCTATGATTACAGTCTCTATAAAATAATTAATTAAAAACTCAAAAAACTAAATGACAACTATGTTTTGGCTTTTTCTTCTTACGAGTACGTGTGACTGCATTGACGAACGCAAAAAGGTGGTCATAAAGCACAACAGCTATACTATGTAAGCGTCCCGGCACGGGTCACATTAAACGCCGTTACTGGCATAATTACTGTAGTTTTCAGTAATTTTTACATGGACACAATGAAGCCGGTGGTCGCCACGCGCTACAAACTATAGGAATATTAGCGGCCGCCCGCGACTTCGTCCGCGTGGAATTAAGTTGAAAAACAAAAGGAATATTTCCATATAACTTATATCCTATCTTTCTGGTATGTTTTACCCTATGAGCTAGGATGATTTCATCATGACGCCAAGACGACCAAATGTCTTTTTCTGGTTTTTAGATCTTTAGTAAAGATACTGCATGGAAAATGCTAATAACTATACTAAAAATTATAACGCTGATTTTTCATTTATTTACAGTGACAGTCACAAGTAAAATAATGAGATTTAAATTTAAGATATCCTTGCTTATTGAAGATTGTGGTCTCTGCGTACCCAATGAATAACAGTGCTAGTACGTGTGTTTATTACCTAGATAAGTAAGTTTATATTAAACAGGCTGAATCATGAATCCATGAGTCACGTGCTCATGACTAGCGAGCCTAGGAATAACTTACACACAGATTTGAATCGATATCTATTGTCAAACGTCAGTGAGAGCACGTAATAATTGTCGATCGTGAGGAAGAAAAATGAGCTAATTCTGCGATGTTTGACGAGAACTCTAGAAGCCGCTTGAAGGTCGCGCGCTGGCATAGAGTATGTTGTTTTGATTCTGAATGCAGAAGTGACTATTCGTATAACGGCAAATTACCTTTTTAATAGTTCATAAATAGTTGGGAATGGGGTGGTTGACCACACCGACTGAGATTGAGTGATGTATGTTTGAGGCATGACCTCGCTTCGGAAGGCACGTTAAGGAGTTTGCCCTGAGAGACAACGCTAGATTTCAGTCGTTAAGCCTGGACGGCGAATTAAGGGCGGCTTGATAACATCGGACGGCAAGAACCAATAATTTGCACTGAGCCTGCATGTGTAGTATGGCTCGTGCCACCTCTTATTGGAGAGGAGGCTTCTGTTCAGGAGTAGGACGACGCAAAACTGTTGTTTTTTTGTAAACAACTAGCAGCCGCCCGCGACTTCGTCCGCGTGGACTCAGCTGTATGTGAAAAAAGATTTTCCCGCTTTTCTGTTGAAATTTTCCTAAATTTTCTTTGCTATAAACCTCACGGAGCCCAAGACCCTTCCAACGAATGCAAAACCGTGGAAATCGGTTGGTGCGTTCTGGAGTTATAGCGTCAGGAAGGAAAACCCGACTTATTTTTATATAGTAGATAATAACAGAATGCTGCAGAATGCTATGTACTGGGTAGTGTCAGTCAGATCAAAATCATACGTTTCTTGGCAAAAACACAAAGTGCACGGTATAAATAATTTGTCACTTGCCATAAGTCTTTAAAGCATCATAACTTTATAAGACTTAACATTGAAAAGCCAAAAACTAAAAACATACATCAAAATTCAAGATGCATTTTTGTTTGTCACAATAAAAGACATAATATTCAATAGACTAAAGCCAAAGAGTATAATAAATAAGTATTGCTTTAAAGTGTCAGCCTATTTAAATGATTGTCTCCTTCGATATTTTCAATAGGACTAAGTATTTGAACTTTGGAAAATTAAAACTTCTTACAAAACGGATACTACATAAGTTTTGGTTAATATTCTAATTTGTATATCCACTGGAGCCAACCCCAATATTCTGCCTACATTGCGTATCTGCGTTTACAGTCTATAGCCGGCCGGCATCCGCGCGGACAACGATGCGCTTACGCATGTCCCCCTCTATATAGCCTCCTGCGCCCGCGCCGGCCGCAGTCCACGCAAGCACTCCGCCGCGAACACACGTCCGTCCAAAATGCTCTCACCGCGATTCTTCGCGCTCGCCGCCGTGCTGGCCACGGTCGCCGCTATCCCCACGGAGAAAGCCATCCCACGACCAGTCACCACCATCACAGACGTCGACGTCGACGACACACCCTGGTTCAGCTTCCCACTCTTCGGAAACCTCTTCGCACCTCTCTGGAGACTGTTCCCTAGCTTCGCTGAAATCGGCCCCAGAATCATCGCTGACGACAACAAATTCCAAGTCATTGTCAATGTGAAGGACTACAAGAAAGATGACCTGAAGGTCAAAGTTAAAGGAGACTTCATTTTCGTGCAAGGGTCTCACGAGGCCAAACAGGACGACAGAGATGTATTTGCAAGCCAGTTCTTTCACACTTACACTTTGCCAGCTAACTGCAGTGCATCTGCTGTCACTGCTGAGCTCTCCAGTGATGGTTTCCTCATCGTAAACGCCCCAATTGATGCAGCAACTGACAACACGAAAGACGTTGACCAGGAAGTGAAGATTGTTGAGACTGGCGTGCCTTTCCAAAAGGAAGAGGCAACTACAGTATCCAGTCAACCATCAACTACAGCAGGTTTAGAAGATGAGAGGAAAGAGCCGACAACACCAGAAATTTCCGATGTGACGGAAAGGAAGGACAACGAAAACGAAATTCCGCTCTAAAGTGATATAGCTATAAGTTTTAAATTATAACGCAGTATTGTAATAAATATTTTTTTATTTAAAGCCAGTGTTTTGCTTTGCATGCAATGCGTTCTCGTTGTACATGAATGCAGAGATGCGGGAGACGGGCGCAGTGGGAACAAAAGGGGTCGGTTTTGTTTACGCATCGGTAATGTTTATGTTTGGCGCATCTGAATGAAAACAGTTTTTCTCCTCTCATAGAACCGTGTTAGCAGGTATGTGTATTGTATGAATTTAAATGAATTAGAAATTGTTTGCTGCTCTTTTTGCTTTAGTAAGCGTAGACTGTTCAGATAGTGATTTAATTTCATACTTATCCAATGCTAGAAGAGTTAGATATTTTATTAGAATCGAGTCATCGATGTCATTGATTCGTATTGACTTTATTGCACTTGACAAATAAGATCGGTTTCATCTCCTTTATTCGATTTCGTCAAACACACATGGGCCATATTTTCTGATCGACCTAAGCGTTAAAATCAAATATTTCATAAATTTTCAGTCTCAGCAGTGTTTTATCACATAACAGAATTGATTTTATCGCAGAAAATATTTCAAGTTGTTTCTGTTATGGTTCTAAAATCTACTGAGTCATTCATAACAAGGCAGCTAAAACATTATTCCATAAGGAAAACAGAGCGAAACATTATGTAATTCATGCACGATCTTTTGGGGTCTTAAAAAGTTCAAGTCATTTTTTGTAACAGTCCTTTGTTTGAGTTTCGAGAATAAGTATACTGGTCCTTGACGTCCTTGTGGACGTCAGTCCACTAAGGATTCTTCCAAGACAGTTTTCATATTGTTTCGTGACAGGGCAAAAACAATATAAATTGTGTTACTAAGAGGAAGTGAATTAGGTCGACTGTCTAAGTATCGTTTACATAGAGTATTTTTTTAACAGGCAATAATACAAACAAACAACTTCTGCTACAAACGGCAGTTTGTGCATAAACCACATAACAAAATAAAATCAAAATCCGTTTTAACCATATTCTAAACATGGTGATTCTTCCTTCGATAAGTCAATACATATCTGCAAAAGATGCTTTAAAAAGATCATACCATTTACCAATATTTTAACAGAAAGCACATTTCTTCAAGAAGAGAGTGAACAGCCATTTGTTAGGCCGGCATGTACCACCTTAGGCCATATCATCACTTACGATCAGGTGAGATTTTGGTCAAATGCTCACCTAAGCTATAAAAAAAAGATCACTAATCAATATAAATAATTGATTCTTCAACCACTTAAATTGATTCGATACGTCAAATCAACTAGAATAATGATTAACCTTACTCATCAAAGGTTTTTATAAGCTTTTTTGATTATTATTTTGTAGGTACTGAGATTTGATAATTATCAAGTGTAGTCGATTATTACTACTGAGATTTTATTTATTTATGGATTAAGGACCGCCAACAGTACATATATTAATACATTCGAGAACAACATTTGAAAATTATTAAGTTTAGTTCATCAGACTGACTCAATTTGCTGAAAGCAAATGATGCATCTGATGAATAAATTTCGAGTTAACAATCAGATAAATATGTTATTATGATAATTATGCAGATAGTTCTCATAATTTCTTCACAAGATTTCAAGTTTTTGAATTAATTAGCAATTTAGAAACAACTGCAACCATGCGTTAACTAATTATCTTAATTTTCTGTAGATCTTTAAATGATCTATGATCTATGTGATGTTATAATTACGTCTTGTTGAATGTTTTTTCGCTCCAAAGCTCCTTTATCTGACTTTTTTGAACGTCTAGAATCCCACAGCTGAGAGAAGATCTCTTCTGCCTACTTTCATCACTAACTAGCGACATGTCCCGTCTTCGCTCAGCTTTTGTATATTTTCCGTAAATACGACGTGCACGTATTATGTCTAACTAAAAAAATATACCACCCAGGGGAAATTATCGGCATGATCATGAAAATCTCATCAAAACCTGTTGCGTGGTTGAGAAAGAGTTGGCGGAACGGTTAGACAAACATGGGGAGCGACTTCATTTTTATACTATACAGAGATGTTCTATTAACATGATTGATTCGTGTAGGTCTACAGACATAGAAGGCTCTTAAAAAACATTATTAAAATTAATGAAAATGAGCCTGTATTGCTGAAAATAAATTAGTCTGAAGTCAATAATTTAATGTCGTCATCATTCTTATTGAACGTCTACTAACTGCTAGCAGAATCCATTCTGTTTTCATACCTTTAACCTACAAACTCTTTATCATAGAATATGAAGCTTTCCCGAAAAAACCCCAAGAAACTTTAGAATCACCCCAGGCTAGCCACCCACCACGATGGGTTTAAACTTGCTCGATTATGTGTGGGCTTCTGAGTGTTCTGTTCACCGTGGTGGAACCAGTCACTTTGATTCTGACTACGCTATTTAAGACACAGTCGTGAGGGTAAGTGCCTATGTATCGCACCTATTCACCTACACAAGTAAGTGCATATTAAACAGGAACTCACCTAATAACCTTCATGACAAAACGAATCTATGTCATAATACGGTTGTATTATTACCACTATTATGTGTTTAAAAACCGCCAGTAGAGGTCATTGAGGTAACTAACGCTGGGACACCGACTAGTGCTGCCGAACGGTAACCGAATATCGATATTATATCGATGGTTTCTACTATTTATATCGGTATATGTGTACAATAATATGATAACAAAACTAAAAATAGTAAAAAAGAAACTCTTGCTGTAAGTTTAACAAAAGTGTTTTTGTTAGCCGCGGCCGCGTGTACCTAACTAATCTGTAGTTAAAATTGTCGATTAAAAACTATCGCTAGTTTGTCAACACTACAAAGTTCCGACTGGCAACCGTCAATACATGTGTGACTAAAATGATAATGCACGCAGGCGACTTCGCTTGCCTTGACATTTTCTATGTATCCGTGGGAACTTATGTAGTTAGTCAAACCTTCAAATTTTGTTGAGCTTCCGAAACATCGTTTACCACTTTACCGGTCTGGTTTTTAAAAAATGTTAAGGGAATTCTGTCAATCTATCGTCTATCAGAACCATAATCAGAACGACGTCTATCGGGACAGCTACAGTCCGTTCGCGTTAAGAATGCAGTGATTTCATATTTGTCATTCGACCTAGGACGCCACCTTAAAAATCAAATCGTTCCTTAGAAAGCCAAGCCCACAATGACCAGATAACGCATACTTTTGAACGCAAAGGTTGTGCATCTGAGTTTTTTTGTGTGCGACAGAATTAAATTTAAAAATCATTGCTTTCTTAACGTGAACGGACTAAAGTTAAGTGTCGAATGGTTTTATGTACACAGCTACCTACTAGTAGGGCTTATCGCAAATAAATTCGAACAATAGCCAGGAGAAAGAAAAATACTTCATGAAACAATAATTTAATATGATATTTTCCAATAATTTCAACCTCATTATCGACTGCCAGTCAAAACAATCCAATGCGTAACTCGAGCTACCCATACCATCCGAATTTGTATTCATAACAAGTCGACCGTTGATTACGATTCCACGCGTCAAAATTATAGAGAAACTTAGTTTTCAACTCGTAATTACATCACACCCAAAACAGCTGAATACTAGGCCTTGGAACTTATAAGATTTAGATTGGAGTCTCACCAAAGTAGAAAATTATAGTTTTAGTAATTAGGAAAAGTTTTACAGGGTTTAAGTTTTAAGTAACTTCTCTAAGAGAATAAATATATTCTACTATTGTATAAATTTACTTGGCACACTTCGATCTTCAGCATACTGCTGAACAAAGGTTTTAGATAGGTATTACGTTTCACATAACAATATTTCATAATTTTCCATTGATGGTAGAAACTTTGTGGTTTAGAATCGGACAAACCAGGACTGCTCCTCTATTTCGAGTTTCCGATATTCTCGCACTGTTTCATTCGCCTTCATCACCTAGCAACTGGAGATCTTGCGGGTGAGATATTATTGGCAGACATATCGGTTTGTTGCTCTTTGGTTTGTAAAACGCATACACATTTATAACATTTTCCGATTTCTGGACTGTTTTACCAGTTAATTAATAGCATTTAACATGACCCCACTAATGGTTGCTGAAGCAAAAATATCGATCTCTTCCAGGCAACTTACGGGTAGAGGAAAAAATAAATATAATAAGACACATTGGTGTGCTGTGGCGTGGCAACAATCCGATAGCTCCCTGTCGCGACGACACACCCCGACACAGCAATGTGAATCTAGCATTATGGTTGCGACAACCTGGACTACCACCTTCGTCGCCATTTTTAGATCCCCTCTGTCCAAGCTGGCAGAGGCCGACTTCAAGTGGCCTAATAGTCCTATGGTGGTTTTGCTCATACTTACTAATAATAGTGTTCATTAGTAAATCTATTATAAGTATTCTTGAGTTTCTTCAACGGTCACGTTCCTTATATTCTTGATGATGCCCACTTATCGTAATAATTGGTAACTCATATTAACTTATACATTATTGAGACCAATTATTTATTTATTTACAAATTAATGATCTGATCACTATGGATGATTACGAAGTGTGGAATCAGAATTTGCACAATGCTTAGCAATTATTGTCCATTCAAGTTGCAATTTGATATGCACTGTGTTCATTCAGTGATTACAGATAATTTTCGCTTACAGATATAGTTTATAGATCGTGACCGCGTTAGTTGAAATTTTCCACCAGTTCAGAATTCAATACCTACCGTGCAGTAAGACCTGCCTTGCTATATGGCTTATATTTTCACTCATATGTCTTTGAACATCACTGTCAAACTGTGAGTCGTAAAATACATAACAATTTTATCTGTACAATACATGTTAAGTTCAGAGATCCATGGGGACACGGTCCTTTGAAGTTAACGTGGGAGCGAAGCCAACTTGAAGAGGCTTTATATTACATTCTTATTATAACAACTCGTACACCAGCTATGTAAAAAAAATGAACTTCCATTTAAGAGCATCCTCAATCATAGATTTCTGTATCGTTTATTTAAGATTAAGGTAGTGGCAGTCAAAATTTTACGTTAAAGAGTAACCCCCTTATTCATAAAAACTTAAATAGCGCTTCAACAACACGTTAAATTTCGTATCGCTTTGTCTCTTTCATTCTTGTTGCTGCCCCCATTTGTGAGCAAGTGACAAAGCACGTCAATTGCTTAAACTATGCTTTAGCGCTGGGTTCGTTTTTATGAATGAGGCTTTTAGAAAGGATGCAGTGTTTGTTTTTTGTCAATAAGCGTTTGCATAAAATACTTCGATCCTGCTAATCCTACTAATATTTTAAATGCGAAAGTTTGTATGTGTGGATGTGCCGTGTTGCTCTTTCACGTAAAAACCACTGGATGGTTTTTAATGAAACTTTACAATAACATAGTTTATGCATCTGAATAGCACATAGGCTACAATCTCTATAAATAAAAATGGATTGCTGTTCGTTAATCTCGCTAAAACTCGGGAACGACTGAAAATGGTCCAGGGAAAAAGGTGATTAAACATGAGAAAATGCTGGGAATATAGTAAAAATCACAATTTTAGTTTAATTTAGGCGGCCGCTAGTATTTTAACATAACCGAGTTGAATTCCTATGTATGTCACCCTTATGTTTCATTTGTACACGAACAGGAAGGCGTGACTATTGTTCGGCCACATTACGTCGACCTGTATTGTGATGAATGCACCGTTGCACTGTTTTGTAATACACGGAAATCGGCCTGTTTTGGCATGACAAAGGATGGTGCTAGTACTCGGGTACTCATGCTACCTGGGGCAGACAGAAATTGTAGGCAATTGAATTTTCTTCAGGGCTGATTTCTTCAATATTGGTAAAATGTATAAATGTATTTGCCTATTGAAAGAAGGACGTAGGCTTTCCCTAATGAATATTGTTACGATCTACCCCCAGTTTGACGCAAACATTTCCTACTAACTAACTCCCTTATTCATAAAAACAAAAGCAACGCTGAAGAATAGTTCAAGCAATTGACGTGTTATGTCACTTACTCGCAAATAGCGGCAGCAACAAGAATGAAAGTGACAAAACGATACTAAAGTTAACGTGTTGTTGAAGAGCTGTTCAAGTTTTCATGAATAAGGGGTGAGACTGGTAGCCTTTCCTAAGTCGTCAATCTACGCTTACTTGAATTTCATCTTCAGTCAGGAACTCGTTTACTCCAACGGCTATCAGTTGCATGGCAAACGTGGCTAGCCCATTACCAATTCTGCTCAATTTTCAGAGCAAATGACCTTGATTCTCTGTCAGACATCTTTAATACGAGAGTACTTGTGCTTGCTGGCCTTGCGTGACCTTGATGCACCAAACAACTGCACTTTATAGGACCACTGTAATCACATTTTAGTAGATTCACTGACTAAAAATCTTTTTTACTCTTCCTCTTTACAGACATTGTATTAAGGGAGACTAGAAAAATCATAATAATAACAACATAATAATAATGGAAATAAATAGGTACTTAACGGTATTTATAGTTTTTAAATTTATTTTGGACATTTATACATCATCATCAGCCACAAGGCATTCTTGCAGAACATACGCCTTATCTTTTAATGCTCAAAGAGACCATAGGAATTAACATTTTTTTTGCAAAAGACACTGACGAATATTTATAAATTCAATCACGTGATTTGGCAAAGAGATAAGATAAGTTAAATAATCTTTATTGCACAAAACTACTTTTTCGAAGTGTTTCAGTAAAAGGAAATGCTTTAGTACATTTCAGGCGGTCTTATCGCTACAAAGCGATCTCTTCCAAACAACCTTTGGTATGATTTTCTGCAGGAACCAAATAGTTGGAAGTTCCCTTGATTTTAATATTGTGGTGAATAAAACGTTACTTTTAATAGGAAATGCGAAAGTGAGTGATAGATATGTCACCGGAAAATAACAAGAACCGTAAATTTATAAATTTCCTAGGAAATTTATAAACTTTCGTAGGATTCTAAACGAGGCATAAATTGTATTATTTTACGCCCTCATTTCCGGAAATTTATAAACTTTCGGAACGCATCCGTAAAATAATAAGTGGGCAGTAACCAAACGCCATGTGCGCTCTGATTGGTCGAATAAGTCACGTGTTCCTTCTCTCTTCATCTCCTCCGCCATTTCATTTTGGCAGAAGGCCGGTTTTAATGTTTTATATTTTGTAAGAACAATTTCATCTTCGTGTTTATTGTTTGATTTACGGCTAACCCTTCGGCGATGAGAAACACCGATAAAAAACCCAAGCAACCCAGATAACGGGCGGTATGCTCGCTCCTTACCACGATGGGTTCAAATTCCCTCGGTGAAATGTGGGCTTCTGAATGTTCCGTTTGTTCACCGTGACGGGAACTTTGCGTGCCTCTGACTACTCGATTTGGGATATTATGATCGTGAGGGTGTGCTACGTTTTGTATGTTATATTTTATAGGTGCCCGTGGCGCAGTTGTGACAGTGATCGGCGACGATCGCTGTTGTAAAGCAACGCACACCGGGTCGGAAATGGGATGGGTGACCACTCCGACCAAAAATTTAGTGATGTGTATTTCGGGCATCTCCGTGCTTCGGAAGGCACGTTAAGCAGTTGGTCCCGGTTGACGTCGATAGATGTCAATCGTTAAGCCTAGTCAGAGGCCCTAGGGCGGCTTGATAACATCTGACATTAAGGTTGCTCACTAACCTTAAACCCCTCCAACAATCCGCTCTGAGCCCGCGTGTTGGAGTATGGCTTGTTCCACCTCATAGTTGGGGTGAGGCCTGTGCCCAGCAGTGGGACGTATATAGGCCGTTTATGTTTATTATTTTTATAAGTGTTTTTAATTTTTTTATAAACTTTTTGATATCGTAAAACAAGATTTCTGCTGTTTTATTTTGATGAAGTAGGGGTTATCAGCCTATTATTATCTATATTGTAAAAAGTAACCCGTTAAACCCACCCAGTTTCAAAGTAAAATTCCAGTCAGTTAAGTAATCGAAACTGATAAATGTACAGTTTGGCAAGTCTGATTGTACCATAATCTATGAACACTAGCATTGCTACTGTCAACATCGACCAATCAGAGAGCAGTGTGTTATTTTCCGTAATTTACAAAAGCGTAAAATTAAAAGCTCTTCTGTGATTAGTCCAACCGTTTAGAATCTTACGAATAGATATCCGTTAGTTTATAAATTTCCTGAAATGTGGGCGTAAAATAATACAATTTATCTCTCGTTTAGAATCCTACGAAAGTTGATAAATTTCTTAGGAAATTTATAAATTTACGGGTTTTGTTATTTTCCGGTGACAGATACACTTTTATTTTGTTGCAACTAACTACCAGAAAAGTTGACTATAGGTGGGTATCTTGAATTAAATACGATGTCACACTATTGGAAAATTGCTATATCGTCCTGTCGCGTTAATCCTAGACTTTGTTATCGCAAGACCTAGATTTCTAGTCCTCGTGCACTAAAAATAGTTAGGAAACAGACCTACTCACCTACCTACGCATAATGTCGTTCTACATAATATCTATAACTTGCTCGGATTAGCAATCACGACAGTGGCCTTGTGGAGCTCTCGTAAAGTTACTCATTTTTATGACTTTAAACTGAATCGTGTTTCTGTATGGTTTGTTAGGCTAGATATGACAAAAAATAAAATATCTTTCTCCGTGAATAAAACTCACTTGACACAGTGTTTGTTGATAAACTCCTACGACACGGCTTGACCGGGTTTAATCCAATTTCAAATGTATTTTTGTTAGGTCTGAGAGAGTCGTAATCTATTTTTCATACAAAACTCTTTTTTTAAACTGAAGTTCACGAGGACAAAGTCGCGGGCGGCCGCTAGTGGTCATAAACAATTTCAAAGCGCATTTCACTAGTAACCTCAAATGAAACCTATCCTACCTCTTTTTTATTACGATATCATTTCTCATGAATATGTATTCGTCAATTGCAGTGCAAAGTGCAGGTTGATCGTGCACTGAAGACGGACATCATGGCAATGACCTTCGAGAACTGGTTTGTGGAGGAAAGACCCACAGCTTCGGTTTCGCAATCGAATTGCAAACATGCGAGATTATGACTTAACCAGTAAAAAGGCAAAATAATTGCAGTCTTATTTTGAACCTTAAACTCTAACAGAGCATAAGAAATTAGTAATGCATATTGGTTAATTAAAGGATTGAAATAAAAATTACCTGAATGGCAAATTAAAGTCGTGTTTAATTGAAACAGTTTGCAGCCGTTTTGCTGTTTAGCCTTGCTTTTATAAAAAAAAAGTTCACTTTTGAACTTAAGATCGGTATATATTTTCATAACCACGGAATAAACAGCAGGTATGTCAAGCTTCATCGAATACCTACATAGAGTGTTTTCCAAGCCTTCCAAATTAAAATGGCATTAATTTTATTTCAGTCATATTAGAATTAGGATATGAAAAACGTACACGTACGAACCGTTAGCTGTCCATGTAAAGAAAGAACTTCAACTCATTTCAGACAATATTGAAATGTGTTTCTAGCTGGATTCTGAATAACTATACGAACTTCTGCCCCTCCAGGTGGTACTCAAGTTTCCGTCTGGAGGAAATGCGTAGTAGGCTTCGTTCCAGTCACCGCATTCCTCCCACCATGGACGATGAGAGGGAGTCGCTGAGGTTTTTAGTCGGTAGATTACCCTACGCAGTAGAAGAGCCCGACATAACCCGTCCACTACCAGGCGGTGGGTTTGCGTAAGGCATTTTCCTCAGCGTCAAGAAAAGAAAAAGGTACCCAATTAGCAATATTATTATTACAATCTATGATAGTATTATTCGGCCAGTATTTTTGTCTCGAGAAATCCATAGAGATTTTGATATCACATACAACCATCTGTTATTTTATTTTCTTTATTGGGGAAACAAACAGCCTTAAATAATACATAGGTTTAACTTAAATTAGATAGTACATTAGCATTTAAAGTTTCCACTGCTGATCATTACATTTTAAGTGGTTAAAAAGAAGCTAAATCAAAAGCCTAAAGGTACAAATGAAAAAAGAACTAGGAATAGAATCCAACAACAGATTTCAAAATAAATTTTACTGCCCAACCACACCAGGTTTCACATGGTGTGGCTGTTTTAACAATTTACGGTACGTCATAATTTTTTCGTGAAATATGTCAATGTGATTATAGCTACTGTTGTGTTTGTTGCAAGCTCTTATGATAAAACTATTCATTCGATAATTGGTCTTGCAAGTCGGGGTACTGAATATCTTTGTGTGCGTGCGCGCGTTAGGTTTAGGACATTTAAACGTTAACTTACTAAGCAAGTAGGGTGAAATAACTCTGTTATTCACTATTTTATACAACAGAAGTTGATCCCTGTGTTCGCGTCGAGTCACCAATGTCTCAAATATACTGCTGTCAAAACCTCTAAATCTATACTTAAGACGTCTTAGAAACTTATTCTGGATCCCCTCCAAGAGGTTGATATATTTGGAGTATGCAGGGTTCCATACTGTGGAAGCGTATTCCAGTTGGGATCTTACGTATGCGTTATAAAGCAATATCAGGGTATTCACTTTTTTGAAATCTGTACTTTGTCGAAAGATAAAACCAAGGAGCTTATACGCCTTTGCAGTAATTTTAGTAATGTGTGATTCAAAATACAAGCCACTATCCAGCTGGACTCCCAAATCCCTCACCTCATGGACCCTCTTTAACTTTATGTCACATAGCCTGTAATTAAAGATTATAGGTTTTTTTTTCTAGTAAACGTAATTGTACAGCATTTATCAATATTTAAATATAATCGGTTGAGCGAGCAGTAGTCGCATAAACGGTTTAAGTCATTTTGTAGCTCAACACAGTCATTCACGGATTTTATTACTGAAAATATTTTAGTGTCATCCGCATAGAGTAATAATTGTGAACTTTTGAAGCAGGATATGACGTCATTTATGAAGACGTTAAAGAGAAGGGGTCCTAAATGTGAGCCCTGGGGCACCCCGGAAGAGATAGGAATGAAGCTAGATTCTGAATAGCTGGATTCTGAATAACTATTGGAACTTTCGCCCCTCCAGGTGGTACTCAAGTTTCCGTCTGGAGGGAATGCGTAGTAAGCTTCGTTTCAGTCACCGCATTCCTCCCACCATGGACGATGGGAGGGAGCGACGGTTTTTAGTCGGTAGATTACCCTACGCAGTAGAAGAGCCCGACATAACCCGTCCACTACCCGGCGGCGGGTTTGCGTAAGGCATTTTCCTCAGCGTGAAGAAAAGAAAAAGGTGGTACCCAAGTAGCAATATTATGATTATGATAGTATTTTGTCTCGAGAAATCCAGAGAGATTTTGATATCACATACCTATCAGATACAACCATCTGTTTCATTAACGTCACGCTCGTTACACAAGTTGACGAAACCCTTAAATACTGCATCAGTTTCATCACATTCGTGATTAGGGTACAGTCGCCGACGTGCGTCCAAAGCGTTAATTATAAAGTGCTACGGATGGTTGGCGAAGTGCCAACCCGCGCACGGTGGGTGGGTGGTTGCACACATTCAGCCATTTTGAGCCTAACTACCTAAATTAGTAAAAAACAAAAGCAAGGAACGTAATTTCAAAAAATATGGTCTTAGAGAAAATTTGCTCTTGTAATAAAAATCGAAATCGACACAGACGGAAAAAGGCCCAGAAAAGGGTGGAGTGATGATTTGCGGCACCATAGCGAGGACTGGCTTAGCCTGACACGGTAGTGAACTGTGGAGGTTTTGCCAGATACTTTCGCTCAGCAGTGGGACAATACTATAGGGTAGTTTAAAAACAGATATCATCGAATACTTACTGTGTTTAAAGAAAAATACATAACAGCATAACACATACTTACTTAGTCTTGGTTTCAGGCGGGAATTGATTTTTTGGTTGTAAGATGCTAATGCATTATCCCTAATGCTAAAATAAAATAATCTAATAGCAAACCATTTTATAATAGTATTTTAAGTCTCAGTTACTACTACTAGCGCAGGTTAAACAACAAGCCGTGCCTGTGTCCTGAATAATTAAAAATCTGTTTAGACTTAACTATTCGAGCTTGCTTGGTCATATTTTGCGTGAATGTTGTGACTCATTTACATTTTTGAACACGGTTAAAGTAATGACATAATAAGCTTTTGTTAAATACACCCTGTTTGCGCATTTTAAATAAAAGGCAGTATTTTAAAAGGCAACCTTATTAGCTCAGGCACTGTTATCGATATTAGACAAATCAAATAATTTGAGTGAATAACAAACCTGCTTAGTCAAATAAATTATGATGTAATCCGAAACTATCATGCCGTTGATATAAATCTATACATAAGGGTACCATAATAATATAATGCTGATAAATGACCCATTTTGCAACGGTTAAGGGGTCTATATAGGTATTATGCGTTTTTTTAAATAACTAGCTCACCCGGCGAACTTTGTTCCGCCTTAAGGGCAATAAATAAGAAAAAGTAAAAATAAATAAAAGTATCCTATGTCCTTCTCCTGGCTCTTAACTACCTCTATGCTAATTTTCACCTATATCGGTTCAGCCGTTCTTGAGTTATAAGTGGAGTAACTAACACGACTAGAAAGACAATCATTGTACCTCTTTTCAAGAAGGGTAACAGACGTGATATTACTTGTTATAGACCAATAGCATTGGTGCCAGTCATTTCGAAAATATTTGAGAGAGTCATTTACAACTCCTTAAGTAACTATTTTGAAAACTATAACATCTTTGCCGAGGAACAGGTTGGTTTTAGGAGGAATAAATCAATAAATATCGCAATTTATAACCTTCTTAAAACGATTATGCACAACGTGGACAAGAAAGAGTTGACATGCGCCCTGTACATGGACTTAACAAAAGCATTTGATTGTGTTGACCATGGTATATTATTAAAAAAACTGTCTGCGTACGGTATAAGAGGTAACGTACTGAAACTTGTCGAGTCGTATTTGAGTAGCAGAATTCAATCCACTAGAGTCACCAGAATATGCCCTATTAAAAAAACTGAAATTAACTATTACTCAGAATTTGAAAACGTGTCACTTGGCGTGCCACAAGGTAGTGTCTTGGGGCCACTGTTATTTATAGTTTACATAAATGATCTGCCAAAAACCACCAGTCACCAGACAGTATTATTTGCTGATGACAGTACCATTGTAGTATCGGGACCTGACAAAGTTCAGTTAGTACGAGAAGTAAATTACACTTTGGACAATGTTATAACTTGGCTAGATACGAACAATTTAAAAATTAATCTTACAAAGACAAAAGTAATGACATTTGGAAATAGAATTAGTGACATTATTGGAATCGACATTAGTTATTTAGAATATAAAATTGACCAAGTAGATAACACAACTTTTTTAGGCTTAACTGTTGACCATAATTTGGATTGGAAGACTCACATTGGAAAAATGTGCTCACGTCTAAACCAGCATTCTTATGCCCTCTACATGCTTGCAAAGACAGTAGATATTGACGCGGTTTTGACAGCATATCACGGATATGTCGTGCCCCTTCTAAGATATGGTGTCATGTTCTGGGGTAATTCAACAGATAAAAGCACAGCATTCAAGGCCCAAAAGAAATGTGTTAGGTCTGTATTTAAACTGCATCAGACCATTAGTTGTAAGCCCTATTTTCGAGAATGGAAGCTCTTGACCCTACCCTCCATATATATCTTGGAAACAGTTTTATTTGTTAAAAAGAACTCAGAAAAATTTCCAAAACTTAAAAACAAACGACACAACTATAAAATCAGCATGCCTCCGAATAAAACGGCTTTATTCAACAAAAGCATATTTTGCATGGCACCCCGAGTCTTCAACCACCTGCCCAAATCTATCCATGAGTTGGGAAGTTTTGATGAGTTCAAAAACGCCGTTAAAGGATTGCTTCTTGAGAAAGCCTATTACAGTGTAGAAGAATATTTATTAGATAAACTTTGATGTAAACTTTAATTTATTGTAATGTTAAATGTTAGTTAAGTGATAATTGTACCTAAACAATAATATAATAATGTAATTTAATGATCATGATGATAACTGCAATTGGCCCTATAATGTAATGTAATATAATATAATAATGTAATAATAATGTACTAATTTTGCATGCCGAATGTTTAGTAGGCTAAGTATGGTGAGACATCACACTCTGTATTCCATCTGCATCTAACACCCATATTTTGCAAATAAATATTTGATTTGATTTGATTTGATTTGACTTTCTTTTATATATATATATAGATGGTTTTTTTAACTGTCACAGCCTCAATGCATTTTACATTTTGACGTTTGTCGGGACAGCTAGTAATGAATTTAAGCCCTAAAACATTATTAATTTCCTAAATTCACTTTAAATTACTCTTTGCTTTCTGTTATCTGCCTAAGGTGTGCTCCATTGTGCCACTTATCTAGATAAGTAGATACTTAAGCCACGCCAAGCCAAGGCTTATCTATTTGGTTTTCCTTGGCTTAAAGTTTTGCATCCTAGCGTCAGGTGACTCTTTAACCTGTATTTATTATACACACGTATAAGATCCAAAACTATTAGTTAAATCAAATCCGATTCTAATTTGGATAGCTCGAAGCCTTAGCTTAGTTTCTGAATACGATAGTATGTAAAAATATATAAAAACTAAAAACAGCTTTAAAAGTTGGTAGATATACCTTTTTTTTTACAAATATGCAATATTTTTGTTATTAAGTAAACTTAGTCGATGAACATTATCTTTTATCAGAGGCTCAGCATACCGTTTCAAATGAAAATGCAGAGTCGCGTGGTTTGTAGTCGGACAAATTCTAATAACCTTAATACAACGACGTGTTTTGAAATTTGAGTCTACAATATAAAAACAGTGAGTCATTCATATTGGTGACTTCTCAGAATAATTTTGTAAATAGAGCTAGAAGAGCAATGGAGCATTATAAAAATATATTTTGAGCCGAAGCGTTAATTATCTGGTTACAGACACCACTTCCAGAATTTAAAGAATTCAGTATTAAAGCTCCTTTTTATCACATTTTATTTTTCGTCCTAAAACTGGATTGTTAATTAGGTTATTTGTAAGGATGTCGTTCAAATAATTTACAAGATTAAAATCAATTTATGAGATTGACCTTAATTAGTATCAAAAAATGATCAAGGTCTGCCTACAAATTAGACGAGTCGGATATTGAATACCTATATCTAAATGGATGGAGCTGTAAATAGGATTAACCGATTTTTTAAAGGAAAAACTTGCTTGAAATCTAAATGAATTGTAAAAACCCAATAACCTAACCCAAACCTAAAGCGTGCTGTTGTTGGAAAAACGATTGTGTGTTAATATTCGACATGAAAAAAAAATATTGTATAATTTTTCACAAACTTGCGTGGGTATTATATCACGTCAAAACATTGTAAGGTGCAAACCAAAGAAAAGAATAGGTGAAAATTATCTAGAATCTCCCAAACTAAGTAATGTGAATTCCTTTGATTAAAATAAAAAGAAGGAGATACGTTACGTTCTTACTTGGTGCATTAAATAACTGGCACATGATTGACGTGCACATATTATCGTGTCCTATTGGCTTGAAAACAGATACATTGGACCTGATTTTTTCCTGAGGGAGATTGAGAGTTTCTATGGACAGCTGTATTCCACTCAAACACCTGTTGAAAGCAAGGCTAAAGACCCTAGAGCCAAGCTTACCCGACACTATACCGAAGATATCCCGGACGTCAGCCTGTACGAGATTAGGATGGCTCTCAAGCAGCTGAAAAACAACAAGGCGGCGGGTGATGACGGAATCACAACAGAGCTTCTGAGAGCGGGCGGTCGGCCGATACTCAAGGTCCTCCAGACGCTCTTCAGTTCTGTCATCCTCGAGGGCAGAACGCCAAAGGCATGGGGCAGGAGCGATGTGATGCTGTTTTTCAAGAAGGGTGACAAAACTCTCTTGAAGAACTACAGACCCATATCGCTTTTGAGCCATATCTATGAGTTGTTTTCGAGAGTCATTACGAATCGTCTCGCTCGCAGGTTCGACGACTTCCAACCTCCCGAACAAGCTGGGTTCCGAAAAGGCTATAGTACCATAGACCACATACATACGCTGCGGCAAGTTATACAGAAGACCGAAGAGTATAACTTGCCACTTTGCCTAGCGTTCGTGGACTATGAGAAGGCCTTTGATTCGATTGAGACCTGGGCAGTGTTGCAGTCTCTCCAAAGGTGCCAAATAGACTACAGGTACATCGAGGTGCTAAGGTACCTATACCAGAACGCCACCATGTCGGTCCGATTACAGAACCAGAGCTCTAATCCGATCCAACTACAGCGAGGCGTGAGACAAGGAGACGTTATTTCTCCGAAATTGTTCACAGCTGCGTTGGAGGATATTTTCAAGCTTCTGGACTCGAAAGGACGCGGCATCAACATCAATGGCGAGTACCTAACACACCTACGATTCGCCGATGATGTAGTTCTTATGGATCTCATCCATAAGAACTACCTTGGAAGACCTGAACATAATGCTCGAAGATCTCGGTAGTGCTTCCCAAAGATTGCATCGCTGAAGTGGCAGTGGGCGGGACACATAGCGCGGAGAACCGATGGCCGTTGGGGCGGAAAGGTTCTCGAATGGCGACCGCGTACCGGACGACGTTCCTTGGGCAGGCCCTCCACAAGGTGGACCGACGATCTGGTCAAGGTCGCGGGATGCCGCTGGATGCGGACAGCGCAGGACCGATCGTTGTGGAGATCCTTGGGGGGGCCTATGCCCAGCAGTGGGCGTCGTTCGGCTGATATGATGATGATAATGATGACCCACGATACGCGAGAGCCGTTTCCTCCCTTTTTGGTTTAAGTCAAAGGTCAATGCGTAGAATATACAGGGGGGTAAGTCGTCCTAATCAGTCCGGACAACCTGTATAAATTTCTCTTTAACCCGCTAATAATATCTTAAACAACATACATACATAAACGGCCTTTATACGTCCCACTGCTGGGCACAGGCCTCACCTCAAGTATGTGGTGGAACAAGCCATACTCCAACACGCGGGCGCTAGGCTTAACGACTGACATCTAGCGACGTCAAACTACTAAATTTCACCTAATTTCGCTCGGAGTGGTCACCCATCCTATTTGCGACCCGGCGTGCGTTGCTTTACAACAGCGATCGTCACCGATCATTGTCACAACTGCGCCACAGGCACCTCACAACCAAACAACATACAGTTTATTTCACAGGTACTCGTAATAACAGTCACACCTAGTACTAACAAAGCTGTTGTAGTATTGTTCCAAACGTGCCTTCCTGCACGGTTTAATACGAATAAACTTAAACAACATGATCAACATCTATTAATGATTGTTCTAGAACAATAGATAATAAGTACCTATGAATCAGCTGAACGTCAATTAAATAGTCTAGGCTATAGATAGATAGACACCTACCTGAGCTCTGTTTAGTAAACCAATGGAAAACTTCCTTGTAGGTCTTCAATTTCAAGAATAGCAACTAGACTTACTTGTAAAAAGTGAAAAGAGTTCCTTGTTGAGATTTAATAGATGATCTCTTTACCATGAATTAATTTATATAGACTTGAAGGCTCAAAGTGCGATGGAAGGGTTAATCTCGGCGTCTCGCTACGAAATTAAATTAGGAATGAAGAGATTCGTAGAAGGACTCTAGTCGCCAATGTGGCCAGCGAGTAACCAGGTTGAAGTGGCATTAGACGGGGCACATAAAGCGTAAAACTGATGGCCGATAGGGCCGAAATGGTCTCGACTGGAGACCATTTGAGCCCAACGCAGAGTGTGGCGTTCACCCGCAAGGTAGACAGACGACCTGATGAAGGTCGTCGGATCCCGGTGGATGCAGGCCGCACGCAACCAGGCGCTCTGTAAATAAATAGGGGAGGCCTATGTTCAGCAGTGGATTTCTTGCTGAATGAATGATGAATTTCAAAAGGTGTTAGGAAAGTCGCCTTAATTGTGCTGCCTGTGTCCGTAGGCTTATTTTATTACGAAAAATACAGTTATACGAGGCTAGTGGCCTAGATACCAGGAACTCCTAGTAAATAATGGCCCCTATCTATTAAAATCTGACGGTGGTTATCTTTCCAAGTTTCCATGAACCTTCGAGTCACCGAAAGTTTCATGTGCATATGTCGCAGGTGGATTTTACAATCCGCCGTATTTCATTACGGCTAGCCTTTTTTAAAAGCAGCAAGCGTTTTACAAAGTTTTTCCGTTTTGCAATGCAACGGTTTAACGATTAGCCGTATTGAATCCAGCTGAATAAAAATCACACAATCAAAAAAACACCGAAGATCCCTGTAACCCACATGTGTTAGACTACCTTAACTAAACCATTAGACAGTCCGTTACTTTGTTGTAGTATTGTCTAGATAAAAAACATATTGTACACGCAAACCCAGACAGGCTTTCACAAACCACTGTGCAGACGATCTGAGCGCTATGTGGGTCGCGCGCTCTTTCCATGTGTACAATGGAAAGAGCGAACGTTTGTGCATTTGAACGCATGATGCACTCGCTGAGGTGAGTTTTCTAGTGCAATGAAAATATAACTTTAACACTATTCAGTTAGAATTCTTTTTGCGCTGTTGTTATTTCTGCTTGATTGTGATAAGTAATGTTATGTTTTGGAGCAAGTAAATACTTAGGCACGTATTCTAAAGTGACGTTTGAAACTGGATTCAAATTCAAGCACATTCGAGCGTGTTATTGCAAAACTTTAACATGCTTACCCTTTTTCGAGTTTAGGTCCTACTTGAGCAAGGAAGGAAGTCAGGTTTTTTCAGGCACTTATCAACTCGGGAATACAGCTGGACCAATTTTCGAAGTGATTGAAGAGTTGGATTTTTCTCAGCTTTGAATAGAAAACTTGCCTTATTTTTACCAAAAAAATGTGCACCTACGAATGTGTGTGTAAACGAGACGGGATCGGGGATTTCGATCTTACTAAAGAAAAAAAATATTCAACTATCATAAATTTGACAAAATAACTTCTGTGAAAACAGCAAGTTAGTATCATGATGCTAAAAAATATCCGTGCCTGCACGTTTGGAAACAGTATACCTACTTAACCCTTCCTTTCATAAACACACGTTTTGCTAATTGAATTTACAAATATTTTGTAGTAGCGACCTGCCCCGGCTTCGCACGGGTTCAATGGGATGTTATGGTACATATCAACCTTCCTCTTCAATCAGTCTATCTTTTATAAAAAACAACATCAAAATCAAAAATTTAGGCATAAATAGGGATATAGAGACAGAGGAAGCGACATTGTTTTATAGTATGTACTTTTAACAAGCAATGACGATATACATCATTGTTAAGAACGAAACTAAACAATATTAAATATTTACAGCGAGTTTGTCTGCCTGTATGTATTTTCTAGCACGAAGCAAACTACTAAAATATTAGATAATATTTGTATGAAACTTTATACAGTTATAACTTAAAAGGGAAGCTAATATCTACGGTACTTTAAATTCATATACAGGGTGCAAAGTTTCAAGCGTAAAGTCCACACGGACAAAGTTGTTGGCAGGAACTAAGTAGCGAAGCAATAAAAAACTAAGAGTACCTATATCTTTCTTGTATTGGTAAGCTAGATAAAAAATAGTGTTTCATGTTTTAGTAGTTAAATAATGGTGCTATTCATTCATTAATATCTATAATTCATAGATTAGATAAGATTAGATTCATTTATTTCTCAGTATTAGGATAAAATTATAAATTACATTCATTTCTATCGTAAAATACGGGATTGCTACAATTACCTTATTTGTTTTGAGTTTCCGATATTTTCAGACGTAAAACGTAAGTAATAATATGTAGAAACAGTGTCAAAAATTGATTACAATAATACAAAATAACGAAAAAATATCTATATATAACAAAATTCAGTATCAAATATAATTAAATCAAACTAGAATAAAAGATATCAAGTTAAATTTGCATTGAAATACATATTTCTTAATACTATAAAAAGAGTTTTCTATCAAAAGGTTCCTCAGGTGGTGTTGAATGGAATAGTCAGAAAGGTAATTTTTTAGATATACCTGTGGGATTGAATATTAATTGAATGTTAATAAAAACATTGCATTTGATAAGTATCTCTTACTTCAAATTTCTTCAAGAATAAAAGACGACCAGCCAAACAAGTTACTGATAAACGCCGTCGTGGCTCTGAGTCAGACAGCCCGGTTATTTTCCTTATGACTCAGAGTCATTACTTTTCATTGTAACTAACACACGTCTGGTCAACCATTAAGTTTACACTACCACTTTTATGAGCTGAGCTCTTAATTATAAGATAATAATGATATTTAAAAAAAAACACCATTAGTTGTGTTATATTTGCGTTACTACCCTTTGTTTTATTATAAAGGTTAACATAAAAATATTCAACATTATTCATATTGTATAACTTAGTGACGTTATTCTACTCACGTTGTTACAGTAATGGAAGGATAATGGAGGAGTCGAATAACAATACAGTGGAAGAAGCAGTAACTCAAGTTAAGTAAGTAACAGAACAATGAATATTGAATTTCTGCTATTATGTTCTTGCTATGTTTTTTTTTGTTGCACTCAATTTGTATGTTATATGTTATAGCATTTGGTCTTAGGCTTAAGTTGTGTTTAGAACATAAATTGTATTGATGGAAAGTGACTAAAAATAGCGTGCCAAATTGTAGCCCAATAGCTTAGCGTGTTGGCAGGTTGAAATGGCAGTAGGCAGAGCACATAGCTCGAAGGACTGATGGCCGTTGGGGCCGAAAAATCCTCGAGTGGAGACGTCAAGCCCAGCGTGAGACTCCCATCCGCAAGGTAGACGGATGACCTCATAAAGGGTTTTGGTGGATGCAGGCGGCTTAAAACCCGCTCTGGGCACCTATTGGGAAGGTCTGGACGTCGTGTGGCTGCTGCTTATAATGATGATGACTTAGAAATATACAATGTAATAACTTCGGTACCATTATAAATCTGTCCCCTTTTTCATCATATTTGTTTACTGGTAAAATACTGTCTACATTTTATACTATATTTTTTTCTTACCTGTTTTTTTTTAACTTAAGAGCAAAGCTAATAAATATGCTTAAGTTACTGGCTACTGATCGGACGTAGGGCATATTGTGGTCAAACGGCAGTTGATTACCCCTGGGGGCCTGGACAGCCGGCCACAGGAAGTCAGCTGTTGCTTTCTTACCCTCGGCAGAATGTAAAGCGATCTTTGATTACAGACTTGGTTATGTGTACTGGTGAGGATTCATTCAGATTTTTTTGCTTGGAAAAAGAAGATTATCTTTGTGATATTATGAACAAAAAGTGGGATCTGTCTTAGAATTAACATCAATTTGCATCATAAAAGTAAAAAAAAAAAGGAAAAGTAATTAAAAAAGTAGTTGAAACGCTTTTGCGGATGGCAGAAGTAAATGTAGCATTGTAGTCCTTATTTAACTTTTAAGATCCCCGTAAGCTTAGAGCACTCTGCCCGCTCCTTAACCCCACGGTTTTACTAGCCTCTACTTTCTCCTCTCTTGTGTCTTAAACTGTAAAAGCACCTTTATTGAGGTCTTTCATTCATGAGTCAATAAGTAAGCCTATTAAGTAGTAAGACACGGGTGGTAAATTACGATTATTTTAAAGTTTAAAATGTAGTTGAATACGATAATTTAGGACTAAGTCAGATAGTCCGTCTCGGTTTTTACAGTTTACAGAAATATCAGAAAGCAAATGACTTAGCTTGTAAGCAGTTTATACTAGATGTACTGTAAGGTATTAAAGTATTATAAGAAAGATGTTATGTCCTCTACCGAAGGTTGTCTGGAAGAGATATCGCTTTGTAGCGATAAGACCGCCTGAATTGTACTAAAGCATGTCCTTTTACCGAAACTCTGTAAAATATTTTTTTGTGCAATAAAGATAATTTATCTTATCTTAGATTATAAATAGAAGCTTAGTAAGAAAAAACATGAAATTGAAAATTCAAGTGCACACAATGTATTTTGGGCCCGACAAATACCTAACCTACTGAAAATGTCAACGTGTGTTCCTGAGATGCAAAATATGCATTAAATTGAAATACTTTGCGCGAAGCGACGATACGAGAAGTCGAGAATGCAAGTTTGGCATCGATGGATGTTTAATAACTTTCCGAGTTGAAAGACTGGGTTGGAAACTTTCGTATTGATGGAAATGCATTTTGTAGTAAGGTATTATTGGGAATTTCAAGTTTAAATACGGTTTTTCATTTCATTTCTTCTGTTTTTCAACAAATATTTTTGATTTCCGGTTGAATGAAATAGCCTTAAATCTAGAATATGTGGTATTTTTAATACCTATCTCTTCTTTTACTTGTAAACGTTTACAATTGTTAATGAAAAATCTGGTAATAATTTACAGCATAAAAGAAGTTAAAAAATAGATAATGCGGACTCTACAAAAGGGCAGAAAAGTACCTAACACGGCGAGTTGGGTAGATAGTTGTAGATTTATTAGGCTACAAAAATGTTCCGTAAAATTTGCCTTAGTAAAAAGTGTGGTAGGTATGGTAAAGTAAACAAAGTTAAAATCAGAATGCATATTTCCACTGCCTGCCTACCCGTTTTAACACATTCGTCATTTGAAAAATCGGCGACAAAGCTTCAGTATTTCGGATATTGGCATTTTGTACCTTGAGTAAACTGATTTTTGTTGTTGGAACGTAGGTATTTTAGTTGGAGTTATTTAAGAACTTTCGGTATTATGTTGTGTACCCACAAATGGTCATCTACGTTTTTAAGAACAGTTGACATTGACAAAACCTCCTTACATTAACAACATTGTTACCAGTCACGTCACAGATATAATACCAATGTAATCACTTAGATGCTCCTAATGACTTGAGTACAGGAAAATGGATACGTCGTGTCTTTTGAGATCGGATAAATATAGACCAAGCGTCATAGAGAACCTGTCACGCAAATATAGCCTTTAAAGTTAAAATTATAAAGCATTGAACGATGAAGGCCGTATTTTGGTATAGTATAATTGCTCACAAGAGCTCAACTAGTAAACACATAACATTGTAATTAATTCTTAAGTTACGAGTTGGAATACTAATTGGGCTTTTAATAGTGATAGTAAATTACAATTTGCTAGGAGACACAACGGATTGCTAAATATAGTCGTCAAAAGGAACTGTATTTTGCGAACTGATGTGAATTGTAATGCCTGATGTACAGGCATTACAATTGTGATTAGTTAAGTAGAAAGTGTACAAATGTGATTGCTAACTGATAATTCTCTGTGGTAAGGAATAAAAAAAAATACTTTTGAAATTAACTTACGAACTAGGTACTAACTGTAAATTGTGGAAAATACAGTCAGAATTTGGTTCCGAATAATAATACCGAATGTTTATAATACCTCCTTCTAAAACACCGACGTTTGAAACATCGAAAATAATAATAAAAAAAGAACAAAATCCCGATGTTCGCCTGCCTACACTAATCGGGATTTTAGTCTTCGGGATTTCGTACTTTCAATATTTTGTCCATCCGGTATTTGCAACATTCGGTCAAATAAACATTCGACATTTTGTTATTCGGCATTCCGATCATAGTTTTCATGAAATTCGATATTTGTATATGGGTTTCATGAAACGTACTCCAAAATTTGATGCAATTCATATTTTTTTGCCGAAACACAGTTAAAAATGTTCACAGTTGAACCGGAAAACGCATTGCGTCTGCTTTAAATCATCGCAAAACCTATTAACCCGTAATTAATAGCAACGGTAATCGCGTTATTCGCAGCCAATCGCAACTGAACCGCAACTCTGGAGGTCTACTCCAGGAAACAAAATCTCGTTCAATACGGTATCCAATTCAAACCTTTTTGATGAGTCCTTCTTCGTGGTAGCCATTTGCGGTCGAGCTCGGATAGCCTCATAGCTGGACGGTTGTTTCCATTAAAATCTCCAGTTCAGACGACCGAGGTTGCTTCTGTCCTAGGTGGATTGATCGAGCTATGAATATCTAAAAATATAACTAAACTATAAAACTTAGTATAGGTTTTGAACTTGCAGCTTTCTCGAACGAGTGCTAAAGATATTTCCCTACAAACACGAGGAAATAACGCTGGCCAAACGTAAATAAAATTTAATCTGGCTAGTTGAGGTTCTGTCCTACACTTTAAGATTTTTACCGGAGTAAGATTTCACTTTACAATTTATAAGAAAGATATCGGAATAAGTGGGAAAAGCAAATGATGTAATGTAGGATGATGAATGTGGGATCTTAGTAACTGATATTAGCTGAGATAGGACAACCAAATGCATTTTTAATTATGGCAGATGGTCATTGCCTGCTCAAAGTGTCCTATCGCAAGTACTCTACATTACTGAACTTACATTTTCATAGTTCCCTTCACGTCATGAACGCTGAGCGAAAGTGTAGGGAATGGTTCTGTGCATGAGTACAAACTGGAACTGAAACCGTCATCAAGTTTTGATGCATTTTGTACTTACTTTACTAGCAATTTCGGGATGACAATAACTTACAAAACATAACATGGCCATGTACAAATAATTTAGTGCATGACCACGTTATTCATACCTGACTGACAAGAACTAAGTATAGCTTGCCATATCTTACGAGTAGCTTGCTCACGCAGGACAAGCGTTCCCCGATAGTTTTTTGATCGATACAATGGCGTGACCACGGATGGCAAGGCAAAAACATCACGGTCGAACGGAAATTGTATCAAATTGAGCGTACAGTTGCGTTTTGAAGTTTAATATGCAGAACAGCGCTGGAGGACGGTCTGCGCAAACTGCGTCATCAAACTAATTGGTTGCAGTTTTTTGTCCAAAATCGGTAAAAGATTTTTCAGTGGGCTTTTTAGGTAGGCTGTTGGAAACTGATGAAGTCTTTTTGATGGGCTTCTACGGCTCGGTTCATCTCTCTCTGTCTGTATTCTTAAGCCGTTTAATTTCTGTTTCTTTTTAAGATGACTTAAAGATAACTACTAGTTAAATAGTAATGAGGTTAATCTTGTACCGCCAGAAATTACAGTAGGTTTCAAAAAAATATCGACAATTAAAACGACAATTTCAAAAAATGCGTTTTTTCTTTATGGCCGAAGGCTCGCCCCTTACCACGTTGGGTTCAAATTCCCTCGGCGAAATGTGGGCTTTTGAATGTTCCGTTCACCACGACGGCAACAATCAGTGTGCCTCTGACCAACCCATTAGAAATATGGTCGTGAGGGTATGTTATGTTATGTTTTTTTTGTCCTTGCTTTTGCAGCGGACAATTCATGATTTATGACTCCTGGATATGTCTCTTAAGTTTATCTTTGAGTACATGCCATAACATGCGTTATTCATAGTGTTACCTTATTGGTGTTTGTTAATTAGCCTGAACTATAGAGTTTGAAATGACTAAACCCATTACGATGATAACTAAGTACGTCCGTGGACTTGTAAGGAGCCATTCAATTACAAAGTCAATGGTTTGTTAGGTGAATGACTTTTTAACCTTGAAACAATGTATTTATGATCAATTTGCTATGAAACGTAAGAAAGGTAAAAATGTCGTCTTACTTTTTTTATAATTAATGACACCAAAAAATAAGTGCAGCTAATAAAGTGAATTAAGCTTTATAACCCTCTACGAAAAACCATCAAACTGCTAATTCTTTATCTTAGGCATTTTTAAAAATGTATTTAAAAATATCTGACGTTACGATATTAATTGAAACTGTAGGGTAAAGTTTATTTTACGGAGATAATAATAGCAGCGAGTACTGTAATCTCCTAAGTACCATAAAAAGTTCAAACTGACTGACTTGTATATCCACGTACGTCTGAGACTACTGTACCAAGAAACCTATTATTATTAAGAGCCTGTCATTTCCTACTGGAGGGCAAAGGCTTCCCCATCCTGTTTTCACTGCTACCGATTTTGTGCTTTCACCGGCCAATTGCTCAAAAAAGAGTCCAGCTCGTCCCGAAAGAAACCTATAAAAGGGTTTTTTCACATAATTAATTAAAGTGAGGACTGTTAAAGGATTTTAAGAAATATTTTTGTAAAACGTACTCAAAAAAGCTCAATAAATCTGGCTCTATATTCAGTTTCCGAATACACGCAGCAGGAAAATTGAAGTCCTTTGTGAAGCTGACCACATAGAAACGCAAAGAACTTTGCAGTTGTGCAGTTTAAAATATTTACAACGAAACATTTTTCAATCACGTTTTAAATTCATTTTCCTCAACTAGTGACTTGTTACCGGAGTACGTTGAAGTTAAAACAAGTTTACATACGAGAATTGGTTTTGAAAACACATTATAATTTGATTTGATTTCTTGGTACTGTTACTTTTGAGTGTATGTGAAATGTTTGTTATAGAGCAATTGTTAATGTATACATTTAGTGTAAGTTATTTAATAATTGGTTTGTTTACAATAAAACAAAGTGTAGCAAAGTATTTAGCGGCAGTGCTAGCATATAATAATGTGGGTTAAATGCCTAACCGTTTCCAATCTAAACAAAAAATTTGCTGCTCTACGCAAGATAATTTATTACTTTATAGTAGGTAAATAGTTTCAGAGTCAAAAATCAACTTTATGCACGTGTCATTCAATTATAGATGGGCAAACTCTTAACAAAGTTTTAAAAGTAGGTGTTAACTGGAGTTAATTGATTACATTTGTTACTGCCGTCATTAAAAAGGTTATAAGAAAATCATTGTTAAACTAGAAGGAAATATTAAATTTGGTAGAAACAATTTATAGTGTCATCTAGTAATTTAAACAAAAGGTATCATGTATTTATAAATATTTATTTAAAAGATCAGATCAGACCAGAATAAAAAACCATAGAATACTTTGTTCCCACTGTGTTGGAAATGGTTAGTCAAGTTTTTATGCACACATATTCATATTCATTTATTCACTATACATTTGTAACAGAAAGTGAAAATTAAGTAACGTATTTTTTTCTGGATTGTCAAAATCACTAAGCACGATTATGTTTTAAACAATCAGTCAAGGGAATGTCTTAATACTCTTAATAACCAATAGAAATCCTTATTTCCACAAACACCAGTCACAGATTTTTGACTAAGGAATTACTTAAATGTGAAGGAACTATAGTCGGTTCGCGTTAAGAATGCAGTAATTTCATACTTGTCCTTCGATCTAGCTCACCCTCTAACCAATCAAATCGTTCCTTATTAGAAACCCAAGTTCACAGTGCCCAGTTGAACGCATCCTTACAAACGCAACGGTTTTGTTCCTGAGTTTTTATGTGTGTAACGGAAGATAAAATAAAAAAATACTGCATTCTTAACGCAAACATACTATACCTATGTTATGATTGTGTAAAACCTTTTTGTAACCAATTTAGTTGAAAATAAATTCCAATTCTGATTCATTATTAATTGCTATGCAGGGCACGCAGTACTTATTAAAGACAAAATAAATCACAGAGATTTATATTGGTAAGAATGTCAAGGCAACTTTTTGTGTTGTTTCTGACTCTTAAATATTGTATTTGCGCTGTTAAAAATGTTTTTAACGCATTCTTGTCATTACTGTGTGTTCTATCCTGATCCCTAGTCATGTTTTCTATTCTTTCTAACTTTAGTACAAGCAATCCATTTCCTCTCCAAATCGGGGTTGTTTCGTAAAATTCTTGAAGACAAGCTATTTGCGTCAAGCGGAAACTGGCATTAGAATATACGTTGCAGTATTTCCTGTCTGTCGGAAGGCGTCTGAAAGGACTAAATGGGGGGTTCAGCTCACGCCTGCGGGGCTCAGTGTGCTTCTAGAGGCAAGCAACACTTAGGTATATTATGCAATTTGTAAATAGTGTTGTAGAGTTTCTCTTATAGTAGTATTTGCAGTACTATCTATAATTTTACCATCTGCTATCGATGGACTCTCGTCCAGTAATCGATGTTCGACTCCATTTGAATACTTTGATGTTTTATCTCAACTTTTTTTTTACAAAACGACAAGCAGACCGTCTGATGGTAAGCGGTTCCCCAGTCTATGGACTTCAAGAACTTTTTCAAACCCACTAAAAGAACTTGATTTTTTCATAGTTACTACCAATATATTCATATTTGTATTCAGCACTTTACTATGATGTATTTTATCTGAAGAAACCATAAAAAAACATTGGAAAATAAATAAAATAAATAAATAAATATCCTTGGACATTATTCCACACAGCGCCATCTAGTCCCAAGTGGGCTAATTATAGTCCGTTATTATGGATACTAGACAACGGATAAACATACTTAAATACTTTTTCTTTTGTAAATACATACTTAATATACATAGGAAACACCCAGACCAATACAAACAGACATGTTCATGCACACAAATGTTTGTACTGTGTGGGGATCGAACCCGCGACCCTTGGTGTAGTAGCCGACTTCTCAACAATTACACCAAGACGGTCGTCAATACCTTCATGGAAGCGATTTATTTCAGTGCCAACTTTAATTACATAAAGCACTATGATCAGGATACCCTAGACTTTAGAAGTCAAGTATTTAAGGTGTTGTTAGTGAGTCTGTGACCTTCCTGACATTTAAATTATAGAGTAAACAAAGTTAAGTATAACGCTACCATCTCCAGAAAGTCACGAAGCAGGCAATTGACGTCACGTATCTGGTAATTGTAACCGCAAACAGACAAAGTAGAAGTTTAAGGCTAGTTTACAAACTACAGTTACTAGTTTACAGGTCAGTGACCCTTTTGTGTAGCTTATTTTAGATGTAAATATGTATTTATATATAGTGTTAGTGATAGACACAGGACATTACTCCACGCAGCGCTATCTAGCCCTGAATAAAGCATTTTTTTTTCCGAAATATGTACATACTTAAGTTACATTGGAAACACCCAGCCCAGTTCAAACCTACATGTTCATGCACACGCATGTTTGTACTGCGACCAAACCCGTGACCTTTGGTGTAGTAGCCAAATTCTTAACCATAGCAGCAATTGTCAATTCTTGCGCCGTTTGATGGCCAATTCGGTGTACCTAATAATTAAGTTGGCTACTACACCAAATATTGCGTTTTCGATCCCCGCAAAGTAACAACATGTGTATGGATGAACACGTCTGTTCAAAAAAAAAAAGAATTGAACACACATAGTAACATCAGTATTTTTTGTCTTTCCAGTAGTACAGCAGATTTCCAGACTTCAGGTTTATCGAGTCCTCGCCTCGTCTACGGATTTCAGATAGACCCATGATGTCCCAGCGTAACCCACTGATCTCTTCTTACAGCTCTAAAATTTAGAGATTGAGACTGCCAAAACCCTACTCTTTAACTCCTTAACAACAACTGGGCAAAGGAAGATATTAAGAAAAGGAAGTGGAAAGTCACAGCGCGATCTCTACGACGTGATATCTATATTTAAACAAGTTGATCCCGAGCATGTCCCATTGTTTGTGGCAAAAGATTTGCACAAACTTCCACCGGTTACTTTTGACCACATTGATGCAACGAGACTACTAAAAGATATTTTAGTGATACAAAATGAAGTCAAGATAATGAAGGAAACATTTGTGACTGATTCACAGTTATCAGAAATAAAGAATGAACTGAGCAATTTAAGACAAGCATCGGTTGTAAATAATTCTGTAATGAATGTTAACTGTAAAAGAGGGGGAAGTACCAATATTGAAAGTTTCTGTTATGATAGTGGACCGATGGGTCTGCCCCATTTCGAGAAAGAAATTTTACCGAAGACGCCGCAGATTTATCAAGTCATCGAGTCAGCAACAGAGCGCGAACCTAGCGAGCACGTCCCGGTCTTGTCACACCAGCGGGATTGTGCGATGTCCGAGCATGCGACTATGCTTGATGCCAGTTTTAGTAGAGAGAGTGCTCCGTCCTTGTCATGTCAACAAATCGTTGAAGAGGCGTCTCAACTCGCAACACTGCATCCAGCGTACTGTACTGATCCCGTAAAAAATCCGTGCCCGAACACAAGTGACGTTTTACGAGTTATAGGGTCAGAAAGTTGCGTGGAATCCCAAAAAAGACAATGGCACAGTGTGTAATGAACGAAAGAGCATGGAAGAAAGAGGTTGTGCCGGAGGAATGGCAGTATGTGCAGAGAAAGAGGTTGAGAAATAGATTGATTGGCGCAGAGGGAAAAGCTGTATCGCAACCAAATGAGAAATTCAAAGCAGCGGACACTCGAATTCCATTATTTATCAACAATGTAGATAAAGAGACATGTGAAGCGGACATTTTGCACTACATAAAGCAAAAAACCAATATAGCATCTGTAACATTGAAGAAAATATTAATGAAGAAACAAAGACATTATAATGCGTATAAAATATTTGTACCGCAAAACAAACTGTCAATGTTTTTAAATGATGACTTGTGGCCAGAAGGTATACGTTTTCGCCGATTTATATATTTTAAAAGAAATAGTAGAGATGAAAACGAGAACACTAATGGAAATTCAGCTGTTATTGACGAGAAACAACAGGTACAATATGAATAAGACAGCTAAATTTGTAACTTTTAATTGTAGATCGGTTACACGATCTGTAGAGTGTGTACGAACTCTCTGTCGATCAGCTGATATTATAGCACTGCAGGAGACTTGGTTGCTACCACAGGATATTCCATACCTGGGTAGTATTGATGCCGATTTTCAGTATACTGGTAAATCTGGGGTAGATACGAGCGCCGGGATCCTGCGAGGAAGACCGTATGGTGGTGTTGCGCTCTTATGGCGCAAGAGTCTTTTCAAGAATGTGTCGGTAGTGCAGTGCGTCAGTGTGCGGTTAACGGCCATAAAGATAGTGCTGGCCGAGAGTGTACTTTTAGTGTTCAGCGTATACATGCCTACAGATTCAGTTGACAATCTAGCTGAGTATACAGAGTGTCTCGGTGAGATTTCTGCCATTGTACAGGAGTGTAACATCGACACAGTGTTTATATTGGGGGACTAAAACGCACACCCGGTTACCCGTTTCGGTGACGAGCTAAAGGTCTTTTGTGAGGAACAGAGTTGGAAATGCGCCGATATTGACTTTTTGGGATGGGGATCAGACTCGTTCACATACGTCAGCGATGTTCATCACTCTAAACGCTGGTTGGATCATTGTGTTGTATCAGAGGCTGGTTGGAAAGCGATAGTAAACATTAAAATACAACACAATGTTTATTGGTCAGACCACTTCCCATTGGCAATTGAATGTAAGCTCAGTTTAATAGGATGTAAATATACATGTGATGAAAGGGAGTTCAACAATGTTGTGTGGGGAGAAAGAAACTCTAATGAGATACAAAGATATGGTAAACTTTGTAATGAGGCATTAAGAGATGTCGATTTTCCGGTAGAGTTTAAAGACTGTTGCGATAAGCTTTGTAGTAACTTAGACCACATGATAGTTATAAATTCTATGTATAGAAATATTGTAAATATTTTAAGTAGTGCCGCTAAACAGAGTTGTAAGAAAAGGTTAGCAAAATATAAAAAGCAGGTGACTGGCTGGAATAAGCACGTAAAACAAGCTCACGGGGAGGCCCGACTGGCTTACATAAATTGGACTCTCGTTGGGAGACCTAGAGCAGGCCCGGTGTTTGACGGTATGGTGAGTAGCAGAAAAGAGTTTAAGAAAAGGTTAAAGTGGTGTCAGAACAATGCTGACCAAATAAAACTAGACATCATAGCTACTCATCATTCTGTCAAGCAGTTTGGCAGGTTTTGGAAACACACAAGTAAGCTCAGCCCTAAGTCGGGTTTGCCGGTGAGCGTTGAGGGTGTGTGTGAACCTGGGGATATTGCTAACCTTTTTAGGAACCATTTTAAGGTTAAGACGGCATCGGGATTATCGGAGGAATCATCGCCTCTGAAGGTACCAGCAGCGGATTGTCTGGTGCGGTTTACAGCTGCAGAGGTGGCAGCGGCAGTGAAGAACATGTCTCGTGGAAAATCGCCTGGGCATGATTCGCTCAGTGTTGAGCACTTGCAGTACGCTGGTGTTCATTTGCCCAGAGTGCTGGCCATGTTCTTCACTTTCTGTGTCAGACACTCCTACCTGCCTGAAGAGATGATGAGAACTCTGGTGGTACCTATTGTTAAAAATCGTACAGGTGATGCTTCCGATATACATAATTATAGACCCATATCATTGGCCACAATTATATCCAGGGTGATGGACAGTATGCTTGATGACCAACTCGACAAACATCTTACTCTGCATGATGCCCAGTTTGGTTTCAGATCGGGACTGTCTACAGAGACAGCAATACTTTGTCTCAAGCATACTGTTCGTTACTACACAGACAGGAAAACACCTGTCTATGCATGCTTCTTGGACCTGTCAAAGGCGTTTGATTTGGTGTCGTACAGTAAACTGTGGGAAAAACTGTATAGTGAGACGACAATGCCTAGAGAACTCGTAGAATTGCTTCACTACTGGTACAGCCACCAAAGCAATACTGTAAGGTGGGCAGGGTCGCTATCCGAACCGTACAGGTTGCAATGTGGAGTGAGGCAGGGGGGATTGTCCTCGCCTCGACTTTTCAGTCTGTATGTGAACGGGCTGATTGAGGAGCTCAGTGGCGCCATGGTTGGCTGCTCTGTAGACGGCACATTTGTAAATAACATAAGTTACGCCGACGACATGGTGCTGCTCAGCCCGTCAATAAATGCCCTCAGGAAGCTAGTGCAGATATGTGAAAGGTATGCAGAGGCCCATGGTCTCCGGTACAACGCCAGTAAAAGCGAGCTGATGGTGTTTAAGGCAGGAACCAAACATTATCCCACGGTACCACCAGTAACGCTATGTGGTTCCCCGCTCAAGCTGGTTTCAGAATTTAAGTACCTAGGACACTGGGTCACTGCAAACCAGCACGACGATATGGACGTGGAGAGGGAGCGGAGGGCGCTGGCGGTCAGAAGCAATATGCTGATCCGCAGGTTTGCAAAGTGTACTAAAGGCGTTAAAGTGACGTTATTTAGAGCGTTTTGTCAGTCATTTTATACATGCAGCCTGTGGATCCAATATACAAAGAAGGCCTATAGCGTCCTGCGCATTCAATATAATAATGCTTTCAGGGCGCTGATGGGGCTGCCGCGCTACTGCAGTGCTTCTAAAATGTTCGCAGAAGCAAGCACAGACGACTTTTACGCACTGATGCGCAAACGAGTGTCATCGTTATAGAGTAGAGTTCGCGCCAGCCCCAACAGCATTCTGCGAACTGTTGCGGATAGGTTCGACGGGTCGTTCTTACGACACTGGACGACTTTGCACGTCAAACCGTCTAACCTAGCTGCAAAATAATTAATTAATTGTAAGAATAGTTTATAAATACAGCCTACTAACATAATTTTAAGCTTTATTGTTACTAACTTTAACTTTATGGAAAATGTAAGAGTGATGTTTCCGAAATAAATGATATCATTATTATTATTATAAAATCCTCTCTTCGGTCCTCAAGTTGCGGACATTGCGTGTTACCAGGGCTAGTTGTCATTTGAAACAACGACCCAATAGTATGAGTATTCGTTACTTAAAAGCAAAAAAGGCGATATCCATTTATTCACACTTCGGATAAGTTTGCTATATTCCCTTTTACTAGGTACGAGGCAATCACGTCATACAAATCTCATTACATTTGAATAATTTTTCGATTCCATACATTACTTCACGGCGAATACCTTATTACGAGTACATTTCAGAGATATAAAATAGAAGACGATTGTATGGTTGTTCTAGTGTAGGAACCAAAACTGGGACAGTATTACATAAACGGCCTATATACGTCCCACTGCTGGGCATAGACCTCACCTCAACTATGAGGTGGAACAAGCCATACTCCAACCCCGCGTGTTGCGGATTGTTGGGGGGGTGTAAGGTTAGTGAGCAACCTTAATGTCAGATGTTATCAAGCCGCCCTAAGGCCTCTGACGAGGCATCTGGCGACGTCAACCGGGACCAACTTCCTAACGTGCCTTCCGAAGCACGGAGATGCCCGAAATACACCTCACTAAATTTCAGTCAGTTTCGGTTAAAAAAGTGTAGATCCAAACTCCTTCCTCAATTCGAAGCGACACCTGCATGACCTGGCATCATCACGACGCAGAGCGAATCCTAATGAGCCACATTGTCCATAGACACAATGGAATGTCGCACATAATTGGCAATGACACGCTAACGCCGGTAGACTCTTTGTGTGCTCAAATGTTAGACTTTGAATCTGACTTTTGATCATTGTATCACAAATATTCGCTTTGGATATATTATGAGGGGAATTTGAGACCAATGCGTTATGGTCGCAGAAATGTTATTCAATGATTGGAGAGCGTCGTGGCCCAACAGCGATCAAGAACACTAGCAACTCAGATAGCGGCGTTAAGCTTAGGCGAAATGTGGGCTTCTGGATGTTCTGTTCACCATGAGGCAACAATTAGTGTGACTCTGACTACTCCGCTTGGGATATTGGGGATGGGGATATGGGATTGGGACCGGGTACAAAAACCATTGCCCTGACCGTGAAACCTTCACTTTTTTAAACACTTAAATACTTTTGACCCGCGGTTAGTTTTGTACGTGGTCTCCCCTACAAACGTTGAATGCAGTCAAGTACCCATCGTTCTGGAATTGGAAAATGAACGTACAACTGAAACTACTATACCTAACTTGAAAGTTGGTGCAAAGGTTCATTTCATGATCTAAATGAGCACCAAGAGCGGATTTTTATCAAGTTAGTTAAAAAAGAGTGAAGTCCAGACATTAGATTATTATAATGGTGTCTTATAATGGTCTCTACTAATACTCTCAAAGACATTTCATACTCTGTTTTTACCATATAAACTTGTTTTGACGTCCATTTGCCGTTGAGATTTGTGAGACCCACCATTCGGGTCGAATGCATGATCTGTGATTTTGCTTGATTTATCTGACAAATAATTACAAACTATATAAATAAGACAAAGAAACAAATATTTACAATAAAAAAACGTTATCCAAACTGGGCATTTGCGGCATCGACCCCAGATTGTTCGATTATCGATTCTGACAAATTGTGTTAAATGACTGTGTTTAGCTTTAAGTTAATATTCATAATATTAGAGGTATGTAAAACTGAAAACTTGTTTATTTTATGTTCAGAATCAGGTGTTATTTTCTCACTGGTTTCTAGAAACCCCTTGAAACCCCTTGTGTTATTCAAAACTTTCTATGTCCACAAACATACTACTCGATGAACATGTTGTTGAAGACTTGGGGCGGTTGGAGCTGAAGTATAAAGTTACAGGCTTCGCAAAACAATGGCTAGTCCAGGTTCCACGATGTCTATCGATTCTTACGACGGGTATATGGTACAGTGGTTCCTATTAAGAAACTTATAAGATAAGATAAAATATGAATTCAAAGAATATGGTTACATGGATCTTAAAATAAATAGAGAGCACAACATATTCTGCCACCTTTTGCTGGCGTAGAAATAATGAACAATTCCCGCAGTTCAATTAACATTCAATATTATCATTATTTAGTTAAAATTATTCAAAATACATTATAAATCATACACATTAGAAATAAAAATATAAAACAAAAAGAAATCACAATTATATTAATCACCCTATTGTCCCTCTAAAGTCGTCAGTTAGATGTCAAACATTGAATCTTTTATGTTGATGTCAAGGTATTCTTTAATAGATTGAAGCTGCTAAATGTATCAAATAACATTACTGCTGAGCTTCTGAAGGCAGGTGGAAAGCCGGCTCTTAAAGTCCTTCAGCGGCTATTTAATTCCGTGTTGTTCGAGGGCACAACGCCTGAGGCATGGAGCAGAGGTGAGGTGGTGCTGTTCTTCAAAAAAGGAGACAACATCTTGTTGAAGAACTATAGACCCATCTCGCTTCTGAGCCATGTCTACAAGCTGTTTTCGAGGGTCATCACGAACCGTCTCGCGCGCAGGTTCGACGACTTCCAGCCTCCCGAACAAGCCGGATTCCGAAAAGGCTTTAGTACCATAGACCACATTCATGCGCTGCGGCATATTGTACAGAAGAGCGAGGAGTACAATCTGCCACTCTGCTTAGCGTTCGTGGACTATGAGAAAGCCTTCGATTCGATCGAGACTTGGGCGGTGCTGCAGTCTCTCCAGCGATGCCACATTGACTATCGGTACATCGAAGTGCTGAAGTGCTTATATGCGAACGCCACCATGTCAGTCCGAGTACAGGAGCAGAGCACGAGGGCGATTCCTTTGCAAAGGGGCGTAAGACAGGGAGACGTCATTTCTCCGAAACTGTTTACGGCCGCATTGGAAGACGCCTTCAAGCTCCTGGAATGGCAAGGACTCGGCATCAACATAAATGGCGAGTATATGACTCACCTTCGGTTTGCCGACGACATAGTGGTCATGGCAGAATCGCTGGAAGAGCTCGGCAGCATGCTCAAGGACCTCAATCGAGTCTCTCAACAAGTGGGCCTAAAAATGAACATGGACAAGACGAAGGTCATGTCTAACGCCCGTGTTACGCCCACTCCAGTATCTGTTGGAGGCTCGATTCTCGAAGTTGTCGACGAGTATGTGTACTTAGGACAAGTGGTCCAAGTAGGTAGGTCCAACTTCGAGAAAGAGGTAAATCGTCGAATCCAACTCGGCTGGGCAGCGTTCGGGAAACTGCGTAACGTCTTCTCTTCCGACATACCTCAGTGCCTCAAGACAAAGGTCTACAACCAGTGTGTGTTGCCAGTGATGACATATGGATCTGAGACATGGTCACTCACTATGGGCCTCATAAGAAGGCTCAAGGTCACCCAACGGGCTATGGAGAGGGCTATGCTTGGTGTTTCCCTACGAGATCGAATCAGAAATGAGGAGATCCGTAGGAGAACGAAGGTCGCCGACGTAGCCCAGCGTGTTAGCAGGTTGAAGTGGCAGTGGGCGGGGCACATAGCTCGAAGGACTGATGGCCGTTGGGGCCGGAAAGTCCTCGAGTGGAGACCATTCGAGGCCAAGCGCAGCGTGGGACGCCCGCCCGCAAGGTGGACGGATGACCTCATAAAGGTCGCAGGGTCTCGGTGGATGCAGGCCGCCTCCAACCGGCAGCTCTGGAAATCTATGGGGGAGGCCTATGTTCAGCAGTGGACAACATGTGGCTGCTGATGATGACGATTATGATGAACAATGAGAGATTTTATGTTTACGGAAATTGAATAAACCTAGAAAATTCTAATTACTAATGGGCCTTGAGGCTAACTTGTTCATCGTAGTTTCTAGTACCTACTCACATGGTGACGTTTTATCGATAAGACGTGATTAACTACCGCTACTGTTATTTAATGTTTTCGTTACGCTTACGATTCAGTGACGAATGATTTTAAATATTCACAGTGCATAAAGAGTACTTTTTTTTAATATGTGATTTGTTTATGTAGTAACTAACCTCAGACGTGACTAAGTAGTAAGACGTAAGTTTTGCTGTGATTGCAAAGTGTTCGTACCTGAAAGGTTAGCATAAACGATTCATGAAACGAAATCAAAGATCTATTATAACATTTTGTCATTCTACTAGGCACTCTGGTAACAATTGTCAATCATTCACTTCATCATCATTCACTTTGTACTGTAAAACGATGGACGATTTAAAAAGAGTAACTGTTGAGTTTCTTGCCGGATCTCCTCAGTGGAAACAGCCTTCCTATGCCGGTGGTAGAGTCCCACTAAGTACATGTATTACATGTATTATAGGTATTGTTTAAATTATAGTATTATTATATTGTTATGTTTATTAAGTATTTAAAATTAAGATTCTTGACGATTCGAAAGTACTGTGTAATGGTATACTTGAATAAAGAAATATTGAATATTTTGAATATAGGTTCTTCTTCACCGATAGTCATAGTAAAAGCCTCTAGTGAAGGTCACATGGTTCAAATACGTGCCCAGATATTTATCAATGTCACAAGTTAAGTTTCTCTGACGAACAAAGCAAAGGATTGGTTTCCAATCTCAGCTGTCATCAGCACAGCTCAATCTGAGGTTGTAATTAACTGCTGCTTATAACTAATGCTATTAACAAGTCAAGTCAAAGGATAGTTGGCATGTCGGGAAATTAACGAGATTCTCAATTGATTTAATTGCCTAGCTGGCGGGATTGGTTCAGCCGGTGGAACCTTTGTAACACGTTTGTGGCTAATAACATTCGTTTTAAAACGGATCTAACTAGCTTGATACGGTTGGGTTGTAGGAAAGATGTAAAAATTTAGACGTTCCCCAATGAAAATTTTCGCATTAATTATTGAATTGTTATGGTTACCTATCATAAGTACGAATTTTCTTTTCCCGAATTTCATTTTCCCGAAAACGTTTCGCTTTTTTTCGTTCGGCATTTTTTCATTTCCCGAAATGACGTGTGCCACTGTATCAGTTGACCAATTATCAACTGGATTTTTTTCGCTTGCCAGACGTGTTATTAGGCCACAGAACGTTTAACCGAAGTGATGATTGGCCGAAATGACACTTGTCCGAAGTATTGTTTTACAGAACAATCATTAGACTACTGTTTTGATTGCCATTTATATTTAGTTTACCAAACGATCATAGAAAAGTTACGGGTTTAATGCAAGCAGCACAAAAGCAGACAAGGATTTTTTAGATTTAAAATAAAATAAGAAATTGACACCATGTTCGCAGGCAAACAGCATGCAAGTATTCAACATGCAATTTTAAAAGGAAAACACAAGAATTCTGTCACGGCTCCGGCATTACGGGGCTCCGGCGGTTCCTCGCGTGCTAATCGTCGCAGATGGCTTTCGCTCAGCACCGAAGCTTCGGCTTTTTGGCCGGCTTCGCCGGCCAGCCTCAGCCGCGGCGCCTCGCTCTTAGCCACCTGCTCCTCAGCCCGCGGGCCGCCTCGCCCCTCCATGCCTACGCGCTTTTAAATAACACTCTTGGGGTAGGGCAAAACAAGTACTTACCACGTGGTGTCGGGGTTGACTGAGTCGGATTCGCCCTGAAGTTGAGATTAATGAAAATCGACGTTAACGAGACGTTGAACGTTATCGTACAGTAGTTGTGGCCTAGTAATATTCGGTAAAATAAGATTTAGGCAAAGTGATCATTTGCCAAATAAGTCATCTGGTAAACGAAAAAAGTTGAAAAAAGACTTCGGGCAATAGTAAAAAGTTTATTGTGAAATTCGGAGTAACGTACTTCGGTAAAACGATACTTATGTCAAAAGAGACTGCGACGGGTTAGAAATATGTCAAACAATACATCTGGCAAATGAAATGTTGGTCAATAGTTTTCAGTCAAATGAAATTCGGACTAGTAAATTTCGGACAAGTGACGGGTTCCCGAATTGTTATGTTTAGAAAGTAAGATCCTGTTATTAGTAGTCGGTTTTGTTTTAGATAATAAACTTATTGTGTTTTTTCGAAGTTTATAAAATATATTAGAATACTTAAAAAATATTAAAAAATGAGAATAAAACAGTAAACAGTTTATTATCTTGTTTAGAGAAATTTAAAATAGACTCAGTTCTGATCTGCCCCCTTGTGAAATTAAAACTCAGTACCGGCCTTTGAAATATGGCAATTACCTTTATTTAAAGTTTCTAACCACTTCGTTAGATAGGTATGTTAAAATAAAGGCTCAAATTACGCAATTAACAAATTGATGCGGGCAGATAATTAAACATTACAACATCAACTGCAACAGAATCAGTTGAATATTGTCTGGCATTAACCCAGCGACTATTCGGATTCGGATTTCATTGGCTATGATATCTAAATTGAACAAGCATAGTATTCGGTAGCCTTGCATCTGCCAACCGGGGTCCTTGGAGCTAGTCATGCATCACAACAGCGGAGAGGAGCCAAAAACTCCAATAAGAATAAGAGAAAAATTCAATAAAATATTAATAATAATAATTCATGAATATAATAAAAATACGACTATTCACAGATTGAGTCACCCTGAATAAAAAAAAAAGGGAAGAAAACTGATTTTCTATAGAAAAAAAAAGTTGACCAATTTACTCGTACGTACAGTCCATTTCTCAAACTTCTTGAAGTGCTTTATGTCTTTAGCAGCGGTGTCACTGGCTAAGATGGATGCTGAGCCATGCTCAACCCATGCTCAACCTTATTGAATTAACTGATCTGTTTGCGCAAAGTATGGTTTTGACAGTACCACCAGACTTCCAGCTTCAGTACCACCAGAACGTGAGGTGAACGGGAAGCTCTCAACCCCTTATATACCGCTTGCAGCCGCTGCTCTAGAAATATTTGGGGAAAATAATGATCTTTGTGACAATGTAAGTACTAGGTTATATTATTTTAGCATTAGAGATAATGGATTATCATTTTTGCCAAATAAAACATTTTAACAATTCAGAAGGTATTGGCATTCAATTCAAAATCGACCGTTATTACATATTTACTGCTACACAGTACGTACATTAAGATAGGAAAACCATAAAAAGACATTTGATCTTGATTTAGGCCGATCTGTTAATGGTCTTAGTAGCTCATTGGTTAGTGCAGTCGCCCGGTTTGCGAAAGACGCGGGTTCGATTCCCGGCTGAAGCCAAGATCGAATGTCTTTTTCTGGTTTTCCTATCTTAATGTGTGTAGCAGTAAATATGTAATAACGGTCGATTTTGAATTGAATGCCAATACCTTCTGAATTGTTAAAATGTTTTATTAAATTATACATAACCAATACAAACACGGTAGTCGCTGCGCAAACATTAGTTCGGACTTGTATTAGCGTAGTATTATCTACCAACGAGCCGGAAACCAGCTGTTTGAGTTTATCATGAATAAATGGACCGGAATCAACAATGATCTCCTGAATTGGTTGCATTCAGTTTTATTTCGTTAAATGTGCAGAAATTGTTAAAAATTTGTTCATTCAGTATTTTCTCTAGGTATCTACATGAAAGATCATGTTTGCAGTGAATTTGTTCGTTCGAAACGTTCATTGGACTGTTTTAACAGAAAGATCATCATTAAATCTCAGCTGGATAATACTAAAAATCACACAAATGCGAAAGATGTAGATATGAAGCCGAAGTGGAGTTATGGCGGGAATCCGATGGTTGACCGCCCGTGGACCGTGGCTGACCACCGATCGGGGCCGAATGCCTCCCGAAGGCGTCCGCGCTCCAAAAGTAAGCATTGCGAACATTTTTATGTTTTACCCGACAAAAGAATAATTTTCTCGCGAAAAAAATACAGCAGGCCATGAATATAATATGAAGAAAAAAAACCTGCTTATTAATAAGCTAACTAAGCAACCTGCAGAACTGAGTACGTTCATTAGCTAAACTGAAGTGGTATTTGCTTAGCGTAGCATTAATTTCACTTGAGTTGACATGTTTTAGTGTTTGAAACTAGATACGGGGGAAAACAAACAAGTTTATCAACTCTAAGTAGTTTCTAGAAGAGGGACTTACCTAGTTAGGACTACCATACAAGATTGAATTCTTCTACAAGTGGCAGTGAAATCAAATGTATTTATTTTATTATAATTAAAATATTATTATTATTAACTTAATGACAAAAACCATTCTCTACTAATAAACCTAAGACCAAACAAACAAACTAAGACTAAACAAGAAAAAAAACCCGACAAATATGAAAAAATTAAGTTCTACAGAATAATATAGTTTTCGCAAACAACCGTAACCGCTTTCAAAAATATTTGAAAAAAGTAAGTACATAAAGAGACAACACGTGTTCAGTCATTTATCAGAGATCAAAAAAATTTGGCTAATTTTTGCTAATCACCCTGTATAAGTATACTGTACTGTGTACTGTACTGTGTGTATTTAACTGTTGCTCTCGTCCAACAGCTAGTTGTATTGTTGTGTATTGTCATGAAGTTTCCTCCAACCTGTGTTGTTATATCACATGTAACAACACTGGAACAACTATACGAAAACCGTTTACTATTACGCCAACAATTTAAAGTTCAAGTTACTGTAAGTCGGCGTTGCTTCTAGTGTTGCCATACTATCGCTAGTTTGGCTATCGACAGCTGGCCTCGATAATCATAGGCCTATCGATGGTAGGCCTCAGTTTGGTACAATACTATAGGCCTACAACAATACCATTGATAGTATTGCAGTTCAAAATCGAATGCATTTTCGATAGCGTAGCTACTATACCCGCTGAAAATTGCAAGAACAGTTGATACTATGGATAGTATCGATACTGTCGATAGCTTTATCCTATCGATAGTAACCTTCGACTAAATAGTATTGTTAAATAAAATTAAATTCCATTCATTTCTTTATTTGAAGGCAACAGATTTAATTTTAAATTTAGTTTTTTTTTCTTTTCTTTTTGTACACACTGTCTCAAATTGTCAAACTTTAAGAATTCGTATCCTGTCACCATGGTCTGCTGGAAGAAATCTCTTATTAGAGATAAGCTCACCTGTACTTTTTGTATTCTAATTTTTCCAATGTAACTATATTTTTGTGTACGAACTAATAAATAAATAAATAAATTGATTGCTAACGAAAAATAGGTTAATAAAATAGTGCAAAAAAAACCGGCCAAGTGCGAATCGGACTCGCGCACCGAAGGTTCCGTACAAACCTGCAAGGTTTACAAAGCTGTTTCTTTTGATTGCGTTGACATAGAAGTTTGATTTTGTTACAGCTTAAAGGTGTTATAGACCTGAGTATTCGGTATGAATTTCAATTTAATACCTTTACGCGTTTATGAGGAAATGGGTAGTTAGTTTAAAATTATTAAAAAAATATATATTATGTGATGTAACTAAAAAATTATAGTTTTCGTAATTTTTCCTTTATCTATGCTATAAGACGTTGCTTCGTACCAAATTTCAAGATCCTGAGTTCACGGGAAGGACCCTGTAGGTTTTGATTCCCTTGCAAGTGTCGAAAATTTGCGGCATAAACGGCTGTATCTTTTGATTGCGTTGGCTTAGAAGTTTGATTTTTTCACAGCTTCAAGGGACAGTAGACCTGAGTAATTGATATAAATTTCAGCTTCATACCTCCACGTGTTCCTGAGAAAAAGGGTTCTTGACAGACGGACGGACGGACAGACGGACAAAATAAAAAAAGGTGATAAAAGCAATAAAGTGAATTCATTGCAATCTGTTTACATAAAACGTACTTAAAAATAAAAATGAATGCAATAATTTAATTGTTTATAACAATACTATTGACTCGAAGGATAAAACGTTCGATAATATCGATAACGCATTCGAATTGACCAGCAATACTAACTGTTGAGGCGCGATTATCGACCTCCTTGAACATGGAGTCACCTCAATGCATTTTACTTCTTTTTCTTTTGTCTTGTCAAAATTGACTTACTAACATGGCCGCGGATAGGCAATTTCATTTTATAATTTCTTTTGTAAAACATTATGTAATTCATTAATTATTAACAAATACAACCTTCTACAACATTTATGGAGTCAGATCATTCAGTTCAAAACACCCATCTTCGCCAAGAAACACTAACGATAGGCCTATAGATACTATTGCTTTTATTCAAATATTGATAGTCTATCGATACTAGACAATCGAACGGCAACACTAGTTGCTTCAATTTAACCGAATTACCAGGAGCAGTTGCGGTAAAACCGATTATTGTGCCGAATAACAGCAGCGGCCATTTTGGATTAGTTGGAGCACTTTGGTACTTAGGCCGTCCATGTAGGGTAAGGGCTATAATGAGTGAACACTCAAGGTGTTATAGAAAAACAACATAATCTATTTCGAAATTTTGTGAGAAGGCAATAATTCGTTATAGCTTAAAATCAATATTTGCATATTGATTTCATAAAATAAATCAATAATGATTGCCAAAATGTACGACATGCTCAAGATACTTATCGTCTTAACAGTAAGGTGAAGGAGACAAGATACCGCAAAATATGAGTGTCGTAGCACCTGCTATGGATGGTCTTTGGCAAAAACTTTTTGATCCGACTTCGAGAGTAAAAATATTTTTTTTTACCTTGTTTTAATTGTACTAAATAAACGAATTATCGTTTTTTTAATTTTTCCATAACCATCTTCCTTACAGTCTTATGTATGTAAAATAGCTATTTCAAATACTGATTTATATTAGCGTCTGTAACTTTAGCAGCCACAAGTTGTCTGTTTAACTTTTTACTGTTTTTAAAGTTTGCTCACATGCCCACAGTCAGCGAGGATCTTCGCCAATAAAATTCCAACCTATGTCGTATTCTGATGCATAAGCTATATTATTGCAAAGTTTCAATAAAATACATCCAGTAGTTTTTACGTGAAAGAGCGTAATCGATGGATGTGTGTGCCGTGTTGCACACACATCCATCGATATATACAAACTTTCGCATTTATAATGTAAGTAGGAAGTAATAAATAGGCCAGAAGTTAGTATCAATATTATCACAGTCATAACACTACTGTGGTACTGAAACGGTTATTGAGTAAGCGTCAGCAGTGATTTGGGATATATGGCGGCGCCGCTCTCAAGGAAGTGATGTGGTGAAGTTCAAAGACATGGAGCGGTTTTTCGTTTGTAACAGCAGTTAATTTTACCCTTACATAAATGGCCTATATACGTCTCACTGCTGGGCACAGGCCTCAGCGAGGTGGTGCGAGCCATACTTCAACACGCGGGCTCGGTGCGGATTGTTGGAGGGGTGTAAAGTTGTTAAGAGAGCAACCTTGGCAGATGTTATCAAGCCGCCCTGGGCCCTTAATTTTGGTTCAAATTCGCTTGTCGAATAGTTTGTATGAATATTTCACCGTATGATTGTAAAATCCATCAGACTACTTATAACTTAAGCGATGGCATTGTTATTTATTTATTCATACTTCAATGCACAAACAAGTACAAAAGGCGGACTTAATGCTAAAAGCATTCTTTACCAGTCAACCATCGGCCGAGACGTGCTGTTGGCGGTGCTAAAATCAAAATTGGAAAGAAGTAGTAGACTAAGTATAGCCAATTGAAGGAAAAATAAACACTTCAATTCAATTGTGAACTTCAAAATGTTCGGCATAACGGTAGCATCAGTGTGCCCCTCTGAAATATGGTCGTAATAAATGTCATATTCCAATTCGGTTTCAATTTTCTACACAGCACAATTCCAAATTCTATTTCATCATTTTTTGGCCTACAAAAAAAACCCTTTGTGCCTTTCACGTTCCAGTTCAGTAGTTACGACTGTAAACTGATACACGGGGTGAAAAGTTTTCAAGGCTGAAGCTATGCCGGTGGGGTTGCTAACAGCTAGTGAAGCACAAATACAAAAAAAAACGGCCGAGTGCGAATCGAACTCGCTAGGTAAGGTTGCTACTCTTTGCTCATTGCAAAAATATTACCTTAGTTGAATGGGAGCCAACTTTTATTTTTATTTTCTTCTAATTTAACTATTCATTTTGAAAGATAGGTAATTTAAAACTTTATATTCTGTTAAAATTTCAAGAGAGTATACCTATCTGTTACCGTTATTAACATTGAACAAAAAAACGAAAAAAAACGCCTTCATTGTATAACCATACAATGAACGTGTTTTTTTTTAGTTTCATTATTATTATATATTTTTACTTTTAGTATTTGTTGTTATAGCAGCAAAGGAAATACATCGGAGATACAGCCTGGTGACAGACGAAGAAACAGACAGACTGCGGAGGCTTAGGAATAATAAGGTTCCGTTTTTATCGTTTAGGTACGGAATCCTAAAAACCGATACGTATTTTGAGCCCGTATATTTCACGTGGCCCAGGAAACTGTGAACTGTGTTTATTGTGGCTATAATACAACACAGAGTGACTAACATCAGTTAAGTATTTCTTTTTGCAGCAATCAATTATTTATGCAAACATTATCAAAATCATATTCAGATTACAATAAAATTGGATGTTATTAATAAATTCATTAGGTGTGTCTTTCACAATCCCAAAGAGCATTTTACTTTAATGTTGAAATTTTCTTCTGACGTTATGATCCGAGTGTAATCAATAACTAAAACAAAAAATAATTTATAAACCCACTTAATAATAAAATAAAAAAGCAAATGTTCTAGGCTACTGCTAACAACCAATTACCTTATTTTCTATAAGTTCTGTTTTTTTACCGATTTACATGTAATGTAATTTGTAGCGTATTTTTACTCAAATAAGATTTAGAGAATCCTGAAAGTCTTCTCGTATCGTATCTTCCTAAGGTTTTTATACTTCAGATTAGTCAGCTTATCGCTGTCAATTTAATACGAGGACACTCGCGTAGACAGCCTAGAAGATGGATCGAGGCTACCAAAGACGCCAAATTCTGTGGCAACGCAAAAAGTAATTTATAATGTGCTAGTAAATATCAAAATGCTTAGGCAACATTTTATAAATTTATTGTAACTAACTAGCGTCGGACCTTCGCTAAAGAGTTAAGCATTACCCCATCGGGAGCAATTTTGCAGTATTAAGGAGCGTACAGTCTCCAATTTTATTACTGAATAGTGACCACCTGTGGCTTTGCTTTCGGTATTTTAGTGTTAACATACCCTCACGACCATATCCCTAATGGGTTAGTCAGAGGCGCACTGACTGTTGCCGTCATGGTGAACGGAACATTCAGGATTTAGTGTTAACGAATAAAAATATGAATGTCTGAGTGAAATTTATTGAGCTGCCTGATCGATCAGCTATGCAAGTGAATCGGCAATACACGCCAGGTTGGATAAGGGATGGGTGACCACTCCGACTGAAGTTTTGACATGTATCTTTCGGGCATGACGTCCGTGTTTCGTAAGGCATGTTAAGCAGCTCTAACTTCCCAGATGTCAGTATTGTTAAGCCTAGTCTGCGACCTATAGGACGATAGTAACCTAAAACCGTTCTGGGTTTATAAAATGTTTCATTTATTTATTTTGCACAAGCGGCCGGCCGCGACTTCGCCCGCGTAAACTAAAGTTTTTTTTTATAAATTGTAGCCCATGTCAGATTCAGATGTAAAAGCTTTATTATAGTGAAGTTTTATTAAAATCGATTTAGTAGTTTTTACATGAAAGAGCAACTCGGGACATCCATCCAAACATACAGTTTTTCGCATTTATAAATTAGTAGGATTTTCTAATACAAAATTAGGCTTTTCTGTCTATTCTCATCTGCTAGGTTCTGTTGTAGATAATATTATCTATTCATGAAGATATTGCGTTGTTTGCCAAACTGTCCATCTATGTTTCAGATATTTTTTATGCTCATAGGTAGTAAAACAAGAGTGCACATAAATTAAGTATGTTTACGACAAGTTGCGAATATTACATAGATTGTGTTGTTTTACTGCAGCATGGATTGAGGGCAACGTGGGAAGGCAACGATTTGTCTAAGAAAAGTTTCTTGTTAACTTCAAGAGCAGATGTAACCGCTTCGATTATTTCGATAAATGCATAACATAAACGGCCTATATACGAGTACGTCCTACTGCTGAGCACAGGCCTCATCTCAACTATATAAATGCGCCACGGGCACCGCTTCAATTACATTATAATGACCAATATCTATATAAAAACCTCTCTGTCGACTCCTGCTGCAGCGGCTAATCTCAATGAAATTAATCAGGGACACAACAGATATTAAAGTTCACAATTCTGTGCACAAAGCACAGGTGCACTTTTTCTTCCATTAATTTTCTATGAGCTTATGTGGCGACAGATCGACAAGGAAAAGGGTGAGCTAGCAGGACAGAACATTCACACTCCAATTCCATAGTAATATCTTGCCATTGTCCATTTTGCATCGTTGCGACACACATTTTAAAATTATTATATGAATGTTTATTTTTATCTTTCTTTTTTGTTTATATCCTTACCTTATTTTTTGTGTGTAGTTTTGTTGTGTGCGATGATGGAAATAAAATGTTTACTTACTCACTTTTTTTTTACTTATTAGTAACAGTACTTTATGGATCATCTCCCTGTTCTGACAGGGGGTGATTAGCGTCAACTGTCCAAGTCAATTAAAAAAAACTCAATTCATATCACTCCTGAAATATGGAAACATGTCGTTGGTCCACTCGGAATATGAACCCGCAATCTTCAGGTTGAGAACGCTCTATGGATGCCCTACTGTCGATCACTTCGCAAACCCTTTGATTTTTTATTTGTTCCATCATTGGTTTCGGCCTAATTTCAACTTGGAACCACATCAGTTTAGAGCCATACTGTTAGCCAATTTCTGAGCCAAATATAGCCCAAAATAAATTGTATAATTTAGTAACGTCTTATTATTGAATAGCGAATATACTTCAAAAATATTCGTAGGGCCGACCCTTGCGCCCACTTGAAATAAGGTACCTACTCAATTTGCTAGCCCATCAGAAACCATTTAAGAATTCGACAAGTGTACAGGGGCCATTAAAAGACATGAAGTGCTTCTTGATCAAACCATTCAAATATTTCGAGTCTTGAATTTTCAGTTTTGAAATAACGCTGTTATTTCAAATAGCTGTATATTTAAAGATAATGTAAGTTTTGAATATCTCTGGAAGTATTTTAACTTAGAAACGTGGTCTAAGTGTCAGGCGGAACTCAAACCTGCGACCCTCGCAATCAGGCCAACTGCTTTTCATTCTAACTGGTTAGCTTTTTCTTAGTATGCATATAATTATGATATACGCAGCTTCAGTTTACCCCTGAAACTGGTTGTTTAATTGCCCTTAACCCCATCGTCTAAATGTTTAGATCGGTCAATACTCCTCGCCCCTTGACATGTTGGGTTCAAATTCACTCGGCAAAGTGTGGGTCTCTGAATGTTCCGTTCACCTTGACAGCAAAAATCACCTCGCCTCTTACTATAGTCAGAGGACTTCATAATTATTATATTCGTGAGCGTATGTTATGTAAATAATGTAGTGGAAAATAATGGAATCGCAACGGCCTTGGTGTGCTTATTCTACATAAACAAAACAACTTAACATTCAAAACATTCATTCATCTCTTCTGTGAGATTAATTCGCACAAAACAAAAGTTTCTGGCATATAAGAAAATAATATCTCAGGCCGAATTTATGCTTTGCGAGTTCGCCAGTCGTTTTCCACTGTGTTGAACTGAATAAATCTTAAATTGTGAAAGCTTGTTATTATAGTGTTGACCATATTATATATTTTCAAAAACGGAGGTGGTTATCAATTCAACTGAATTTTCTTTTTCATATTTTTTTAGTCTCAGAACTTTTGACTGGGTGAACCGATGTGATGATTTTTGTTTTATTTGAAAGCTAGTGTTTCCCGTGTGGTCCCATTTTAATTTGGTCCAGTTTTGACATGGCATTCGTAAGTAAAACTTAAAAGCCTTAAATTTTATGACGATAGGAAAACCAGAAAAAGCCATTTGGTCTTGGCATCAGGCGGGAATCAAACCCGCGTCTTTCGCAAACCGGGCGACAGCACTAACCATTGTGCTACCGAGACCATTAACAGACCGGGCGAATTATTCTGGTATATTATATTTGGCAGTTCATTATTAAGTTGTAGTAGAATGCGCAATATATATGTTACTTTTTGTGCATTTGAACCTAAAAACAAGTTCAAATGGAATGGTGTTTTTTAAGTGTTTTTTTTTTGTTTTAGTATTTTATTTTATTTATTGTTGCCTTTAGTCTCTTTTGTCGAGCATATTGTTGCAGCTGCATCGTTTTAGATATATTTACCACATTAAAATGAGGTCTATTCTGTGAGGTCTAACTTATTATGTGTCACACGTCATATTATGTGGCATGTCATCGAACATATTTTATGTAAGGCAACGCCGCGGTCGCAGGGAAGGCAGAGCAACGCAACGCGATAATGATGCCACCTTTGTACGGCTGCGTCGTAGCACGCAATTTCAAAAATATCGAGTGACGTAACAAAACTGGATGCGCTTTTGATGCCCTAGACTGAGACATACACACTACAATTTGACACTTTTTGTGATATTCAGCACAGAAACAACACAAATTTTCACTAAAAGTATCTTCTGAGACCAAGATCATCTTGTTCCTCCCTCTGACCCAGAACAAAGCAGAGCTTTGTACTCAGGGTTTCTTTAACTGACAAATACATTATTAAATAGATGATAACACCCACAAAGGGACCAAACAAAAATCTTCAATGTTTGTCCTGGATGGAGATTGAAGCTGCAATATTTGACACTATAGCCAGGACCTCTAGCTATTGCTCCAATTTTTCTGTATGAACCAATTAATTTTGACGGATCACACCCACGACCAGTTCTTAAATAGCCAATACCTCCAACAAATGCTTGAGTTTGAAAAATTGTTTTCCTTATTTTTATTTTTACTTTAGTTCACGTGTCTATTCGTGGAAAATTCTAAGTTCCAGGTATTGTTTTCGTCGACTTGCCTAATTTAATTAAAATTGTTTATGCCAAACCAGTAGCACAGTTCGAATCAAGTTCAAAAACAGTAAGTCTTGTCAATTAAGTTCCAGCTAGCTTTTAACTTCAGGAGTAATTCAATTATTTTGTCCTTGGATGAGACGGAATCTTTTTTATTTTGTTAATTTCTAGAGATGTGCCGAACGTTCTTTTGGTTTTTCCAAATATTTACCTAATAATTTTAATAAGTTTATTATATAATAGTCACGGTTCATCTAGTTAGAACACCAATTTCCTGTTCATCAATATACGAGTACCTTGTTCCTATCTCTCCGGTTCAGAATCGTTCCGAAAAATGTAGAGTTCTCAATGATCTGTGCGCTAATGATATCCAGTAAGGATGCTTCGAACTATCCCGTTTGGAATATTTTAGTTGTATTTGTATTGTAGTATGTATGATTATGTGATAACTGATTACTTTATGTAACAAATTGTCGCATGAATGCAAATTTGTAAAATATCCACTATCAACATTATTACATTTAAAAAAAGCTTAAATTTCAAGAAAAGGTTCTTTCAAAATCAAAACAAATAAGTTTCTTTACTAAAATTAGTGTAAGTAAAATAAAATTGCTAAGAAATAAACAACTTATTGGCTTTTCCAATGAATGTTAAGTTCGAAACAGTGTGAACACGGACGTAAAAGAAAGACGGACGTCACCTCGTCTAATCATGAGTGAAACATAATTATCAGCTGCCAGTTTAGGTGTGTGCGACTAGCAGGTGTCATTGGCGCTGTCACACGAAGTAAAATGGCGTAGTTTGTAGCACCTAGTGTGTTTGTGTGAGTGTAGCAGGTCGTGAACAACAAATGAAACTGTAGCACCTTGCATGCTCCACATTTTTTTAGTGTGATGTTCCGCCCGTCTTTGTGAACTGAATATTCGACTGAACATACGTATTCGCCTACGTTTATTTCGCGCAACACTATTAATTTCTGTTTTCAGTTGCGATTTAATAATTATTTTCGACGAGAGGTTTTCTTCCGTTAAATGATTAATTGAGCCGATTTTTTGATAGCTTATTTTCATTACATTCCTTTGAAGGTAGTTCGTTTGGAATTAAGTGGGATTTGCGAGGGTCAATTTACTCTGCCTGAATGGACCTCAAGGTATTTTTTCGTAGAAAATATTGCAAAGTTATTTATTTATTCAGCTCATTCATTCATTTTAGCTCTGCTTAGTTGGAGGTCAAAAGATGTGCAAAAGACATTTTTCTACGTTTTATTTTTATGTTTAAAAACTTAAACGTTTTTGAGGTAAGCTTTGAATGTCCCTTTTTTATTTATTTAGAACTTATTTGTTGAATTTATTGAGAGAGCCTCGTGTCTCCGTAGTTTAATCCTTAGGTTTAGAACCCGAGGTCCCAGGTTCTTTGGGAGCTACAACTACTTTGTGTTCACTGAACAACTTGCCTCTTTGGTGATAAAAAACACATAGCCTAAGTAACCTAAATAACGGCGGTAGCCTCGCCTCGCCATCTTACCGTGTTGGTTTCAATTTCCCGGAATGTGGTCTTCCGAATGTTTTGTTTCCAAGGCTTTCAAGGGCAAACTACAGTTATACATTGGTTTTTTTATACGGGTACTCACTAATTTGGTCACTCGACTGATTCAGAGTCACAATAAAAGGTTGTCATACTGCCTCCGTGGTATAGTGGTAACAGCGTTGGGCTCTCAACTTGGAGATCGTGGGTTTGTTTAGGGCAGTAGGTCGGGACACATTACCTTATTCGAAGGCACCGTCATATTAATATGTTTACAATTATCAGGTCACTTCTTGATACTTATGATTATGACCCTGATCGATTGAAGGCTTGTCACAACGAAGAATCTTTATAATCCTATTTATTATGGCATACATAAATAAATATACTTATATTGCGTCCTTGTACTGGCGTGATTTATTACTTCGAAGAAGAGGCCGATGAAACTTAGCGAGCAATATTTCATCATTTACAAGATGCCAAGTTGTACTCTAACTTGGTGCTAAGTTACTTCATGCAAAGATCTATAGTGAAGGTTTTCAGTTAGAGCCTCGTGAGTGGTTCTTAGAAAAAATATAAACTTATCTATAAAATCGCTTTTTAACTATATGAATTATAGAGTATATTGATGACTACTTATAAGATAAGAAACAGTTTATTGCACACAAAGCAAAATACTCGTTATTTACATGCAAGTGATTAATTATGGAGTTTGTGTACAATATGCATAAATTCATAATTATTAAAAGCATTTTTTCGCGAAGAAAAGAGAAGATCGGGGTAGTCACAAGCCAATTGATTGCTTCCGTCAGGGTAAAAGGAACCCTTAGAAGCCCATACTACTGCTGCTGTCTGGTTGCTTGGGTTTTCTACCGGCGACTTTTCATCGGGGAGAGTTGGCCCTAAAATTTATAATCAACACAAAGTAGGTGTTCCGGCCAGAATCGACGCAGACAGTCTCAAATATAGTTTTTCATTAAGTATAATAGGATTACCTATCTTTTTTTTACGGACTGTCTATTTGCTAAAATGATCTCTAAGTTTGATAAAAATATGTTTCTAATCCAAGGAGGGAGAGAGACGAATGATTGCTTGGGGTTTTCCTTGTCGCATACCGAAATAGGTCGAGTGGAGTATGATTGGACCCTGCACACAGACACTTCCTTTACAATACTAGAGGGATACATAAAAGAAATAGCCGCTCTTTGACTCAAGTGTCCATAGAGCTGAGCGACTCATGTCGAAAAAATATACCAACTATTTCCTGACCAGTACCCCACTTTGAAATATTGGAATATTTGCTCGCGCTATTGACACTTTGAGATTTATTATAAGGACAGTATAATGTTGGTAGTCGAGAGGGCTGGGATTGGGAGTAAGCAGAAATACGCTGTTACTTCGAGAAATACTTACTTGTAGTGAAGTTAACCATTCTGATTGGAGGGTGAAAGTCGTGTGAAATTTGTCATATGGTGTGAAATAAATAGGTACCACCTATTTGTAGAGAAAAAAATATTTTAAAAATAATAACCACATTATTTTTAAATAAATTAATTAGTAAAATTAGTAAAGTCAAGTCACAGCAAAGTCTGGATATTTTGACTTGAGTAGTTACTAAGAACGAGTTATGCGTTTCTTTGGTGCACTTACTTGTTGATGTTAATTAGGTATTTTAAGTACCAGCTTGTCAGACATAAAAGTATAATTAAACAACCATTTTTGAAGTTGATGATTAAGAAATCACTGATTTTACCATTCAACAAAATATATTTTTCGATCTTTAAGTTGATAGTATTGGGTCAATGTTCGCAAACTATGCTGAAATGTGTACTTTTCTATTAAGAAGTTTTTTCGACAGGGTGGTGGAAACAATTTTGTTATTTTATCAATTATTATGTTTTTACTTTGCGAACTCATAAGTACTTACTTGAAGAAGTTTACACAATTTAAATGTTTTGGGTTTATTCTTATGCTTTAGTCAATTAATAAAAAGTTCTAATAAAAGTTTTCTCGATGGGAGTCGTCGTTCATATTTGCCTAAAAATATCTGTTCCAAAAAATATCACATTCTAGTCGACATCACTGTTAAACAAGTTCCTGCAGCAGGTTATGGATTTAGCCACCACAAGAATGCGATGACATATAGCTTGTACGCCCTGGAATTTGGGAGACACTACACAATAGGAGGATTCTTATTCATTTTCTGGTACAAAATCGTTCAGAAACCACTTTGTTACTTATTCGAGCGACAACAATGTAACCTGCCTCTTTCTGGTCCACCCTAGGATTTTGATGCCTTAATACGTCACAAGCAAATAAGATTTTTGAAACTTTGGGACTAAGATGTCCCTTTTCTAGAACTCGCTGTAATATTAATAAGCATTTTCCAAAAATAAAAACATTTACTGTCTGACATGTCGCAGAGTTGACGGAAAGTGAATAAGAAATACGAAATCCTTCAGCCTGTTTGGTGTAATTTTGAGGGCAGTGACAAAAGATCCGAGATCGGAATAGGACAACGCACTTTCTACAACAGTCCAATGTCTGCCAAACCAGTGTGTCCAGTGTGTGCCAAACATTTGTCAAGTGCAGCTACAGGAATCGCACCCACAACCTCATAACCATCGTTAGCATCACGCAAAAGAAGTCATCACCACTTGCGCTTTTTTCCCATAACTTCAAGCCACTTTCAAGGCATTAAAATCATTTAATGTTTGCCCTCCAGAGAACCTCTTTACGTGACAAATATTTAGAGCTTAATTCGCCGCTGTCGGCATCAGAGAAGTTATTTTCCTCGTTTCTATAAATAGGTAGCTCGTTTAAACTGAGCCATTTTCCACGGAGTAGCTACTGAAAAATTACTGCGTTGGTTGCCAAGAAAATCTAATAGGACCTATTTGTAAACCTAATAATCTCGTTTACAGGTTAAACGACTGGGAAACTTGATTAAAACTGTTTTTGTAAACGTAATCATTACTATTATGCTTAAATTTAGTAGGTACCCAGCTGGCGTAACGGGTAGTGGTTTTGCCTATAGACAGTTACGGGTTGAACCAGTCTTGAGACGGGGACTTTATCAGGTGATCAGCCCACCTTATGGGTGGGCGTCTCACTCTGCGTTTGCTTTCGATTGGTCTCCATTAAAGAGCTTTTGGTATCAGTTCTTAGCTAGCGCTAAGAACTGATGTCCCACCCACTGCCCACTGACATTTTTAACTATTCTGGCGAATTTCTTCGTTTCTGATGCGATCTCATAGTGAAATGTTGAGCATAGACCTCTCCATTACCCTTTGAGTGACTTTGGGCTTTTTCATGAGGCCTACTGTCAGTGACCACGTGTCAGATATAATAAGTCACCTGTGGTTACACTCACTGGTTATAGACATTTGCCATTAGACAATGAAGTTTCAGTGTAACATGGGTAGGATGGTTTCAACATAAATTGTTTTTGAAATATAATATTCCTGTTATTTAGCATTAACATTGTTTAATACTAAGTAACAGAATACATAATCTACACATTTTATTTCAAAATGTCACACTTAATACCAACATTTTTATATGAATTTAGATAAGTAAAGAGAGGTGAAGGTTTTTAACGATAAGTCCCGTTTCATAAATTAGAGGCATAAAAGCGAATTTCGAGTGAAAAATAAACAATTCACAAAACATTATCCGGGCGTTTGCTCGAGTGCTCGTAGCAGTTTTCATTGAGGTAAAGGATTTACAGACCTTCTTAACATTAAAGCAAAAAATAAAAGGTTCTGTGTAAAATTCAACTTTCTTGTGTGGAGACAAGTATAATTTTAGTGAGCCTCAAGTGATAATAACTTATCGTTCATGTTCATGCGTTGGTTTGTATAATTGTTTTTGGTTAACGTTTCAATTCGAATAATTTTGCACAGAATATCGTTACAGCATGTATGACGTAAATATTGCATGAGACCATTGAATTCCTGGAGCATCCACAAAAAAACAGAATATAAGAATAAATAGTAGGGGGATATAAAATGAAATAACGACGTTTACGTGCCAGTGATGAAACTATGTTCTTGGAAACAAACGAGGTCTATTTATTTGTATGTTATTAATTATAAGTTTAATATTTATAATACCTAATGTAAATTGGGTACTCATCAAAATTGAATATTTTTTTCTAGATACCTATCGAAAAAAAACATAATTATGAGACGTTTTCAGCTACTTGAATACCTATGTATTGACTATTTGATACATTATCACGTACTCTCCAGAAATCCTTATAGCGAATCTTGTAAAGGCTTCACTGGAGTGTATAGAGTCGTTACCTTAGGCCGTCGACCTCTTGCTAACAAAGACATTGAACTCAGATTTTAATATATTACGGATGGAGGAGTTCAATAAAAGTGCAATATCCCCGAGCTGACGTAGCGCTTACTAAAATTCTCGATACAAAATCATTCCGTTGGTTAAGCGACTGCTGAGGGAGTAAGGTGTGGTTATAGTGTGGTGAAAACTGTTAACATTTTAATTATAATTTATTTATTTGGAATATATACTTACTATAGGTTTTGAGGTGCCCGTGGCGCAGTTGCGACAGTGATCGGTGACAGTCGCTGTTGTAAAGCAACACACGCCGGGTCGGAAATGGGATGGGTAACTACCGGAAATTTAGTGATGTGTATTTTGGGAATCTCCTAAGCACGCTAAGCAGTTGGTCCAGGTTGACGTCATTAGCCGTTAAGCCTAGCCAGAGGCCTTAGGGCGGCTTGAAAACATTTGACATTGAGGTTGCTCACTAACCGTACACCCGTCCAACAATCCGCACTGAGCCCGCGCGTTGGAATATGGCTCGTTCCAGCTCATAGTTGAGGTGAGGTCTGTGCCAGGAGTGGGACGTATATAGGTCGTTTATGTATAAAGGTTCAACTATCCACTTCATTAATAGTACAAATAGCAAGGTCTCAATAGAGTAGTAGCAGTATAAGTATACGAGTAGTATCAGATCAAACCACACCAATCACTTAAGCCAAAATATGTGATATTTGAAAAAAAAATGTAAAATTAAAACATGAGAAGTTTTTTATTTAAATGAATGAATGAGCGTATATTAGAGGTAATTGGCACCAGGCAGTGTAGGCTTTTTTATTCAAAAGCTACAAGTAATTCAAAATCGGAAAAAAACTCGTAAAGCGTGGCTAGCTAGCAAGTGAATATAAGTGTATCAAACCGCTCTATTTATCCTATCCGCTAAATGCATCTCCAAATCCTATACTTTAAAAACAAAGTGGCAGTGAAATCTCGCAGTATCCTGCAGGTGTTGCCCTCGAATGGTGGAGAATTTCCCTACATTTTAAAATTGGATCCGCTAAAAACTTATCAATGACCTGAGACTGCAGTTCTGAGAAGGTAGTTTTTTTTCAAAAAAGGATATTGGTTGAAGTTGGTAATGAGTCAGAAGCTTCACAGTTGATAGAGAGGTGAATTTTGTTGAAATCGCAATCAGATTTATCATGATTTAAATAAAATTAAATGTACCTGTTACTAGTACTTTTCAATCGTCAAAAACAATTATCCAAATACTAAAAACACAAATAACTATAAATTTTAAATACTATTATATGCATAATACTAAAAGTAAACAGCTTTTAAATTTAACGTGACTTTACCACCGGTGTCGGAAAGTTGTTTCATCTATGCATACAAGCAAGCACTCTTGTTTGCGCAGATGCGGCGGAAGGGCGCGTCATTTCATTTTCTTTAACGCCGTGAAATGCCTTAACGCACTTTACGCTGCTTGGGTAGGGCAGACGATCTCTGCCTATATTTTTATCTGCGTTATTATCTTGTTAATATTCCATTGGTTCCTGTGGCTCAAAGGCTGCAGATGAAGTTTATTGATTTCATTTTGCGGATATTTTCATGCTTTGTAAGGCACGTTAAGCAACTGTTGTCGCTAGGTATCATTGGTTAATTCTGGCCGCAGAGCTGAGGGCAGCTTGATAACATCCAATGGGAAGCTTAAGTTTCTTCACTACCCCATACCTTTGACGTAGAACATACAACTTTATTCCAGGCGGGATAGTCAGAGGCACACTGTTTGTTACCGTCGTAGTGAATGTAACATTCAGAAGCCCACAATCGCCGGTATTGAACCCAACGTGGTGAGTGGCTTGCCTACCGCCGTTATCCGGGTTGCTTGGGTCTTTTATCGGGACCACCACAGAGTAGAGTATTTAACTACATTCTCCACACGTAGAAGACAGCGTGTAAAAAACGTCACTTCTCTGCACTTTTTAATTTACTTTACTGGAATTACAGTAACTGTTCTGGCAGAGGTTGTTAGGACTGTCAAAACGAACTTTTCAACTCCGTACGACAGCGTTATTTCGGCCTACCTCAAATATTTGTTATTTGTACAGCTATTGCAATTCCGACCGAAACTGTGGAAACAAGTCCCTTAGTACTAGTTTCAAACTAACGTGGGTTCCAGTCGGGTACGGAATTATTATTTCTAACGGTTTCCCAGCTCTAGCCACATCGTTAGTGCTAGATTGACTTTTGTCCGATAGTCGGAGATTAGTTTCAGTTTCCCAATCTCTATTTTGCTGAATAAAATGTTAGTTGAAATAGGAATAGAAAACGAATTTTACTGGACACTAAACTTAGCTACAAAATTTACATAGCACATGTCATTTGATTTTGCATCAATCTTAATCAAATGAGTCAGTATCATAATATAGTTAGAAAAAGTTGATTTAAGCTTCAAGTTAACAGGAGGTAATGGATTTTAGGTCAGTGGTTTTTAATAACTAAAATCTAGAACTCAGTACTTAACCAGCCCTATTTGACACTCAATAGTCATTTAAAATTATAAGTTTGAATGTATGATATAAATGAATGTTATTGTTTCGAAGTTAGAGCTATTAGTGGAATTGATTTTTCAGGTTGTTACCTACCTAAGCTGAGATGTTATATGAAAACCGGTAATGTAATATTATTATTATCGTGTGATCTTAATATGCCATCAGCAAAAATGCCTTAATACACGTGTTGGTTGTTCTAAAATGATAATTTGTACAAAAACTACATAAGTGAACCGTCCGCAAGATGTTAATGCTAAAAAATAAATAATGCTAGGCCATTCAGTTATCTTCATAGCACACTTTCTCTTAAAAGCCCATTAATTTAACCCACCCTGTATTCCCGTTTACCCATGTCACTTGCTATAAAATAATACCCTCAACCTTAACATGATGTTATCAGCACATATAGTATGTATGTTATGCGGGCTTATGTTTTATATACGTCAAGACCAGGCCCTTCCGAACCATTGTGGTTTCGAATTTCATATTTCAAAATAAAGGCCTTTCTATGCGTTCATTGATGAAATATCGGTATAAGAAGCTAAATATTATGTTTTATTTAGAGCAGTGTTTTGGGGATAGCAAACTGTAGGTTGGTTGTATTTGTGATATTATCTTAACTAAATTAATCCATTTTGTTATTTTGTACCAGCAGAGTTAGTTTACCACTTTGCGCTAGTGTACTTTTGGTAATCAAAAATAAAGGTACTCGTATGTTATATTTTTGAATATATATAGCTTGTAACATAATAATTGTGTCCTTAATTGCAATATGTCATTTTGACATATTTTGAAATCTTCCGAGTTGTAGGTAATCTGTTGGTCTGATAATTTCTATCTGACCATTAAAAAAAACAGCTCCTATAATCAATTGATGTCATTTTGACTCGTCCCTATACATTTCTAACGCTTTCTACATGTCTCCTGGCGGCGCGTGTTACTGATGCCCCACTTAAGTTTTTATATTCTTCTTAAAAGGCTCCATTTGATTAGATTGTTAACGCCAACATGCTACTCGAGAACCGTCCTTATAGATGTTATCTTAGCATACAAAAGCGCTTTCAAAACAAAATTACCATATTAAAACTGCGAACTCCAGAAAACCGCTCTAATTACTGCATAAGAAGCGTTCAGAGAGAATATAAAAGAGAATAGCCCTAATTAAGCCTCTGAAATGAAGTGTCAAAGGCATTAGGCCAGTTGGCAAGATCTTTGGAACTTGAGAGACGAAAATGAAAGCTAAAACGACTTCACTTGGGCCGGTTGTTTGTGATCTTGACACCGCTGTCTGTCCATGTCCTTTGAAAGCCCAGTAAAATTGTACGAATTTATTTAAAACTAGCGGCCGCCCGCGACTTCGTCTGCGTAGACTTCGCTTTTTTTTATCTTTATAAATTGTAGCCCATGTCGTTTTCAGATGCATAAGAATTGTAAAGTTACATTAAAATGCATTCAGTCATACTTTGCGTAGAAGTGTCGAAACCCCCTCTTTTGATGCTAAATACCTCATTAACAGAAGATTTTTGATCTCCATGCTAAAGGAATACATTCCAAGAAGTTTCATAAATAAATAGGAGACAGAACCTCTAGTTATTTGTTACTTCTAAGTCAACGAACAGCCTAGCACTTAATAAAGTGAAAAAAAAAATCATGAAACAACATCAAATATCATGAAACTTAGACATTTATGCTATTGCATAAATGTCGAATGTGATATTTGTACTGTGCGGGGATCGAACATGCGATCTAAGTATGGTGTAGAAGCTAACATCTTATTACACTAAATCGGTTGTCAGTAATATGAGTTAGCCCCTCAAGTAAACTAGCCCATAATTTCTCACACTGCTAGAAAAAAACTTACACCATTAAACCAAAGTATAATCACTACACTGCAATACACACGTATTTGTACTTCTAATTTAGAAAAATAAATCTTATGCTCGCAGATATAGCTACCAACCAATTTATGTTTCTCAATAAGAGTCAGTTGGGGCTGAATCCAGGAAATTGACGCCCCAACGGCCGGCAATACCGCCCAAGTTTGCATAGAAATGCCGCCCATTCCCAGATAGATGGCACAGGATTTGAAATGTTACGTCTGTCGTTATCCTCATTTTGTAGTGCCTACTAATGAAAAAAAGGAACAAGCTTTCTTTCAGCTTTGTGAGGCAGTGATGGAATAGTCACCTGAATGTGAACCTTTTGTAGTTGGAATAGAGCCTAAGAATGGTAGCAGTAGTGGGTGGTTAATTTAGTAGTTATGACCATATAGCGCAGAAATATCATTTGGCTAGTTTTTTTTTTTAATTGGAACTAGGCAGTCATTTGACCACAATCTCGCCTGATGGAAAGTGATGATGTGGTCGTTGGTGGTACATGTCTGCCTAGCAAGTGCCTATTCACTCTTTTCTTGAAGAGACCCAAGTTATGATATTGATGATGAATCATTAGCGTCTTTCCAACTGTTGGTTAATTCAGTATTTTTTTATTGCTTCATTTATAATTGCCTGCAAGCTGCGTGATCAAAAGTAGGTGCAAAGCCATAAATCAGGCCAGTCAAACTGACCGCCACCTCACCCGCCACCGCAGACCGCATCTGTCAGAACGGTGCTTAAAGGCTTTAAGCACACAAAGCGCGTGCGACACCTGAGCGGATTATCGGCAATGCGGCTTGTGTTGTACTAATGAAAAAAAGGAACAAGCATTCTTTCAGAGCTTTGTAAGGCAGTGATGGAATAGTCACCTGAATGTGAACCTTTTGTGGTTGGAATAGAGCCCAAGACTGGCAGCCGTAAAAGGTGTATCCTTTAAGTAATAATGAGCAGAAGCGCAAAAAAAATTGAGGGCTATTATGATATTGATGATGAATCTTTAGCGTCTTGGGTGAGTATTGCAAATCACGCAAACTGCAGACCAATCAGTATTTTTTTTTAATTTAACTTGATGTGTCCCACTGCTGGGCAAAAGTCTCCCCTAAAACTCTCCAACTATGCCTGTTATGGGCCAATATTTCCCATTCGCTGGAGTGATGGCTCAAGTCGTCACACCATCGTTTACGGGGCCGTCCTCTACGGCGATGTCCATCTGTAGGGCGCACTTGTGTGGTAATATGCGCCCATCTTGTATCAAGTATTTTATATTGCTTCAATATTTTGAAGCCTATTTCACTGCCTGCAAGCTGCGTGATCATAAGTAGGTGCAAAGCCATAAATCAGGCCAGTCAAACTGACCGCCACCTCACCCGCCATCGCTGACCGCGTCTGTCAGAACGGTGCTTAAAGGCTTTAGCTAACAAAGTGCGCGTGCGACACCTGAGCGGATTATGGCCAATGCTGTTGTTTTTATTTCCTCCTTTACAAGCTGATACAGTCGCCATAAGGTATATTGAAGCACACAAGATGACCAAATCCACTTCTGAGCATTTTCTCAGCCAGTAAATTTAATACACTCAAGTTGCCATAAATATCTGAACATTTATTAGTTGACATGACAGGTGACATATCTGTCACGTGTGTGCAGAAGACCGAGACTATAGTGAGCAAGCAACTGTTCAGATACTAATGAAGTGATGAATGTTCAGTATAATGGTAACTTGGGGGTATTGTATTTATTGACTATGAAACCGATCAGAAGAATTTAATCACCTTGTTTGCTTCAATATTTCTGATGGCGACTGTACAAAGAGCCCATAGCGGCAGTAGCGCGTGAGCAGACTCGTTCACAATATATATGACATCACGAGTTGTTCTCAAAAACAGCCGCAAGTAATGGCACAATACAATAATTACTGACTTAAACCATCAGATGAATTATATTTTTATTTAAAATATTTTTGAGCTCAAATTTTGTTGAAATTTTGGGGTTTGTAGAAAGAACCCACGGGCTTAATTAAGCCAAGTGAATCCCTCTCTCAGGGTCTCTCTTTTATTGTTATTATTTTATTATAATTGTTGGCTAATGCCAACAACAGCTAAATTCAACTAAAAAATTGGCTTAACTCCAGCAAAACCCACACTAAAGCCTTTCACCCTCGCAAATTGTGTGCACAGCTTTCCCGTGGACCCCTAAATGAAAAGGCAAAGTCGGATGCAAAGTGAAGACATTTGGATGCAAATGCCGACGATACTGCCCGCCGCTGCCGTGTGTTCGAATAGCCTCACAACGGCCTGGCCACCTATCATGGTGGGGCTATAAATCTCTGCTAGTCGTGTTAGGGTTCAGGGTATTGTATTTATTGACTGTGAAACCGATCAGAAGAATTTGATCACCTTGTTTGCTTCAATATTTCTGATGGTGACTGTACATAGAGCTCATAGCGGCAGTAGCGCGTCAGCAGGGCGCACGACTCGTTCACAATAAATATGACATCACGAGTTGTTCTTAAAAATAGCCGAAAATAATGGCACAATACAATAATTACCGACTTAAAACATGAATTAATTTAAGTATTTTTGTGCTCAAATTTTATTGAAATTTCGAGGTTTGTAGAAAGAACCCACGGGCTTAATTAAGCCAAGTGAATCCCTCTCTTAGGATCTCTCTCTTATTATTATTATTTTTCAAATTGTTGGCTAATGCCAAAAACAGCTAAATTCAATTAATAAATTGGCTTAACTCCAGCAAAACCCACACTAAAGCCTTCCACCCTCGCAAATTGTGTGCACAGCTTTCCCGTGGACCCCTAAATGAAAAGGCAAAGTCGGATGCAAAGTGAAGACATTTGGATGCAAATGCCGGCGATACTGCCCGCCGCTGCCGTGTGTTCGAATAGCCTCACAACGGCCTGGCCACCTATCATGTTGGGGCTATAAATCTCTACTAGTCGCGTTAGGGTTCAGGGTAGTTATTTTAATAAATACCTCTGTAGGGGTGAAGTTGGTTTGACATTGCGTGATAAATATTCGACTAGTCTGTTAGAGTGGTAGCTCAGTGGTAAAAGCAGCCGCCCGGTAAGCAAAAGATGCCTGAAGCCAAGACCATTTGAATTTTTCTGGTTTACCTATCTTTATAGACATCATAACATCATTGGCCGCTCTAGCAAACGAATGCGTATTACATTCGACTTTACAAGTTTTGAGATTTTTGCCACTGCGAATGACAATAATAATTAAGATTTAAATAATTATGAATTGCTAACTTTAGTGCATCTACAATAAAATAAACGTAGATGTGTAAAAATACATCTTGCAGGTAAAAGATTATCCGCACCAATGCCTTCACGTTTCAGCTTCACTCTCAATGAGCATCACGCAGTTCAGTATCACCTAATAAGCTTTTTATCAAAAAATATATATGGCAGTAAATCACGAGTTGTTCTTAAAAAAACAGCCGAAAATAATGGCATAACACAATAATTACCACCTTAAGTCATTAACCAACAACAGCTAAATTCATTAAATATATTGGCTTAACTCCAGCAAAACCCACACTAAAGCCTTTCACCCTCGCAAATTGTGTGCACAGCTTTCCCGTGGACCCCTAAATGAAAAGGCAAAGTCGGATGCAAAGTGAAGACATTTGGATGCAAATGCCGACGATACTGCCCGCCGCTGCCGTGTGTTCGAATAGCCTCACAACGGCCTGGCCACCTATCATGTTGAGGCTATAAATCTCTGCTAGGAGTGTTAGGGTTCAGGGTAGTTATTTTAATAAATACCTGAGGGGTGAGGTTAGTGGGACACTGCGAGTTTGAATCGGAAATCAGGAAGTTTGAAGAAAGACGTATGACGCACTAGCCCGCTAGATAATAAAGGTAGAGAGATATCCTCTTTATTGTAAATCAAGGATTATTTTAGAAGGTATAGTTAATCTAAGAATAATAGATTAACTTGTTAACCTACGATTTCTGCGGCTTTTTCAAACAATCCACAGGTAGATGAAAATTGACGATTGCAAGTGCACGTTGTAATAAGTTTGAAGTAGCAGTGTGCATAAAGACATAACTAGACCTGGCAAACAAAGCGAGCCTGCTTTCTTACGTATAATGGCCGGGATGCTAGAGACGCTGCTGTACCGCGGCGGCCTCATCAATGCCCGTACCACATTGTTATACTGAATGCGCAGGGCCTTATTGGATTTTTGGGTATATAGCTGACCCACTGACTACTCGAGTAGAAGAAGGTACAGTTAGCTTTATAAAACGTTTCTTTAACAGCTGTCGAACATCGTGTAAATCTGGGAGCCAACTTGTTAGCCCTCACCGATAGCACCCTGCGCTCCCTTTCCATGTCAGCATTAGCAGTAGTTTAGTATTACCTGATAAGCTTCATATTTAAAAAAAAAGTATGGTTAAAGGTCATGGAACTTAAAGCTCAGAATATTGGCAAAAAGTGTCCCATTTAATTTATTTTCCGTGCCAGCGAGAAAACGGGTGAAACCACGGGTGGAATAGATAGTTAACTAGTATCGCCGAACAATTTGCATCTAAATGTCCCTGCTTTGCATCAGAACCCGTACAGGAACGGTGGATTTTTTCAGGTTCTGGTTTTTAACGCCATAACGTTGGACTTTTATCGAACTAGCTAAAGCTGTTCGAAATAAGATAAAAACTAAACCCTAAATGCAGTGAACCTGCTACTCGGGCTAAATATACGCTGCGACTCAATTCTAGGAATTCTTGTTTACGAATATCTTCGCATGTCGACATTTTCATCATCAGCCCATGCTGGTCCACTGCTGGACGTAGGCCTCCCCTAATGCGCGCCATTGCGCCCTATCTTCGGCTAGATCTCCTGCCAGTAGCCTTTCGCAGATTGTCGCACCACCTAGCCGGAGGGTGTCCCACACTACGCTTGCCGAGACGTGGTCTCCACTCTAGAACGCGCTTACCCCAACGGTTATCCGTCCTACGGCAAATGTGACCAGCCCACTGCCACTTTAGCTTACTTATTCTGAGAGCTATGTCGATGACCCTGGTTCTTTGTCGGATAACCTCATTTCGGATTTTATCATTCAGAGAAACTCCGAGCATAGCTCTCTCCATAGCTCGCTGAGCGACCTTGAACTGGTGCATCAACCGCACTGTTAGTGTCCACGTTTCGGCTCCGTATGTCATGACGGGTAGGACGCACTGGTTGAAAACCTTAGTTTTCAGGCATTGTGGTAGAGGCGACGAAAAGACTCGACGCATTTTTCGAACGCTGCCCAACCCAGCTGAATCCTCCTCTTGGCTTCCCTCTCGAAGTTGTTTCTACCCAACTGCAATATCTGCCCAAGGTAGGTATATTCCTGTACAACCTCGAGATGGTGACCGAAGACAGTGACCGGTCCCGGATCAATGTGGTCATTGATCATGACTTTGGTTTTATCCAAATTCATCCCGAGACCGATTCGCCGCGAAGAAGAGTCTAGGCTGTTCAGCATCAGCTGGAGATCCTGGAGCGACTCCGCCATCTTCAGTACTATGTCATCTGCGAATCGTAAGTGTGAGAGGTACTGGCCGTTTATGTTTATGCCCATACTTTTCCAGACCAGCGTCTTGAACATATCCTCCAGTGCATTAGTGAACAGTTTCGGGGATATGACATCCCCCTGTCTCACTCCTCCAAGCAACTGGATGGGTTCAGACTGCTGGTCCTGTACTTGGACACTCATAGTAGCAGCTTCATAGAGACATCTCAGCACTTCGATGTATCGATAGTCCACTTGGCACCGCTGCAGGGATTCCAGGACCGCCCAGGTCTCGATGGAGTCAAAGGCCTTTTCATAGTCCACAAAGGCTAGACACAGAGGACGATTATACTCCTCTATAATCTATACTCCTGTGTAATCTGCCTCACTGTGTGGATGTGGTCTATGGTGCCGAAGCCTCCTCGAAACCCGGCCTGCTCTGGAGGCTGGAATTCGTCGAGTCTCCTAGCGAGGTGGTTCGTGATGACTCTGGAAAACAGCTTGTAGACGTGGCTCAAGAGTGATATGGATCGGTAGTTCTTAAGAAGAGTCTTGTCTCCTTTTTTGAAAAAAATCGAACTACTATGCTCTTGTTCCACGCCGTTGGAGTACTCCCGGAGTGAATGACAGAGTTAAAGAGGCGCTGTAGTTCCTTCAGTACAGGAACACCCCCCGCCTTCAGAAGTTCTGAAGTAACTCCGTCTTCACCCGGGGCCTTTCCATTTTTGAGCTGCCTCAGAGCCAGCACGATCTCGTCTTGGCTGATTTCTGTCGACTTTTTATGGACACAGAATTATAGAATTGTCAGGTACATGGTGATCTTGTTGATGTTCGTTCTATCTAGTTCCCAGATCATAATAAAATGAATTGATGAATAAATTCATTTTTTTATCATTCGTTTCAAGAATGACTGCAGTCGTGAATGAGTCATTTCTCAAACTCAGGTCAATCAGTCAAGAATCAGGCGGAATAAAAACCGGAATATTGTTTCACTATTTATTTGTGAACGTGGAATTGCAGAATATAATTAGGTATGTTTATTAGAACCATCCTAAACACAATTCCTGCTTAAGTAGGTCAATTGATATTCGCGTAAGTTCTCTCATAGTATTTATTTATTAACTCTCTGACTTGTGTAGTCATTTCTTTTGTAAATAATAAGAAACATCCACTGTGACTCTAAATCAAGTTTGCATATTCTGAAATAACTACACCGACTGTAAAGTTAACGCCACGTCAGGCCTTAATACCAACAATAACATTATGTAGTGCTAAACTACAATAAGAACTTATAAATAGCAGAAACAAACTTTAGTCATGTTAAGGCGAGGTACTACTCGCAAGTGAAATGCCGAACTCAAATTCAATTCAAATTCAATATTTCTTTATTCAAGTAGACCAATAAACAGTACTTTCGAATCGTTAAGAAACTTAATTTTAACCACTTAGTGAACATACACATAATAATACAATATATAAACAATACTCAAAATACATGTACATAATGTGACTCTACCACCGGTCGGAAGGTTGTTTCTACTGAGAAGACCCGGCAAGAAACTATGTGTCTACACCCAGCGGGAACCCCCTTTCTGGGAGACTTATGAGTGATACAGAGAATTAGATCTTAATATGTTCTACTGAATTATGCTGAAAACAGAATTTGTTCCGTAAAATAAACGGAAATATTCGCTTCTTTAACCGACCTCCAGCCAGCGGGATATTTTCTTAAACTACGTCTGATGAACTGTAAATTGATATCAACTTTTAGATCTATGTTTATTCTGTTTATTTAAAGAAAAATCAGTTTCCTAAAGTCCGTAATTCGGTCACAATCAAGCTGCAAAGAAACCTCCATTCAGCGGACTATTTCTTCTAAGGATGTTATTATTGCAGCTTTTACGATAAGATAGATAGATAGATATTCTTTATTGTAAAAAAACATTACATTTCAAGCAAATAACACAACAACAATGAGAACAATCTACAATTTAGGCGGTCTTATCGCTAGAGAGCGATCTCTTCCAGACAATTAATACAATTTAAACTATTTACGGCTCATTTTACTTAAATTCCCTATTTGTTCATCTTTCATCATCACTTGTAAGCTGTGATTAGTTTAAATTGTATTAATTTATCATAAAAGCTGCAATAATAACATCCTCCAATTACAGTTCATCAGACGTAGTTTAAGAAAACATCCCGCTGGCTGGAGGTCGGTTAAAGAAGCGAATATTTCCGTTTATTTTACGGAACAAATTCTGTTTTCAGCATAATTCAGTAGAACATATTCAGATCTATTTCTCTGTATCACTCATAAGTCTCCCAGATAGGGGATCTCGCTGGGTGTAGACACATCAAGAAACTCAGCAGTTACTCTTTTTGAAAATTCCGAAATTGGATGAATCAATTCCAAACCGTAACACGTACTGTAATTATTTTGTACTTATGTTTAAGCAAGTAGGCGTTGATTTTAATTTGATTTTGGTAATAATATGGAACAAATTAAAAAGTAAATGTTAAGTGTTGCTCGAAAAACTTAGAACGTAAAAAGTAAACATTTTTTTTTTGGGACAATTTTTTTATTAATTTTTATTGATTTCATTATCTGTTTCAATGCATTTTCAATAGTTTTACCTGACTAAGTAAATATCTCTAATCTGTGCCTTAACCCCTTTTATTGTTTTACCAATGTCCAGTTGAGCGAAGGCTTTCATTATTTACTTTTGTTTTGCCTACGTCAAACTTAGTGAAGTTCAACAGCGTAAAGGGTTAATTGCTCAAATACAAACCGTGATTTTCTAATTTCATAATATTTTCTGCTTTTAGTTAGAAAAAGATTTTTGCAAAGCTCAAAATACTTTTATTTTATTTTTTTTTAAATATTTTTTGCAAAATATCACTTAGCACCGGCAATTAATTGCTGAACCCAACGATGAACCCTTTTTTACTAAAATTTATTGAATTCTCTGCAGCTTTTACCATCAAAGTTTTCATTTAACTTCGCTTGAAAATGGTTCCTAAGCATAGGCTATTATTATATCGGTGTGGCACTGATTGCATGAAACTGTAAGCTTACTGAATTAATAAGACTAAGAAAGAGTGTTGCGAAACCAAGGGGCTTTCTTTCGGGCGTTTCATCGATAAAGAATTTACTATGTCAAAGTGTTTTAAATAATTGCAAGTGTTATTTTCTGAAGACGTCATGGACTCACTTCACTACTTAACTCTTTTTTTACAATCGAATTTATAACCTCCATGTTTTTTGAAGTTAAAAAGAGATAAGGTGAATTGAGTAACTACTGATGACATTTGAGTCTCTACAACATAATTATTTAACCTTATCCGTGTAACGGAACGCTCTTAGATACCCCTTTTCATTCGTTTTTTATGCAAGCAAACATATAAATTAATTATGATTGATACCGGAAGATGGCGTTATACTCCTTTAGCTCGCGCTAATAAAGTTTATAGTTATTACGTAAATAGGTTATTTATTCTCGGCAGGGCCACCTGACGCCTGACGTCTAAGTCTAAGTCAAAGTAGAACAACTAACCGACGACGGACGAACAGACAAGCGTATTTTGGTTCAGGTTGTAAATTTCTTCGGTAAGGATAGTTATCAGTAATATATTTAAGAATTCGTTCCCACGTCTTTTGAAAAGGGTTAGTAGTGTTCTGTTATACCTAAGTACCTACGTACTCATATGACTGAAATTCGTATTACGCTCAACGGCCATAAATCTAGTATAATAAAGATCTCAAATTTGACACTTCTTATAAACAACAAAAACTGCTAGAGAGGCAAAGGCACTTGAGATGCTGATACAACGAAACCCTTGTGTTTTTTTGTTTCTCATGGTCATAAATCAGACCATAATTGCATTATCAAACTTTGGCGGCAGTCATGATCTAGACGTCGGGAAGAATGGTCAAAATCTTAAGCTCTAGACGTATTACCTAACCGTTGTGGTAACTAGTGCTCAAAGTGAATCAATATCGGGACTGGAGACTGGATATTAGAGGAGTACAAGAAAAGGCGGTACGAGACGTTAGGCGGAGATAGGGGATTTTGCGAGACGGAGAATATTATCAGGTCAGATCTTTCCGTTATGCGTTTTAGACTTAACCCATAGGAATAGTTGTCAAACCAAGCTGCGCGGTGGTCGTTTACGCTGGCTGAGACCAGAAGGTTTATGGGTTCAATTCCCACACCAGAGATTTTCTGTCAAATAAACTATTGAATATTTACTTGCGAGGATGGGTTGTGCTTCATAATTATTCGAATTGATTAAGTGATAAGAGTGTTGGTCAGAGGACTAATTGAGACGTAAAAGGATGTGGGTTCGATTTTCGCACTAACGCATGTCTAATACTAATTAACTGGCTGTTTGGAGCAGTGGTTCGAGTGCTGTTTAAGATTTGGACGGACGCGAGTTCGATTCTCGCTATGATACGTAAATGATGGTTGATTTTCGGTTATACTTCATACGATAATGAATAACTGGTACTACTGGTATTTTATAGGGTTTTAAACCCTGCCATGAGTGAATTTGACATTTTAATGCGATGCGTTATTTTACCTACGGAACATCTGAGATAAACTGGGTGACAAAATGCTGCCAAAGAATATTTGACCATGACATAATATCGATTTTAGTTATTTACGCTACTTTACAACAAACTTCACGTATGTACCACATAAAACCTAGCTGCAAATCTTTTAAAAGCCTTTCATTCAATTACTATTCCATTATTATAGTTCAATTTGAATGTTAATGGTGATGACCTTACATGGCCTGTGGGCATGTACATCAAATGTTCGTATCACATAAAATATACGACACACATACCTATATACGTCATCTACAAACCTCCATGATGTACATTTTGACAGGTTATTGATTGTCATTCCAATTATTTTATTATACCTATTATGCATTGGCTTATTCGGCACTCGTCAGGTCATGCACGATAAAGGTTACTGTTGTTGCTAAAAATGATCGAACGGTGGTGAATCTGTTTATGTATAAATTAGATATCTTTTAAGTAAATATAATTTATTTGCATGGGTTTTATGAATTCTGCCACACGGCGTCTATTATGTCTTTAAATAGTGTTTTACACATAAATTCAACTATTTCTATTGAAGGCAATAGATTTGAGATCTTCGCTTCTTTATATGCTTAAAAATGACAGTTTTTGACACATTTTATTCAGATATAGGTTAGATACATTATTTCTCGTCAATTGAGTCCTATCAAACCTTAGATTACTGCTTACATACCTCATAAAAGAATACTGGGTCTACTACAAAACAATACAACGTAGAACGGTCCTACCATAGTTAGACGATCACATCCACTTGGCCAGGTTATTTATTTTGCATTTATTGTATCATTAGGAAAGGGGTTTATTTTGTCATTATTTAAATAGAGTTTAAAAATATTTTAAGTGTCAAAGGGGGGAACGTTACATCCGTTCTTGTACTTGATGCAAAAAACAAAATTACGTAATTTTCACTAAAAAAATCGAATTCTAATTTTAAGTGATGATGTTCTTAATGGTGATGAATACCAGATGTTACATATTAAACTGCCTATAATTGATTGCATCACTTCTGAGTCCAGGCCTCACCTCAACTATGAGTTGGGGCGACTCGAGCCATACTCCAACACGCGGGCTCAGTGCGGATTGTTCATGGGATGTAAGGTAAGTGATAAACTTTGCTGTCAGATGTTATCAAGCCACCATAACGCCTTCGACAAAAGTGTCCAACATATGCGCTGTAATAAACCTTTAAAGTTGTAGTTACATTACTTTTAGGTAGAAAACGCTCAGTTTATCAAAATTTTATTTGGTATATAAACACTAAAAAACCGGGTTTTCTACAACATTATTAAGTTTAAAAACCTATTCATTTGGCATGTTCATGGGTAAATGTGGCTCTGATTACACAGTTACCTCTACGGGTTTATGAGTGTATTTTTCTATCTTGCAGAAGTATTGATATGACCAAACGTGAAACAACACTATTCATAATAGGCATAGTGTGAATTAGCTTTGCTGCAGAGTTACAAAAAAATAATAACCTTTCAGTGTGCAAAGGCGTTCCATTTTACATGAATTTTAGTCGTAGGAAATTCCAGAAAATTAGTATTCTTACAAGTAACCACGCAATTACGTCTATCAGTAACACAAAGCAACAAAAACATTGGTAACTAGGGAATATTTTAGAATTTGATTAAAATTAAGTTAAATACAAAGCACACAACAAAAATATTCGCGTCTGTAAGCGAGGAATTAGCATTTAAAACATTCGTATACAAAACAATTCGGAATAGTAATGTCGCTGAGTCAAATTCATATTCATTTATTTATTATTTATTGCACATTTAATAAAAAGGTACAAATGGCGGACTTTATGACAAGAGGCATTCTCCACCAGTCAACCACATGTTCAAACAGAGAAATCAATCACTAGTCTGGGCATGATAATTATTTTATTCTATTCTTTTTCAACAAATATTAGTGAAAACTGTTCAATACATTGTTAAAGAAACGGTAGTCCAATATAGGTAAATTATATCAATTTGTATTGTATTTAAAATTATGTGCCTGCCATTTTAAATTGTTTTAGTTGAACAAAACTCATAATTCATTTATAATGCGAACAGCAAAGGAGTGGAATGAGCTTCCTGCTGAAGTGTTTTCACAGCAATACAACTTGGGCCTAGACCGGCATATAGTTACAAATGAGGACAAAATAAGGCTAAAAAGAGATAGATAAATACCTACAGCTATCTTCTCACACAACACGCAGCTTACGTTTTATGTTCTTTTGTTTCACATAAATTGCGACATTAAAAATGTTTTTCTTGAAAATTGTTTTCTGACTCAGGTCTGATTATGACCATTTGTACCTATTCCTTGCTCGTGACTAACCCGTTTTTTTGGTGAGCCTCTATCACTAAAGAAATGCGGTTCAAAATTGCTTGACACTAAAGTGCATTATTATCTGCATGCTCGCTCGTGTCGAATTGCAGTGATTCAGTTAACAATGTTGTTTCGAAGAACTCAACAGCAACTTCCTTATTTAGGAATAAGCAGTGAATGAGAACGGTGGAATGAAAACTTCCTCGAAAAGTAATTGATTCCACGAGGTACAGTCAACAGCACAACAGGTTAGCCTATTTACGTTTTTTCTCTCGCTCTTGGCAAATGTAATTTCTTAGCTATAGAGCAAGGAGGACTGACCGAAAATGGATAGAGTGATGTGCCGTCCACCGTACCATCAAAACAGCTGATTCTTGATTCATTTTTCCGATAACTCCTTAAAATTTTCAAAACCTTTATGTTTGCTTTGCGTCTTAGTTCGGCTAAACATAGGCTTCTGAATGTTCCGTTCACCATTACGGCAACAATCAGTGTGCCTACCGTCCAATCCAATCAACTACCCGTTTGGGATATAGTCGTGAGCGTAATAGTATGTTATGTTATGGATTATAACTGAATTTTGTAGTTCAAAAACGACTTAGTAATTTTTGGCACAACCCTATTAGAATCCAAATGGTTAGTGCTCATGTTATTAAACTAGAGCTGACTGGAAGAAAAAATAACATTTCATTCAAAAACTGAAAATCATTATCACTAAAATAACATATTCTAGACTGTTCTTCATTCAGTAGTTCAGTGAATTTTAAGCAATTTTAACGTTCATTTACAGGCAATCGGAAAACGATTTCCCCATGTGCGAGTTGATTTAAAATTTTCTCTCCGAACACGGTTTTGAAGCAAAATACGCTTTTAGTTTGAAAGCTGTAATCAGTTCAGTCGAATATTTATTTTTATACGTTAAAAGTAGAATCATCACGAGGGTTATTTGAATGTGGTACCGAACGAATGTGTATGACTATATCCCGAACGAAGCCGACTAATGGTTGCCGTCATGGTGAACGGAACATTCAGAAACCCACATTTCGCCGAGGGAATTCGGAACTCAACGTGGTGAGGGGCTAGCCTACCGCCGATACGTGGGTGTGATATGTTGCCTGGAAGATATCGCTAATAGTTATAATGCCGACAAAATTTAACGTTGTTTCACATGTAATAATGCTTGGTTGTTGGTTTATTTTTTTTAAAAAAAACAATAAATAATGTTATCTATCTATCTACACAAAAAGCAGAGACAGAAGAAATTCAGCTTTCCATTTCTTTATAACAATGTCCAAATGGCTGTTGAAAACTTTTCAGACCTGTCCAAAAGTTTAGGAAAGAGTTCGTACATTTAAAGCTTCGGATTTCTGGATAAGGTAGCAGTTTTATTAGCAACTAAACAGAGTTTTCTGTTTCGAGGCAGCAATGGTTCTGAAACTAGCGAGATCTGTTTTTATCAAAAATGCGTTTGCGTTTGACCCCAGTCTCACCTGATGGTAAGTGACGACTAGGTCAAGGGTGGAATACGCTTACATAGAAAATGCCTATTCACTCTTGCCTTTATGACACCAAGGTCCAAGGCTGCGGAAAGTCTTTCCGGAAACATAGATGCAAGAGTTCTCACGGCATCTAGTGGTGCAGTGTGTATTTGTTTCATTCACCGTTTCTACAAACATATTTGGGCTTTCACTGGCTCAGGGATATCTACGTTAAGCTCCTTTTCAGAGATGATAAAGTATAACTGGTGCAAGTATCCTCCTTATGAATGGTATTAATTGCAAAACAAAACTTGGAAAAGGCAAATAAAAAACTTTTATCGACTGAAGGAACGATATTCAAAGTAAAAATAATAATTCATCATTCGATTTTGTAACACTTGGCGTTAATTATAACATTGGACGCGCTATTACCCCCCATACTATCTTTGGTTAGGGTGCTTTCAATTTATATGTTACGTATAGGATCGCTTTGTCCGGCGCCGCACTGTTGCGTCTGTACGCCGTACGACAAACGCACCGCTTCGGCACGATACAAAACGCATAAATTGAAAGTGCCCTTACGTCGACACCTCATAGCCAATAGGGGAAAATTTTAAACGAATGCGCTTTTTTTGAATTCATACTAAGTTAACGCTCAGTCTGCCACAGCAAGCAAATCCTTAGCCTCGCGATTTACGTTACTCCGCGGTTGATAGTATCTTGTTTTATCTCTCACGTACGAAATCGGTGCAAATCACAAGAGAAAAAATAACAAAACTAACTTACCGCCGAATTCACATAAAACCATTGGAAGTTGAGCAGCTCTTACAAATATAGCTTAACATAACATACTCTCACGAATATAATAATATACATAAGGAGTTACTCAGAGGCACACTGATTATTACCATGATCGATTCATGATGATCTGAAAATTCAGAAGCCCACATTTCGCCGAGAGAATTTGAACCCAACGTGGTAAGGGGCGAGCCTACCGCCGTTATTCGGGTTGTTTTGGGTTTTATATCGGTGCTTTCTATCACCGGAGAGTTTGTCGATAACTGAACACTGAACACAAAGTAGTGTGTTCCGGCCAGATTAGATCAGTTGTTTTACGTGAAAGAGCAACGAGGCATATCCATAACTTTAGTATTTATATCCATAACTTTAGTATTTATAATATTAGTAGGATTCTTGTTTATTTCAAGATTTTTCAAATTTTGTTTCCAGCTTCAGTGGCTTTTAAATTTGCGTTGATGATAATCGTCAATCACCTAAGATTAGAAAACTCTTTCAAAACGCCATCGCTTTTCCCTTGAGCCAGAATTACTTCTACGTCAGTACAATTAATTCGAATCACGCACTGGCTAACTAGGATGCATATCAGCTTAGTAATTATTGATCCTACTCAATAATACCTAAACACAAGGCAAGGTTTCAGAAGTAACGTTTGAGAGAATGACCAATCTGTTCAAACCAACAAAAACTCAGTTTTTGTTGGCCTTCAGACGTCTGAGTTAGAGTCACATTTGGGACACCAGACCATTACAAACTATATAATGAATACACTCCAAAGGACAATATTATTCTACATCCAAATGAAACATACTATTACGAGTATGAGCCATAAGCTAAAAGAAATGAAACGCCAACAAAATCAATTTTATGTTAAATGTTGCCAAGACGAGTGCCTACCCTGTCACCCTGGCTTACCCTGTGTAAAAGACGCCAGATCTCAACTAGAAACGAGCTCTTTTCTTTAATCCATACTTATTTATCTACCTGGTATTCACCCACACTTTATGGTTATTTCGTGTTTAATATCACTGACAGTTTCCAGTCTGTGTTTCACTGATAACATTTCAAAGAGTGCAAGTGCACGAGCTAGCTCCACCTGTACCCTATTCCCATCGGACCACTGAATGCACATTGGCTTCTCATCTAAGCGTTTGTTTCCAGTGTTGTGCTTACTCTGCCACAATGTGAATAGATAAGCAGTGGAAAAGCTGCTTTTGCATGTTTTCGGTACCGAGACCGACTGAAAGTTTCTTTAAAACGTTTCATGTAGAAACGTAGTGTTGGTATTCTGAAGGAATTATTAGAACTCTACAAGCATTATAGGCAGACAATTGGCATTAGAAACAAAAGTTTTGATTCGGTTTTTGTTCTGTTAATTAAGTCAAACCTATTAAGTAGTTAACAATGCACATGTTCAGCAGACTCATCCCCACGATAGCAGGAATGTATTAGATAGGGACAGGTAAGCCAGCCGGCTTGGAGCCACAGACATGCTACTTTTATTGAAAATAACTATCGACAACTTATTCGCTTTTTAGGAGGTAATTGCAGCGACCGCCAAACGCGATGATTTAGTCGCCTTGCAAAAGCGGAGCAGTCAGTGACATTTTGTATCCTTATAATTTTTGTTAGCCTTATAAATTACAAATGATTCTGTATCTTCTTTTTCTTCAAATTATCACAATGTTTCTGAAGTATGTTTTTTTTCCAAACAAAAAAAAAGTTGTTCTCATGGACAATTACAAAACTGTCTCTTCATTCGTGTCACCTTTTAACCCGCGATACAACCTCACTTTTTTTCTGCAATTTAACGCAGAGAGTCACTAAATCGTGCTTCAGCTTCGATGCAGTCACAAAATCGCCGATCGCCGATGCTAAAAGTAGCATGTCTACTGTGACTCTTAACTGGCAGCTCTCCAGATTGCGGTGACACCCAGAGGCCTGACGGTGAACGATACTGTTATTAGCTTGCTTACATTATAACTTAGTCATAGCCTCAGAACTGATAACTAAAGTTAGACTAACTTCGGTCAAATAACATAGACATTGTTTAACTAGAGTTTGGCTTGTTCGTTATTACAGCTTACTTGTTATATCTCTTTTATATTTCTCAGATTCATTTTCTTATTTTCCATTTTAACAGTATCTCAGCAAGATTACTTGTACAAAAATATGTTTTTTGATTAGAAGCCAATTACTAGAATTTAGAACAGCGGCTTACATTAGATTACCTCGAGAAAATGAAAAGTTTTCTTTGCTATATAATAGAACAAACTAGTTTAGGTAAAAAAACCAGGAATAAACTTACGGTCTTGGCTTCAGGCGGGAATCGAAGCCACGTCTTTTGCAAACCGGGCAACTGCACTAACCATCGTGCTATCCTGACGATTAACAGACCGGCCGAATTTTTCCGGTATATTTTCTCTGGCACCCAGGTTTGTTTAAGCATATAGGTACCTTAAGCCCGATTCGATTCGATTCCCGCCTGAAAGCCAAGACCGAATGTCTTTTTCTGGGTTTCCAATCTTTGTTGAGATGATAATGCATCATCCCTGGTGCTAAAATAAAATAACCTTAACCAGTTTGGGTATTTTCAATAGCAAAACAGACTATGGATCTGAAGTTATACAAAAGGGGATTGTTAAAAACCCAACGGACGGCGCGAATTTCAGATGAAAACTGATGCCAGCCAAATTAAATTCGACTGTAGTTTGGGCGAAGTTTGTTTAGCTACAATGCAGCACTGGCCGCGTCACCGGAACGATAGTTTTAAATTAATGACTGGAGATATGACAGTTGGTGCGGTTTGGTTTTTCTCGCTTTTTCGAAGGACCAACGGCTTTTTACTTGTAGTTTTTTTATTTGTGGTGTCCGTGGCTCAGTTGTGACAGTAGATCGGTCACGATCGCCGTATCACACGCCGGGTCGAAAATGGTATGGGCCACACCGTTCGTTTAGTGATTTATTTTTGGTAGACGTCACTAGATGTCAGTCGTTATGCCTAGTCATAGACCTTGGGGCGGCTTGATAACATCTTAAAGGAAGATTTATCACTAACCTCTTAACCCTTGCAAAAGCAAACGTGCCTTTGACTATTCCGTTTAGGTTATAGCCGTAAACTCATGTGTTAGTTGCTAAGACGATAGCAAAGCTTTGAAGCCTGAATTGTTATTTTGCTTTAGCTACTGGTTGAGTTCCTATCAAAATTGCTGTCATGTACAACCAATGGTCTTGAAAGCGTGCTTGGATTTAACTTTAGCACAAAGGTGATATTCATTCAAGCATACAGCCTGAACCTTATACGGTATATAGTACGCCTGACTGGTTTGATTGGGAAACAGTGTTGTATCATATAATTGGAAGGCATGCAGTTTGCTTAGATAGTTTTGAAGTTTCGTTCGTAATTTAACTAATAGGTTATTTTTAGCATTAGGGATAATGCATTATCATCTTACTAAAGATAGGAAAACCAGAAAAAGACATTTGGTCAGTTGGCGTCAGGCGGGAATCGAACCCGCATTTTTCGCAAACTGGGCGACTGCACTAACCACTGTGCTACCGAGACCACTAACAGACCGACCGATTTTTCGGGCATATTTTACCTGGCAGCCAGGTTTGTTTTACCAATGTTTAGGCATATACCTTAGATTACCACCTGACGCCAATGGACCGAATGTCTTTTTCTGGTTTTTCTATCTTTTAATTTAACTATTTCTTACTCCAAATAAGGAGTAAGGCGTCTCGGCAAGCGTAGTGTAGGACGTCTTCAGGCAAGGTGGAGTGAAGATCTGCGCAGGATGGCTGGTATGAGCAAGATGCGAGCAGCCGAAGACCGAGTACAGTGGCGTGCAAAAGGAGAGGCCTATGTTCAGCAGTGGACTGCAACAGGCTGATGATGATGAGTCCTTACTCCTATGAAAAGTAACAATACATATGCGATGCAGGCGCGATTGTGGTACAGTCAAGGTATTGCATCGGTCGCGTTTGTATCGAAACGAGTTTACGTCTCAATATGAACTTGTTGATCGCTAGTCTCACACACGATGCAGTCGCGGCTGTGAGACGTGCGTTTGAAATTGCAATGTGTATGTATGTATCCAAAGTCAAAGCTTGGAGTTTGCCAAAGGCCTGGATGGAGCGGAGTGTGTTAGGTATCAAACGCACTGACAACATCAGAAACACCACGATCCGCGCCAAAACTGGAATCCAAGTCGTTGGCGTAAGAGCCACAAAACTTAAAGGGGAATGGGCTGGTCATGTCTGCAGAATGCACCCGGATAAATGGGCCCGAAGCACCACCTTATGGCTCCCCACTGACGGACGACGCCGAAGAGGAAGGCCTAAAAAGCGATGTTGCGATGACCTTGTGAATCACTCTAGAGATTGGCAGGTTTTGACTGTGGATAGGGACTGCTGGAAGAGCTTGGGGGAGACCTTTGCCCAACATTGAGATCTAGGCGGTTTAAAATTATACATGTGTGAACTTCTGCTCCAACAAGAATAAGCGACTTCAACTTGCTTACCGGACCCACTAAGCCTGTGGTGACCCGAGTTCTTATAAAGTTACTACACTTCCGATTCAACCACGTAGGGAAATAACCACATGATAAGTACTAAATTTTGTTTTAAAATATTCACATCTTATCTTCTCTTCTCAAATATTCACTCATCTCTCTTACCGATAAGACCGCCTCAATTGTACATTGCACATTTATCTATAACCATCGTTGTGTATTTTTTTCCTGTGTGCAATAAAGTATATCTCGTCTCTTCTCATGTTGAGCAACATAAACTGGATATTTGTTAAACTAAAACTCTTTAATCAACCTTTGTTCTGGCACTGAACTATGTTGGAAGGGGTAACTACTCGTTATTGACAGGAATTGGTGGCCACACAGTCTATAAAGGCATATAGACGGAATATAGACAAATAAAAAAGCCAACGTTCCAACCATCTCTATAGAAAAGGGGTATTGTCCTGGTTCATCCATCCCTCTGGTTCAGTTTCAACGAAAATAGGCATTCATTTGCAACGTACAGGCTTGAAATTCGGAACTTTGACTTCAGCTCAAACGTGGGCATCCAGTCGAGCTAACGGCCTGTTATGTAGATCGACTTGATAGCAAACAACAAAGCATCGTCTGCTAAGCTTTTGCAAACGTGACGTAGCTTTTGATACTAGATTTATCTTTTTGAAAAATAAACCTAGTTAGTTGCAAAAATAATATGAACAGTTATTTAGATTCTTTTTAGGCTATAAACAACTAAATTTTTTTTTTCACAAAACCTGCTTCGTTAATTTTCAAAAACATTATTGCCTGTTGAAATCATATTAAAGAGAATAGCTAACATCTTGGTCCTCAAACCATCAAACCTGCCGCTATTAAACGTAAGAAAAAATATCCCAAAACTGGTTTTCTTCCGTAGATTGAACCGTTCGACTTTCGTCCTGAAGCCATGTCGTTCTAATAACGTTAGTCTAAAAATAACCCTTCCTCACGAACTCCTTATTTCCGTTCCAACAAACAAAAACAATACTGTTTCGTTGGATGGTATTGAAACCAATTTCCTTTAATATTCAACGCCGTCTGCGAAGGCGGAAATAAATCATTTTGATATTTAATGCTATTTATTAGATGTAGGAACATCCGGGAACTTGAAATCAACATTTGATTTGTAAAATATTTCCTTGCAACAATTTTTGTAACTGTTCAATCTGACATCAATCGGGATCATTTCAATACCAAAATAATGTGATTGATTATCTTAACTTCAGGCTGAATTTGAAGTCAGTCAAAAAATAATAAAAATAGGATTTTCTTAATTGGCTCTAAATTCATGTAAAAACAATTTTAACGTAAAGGCACAAAAATATCATCTAATTTTCAAAGCTGCGACACTGACAACGGGGAACGCTTTTTTACACAAACTGTACTAACTACGACGAACGTTGCTTGGACTTGCAGCTCACGCGCCGCCTTCCAGACATGCTCGTACAAAGTACCTTCATAATTCGATTCCGATTAACTTATTCAGTGAAGGAACACAAAATAATTGTTAACCAGGAAAAAAAATCGTCCAATTTTTATTTGACCTCATAAAATGAATGTGTAACAGTAACACAACAACCCTAAAAGTTAGTCATTTATTTTTGGTTCCATCTTGTAGAAATCGAACTCACTACCTTCGGCGCTACAGTCTGTTCTCTATCCACTGTGCCAAATGTCCATTCAAATCAACAAATACAACCTAGCCTTAGTGCTTCGGGATTGATTCCTACAAACTCTTGCATATATCAACTTCCAATATCCGGTACGGACCAGTAGAAACAATGGCCTAGCCGTTCGAAGAAGTTAATTTCCTTTCGGGTTTCATCCAGTAGAATGATAGGCTTATTGAAAGAGCTGAAAAAGTGGGGAATGGATGGTTTCAAATGTGGAGAAAAAAGAGCTTGAGCTGTTGCGGATATAAAAGAGGCTTTCGGTAGACGCTCAATTGTACTTTTTTAGTTCAAAATGTTGTCGTTTGTAACTATCTATCTGTGCACAAACTTATTGATAAGATGATCAATAATGAAAGACCTCAAAGTAAACGTTTGTCATACTTTGCTCGCAAGATCATAAATAATGATAGACCTCAAAGACAAAAGTTTTTAATGCTTTGAAAATGAGGTGCATCATACAAGCTTTTATTTTATTCGCCAAGCTTTATTGATACAAAGATGCCCTTATATCACAGTCCATAGCGAGTCAGGAAATAAATCACTTATGAATTTTAAATGCAAAACGGGTCCTATTAAATGCTGAGACAAATTACCCACAGGAGATACTTTATTTTGTCATTCTGCACATAAGGGTTAAACTTATGAATTAGTGCCTGGGGACGTTTCTTTTGACCTTATTTGTACAGTTTTTTGAAATGTAAATTACTTTTGCAAGCTTCATTACCTACTAGTTGTAAAAGACATTGTTCTGGCAAATGCCATAATTGGAATGTGCCATGACCGTTCAACAAAAACAATATCTGACCACTAATAAATACGAGTATAATGTCGATTCCGTCCCGTTTAACAGTTGAAAAAACGGGCATTTATTTGGTAGAGATACTTCGTATATTTTTAGTTCTAAATATCATTAGTAAAAATTTTCCTCGAATATATATTCGAGGAAAAATGAATTAGAAATTGAATTTAAAAATATTCTCGAGTTATGCTGGAACCAACCCAACTTTTTTTTTAATACTGTTTTTTTTTAATTTGACTATTGCTGTCTGTCTTCAGCGACTGCGAGTGCTAGTCGAAAGATTTGATATCTTTCCACACCAATTGGCAGTGGTGCAGCCAGTTAGATAAACTAACCATTGTCTAGAGAGGAATAGCACTTGGTATAAAATATGTCGTACGGTTATAATTGCGGATCGGCAAACGCAGTTTAGGGCACCCTCCATCGAAATGGACCGATGACCTGAGAACGATGTGGAAGGCTCAGAACCGTGAGTGGTGGCGCACTTTGGGAGAGGCCTATGTCCAGCAGTGGCTGATGATGATGACCAAGCGTCACATAGCAGTTGAATTTATTATATTTAGCGCCAAAATAACTACATTTTAATATAATATTATGTTCCTTCAAGCCGACATATTATTGTGGCCTTCTCTATCATAATTATGATGCAATTAAGGCGGCCTTAACGCTAAAAGCTAACTAAGAACGTAGTAACATCTAAATAAGGAAGCAATTCGAGGGGGATACTGCCTCCTAAATTTCCGGGAGGCTGAAAACGGGGTCAAGTGGTGTAATAAAATTGACGAAATACACCCCCAAAACACGTGTATAGATTCTGAACTAACTTGGGTCATTTTATGTCGTGTTTCATCGTGCGAAAGACGTTTTCTTGTTGTAACTTTCAGCCACTTCATCAGCAAACGTTTTTTAAATGAAGAATGGTTTGTGAATTTTAACTAGGCTCTTAGACTTCCAGATTTCTTGGTATTGTTAAAATAGGATCATATTAGGTAACGCACGCTAGATCGTTACTTGGAAGCTTTCGGTCCCTTCAGACTTTCGCCAGAAGTCAGTCGTAAAGCCTAGTTGGAAGCTCTAAGGCGCCTTGATAAACATTGGATAGCAAGGTTTATCACTAGACTTACAGCCTTCTGGCAATCTGATCTGTGCCAGGGTGGAGTTTAGCTCACGTATCTCCTCATAGTCAAGGTGTAGCCGGTTCCCAGCGGTAGAGCCGTAGGTATAAAAGCTGTTGTTTGTGTATTGTTTTTCTATAGATTGTAGATCAGGATATTGAGAGAGTTAGTACTTATTTAGACACTAACTGTGACGACACACGTGCTTTGTGTGCAACGCACTAGTAGCATTTTCTTCCGACAGTTACTGCCGTAACCAATGATATTATAATAGAAAAAGGTAGATAGGTTACTTGTGCTAACAAAGTGGCACCCGAAATTAGAACATTTTGTGTGCCTGAGCAAACTATTGACATTGTTGACAGTTAGATACGACACTGCCCAACATGTATCTGTCTCGTTGACGCTCTAGTAAATAATCATATTGTCTTGTTCACACGATAAAACACGGGCAAATTAACTACGTCGTACCCCGACAGTTTTTTACTACACGTCAGTACTAACATAACCTATCTACGTCTTTTTTATTGTAATATCATTGCAATAACAGGTTGCGTCGCATGTCTAGCAGCCGTGCTATTCACGAAAGCCATTAATGTCATGCTTCCTGCACGACTTTTTGATATTTCCCAGCGTCAGCATCAGAAGTTTCCCACTGAATTGCAAAGCTGATGCACCTATCATGACACGACTGCAACGTTTGCGTTTTTCAAACTTTAGACGAACGCACACGCAAGCGAAAAAAATGCTAACCAGGTGAGGGTTTTCTAAATGTTACCCCTGCAAATGTACCTAAACTATTGCAAGCATAAACTTCGTTTGTTTGAGTATAACTGTAACGATATTTTCGTTAAAGCCGTGAAATATTTTTTAGGTGGTGCTAAAAACTACTTGGATGGTAGGACACGTTTTGTTTTTTGTATGTAAAATGAAATTCAAACACGGTGGTTACGTCTTTTAATAAAACTAACTAATTTAGTGGGACACCGCGTGGCCTAAGTGTTAAACGCCTGTTATCAATTGCCCAGCAAAGATTTATCACTGTGATCTAGACGTGATAAGTGAAGAAGGTAATATAGGTACCAACTAGTTGTTTCCAAAATATCGAATCAATTAATTTGTTTTTTACATTGCTTTCCTGAACTTTTATTTTAGACTATTTACAGTCAGAGCAGCTGCAGCTGTTATTCCTAATTTGTTATTTTTTTATTCGAAATATGTATTGTTAGACTACCTACTAGTGGAGAGCAATATACCTAGATGAGATAAGATAAGATATACTTAATTGCACAAAGAAAACAATTACATTACAATGCTTACAGAGATGTAGATGTACAATGTAGGTGGCCTTATGGCTACAAGCGATCTCTTCCAGACAACCTTCCGGTAGAGAAAGAAGAGGTCAGAACAATAGTTGTGGTGATGCAAGATGCAAGAGTGCAAGATGCACCACCACAAAGAAGAAGAAGATATAGCATTTTTAATAAATAACAAAGGAGACAAAACATACATAAACCGCTTAATGCTAAACGGTTTCAGCTTATGGATAAGACACGTGTTCCACCTGGTGGTGGTAAATCAATTGCACTTCAAACCCCTATAATTATAGGAACAATCCTCATGTAGTTTTTTTAATTAGGTTCTCCAAACACGAATGGCCAACCTTTTAAAATAAACTACTACTTGCAACCCTGAAAGCCCAAGTTTTTAAGTTGAATGGAATTCAACTCTGCCAAAGATTATTCGGTTGCACGAACGCTTTATGCAAGTTCCATAAATTGAGAACTTTGATTGATTGTCTTATTTGATTTCTTTGCTTTTAAACAAAGGCTTAAAAACTACTTTTCTGATTTGTGAGTTTTTAATTATGTTTGAAGAGTATCTTGCTTTAAAATAATATTTATTAAGTTCATTGACTCTGGAGAGTGAAGAATGTCTCAGACATTAAAAATTACGATGATTTTTGTTGTTTGCGCAGTGGTTAGAGACGGCCGTTGATCGCAAAAGGTCGCGAATTCGATCCCCCCCACCCGTACTAATGTATGTGTGTGTTTTCGGTATAAGTATAGCCTTATTACGAGTATTTTTATTCTCTATTACACACGCAAATCTTTCTTTGGGCCAAAGCAATGAATGTGTTGTCGTGTCTTTAGTCACAACTTTAGTTAAAATCCATTGCTCTAAAAGTTGGGATTGGGATTCTGTCTAGGAAATTATTATCACTGTAACAGCCCTTTACTGCCCAATCATTTAGTGCTTATCATGCAATTAAATTTATTTGCATGGATATCAGTTTTAAACAATTACTGTTTAATTTTACCGTCAATTAGTATGCCATTGTATCACACTAACCATTTAATAACAGACAAGTCAATTATTTCATGATTTACAATGGCAGTTATATAGATTAAATAAAATACTAGGTACAGTGCCAGTATTGGTGAAAGGATTACAATATTTTATTGATAAAACTTTTCACACTTACCCAAGAATTCACAAACGCAAATCAACGTTGATCATCCCTCAGAAGTATAGCTGTCTCTTTCAGTTCTATTGACATTTTACGGGACAGCATGAGCGTGAGTGCGTGCTTAGCGTTGATTGACGTTTGGGAATTTTAGGGTTATAATGTTAAATTTCTGAGTTTTATTAGTGGCAAACACATTGTTAAGTACCTATAGGGACGGGCGGACACCAGTTAAACACTAGACTACTGCCAACACACTGTTTTATTTCTTTATCATAACCTAATCATACATAGCTACCTACGTACCTACAGCCTTAATACGTCCCACAGCTGAACACAGGCCTCACCATAGCCATGACACCTCATGGCCCAAGCGTGGACTTTGGCAAACACAGGCCCAGAGCGGATTGCTTGATGAACCAGGTGAGTGAAAAACCTTGTTTTGAGACGTTATCTAGCCATCCTAAGCCCTCGTACTAGATTTAATTACTGACATCTAGCGAAGCCAGACAGAATCAATTGCTGAACATCCTTTCCAAAGCGGATGGAAACGGAGATGTGCGCAAAATACATGATTAAATTTCGGTCGGGATGGTCACCCATTCCATTACCAAACCTGTGTTTGAAGCTTAACATCGGTCATCGCTAATAACCTTGCTAGAAACACGGAGAACCGCAACTCTCCGCTTTGAAATACTCCAAAATGAGAAGAAAGTTCATTTCACATTACATATTGTCTTTCCAGCAACAAGCAGTAAGTTTTCTGAATGCTTTTGTGCTAATTTCTAAGCTCAAATCTGCAAAATTCGAGACAAAACTCCCAAATGAACCAGAAACTAGCAACTCTTTAGCCGACATTATAAAAGTGCTTGTTTCACCGAGATGCTGAGTAAATAAACTTAACAACTAACTGAAAAAAACACCATCAGATTTATGCCATAACTCCTGAATACACTGTCTGTATTATGCTGTCCTTGCATCAGTAAATGCCTATATAATTGTAAGATACAGCTTTTCGTTAAATAAGCTATGACGTCTCTAAGTCGGAGACTTGATAAAATCTAACAATAAGGTTTGAACTGAGCCCGCCTGTATCAAAATATAACAGGTGGCGGCGTTTTGTCCTCCGTGTGTTTCGTAGACGCGTAAAGTTGACAAAGATGAAACTGAACTGTCAATTTCGTAACCTTGCCACGTACCCTCATAAAACAAAAATAGCTATTTCACCGCTAGGTTAGACGTAGTAAAAATCACACGACTCATTTATCTCTTGGTCGTGACTACGCAGTCTAATACTTAGTCATAGGTAGTGTTACTCGCATTTTAAAGAACATTTTGTGTCTGTATTTCTAGCACTGTCCAGCCAAATCTAGCCCAGACCAAGGGCGTCAGAACTGAGTTACGACTGGGCACAATTGAATAGACTAGCTAAGTCTTGTCTCTAAGATTTATAGACCTTGTTTCCGGTTGTGTATTTGGGCAGATGTAGACAGTACTGTTACCGCTCGTGGGCGGTGCATCATGTCCTCTCCTTGACAGATCTGTCTTTTTTAGTAACTATAAGCATAAATGGCTAAGTGCGGATTGCTGACAGATATTATTAAATAAACACTAAAAACCGGGTTTTCTACAACATTTTAACTACGGTAAAAACTAAAAATACAGGTAAAATACAAAATACAAAAAAATACAGGTAGAATAGTAGTTTTTACCGTAGTTAAAATGTTGTAGAAAACCCGGTTTTTAGTGTTTATATAGTTAAAATGCAACAAGAAAGTTTAAAAACCTAGATATTATTAAGGCGCTTTAAGACCCAAGATTATACATTACGACTGACGTCTGGCATCGTCAGCCAGCACCAACTGCTTAGCGTCCTTCCGAAGCTCAGAGATGCCCGGAACAAGACTAGTTTCTTGCCGGTTCTTCTCAGTACAGAAACAACTTTCCGATCCGGTGGTAGCATCACATTTATTTAAGTACAGTATATTTATTGTTTACATTTAATATTATGGTATTCAAGTCTATTATTAAGTATGTTTTGTTTGTTAATTAGATTTGACGATTTAAAAGTACTCTGAAACTAGGTCTATTTAAATAAAGCTATTTTTGATTTTGATTTTGAATAAATACAATAAAATAATAAGATTACTTTCTTTTTTGTAAATTTGAATGTGTAGTGTACCAGATGATTTTATTTATATTTTTATCTCTATTTAAAACTATATCACTAAATTTAAATTAGAATGGTCATCCAACCAATATCCGACCCGCTGTCCGTTGCTGTTGACAACGTGGCACGGGAACCTTATAGGGAAAGATAACTATCAGTAATAAACACAACCACCAACAAATCATTCCACTCTTCAGCGGTATGAAAGCATCAAAAGTAATAACCTCTCTCTAAACGTAAAATGAAATAATTTCAATTTCTTACTCATTTACCTGGTTCCCTCCTTGCACCCGCAGTTGCAGCCACAAACAGGAATTCCTAAAACAAAGCGCCTCTTTAGCAGCCAGCATTATTCAAAATAATTTATGTTCTGCTTATATTAACATTTGCGGTTACGGCAGCTCTCGCAGTAATGCAGTTTAGGCGAACAATGGGGGGAACAACAAAGACATTAGGCGGAATTTTTCATAAGCAATCCGGAGAACCTTCGGGAGTATGCTTTATTTATACGGCCATATTTATGTTATGCTGGAATGAGAAAACATAAACGAACGTTTCTTGGACAAGTTCAAGATGTTCTCAGAAGGGGTCAGGTCAGGAGTACCTTTTACCGACGAGCATGTATGAAAGGACTCATGAAAGTAGAGGAGGCGTAAGGTGTGTGTCAGGATCGTAGTAGCAAGTGGAGAGAAGTGATCTGCCTACCCGGTAGGAAAGAGGCCATATGATAAGTATGTACGGTATAAGTCCAAAAACTTCCGTGTGTATAAACATGTCTGCTTGTTTAGATCTAGATGTCTCCTATGCGTAAATATTGTAGGTGTGTTACGTTAAAAATATGTTCTTATGTATGTTCATCCCTTGTCTGGTACACAATCTTCAGTTTTAGGTATGAATAAGACACTTCTCTCACTGTGTCCTATTTTATTAAACCGTTAATTTGCGTTGATTGACGTATGTGAATTCGGGGATTAAATAAAATGGTTTAATCCAATAATTATCACGTTTAAACGTGATTCGTGAAAGAGAATTGAAAATGACTAGCAATGAGAGTTCTGTTATAAGTAATTAAGTTTCTTTCTGCCGTTAATTGTTAAGCAATCTCGCTGAAAATATACCTACCAAAAGGCATAAAAGCTATATTGTAAATACATTTTATGCAATATTCATACTTTATGTGACTACCATCGTTTATATGTGAGTTTTGACGTACTAACAAGAAACGACATGATTGTCAGCAGCACAAAAACAGGCCAGAGTTAAAAAAAAAACCTGCGTAAAAGATCCATAGTAAATATCAATTTGTTTCACCTTTAAAACAGCACGTATTCCCTCAGCACAATTTATGTTAATGGCCACACATTAACGAGCAAAAATGCATGCCCAATAAAAATCTGCCCAGCGCCGGAAGTGCCTGCGGTGAATCTGAGTGCTAGCTGTTCCTGCAACAGTATAATTGCATTGCCAGCCTGCACGCACCTGATATATCAGGCCTCGTTACGGCATACCGGCACAAGTTGCGTTTTACTACCGACGGGACGGGGACAGACTCCGAATGTTACGGGAATTCAGTTTTAACTACTAGTAGATCGTTCTAAGTTTGCGTTAGACGTCTATCTAGTCTCGATCTTAATATTTGTTTTTATAAAGAGCCCTTAACTTCACAGATTTAGGGTAGATTGTACATCAGGTTATATAGGCTAAATTCTAAACAATTCGGAATATTATAGAAAATGGCTTCAAGAAACCAATTTACATTTAGTACTCACTTCTTTTTAAAGTCAGTAACCGTACCTGTTAGTTAAAAAAAACTCTTTCTGCACTTTATACTGATTATGTTACCAGTACTCTTAAATTTGAATGATGTTATTCTCTTGGTATGAAGGCTATATTTTAACAGAAGTGTCTTACCATCGGATTGTAATACATCGAACGCATTATACCTATATGGAGTAGATTTTTTAGTTTTCTTTCTTATGAACAAAGTTTAAGTCGTCTTGATACGCCGTCGTGAGAGTGTAAAGAGCTTCTAGACAGTACTTGAGCCAGCCAACCAAACTAAAGCTATCCCTGATTTATGGCTAGAACCTAGACCACATTCATTTCGAACGTTTTCCTGCATAATTAATTTAGAACTGGAGTGATTTTTTTATTTATTTTAACGACTGGCAAATAATTATTGTGTACCAGATAGTTGGCGTTTATTGTAGGCTATGGGTACAGAATTATTGTTTACACCAACTCAGTACTTTTACGCAATCATTCATAAACAAACTGCTTCATTGCTTTCCAGATAATAAAAAAGTACCAACAGCATCCTGACAGTCATCAGGGACAAACCAGCATGTCTTATATTTAGGCACTGGGTCCGCATTCATCGACAAGATTTTAACTGGATAGATTATTTTCTTGCTGGAGTGTGTTATCTTTTATTTTTTTGTATCGTATTTTACTAAGGAATTTTTCCCTTTTCCTTCATATAGATAAGGTACGATTGTGTTATCCAACCTGTATAATTATTGTGGAAAATGTATACGTTTACACATGACATTCACATGAAATAAAATACACACTATGCTTTTTGAGCTGCGTGGAAGTTTAATTAGAAAGAAAAGAAAGGAAGTAAAATATTTTATTAACCCAACAAATACATCATTATCATTTTCAAAAAAGAGCAAAATATGAATTTTGCTGGACTTAAGTTGAAAAACAAAAAGAATAAAGTAGTAAAAATGTAGCCTATGTGCGATTCAGATGTGCTTATACATCTGAATCGCAGTTAGGCTAAAATTTATTTAATCTACATTATTGTTAATGATTAAACGAACTTACCTGTACGTGAAGTTCTATCATAATTATATGAGGGAATCGTCCGAAGATATTAGTATTTTATACACTTGTAGTATCGCTCGTATGTGTTACCACTTAGCACAAAATTTTAGAGAATAATAAAATAATCTAAAAACATTTTAATAATAAAATCGTTACTTCCGGTTTGAAATAAAAATTATTTTTTCTGCTGACATTTCCGCTTCCGTCTGACGTCTGCCCCCACGCCATGCCGTCCATTACCTTCATTTAGTTTAGAGATAATAGGTATGATATTTCCTTTAAGGGTTTGTTTAGTCCCGACTAAACTGAAGGGTGGGTGGGACTCCCTACTAATATCTTCGGACGATTCCCTCATATAATTATGATAGAACTTCACGTACAGGTAAGTTCGTTTAATCATTAATTATATTTCGGGAATCGTCCTCGATATTAGTATTTTATACACTTGTAGATGTTTAGAGCAATTAATAAAAAGGAAATATCATTACAGTAAATCATTTATTGAAAGAATGATGAAAATCATCTGTAATTAATAATAATTAATCCTCTCCTTCTGAAGTACAAATTGATCTGGCAAATTCAACACAATTTGTATTGTTAACAATCACTCTATTGTAAAAACGCGCAAAGGTAGTGGAGTTGCCACTCCAACCTGCCGTATTACGAATCACATCAATGTTGACACCGCGATTGTAGGCCAATGACGTCGATGCATGTCTAGTGCTATGAGCAGTAAACATGGACACGTCAACTCCACTATCTTGTAGCGCACACTTGATCCATCTACTTATGGTCTGAGATGTTACAGAATTGTATGGTTTTTTAAACGAAATAAACAAGTTATCAGAGTGTCTAAGGTTGTTAGTCCTATCCATGTAGGCAATTAAGGCTTTCGCCGGACATATCTGAGGCTTTTCTACAAAGAATGGTAAATGTAACATTGGCTGTGTTGCACCTGGTCGTGATGTCTTAATCAAATCTGTTATTTTAATCATAATTTGCTGATCAGAAATCATAATATTATTCAAAGTAACCTTTGATATGGTTTGCACCCTATGTGCCGTTACCAAAGCCATAAGTGTTGAACATTTTTTGGTCATTTCTTCCAATGATATTTGTTCATGAGGAAATAATGATCCTAGGTGTTCTAAAACCACACTGACATCCCAAGTGATGTTGTACCTTGGCAACGATGGCCGTAGCCTGTAAACTCCTTTACAAAATCTTGATATTAATTTATTTTCCATAATTTGTCCTAAAATTAATGATAATGCTGACCTATAACTGTTAATGGTGCCATATTGACTCCCATTATTAAATATCTGAGTTAAGAAATTCAAAATTGAAGAAACTGTAGGTTGATACAAGTTAAAATTTTGGTTGTTAGAGTAGTCAAACCACTTTTTTATACAACCTTCATACTGTTTTAAGGTATTATTGGACAGTGAAGCTATCATTATATCTACTGCTGATGGCGGGACGCCTTTGTTTAGCATGGCCGTCCGGATAATACTGCGGCCACCAGGGTAGTTGTTTTGTTGATATTCCGGTTGCTAGAATTTGGAATTAAAAATTGGGATGAGTTTAATTGTAACATGTCAGTTATCAAAAGACTTGTGAAGAGGGGATACCATGGCTGTGATGGCCAGGCTGGAACAATCATTATGCCCTTTGCCTTATCGTTAATTATTTTTCTTAAGGCTTTAAGTACACAAGAGACTGGAGGAAAAGCGTAAAAATACAGTTCAGACCAACTCATTGTAAATGCATCTATCACAAATGCATCTGGATCTAAATGCCAAGATGCATATTTGGCACATCTTTTATTGATGCGGTTTGCAAACAAATCTATTTCAGGTAAACCAAAATAATTCACTATTAACTGAAATCCTGTATCTGACATCTGCCATTCAGTATCAGGATGGCTGCGCCTGGACTCCCTATCAGCAATAATATTATCAGCTGATTTTATGTAAGATGCCGTAATATATATTTCTCGTTGTTCACACCAACTCCATATATCCCTTGTAACTTTGGTAAGGTGAGGAAATTGTATGCCTCCCATACGGTTGATATAACTGACCGCAGTTGTATTATCTACCCTCAATAGTATTTGACAATGATGACACTTATTAGCAAATATTTTTAATGAGAAATATGCTGCCAACAACTCTAGATAATTAATGTGTTGTTGTTTTTCGAGCTGTGACCACTGACCGCTTGCTGATTTATCGCCACAAGCCGCACCCCACTCCGTTGTTGAGGCGTCAGAAAATATTTCACAGCAATAGACGTCATCTTTAATTCTATGTACCGAATTATCGATTACACCTATCCACCAACGAATATCAGGCAGTATAGGACTTGGTAAATTCATGTAACGGTCATAATCGTCGTGATTCTTTAAACTTAAAAATTTACATCTTTCCAGTTCTTTGGTATGCATCCAACCATATTCAACTGCAGGGCAGGCAGATACTAGTAAGCCCACGAGTTGTGCAAACTTTCTAATTTTACAACGTGTCATTTGTAAACAGGAGATAAGCTCAGTTTTAATACGAGTCCTCTTTTCCTGTGGGAGACTTACATGCCAATATTTGGAATTTATTATGAAACCTAGGTATTTACAATTTTGAGAAGGAGTGGTACAGCTTTTTTCAACATTTATTATAAAACCCAGAGATTCTAGTAAACTTTTAGTTGCTCTGACATTGCGTTGGCAATCGCTATATGTTTTTCCTATTATGTAAATGTCATCCAAATAGCATGAAGATAAATAACCACTGGTTCTCAACATTTTAAATGCAGGTTTCAGTAATTTGGTGAAAATATATGGGGCCGTACACAGGCCAAACGGTAAAACTTTGAATTCATACATTCTTTGTGAATTTAGGTCACTTTCATAGGCTATGCAAAACCTCAAGTATTTACAAGAACTAGGGTCCATTTTAATGAGCATGTAAGCATCCTTCAGGTCGATAGTGGCCATAAAGCAATCCTTCGAGATCAATCTTAAAACAGTTCGAATATCTTCCATTTTGAAGTGATTTGTAGATATGAACTTATTTAGTTCCTTTAGATTTAATATGAATCTCATACTACCGTTGGACTTAGGAATGAGGAAAACTCGTGATACAAACTGGCCTGGGCAAGGGTCACATTCTGCAATAGCACCAATGGTCAACAGCTGTTTTAAAGCAATGTCAAATTGCACTTGCTCCGCAACAGAATGAACTACCGTAACATTTGGTCTAGACTGAATTACCGGAGCATTAAATGTTATTTTATAACCATTGACCCAAGATAGAAGCGTACAATCAGTCGTTATGATTGACCATTGTTCTATGAAGTTGGTTAATCTACCTGCGTAACGTACCTCGTGCTCAACCGTCAACGTTTGCGGTTGTTGTGTCGTGGCCGTTGAACTGACGCGCTTGGGAAGTTCCCTGGCGGCGGCGGTGGCAGCTGCCGATGGTGCTGGTAGGTGCTCGTCGCTGTAGCTGGAGCTAGTGGCGGCTGACGACGTGAGGACGACGGGCCGGCTGCCTGCCTGCGCGGGCCGCCCGTCGTCTTCCAGTTTAAATTTCTGGCAGTAGAAGTGTTAGCCTTCTTCACTGGTTCTTTCAACTCAGCGCCTGATTTGTTAACTGCTTTTGCTGTTTTCAACGTTTCACCAAGACTGTCACCGAAAAGGTGTTTACCAATTTTTGTGTGAGCTAGTTGGTCTTTAAGTTCCTTTTTAAGTGTGCTAAGAGCAAAGAACTTGCGGGCTGTCGAATCATTATACTGTATATCACAGAGGAGTCGTGTAGCATCGACTAAATGCTGGATCATTTCATGATCGGGCTGTGTTGACACGATTTGTGTGGTAATAGCCTTACTTAAACAGGAAATTACTGTAGCAATGCACTTTTGTCGCGTCTCTAGGGCCTTATCCCGTTTTATTAAACCCTCAGCCAATGCTGCCTTTATTTCCGCATTCATTTGCGGGGGTGTTATAGCTTGGCAGTTCTCGGGTATCAAGTATTTACTTGATTATGTCTTTGCGTTCCTCTTTTTTGAGCCCAGACGTCACAATATAAGTCAGTCTACTGGCAAGCTCAGCATTTATAGCTGGACCATATTCGACTATTGCATTCGGGTCGATGCCGAGGATGTTTAATATTTCTGGGTTCAAACCTGCCTCAGCCGTAACTGTCTCTGGTCGAGATTCCAGATGCATGATGCCAGTGTTTTCTTGAGCTGGCTGCTGCTGTGGTAGGGCTGAGGTGAGCCCTCGCGACGTAGATGGTTGCGGCGATGTAGCCGGTAGCTGTGTGGGCTCCGCGTGGGAGTTACACGGCAATGGAATTTCTGCCCTTGGCGGCGACTGTCGCTGAGGGGTTATTTCGGCATTACTCGCGAATGCCTGTGACCATTCGCCATGTTCGGTTAATGCTCGGTCTGAAACAGACACGAACTTTGTTAACAACATAAATACGGCGGTGAAATAGTCCTAATAACTATTTCGAGTGCACGTAAGAACCTTGTTAACAACATAGCTACGGCGGTGAAATAGTCCTAATAACTATTTCGAGTGCACGTAACCTTTTATTTTACGCTGTGAAACAGTCCCACAAACTGATTCGAATGCGTTCTTGAACAATAAGCGATGGATTAATCCCATAAATTAATCCGAAGTTTAGGTCATAAGGTGAGGTACTAACCACTTTTCTCCTTTTCCCGATCAAGGGAAGGTTCGGAGCTGGACCGTGAGCTCGACGAAACACTCGATGACGAAGAAGAAGAAACTCCGCGTTGTCGCGAACGATGTCTACCTCGTTTCACTTCTTTTTCTAAATATTTTAATTTTTTCACAATATAATTTAACTTATCTTCACTTTTGCGTTTAGGCATTTTATTAAAATAAACACTTTGGAAACTAAGGTCTGTATTGTAACGAAGCGTGCTAACCGTGGTGAAGCACAAAAGCGAATGAAGGTAATGGACGGCATGGCGTGGGGGCAGACGTCAGACGGAAGCGGAAATGTCAGCAGAAAAATTAATTTTTATTTCAAACCGGAAGTAACGATTTTATTATTAAAATGTTTTTAGATTATTTTATTATTCTCTAAAATTTTGTGCTAAGTGGTAACACATACGAGCGATACTACAAGTGTATAAAATACTAATATCGAGGACGATTCCCGAAATATAATAAAGTATCATTAAAATAAATTCAGTAGCTTTTACGTTAAAGAGCAACACGGCACATCCACACATACAAACTTTCGCATTTATAATATTAGTAGGATATTAAACAGGCTGGCCCTAGGTGACACCAAAGAATTCTCCTTGTAAATTGCGTTGTTAACGCAATGGGCAAAACCCAGAAGACAGAATCATTTAATAATGCATTCAACGATTCGAAATGCGATAAAGCCTTCGTATAAAATAAATAACCTCATTAATCCAAGTCCGAATTGTCTACACTAAAATTTTAATCCAAAATGACAGTCTCTTATTTAAGTTAGTCGACCGAGCTAAATTCATTCCAAAATGGTCGCTCTACGATTCCATTTAATCATTTAATCCCGTAAATCATTTGAAATGTGGAAAATTAGAAAATGGCCGAAGTAGAAACGCAAATCGGCAGTCTTAAAAGCTTCTGGACAATTCTGGCGATTCGCTTAATGCGATTAGAAATTTATGTGGTTCCTACGTTTTAGGATTAGGACGAGATTTTATGAAGTGCTTGTTGCAATGTAAGTGGATATTTTTATCCCGCTTTTGTTGGAAATATTCTGCTTTAGGCGTTAGGTTCAAGTATTTAATTTTTGGGAAGTAAATTATCAAAACGGTTTGATTTAGGGCTTAAGCAAGCTTGAGCGACTGTAGTATCCTAACATGTGCACTAAAATGTACATTCGTAACAAATCATACCGCTAAAAAGTCGAAGTAATATGAATTAATCTAATCTTTTCTACTTATAAAAAGCTGAAGAGTTTGTTTGTGTTAATCTTAGAAACTACTGGTTCGATTTGGAAAAATCTTGCTGTGTTGAATAATCCATGGAATAAGACAGTTCACTACATACAATATTTGTCAACAAATATGTCGATTACGTCCCGCGTGACAAGTGCAAAACCGAGAAACGTTTTGTACAAATGACATTAAAAAAAATGTACAAATTACATATTAAATTAATTTTTTTTTTCTTTAGTGGAAAACCATGAAAATTAGTACAGTTTTTTTTATAATTATAAGTGGTTGGACAACGCCAATTTGTAAGTTGATCAGCCGATAAGTAAGATCATTTTGTTGCATAAAAAATCCATTTCTGTTTTCGTACAAATATTTTCAAGGATAGGATTTAACATATTTATCTGGGAATATAGTATATCCGGCTACCGACCCTCTCTAGAGAATATGGTACTAGAATAAACTTCTAGACCCAAGCATCGATAGCATTTATTAAATATTCAGCGTGTCACAAGACTTTATTTCATGCAGGATCGGTCAGTATCTTGGTATAAATTATTTCGATCGAAATAAATTCTTGATCCCGTTCTCATGCTGAAGGGATCGAAAAAATGACAAAAATCCAACGCCAAAACGTAAAGGGTTGAAGAATGGTCCAACCTAAAAACTTCAGGCACGAAAAATAGTTGGCACGAAGAATGCAGCAATTTGAGGTTGTGGTAAATTAAATCTGAAAAAACACAACATCAAAACATCTTCATGTAAATAGACTTATAAGTAGGTAATTATTTTCAAAATGAGTAATTTATCAAAATTGTAGTTTATCCATAACATTAGGTTCAATCAATACTAAAGACACAACGTTTTTTTATTTATGACTTCGTCCACCAAAAAGGTGAGATGAGCTTATCTCTAGCAAAACATTATTTTCAGCTGACCATGGTGACAGGATACAATCGATAACATTGATAAATTTGGACACTATCAAAACCTTGAATCGATAATAACCGAATATCGATAGTTATGCTACTTAAGAAACTTAAGAAAACTATCGAGCGATAAGATAATCGAGTTGCAACTCTCCCCTAAAATTATTCACTGTTACCCATTGGGTCAACACACTATCTTTCCATTAGGGAATTTCCCCAGCGCCAGGCGAGCTTTTCGATTCAAGTATTGGATACAAGCAGTACCAGAGTTAACTCGTTGCCCGTCCTGTAGGACCCTTTTGAATTCCGCTTGAAGAAATTCTTCGTAGGTCATTGGGGAAACTCGGGTTGATCACTCTTGGAAGTAACTCAGCGTGTATTAATGTCCATTTAAATGTAAATCGAGTACGAGAAAGCGTTATGGAACAGTGGTTAGGCACTTTGCCTCGAAGTCCACGTGGCATCAAGCTTAAATCTGGCTGGAACACCGACTCTGTGTTCAATAACTAAACTTTCAGCTAACTCTCCGGTGAAAAACAACATAATTTAAAAGTATATTAAAAAAAAGAAAATTTCGCAGCAAACTCAAAAATATAAGGAGAGCTTAACGAATATTTAAATTTTGCACGTTAGACCTGACCATATTGACCAAGACTTGACTCGCACCACTCTAAAGTTAAGTGAAGACATTACGGGACGTACCTAAATGCTAAGTTTCTTCTGATGTGACATTTTTTTTATTGAATTACAACACACAGTACAACTACTTAGTTAACAAATTAGTAAATCGTATTTTCTAGCCCCCTTATTCATGGAAAGTAAAGCAATGCCATATTACTTCAACTACTATAGATCATGTTTTGTCTCTTTCGTTTTTATTGCTGTCGACATTTGCAACTTTTGCAAGTATCAATCGGTAAACTAATGCTGCAGTAAAGATAGGAAAACCAGAAAAAGACATTTGTTCTGTTGGCGTCTAATGTTTTTAAATGAATGTAATAATGTTTCTTTCGAGTGTTTAAGGTATATGCCTAAACACAGGTGAAACAAACCTGGCTGCCAGGTAAATACACCAGAAAAATTCGGCCGGTCTGTTAATGGTCTCGGTAGCACAGTGGTTAGTGCAGTCGCCCGGTTTGCGAAAGATGCGGGTTCGATTCCCGCCTGACGCCAACAGACCAAATGTCTTGTTCTGGTCTTCCTATCTTTAGTAAGATGATTATGCATTATCCCTAATGCTAAAAAATCAAAATAACCTAATGCTGCAGTGTTGCTTCATTTTTTATAAATAAGGGGATAAAGATGTATCCTTCGACTACCTCAATCCTCTACATTGACTCCGCTTCCGCTCATAATTTATGCTCATGTTCAGAAACAGTAAATCATACCCTCAGCCTTTCTATCTGTTGCTGCATTCATGGGCCGTAAAATGTTTTTATTATTCGCATTTAAGTACCTTCGCTTCTGAACTTGAGTTAGGTTGCCTTGTACAAAATGCTACTGATAAAAATAAATGTACGAACGACTTAAGAGGTTGGGAGATTGTTTGCAGTAGCAGAGGGAAGACATATTATGTTTGAATAAACTTGAATGAAGAAAGAAAAGTACTTTGTCGGCTAAGCAATGGAGCCTTCAAAATACAATATGTTAAAGTCACAGAGCAAGCAGCTTCTGGCCAAAAAAATTTATTTCTCAGTGTATATAGCGACAAGAATCTGGAGCCACAAAGTGAACGGAACATTCAGAAGCCCATTGGTACCTTTAGCCAAAGATTTTACGATGAACACAACACGGATATATTAATGTGTGGTAATGTACTTTACTATTATGTATTTTGTGTATGTTTGTGGCCATTTGAATTTTAGTATGTCAAAGACTCCGCCAAGATTTTTTTCTAACTGGCCCGAACTGCTAACTGCTACAAAATGCATTAAGACATTGCATCGTGGGAACATGCTGGTTTGCAGATTTGCTCGTTGTACGGCGGAGGTAATAATCACTCTTTTTTGTAGCTTACTGCCAGAGCTTTTACACGAGTAGTCTGTGGACTAGTTTCACCCGTAAATCGTACAGTGCCCTGAGAGTTCAATACAATAACATATTCAGGCCCCTTTTGCCCCCTTTGGCTCCCACGCTTTTGCAGTGCGTCACGTATGTTTGCTGACGCCAGCGTAGATGATTTTTACACAATCATGCGTAAGAAAACTGCCTCGGTGGTGTTGCGAATGCGGGGGAGCGTCAATGGAATCCTGAACATGATTGCTGGGAGGATGGACTCTCTCGTGCTGGGTCGGTTCACTGAGCTGCACGTTCTGAAATGTGCGCATCGGTGAGCCGACTGTGTTCTTGGGCCCATTGTCTGTTTTTCTTTTTTTGTGTTTCTTGTTTTGCACTAACATAGTAAATAAGTAATCTGTACTAACCAACTGGGTAACCTTTGCCTGAAGTAAATGATTTTTATTTTATTTATTAAGTCCGACAATTGTACTTTTCTTCCTCGTGCAATAAATAAAAAATAGATTTGAACTCAGGACCATACGAGTTTCGAGACATACTTAATGTTTAATCACTTGGCCAAAACACTCTTAAGAAAATTAATAAAATATTATCTTTAGCATTGTTAACAAAATAACACAACCGTTTCTAAACGTAAACACGCCCATACACGCAGCTTCCCTTACTCACGCCATAAATACCGGTAGAGCCTGGATGATATTGTAGATTTGTCACCGAGATCCCTTTAGCGCGGGTATTAATCTTAGCTCGACAGGCTTACCGGGCTGAGGACACGCGTACCGTGACGTGGGCGATACGTCATGCTTAATCCAGTTAAGGTTTTGTACAATGTACAGCCACTCGCAAGCTATGCTTATGCGAAACACTGGAGTTTGTACCATGTTTTGATTTTCACCCTTCTTTGCTCTCGATTTTTTGTTAAAAACTGTTTTAATTGCAATCAGGTCTTTTTTTGGGCCTATAGTCCGTATGGCGGTTGCAGGAGTCCATTTTGTAACTTTTTTTGTTTTAAAAAAACACCCTTTTTATGTTCAGCTCAAGATAGTTATCACATTATGCTAAGTGAGTTTTATAAAAAAAACTAAAGAAGATAAATGTCACTGAAGATAATAAATATAACAGATAGTGATATGAAAACTGAACGCACAATAAATAGCGCGGGTATTAATCTTAGCTCGACAGGCTTACCGGGCTGAGGACACGCGTACCGTGACGTGGGCGATACGTCATGCCTAATCCAGTTAAGGTTTTGTACAATGTACAGTCACTTGCAATACGTAACACTGTGAGTGAACCATCTTTTGATTTTCACTTTTTTTTGCTGTTTGGTGCTTGCAGAACTCCAAAACAAATGAAAAAAAAAACAAAAATTAAAAATATTTTTTTGTTTTAAAAATAACACATAATTATGTTCAACTGAGGAAAATATAATATTTTAGCTGGGTGAATTTTAATGAGTTTAATCGATCAAAAGATGGTCTACGAGACAAAAGAAGATGAATAAAGGAGATGAAATAAAATCAAATATGACAAAAACAAAAGAAGATGATCGGATACCTAAACGGACAATAAATACTTAGGGCGGGTATTAATCTTAGCTCGACAGGCTTACCGGGCTGAGGACACGCGTACTGTGACGTGGGCGATACGTCATGCCTAATCCAGTTAACGTTTTGCCTTTTATAATGTACAGTCACCCCCATCGCCATAATTAAGAACATTTCAACAGAAACAAAAAAAAACTGTTGTTGATGAAATGAAGAATGAAAATAAAATATAGGCATTTTTTTAAATCTATGCTAAATTGAAATATCAAAGAAAAAGCCCACTCTTTCTTTTGATATTTTAATTATTTCGACTATTTAATTTCCCGTTTATTTGATGAAAACTGTATATTATCGTTCGGTGAGTAAGTAACGGTTTAAAAGTACTTGTAACAGATATCATTTAAATATAGATATTTTTTACTGACTTTGATTGATTGACTGAAAAAGCGGTGTCGCCGGGATCTAATCTAATGTAATAAAATGTAAGTACTTTCTAATGCCTACTTATCCGTATGTACTCAAACTAGTGCACTTGTTCCTCTATCAGAGGGTTCTGTTGATTAATGAAGGCCGCTAATTACCTGCCTAGCCCACAACCGAGCCGTTAATGGCGTAAATCTATTATGCGGTTGCTCTCAAACCTTATTGGGGGGTTAACATGATTTAAAATTAATGAATAGGCGATGGTTGGGAATATTGTTGCAGCGTAGTTTATAGGCAATATTCCTATTTCAATTTTCAGACTCAAATTTAGTGAGCTGAAAACCCCTGAATTCACAAACGTCAATCAGGGTCTTAAGTCTCATGCCGTCCCGTAATTGACTTAAAGAACTGAAAGTGCCAGCTATACTTTTAAGAGCTGCTTAGCTTTGATTTGAGTTTGTGAATTTGGCGGTTTCTCTCGTAACCAAACAAGTGCTTTAGATCGGAATAAAACAACTGTACGGATCGCGGTCTTATATCAGAATTCGTAGAATTCGTAAAGTTGTTTTATTCCGATGTATAGTGTTCGCGTAAATATAGAAAACATTAAATATTAGAAAACATTAAGTGCTTTTGAGTTAGTTCACCATGCCGCTGGATCAAGTGATGGGATTAAATGAAGGAATGACTAACTAATATCAATAATGCAAATTACTGCCAGTTTACTCATATTGCTTACATTACTCATAGAGCTTGAAGGGCACGTTAATTTATACTACTTTTTGCAGCTTGCTGAATGCTAAGTCAATCACCCTGTTAAAAGCTCAAAAAACCCTTCAAAACATCCGCCAGTGTTTAAAACCTGTGAAAAGAGTTGCTTTTCCTCTAAAAGCCACGCTTCGCCTAAAAAGAGAAAGATTGCAAGCTCTCGGCGAAGGCTTATGAAATATAACTGGGATTCCACCGGTCAACGAGTTATGGTCGCGATGTTTCAAATTCACTCCGAATAACTGCCTATAAATGTTTGTTTGGGGCGTTGGAGTTAATTTATTTCTTTTGTTTGGAAACTGTTAGTTTATCAATTTGTTTGTTGATCATTCTGATACCTTATATTGTTTTAGTGAAAGTGTTCAAGGAGTCCATTTAAACAAGGATATTTTTGATTTGATTTATTTTGTTTAAAATCGCTTGTGTAAAGCAACACACGCCGGGTCGGAAATTGAATGGGTGACCATACTGACTGAAATTTAGTGGTGTATTTTTCTGGCATCTTCTTGCTTTTGCTTTGCAGTTTGCTGAATGCTAAGTCAATCATCCTGTTAAAAACTCAAAAAACCCTTCAAAACATCCGTGCTTTAAACCTGTTAAAAGAGTTGCTTTTCCTCTAAAAGCCACGCTTCGCCTAAAAAGAGAAAGATTGCAAGCTCTCGGCGAAGGCTTATGAAATATAACTGGGATTCCACCGGTCAACGAGTTATGGTCGCGATGTTTCAAATTCACTCCGAATAACTGCCTATAAATGTTTGTTTGGGGCGTTGGAGGTAATTTATTTCTTTTGTTTGGAAACTGTTAGTTTATCAATTTCTTTGTTGATCATTCTGATACCTTATATTGTTTTAGTGTAAGTGTTCTCAACGACTTAAATTTACTTGTAACGAGTTCATTTCAACAAGGATATTTTTGATTTATTTATGTTGTTAAAATCGCTGTTGTAAAGTAGCACACGCCGGGTCGGAAATGGGATAGGTGACCATCCTGACTGAAATTTAATGATGTATTTTTCTGGCATCTCCTTGGTTTTGTTTCGCAGTTTGTTGAATGCTAAGTCAATCATCCTGTTAAAAACTCAAAAAACCCTTCAAAACATACGCCTGCAGTGTTGAAAACCTGTTAAAAGAGTTGCTTTACCTCTAAAAGCCACGCTTCGCCTAAAAAGAGAAAGATTGCAAGCTCTCGGCGAAGGCTTATGAAATATAACTGGGATTCCACCGGTCAACGAGTTATGGTCGCGATGTTTCAAATTCACTCCGAATAACTGCCTATAAATGTTTGTTTGGGGCGTTGGAGTTAATTTATTTCTTTTGTTTGGAAACTGTTAGTTTATCAATTTGTTTGTTGATCATTCTGATACCTTATATTGTTTTAGTGTAAGTGTTCTCAACGACTTAAATTTACTTGTCACGAGTTCATTTAAACAAGGATATTTTTGATTTATGTAGTTAAAATCGCAATTGTAAAGCAACACACGCCGGGCCGGAAATGAGATGGGTGACCATTCTGACCGAAATTTAGAGATGTATTTTTCGAACATCTCCTTGCTTTTGTTGTGCAGCTTGCTGAACGCTAAGTCAATCATCCTGTTAAAAGCTCAAAAAACTCTTCAAAAGATCCACCAGCAGTCTTTAAAACGTGTTAAAAGAGTTGCTTTTCCTCTAAAAGCCACGCTTCGCCTAAAAAGAGAAAGATTGCAAGCTCTCGGCGAAGGCTTATGAAATATAACTGGGATTCCACCGGTCAACGAGTTATGGTCGCGATGTTTCAAATTCACTCCGAAGAACTGCCAATAAATGTTTGTTTGGGGCGTTGGAGTTAATTTATTTCTTTTGTTTGGAAACTGTTAGTTTATCAATTTGTTTGTTGATCATTCTGATATTATATTATTATCATCATTATTATATTATTATATTACCTTATATTGTTTTAGTGTAAGTGTTTTTGATGACTTAAATGTACATGTAACGAGTCCATTTAAACAATTACATTTTGATTTATGTTGTTGAAATTGCTGTTGTAAAGCAACACATGCCAGGTCGGAAAACGGAACCTTAGTGATGTTTTTTTCGGACATTTCCGTGTTGCGGAAGGCACGTGAAGCAGTTGGTCCCGGTTGACGTCACTATGTCAGCCTAGTCCGAGGCCTTAGGGCGGCTTCATAACATCTGACATTAAGTTTTCTCACTGACCATACACCCCTCCAACAATCTGCACTGAGCCCGCGTGTTTGAGTAGGTATGGCTCGTTCATAGTTGAGGTGAGGCCTGTGCCTAGCAGTTGGACGGAAATAGGCTGTTTATGTATGTAAGGACTGTAGAGCTTATTATGAATAAGGGACAGACATGTCGTTGAACTTCTGTTACGCATTCAAGGAGACTTCGAGGTATACAAGTGGTTACCAATCTTTACATAAACTCATATTCATCATCACTGTACCACCAAAGCTTCTCCAGTGCCCAAGCAGGCCAGGATGCACGTGGCGCCAATAACTGAATGTCTTTACGGAGGACTGGCCTGAAAGACTTGAGTCAGGTAGGCATGGGAGAAGGAGAAACATACCTTTGTCCAGCAAATGGGGTCCCAATTGCTAATTTAGGGATTTTAATAAAAGGAATACCAAAAAACAGCATTTATCTTTCACCTGTAAAAATATGAAAGCATAAAATAACAACAAATCTGCCAGTATTATCCAAGTTTTTGGAGTCATATTCGTTTGTTTCCACAGGCGGCACTATCTAACATAAGAAAGCACTTAAGCGCCACCTGGCGACGCTCAAAATATCAATAGCTTGTGCTTTAGACTCCTGGAGGACAAAATGAAGGATGAGTGCCCCAGGAGAACGGTGCCAAAATGCTTTGATGGAAACGCAGGGGCAGAGCTTCCAGCCGGCGGCGCCGCGTTTCTGTTTTATACCTGCACTCAAATGACAGCTCAATATTCTCTTCATGATCAGCCTACATCAGTTTACTGCCCCCTAATATGTGGTATCGCCCCTTATTCTCGTTTTGTTTCATCCACTTTTTGACAGCATTATTTCAGAAGTTGTCATTCCACCTTGAGGTTGGCCCCCTCTATTCTACACTTTATGTGACGAGGTCTCCAATCAAGAACGTGCTTACCCCAACGATTAATAATTATACTGTAGAGTTGGTTACCTGTCTCTTCACAAGTGAGCTGAACCAGAAAACTCGGTGTAATGACCTTGGATTTTATCCTTCAGAGTAACAAACACCAAGCAACAATCGCACTTGCTTGCTTCCAGCTTTTTTCTACTTGCTATTCAAACTTTAGTTTAATTCTAACTTTGTCATCATGATCTATTAAAACATGCTTCTTCATTTCAAAAGACGAAACCGGCAGCAGCCCTGAGTGTCCATGTTTCAGCTACTTAGAGTTACGTTTATTTAATTTTTATTATTAGTGAGAAATATTTAAAACAATGTTTTTTGTTCCTTCCTCTAATTTGTTTTAACGTTGTGATAAAAAAGACTAACTACACCAGACGCGGGTAAAATTTCCAATCGTATGTTTACACCTTTGTTCCCACTTTCATAAAAACTAAATGGTTGCCCAAAGAATTCAGATTTCTATTGTATTCATATCTTTTTTACTTAGTTTTTAGAGATCTGAGCCGCGTATTTATTGTGTTTTCAGATTCATGTACTCTACAGAATTAAAAGCATTTGATTCATGTCTGAGAAAAAACTGGCTTTATTGGTACTAACTAAAATCTGTTTAGGCTAGTCCTACAGCATCAGGAGTTACTGATTTAATTAATTTTAATGAACGTTCATTTATGAATGAAGAATAAAGAAATTACCAAAATATGAATATTTTTGAAGCTGGCCTACAAACAAGTGCCAACTATGAATATGCATATCTTTGCATGATCATAATGCTGGTGTAGTTTGCGGAGCTATGTATTTTAAGGTATGTATCCAACATCTTAATACTTTTATTAAAAAAATATCTAATACAAGATCTAACTGAATTTACTTTCCAGAAAACTGAGATCTTACTCAAGCCCTTAGCTGAATGCGTACAATGCAAGTACATTAACGCGTACGACATATATCGACGAGTTAGACAAAACATATAAGTCCTGGATTTCAAACCTTTACACCTCAGTTACATCTTCGTAAATAAACGTTACTGTCAGTACCAATAATTCACTGGTCTCACTTATGGGACAGGTCAGCTGCCTATGAACTGGAGGCATTAGACTCGGTGGAAACACGGGCCGTGAGGCTGACTGGTGAACAAGGTCTCACCTCAAAGTTACAAGATCATAGACATCGGCGAAAGGTTGCTAGTCTGGAAATCTTTTATAGGATCCATTTCGGAGAGCGTGCGAGTGAACTGCACGAGCTGGTTTCACCAGCTTATTCCCACTACCGCACGTTGGTTTTTCACTTAAACGTTGTCTATGTTCCGGTCGTTCGCACGAACACGTTTTGTTAATTCGTTTATGATGCGAACAGCTGCTAAGGAGTGGAACTCGCGTCCTGTGCTTGTGCTCCCAAAAGCTTCAAGTGGAACTTGGGTATCTTCAAGAAAAGAGTAAACACTTGCTTGGCAGACATATTGTATCATCATCGATCACATCATCATTGACGATCAGGTGAGATTGTGATCGAATGACTGCCTTGTTATAACAAAAAAACCTGATTACAGTTAGTGACCAAAGGTTGACTTTGGTAGAGAATGCCATATGGCATTAAGTACGCCTATTGTACCCTATTTGTGCAATAAAGTTGAAATAAATAAATAAATAGTGACCCACAAACATTGCAATGACTTATTGGTTACTGGACAGGAAAAACTGTTACTATTTTAACCCAATACTAATATTAGGTTAAAATGGTAACGGTATTATTAGAAGTACTCGAGGTGTTACAAAATTCAACACAATCTCTGTGGCTAGAACTTAGAAACACCTAACTTTTTCTTGGACAAGGAAAGATTCTATTAAATGATAAAACTTTTAACCAAGCGTCAAAAGTTTCGCCATAAACATCAAACGGGCCGCTTTTGAAGTTGGTTATTATTTTAACCGCGAATTTAATCATGAGAGCAGAAGAAATGCGCTTTGATCTTTGGGCTTTGACATGGCCTTTGCAATGTCTGTGGGAACTGGCAATGCAAGCTTTTAATTTATGAAAAACACAAAGTGCTGCAATCATATTTCAAAGAGTTATGATATGAAGCCTGAAAATTTTCTCCTGGCGTACGTACTTATAATTTGACCGTGTGTACAAGATAGTATGATTATAAACAAGACAGGTATATGTTGCGCAGTATTGTCTCAAACTGTCAATGCTTTGCTCAGGTGTTAGAAGTTCTGATTTCGGGTGCCACTTTTGTAGCACAAATAACCTATCTTGGTCTTTTTAAATACCTATATTATCATTGAAGGAGTGCATTTAAACTTGCCTGACGCTGCTCAGGCAAGTTCAAGTTCAAGTTCCGGCAGCTGTGTGACGTTTTCTCGTCCAATCACTACTAAATCAACTAATCACTTCTAACTTAACTGACAAACGACTCAGAAGAAGATCATTTATTTATTGTCAAGTGATAGAGTTATACTCAAAGATATCATAATGTTCACTTTTTGCTTGGGTCCGGGCGACGAAATGCCGTAGAAAATTAGTTAAAATTCAAAGCAATAAAAATAATTAGTGAAATTCAACCGCTTTCCATTTACATTTACATTTTCCAGAAGCTTAATTTGTAACATTGAAATTTTCCCAAAACTTTTCTCATAGTTTAAAACTCTGAAATTTCAGTGATATTCGATGCTAATGTATGCCAATTAGTATTTAATTTGCCAGAAAACGTCTAAACTGAAGCTTCATTTTCCCGACTTGCTGCCGTACATCAATCATTATTGTAATTACCGAAAGGAATTCTGACCTTTTAAAGTCACATCTTTTCATTATCCTCTCTAATGCTATAATTCGAACATTTGTCATTTGAACGATTAAGTCTGATAAATCGTTCGGACAAAAGGAATTCTTTATGAGTTAATTTGAGCTAAAAGGTTCGTCTTTGCTTTTTGGAACTTTACGTTTTTCTTTTTGTACAGATGGGTTGTGCCAAGTTATGATTTAAGCCGCATTTCCACTAGGCAACAATTGACGCTCAACGTTGCGCGTTGATCAACATGTTGTGCAACATGTAGCGCGGCAAATGTTGCTTACTAGAAACGCCGCTTTAGGGTGTAAGAATGTTAAGCAGGGCTAACAGTTGGTAATGTATGTTTATGGTGTACAGTAATGGATTTAATAATATTCGTAAACTGAAAACTAGAAACAAGTTCGTTTAATTAAAAATGTATGAAGAGTTCAGTAGGCTGTCAGCTGCGTCGGTGAGGTAGAGAGATACAGGTGAGGTGTAAACATTAATAATTGTGCTGTTATTTAATCAACCTATTTGCCTATTTTGTGCTTTAAATATATCAAAGCACAAAATAGGTTCAGGAACTTGTCGAGAACCTTAGTATTCTGTGGGGGATCCGAAGGTCTTAAGTTGTCGTCAGACGGTAATCCTAGCAATTGTTTCTAACTCTGCAAGTGCTGCCTGCAGCCTTAATCGAAATAGCACCATATGCAATAATAAACTGTTCCTCACCTTCTTGAGATAATACCCAGTAAAGAAGATATAATAGTGAAAATCTCTGTGTAATAGTAATTACAAATTTAATGATTTTCCTCAAGCTCTACAAAACGCAAAACACAAAAAGCTTAAAATCCCGGCACGTGCCGAGTCTCAGCACGAGATAGTTTTTATTCCTAAACATTATGAACTGTGAATTCCGCGAACCGGGTGAGCGTTTAAAGTGGATCACGGACCGCGAGCTGAACAATCGGATCTTGGCATGATTTGAATAGTTCCATAACTGCCGTTTGTTGCCGCTCGCACCTAGGAGTTGAGCGGTCCGAACTGGGGTTGGAGAACTAAATGGAAATGAGAATTAAAGTTGGAATGGCGATATGTTATTTTAGCAGCTTTTGGCCATTGAGACGAAAAATGCTCAGGGGTTCTGAGGCTGATTTCAACACCAAAAAGTGCTTAGTTATTTAGATTTTTGGTGAAAATTCCGCAACCAAAAATTTTGTTAGGAAGGATGAATGAAAAACAATCTAACTGGCATTGAAAAAAAGTTATGTTCCTGAAATCCAGGAAAGTAATGTGTTTAGTTAAAATAAGTATCTCGCACAGTGATGCGATTAAGGGTTCAATACTTGGCTTACCTTCAAATTCACAAAAGCAAATCAGTGGCCCTTTCAGTTTTATTGCACTAAAAATAGATTTTTTTAGAAACTCAACATCGAAGAGTGTGATATAAGAGGGCGAAAGTCCACGCGGACGAATCCGCTGGACGCAGCGAGTCCGTTCTAAGAATGCAGTAGTCTCATACTTGTCCTTCGATCTAGCACGCCCCCTACCCAATCAAATCGTTCCTAATTAGGAAGTCAAGTCCACAGTGACCAGTTGAACGCATACTTTCGAACGCAAAGGTTGTGGATCTGAGTTTTTTTGTGTGCAAGAGCATTAATTTAATAATCATTGCATTCTTAACGCGGATGGACTATAGTATATTTATTATTATCATCATAAAAGACCCTCTTTGTTTTGTGCCGACTCTATACACCTTTTCCAATATTAATAATAACTTCATTCTCAATACGATAGCGTTATTCTTTAACTTCGTCTCAAATATTTCTCAGGTCAAAGCAGGGAGAATGAAATATTGAGTGTGTACTTCTATAACGCGATTTCAAGAAAGGATACACAAATAAATCAAAATATCCAAGAGCCTTTTCAGAACGTGCCAAGTAATAGCACTTACACACTGCGACTTAGAGCTGTGATACAAACATGCGTGTAATAGCCGCGCGACTGCATCGTGACACTTGATCAACATTTAAGGCCAAGGGGCAGTTCACTGTCAATCGGTATTTTTATTAAAATAATTGCTATTTCAGTTATTCAAACAAAAACTGTTCAAGAGATAAGATGTTTGATATTTTCTGTATTTTGAGATATTAACAGAATATTTTTTCCTTGTAAATCAATGCTGCTGCTGCTGAAAGTGGCCAAAATAGTAACTGCTGAGTTTATTGCCAGGTCTTCTCAGTAAAAATAACTTTTTCACTACTCATACTCTGAAAGTAGTTCATTGCAGACCTGAGAAGCGGGCTGAAAGTAATACTTTTCGTCCCTAGGGAGAATCACTTTCAACTGACAGCTGTCAAATTATTTAAAAAAAAACTAGTTATTTTTCAGATATCTATTGCACCATATTCCAACTTTCTATACAGCCACGATTTTAAAATGATTGATAAGTATTGATTAGAAAATATATATTTTTTAAATAACTTATTATAATTTAGTTTCAACAATTTCTTTAAAATAAATAAGCTTTGAGCAAAATATTTACCATTTTTGCAATGATGAGAATGAAAAATAATGGCTGAATAGCGGAACGGCCACAGAAAAAAAATACAAACAGATTAGGCGGGAAATCGGCAATTCGATCTCCATTCTTTTTTTTTCACATTTTTTTCTTTAGCAAATTCATGTTTTTATTTTAACTTTCCTTGTATTCGTAATGAAAAGCACAGTGTTTACCTCGGGTTAAAGCCTTCTTTAGTCCCTCGAACTATTGGCGCCCTCACTTCGTTCCGGGCGCCAAACCCCGTCTCGGGACTAAATAAGTTACTTTCACCCCTAGGGTAACAATGTACTATTAAATGCCGGTGGCAGAGTCACTTAATTTACATGTATTTTATCTGCAGTTTAAGCTTGGCCTATTATTCCGTGCCCATTATGGTGCGCCTATTATATGCGATTTTTTGATGATTCGAAGATACTGTGAAATGGTCTACGTTTGCAAAGCTGTTAGGAATCGCAGTATGCAATGGACCTTAGTCGTGAAGCTATACGAGACAAAGTAGCGTACCTTGATTGAAATGTGTACTTCAGAAGCTGATTTATACGTTGACGTTCGCTTCGTTTACCAGCTAGATATTTTTAGGTCGCCGAAGGAAAATAATCTGGGGGGCTAAAACGGTAACATTTTAGCATTTCATATTATGAAACATCTAACTGACGTTTCATCTAGGCCGCGGTCCGTTTCGAGTCAAAAGTGAGTAATAGCGCGCTGACGTCGCTCACGTTCATACAATTTATCAATTCGGGATGCGTGTCAGCGCGCTGTTACTCACTTTTGACTCGAAACGGACCGCGGTCTAGATGAAACGTCAAATAGATGATTCATAATATGAAATGCTAAAATGTTGCTGTTTTAGCCCCCCTAGTATAAAAACACATGAGGCAAGGGTTCTTTAATATAAGAAGAGTTGTTCTGGACTGCTATAATGCGAGAGCAGTGCGCACGGATGGTTTTTTATCAATAATCATTAACCCAACCTGAAAGGCATTCAGGAGTCACCGTCACGGGATACAGAATGGACAATACAATGATACATAAACGGCCTAAATACGTCCCACTGTGCTGTACACAGCAGGCTTCCTCTAATATTCTCAGAACGGCCGGGTGTAGGCGGCCTGCATCCACTGAAATACTGAAATTCCCCTATCAGGTCATCCTTCCATTTTACCGGCCGCCTCACGAATGCTGCGTTTGTTAGGGCACTAGTCAGATAAGCCAACAAAAAGGTTTTCCCTGTAAAGCATTTGATCAATTTATTTCAAGCGCGAGGCTCGTTTAATCTATCAGTGATGGTCACTATCGCTAAAAGGTTTTTTTAAACATTGCTGTTAAACATTCAAATATTATTTAGTTCACGTTTCTCTGAAATTGTAACCAAACGCCGCAAAGAGGATAAACGAAAATTACCATAACATTAATGTATCTTATCTGCAAACTACCTTTCGCTTAATATTTATATTGCAGATGTTAATAGCTGTTTGTTAAGGATATTATACTCAACCGTTTATTTTACAAAACGGCTGTGATAATACTGTAAATTTTCTTTTGTTTCTAGGACAGAAATGTCTAACTAATACTTAGCAAGAGAAGGAGAAACATTTATTCGTCTGTCAAACAAACGCATACAAATTTTAACCTACTGAGAGCTGTTTTTTCAGTAGTCAGTCAGTCAACAACTCCCGGTTCTGACCCTTCCGCATCCAGACCGATCCCGCCACCGTTCGCAGGTCATCGGTCCATCTTGCTGGAGGGCGCCCTACACTGCGTTTGCCGATCCGCGGGCTCCATTCAAGGACTCGTCTGCTCCAGCGGACCGATTCCTTCTACAGACGTGACCAGCCTACTATCACTGTGGATTGGCACAAAAGCCCATCATTTTGATGAAGGCTTTCGCCGCCTAGGTCTCATGACGAAGCACAGGTAGGTACTTAGGGTTTGTAATCCCGAAGCTTGATGCCGCAATCTTCAATCTTGTTTTATGAAAACATTTAAAAATAACATTGCCTTATGAGGCATTTCAGACAGGTAATTCACACCTGCCACCTGATTAACTAAAATTTATTATAATAGAAATTGTGATAGGACATATTAAATGGCGTGCGTATATAAAATAAGTTTTTGACAAACCCGCCTGAAGCTTGAACCGAATTTTGAAGAAAAATAGTTTTATTTGGTTTTGTAATACTTTATATAGCGTTGCCAGAAATCCTAATTTTTAAATTAAAAAAAGTTTTATGAAAGTTAGCCCAAACAAAAAAAAAATATGTTATTTTGTTTTTAGCATTAGGGATAATGCATTATCATCTTACTAAAGATAGGAAAACCAGAAAAATGCATTCGGTCTTGGCATCAGGCGGGACTCGAACCCGCGCCTTTCGCAAGCCGGGCGACTGCACTACCAATTATGCTACCGAGACCATTAACAGACCGGACGAATTTCTCTGGTATATTATACCTGACAGCCAGGTTGGTTTCACCAATGTTTAGGCATATACCTTAAACACTCGAAAGAAACATTATTGCAAATATTTGACATTCGATTAAGATGAAACTACGATTTTGATAGGTTATTTTGTTTGTTTTCTGGTTTTCCTATCTTTAGTAAGATGATAATGCATTATCCCTAATGCTAAAAACAAAATAACCTATCAAAATCGTAGTTCCATCTTAATCGAAAGTCAAATATTTGCAATAATGTTTCTTTCGAGTGTTTAAGGTATATGCCTAAACATTGGTGAAACCAACCTGGCTGTCAGGTATAATATACCAGAGAAATTCGTCCGGTCTGTTAATGGTCTCGGTAGCATAATTGGTAGTGCAGTCGCCCGGCTTGCGAAAGGCGCGGGTTCGAGTCCCGCCTGATGCCAAGACCGAATGAATTTTTCTGGTTTTCCTATCTTTAAAAAAAAAATATGTAAGAAATCCACAGTTTCATATAACTTGCCACCTAAACATTCCCAAAGAAGTCGATCCTTGAAATTTGATACAATTAGCCATTAAAGTGGAAACTTGAAGCCGTCGACATAACTGGAACGGCTGTAATCTGCTGTGGCGATGGACTTTTATGACTTTAATACAGCTGTGCTTTCGTTAACTACAGTAACCACGTATTTAATGAAATTAGGAACGTCTTGGAAACTTTTACTTAGTTGCGGTTGCTGCTTTGCGGCGTGGAATTTTGTCTGTCATAGGACGGTTTTTACTCCAACACGCGAGCACAGTATGGATTGTTGGAAGGTTGTAAGGTTAGTTATTGTCAGCGCTAAAGCCTCTGATCAGACCTAACAACTAATGACGACGTCAGCCCGGACCACCTGCTTCACTTACCATCTCAAGCACAAAGATGCTCGAAAAATCCACCCGGCGTGCGTAGATTCACAACGGCGAAAGTACATTCATTTTTTCATGCACTATCAGAACTGAGCCTCGGGCATCCTCCAGTAAGTCCCCAAGTAAGTATCACGTTGAAATTACAAATATTATGAATTGCGTAATGTACCGTAATGCCTCGTAATAGCATTTTTATAGGCACTATTGATAAATAAAATAATAGGGAGTATCCTTTTTTGTACCAAAATATTACAGTAGCAATGAATTACTCATACCAATGTAAAATTCAGGCGGTCTTATGGCTAAGAAGCGGTTTCTTCCATTTAGATTAATCTAGAAAATGTGGAAATTTTAGGCTGTTCTTATTCATAAAAAAATTCACTAACTGACTGTTTTGTCTCATTCATTTTGCCCTCAACACTTGCGAGAGTGAGAGGACATTATACATAAGCTAAAAAAATGCTATAGGTATTCCTGCTTTAGTTCTTATGAGTATGTCTTATCTCGTATACTTGAAATGTTGGTGGCAATAGCTAGTTTGAAATATGAATGGTTGTGGCTGAATCTGATATCTAAAAAAAGCTATTTACCTTCGACTTCAAAGAATTCAATTTGTTAAAGGTCCCAGGGCAAAACCAAAGCCCTAGGCCTACCTACAGCTACACAATAATAATAACAAATACCTCATTTTGAAGTCTAGACACAAAAGAAAAAACACATAATTGCATCTTTACCCAAAAATAAGATTTAAAAACTCCAAACAGAAGTTAGCTGTTGACAAAGGAGAAATTAATTATTTTTTCTCGAGCAACGAATATTTTTAGAATTCAAAGGAGCATTGGCCAAAGTTCATTGTAAGACGAAACTTGTTAAAACTTTATAACCAAAAGCGTGACGGTCTGTGACGTGTAAGGCTTTTTCCTGTCTAAGTTTGTGGAATAATGTTCTGACGCTTTGAACGCACAGGTCAGTAAATTTTTTAATGTGCAATCGTTGTTACATAAAGTTGGTTCGTAACGTATTCTCTTCCAACATACCACAATGCTTCAAGACTGAGGTTTATAACTAGTGTGTCTAACTTGTCATCACAAGATGACTCATCACTCTCAGATCTGAGACGTGGTCACTTGCTTTGGGGCTCATAAGTAAACTCAAAGTCACCCAACAGGCCATGGGCTGCGATCTACATTTTGTAACGAGAACGAAGTAATCTGTAGGAGAACTAAGGACCGCGACGTTAGCAAGTTCAATTGGGGACACATATCACGAAGAAACTTGAACAAGGTCGCTTAACGAGCCACCTCCATGAGCTATGCTCGGAGTTTTTCTGAAAGACAAAATTAGAGATGAGGTTAAAGCGTCCACTCGGGCTAGCTGGAGCGTCGATTTGCGAAAACCTGCTGGCAAGAGGTAGATGCGTTCAGGAAAGGGCGCCATGAGAGGCCCACGTCCAGTGGTTCATTTGATTATGGGCTGATAATGATGACATCATTATGATTCGCCCACGTGTGTATGTAGAGTGTTGTGGCCCAGTGGTTAAATGGTCTGGCTTGGAACTCGTGTTTAATGAACTTTAAATCCTGATTTATTTGATTGCCCAGTTATTAAGAGTTACTGTCACAAGTAACTTAGATTTTCCCCTCCATAGGTTGCAGGTGATCTGTTTCCATCAAATCATGCGGCCTTTATCAGGGTATCTGTGAATTCTGAGGTACAGCGTGCCTGCGTTTTTCCTATTTGATGATCTCAATTTCAGAACTTTTAAGTACGAGTACAAACCCGTGTCTGTACAATCCTCAGAATATAAAAACTCTGGTCACTTCTCTACGAGACTGGCGAAATTATTACTTCTCGGTTCATTAAGGTCAGCTTTTATAAGGGGACAATTAAAACTTAATGTTGGGTCCAATTGTTTCTATAAATCCAACGTACGGTTTCGTCTACTTTGTGCTAGAAGAACCACAAACGAATTCAAATAAAAATATAAGACTAGCCTCTTTTTAAAATAAAATATAACATGTTAAACAGTGGTGAAATATCTTGGATTGAAACACGGTGTGTGCTCGAGTCCAAATCTGGCCAAAAAACACACTTTGTGTATATGGCGCATAGTGCGGCTGCAAACGAATTGTAACTCTCAGGTTATGCAAAACTCCGATAAAAAATCCAAGCAACCCGGATAACAGCAGGTCCAAAATCGCTCCACGAAGTGTGGGCCTTTCGTTTCCCATAACAGCAACTGTCTGCCTCAGACAACCCCGTTTGGGATACAGGAGTGAGTTTAAGGCACATCTATATCATAGGATTATAAAGTACATCAGTCACGGAAATGGAAATAAAGATTGTTCAAAATGGACCACAACGGAACCCCACTTCCTCGTGATCAAAATTGAAGTAATAAAAATAGTTTTACAAAAAAGTCAGTCAGTCAAAATCTTACAGGCAACAAATAAATAAGTATTTAGGATAACTTTTTTCACACAAAGTTATCTAATCCATCATTGGTAGAGTTTTTTTTGTGGGTCAGAGACAGAGACGGATACAACTCTTGAATAGAGGCACACCCAGACAAAAAAACATTATTTTTCACTTTCATACCTTGCGTTTGCTTAATTTTTTTCTGTAGTAAGTTGCGATGCCTTGGTGAAAAAAAGTATTTCTCTTATTTAGGCTTATTAAGCTTAAATTACGGAATTAGACTTATTATATTTGTGAGCATGTTGCTATTAGTCATTAGATGAAATATCGCTAAAGCACAAAGATATAAAAATGCAAGTCAACGAAGAATATTTCCATTGTAAGGGTCGGGAAGGGTAACTTTCTGGTCTAAGTCAGGAAAGGTGAGTGATTAAGTTGTTTTTCAAAAACTTCAGTCTGATAAAGATAATATAACTATAGCAATTTTGGTTAACAGGAAACAGTGGGGTAGTTTTTGATGTAAGTAACTCCTGAATCATAAGTCACTGTTTTAGTTACAAAAAGTTGAATTACTTAGTAACTAGGTGCTTCCTAAACATTATTTGGGTTTAAAGAGTAATGAGTTTGAAAATACATGGGATGTAACCCACAACCAATTACGGGTTTAAGACTGAGGTTGATTTTATAACCAAAGCACACGACAAGTTTTTTTTTTGAGAGGAATGAGACGGTATTTGTAGTTACAAGAAACTTGTACGTTTAAATTTGAATCCACGCGGTCGAACTTGCTTGCTGGCCATCAGTAACTTTTTTTAAATTATTAACTAAAAAGAAACAGTGAAATGAACACTTTAACTTCTATTTGAACGGATAAAAGTTAAAAGTAAGGCACTGCAAACACTCAGACATACTACAGATAGCTGTTTCATCAACAATTGTCTATGATTTCCGAGAGATAGCGTTATTCATCACTCTGTTTACCGAAATAATAATTATGTAAAAAAATAAATATTTAAACCAATATCCCAATTTTAATTTTAATCAAGATTAAAATATCCAGTATGCGTTAAATAAAAATCGTTTTCCGATAACGACATCTTTCAAACTAATGTCCCCCCGCGTCCGCCTCTGAGTCGTAATGAACTCACTGCGAGCTGGTGAATCAGGGATTTCCCCGATAATGGGAGATAGCCCTAATCACGTCCGGTTCGGCTGCCACACAGCATTTTTTCTACCCTGTTTGTAATTTGCTTTGTTTCCTTAAGTATGCTAGTTTAAAATGAGGAGTTAGTTCCAACATATGGAGTTGATTTTGCCTGCATAGTTTACGTTCATTTTGATTTCAATGCAGTGCACATAATCAAGTGAAGAAAAATATACTCAATCACCATCATCGTCATCAAAAGATGCATTACAACTACAAGTTCGGATCCCATCGCATCACCACCGTCTTCAGGCTATCGGACAAACTGCCTCCTCAAGAAAAAAAAAATTGAAGATTCAAGTTTAACAAACTATGTCTAAAATTGTAACTCTTTGTTATTTGATGTGAGGCCTCTTTTATCAGATAGTAAGTTTAAATTACCTCATAAATCAATTTTATTCCTGACCTGGGTGCCTGAGGTTGAAAACGCAATCACAAAATATGATAGTGTAAATCAAAATTTCCATGTCATCTTCACTCCTAGCAAAAACTTTTAAATTTATAGAGCCACAAATCAAAGAATTCGAAAAACTATCGCCAGACTATAATAAAATTAAATTATTCACTTCAAGAATTGCTCTGAACTTCTGAGAAAATGAAATTTTAGTAGTGCATAATTTATTTTTATCGCAACTCAATTTCTTTTAGTAACTTTTCGTAATTTTGCCGTGACTATTTAAAATACAATTCACCATCATCATTCCACACCAGGCTACAACGGGGTCTCGACATGTCTTGGAAGAGGTTTTGCATGAAATAGGAAACATTAAATAAAACACTTTGGTGCCAAAGTAATGTTCGTGTTATGGAACTTAAACCCATCACAAATATCCATCGAAATATTTGAGTTCGTACAGGAATCAAACCCGTGCGTGACCTCTTTTAATACTGTGCTTAACGAGTCAACATCTCAAGGCGCGTCCCGATTAGGCGAACAGTGAGCTGTTGTCTGTTTGCTTTCAGTTTGCCTCCCTATTCATTTTAGATGGAGTGTCCATACAGCACGTAATGTACGCAGTTTACGATGTTTCGCTTCCCGACTCTTTCTGTGAGCGACTGATTCTCAGCGAATGATGCACGCGTTCGGCAGATAAATAAGTTAACTACATGGAGTTAGCCACTGATACGCCGCTCAGAGTCAGCCGGCGGACAGGTGCTCTCTGTTCGCATAGTCAAGATACGTCTTGGCTCTCTCTCCATCTACTCCCTCCTCCCACCACACGCTTATTTTTTACTTGGGAGAATGCGGGCGTGGACTGTTTCTTTTAAAATTACTACTACATTATAGTAGGTGTCATAATCATCATCATCAGCAGCCATAGGACGTCCACTGCTGAACATAAGCCTCTTACATATACCTGCTCATCTAAGTAAGTGTAGCAGGTATATTTTAATGTAAATCTTCTGAAGACAGTCACAGATAACGCCTTATCAAGCTTGGAAAGACTGTTATAAAAATAGAAGAAGCAGGAAAACTCTATTAATTACAACCACGACGTCACGTTGTCTATGTATGTCTAAACATCATGGAAGCCCTTTATTACTACCCTCCGAAAGATTTCCCCCGAGGGCCTTCCAATTAACCGGGCCTTTTTTAACGAATTGAATATGTTGAAACAACTAGCTAGCGTTAATTAATCTGCTCGTTCGGAAGCGCTATTTTATTCTTGATTGGAAAATATGAATTCAATGTTTACGATATAATATACCACCTTGATTGGAAAGGCTGATGAATGTTACAAGTTGAAAACGTTTATTGGGATACCATATGATACTTTTTCACCGATAATACATTGCGTGATTTGTGCATGATCTGTAAAAAATTAAACAGTAATAGTGTAGTTGAACAAGAGGACGATTCAGAACCACGTTTTCCGGAAAATTTGGTAAATTTCAATATGATAAACAGGTTGTTTCAAAAATACCCCTAAAGACTGAAATGACATAGAAAGTGAATGAATTTGAAATAGTAGGTGTTGTCCCTTTTTTCATATCTTTAACGGTTTCGATAAAAACGTACATCACATGTTTACAAAAATGACGATATTCATTCAATTTATAGATATAAAACGTATGGGTGTGAACAAAGTAGGTCGCCCCTGGTCACTCCCGGTTAAGGTCAACTTAAGCCCATGAACCCAAATGAGTGATGGGTGTTTATATGATCGATGTTTTTATTTTACGTTATATTCTCGAAATTCAAATTAAGAGCTACGACTGTAAGACATTAACAAGGGACTCCTTTCAGGAGTTTGTATTAGGGGTATTTTTGTAACACCCTGTACCTATAATAATAATGATATGAAAATTTTAAAATGATAACTTGACAACATAACCCTTACGATTTTATCCTAAACATGGCAGTCTCAGCAGTCAGATAAAAACTCACTGTGTCCTTAAAAATGAACGGAACATTAAAAACCCTACACTTAGCAGATCGAATTAAACTCAACGTGGCAAGAGGCAAAGGCAAATCAGTCGGTTGCTTAGGGTATATTCAACTGATGTTTTTTTGTAATTCGGCTATATTTGAATTTGTGACCACACGGTGTTAGAAACATGACGATAATACAATACAATGCCGTCTAAAGATTTTTTTCACACAATTGCATTTTGCGAGGATTGCATTCGACTTCATCAGATTCTAATCAGTTCTCACATGGGATTTGATCGGGGCAGCTGGCTTCTGCAAAACGTCTTATCATCTTTGCTGAAGAAAATGTTTTGCAGATTTAAACATAAAACGAAGAGTCAGATCCTTTCTTTAGTAAAATATGCAGTAGATGTCGAGATAGTTCAAACGATTTACTGTCGGATTAACTTAGTTCAGTAGGAATGTAAAAAATAACACGCGAATAGATTCAGTGCTGAAAGACAAAAAAATACAACTGGAGTCGAATAAATCAAATAATGATTGTGTAGTATTTTTGACTGAAGGTAATGGGACGAATATCATGCACGGGTCATGTCTAAGGTTATGTCCAACATATTTGTTTTTTGAGAACAGAGAACTTATATTTCAATAAGGTCTGGTTTCCGGATGGTAGCAAGAAATTTAAATATTTTTTAAAAGTAGTATGTAATCATTTTATGACTGTAAAATTCTGAGCGTGCGCTAATTACCGCCCAACACTTCATCTTCGGTACAAAAATCCAGAAAATAAAACAAGAAACGAGTTTTAGGAGTACTCTTGCATATTTTGATGGCTCTTCTGTTTTTGTAAAATGTTGGATCGCCCTCGGTCGGCCGATAAGTGTTTGGAGAACACTCGACATTGCGAAAGTCGGACTGAGGTAGTTTCCGAGAGACAAGACAAAAACGTTCGGGGTTTCTTTTGAGGTGACTTGTTGTTGAGGTCCTTCATAGGTGTTTATTGTTCTACCACTTAAGTGCGAAGAAGGCGAAAATAAATACACAATTATTTCAGCTTTTGTTCGTTTTTATCGCGAAATAGCTGGGGATCTGTGGTCTATATTATGAAGGATTGGTTTAATAAATAACATGAGCATTTCATGGCTCTAGTTGAAATAAGATTGATGCTTCACGTGCACCAAATATTAAAGAGATGTCTACTTATTAGTTTTATGTCTTTTGTTTTACCTCTTAGAAAACTACGTTCTAAATCATTAATTTTTTTAATCTTTGGAACTACACTTATTTTTAAAAAAATGTATAGGTGCGAAAAAATGATTACTGCCAGGTTATTATATTGTATTGCTTATCAAAGCTGGTGATTCCAACTTTAGCTACCTGTAAAATATCAAGTTCATGTTTAATGAATAAACAAACAATTTTAATCAAATGAAGCGTCAAAACATGTCAAACGGGTGTCACAGGACGAAACATCTGTCATTGTCCTAGAAAATCTCGCTAACTCCGAAATGTTCGAATTGAGTGCGACATGACATACGTCGTATTAATCCCCAAAATAACTTTTGAATGATTCACTGTCGGAGTATGTTACAAAATAAGCAGTTTTACCACCATATTTTAACATAATTATTTATGTATATGGCATAGAAAATATTTGTTAGAATCTGTTTCAAAAGAATTTTAAAATGAATCTGACAAATCATTAAGCAAACTGTTCAGAGCCTAAGACTCAGAGACTGGCACTTATACGTGAATGGATGATAAAAAACCGACACAGAACAAACACAATGATTGCCACATTGTTTTTTGTCGTAAGCGAGGATCAAACCTGTGAACTTCAGTGCTATAGAAAGCACCTCTACATATTGCGCTGAGCTGCTGGTCGAAAAAAATATCGATAATATGAATGTCGTAGATCAAAAGTGCTTTCATTTTAAACCAAACCAATAATTCAACTTTTACACCAACCGAGACGGCGAGAGTGGGTGTTCGAAACAAATTGCTAAGCTTCCTTTAAAATAGTAATTTACTGCCGCAAATAAACAGATAATGCCTTAACGATGGATATTTAGGGGTAATCTTTCAACAAAAGATGATGTACCCGAAAACATTTTGATTTTATCACTCGCTTGGAATTTGAGTAGGAAATAATTAATTTTCCAAACAGCCCCATTACACCCTCACAGTCTACGCTGTCACCGTGATATTAATTACTTTTTGGTACAGTCAGCTTCTAAATTGTGTGTGTTAACAGGGTGATCAAAAAGGTATTGACGGACAGAAGCAATTGTAATACTAGAATGACAACTGACTTCCTGTTTCAGGAATAAATAAAACACTATTTAAATTCTTAGCGTACCAGCAAGCTGTTACATTCTTATTAGTTAGAGTTTAAAAACTATAGGAATAACCCCCGAATCCACAAATGACAATTAACGCTAAGCACGTCCTTACGCCCAAGCCCTCTCAGTTCCATTAACATTTAATGGGACAGCATGAGCGTGAACGCGTGCTCAGCGTTGATTGAAGTTCGTGAATTCGGGGGTAAGACAGGTGGCGGCTTTTTTGTGGCACCAAAAAACTCCGCGTGTCCGACGTTCAAATTCTTTAGACATATAATATGACCACTCTCTATGCTCCTGTAATCTTGTCGATGACTGTACCTACCGCAATAACTAGCCACCTGAGGCCAAACACAGTTTTTTGAATTCCTGTTAGTAATATTATGATAGAATATTGAATACTTTTTTCTCGAACAAGTTAGTTTGCCTTTCACAATTTTACGCTTTGTCACTTTTAACTTCAGTAACACAAATTAAGATATAGAAATTATTTTTAGCAAAAGCTGACTACAACTCTTAAATTTTCATTATTGCTATGTGTTTCAAAGATGGATAAAAAAATATTGCTTAAAGGAAAAACTACGGTTGGCGGACTTGATACCTTTACACTTTGTATGAGTTACAAAATGTATAGGTTTCAAGAGTATTGAAAATTCTTCATATTAAAGAGTAGAGCGCTGTTTGACGAAGTTGATGACGTTACAGTCTATAAACTCTAGAAAGTGAGAAACTTTTCGAGACGAAGTTAAGTTTAAGTTCAAGCGGGGGTGATTATACTCGACTAAGATTTCACCAGTACTGAAATAAATAAATATCAAATAAAAGGTCGAAATGATGTGCATACTAAAAGAAAAACCCTAACCTCCGAATTCACAAACGACAATCAACGCTAAGCACTCACTCACGCTCATACAGTCCCTTTCAGTTCTATTGACATTAATTTACGGGACAGCGTGAGCGTGAGCACGTGCTTAGCGTTGATTGACGTTTGTGAATTCGGGGGTTACTCATTTACCTTTGTGACCTATTCGAAACGTCACTTAACGTAACCCATGAAAACCAATTAATCTTATTGTCTCATTTAAAGTTGATATTCACGAAGTTTATCTTCGCCTTCATTTTCTACAAAACAGTTTGGCTTTCCAAAAAGTTTTTCCTAACCATCATAAGTGATATAGATATATTTTCAATACGTTTCCAATCCAATAACCGATGCTAGAGCGAAGCGGAAAAGCGTCCCAAATTAGATTGGTGTTCAATACAACCTCTCCAATTCGATTCTTTCTCCGATTGGTTGTTTTTAGAAAGTTTGGTGGCATCAGTTCTTTTTTATACAGCTAGGTTGTCATTTTATGAAGCGTATCCGAGTGAGCTTCGGACATAAAATTAGCTGTCATTTTGTTAAAAAATATTGTTTGCATAACATAACATACGTTCACCGCCATATCCCAGGGATTTTCAGAGCGGATATTCGGAACGTTCAGAGGGCCACATTTGCCGCACGAATTTGAATCAAACGTGGTGGCAACAGTAAAATGTGCTGCTATAATTTTTCTGCACAAACTGCCCGTTCCTGTTCAGGCCGTGCATTGGCATCAGCAACGACGTCCAATCAGCCCCTTGTTATTGAGATAACATTATATCGCACTGCCAGATTTGCAACTGCTATGGTATTCCAACGGGCGCCAAAACCCACTTCCCTCGTGGTGAGTGCACTTTAAAATTCAATTACTTTGCAACTGTGGTCGTTTGAGAGAAACTAAGCCAAACAACATTTTTTTAATAATTATATACAAAATGAGAGAAATTACTAATTCAGAGTAAAGCGTATTGACGATATAGGTAAGCGTGAAGCACCGAGATATGAAGTGATGTCCACCGGAATAGCACCCCTGAGCTACAAACAACCAATACAAGTAGCACTTACTATATGTTCAAGGTGCTTATTTAGCTAGGCGAGGATAAATATATCAGTGAGAAGCTCTCGTCGATGAAGTAGGTATCGGCACGTGCCCAAGCGGTGGAACTTTCTCGAGAGCCGAGACTGATCGCGCTCGAGATCTGGCCGAGGTTGAGGGTCGGTTGTATGGAGGTCGCCTTCAATTATTACTGATGACCCGATTAAGATTGACAGATTCATGGCTGGTTTTAGATGTCATTGAACAGTGTCTATTGGTGATGAGATATTTTGATAGTGCCACAAGCTGGACTTAGAAATGGAGGATTTATATACTCTTTTTTATCAAAGGGAAATCCTCATGGATACCTCACCACCCTGAGAGGGGGAGCGGGAAAACACGAGGTTATGTCAAAATACAACCGACTAAAACCCAACAGCACTCAACCGCGGCACCTAAGTTGAGAAAGCTCAACCGCTAGTGCTTGCCCTTTTACAATTTCACCTCACCCATTTGAGCTAGCGTGTGACTGGTAAGTGAACCGCACTGCCACGCCTGTGTCCTTTGGCTTCCCAGTGGTTCGTCCTACCACCGATACTTAGGTCCTCACTAAGTAACGCTATCGGTTAAGATAAAGCTTTTGCCCAGATCACCTGTAACTACCAAAATATGGTTAAGTATATTTTGTAATTTTTAAACAGTCAGTACGCTACATGCTTGCTTCAGAACCGGAGCATAATCAACGTTTTCACACCTTATGAACCAAAAATTTCCAATAATTTCAGGTTTTGACCAGAGATGAGATAAAATAACGGTGTGTATAACAATAAATAGAATCGTCACCCGCAAAGAGCCCTGAGGGTGAGTTCGAAACTGCAGTGCACATATCTCATTAATTAATTTATTACATCATCATCTCTTTGTGTTGTGTATCTGTTTGATATACGAGTATAGCCCACAGGGCATTAAAGTAGGGGCTTACTTTTTACTCATACTCTAGATTCATGGTCTAGAAGTGGTGTCGTACATTTTAGTTTGTTTCAGAGATGTTTCCTTAGCAGGATACTTAATTTTTTAATGCAGTTCAATATCCTTTCTTAGGTTATGAAATAATATTTCATAAACATGCTATACAGCATGTTTTTTTTTGAAATAAATTAATTAATTGCATTGGACATTATTCCACACAGTGCCATTTAGCCACAAACTGTAAAAAGCCTGTTGTATGGGAACTAGACAGCAAAGACAACATTTTTGTGAATGCATACAAAATATAACCAATTTTTTAAGCGATTCACGAAATCGGTCTTCGACTTCTACAAAACGCAGTCCAGGCAGTGGCCAAGAGTTAAGGTTAAAGATATATTTATTCTCACTAAAGACAGAAAACAGTCACTTACATGAGAAACACAAACAGACATAGGTACTTAATTATCTTCACAGTCGTTCGAACTTAATATTATACCTACCACAGAAAAAACACAACACTAGCACATTATAATAACATTTTGTTTACATGTTCTTCATCACATATTTAGCAAGTTTTGTTTTAAATGCATTTAAGGAGCTTACATTTCTTATAGACGAAGGTATTTTGTTAAAAAGTTGTGCACCTTCAAAACCAATCATTTTTTTGCCATAATTTGTTCTTGCCTTAGGTAGAACGAGAAAACTCGCGCGGCGTGTGCTGCGCTTAGTGACTTGTTTCACAGTATAAAGTGTTAGGCTAGTATGGAAAGAGCGTTCTTTGATTTTTTTAATAAGTATGCATGTGTGATAAATATAAAGTTGTCTTACAGTCATTAATTTACTATCTTCATATATTTTTAAAGTAGGTGTTAGGTAATGATATTGGAACAGTGTTTTTATAATTTTATTTTGTGCAATTTGAATAGCTTCTAGTTTTGTTTTGCTGGCACTGCCCCATATTTCTATTAAATAGAGAAGATGTGGTTTTACTAATGAATTATATAACGTATAACGTAAACGGCGCGGAATGCATCCAGCAATCTGTCGCAGTGATGCTATAAGTGCTACTAATTTTGTTTTAATGTACTCCACTTGAGCATTCCATTTAAGACAGCTATCAATTCGTAAGCCAAGGTATTTTTCGCAACATTTTTCTTGTATTATAGAATCATTTATTTTTAAGGGTTCGAAAAGTGGATATTTTTTATTTGTGGCCTTGAATATCACATAACAAGTTTTTTCTGTGTTAATAGTTAAAAGATTATACTGAAACCAATCGTACAAAGTGTTTAAATCCTCTTGGGCCTTTTTTATAATGTCGTGTATATTCGGTCCAAAGTAAAATAGACATGTGTCGTCGGCATATAAGGTTATTTGCCCGTGTAAACCAAGTTCCTTTATATTATTAATATAAATTGTAAAAAGAAGTGGTCCCAATATTGATCCTTGTGGTATCCCACACTTTATTGGTGCCGGTTCACTTTGATATTCATCTATTTTTACTACTTGGTATCTATTCGTTAAGTAAGATTGTAACATATCAAGTGCACGACCTTTAATACCTATCTTTTCTAATTTCAACAAAAGAAGCCGATGGCTGACCGTGTCGAACGCCTTTTTTAAATCTATAAATACCCCTAGAACTAAATGTTTTTTATCTATTTCTGATCGTATTTTATTGACTAGATCAAGAGTAGCTGATAAAGTGCTGCTTTTGGGTCGAAAACCAAATTGACGCTCAAAAACGAAGTTGATTGATTTTAAGTAGGCTTCTAAGCGATCATTGATTAGCCGTTCAAGGACTTTAGACAAAGCGGGTAAAACAGAAATGGGTCTATAATTCCTAGGGTCGCTTTTAGATCCAGACTTGTGTAGCGGAGACACTTTTGCTATTTTTAATTTATCAGGAAAATGTCCGGAAAGAAGGAGTGCGTTGAAACAAACAGATATATTTTCCAGCATGAGGGATTTTAAACATTTAATAGATTTAATATTAATACCATCTAGACCTGTACTGCAATTCGCGTCAAGCTTATCTATAATTCTGTTGATTTCATCGGTGCTACATGGAGGGAAGTTTACAAGTCCGGTACTATCTACCTCACAAGGCAGAGCCTTCGCCAAGTCCGTATGAAATTTACTAGGAATTCCATTAGCTAATTTTGTTCCGATTGTAGGAAAGTATTTATTAAATTCCTCACAAATATCTTTAGTGTTAACTATATGTTTCGAGTCAATGATTAATTTTGCAGGGGCACAACTAAGTTTTGTTTTATTATTAGCTAAGTTATTCACTAAATTCCACACTTGTTTTGGGTTAGAACATTTTGTAAATTCATTGTTATAATAACTATTTTTAGTATTCTGTATCAGGGCCTTAACTTTTTGTCTACTCGCGTGATACTCTTCTCGCAAACGATCATTTTCTCGGTTCTTTTTGTAATCTTTGTGTAGGTGGTTTCTTCGATTAATTTCACATAGTATCTCTTGATTAATCCAATCCTTTTGAGGCAAGTTTAAAATCTTCGTTTTTGGTTCCTTGTTATGAATAATGTAGTTGTTCAGAGTGTTTTCAAATGTCGCATAATCTTCATTAGATTCATCGAAACCAGTTTTTTCTACTGACTCAAATAGTTTAGTGTAATTCAGTGATTCGTATTTATGGTAAATTCTTTTTGGTGGTTTGATTTTTTTCATTTCTAAATAAATCTGATTATGATCTGACATTGCCGATTCTATTATCGCCATATGGAAGAAATCTTGTTTTAAATTAGTAGAGACATGGTGCAAAATAGACTTACGTGTTTTCGAATCACGCGTGCAGAACTTTTTCGAAACTTTATTTAGTATTCTGTGGCCAGCTTCACGGATCAAATCTTTATACTGTTTGCTTTTAGCGTCATTTACTAACAAGTCAATGTTGAAATCTCCGAAAACTATAGCTCTGTTTCTTCTCTGGAGTTGTAGGTAGTAAGTTTCGAGAAAATTCTTGAAGTTGGTGTCACCTGGGTTATATACCGCTTCAATGTTTAGTCCATAATTTTCAAGGTGTATCCATAAATAATTGTTCCCGTCAGAGTATATGGACTCAGATAAGGCATGCTTCAGATTATTATGCACGAATACAGAAACTCCACCACCCTTTGAATCTGTGCGATAATTGTAGTAGTGTGTGTAGTTAGGTAACTGAATTGCTATTGCTTGAGCTTCATTTCCAATCCAGGTTTCAGTAACTATGATCAAATGCACGGTAGTGGGTATTGATCTGAGAATGCATTTTAGTTCGTCAAGTTTCCCTTTTTTTCGAATACTGCGTGCATTCAGATAAATCGAGGTAAGTCTGGTTTTATTCGTCTTGATACATTGGTAATTATGAAGTAGTTGATAGGTGTTTTTGCTTGGTTCTGTATCCCCCGCAGGTATTCTTCTTAGTTTTTTGGAACGTTTTTTGTAATGCAAGGAGTACCATTTGTATATTTTATTGTGAGGTCAGGTTCACCGTTTGCTATGCGTTGATTGAGTTCATCTTTTAGGTTACGAAAATATTTCTGTTGTGTTGGAGTCTGGTCCGAGAAGATTTTCACATTGTCGGGCAATTTATTTCTATTACGTAGTAGCTCCTTTGCTGACTCTTTTGTGGCATAGCATACCTTAATGTTGCGGTTCTTTGTTGAGTTGTATTTGCCCAGCCGTATAACTTTTACAGGATTGGGAATATCTTTTTTAATTATTGAGGTTATTTTTATTATTTCCTCTTTGTCGTTGGCTATTCTTTCGGCGGTATTATCACAGGTTGATTCCCGTATCCCTTTCGCACCTGAAACTTTTTCTCTCGCCTTACGGCTATATTTATCAAAAATAATAATACTTAGGGCCTTCAGATTAAGGGAAAAATAGTGAAAAAAATCCATCCTATGCAGGGTTTCAGGAAAGCATGCCGCACGATCGTGAGTTCCCGGGCTTACTTCATCCTACGCACGATCGTGAGTTAGGTTAACTTTGCAGTGTTTTAGTATGTTTTTTCTCATTATTTGACTTTATTATTGGCTAGGTAATTCATAGTTTTATAATTAAACAATAAATTCACCAAAATCAACGATTATTTTGCTAATTTAGACATAACACACTAGTATTTTACAAAATTTGTCTTTTTCTACTTTTTCAGTCGTATTGCCAGTCTTTACATATTTTTTAAATATTGAGAGTATTTTCATAGTTAGTTATAAACTATCAAACAATAAAACATGCCTTATAGTCACTAACAGTGTAGGTATTCTAAAATATAAATAAGTTAACGAGATTAACATTAAATTAAAAACATGTAAGGTATTATTTCGCTGTTCTCTGTGTGTATTCACAAGGATAACGCTACAAGTAGGTATTGTGTGACGATAAATAAATGTATTTCTAATGGGGGATGCAGAAAGATGGTTATGTAGCTCTTCTATTGTATTGGGCCCGTCTGTGAAGATAGATGTAAGCTTAGATGTCTTTTACTCAGTAATCAATTTAGGTCTTCTCGCATGTTAATACATGAGATCAAAATTAACATTCAAGTGCTTGTTATAACTTCATCAGTCCCTTGATATTAGAAATTAACGTGATAGAGGTAGAAACAGTCTTTACCGCGACTCATATTTAGGTAATGTATTAGGTATGCATATTTAGGTATGAAAATGCTACGTGTCCAGCATTTTCATTATTTAATTTTAGTACGCGATTTGCGACGAGAAACTCGAGGATCTTTCAATTCGCCGAAAATGGGTAAATCATATTTCTTTCCCTGGGATAGATTATTTGCAGGCTTGTACTCATATTTACCTGCTGCTGATGATCAAGATATGATAGGAGATAAAGCACGCTGTTCTCTATCGGAGGTATTAATCAAAGTTACAACAACTCCAAATCCTAGTGCTCTCATTTAGATTTTCAGTTCCTGAAACTTTGATTAGGTCTTTTATCCCTCTAGTTACTGCTCCAGTTGCCAACATATTACATCTTTTACCATAGCCAAGTCCGTGATACTGTCACACCACTTCAGAACGGTTATATTCCATGGACTCATCAAGAACGTCTACTCTACCCACCCATGGAATTATAGCTTGTTAAGCTTTGGAGCATTGAGTATCATCATTGTTATCATAGCTGAACAATATATTTGACAGGTGATCGAACTTTGTTTGGCTTATGATGATGATGAGGTAGTCATGAGATTTATCAATATAATCGGTTTTCCTCCTCAGGCTCCACGTTGGCGGCTCTTCACTTTAAAATGTTTTTTTTTGTTTGTATTTTGTTGTTTTTTTGGTCTGTGATGATGATGATGATCGTGAGGACCCGTCAAGATCATGATTAAAAAGTATTAAATTAGAATATCTCTTGTTTGAACCCTGTGAAGAGAGATACTCCTTCACAGGCGTTTCATCTTCACTCACATCTGGTGATTTCAAAATTCCTCGTTATCCTCATCAATGTCAATATTTAAGCATTCTCCGTTACTGGAATTGTCAAGAATGTGCTCATGATTCAATAACACACCTGAAAAATAAAGTAATGCTTAAATTTACTAAGTGAGAAAAGGTAAATATACGCAACTCATTTTCATGAGTAGGTACAAATAATCCCGGGAGCTCACGTAAGTGAGTTCCAAGTTTTCACACGAAGCAGTTCGACGGTAGTGTGAAATAATTTAAATAATTCTATACTAATTGATTATCATATTAATAAAGATTAAGTAGAAACATTTATCTAATCAAACAAAGCATTAAAACTATTAAATTAATGCAAATACTTACGGTGCTTATTTCGGGGATCGAGAACCACCGCCATTTTGGCCACACCAGCGAACATACTGACCCGAGAATGACGCGAAACGGCTTCTAATTGGTTATTTGACAAACACACGATCATGTGGTGCCGGGCGCGCGCGACGAAACAGATTACGCGCGTTCTCAGATTTTTTTGAAGTTTGAACTCACGATCGTATAAGTCAGGTGCGAAAGGGGTATGCCTGCAATTATTATGTTCTTTTCTCTTTCATTACGGTCATGAACTTCGCGAATCAGGGTTTCATTCAAGTGTAATTGTGATTCTGGTTGGGCAGATGAGGTAGTTAGTTGGGGCTGAGCGGTAGAAGTTAGGCAATTCTCTAAATTGGTTTCAAGATTTTTTATTTTGTTTTCGCCGACGTTTACTTTATCATGAAGTAAGCCGACTTGAGCCTTGATGTTTTCCTGTTCAACATGGATGTTCGTCGATGTTGATTTAATTTCCGCTATCTGAGTACTCATCCCCGTGATGCTTTCTTTAATAAGACTTGTGTTTGCTACGGTAGCCAACTTAAGTTCAGCAATTTGAGTTGTTACTTCCGTGATATTATCTTGCATCTTAGTTATTAGTTGTTCATTAGAATTTATATATTTTTCCAATAGGGTAGTTATACGTGTTATTTCAGTACGCATTTCATTATTCTGTGTTGGACATTCGCATTCATGGTCAAAGCGTTGTTTCTGTTTTCTAAAAGTTATAAGTGAGTCCGTCTCCACATTAGTCAGCTTCGAGAGGTCTGGCTGCGATCCGCCGCCAGTAGTCGTAGTGGGAGAACGCAATAGGCTCATTGCGAATTACCGAGTGTAAGCGAGCAAAAAATAGCAATTGTACTACTTCCGCGGGGGTGCTCGCGGGGGGGTCACACGCACTGCCGACCGGCCGGACTTTGGGTCTAGGGTTATAACAACTTTAAAGTCACAAGTTTAACACACTGTAAATGGTTTTTATGCTGACTAGAACTAAGTCCACTTTCAATTAGCACTGATTATTTTGTCGGAATTAAAAAATTGTAACGCGACTGCTCTCTTAGACGTTCGAACGAACGTTAGTTGCCAGTTTACAATAGTCTTCGAATTTCAAAACATAGATAAATAAAAAAGTATTGATGCAATGACGGAAATGATATTTGGAAATCAATCACTGTCACCTTTTTCATAACACGTTGTTTGCCTTTGAAAGGTTCATTCAATGAAAAAACCATTAGCACTATTGCTTTCAAATTTCTAACACAACGAAGTTGGAGTACAAAGCTTTGACAATGTTTACAATTACCTGCATAGAGTTGACTTATAGAATTAAGTTTAAGCCGTGTGATGTAAATGAATTATTTCATGTTTACATGTAATATAATGTGTGAAGTACAGTCAACATCAAAATTAAGTGTTCTAAATACTGATCAAGAAGGTCTCCAAAATGCAACCAATAAAAAACCGACAGCGATGCTACCTTTCGTCGATGCTCTAGACTCTGGAGCTTGGAATCCAGTAGATTGTTGTCGTCAATAAGCCTCCTAGCTCGACGTTTGTTTGTATTGGTCTCGGTGTTTCCTATGTAAATTAACACGTTGAACGCCACGCGGTTCACAAACAATAGGAATTAGATTGTTACAGTGACCTACGGCGGTGAAAAGCTTAAGTACGGTATGTATTTACAAAACAAAAATAATTTAAGTATGTTTATCTGTTGTCTAGTATCCCATAAAAACGGGCTTTTATTAGCTCATCTTGGGACTAGATGGCGCTGTGTGGAATAATGTCCAGGGATATTTTAAGAGCTTGCCCCATTGATATGGATCAAAGTTTTTCAGAAGCACAAAAGTTTACCACTAGTTTAACCCAAAGCACTGCTCCACGTCTCTTGACGCACGACAATTTAAAGTATTTTTTTCTCTCTCTATTTTGCTAGCATTTTAAAAACTAACCGGTTCATTACATACATAAAATGGTATCTAAAGAAATCACCGCATATTTTTGTCTAAAACACACATTCTAAAATCACATAGTAGAGCACTTTCCAAGTCCAGTGTCCAAGTAAGACCGACAAGATAAAATGAAGTACCTTTGCAGCAAGAATTAATTAAACTTACACGGCACCAGAGCTTTGTTGTGCTGACATTATAAATGAGTGCTGAACAACATCGTTTGTGCTGCGTCTGTTGACGGACAAATGTATTCAAGACTAAGTGGCTGAAATGTCGCAAATATAGGGGAGTGAACAAAGAGGTGTGTTGTGGCAGTTACTTGGTGGTTCTGCTTGAAAACGATTTGCTTATTCTGTGTACTAGTTGTATAACATGAAATTCATTTATTTTTATAGCCTTTTCAGCATAATTATAATCAGTGAATCACATTATTTACACCTAATAACAGAACTCACGATGATAAAACGAGGCGTAAGCATGATCTAGTTACTTCTTGTAGTTTGATTTTTAATTCAACTAAATTGATTCTTTATCAACCACCAAATAATTTTGATGTTTAATTTAAAAATAAAATATAAACTGCTTATATTCGTCCCACTAGGCACAGGCCTCACTTTAACTATAAGGTATCGTGAGCCAATGAATAAATATGATTTTTACTTTACTTTACTTCACTTAAACTATCGAAACGTCCCTAGTTCCTTTAATTTCATGTAACTAAGTGTATTTGAAACAGTTTCGTGTACTCGCAGTTCAGAAATAGCCAGAATCTTTTAGGGAAAACGTGACTGTTCCTACGGGCCTCCCACGGCAAATCAAAGAGAGAAAAGTATATTTTTTCACGTAAGTCCCATGTTCAGGGAACTTCCTAGAACCAGACAAGTTATAAGATTTATACCCTCAAAGCATTACGCAGGCTCGTTTCAACTTTTCATCTTACCACCATTTTGCTGACTCGAGTATTCGTACTTTCAATTTGTCTTACGAAGTTATTGTTGCGTTGACAAAAATCAGAGTAACTTTACGGATCGGACCAAGACTGTGAAATACTTAAGAAATGTTTTTTTTCTTTGACTTGAGAGCTCATCAGCTTCGAATGTAAAGCTCTTAATGGATATAAGAGTATGTATGGAAATTGCAGAAAAATACAAATTATGTTTTATTTCATTGCATTTCAAATTAGCGTTACTCTACCAAATGATAAATAGAGTAAAGTTCCAGATAAGAAGATGATAACCTTGCATGAGGTTCAGTACCTGAGTAAAAAATAATATTGTAGTAAAATCAATAATGGAAGAGCACAGCAACACTTTTAGCAGTGGTAAAAATAGTCAGCCCATGGAATGCTGTGCAATACAGACTACCAGTAGAGTTTAAATACCTGAGAACAATCAAATACAGGTTCAATGCCTTCGGCAATAGGCAGAGGTAATATCGCCTAACTTCGAAAACCAAACATTAGCCATAAAAATGTGTTAATATGCAAATTTTGCATCTAATCATTCAATTAAAATCACCCTTTTGTCACCGTGCTAAAACTTATAATGTGTTGCACATAACATTCGTTATTTTGAGGCTCAAACTTAATCACGCTTTCTGTCATAATATTTCCTATTATAGAAACAAAATAATAGATCTAACAATACAAATACTCCGAGAATACATTACGTGTGTTCGCTTGCAACAATAAATTTCAGGCACCTGTAGGCAATACAGACTAATAACAATTTCAATATTGTGTTTCGACGTGCTTCAGCAAACAAAATATGGTATTAGAGTTCTAGTTTCTACAATTTCATAAAGGAAACTGGGTTGTGGAAAACAGGCACATCTAAAACGCATTACGAAATGATTTGTGTGAAATGACAGTCAAAAACTTTTAAACTATAGAAATACAGGGTAGAAATCAGGGTAATAAGATGCAAAAACAAAAAAAAAATGTTAGCATCATATTCGCCTTTGTAAAGTCCCGGTCCTGATTAATTGAAATTATAATATTTTTCTTAGTTTTCTTTTATGTGATGAAACTGATGAATATAAAATCTAAAATGAAATATTTTTAATCAGCTTTACGTAAATTACAAGAAACATTAAGGGCCCTTAGTAGGTGAAAACGGAAAAATGGACTGTTATCTATGAGCTATAATTGAAAATATTGAATGTTTTTCGTACTGAAATTTTCAATATTATTAAAGAACGTATGTGTGATGAGATGACTGTTTCCAAAACACGATTGGAAAAACTTTGTTCTATAAAAAAATATCCTGAAGTTACCTCTAAAATATAATATAAATGCTCATTGCAACCGTATTTTACGATAGTGATTTACTATATATAAATTCACAAATACATAGGTATTTACCTTCTCAATTTTGTGATTGTTTGAGATTTAGGAAATACTAAATATTTTCATTCACTTTTTGATAAAAATGTGAATGGCGCTTACGATTTTTAGTTTCGAGCACGTTGATTCCATACTAAACGCGGACCCCGACCCCCCACACCTCAGGCGTAAAGAGCTACGAAATCTGAATTTTCGCTGCCCGCCTAACTACTTAAGTAATCATTTGTTTAAGGTACATGCCTAAACATTAGTGAAACAAACCTGGCTGCCAGGTATAATATACCAGAAAAAATTGGCCGGTCTGTTAATGGTATCGGTAGCACACTAGGCATTGTGTGTGCAGTCGCCCGGTTTGCGGAAGACGCGGGTTCGATACCCGCCTGAAGCCAAGACCTAATGTCTTTTTCTGGTTTTCCTATCTTTAATTACAAGAAAGTTGAAATATACGCTCTAATAGACTTAAATGAATTCAAATATAGTTTACATACAAAACACATACGTTAAACCACTTTATCACACAAATTGATGTTAACAACAAGATTATGTTCTCAAGTTCTCGACCCGAATCTCTTTATGAAGTATCGCATCCAAATTAATAATTACAAACCCATAATTATTTCTCTTCCTCTCACTGAATACAATTCTGCACTTTAACCCAAGTTAAGAAAGTCTATTTTTAAGCGCCGTCGCATATATCAGATTACTGAGCCTATTAACCCTTTATCTGCTCATAATTATATGTATACAGAGAAATAAGGATAAATTTCTCGTTACAAAGATAAGATAAGAGAACAATACGTGCTTTGAACTTTACATTGTAAAGCTTTAGGGGAAATCTGGGAAGTTTTATGGTGTGGCGCTTTGTTTTATAACAATCACCATTAAACAAGTCGGAAGTCGTACCTTCCGCCAAAGCAATGTGTGACCCCACCCAATTGTTTTGCCCACTCGAGCCTAAACCGGAGTAATAGAAAAAAATGCTATTTTCAGTTTTATAAATAACCAGGAAAATTCAAAACTTACTTACTTACTTACAGTAATTTTGTTTTCCACTTATATTATTTTTTTCTGTCAAGGGATTTTCTGATTTGGTAGAATTCATTAAACATTGCCAACTGCAATGTAGTAAAACACTTACGTAAACGTATTCCAGCTAGACGGTAGTTTCAGGTTTTATTGGCAAAATTTTGTGTTTGTTTGATCATCTAACGATCATTATTACAAATTACAGTTGATCATAATTCTTATATTAAATGATTATGTCAAAATAAGAACAACGAGAACATTCAAAGTTGCCAAATTGGCTCTGAGCAGCATGTATATTAACTTTACCTTAGAGGTTTTTTGGATGAGCGGACACAACAAAATCTACTTATAGCCACTTAGATTAAATTGAACATTGCTTTGAATGTAGTAAGCAGTTAGTACTCAATTTGTAAATTAATTGTGATAGATGAATAATTTAATTTGAATTGAATTATTTTTATTCACTTAATTCAATATACAAGTATATTTTAAAATTTAGAATTTTAATTTTTTAAAATTTGTATCAATGCCAATGCTTTAATGAGTACCTTAGAAAATAATTTGGTTAATGTACTCGTTTTATGAGTTAAAAAAGAAAAAATCCTCACAAGAAATTGGCAGCGAACGTTTTCACTATTAAAGCCCGACTCGACTATTTAAGCACACTTAACTATATAGTATGTAGGTGTGGATAAAATTCAGTATGATTCTTGTGGTATCTTGGTTTCGGAACGCACCTATATCTCTTTCTCTTTCTAACAGTCTGTGAAACCGTGAATGTGTGCGGAGTAATTAAAAGTCAATTTAATTAATATAAAGGCGTTTTACTTAATATATTTCATTGGCGACGAGGATGGGATCAAGGACATAGATTCCTGCACTATTACACCTTGAACCCATGGCCTACTTCCTTGCCTATAATCTTTAACCATAACTTTTTGACCTATTTCAAAACAAAAACATTAATAAACAAAACATTAAAACAAAAATATTGCATAATGCTGCAAAAGCTCTGGCAGTCATTTTTGGTATTACCAAATTTTATAATTATATATATGGAAGGTCATTTGAGCTAGAGACAGATAACGCAGCCTTGGTGAGAATTTTTGGTCCCACCAAAAGCATACCAAAAATGGCTGCCAAACGATTGCAGCATTATGCAATATTTTTGTCTGCATTCAAATATAAGGTAAGACATATTAAATCTTCAGTTAATCCCGCAGATTATCTATCGAGAACTGTAAGTGAGACATGTGAGGATAAAAATGTACATTGTATATTAACTAATAATGACTCATGTAATTTCTTGCATATCAATACCTCTGAATTGGAAATTTTAGATTGGAAACTTATTCAGGCTGAAACAAAAAAAGATGTAACACTAACAAGTATCATAAGGTGTTTAGCGGATGGCTGGCCAGAAAAGAAATATCTGTCTCAAGACCTCTTACCGTTCCATTCCAGAATGCAAGAGTTAACAGTTGATAGAGGATGTTTGTTCTGGGGATACCGTATAATAATACCTACTTCAATCAGAGAAACTTTACTAAGAGAGCTACATAAGAGCCATTTCGGAATTGTTCGAATGAAGGAAATAGCTAGGTCTTACTTTTGGTGGCCAAAACTAGATGCAAGTATAGAGAATATAGTAAAAAACTGTATTGTTTGTTTAGAGAATAGTAAAAATCCGGGTAAAATTCAAAAACCATGGCCAGTGCCACCTTCAGCATGGTATAGGATACATGCAGACTTTCTAGGGCCGTTCTACAATAAAATGTATCTTGTCATAGTAGATAGCTATACAAAATGGCCAGAAGTATTCGAAATGAATAACATAACGTCCACACGGACTATTGAGATATTTAAAAAGTTATTTACAATATTTGGTATACCAGTACATTTAGTAACAGACAATGGGCGATCATTTACTAGCATGGAGTTTCAGGAATTTTGTAAATCAGCACAAATTAAACATACATTCTCACCACCTTACCACCCAGCCACTAACGGGGCGGCTGAACGCTTTGTTCAAACATTTAAATCCACTATAACAAAAATTATAGAAAGTGGTCACACTATGTCATATGCCATAAATCTATTCCTGATGGACTATAGAAACACACCTCAAAAGACGACTGGTATCACCCCAGCTCGGTTAATGCTAGGAAGAGAACTCAGAAATAGATTCAATTTGATGCGTCCCCCACCCTTGAGGGAGGAAGTAGAGAGAAAAGTACAGAATAGGGATCAAGGACATAGAAATTTAAATTTTGAAATAGGTCAAAAAGTTATGGTTAAAGATTATAGGCAAGGAAGTAGGCCATGGGTTCAAGGTGTAATAGTGCAGGAATCTATACCTGGTGTAACATATCTGGTTGATGTAGGAGGTTGTCAATGGAAAAGGCATGTAAACCAAATGTTAAGTTGTGCGAGTACTTTAACAGAATAAACATTTAAAATTTAAGATTTAGAATTTAAGATTGTACTGTTCTAGAGAGGTAGATACCTAAACATTTAAAATTGTTACAAAACTAGATGCCCTAAGCAATAAGAATGTTATCTATTATTGGTTATAAGTACGTGTTGTTATTTTCTAGTAATTGGGATAGGATTGGTGCGGGAGAGTGTGGTATCTTGGTTTCGGAACGCACCTATATCTCTTTCTCTTTCTAACAGTCTGTGAAACCGTGAATGTGTGCGGAGTAATTAAAAGTCAATTTAATTAATATAAAGGCGTTTTACTTAATATATTTCAATTCTGAAACACTTGACGGTCTAAACACCAGATAAACAATTTGTAAATATGTCAATACTTAGGAATAGACTGTAACAGTATATTTTTTTTTATTTAACCTGATGTGTCCCACTGCTGGGCAAAGGTCTCCCCCAAAGCTCTTCAACTATGCCTTTTATAGGCTAATATTTCATATTCACTGGAGTGATGGCTTAATTAACAGTATATTAAATTCATTTAAATTCATACTGGAATACTTTTATATTATCTTAACACCATATTATTTGACCTTACTGACTTATTCCGCTAATAAAACATGTCTACGAGTCTCGTTTCATTCATAAGATTATTTGCATACGATCCTCTGTACCCTACGAAATGACAATAAAGTTCAAATTGGCAAAAAAAACATGCCCAATTTGGAGACCTTTGTTTGAAAAAATCTTAATTGACAGCCGGAGGGAAGCAAAATTATTTATATTTTGTAACCTCGGCTAATTTCGGAGCTGGGATCATTTGAAAGATAATTCAGTTCTTAAAATACATATTTTTTACGTGAAATTCAGCAAAATTGTTTATATTTTTGCGACCAGTGAGCGAACTTTAGCGTTAATAAGTGGGTGGGAATAAAACGAATGACGAAGGTTCTTGCGCCTTCGCGTTTAGTTTACTACGAGTATTTTCAATAATTAATTATAAATATAGCCCGTGCTCATTTAAAGTAAACACGATTTTAGTTTGCTGTTTTAAGAATCAATATCTCGAAAAATTACAGTTTAAAAAAAACTTTTTATGATACTATTACGTAGTACCTTACATAGAAATATCAGCAGTATAATATGTCATTAGCTAACCAAATATTAACTTACTTAACATTAGGTTTCAAAACTATTCATAACTGAAATTCATAAGTTCCGATGTTCTTAGCGACTGCCTCAATTCTTCGAACTTTCGTGCACTTTGCGAAACTGTCTATTCGAAGGATAATGGTGCGACATTATACAATGTACCATGTTCCCACTACCGTTCACTTTCAGGTTCGCTGCACTTCTTTCCAATACTTGTTCATAAAGCTGGCTTTCTACTGTCTTTACTAGAAAACAGCGTGATGCGTATTGGTGGTTCGACAAAATCAACAGTCCAAAGACAGAAGTCACTTGAGGCCCACTCTAAAGCTATTGAAACACTGTTACTGTCTTATGGAGTACTGCTGCCACCTCTGGGATGGCTCTGCCAATTATCAGCTGGATGCACTGGACTCAGTAGACCTAAGAGCCAGGAGACTTATAGATGATGATACGCTCGTTGGAACCAAACTCCAGAGTTTGGAGCATCGGCGTCAAGTTGCCTATCTGTCGGTTTTTTATAAGGTGTATTTCGGAGATTGTGCGCAGGAACTTCATGACCTGATACTACCCTCTGCTTTCTACCACCGGACGATAAGAAGTCAAGAGGGCTTTCACCCCCATGTGGTCGACTTTCCAGCGGTCCGAACTAAGCAGTTTGGTGCTTCATTTCTGGTCCGTACGTAACACGTAGCTCTAAGAACTGATGACCGGTCAGGCCGATAAGTTCTCGAGTAGAGATCATCATTTTAGAGCGTATCATGCAGCGTGTGACGCTTGGCCAGGTAACCGATTTGGTAATTCATCATTCATCATGTGAATACCAAATATAATTCTTCCTGCTGAAATGTTTATACAGCGATATAACTTGGGCATCTTGGGCATCTTCAAGCGGACAATGTCGCGGGCGGCCGCTGGTATATAAAATATAATAATGAACGGTTTTGAACCTCTAAAGGATGAAAAGGCTAGAAATACCGCTGCGTGTTGAATAATCTGAGCTAACTGTAACGTGACGCTAGTGCCTTCAGGCCAATGGAGCAATGACCAGTTCAGTGAAACCCCAACATAATAACAAAAAAATTGATTCAGTTACTGATACTAAATCTTCCCAAAAATTTGGCAAGTACTTTAAAATCACCCTGTATAGCACAGTGTTAGTGGTGAACATGCCTTACGCCCTTTTGACGCCGCAACCGATTCTGCATTCCAAAATGCAGAATGTGCTTCTGCGAACTTCGGGACTTCGGGAGCCGGTAAAATGAAGAGAAATACTTTTCAATTTTAACAATTCCTCCCCACGGGTGTCTGCGCCAGTTATAATGAGATGAGCGTTCTGCTAGTATTTGGGATTTTATTTGAAAACGGTACTTTTAGCGGTTTTTGTAAGCCCCATCTTATGTATTCAGAAGCTTCCAATCTATATTGCTAATTCGTTTTATTCATAATTGTCATGTTTACATTTTGAGGAACGACGATAAAATGTTAAAAAAACTTTAAATTGTCCTGATTGCCGAGGTTTTGTTTTAGGAGTTACAATTTTCACAGTCATCATCAGACGCCTCAAGATGTTCTCTGCTAAACATAGGCCTTCCACATTGATTTCCAGAGCGCCTGGTTGCTTGCGGCCTGCATCTACCGAAATCTAGCGACGTTTATCAGGTGGCCCGTCCAGCTTGCGGTCGCGCAAGAATTGGTCCGCAAATGGTGTTAAGTCTTCCTTTTGGCCCCAGCTGCCCAGTTCTAAGCGCTATGTGCCACGCATACTGCGACTCTAGTCCTTCTATGAATCTCCTCATACCTGACTCGATCTCGTAGCGAGATGCCGTGCATAGCCTTTTCCATAGCATGCGGGGTGACCTTGAGCCTTCTTATGAAGGATTATATTCTTGTGTGCTAAACACGGTTACGTTAGGTTATTTTATTTTAGTATTAGGGATAATGCATTATCATCTCATTAATTATAGGAAAACCAGACCAGAGACCAGACGCGGGTTCGATTCCCGCCTGAAGCCGCCGCATTTTCTGGTTTTCCTATGGTTACGTTTTTTGGTTATTTTTTTCATTCATCATCATCATTCCTTATTTTAAATCATGAGCGATTCAATCCATTACCTCCGCACACGCTTAACCAAAGCTTCATTTAGCACTATTCTTGTATAATTATATCTTCTGTAACACATAACCCAAAAACTCGCATACTACCACGAAAGAAAAAAAGGATCGCTATCCCCCTCGCTTAGTTTAGTTCATCCAAAGTTGCTATTTTCGTTGATCGCCCCAGACTTTTGTTTGAGTTCCCGATTCGGAAGTAGCGCCTCATCGATGAACGGATACCAACTTACTTTCTGATGATGAAACTCAACGCACCAACCTTACTTCCAAACACATAAGGGCTAGTTTTGTTCAGCATGTCAGATTTCAATGAAAAAAGTCAGAGAGAAAGCAATATTCGATTCCATTGGACTAGTAGAAAATGAAGTTTTCATTTGTACACTTTTCTTTCTGAAAAAGGCTGCATTGTGAATATTTGAATAGAAATGAGAGCACGATTTGAACTCGCTAACTTTATTACGGAGATCAACTTGTTGGAACTTTATGTCTATTTGTTTCTGAAAAAACATGAACTATGCTTTTACTTGGAATTTTTATACACACTGATTTCCAATTAATTTTCAAATGAATTACACTAATGTGATTCCTAACCACCGAGCATCAAAATCCACAATAGCAGAATTTAAACACTGTCGTTCTCAAATTGGGGACTTTTAAAAACTTAAACACGTTTTCTAATTTATTTTCTTCCCTCTACTCACCTCGCGACATTCATTCCTAAGTGAAGGCTATTTGTCTAATTTATTGACCTTGAATTTGTGAAACAAAACACACCATAATTTTGAAAACAAAATAAGCGTATAGGACTGATCTCACCCAAAACACCCAACATAATGTATGCGGAATGTAGATCCAAACGCAGGCACGGCGCAGGTTTCCTTCATGCATCATTCATCTAGATTCTATCCTTAGATTCCTTTTATTCTTACCTATTTTCCTTACGTGTGCCATTCAATTTAGTAATAACTTACAGAGTTTAATCAAATTCTAGTGTTGGTAGACGTGAAAAAGAAATATAGGTATGGTAAAACGTGCCCAGCTGGCACAGGCCTCACCTCAACTATGAGGTGGTGTGGTTCATGCTCAAAGACGCAGGCTTAGTGCGGATGTACGGAAAAGTGTGAAGTTGGTAATAAACCTTGCTTTCAGATGTTAGCGAACTGCCCTTACGCTTGAGTTCTGGCTTAACGACTGACGCCTTGGGCAGACAGCTGGTTAACAAACGTACCTGAAGCACGCAGATGGCCAAAAAAATATTGCAAAGTTTGAGCAAAGGATACTCTTCACAATTATCGCGTTGAGTAACCGGACGCGGAAATTGTTGTGCTAGCTGTACTTCCGCTTGAGCTCATTAGCTGATGTTCACAGCTGTTGTACTTAACGACATTCAAATAAAAGATAAGTGTTTTAATATGAGTTTGCAAATCTGAGTCGGTATTTATAAAGTTCTTTGTACATATACTATGTACATTCCACTAAGTGAGTATGTTGTGAAATATATCTGGCCGTGGTGGTAAATGGTGATGTGACTAAGAAGCTCATGTTATTGTTGATGATTTTGGTAAATACTTGGACATTCATCCACACAGCGCCAGCTAGGTCCAAGCTACAAGTACTATGGCAACGAGGCAACGGATATACTTCGCTGTGTTGGTTTCAATACCTTTTTTTGAAAGTATACTTAGTACAAAATTCGAGAAAATTCAAAACCAAAACAAACAAACATATTCATGCACACGAATGTTTGTACTGTGCGGGGATCGAACACGCGACCTCTGGTGTAGTAGCTCTTCTCAACCATGACACCTATTGGCATATTATTGGATATGATAATACGCCTCTTTGATATTTTAATACATGCTAGGTAAAAGTCAATTATTGATTCAGTGTAGTGTAATCTTGAGGTGATTTAAGCTAAGCTACGCTCAAGGCTACTAGGTTGCTTGTCCTGCTTTAAAACAACTGAAAAGTCATATGACATACACGAGAGATACAAGGCAGTAAAATGCCAATAGAACTAAGCTTTTATCGTGATGTTGGGCGGTCCTTTACTTTATGCTGCACAGGATTTACGACGATGTCGCTTAGAACATTGGGAATAGGGCTGATAGAAATGGCATTTGAAAACAGTCACTGTTACTGTTTTATATCTTCTAGGGCGCTTTCAATTCAAGGCCGCTTTACTGCTTTTCATGGCTTCGTTACAGCAGCGGTTCTTTAAGAAACGCCAAAATTGAGAGGTCCCCCGAAACGCCGTCCGGGGGGATGACGAGGTTATGTCAGACTCCTACCGACTAAAACCCCACTTCCCTCAACCGTGGCACTCTGGTGGCAAAGCTGGATCCACAAAAGATTTACCGCACTGCTTTGCCAAAAGTGCTAGCTCCTAGCGGAGCCCCTTTAACCGACCCTCCAACATAGGGGGGTCGGTTGGAGGGGGTGGCCGTCTTGGTGGACGCCGTACTCCGCTCGCTGGCTTCGACCGTTCGCAGACTCTAATGGACCCGCAACCACGAGCTACCCAAAGGGCAGCTCCGCTGCCGTTTACGGCGGTACGGCCCCACCCGGCCGCGACGCACAGGGGTCAGCCACGGATCACTGGTCCCCACTAACCGATTGTGCGCCGCGGCCTCCACCACGCACTTTAGAGCGCTTGCAGGCCCCACTGGCCCCGCATCACCACGGGCCGCAGCGGGTTGGTGACTAAGTCCACCACACTGCCACGCCTGAGTTTCCTTGGGTTCCCGGCTGTTGGGCCCTACCACTGGTAGAACTCATGAGGGGGAAGGTGACAACCCTGTTCCATCTCAAATCAGCCGAGAGTCCGAGAAAATCTAATTCATGAGCCCGCTTGTTGCTTACGCGCTGTTCGAGACATATTTTAAAATCAGCAAGGAAGGAAACTGCAAGTGGTATTTCCCCTATCCATACCACTTTCAACCTTATCACCAGGACTTACAACTTTTTGTAGTCCAAACATGGAGAGAGAATCACTAGAACGAATTTCATATTTGCGATACAAGGAATATATAATGAAAATTCTATTTCAAATATCCAAGAATATCGAACTACTTCTATTTGATGTCCACGTTTTGTACTTGAGTTGACAATATGAGACCAATCTTTATAACTTTACATGGAAATCTTTTTATGATGTTTCAGTTGGATGTTAGAGCTGTCTGAGTTGTTTCTTACTAGAGACGTACGATATCACTTGTTTCGGCCAACTAGTTAGCGTGTATTTACTATTTGTTTTTTAAGAACAGTTGTTGAATAAGCAAACAAATATTTAGATTTCATATTCCAGAGTTTTAAATTATGATTTAATTTATTAACTTTTATTGATTTCATGATAATTTACTAAAATACTATGTTTTGATATGTATTTAACGACTAATGATATGTTAACTAAGAATAATATTATATAACTAAGAATAATATGTTAACTAAGAATATTTTTTACTGTCTTATTTTAAATATATAAAAAGTAAGGTTTTATGTATTGTATCCAACCCGTGCGAAAACGGGTGGGTGGATACTACATGTATCCACCCTTCTTCTTTAATCACTCTTTCTATTAAAAAAACGCGTCAAAATCCGTTGCGTAGTTTTAAAGATTTAAGCATACATAGGGTTATAGGGACAGAGAAAGCGACATTGCTTCATACTATGTAGTAAAAAAACTGGACCCCAGCTTGTTCGCAGCAGGTGTAGCTCATATAGAAGATTAGTTGCACAACTTAATTTGGTTGCCTTCTTGTAAACTTAGCTAGATGGTTAACTGTATTTACTAAAATACTCGTGCTGTTAGAGAATGCCGTAACAGCATTAGGTCTACATACCTTTTGTGTCATTCATTGTTGTGCAATGAGGCATTTCTTATAGTCTACTATTATAGTAAAGCTAGCACGCTGGTAGAAGTAAAACAATTTTGCGTGCATGTGTTACTTCAAAGGTGATTCAATGAGCTGACTACTTGGCTAGTTGGATAATTGACTAGTTGGGCAGAACCGAGGCGACACATCCCTAATTATCGACAGTTCATGCCCCTCAATTTATTAAAGATCGTCATTGTTATTGGAAAGAAACACTTCAGTTTTGAAGCAAAGTGGTTTATTATTTGCAATGTTTGGCTATTTAAGTAAGGTTTGATATTTTTGCACACAAATATTTAAAACCCGTGACTTTAGCCATGGATTACATTACGTATAATTAGTTGCTTACCAAAAATTATGTCGATGTGTACTTTCCACATACAGGAATGCAGTTTTTTCACCTTTGTAAAAAAAAAACAAATCACGAACTGCGTATGAAATACGTCAATTATTGACATTTTATACGAAAACTAACTTTGTAGGAGTTAACAAGGTTAGGGCGGAAAATACAGCACATAATTTGCATAGCTCAAAGTCAAAGTTTCGAGGTCGATATTTTTACTTATAACTACAAATTAAAAGTAGTTGAGCAGTAAGAATACTTGCAAATGTACTTTCACTACAAAAAATTTGATACAAATAATCATTGTTTCATTTTAAAACTGCCTTTAAATTTATACAGTGTGTTTGGAAACCGGTGTCCGACCCGTTAAGGTGAAGTAATATGATCTATTTTATGAATAAATCCACCATAACTAAGCACTTTGAATTAATTTTTTAATTTTTTTTTTATTTATTTCAGGTAAATTTTACCTGCGTTTCAAAGGGTCTCTGATGACAGGGTGATATTCAATTTGTCACAACTTCTAAACTATTTTACTTGGAACTTTGATTTCTACTTCAGTGTTTAGGTGATGTCTTTGGGTATCCAAAAAGTTAAAAATAAATGTATGTTGACAGTTTAGGTTTTCTGAAAAAAAAAAATGTAAAAAAAAACTAACAAATTCTATCACAATTTTCAAGTTCAAACATTTTTTTGAGGTATTTTAAGGGAGTTATGAAAAAATGCTTTTTTGTCAGCTTATTGCCTACTTTTGTAGCTGTCCAAAGATACCACTTTTGTGACTGTAGGACCTCTAAATCGGCAGATATTGCAAACTAAAATAACCCACCCGTACTCCCGAGAAAAAAAAATTAAAATGGCGGCCATTTTAAAACAACTGGGGCAAAGTGCTTAATTATGGTGGATTTATTCATAAAATAGATCATATTACTTCACCTTAACGGGTCGGACACCGGTTCCCAAACACACTGTATAGGTATCGCTAAAACAAAATCAAATCATTTAGTTTCGACTTGTTTTGGTTTGGGTGTTTAGCTATTTCTGGGAGATACAAATACTCAAGATTATATTATTGATCAGCGCGGTAAATGCATTTCTGCAACTTTATATTATATTGCCAAATTTAGACAGCTGACTTTGTAGAAAGAAAGAAAAAACGTTTATTGATCCTGGACATCGCAACGTACAGATATAAACAAACAAAACAAAAATGGTTAGAAAAAATAACAAAAGAAAAACGAACGAAAAATTCCACCAATATAGGTCCGAAAAATACATTTTTTCTTAAGTTACGTGCAATCGGGTATGCTGACTTTCCTTTATTAGGATTTTTACATTACTCTCCATCAGGTGACTCTCGAACTTGTTTGCAATAAAAAAAAAACATAAAAAAAACCTATACAGAAAAGCAGTCGGGTTCTTTCAATTATCCTTTTTATATTTTAATCCTTTTTTTTATTTTGCATACCTACCTAGTGTTCACAGTCATCACAAATCTAAAGAAACCTCTTAAGCTAAAACCCATCGATTCGTTCAGGCTGGAGAGCGTGCCAAACATTATTACATACATACACACACTCGAAAAAAGGGCACTAAAACACCTTTATGTTTGTCAACGGAAACTAAAATACCATTGCGCCACAGCTTCAATTCAATCAATCATCTCCTCACCTCGTCATCTCCGGCAGGCATTAGCATAATCCGGATAACGGAAACCAGGTCATGTTCTCGTATTAAAAAAACAGTGAGGTGCTCCAGTAGGACACCGTGTGGCAACACTGTATGACGTGTACTTTAGTGGTCAAGTATTGGGTACTCTTTGACTGGTAATATATAAGGTTTAATTACATTTATTTTTCATAAGAAATTAGTACTACCCGTAAATACTTACTAAAAATTAGATAAATTAACTATCAACAATAATAATTGCTATGTTTTGGAGGAACGCCGCTGATTTTGACTTAATATATGTATATGCGACATACTCAAGTCATACACTTACGTATATTACTATGCTTTCCTGGCTTCACAATGAGAGAAGATCCTAACGTAGCAGATCTTGTCTGAAACACAGTTTGAACAACTGTAATTCTTAGCAGAAGGAACAAATAAGGGTTCAAACCAATGTGATGTTTTTACCGATAAACATTATCCTCAAAGTTCAAAAAGTTTTACAGAACTGTATAGCATGAATTGTGAAAATTACCTTGCACTAGTCCCAATACATATTTATACCGTTGTCCGGCGAAGTAGTACCATTTCCGCAGACGTTAACTTTTACAGGGATAGTTTCAGAATGCGTTTATGAGTCTCACTCAATTGATCTCGCTCGAGAGTTCCCCGTAGACCCTCTAGTACTAGTTTACTACGAATAGTAGACACACTAGTACTAGTTTGCTTGCTGCCGGTTCTGGCAAGTAGGTATTTCAACAGTGTTAGGAATGGGATAAATTACCTGAATAAATACTACTGGGAAATGAAATTTTACTAAGTAATAAGCTTGAGTTAAATTTTGGCTTCTCTAAACAATGTGAGGTAGGAAAATGATTGTGTGGGTCAATGTGTACCATATTCTAATGAAGTGCCTAAAACTCTTGTTGAACTTTGCACACATTAAGGTAACAAATTCATAAAACCAGGGCAATAGGTATAAGGTTAAAGATTGAGATGAGATAAATCATCTTTATTGCACAAAAATACATCAATCAATATTTTAATTGTAAAGTCACGGAATGAAAAGGTTGACCAGTTTTCAAATAAATTCATTCACGCGTTGCTAGCACATGTAACCTTTTTAAACTGTGTAACAGGCTAGGGTTTGTCGAAAAGTATGCTATATTGTTTGGCAATAAAATAAAAAATCGATTAGACGTATGTTCCTTCACGATTGACAGTTGAACCAATACTTTTTATTGGTTTGATCTTGTCAATGTCATCATTGAGCAAGCAAAAACAGACCTTAGGGTGGTAAACCCTCTCATTCCGCGACTGTACAATAGTATATCACTAGGAAAAGTACTTCACTTTGATAAAGGATTTTCTACAGGAACCAAAGAGTTGGGGTAATAATGTGAATAAAATAGGAAAAACAAAAACTTCTGATGTACATACAGATAAGGCGGTAATGTCTTTTTTTAAATAGGTAGGTGTGTAATGACGCCTGTCCTCAAAAAAAATACTACTAGTACTAGTAAATGGGGCATCAAGCCCAGGGTGTTCCAAAAATACCCTTAAAGATTGAAATGGCATAGAAAGTCAATGAATCTGAAATAGTAAGTGTTGCTCCTTTTTTCATATCTTTAACAGTTTAGATAAAAACGTACATGAAATGTTTAAAAAAATGACGATATTAATTCGATTTATCGCTACAAAACGTAGGGACGTTGTTAGGGTCAACTTAGGCCATGAACTGAAATTTGTGCTGGGTGTTTCTATGATCGATGTTTTTATTTTACGTTAATTTACTCGAAATTCAAATTATGAGCTACGACTGTAAGAAATTAACAAGGGACTCCTTTCAGGAGTTTGTATAAACCCCTTCAGTTGTAAGGGGTATTTTTGTAACAACCTGTATACACATAAAACAAGTAAGTGCTTGCCTTGTTAGGTACGAAGGCTTTCAACAACCTTCTCTCGAACATAATGGCCGGTCGAACATGAAATAGGCGAGCCTTATTAGAATTCTAATTGTTTGGTGAATAACGATATAATTTTCAAATGGCTAGAGTGTAATATATTCTTTGAATTTCAAAACACAGTTTTTGGCATTGAATTCTGCAGTTCCGTTCTATTTATGTATCAATTTACCGTTCGTACATATCTCTTTATTGTAATATCATTCCTCACCATTTCCCTAATGGGGTAGTATATGGCGATATTAATATAAAATGATAATTTACTTTAGTGTAAACGAGACTGATACATGTTGCGAAGTGTCGTCTCAGACTGTCAACACAGTCAATGCTTTGCTCAGCTGTAGAAATCTTTCGAATTTCGGGGGCCACTATTCAGCACAAAAGTAATCTATCTACCTATTTTTATCATAAAACTAGCGACCCGCCCCCGCTTCGCACGGGTGCAATAGGATGTTATTATACATATAAACCTACCTCTTGAATCACTCTATCTATTAAAAAAACCGCATCGAAATCCGTTGCGTAGTTTCAAAGATTTAAGCATACAAAGGGACATAGGGACGGAGAAAGCGACTTCGTTTTATACTATGTAGTAATCATTGGTCGTGAGGGTGTGTGTGGATATAAAAAACATATCAGAATGTGTGTGTCAAATATTTGAAAAATGGTGTAAAACCTAAGCTCAGGAACTTTTATTTAATCGTTTCCACGCTCACGGCCGAGTCGGCACGCGAGCATGCGGTATCTCGGAACTAACATGGCTCTTGACTTTGAACTACAAATTAACGTGTGCTCATTTAAAAACGTTTAATAGCTGCTAACCACAGCTAATAAAATAGGCTTACGATACCCGTGACTTTGAACCGTGAAAACTCGTTTATAATAGGCCTTGCTAACGATAGGGTGCTTACTGCAGGGTTGCTTTTAGTAAGATAGAACTTGAAATGTTTTCACTCAAAAAAGGCCTTATCACTCAAAACAGCAGGCAACATTCAGATAGTGAAACACAAGTAGAGACAAATACGTGTTAACAATGGAATTTATAAATCTTAGAAAATTTATGTAACATTTAAAAAAAACCGGCCAAGTGCGAGTCGGACTCGTGCACCGAGGGTTCCGTACAAACCTGCAAGGTTTACAAAGTTCGTTCATTACGACAATCGAGTCATAACTATGGTATTTTTATTGCAAAATTAAATTCATAACATTACAATGGGGAAAGATGGAGGAGCATAAATTTAAGACAAAGATCTCTTTATCGTTTAAGTAATCCTTTATTTTATACTAACACATATCATTTATCTATAATATAACTGAAACACTTATACTAGCCTTGCAGCAGACTTGCGAAAGTTCTTTTATTAAAGTTATTTTTAAAAAAATATATATATTATGTGATGTAACTAAAAATTTATGGTTTTCGTAATTTTTCCTTTATTTATGCTATAAGACGTTGCTTCGTACCAAATTTCAAGATTCTGAGTTCACGGGAAGCACCCTGTAGGTTTTGATTCCCTTGCAAGTGTCGAAAATTTGCGGCATAAACGGCTGTATCTTTTGATTGCGTTGGCTTAGAAGTTTGATTTTTTCACAGCTTCAAGGGACAGTAGACCTGAGTAATTGATATAAATTTCAGCTTCATACCTCCACGCGTTCCTGAGAAAAAGGGTCTTGACGAAGAGACGGGACGGGAAGGTCTGAGAAGGGACGGACGGACAGACGGACAACAAAGTGATCCTATAAGGGTTCCGCTTTTTCCTTTTGAGGTACGGAACCCTAAAAATGGGTGTTTACCAATGATATTATACGTAGAAAGGTTATGTCTGTACTGACGCGAAGTCCGAAATTGTTCCCTGGCGTATGTACCTATAATTTGACCGTGTGGTACAAGATAGCATGGTTATTTACTAGAGCGTAAACAAGACAAATACATGTTGCGCAGTGTTGTCTCAAACTGTCAATGTTTTGCTCAGTTGGTTGACGATCCTGATTTTAGGTGCCACTTTTTAAGCACAAGTAACCTATCTACGACTTTTTATTATAATTTCGTTGGTGCTTCATATTACTTCTAGCGCAAATTACAAAACAATATCTTCCAGACAACCTTCGGTAGATAAATTTCCAGAACTAGTTGTGAGGCTGTGTAAAAGCTTTAAATAAGAATACAATGTAATAAAATCTGCTTATAAGAAAAATGTGATTGATATTGGAAGATAGCAATTGAATGATTTCGTATTACATGTCAAAATATCCAATCTACTAGCTTATCTTTTTTGTTTATTTCAATTCGTTATTCGGCTACTTTCCCAAGATTCGATCTTAACTTTATTTGTAACTACATAAGTAAGGTCAGTGAATAAAGAATCCAATATCTCTTTTCATAGTGTGCAAGCGTCTCAATAGGATAACTAAGATATACTTTATTGAACAAAGAAACAATTACATAACAATGCTTACAGAGATTTAGCAGTACAACGTAGGTGGCCTTATCCCTGAAAGCGATATCTACCAGTCAACCTTCCGGAAGAGAAAAAGGAAAGAAAAATAGATATATACCCGGTTTACATGAGACTATAAGATTAAATCTTCAAAGCGCATCGCGACACAGTAGTTGAGCACTCCGGCTCGGGACTCATAACGTCCCGAGTTCATATTCGGCTGGAATACCTACTTTGTATTAATTTTCAATTTTAAGTCTTCCGATAACTCTTGGTGATTAAAAACACAATTATATCCCCAATTAACTCAGATATAGCGGTTGGTCACCCATTTAACAGATTGGGTTCAAATATTATGTAAAGACAATATTTATGCCATAAAAACATTTAACATTACCTATGTCTTTTATATACTGTTCTGATAAACAGTTAACAGTTACATCCTGGCTTATATTAAGTCAGTCATTCCGTTATCACACCACTGATTGTTATAGTAAGTATTCCATTAGCATTTGCATTTGTACTAGGATAGGATGCTTTGCAATGACTTGATGTAAAATCACGTCAAAATATTTAGTCAGGTTTTGGGTCCCATCAAATATTAATGACATAATTACGTAATATATTTTGCAGGGCTTTTTGAAAACTAGCTTCATGTAGCCAGCGCATTATAAATCCGTAGAAGCTACGCCACGCTACGCCGTAGCCCTACTTATGAGGTGTAGCGCTCAGCTACGAAATTCGTAGTATCGGATGCAAATAATAATTATGTGAAAGATAGAAATACCAGAAAGCAACCATTTAGTCTGCGTGGAAGCTGTTTAAAAAAAACAGCCTTTTACTATGAATTGGTGCGGTATGTATCATACTGAGTTTGATTTACTCATTTCATAATGGTATTCGTTTTTATAATTTTAACTATGTGAACAGTTCACTTATGAATCATTAATCTATTTAATGCTATTGTCGGCCTAGTTTACTAGTGACTTATTAAATAGAGCGTGCAATTAGCATTAAAATCAATGAAAAAATATTAATTATTCACACACTAGACAGGGTGGAGCCATCGCAACACAAAAAACATTATGAAACAGTCTCAGCAAATAGTTTTATTCAAATACAAATAGTCAAATGCAATGTTATCTTCAGCAAAGTCAAGTTTGAATCAGTAATAATACAAAATAGTTGCAACCTGACTAAAACTCAATTGAGAAGCAATAACACTAGGCATCATTTTCTTGAACTATGAATATGTAACAATATTACATAGTAAACGGAAGCAGCGGTAATCGCTAGCCATCAAGTGCTTCATGCTTGTACAGCAGCGCACTTATTTATTAACTAAGCACTTTAGTACTTTGTCATACTTAGCCATCTGACCAAACGGCATCTTCATAATTTCCATGACAACGACCGCAAATTCAATGCCACATAGTTCAAAATCTCAGTTAAAGCAACCAGAGTACAAAATATGGAATTTCACAAGCCAACTCTAAGTATATAACCGCTACCAAAGTTTCCTAAGTTAAATCTACAGACTAAAATACGTCTACGCAATCGCCTATTTACCTAAAACTTTAACCAGCTATCCAAACCCACTCTAAACGTCCAAAAACCGATCAAAAACCCTAACTGAAACGCAAATTTATCTCAAACATAATCCGAAGTTGAAGTTAGTTCAAGTCCAGTATCCATCGGGCGGTCGGTGCGTACGGTCGCCTCACGATGCCGCCTCGAAAATGAGGACGCTACTACTCATATACTTCGCGACGTTAGTGCAGTGTGATTATAAGGGTGATTTTGTGAAACATGTAAGACATGGGGGGAGGACCCTGATAAGGCACGGGCGGTCTCGCGTGCACTTTACGCGGATGCACGCGCGCGCGCGAGATCTCGTCGCGCAAGTCATCGAAGCTGAAAGGAGTAGTGAATTAGGTAAGTCTTAAAGAAAGTTTTTTCTTCAAGAAATAAATTAACGTGATTTTTAAAATCAACGAATACTTCCATATGCGTGAAAATTACCGATAGGTATTTCAAATAAGATTTACTTTTAGTAACTTGTTGAGTTTTTCAAAAAAATACTTTTAAGGACGGCACGGTAAATTATGCGAATAATCACCAAAAATGTCTAACTTAAGTAACATAACAATAAAATATTTACAAAAGAGAAGCTTGCGGTAAAGATCTTTAAATATTGGCTACCTAACACAAATAGGTTGATTTTTAGATTGGAAATTTCGGAAATAATTGAAGGGGTAAATTTTCAATTTACAGGCAACTTTGAAGATAGTTGAAGGCACTTTAAGAAACTTCAAAAATATGTTCCTTGTTTGTTGTATTATTATAGAAACAAGGAAAAACATTACTAAAGGTAACCAGTTCAATTTAAATCACTTAATATTGTAAATAATAATAAAAATAGTCAAAACTTTAATTAGAGACACTTTAATTTGAGTCTTTTCAAGAAATGAGTTATTAGGTTATGTTAGTTACTTAGGTTACTACTTACATCGTTACTTATTGGTTGAGATTATGATCAAATTACTTTATAGCTCTTGATAGTAAAAATATCTATTGATTTAACAAAACAAAATTGATTGTTTTGGTAAGTGATTTACAAATCCAAACGAATTCTTGTTTAAAAAATTGACCGGTCAAATCAGCTAATATTTTAGCAATGGTAAATTAAATTTAAAGAAATCATTAATTCAGACATGGCCGTTATAATGAATGTTATGTTTTTTTAAAAACACAAGTAAATAAATTTAACAAGGCTGTACTTTCAAAATATTAAATCTTATACAGTGTTTATCTTGAATACCTTCGGAGTACTTAAGTCTGAATCCATTTTAGATTTAATATAACTTCAAAGTGATGAGCTTGTAACTAATGAGTTAAGAGAAATCTTAAGAGGAATTTAGGAATGTTTTACTTAAATTTCGACTAAATTGAACTTTCATGTTTTATGGCAAAGGACTCAAATGATTGAATTGTCGGTTCAATCATTTGAGTTAATAAGGTTTATTATAATATCACTTATATTTTTTCTAACACTAGCTGCCTCATTCCTAATTAACATTTTTTACTGTGGAGTTCATTTAAAATTTCGTAAATATTTATTTATTCCGTGTTGCGCGAAAAAGCAGTGCAATGGGCGGACTTAATGCCTGTGAGCATACCAGTCAACCATCAAAATATCTTCTTAGATATTTTAATTGAAATCAGTCATCATCATTGACATAGGCAATTTATTTGGCTTATTATTACGTTTATAAAATCTCTTTGCTAATACGTGATGCCATGGTGTATAACATTTAACATAAAAAAGTTTTAGAGCTTCGACTGAAATGATTCTCCAGAAAAGGATAACCTCGATAAAACCCGAGCAACTTGGACAACGGGGGTAGGCTAACCCAACACCACGTTTTACCAGAACAAAGCTAAAGGCTTCTGGATATTCCGTTCTTCATGACGGCAACTAAGTATATTAGCATCCATGTGGAGATGTTATGCAGACATCAAAGTTATACTCGTAGAAAAATTTAACGATAATTCAAGAAGAAAGTTTAATACTTCTGAAGAACGACCAATCAATTTTAATATTCGTTCAATGAAGCTATCATACCAGTACTAAATTATTTATTTACATTTGCCTCTTACCAAATAATTTACTACCCCAAAATAGTAATTCCTTCATTGGTACCAGAATCTTATTAATAATTTATTGAGTTTCAAATGGTTTATCGTACACGTTAAATCTAAGTTTGAGTTCCCAAGAGAGTGTTAGGGCAGGTGCTGAAACGATAACGGTTTTATAGGCCTATAAAACAAATACTAACGACTCCGTCAGGATCGGTGGTTAAAAGTGTTAATTTATTTTTATAGGTTAGTCAGTTCATTTTTTATTGGTTAGCTTATACGGTTGATTAGATTTAGAACAATAAAGCAAACCTGCTAAAAAATAAACTCACTGATTGTTTTGAAAATGTAAATAGGACTTTATACTTACGAAGAAGTCACAACACGAACTTTGTGTTCAAGTTTAACATCTCAGGTCATTTTGAAATTAGCTGTAATACTTTCAGCTTCATTTTGTGAGTTGCGATGTCCTAAATTTGTACACGCTTTTTGGTTTCTTCCTTTGTTAAAACTCATCTTTGTATTTCTGAGACGCAACAAATACCTATAAACTAAAAAAAAGTTATGAGTAACTAAGGTATACTTAACTCCTGTAATTTTCATTTTATCCCAGAAAACACTTTCTGACACATGACAGGCCGTTTAAAAAGTGTTTTATGAGAGCATGGCAAGATATTTATTTTGCTAAATATAATTAATTAACTGGCATCTATAAGGTATGTATTACTAACACATGCAATTACAACCTAACATGATTATCAAATCGAGAGAAACGTTTTATATTTTTCTCTTTTTTTCTTGGGTCAAAATTCAAGGAGCTTTGACAAGCACATCTACAACTATGATAATATGTAGAGAATAAAAATGTGTTATTACTCGAACAAAGATGTTAAAATTTTGTTTTTGAAAACGCATACAATATGCAAATATAGCTATAGCGCAAATCCTTTTAGGGTTTCTGAGGTTTAGGGGTTCTGATACAACTTTTCTTAGATACCAATATGCTGTGACAACAAATTATTTAGCACAACCTAACAACAACAATATATTGTTAGAGCTTCTGGAGTCAAGCACACCTTTCAACATTGCTGGTTCGCAAATTGAAATAAGTGTCTATAGTTGAGACACATAATATGCAGAGACCCACTCTGAAATAATGAAGTAATTAGGCTCCATAAGACCCGTCTATTATAGCCTAATTACTTCGTTATTTTAGAGGCCTTTTCATAAAAGCCACTGAAATAGAGTTTTTATTTACTCATTAATTTTTAATTACTTGTTGTCTGTTTGTGACGCTTCATAAACTAGGTCAAGATACTCGTAATTTTATTACAGACATTAAATAGGTAGCTACTTATGAGAACCAGTTGAATTGGAAAATTGCTCTGTAATTCCGTTTACAAACATTTTTAATAACACTCCTCAAACAAACTTAAAACGGAGTTTCAAATTAACCTTTAATATTTTTTTAGGAACGAAGACCTTTACTTATTTTGTGATCGACGCAAGTGGTATGACGATGCATAGCGAATTCATAAATCTTACTTCCTACTAATATCATAAATGCGAAAGTTTGTATGTGTGGATGTGCCGCTCTTTCACGTTAAAACTACAGGATGGATTTTAATGAAACATTACCATAATAAAGCTTACGCATTTGAATAGCACATAGGCTACAATTTATGAAGTTATATCACATTTTAACAATATAATTGAATGTTTTATGAGTTTTTGATATCTTAAGCAAGAGCTCTGCTCAGTTTAGTGTGGGATGCCTCAGTTATTTTTATCTATGATATTATTATTGGTAATTCTAAGCAGGAAAATGTTCCAGATCATGTTTCTTATTAACGATACTGTCTTAATGTCCCAGATTCGTACAAATCAAACACTTTTGGCCTGAGGTTATACGTTTCCTTGCCAACAAGACGTTGACAATACGAAAATGTATGAGTTTAATCCACCATAGCGGGCGTTAATCCCATTCACAACATAATGTATGTTTGAATGTAAGGAACTACCCTACATATTTCTTAGTACATTCGTGAAACATAACTTCTTTAACTTTATGCAAGGCGTAGGTAGTCCCGTGATTAACCACCGGCCTGGCCTGAGTGGTCCTGAGTTCAAGTCTGGCTTTTGTGTTATTTGAACCACTGGCGCCTAACTCTCGGCTTGCATGTTGGGTTCAAAAATCAACATGGAAAAATGTGGGCTTCTGTGTGTTCCGTTTACCATGGCTTTTAAAGTGACTTTTGAGGCCCTGGGGGTTACAACTCCGGAATAATCTTTATTTTGGTATGAAAATGCACCTATCTTCCTCTTTTTGTTTAAATCAATGCTGCGACAGTATCGCTATTGCAACAAAATAGTATAGCTACTGAATCGCAGCAAAAATCGTGTCAGCAATTTTTATAAATACACGAACATCCTGGTTTCTCAACAAAGCAAGTCAGAGTCAATAACAATTAACATAATCACCGAGTGCTAACAGTATTAAAAGGTAAGAACGGAAGAAAAAATAATATTTAAATTTCGGCTTATTACGAGCGCGGTTACCACGGTTTCAACTTTTGTCGAGTGGGATTAAAATGGGTGGAATTACTTTATAAGGGAAAAATTGCCTCTTTATTAATACCTAGGTAGCATTGGAATTCTTAGTACGTTAATGAAGTCTTCAACAAGCCTCTGAATTTTTAAATTCCAAGTAATCACATCGAAAGTTTGTCTTCAAAGACATACTTACAATGACTTTTGAAACAGCATAAATTATAACAAGATTTAGTCAGTCATAGTTACCAGCATACAGTTTGAAATAAGTGTGTTTGCTATGATCTAATATGCAAAAAGTGTATGTCACGTAACTTAACCCGGCGTCATGGGGGTTGGGTCTAAGATACCCGGCCGTTTTTAGAATTTCTATAATTTTTATACTATTCACCCGACATTGCTGTTTTTTCCTATAGCTGGAGTTAATGAATCACTTCACACGTTTGTGCCCTGAAATAAGTCAGAAAATGCCTGAGTTTAGAGCTATAAGTGCCGTAACCTGAAAATGGGTAATTTAGACCCATGCCTGTACTCGGTGTAACAATTTTACTCCATTTTTTCCATACAAAATGAGTTTTTTTTATATTTTTATTTTATTTGTATTACTTCTTCTTTATTGTAGTCTAAACCTTTTTTATTTAGTTTGTTAGTGCAAAAGACATATTTGAGCGGTTTTTATAGAATATATTTATATATTTTTCAAAGTCTCATTTCTATGATAAAAATTATATATTTCATATTTTTTTTTTGTGTTAGATAACCCTTATAACTCTAAATGAATGCTGGTAATAATAAAAACCTTTTCTTTCAACTGGAGACTAAAATATATACATATCTTACCAGGGTCAAATAGACCCAACCCCCACGTCCGTGTTACAGTTTTTAACCCCCATGACGCCGGGTTAAAAAGGGTAGGAAAAACACCTACACCCTGTCCTATAATTTTTTCATGTACAAACTAATCAACAAATAGAGTAACTCCCTAAAAAGCATATCTCTTTGCACTCTAGCCCAAAGTTACCACTGTCCTTGAAAATCAAACACCTCAATAAAAAAACAAGAAATCAAAATTTAAAAATATTTATTTCAATAAATTGGAACGTTGTTCTTGGAATGCAAGTGGAAATACCCAGTAGGTGGGATCAGCTACCAGTACAGCAGGGTAACGCTACTGATATTCAAGACAGCTGGAGTTATTTTAGTCACAGAAAGGGAAAATGAGTAGGTTGATTGATGGTTGAAATGTCGTCCCCCTCATGGGTTCTCGCCTCGGCGTGGCGAGGGGGCCTAGTACCGGTGATAGGGGAACCACCGGGAAGCGAAGAGAACCCAGGCGTGGCAGTGTGGTGGAGTGGGAACCCACCCGCTGCGGCCCGAAAGGGCGACGTGGGGCTGCGGGGCCAGTGGGGCCTGCAGGCGCCTTGAGGCGCGTGGTTGGGGCCGCGGCGCACAACCGGTTGGTGGGGGCCAGTAATCCGAGGCTGATCCCCCCTGTGCATCGCGGCCCGGCGGGGCCGTACCGCCGGTTACGGCAGCGGAGCCGCCCTTTGGGTGGCTCGTGGTTGCGGGCCCAGTAGGGTCTGCGAACAGTGGGTGCCAGCGGGCCGGAGTGCGGGGGTGCTCTGGCTTGCATTGCAGGGCTTCCACCGAGACGGCGAAAGTGCCTGTGTACTCCAGGCGCTTTCGTGGCCTCCCCCCTTCGTAGGGGGGTTGGTTGGAGGGGGCCCCATTAGGGGCTAGCACTGGCGGCGGAGCAGTGCGGCATTACTTACGGTAGGATCCAGCTTCGCCGCCAATGTGCCACGGTCGAGTGCCGTGGGGTTTTAGTCGGTAGGAGTCCGACATAGCCTCGTCGTCCCCCCGGGCAGCGAGGTATCCATGAGGATTTCCCCACGAAAAAAAAAATGGTTGAAACGTCGTTTATTGTAAGATTTTGCAGCTAAGAGTATATGCATGAATCCTCTTTCTTCAAACACGCAATACGATATTGCTTGTGTATCGTTGGTGTAAAGCGCCGACCATGCACTTTGGGGACTCACCGGTCGCCGGCTTGGAACGCTGTTAACGTTCGCTACATAATATGCAAGCTAGCTCGTACAGTCAGCATCAAAATGTGTCTAAGGAAGTCAAAAATGCTACTTCAAAGCTACAGAACAAAAAACAGTGTTTCCTTCGTTTCCAAATTTAGTGACGCTTCAAACAACATACGTCTTTGACACTGTTATGTAGTGTTATAGATGATTTCGTGTTGACGCTGTAAGAACACGAATTTTGACCTTATTGCACTATGCGTAGACGGTAAGGGTACATTTTGATACAGGAATTGGACTTTTTTATGTAAACTGGACTGAAATGTCCAGTTACTAAACACAGTACTGTAACAAACCGAAATACGATAGCAATGATTGAATATCCTTAAACTGATTTCGATGCAGCATTTTATTAATGATGCATTTTTCACAATTTCATTAGTGAATTTTATAAATGATTGTGGTTATTCAGTTTGACAAAGATGACGGAACTTGTAAAAAACAGCCAGGAGGAAGCCCTACTTGTTCGACTGTTAAAATTTTCTTAAACTTTTAAGATTATTTAATTTCGATTTTTTACTTCATTAAATTAAATTCACATGCAATACGTTGAAATTATATTGAATGTCCCACAGTGAAAGTAAAAACTTATAGTTATGTTACGAAAATCCAGTGCTACAAGACACCAGGATGAAATATTAAGTGTCCCCCTTGGATGTGGAAAAAGTCAATTTATCTACTTAGTTAACGCAATGACAATACGGCTTTTATGCTTCATTGAACTTTTTTATACTTTTGCAAATAAATCAAAACCAACTAAAATCAAGTGAAGATTTCTTGCCCTATCTTTTATATTTATTTATTTCACATAAAAAGTACTAATGGCGGGCTTGATGCCAGGAAGCTTTCTTTACCAGTCAACCACATGGTCCACCTTTTACCAGTCTTTTCTTCACATTTTAAACAGGGCCTTAAATGGACGTGGAAAGGTCGCACTTTGCTGGTATTTTACCTTCTGGTACGAAACCTTATAACCACTTTATATTTGTTTTTATACGCTAACTGGTGCACTGTAAATGTAAGCCAAGTTCTAAAGCGATTGGCGTTCCGACCCACGGAAGTGTATGCTAGATTTTTAAAGCCACCTCGCAGAATTTTAAATGGAAATGTATTTTCACTACGGGACTGAAGCTGAAAAATGGTATGTTACATTTAAAATTTCTATACAACTTAAATCTGAGCGTATATTCATTGTATTAGTGTTTTAGTAGAGACCCAAAGTCAAAAGAAATTTTAATTTGATGTTTTAAATTTCCAGTGCCATTGTTCTCGGTTAGTGGGAGTTTACTTCTTAAATTTTAAATGGAATTATGATTATATAAATAACTAGCAGCCGCCCGCGACTTCGTCCGCGTGGACTTAGCTGTATGTGATAAAAGATTTTCCCGCTTTTCTGTTGAAATTTTCCTGAACTTTCTTTGCTATAAACCTCACGGAGGCCAAGACCTTTCCAACGAATGCAAAACCGTGGAAATGGGTTCGTGCGTTCTGGAGTTATAGCGTCAGGAAGGAAAACCCGACTTATTTTTATATAGTAGAAGAAGATGTTCTTGCAGAGATTCATTTATAAACAACCTTCAACCCTTAATACAATAAACAATTTGACGAAAATAGTTCCATCTCTTGCGGTGTGAAGCCACAGTCAATAAGTTAAATGAATAAATAAAGATTTATAACGCCATCTCTTAAAGCCATTGAGCCATAGTTAAGGCTAGTACAGAACATGCAATCACAACTATATCCCAAATGAGGTAGTCAGTCCATCAAAGCAATAGTCAATATACATCCTTTAGCTACTGCATCGTCATTAAGGCCCAGACTCCACCAGAGCTGAGCGGAGATGTGCGGCGTCGAGCTGTGTTTTCAACAACCAATAGAATTACATCTCCACATCTCCATGTGTGAATAACGCAATTCCATTGGTTGTTGAAAACACAGCTTGACGCCGCACATCTCCGCTCAGCTCTGGTGGAGTCTGGGCCTAAATAACGCTTGAACAAAAACATTAGCCAATATTTTGGTGTTGGCATTGATTTTGAATATAAAATATAGAATTTGAACAATTTAGAATATCAAATAAATGAGATATGTCTCTTTACTGTCGAGCCTGGGCCTGGGTTTTAATCTGTTGGTTGTGACCGTTTTTCTTTTCAAAATCAAAAATAGCCTTATTTAAATAGACCTTTTACAAAGTACTTTTAAATCGTCAAATCTAATTAACCAACAAAACATACTTGATAATAGACATCAATAAATATACTGTACTTAAATAAATGTGACGCTACCACCGGATCGGAAAGTTGTTTCTGTACTGAGAAGAACCGGCAAGAAACTCAGCACTTATTCTTTTCGTGAATTCGTGGGTAACAGTACATTGTATATTGATTAACTTTATTTTTTACTTTCATAATTATATTCATCTGAGTGCCTCTCACTTCGCCGTTTGGGATATAAACGTGAGCTTATGTTTTAATTATACAACTTAGTGTACTCTTAGCTTATTACATAAGATTATAAAGCGCTGTTAAGAAAATTGCTACCACATCGTATAAGCCATAAGTATTTAATTCCAAACATAATGTTCCCATGAACCGCAGCACGTAATGCTTGGTCGGTTTTCCTTGTAAAGGAATGGTGATAAGATTTTATTTTATTATAATACTACCGTTTGCACTTACTTTTGGTTTTAGTAGATCCAATTTTCCAATAGCCAATAATAATCATAGTTTTTTTTAGGGTTTGGTTATATATAATAAAGATAGTGTTTGTTCTGAGATACAAATTGATATTGTTCTTTTAGATCTAGATGCAAAACCAAATGATTTATCACTATTATGATCGTACATTACGTTAAACTATTGAGCGCCAAAACCAGATTTTGATTACTTTTTACAATACGTTTTACGTTCAATACACACAACGTACACACGTACATTCGTTTTTACAATAATGAAGAATAAATTTTGAAAGTTTTGGAAGTACTCAGAAACAGTCAAAGTTAAACATACACATAAATCCAGCATAAACGTATGATTTACCAATCCATAATTTAATTAAAAACTAAGTCGCGATCATTTAGATACTTACGAGTAACAACCAGTTAGAGAACTGGTCCAAACAATTCGTCATTTTTTGAAGTATAATATCAACACTTTGCTCAGCCTAACAAAATTAGTAAGAAGCGATATGGCTCAACCACTAACGTCAATTGACGCTAAGCACACCATCAAGCTCATGCTGTCTCGTTAAATGACAGTAGAAGTAAAAGGGACAGCTATATACTTCTGAAGGATTCTTAACGTTGATTTGCGTTTGTGAATTCAGAGCAAAGATAATATACGGCTTGTGTTTAAACGCGCTCAACCTTAGAACTTAGTACCTTTAGTATGCCCCTTTATCACCTGTTTATAAACAGGCCTAATCAAATTATACCAATTATACCAATACTATCCAAAAGTTTATAAAATCCCTCAAATGGAAACACGTCATAGCAAATAAAATAACATTATTTGTTTGAGCCCGAAGCGAATCGTACCCTCCAGTGTCACAGACTAATTTGATTCAAACGCCGCCCCAGAGCTTCTTTGAAAGGAAAGTGTACAAAACATAATTAAATTAATATTATACAGGATTGTAGACTTTCTAAGCAGGTTAGAGGACAGTGATCTCGGTGTTCATGTGCCGTTGTTTTCGTCTACTTTTACACTTTGAATTAAATAGTTACAAATTTTGGGTCTGAATCGAATAACCTGAGATTTGAAAAAAACCTTTTTTAAAAACAGAAATATCAGAAAGTATACTTAACGACCGATTTGGTTTATTAGTTCAGAAGTTGGCTATTACAACAGTGGTCGTGGTTTTGATCCTCGTAGTACAGTACAAACTTTCTTGTGCATGAACATCTCTTCTTCATCGTCTTTTTGTGATGGCTGGGTGTTTCCTGTGTATATTAAGTATGCATTCACCAAAAAAGTAAATAAGTATGTTTATCTGTGTCTAGTATCCCATAACACAAGCATTTGGTTCCTTAGTTTGGGGCTAGATGGCGCTGAGTGGAATAATGTCCAGTCATAAAATGTCCAAATTTCAAATAAGTACTCTGTCGCGGAGCCAATGTGGCTTAGAGTTCAAATCTGACCAGAACACCTACTTTATGTTCATTATGAAGTACTTCTTTAGTGTTCCATTCACCATGATGTCTGTAGTCGACGTGCATCTGATTAACCTGTTTGGTTTATGTGATGTTATAATTTGTTTCTCAAAGGTATAGTATAGAAGTCCGCTATTGTTTTAATTACTCTGGGAATTTTCTTAAAAAGCGCTAAGACTATGGTGTTCAAATTCATCTGTGATCACCTCTGAAGAATGATTTACTACCATCAAACGAATCAATTCAACATACATACGAAAAAATATTTAGTCAAATTAAAAACCTCCTTTTTTGAAGTCGGTGCAAAACTTCTGATCTTCGTTATGTTTTTGCAAAGTTTACTGTTTAACGTCTTACCACAGTATAAACAGTAGGTTATCTATGGCCGCCCACCGAATTATTCGCCTGGCGTGCACACAGACACGCGGCACAGCCCGTCCGTACTGCCACCACCTTATACCCCCGTATTTTATGCTAGCGTGTGCGTGAAATGGCATGTGTGCGTGCCGACACGGCGCGCGACGCGCACGCACACATTCAAACCGAGAGCGGCACGTTTGTATGTAGATATTTTACTGTTCTCTGTGTACTGTGGTCTTACTTTGCCTTGCCCAATGTGTTGGAGTTAACAAAGAGCTATTGACATAAGACTGACATTCAATGTCAAAATTAAAATTTGTAATTAAGGTTCGCTACTAGGGTCGGCCGGAGAGAAAATCTGTCAAATTTGAAAGCGATCGTGACAGCTATGGTCACACATTGGTTGGGCCGTGCAATCCGTGCATAAATGCAATGCATAAATCCGGACGACCGTCTTGGTGTAATTGTTTAGAAGTCGGCTACTACACCAAAGGTCGCGGGTTCGATCCCCGAACAGTACAAACATTTGTGTGCATGAACATGTCTGTTTGTATTGGTCTGGGTGTTTCCTATGTATAAAAAGTATGTATTTACAAAAGAAAAAGTATTTGAGTATGTTTATCCGTTGTCTAGTATCCCATAAAAACGGAGTATAATTAACTCACTTGGGGCTAGATGGCGCTGTGTGGAATAATGTCCAGGGATATTTATTCATTTATTATTATTATAAATCGCGGCATGATAATCATTTGATGCGTTCACCAAAGATATTTTTATTTCGCCACCCAATATATTTCAGGATATAGGGCAAACAAAAGAAACTAACCAAAAATTGTATTTTATTAAACATACTAGCAAGCGGTTTTGCCAATTATTTTTTTACACTATTATTTGCAATCTATTCTCGTGACCACGTTATTTGCACAATGTTATATCTGGTACTTGACGATTCCATCGAGATTTAGTTGTAACTTGGTTTATCCGTTCGATCATCATCAACACAAAATATTTCTTACATCCAATGCATATGATATAGCAATACACGGAGCCATTTCTAGTAACATGCAGAAGAACCCACTAATTAATTGGTCTTACTTGTAATGAAAAGCTGCAAGAAGCATTAAACGGAGCTATCTTGTTACTAACTAAAACGAGGAATTTAACAGTTGTCAACAGTTGAGACACTTTTAGTGGATAATTTATTTTAGATAAGAACACTTGAGTATAATACCTTTAGTCTCCTGTAGAGGCCATCGTATTTCAGGCTTTTTACGCTGAATTTAATACAGAATCCACCGTGATCTTCATCTTACTGGAATTGATCTACGAGTAGAGCATAGTATGAAAGGAAGTCACCCTCCGCGTTTTTCTGTCTGTTTTTACATAAGCTTTCACTATCTAAATGATAGTTGATGCTAATTATATTTTCTAGAACGTTTGTCTGTATAGTTCATTCAAATTACTACAGGGAAAAGCTGTGTGCAAATAGCCAGTTAGAGATAAAAATGCTTGCACTGCCATTTTTCCATGGCTGACGTAAATATGATAATTCATATTTATATCAAAGTTCTATCTGATCCATTTTTATTTTATTTAAAATGGGTTTGCGTTTGACCTCAGTCTTGCCAGCCACGCTTACCCAAAAAATGCCTATTCACTCTTGCCTTGAAGACACCAAGGTTGTATGTATCCGTAAACACAGACGCAGGGAGGGCGTTCCACTCCTTAGCGGTGCGGACCAGAAAGGAAGCACCAAACCGCTTAGTTCGGACCGCTGGAAAGTCGACCACATGGAGATGAAAGCCCTCGCGGCGTCTTGTGGTCCGGTAGTAGAAAGTAGAGGGTGGTATCAGGTCATGAAGTTCTTGCGCACACTCTCCGAAATACACCTTATAAAAAACCGATAGACAGGCAACTCTACGCCGATGCTCCAAACTCGAGTTTGGTTCCAACGAGCGTCTCGTCACCTATCAGTCTCCTGGCTTTTCGGTCTACTGAGTCCAGTGCATCCAGCTGATACTTGGCAGAGCCATCCCAGAGGTGGCAGAAGTACTCCATACACAACCGAATTTGTGCTTGGTACAATTGTAAAAGCTGTTCCGGTGTGAAGTGTGTTTCCATTTCGAATAACTTGTCATTATGTTCTATTGCTATAACTATTTCTGTTTCGTATAAGCAAACGCAAACTTTAATTTTTTTTGCTCGAGATCTCCATCCTAATTACTATGGAACGAGTGAAGTTTCTTTGACAGCCGTCTGCGCAGTCCCGCAAGTCAGTCTTCCACATGACGCCGGGTGAGTGCACGTCACTGCGTAAAGAATAGGAAAATGAAATGGCAACTAGTACCAAATTGTCAAACCCAAGAGAGCTTTTAATCAAGTGTACTTATAAATATAAACCTGCCATATTACTCTCATGGTGAATCATGATAAAATCATACGTTTGATAAATTATGCATAATGCATATTATGAACAAACAGTACGGAGGAAAAAAAACAAAGTTGTACTATTTTCAACAAAAGACCCTATGTGCGCCTATTTCGTGTAAATTATCCGCGTAATTATAAATGTCATTTTCGTCAAAAGCGACGTGCGTTCACCTTGGGGACTTGGGGGGGAGTGAGCTGCGACGGTGCGCGGACAGCTATCAAAGAAACTTCACTCACTCCATAGTAATTTGTATGGAGATTTCAAGCGAAAAATTCGGAATGTTTGGGAATTTTTTGCACAAAACTGAAATAAAGCAATGAAAAACAACTGATTGGCAATGCTTCTTTGATATCTGATCTTTACACGTTATTTAAAACACGTAAGTTGTTAGTTTATATGATGCCTAAACTTTTGAAATACGGGAGTGCGTTTTGCACGTTTTTAGCGATATTCTGATTTTTTTTCACATTAATCTAGTAAGTTGATCCATATACTGGAAGTTTGAGCTGATTGTGCAACTCTTTGACTACTATGACGATTTTTTTCGTGCCTCATACTTCATATTTTCTATATAAAACTTTAGTTTTCCCGAGAGCCGTTTTCCTGGTATCGAGCCTTAATCATACGGTTATTCTTCGGCACGAAACTCGATATTAAATGAAATTTTAATACAAACCTTTACATGCGCGTATGAAATTATTTTCTGAGCACCTTCAAAGGTGTAATTAACTTTTCATTAACGTACAAATATCAATTTTAAGTCAGAGCAAAAGGTAAAATGCTTGTGTTTTTAGTTCATTTCATTGATGTTACAGACTAAATTACCCTAAATGCAACGCTTTGTTATGAATCCATTTTTAATTAACAGTCCTGGCAGACAGACACAATCAGATAGTAAGAACAATGTATACAACCAAAAAAATAAATAGTAATGTCTAGCACACGGACGTAAAAGAAAGACGGACGGAAAATCATAAAATATGCTACAATTTTGTTTGTTGTACACGACCTGCTACACTCACACAAACACACTTAGTTCTAAAAACTACGCCATTTTACTCCGTGTGACAGCGCCAATGACATAATATGCTTCACTCTTGATTAGACGAGGTGACGTCCGTCTTTCTTTTACGTCAGTGGTCGAGGAATGATATTTTAATTAAAAAGAGGTAGAAAGGTTATGTCGGTACTGATGCGAAGTCAAAAATTGTCCACTGCGTACCTACAGAATGAAGTAAACGTGTGAACAAGTTAGTATGATTATTTACTAGAGCGAACGAGACAGATACATGTTGCGCAGTGTCGTCTCAAAATGTCAATATTGTCAATGCTTTTCACTGATTTCGGCTGTCATATTTTCATCACAAGTAACCTATGTATTTTTTTTTATTAAAAAAACATGTCGAGCCCATCCTGTTTCACAAAAGCTTTACAGGTACAAAACCGAAGTACTTACCTTTTTTTAAATTATTATTATTAGCCTAAAGTAGTGTCACTACACTACTGGGCAAAGACCTCTGATGGACTTGAAACCTACCTAGAAAACTGGCCTACTACAGCTCTGGACCGTACAAAGTGGAGTAGTGGTGGGGAGGCCTTTGCCCCTTTTGTTAAATAATTTTAAATATTTCTTTCCTTGTCTTTCCGATGTTTTTTTTTTCAAAAAATATTCACCGTGCAAAGTTTGAACAGAGCAAAAAAGCAGTTCTCGAGTTAGAAATGTTTGAACCAGCCTGTTTTTGTTGATATAGTAATGAAAAATTGAATATGCAACTTGGTTTGTTCTTGAGTGAGTGTTTTGTTGTGCTTGTGTTTACCCCCTTAATCATAAAAACTTAAATAAGCTTCAACAACACATTAACTTTTGTATCGCTTTGTCTCTTTCATTCTTGTTGCGGCCGCCGTTTGCGATTAAGTGACATATTTTAACGCGTCAATTCCTTAAACTATGCTTTAGCCTTGCGTTCGTTTTTATGAATAAGGCGGTTAGTCTTGAGTCGGTTGTGCAAAAGTCGTATGCACATTCTAATTTCCCAGAACTTTCAATTTGTCAAACGCGCTTCCTTGTGAGTGAATACGTACAGAGTCGTTCACATCCACCTATATAAATCCATTGCAAAATGGGTCTTATGCCAGTAGCATAAGGTGCATATAAAAGTGGATGTGAACCCCTCTGTACATACTGAATGATAGATTTGACAAAGACTGATCGAGTGTGTGATGCTTTAAGGAAACTCCGGTTATCATTAGCTTACTTGGTTTTTTCCATGCAAATTCGGAATATTATCCTTTCCTAATATCGGGACTGAGGAAAAAGGAAATATCTGTATGTTTATGTCCCTAACGCATTAGTACACATTTCCTTTGGCTTCTGTTTATTTGTTTTCTTAATGTGATTTACTATTTGCAAAAGAATCAATAGAACAGCTTTTACTAATGTACATAATCGTTTTGTGCTAAAAAATATTAAAACACGTTTATTTTCTCTTCAAAATAATAGGTCTTGGTACAGAGATCCTTAAAGCTAGTAGTTTTTGCAGGTATAATAATAACCTAAATCCTATATCGTTGTGGGAGACTGTTGCCTGAGGGAGGTTTGAAATACCTGTAGTATATATTTTTTTATTTATTAAAACTACACAGATATTATATTGCTATTTTAGGGTCGTTCTATTCCCAATTTTTAAAAAGCGATAGTAGAAAGGATAGTAGAAACCTTATATTATTTTAGAAACTTTTGAAAACGTAAAAAAACATTACATACATTGTCCTTTCCCCTCACCGGGTAGGTAGAGACTACAGCTTCTCATCTTGATATACCTACGTCTAATCTGAAAAACAAATTATAAGTTCTAAAAACACAACAATAACCCAACACAATAACAACAACGAGTAGATCCTATTTTCATGCAAAATATCATCAACACATTGTTTATTATGTACTTAAAATATTTATTCATTTATACTTCCTTCTCAATGTCTTTGTTAATGTAACTCATGCTGCGATGACCTATAGTTGGCTTTGTATTTTCAACAATGTATTCTCTTTATCTGTACTCATGGGTTTGCTGTTGGATATCCGAATAAATAAAATAAAAAAAATATGTGACTAGGCAGCTAGCGGAGCTCATGCTAAGCAAACAAACGAGTTAAACAGCGCAAAAACAATGAACTAATATTAGTTATGAGGCTTTTATTCAGTAGCAAGTGGACCCACTTAGCAGACACCTTTGTAGACAGGAATTTCAGTCTCTTGGTCTTATATCAATCTTTCACTGCAGTGCTGAAATTATTGCCCAACCTACGACGTGGTTAAGTAACATGCTCATTTTGTCAAAATTATCTCCACCACGTGAGGTACCACGTGAGAATATTTTATAGCAGTCCGCATCTTAGGCCGGCTGGATTAAAATGTTTTACTTTAGATACTTGTAATTTCGTTTACAATCATTTTGCTCACCTTAAACACGCATAGTTCTCTACGGCAGGGTTATTAGGGTGAATTTTAAATTAGTACGTACCAACCAACTTAATTTTGCGGCGTGCAGTAAATAAGAAAGTTTTAATTAGGTCGCGGTCCTTTAGGGGTTAAGGAAGCCGTGACACTTTGGTAAAATACTGAAGATGCAATATAAGCCACATTTTTGGCAAGGGTGGTGATCTTGGCGTTACGTAAGACAACGTCGGCTCGTGGCTCAAATGCTTGAGAGGCCATAGTAGTAACAAAACGTTGACTAATAACAGGGTTCAAAAAACTACAAAAAATCACCGAGAAAAATAATGCTTAAAATTACGTTTTCTGTATAGGAGCCACACTTGGACGTATTTTATGTTTTTTCTTTAATATTTATTTTGAAAAGGTAATATTATGTGATTGTAATTTCAAAGTAATTGCTTCCGTTAAAACACGTTTATTGTATGGGAACTCCCCTCGATATTGTCAATTGCTTCATTTTGGTAACCGTCTAGCGGCAACTGAAGCACATTTGTGAAAATTTCAGAAATGCTGCTGATTTCCAGAGCGAACTTAATTAGATTCTCCGTCTACCTTGCGGGTGCAATGGGTGCAATGGGTATGGCCCCATACTGCTATTAGCCTCAAATGGTCCCTGATTAAAAACCTCTCCTCCCCAACGGCCATGTGTTCTTCGCGCTATGTGCCCTGCCCACTGCCAATTCTACCTGCTTGTCCGCTAAATTAGTTGTGGTCATAAATTATAAAGAAAGAAAAGTATTTAATAGGCTGTACAAGTAGGCTCATTAAAAATAACGATAAACACGTTGTGAGTTTTATAGACTCACAACAATGTATAAAATACACACAACAAATTATGATGGAAACAATAGAGTAAGTATAAAAATAGAAACATGACCCAACAACGCGAGACCAACGAAGACCATGTCTCAGCATTTGTACCATCGCAGCTGAAATAACTGCAATGATGCTGGTATTCTGACAGGGCTTCGGTGGTAATGTCGTCCAACATAAAAAAACAACAAAAATAACAAAAAACTTGTGAGGTTGAGGATGAATAATGCAAAAAATTTAAAACAGATGAACTAACATAGTTTGATACAGGACATACATAAGATGAAAAATTTCAAGTCGCGTTGAAAAAAATACAACATGAACTACTATTAATTACCACTGAAACGCTTTTGCATTAGAAATACTTCTGAAACTCATAATCGTTAGGTAGGTTAAATAAAAACCTTATGAAAGTACAACATTAATTAGGTCAAAATACAACGTGAGCAGTTTCGTGGCTAACGAGATGCATAATTATCAAGATAAGATAAAAACCAAGAAACTTCGTATCAAAGAGTGCCTAACTCCTAATAGCTTTTCGAAGTTGTATTCCCGTCTAATCTGCGTGCCAATACGACAACCTCATCAATAAGTCTTGAGACCTTTTTTTTTTTTTTTTTTTTTTTTTTTTGACGCGGAGAATGCATTTACGCACTGTCCCGCTCCCAGGGTAGAAGAGCGGGGGAGTGTGGGACTCACCCACCCCAATAGGAAGGAATACCCACTAAACTCCGCGGAGGCCATCTTCTGCGCGTTACTGGAGGTCCCCGAGTACCACCGTGAGTGACTCTACCGGCGGACCCCCGGCGCGCTATGCCGGTTTCCCAGCTCAACTCGAGGGGAGCTATACCTCCCCTCGTACACCCGCCGGTGTTAACGGCAGTGCGAGGCCCCCCCGCACCGCCGCCCTCCACGGAGTCACATGTGCAATGGAGGCGCACGGTCCCCACCGTGTGCACTCCTAGCGACCCCGGGGCCCCCCTTTAGTCGCCTCTTACGACAGGCGGGGGGAAACCATGGCAGTATTCTAATGCCCCATACCATAGGGCAAAAGTCTTGAGACCTGCCAAGTGGGAATTTGAAACGTAAACTTAAATGCTACTTAAGCACACTGATAATTTAATATTCCTGGACATTATTCCATACAGCGTCATCTAGCCCCGAAGTGGGGTAATTAAAGCTCGTATTGTAGGATACTAGACAACGGATAAACATACCTAATTTTTTTCTTTTGTTAGGAAACATCCAGACAAATACAACCAGACATGTTGATGCACACAAATGTTTGTACTGTGCGGAGATTGGCGCTGCGACCTTTTTAGACACTGGTAAATTGGTCGTCAAAATCAGTGAAAATACACTGGCTAGGAAGAATATTAATAGGTACTAAATGTACGGGTTGAAGCGTTTCTTATCTAATGTTGGCGTAGTTGATTCAATCTAATAGCCATCATGGCCGCCTACTGTACTTTTCTGCTTAGCCTTATGGTTGACTGGTAGAGAATGCCTCATTGGCATTAAGTCCGCCTTTGGTACCATTCATTGTTGTGCAATAAAGAATAAATAAATAAATGGACTACACAGAACAAAACACAAAATATGTTTGTCGTAAGTGACTATATGACCCTACGACCTTATTACCTTATTATCAAATTTATTTTCAAACAGAAATACACGTTGTTTTTATAGCAGCTTTAATTCTGTTTGAACTTTTCCCAATTTTGAGGCACATCGTTCAAAATGCGCCATTTCCCATCAAAACTTTAGCGAATATAATCAGTTTATCAATGCAAAGTAAATGTGGATCGCTCTTCAACCGATTGAACACCATAAATACCTCAATTTACGAGCTATTTTGCTTTATCTTCAATAATACCTTTTCAGGAAAAGTAATAGGAAATATTGGAAAAGATTGTGAAATAATGATTTTGGCATTTGAATAGAACGTGATTTAGGTGTATTACCCTCTGAGAAAATTATTATTATTATTATTCGTCAAACTTCACTTATCGGTAAAACTAGCCGCCATAGTTTTATTTACCGAATGTATCTTTGACAAATTTACTTAAGTACCAAATTTTTGTTCAAATTTAATATTAATTTGTTCAGACATTTTATTTTCAATTGCCATTTTGCAATCATCTTATTTTGTCTGATTTTTTATAATGAAATATTTTTATGGTTGCAAATATGTCATTTTTAATTACATTCCGAATTTTCTTCAAAAGAAAATTAATCGTCTTATTACCATTTTGCACGTTCAACGAATAGCGCGAGTTAACCAACAAGTTAGTTCAGTACTTAGAAATTATTGTAAATGAACATTTGCCCAAGGTAGCTTAAGGTAGCTATCCCGGAAATTACGATGCACTGCGATGAAATATTCTAGTATACATTTTGTTGTAAATGTTTTCTGCATTTTGGAAGCTGTATCTTCTTCGTTGTATAACCTTCAAAAACAAACAAAAAACAAGGGGTATTACAAAATCAGTTGATATATATCAGGGCCAAAGTGCCAGGGAAGTCTCTCGGGGGCCGTATAACTAGAGTACAAGGAAAATTAGCGATCGATCACAGAACAACAGATAAGCATAGACACGATTACGCTTGACAAATTATCTTACCCAACTTCCGAGGGAATATACTGGCCATATTGATTGAATAAATATACATTGAGCGTCATCCCACTCAGAGCCGTTTAGCCAAAAACTTAGCGAAACTTGTACATTGGGATACTAAATGACGGAAAAATACTAGTCTAGTATACCTACTAGACTAGTATTTTTTTTCAAAATTTCTACCTAATAAAAAAAACTCCCTGACCATCACAGACATTTTCATGCCCACAAATGATTATACTGTGCGGGGATCAAACTCGGCCACTACCGTTAGTAGACTAACTTCTTAACCATTGCATCAAATCAGTTATTTTTGGCAAGAAATTAAGTAAACTTTTGGTTAATTATCGATCTAAAAGAAGAATTGGCTGAGAAGTTACATCATGAAAAGGCGGAGCAAGTCGAGTCCAAATTTCAAGTTTCTAGGCAAAGTAGTTTTGGCTGTCAGATTTTCCCTTTATTTAAATAGATATGTGGTTTCAATTCGACTTGACACCTCTACACAATATAATTGTACTCATACAATGAAATAGTACGGCTTGAATGAATGCAATCAAACCATTGATTAATTAAATTCGTTACTTTAAAAACGCCAGATGTTTCCAACACAATTAGCTCCAACATGCCGTTTTAATCCGGCTACTTTCACATAATTTGATGTCAGACCACATTGCTTTCTCGTGTACGTTATTATGTATATTGCACATTCCACATCAAAACACACGATCGTTCAGAAATGGAAATTCCGCAGCGGAATCGGCACGAAATTGGTGTATTTGCATAATAAGTAGAACGATTTTAAAAATTTGCCTGCATTATTACAATTTCATGCTGCCTTGTACTGGCAATGGTGGAATATCGCTTTGGTAGATATATCCATTACTGAAAAATGACAGGGGTAGTTTTTAAGATCATTAAAAAATATGCTCAAACCAGGTTTCGTTTCGTTTTTGAGAGGCAACTTTTTGATTAACAAGATGTAAAAAAAAACGGAGAAATTCAAAACTCGTGCATAACATGATGTAAACAAAATGATCATGTTGTACCTACTTCATCATCATCATCTTCAACAGCCACACGACGTCTACTGCTAAATATATTCGGGGACCACAATCTTTCCAGAGAGGCTGGTTGCAGGGGTTCGGTCCTGAATCCACCGAAATCTTTGTAGCATACTCAAAACATCCGTCTACTTTGCCACTAAGCCCCAAATTCACATATACAAATCAACGTTGAGCATACCTCGCTAATAAGCTGCCTTTAAGCGAAATTAGGCTGTCCTTTTCAGTTCTATTGACATTTTACGGGACAGCATGAGCGTGAGCGCGTGCTTAGCGTTGATTGACGTTTGTGAATTCTGAAGTTTGTAATCTAATAGCATAAAGCCCTAGCCCTAGCCCTTTTTTTTTTTTTTTTGTTTACCCGGTGAAATGCTTTTACGCACTTCCCGCTGCTTGGGGGGGCAGCGGGGGAGTGTGGGACTCACCCACCACAGAGAGGGTGGGAATACCCACTAAAACACCGGGGCAGCCTTCTTCCGTGCGTGACCAGGGTTCACCGAGATCTCTTCTGTAGAGAAGGAACACAACCGGTTGAACACCTGGCGCAAAATGCTGTTCACACAGCCCCTCTCGTAGGGAGTAAGACCTCCCTACTAACACCAGCCGGTGTTACGGCAGTGTGAGGCTGCCCCCACACTGCCGTCCTCCTCGGGGCCACTTGAAATAGAGGCACACAGCCCCCACCGCGTGCACTCCCAGCGACCCCGAAGGCCCCCTTTAGTCGCCTCTTACGACAGGCGGGGGGGAACCGTGGCCGTATTCTTACGCCCCGGTCACAGGGCGGAGGGAACGCACTAAGGCATTACGCCAGTGCCCCTGCGTCGCCTTCTCCGCCGCCGGCTAGGGTTAGCGAGCTCCCTTGCACGCTCGGCGGCCTCCTTCTGCTCCATCACCATGTTGCTGAAGGTAAGCATGGATGTCCACGCTCTCCTGCCAGCGGCCATTGCATGAACCACTGTTTGCAGGGTAACCACCCTACCAATACTCGCGCTCAAGACTCTTCGTTCCTCTACCCATGCTGGGCACTCCTCAAGAGTATGCCTGGCCGAGTCATCCAGATCATCACAGTGATGACACCTTCGGTCAGGCTCTCTGCCTATTCGACACAGGAACCTCCCGAAGCAGCCATGCCCCGAGAGTACCTGTGTCAATCGGTACGTCAGAGAACCGTGTCGCCGCTCTATCCACTGACTGAACACTGGGCGCACCGCCTCGATAGTCCAGAGGCCCGCTCCCGGCGCCTCTAACCTCTCTAGCCACGTATCATGGGCCTCAGCTATGATGTTAAGCCGCTGACCATTCAGCTCTTGCGGTGCGAGTCGCCTGCCCGAGGTACGCGCCTCCTCCCGCCAAAAGAACGCGGCAGAGAGGGCCCTCGCGTCTAAATCCCAGGGCAGGGATCGCGCCAACAGGCACGCCGCCTCGAAGGAGATCGTGCGATACCCTCGTATTGCTCTGATCGCCATCGTCCTCTGCGGTCTCCGCAGAATGGACGCTGACTGGCGAGTCAGAGCTTCAGCCCATACGGGGGCTCTGTACAAGGCAATGGATCGCACGATCCCCAAATACAGTTTTCTACCGCTGTCTCCCGGCCCGGTCAGGTTGGGCAAAACTCGACTTAGGGCATTCGCCGTCTTTGCCAATTTAGGCGCCAACCTCTTGAAGTGGGGCTGGAAGTTCAAGCGACCGTCGAGGACGATTCCTAGATACTTCATCGTCGACTCAACGGCGAGGCAAACTCCACCCACCACAATGTGGGATCCTGCTGGAGGGGCTTGCCGGGGTCCGTGAAAACACAGGTCTTCGGACTTGTGCAGAGCCACCTCCAGTCCCAGACGCCTGATTCGGCTCCGTACATTAGCGGTGCCTGCAGTCGCTCGCAACGCCGCCTCCCTATACGATTTCCCCCGGGCGGTCACCAGGGTGTCATCCGCGTAACATGTTACACTGACACCCTGTAGGTTCTCCCCCCTCAAAACCCAGTCATAGCCGATGTTCCCCTCGCCCTAGCCCTAGCCCTAGCCCTAGCCCTAGCCCTAGCCCTAGCCCTAGCCCTAGCCCTAGCCCTAGCCCTAGCCCTAGCCCTAGCCCTATCCCTAGCATAAAATAATTTATGATTCAGAAAGTTCAAGCAAGTTCCCCAAAATGTAGAGTTAAAATATTAACCCAGATATAATAGTTCTGGCACAGTATGACCATACAAAATGTCCTTCTGACAAACGTCCCTAAGGGTTAAACTTCCTCCGAGCCAACTACCGGAAAGTTTCTCTCTACTTTTTATGAATTAGTCTCACAAAACAATTTTAACTTAACTTTTTCGGGATAGAGCATATTTTTCAGCAGCAAGTTGCGAAAGGGTGAAAAGTTTTCTGTATAATGTCGAATGTATCTCGTAACGAAATTTTTAACGCTTAACCCACAACCGCTTCGGGTGAAGCATGTTTCATAAAGATATGACAACGACGAGATAAAATTTGTACCAGCCAAATTATGTTATCATACTTTTATAAAAATACCCCGATATAGTAAAATGTACGTTTTAAGTGAAAGACAGGAACTTGAAGTGTTATTTTATGTTGTTGTCGTTTCTTCTTTAAAAAGGGATTGAAGTATGTTTATCGGTTGTTTAGTATCTAATTGTACAGGTGTTATGTAGAATGATGTATTTTAATATTTATTTATTGGACACAAAAATGACAAAAAGTAACCAATCGGTTATTTGTGATTGGTTACTGACAAACACAGCTACATACGTCATCTCTACCCCGCTTTGACATGAAAACCTCTACCTATTTCATTCATGAGCAAATTCTAGAATGGAAGAAAAAGAAGATTTATCCTATGTGATGAGAGAATGTATAAATACACCTTTGCATAACATGTTGTGAACACATAAATTATAAATATTTGTACTGGTTAGAATCGAATCCACAAACAGCAAACTGCAGCAAAGTTTGCTTTAATAATGTAGTTCCGTTTTGCTGAAAGCGTTAGTTGACAATAACGTGTGACCATGGCCTAATTAACCTTCTCTGTAACAATAACAAGACCAACAGAACTGTAACTATAAACTTTAGTTAACCGTCCAACGGTCAGTTGGCGAAATTAACTTACGAGAACTATCGCTTCTGTTGGACTTAATGGATACTTTAAGGGTGACAAGTTAAACAAGTTAGAAACTGGATAAGCGATAGAAAAAGTTTTAAAAGTTGGGTTCTGGAACGATTCTGCTAAGAGTTCCTTGTGATGTAGGGCGTGGATCAGTGGTCTAGAAATCTGACTAGGAACATGGTCCTGAGTTCAAATTTGGTCGGAGCACACACTTTGTGTTTATGTTCCAACTCCTAGGTGACGGAAAGTTGGTCTGTCTCTATTGTTGTAAATTACATGATGTCATGTTTCTATGTTACCTTCATCTGTTTGTTGGTTCGTCTAAGTTGCATAAAAATGAAAAAAATATAATGCAGCTGGAGTCAAGAATGAAATTGTTTCACTTTATTCCAAATTATGTATAAAAATGCTTACTTTCCTTGTTATAGCCCATCTGACTAAAGCAACAGTATTCATGCCGTAATTTCAAGAATACCCTTCATAATAAAATTATGATTATTACTCCAAATGAAAATAATGATAACGATACAAATAAAACCTTTTAATTATTAATAAAAAGCGACCCTTTGCATGATGCATGAACCCGTTTGATAACACACAAAGATAATATAACTCTCAGAAAAAACATTCACTCCCGTAAACACTTCGGATACGCAATCCAATAACACCTTTACGGCACAGGTAATAAGGCTGATGAAAAACCATAGGTGTGATATGCGAACACAGAGATATGATATTAAGGCAGGCAATTACATGAGAGATGTATGTTTTATGTGTTTGTGGAGCGTAAAATGGAAGACGTTCTCATTTGTAACCTTCTACTGGTTTTCGAGGTAAATAAATTGGTAACATGCGAAAGCGGAAAAAATACTTTTATTAGTCTACTTTCATGTGACAAAATACTTTTTTAGCTAACATTTTACGAATTTTATTGGTCACGTGAGGACAAAAGGTCAGTTTATTCTTAGAGGTAGATAAGATAATTTTAGAATGGTTTACTAAAATTATCTTGACATTATAATAAAACAAAATTTAAGGTCTTCACTCTTGGTTATGATGACAAAATAAATATTAAAGCCTGGCAAATTAACTTAATTACTATGGTTAAAATTGCTTATTTTTCTATTTCAAAACGATGCAGTGGTATTTATTTGAAACGTTATAAAGAATGAATGGCAAGGTGGGTCAAATATTAGTGGAATCAAGTGTACTAACCAGATTTGAACCTGCTTAGGTCGATCAATAGCAATATAGATTCCATCAAAACAATACTAGTAGGAGCGCCTTCGAGCAGCTACGAGCGGCTACGAACGGCTACGAGCTTGTAAGCAGGTAGTATAAGCGTTCGTTACGAGCTTGGCATGTGTCGCCTGAACGCGCTTTTTTTACGATCGAACGAAAACTATCGTAGGCGCGTTGGATAGACTTAGACTCAAACTTAATTCATGCTTATACTTAAGACAAGATAGGTTTTTTTATTTTTGTCTTCAAGATGACCTTACTCCACTTAGTGGGAAGGAGCCGTTAGGCCCAGTTATGGGGTTGACAAGTACAGCAATGAAGGACTACTGGGGTGGTCAATCTCATGAAATTGCAGTCAAGCTTCAACTGCTAGCTGCAAAATTGACCAATATCCTATTCATTAAAGATTTACTCTCGATTAACCAAAAGTCAAACAAATATTACCAATGACTAGAATAGTTATCACTTTTAGTTCTGCAGACTAAGGAGTATGGGATGGCAAGAGTTTAAAACAAGCTTATCTCTGATTGGCATTTGTGAATTCAGGGATTAGTTGGACAAAGCTAAATAAACAGCTGTGGCCTACTATTTGTATGGTAAGCATGGCAATACATAGGGATGTGATAACCAATTGTCTTTGTTCTGTATCGAATACGAAACGTTGGTATCTATTTTAAATTATAAAATGAATATGGTTAGAAATATCCGTCTTGTCTATTACATATTCTTTAGTTTTGGAGACATGCCTATGTATTCTCCCTAATTAGGATCCAAGACAAAGACTATAAAATCTGTAAAGATAGAACTTAAAAACTTACCTGTGAATGCCATTACAATGATGTCATGTTATAAATCACATGCTGGAGGTATAGGAAACGTTTTAATCTGTAATCAAATTATGAGAAACAGGTCGGTTAAAATAGCTCAAAGTCTAATTAACTGTATTAAATAAAGAAACCCTTCCAGGCACATGCCTGGAGCATACATAAAATGTTTACCTCATTTCTAAAACGATATGGCAACAAAATGTAAATTACCAAAATGTTAGTTCTTTAAATTTTACAGCTATTTAGTACCTAAAAAGTTCAGCTATTGAACCCAATTATGCAAAAACGTTTTAATTAATAAATAAAACTATTTTTTTAATACTTCCATTCTGGGCGTCAGTTGATCAGTGTGTATTATTCCTTTTTTTTTCAATATTCACTAGGCAATTGGATTTCAACTAAATTAAAGGTTGATTCCATTTAGTTCTACCCACGTGCGCATCTCTCTGGACAGCATAATAATAACACCTAATTAGCTTATTATCTCGTTTATCCCTTAACAATGATAATTTCGTCTTTCCGTCCGGGAGTGTGAAAAGTTTCCGGCAAAGTTTGTCACTACGAATGACTTCCAAAACTAATATTGCCTGATTACACCCAGCAACTTCGCGTATTACATTCACTAAGTATTATTGGTAGTAAATAAGTTTTTCCGCATGACCAAGTTACGAGAGTCGAATATCATGATTGGGATCGCAAAATATTTGCGAACGCGGATATTGCCATGTCCCAGGGTATGAGGTGCTACCAATTTTTCGATATTGTTGGCGAAATAAAAAATTTGTAAAACTTACTTTATTTTTTTATCGATTGGATGAATTTGTTGAAGGAATAATACAATAATGGTTTAAAAGTGGCATCACAGATTTGTTGATGACTTAAAAGCGCAAATGAGATATTAAATAAATAGGTTTTATGAAATATAAAGAGACTCCTTTAGTTTGTTCACGTTAGTTTTTAAAAAAGTAACTTAATGTATTAATATTCATTTCAACATTATAAACAAAATACATCCATATTTCAATAATTGATTCTAAGCTTGACGCAATGGGTGTACGGGTAAATAGGAATTAACCCTACACTCGCCGGTGAGTGGACGGGTCTCTAGGAAAAAAATCGAATAATACTCGTAGTTGCTGACTATTTTAACTTACTGTCGATGGCCGAAAATGGTTGTGGAAAACTGGTTTGTCAACCAAATAAATTTCATCCCACAACGAAACCTTGTTTCCTTGTTAACTAAGTATAATGGACACGTGCAACTCCACATATCTAACCCTTCAAATACCTTTACAAATTCCTCTGAAGAACTCCATTTTATAGCTCATCATCATATCAGCCGAACGATGCCCACTGCTGGGCATAGGCTTCCTCTAAGGATCTCCACAATGATCGGTCCTGCGCTGTCCGCATCCAGCGGCTTCCCGCGACCTTGACCAGATCGTCGGTCCACCTTGTGGAGGGCCTGCCCACGGAACATCGTATAGCAAATCGGAAAAAACAAATTTAAAAAAACCTTCAAATAAAAATGATCGTTATCTTAACCTCAGTCAATTAGAGAACTTATCAATACGATTTAGTGTATTGCAATAGTATAGTAACAAACAAACAATTTTTACGATTGGCTCAGGTCCTAATATCTTTTTGCATTAGCAAATTAGGGTTAGTTTGTTAAGAGTTCGTCAAAATAAGGAAACTAATTAATTCTTGGCCGTTGATTTTTTCTTGATCTTGATTCACAATCTCGTAAATTTTAAACAAAGCTAAGATAATCTTAAATTAATTTAAGTTTGCCATGTTCTCACGTTGACTAACTTAGCTTTCTTGAATAATTTCAAAATGTTCTGAAAATTAATGATAGCGCTATAATTGTGAAATGATTGCGACCGAAACCCCTGTTATGAATTTTAATTAATGATCCCGTATAATAAATCGTCGTGACTAAGAGTATGTACAAGTATTTAATGCCTTTTTAGGATTCTGTAAATTGGGACAAGGGAATGTAATCTTTGTCCCTTGTCAGAAAGGACTTAAATTAGGCCTGCAACGTCTTAATTTGGCGTTTAAGTAATGTGTCAAAAGAACAGGGTAACGGTATGACTGCTATATGGTATTCCGGTTGTCGCCAAAACACACTTCACTTGTGGTGTGTTATCTTTAAAATTAAATTTCTTTGCAACTGTTGTCGTTTAAGATAAAAAAAAAATAGGCCAAAAAATGAAAAATTGGATTTAGATTAAAGGGCAATTGGAGAACAAAATAAAAAGGGCATGAACGCAACATTCGTAAATAGGTAGGTTCATAACCAAGAGTGACGTTTCAACATCCGCAAGGTATTGCTATCCATCTTATGTGCCACGAACGGTTCTGTGTGAATAAATCGGCTTACCCTTTTTTGTTATTTAAATGATATCGATTTCACAATCTACTGATATTTACTTCCTGTTTCTTCCATTTTATTCCAAAGCATGAATCACAATTTATAGATACTTTTTGATTGGTTTATAAAATAGCTTAATTTAAGTGCAATACATTATTCAATTTTTCTCAATTGTAGTAAAAAAACTACTAGAACTGCCTTTTTATGTGCAGTAAGAAGGGGCAGAGCATTAAGCGGATTTTTTTAAATCACAACCTTAGCTAATCATTAAAGCTAAATTATGCTACAACTTCATCTAATAGTATCCAAAATGTGACCTAAAATAGTATTAAGGTGTATTACTAAAAAAACTATATCCTATTAATCCTACTAGCCTGGTAATACTATAAAAGCGAAGGTTCGTATGTGTTGATATCCCGTATTGCTCTTTCACGTAAAAACTACTGAATGGATTTTAATGAAACTTTACAGTAAAATAGCTTATGCATCTGAATAGCACATAGGCTACAATTTATAAAGATATATCACTTTTTTAAACCCAAGCCCGAGCGGACGAAGTCGCGGGCGGCCGCTAGTTATTAATAAAAACAAAATCATTACCAGGATTATTGTTCAAAGTCTTTCAAAGCTGAAATGTAGATACATTTAAGCTAAACCATCACAGGTAAAGCGCAAACAGTTGAGGAACTAAGTGATTGGACGTCCGCAAATTAATCGTGCGCAACTAATGGGATATAATTTATTCAATTCGCCGTTATTGCGCTCCATTCTCGGCGAAACGTTTATTATCAGAATTAGTCGCAAACATTTAGAGGTGCCCGTGGCGCAGTTGTGACAGTGATCGGTGACGGTCGCTGTTGTAAAGCAACACACGCCGGGTCGGAAATGGGATGGGTGACCACCCCGACCGAAATTTAGTGATGTGTATTACGGGCATCTCCATGCTTCGGAAGGCACGTTAAGCAGTTGGTCCCGGCTGACGTCGCCAGATGTTAGTCGTTAAGCTTAGTCAGAGGCCTTTAGGCGGCTTAATAACATCTGACATAAGGTTGCTCACTAACCTTACACCCCTCCAACAATCCGCACTGAGCCCGCGTGTTGGAGTATGACTCATTCCACCTCATAGTTAAGGTGAGGCCTGTGCCCAGCAGTGGGACGTATATAGGCCGTTTATGTATTTAGTTCACTAGTAGCGATTATCCAAAAATAACTTGTTAAGAAAAACTATCGTGGTGCTTTGTTAGCAGCCCCTCTCATGGCCCCAAGTCCGTCCTTGGTGACGGTTTTTCAAGGCTGAGGCCTCTTTACTGGGGGCCCGTTTTGAATTACTAATGACTTAGCATATTTCCATGAAAGGAACATATTTGTACTTATTTATTTATTTATGAAAGGTGTACAGACAGATTGCAGTCACTCCATGTCCACAATAACATAACATAGTCTAACATACTCGTAATATAAAACAGTAATAATACAAGCAAAAATGAAAGTTCATCTAATAAAAGCGACCATAATAAAAGCAATTGAAATTCATTGGTACAATTTAAGGCGACAACACTCCTTTGGAAGGCAATTACATAGCACACCATTGTAGCTCTCCTCATATTGGATTGGACGTAAAACGAATTGGGTCGTATTTACGAGAACACCAAAATATTAGCTGCAGAACGAGGTTAAAGACTATTATAGACCAGGGATATTAAGGATATTAAATTTCACGATATGGATAGGATTTCACGGAATTATATACCTTATTGTCGTTGTAAAAGAAAATAGAGAAACAGACCGAAAATTTCATTAAATGTTATCGCGTACGTGCAAAATGTTTCCTTCTAAAAAGCAAAGCTTTTTTTAGTGCGTCGCAAAACGGTGAAGGGCTCTCTTCTATGAAATACACGCCGTTTTTGGGTTGGCAAAAAATTTGCATGTTACCCTATTTTTGTGAGCGTTGCAATATTGGTTTTGCGTAAAAAAACTGTAAGGGCATTCAACGCCTTTACACGTTGTCGGTGATGACCACGGTATATGCTCATACGATACGTTACATGAAAAATACGTTTTGTTTTTGATATCTGAACAAAACAATGTTCTTGTTGATCTTTTGATTATAGTTTCAAACAATTTTTTCATTGTAAGTAAGAAAAGTAGGAATAAATCTGTATTGCACACTAAAACAACAACAATAGTTTACAGGCCAGTAGAATGAACTAGTCCAACTTGGGCGGCTATATCGCTGAAATGCGATCTGTTCCAAATTGTTCCAGAATGTATGTATTAATGATTTTTTTTATTTTACAGGTACAAAAAGTCCTGATGTTTCATTTTTATAGCGGACAGCATTGCAGTAAGTCTGTTAAAATACAGGATATCATCCAACTTTTATTTTTATTGTTTTACTAACTTAATATTTTCAGCATTAAGCTCAACTTTCAAAAACATGATTACGGTTATCTTATCTAATATCCGTTGGAATTAAAAAAACACGAAAGAATACTTTATTAATGGACTTTCAAGGTGGTTTAAAGTGGCAAAAAAAAAAACAAACTCAAAATCACAGATGCGATAAATCTGAAAAAAAATGGACGTCACCTTCCGGGCCATCCTGTTTATATTTAACAGAATATAAATATGACTAAAAACTAGCGTTACAGTTCAATCTATAGAAACTAAACAGCAAATGTTTATTGAGAGGAACTTTGTTTTAACCTTTCTATAAATAGAAGTTAGCCCATTTTAATTTGAAACAAATGAGAATAACCTTCAACAAAACTACCCTCTGAAATTCTAACTTCCACCCTATTCCATGCAAATTAATGTATAACACGTGTGTTTTCATAAACTTACTATTATGCCCCCCCATTTGTAATGTAGTGAACAAACAAACTACCGCAGCAGCTCATCAAACATAGTTTCTTGTTTCTGCTTAAATTGATAAACACGGGAAGTTATATCAAATTGATAAAGTAGGTACAGCCAGTATCAAAATTATGTGTGCGTACAGTTGTCAAATAAATCTTTAGTATTTTAGAAAAGAAACCTTTTTACCATAGATTTAAAATAGTGTTTCAATCGTTCTAGATCTTAGTGACACTTCAAACGACAAGATATGCTAATATAACATTCAGACGTTGTTAGGCAAGATTAGTGACCGCCCCAACTGAAGTGGTGTACTTGTCGGGCATCTCCGTGCTTCGGAGGGCACGTAAAGCAGTTAGTCCTGACCTCGATAGATGTCAGTCGTTAACCCTAGTCAGAGGCTTTAGGGCGGCTTGATAACACCTGACATTAAGGTTGCTCACTAACCTTAAACAACAATTGCACTGAGTCCGCGTGTTGGAGTATGGCTTGTTTCTCCTCATAGTTTAAGTGAGGTCTGTGTCCAGCAGTGGGACGTAATTAGGCCGTTTATGTTTTGTTTAGATTTTAGTGACGGTTCAAACGACATGTGACTTTTCATTGTAGTATTACAAATACCTTTTTGACCACTTTGTTAGCAAACATAATTTTGATGCTGACAGTACATTGGGTGCTAGCTACTTGGGATCCATAAGAGCCATAAAAGCCAGCCTTCAAAACTCTTTTATATTCGTTTGATGGAATAAGATATACCTACTGCGAGCTCGCAAGGTATAAGTAAGTTCGTCAAATCATCAATTAGGTAGTTGTAGCAGATAATTTGGTTTTAAACTATTGTGGACCGTCTTTAGAGTAACAAGTTAATACAAATAACATAACATACCCTCACGACCATATCCCTAATGGGTTAGTCAGAGGCACACTGATTGTTACCGTCATGGTGAACGGAACATTCAGAAGCTCACATCGAGAGCGTCGTGGCCCAGTGGTTAAAACACTTTGGCTCATAACCCGATAGTCCCGAACTCCCGACATCAAATCTACTTTTGATGTCTAATCCTACTTTGTGTTCATTGTAAAATTCGCGGCTAACTCTCCGGTGATGGAAAACACCGATATGAAACCCAAGTAACCCGGATAACGGTGGTAGGCTCGCCCCTTACCACGTTGGATTCCAATTCCCTCGGCGAAATGTGGGCGTCTGAATGTAATACAAGTAGGATTTGGTTTTTGGTCTCAAAACTGACCTACTTTGCCACAGTGGTCAATGTATCGCCATACGGCCATATGCCACCAATTACTCAGCGGATAAATCGAATCATTCTATTAAACTAGTGTGTCAAGGGCCTGACGTCCGTTGACTAGGAATCACATTTTATTAAGACTGACTGTTTACATTACATGACACCTTCTGGTCAGCCGTGCTATTCCGGCGGTGCACATCGGACATCACTTCACATCTCGGTGCTTCACGCTTACCTCAATCATCAATACGCTTTACTTTGAATTAGTATTTCCTCTCATTTTGTATGTAAATAATTAAAAAATGTTATTTGGCTTAGTTTTTTCCTCTGTAACGACCACAGTTGCAAAGAAATTGAATTTTAAAGTTTACTCACTCGAGCGAAGGGAGTTTTGGCGTCCGCCGGAATAGCATAGCAGGTTCTTATTGAATACGAATAATATTAATAAAAACCATTTAATTTCTCTTCTTAATAAGTAGGTACTTAGGCTAGGTATTTAAATCCATTTGTAAAAAAACGCAACCTGTATTGTAAGAGGTGCCGGGGCGCAGTGTTGACAGTGATCGGCGACGATCGCTGTTGTAAAGCAACACACGCCGGGTCAGGAATGGGATGGGTGACCACCCCGACTGAAATTTTGTGATGTGTATTTCGGGCATCTCCGTGCTTCGGAAGGTTTATCCCATACATTTAATTGATCTATTTATGTTTATTAAGTGTGAATTAAATGTATTCAGTCACTTACTGAAGACTAACGTCACAAATGACTGCTCTTGAATATTAATCTCAAATACAGATGACTCTCAATCAGGATAACTCACGCATTCAAATTCATTGAACAGTTCTGTATTTGAATATGATTTGATTAATAAGGGTTTTTCATAGTGAAAATTCAATCAAGCGAAACCAAACTGTTGCCAATCCAATAAATAACTTCTACAGTCTGTATCAAAATGATGTGCTCACATAGTAGTCAAAAAAAAATTATTTACATATTTTTAGTGTTTATTTCAGTATTTAGTTTTTCTTTTAACTTTTTAATTTTTTTGTTCTTTGCAACACTGCACTGCCTACCATATTTTTCTGCTTATCCATGGTTGACTGGTAGAGAATGCCTTATCGGCATTAAATCCGCCATTTGTACCAATTTATTGTTGTGCAATAAAGAATAAATAAATAAATAAAAAATATATTGACGGATTGACCAAGCAAGTATTATACTACAGTGACAGAAACGTATGTCGTTTGAAAACTAAAGAAACAATAGTACATTGTTATCCTAGGGGTGAAAGTTACTTATTTAGTCCCGAGACGGGGTTTGGCGCCCCGAACGAAGTGAGGGCGCCAATAGTTCGAGGGACTAAATAAGTCTTTCACCCGAGGGAAACACTGTGCTTTTCATTACAAATACGAGGAAAGTAAAAATAAAAACATGAATTAGCTTAAGAAAAAATGAGGAAAATAAATGAAGATCGAATTGCCGCTTTCCCGCCTATTTTGTTTGTTTTTTTTCTTTGGCCGGCCCGCTATTCAGCCATTATTTTTTATTTTCATCATTAGAAAAATGGTAAATATTTTACTCAAAGCCAAGTTATTTTAAAGAAATTGTTGAAATTAAATTATAATAAAGTTATTTAAAACATATTATATTCTCTGATCAATACTTAACTTTAAGTTATTTCAAATTTTACATCGTGGCTGTATAGAAAGTTGGAACATGGTTCAATAGATATGTGAAAAAGAACTAGTTTTTTTTTAAATAATTTGACACCTGTCAGTTGAAAGTGATTCTCCCTAGGGATGAAAAGTGTTACTTTCAGCCCGCTTCTCAGGTCAGTAATGACCTACTTTCAGAGTATGAGTAATGAAAAAGCCTTTATATTCGTCCCACTGATGAGTATAGGCCACACCCCGACTATGAGGTGGTCTAACACTGGGCCCTCTTATTGGGTTATGGCTCAGATCGTCCGTCCACCTTGCAGGCGGGCGCCCCACTCGTTTGGCCTCATATGGTCTCCAGTCTTTAGTGTCTGGCACAATTTTTATATTCGCCTACCCCTTTATACCTTTTTGTTATATAGTTTGTAAGATAAATTTGTAATACCTTGTACACATATTGTTTTTGCACAAATAAATATTCTAATATAGTCTAGAACCTTTCGGCCCCAGTGGCCATCAGTTCTATGCGCTATGTGCCCCGCCCACTGCCACTTCAACCTGCTTACCGGCTGGGCTACGACGGCGACTCCAGTCCTTCTACAACACTGATGAGTATAGGCCACACCTTAACTATGAGGTGGTCTGAGCCAGGCTAGTGAGGAACCTTGCTGTCAAATATAATCAAGTCGCACTAAGGCCTCCTACCACTTCACAAGATGGTAGTCATGGCACTTGTGTACCCTCATCCATACGAGCATTTCAGTCCAAAGCGTTAGTAAAATTGGTGCTATTTTTTGGTTAGGGTTGTAGCTTTGCACTAGGCGTAGTTTATATGTACTAGCTGTCCGGACAGACACATCTACTTTTTTTACACCTGTAAGAGATCGCTTTTAATAAATGCCGCCTAAATTAAATTACTAAACTTCTGTAAACATTGTTGTAATTGTTTGCTTTGAACGAAAAAGTCAATCTCATCTTAACACAATATCTGCTAACACTAACTAACAAAGTCAGTGATGTTACCAGAAAATAGGATATAGCTAATCTGTAAGCCAAGTAGGTCTAGATTTGAAGTTTCCCGGAATGTGCGACCGACCGTGGGCAATATTGGCAGTTGGCACCTTAGACAATATAGAAATGGACTCGCGATTGGGCCGCCCGTCAATGCAAAAAAGTCTGTCCCTTTTTGCGGGGGCAGGGGGAACACTCACACAAAGAAACTTACCTCTACTATAACAGAAGAGGCTTGATGGCACAATCGCACACAAACCTAAATAAGCAACACAGGGATATTTTACACACACATGTCAATAAAATGATTCACACTACCACAACTTTTGACATTAGTTATGTCTTTACACGGTACTTATGTCAACTTGGCTAGTGCTGACCATAACACAGCTATTGGATGTACAAAAATAAATTGAACAAATGTTTCGATTAGAAATTGTGAATTATATTATGTATTGGAAATTACGCACTTTCCATAATTTCTAAGCCTGGTTTTAACTGTTTACGTGGAGAAGTCCACGTAAACAGTTAAAATCAGGCTTTTTACCTGTATGAATATTTACTTAAAACTATTAGACGAATATTTAAAATGACAAACTTATTGAAACTTGTAGATTCTTCTAATCTTTTAAAGCAATATAGCAGTAAGCAATCATTAAATACATTATTAGAGTAAAAATTTAGACTGAGGACCAATTTTGAGGATTAAAAACTTATAAGACCTATTGGTCTGATAAATTAACAGGTTCACTGTCCACAAATATACATTTAACAATTAAAAGCTACATGTTCGCAGCCCATATGTGGGCTGTGGACTGTGAACCGGTTAACCTTTTATTTATAACCTATAATAACGCCGCAGATTTTAAAATCTACCCATGACTAGTGCATGGTCTGAAATGGATGGTCCACATTTAGATTTCGTAATTTAATATTTTGAAATCTGCCGAGTTGTTATTTGTTTATCCGATAACTTTGATCTAACTGTTGAGTAATCTCCCCTAACTGAAACGAGCTGTATGTATGTTTCTAGGGCTTGACAGACTGCCTAAATTAGTAAACTTGATATTATGTGTTTGGAAACATCGGTTTTAAATGCATGCTTTCGTATTGTAAGATAATGAAGCTTACAGCTGAACAAATAACAAGTTTAATTTCAAACAGTGTTACCTACCTCACCCACAGTAATTTTTTGGTGAATATTTGAATCACTTCTCTTAATTAATCAACTGATAAAAAAACATTTCATTCGATTAATTTCTATAAATGAATCAAGGATTCAAATGGTGTCTGTATAACATTGTAGAATACATGACGTATGCATTCGATAAAAAAAGTCTTTGCATTAATTTCAGGTAAGCACTTATGACAAGTCAATTTACTGCCAAAAAAAGTTAAAAACCCAACTGCATTTATGTGTAATGTAAAAAACCTAAAACGAGACAGTCGGCTTACCCGCCCAACAAAAAAAGGAAAGTACGTTACGTTCATACTTCGCAAATTCGAAAACTGGCACATGACAATAACGTATTTGAATGACGTGCTCGTAAACAAGTTGTTGCAATATTGGCTCGAAAGTTAGGTCCATTGGACCTAGCTTAATGTGGCTTGGTGCGCGGGTGTGTCGTATCTTCGTCTTTTTGTTAATATCAACGCTTATCGCACTTAATTTAAGAAAAATTGTAACAATGGGGACCCATTCTATAATGGGTCCCGACTCCCGACCCATTCTAGAATAAGTCCCGAAGTTAAGTGCCATCGAGTATGCCAACTTTCCTGTTTTCCTGTTTCCAGTTTTCACATTACACAGAACCGCAGTGTGGTTTTTTAATTTTCAATTACCGGGTATTTAATCTTTTTTTTAAATGAATTTGAATGTTTTTTTATATTGTTAGGCCCAGTATCACTTTCGCAGTAATTACAAATCTAACGACACATCTCAAGCTGAAATAAATCGGGCCGATCAGGTTGCAGAGCGTGTCAAACTATTACATACAAACATACTTACATATATACATACATACATCCACTAGAAAAACATAACCCGCCTTCTAGCGCAGTCGGATAATAAATAAATGAATCATTAGAAACATTATTCTTACGTCAATCGAACTAATTGAAATATTTTATTCGAGTGCAATCGGAACTTGCCAATCGATTTTTCTTGCCATTAACCCCAACACTAGTGTGATTACGAAAACACTCAAATGTCATTCCAAACAATGTTTCAGGTGTTTTAATTATTAGTGATTTTTGCAAAAGAAACATGAAATTGAACCAAAAAAATACATACGGATGAAACATAACATTATCCTTCTTCCAATTTGAGTTTCTCGAAGTGTTCTTACAACTATCTACAGCACAAAACGGCATTTTTGAAGAGCTCTTCACTCATCGACGTCTAGCTCGTTATGTCAAAATTTCCGAGTTTCAAGTTGTTTTGTTCAACGTTCGGATTTTTAATCGTAACGCGTGCAGAGGGGTAAGTCACGTAAGGCATCTCCAGTTCTTAATGCTCTAAGGTTGGCACGCATACTCGTACGTCGGCCGCGAGGTCGGAATAACGACATCTCTGTCAGAGGGTTGAATACCAAATCTATTTCCAAACTAGTGGCGAATTTTCGATAGTTGACCTTGGAAAGTAGTGAGCTTTTGATGATCTATTTTACTTAGTTTTTGAGCTAAACAGGTACAAGATAAACTAAAAGAGCTCTATTTCTACTTGTATTGTAATTTGAAATCAGAACCGATATTTAAGGGTTATGAAATACTTTTATTTTTCCTCTTTCATGAAGTTGACTAAACATGAATGAAGGTGTGTTTTCCATAATATCACAAGTTTTAATTTCAAATAAACTGATAAATTTGGGAACATGAAGTCAACAGGAAATGGGTATAAAATCGTACTTGTGTTGGTAACTTAATAATATTATTGCGCTACTTACACTTTGTGTTACTAGTAACAAAAGTTAGATTAAGTTTAGGTTTAAAGACCTTTATTTTTTCAAGGAATGGCCTTAACGGATTTTGAAGGGAAGGGTTAATGTAACTGTTGGAAGGGGAAGGCCTAGACGAACGTTTCTAGAACAAGTTCAAAATGTTCTCAGAGAACGTCAAGTCTGGAGTACCTTCAGTCGACAAGCATGTATGAAAGGAAACATGGGAGTAGAAGAAGCGCAAGACGTGTGTCAGGTTCGTAGCAAGCCCAAAAATGGTATCTGCCTACCCGTTAGGAGAAGCGTGATGGTATCTATGTAATGTATTCACCCAGAAAAAACCAACATCACTTTAGGCGTATTTACGTATTAACACTGTTGGTGACCAGCAATGCCAACCTACCTTTTTGCTACTTTTTGCTATGTCTTTATATCTTTTGAATGTACATTTTTAAATAGTGACATATTCTGTAACTAATAAACAGTTGACCAAAAAACGTCTCTCAATAACAAACACATTAAAGAATTGATCGTTCATTATTGATTATTTGATTATTTGTTCGTAAATAAGGAACTACCAAACATGTTTCAGTGCAGCAGTAGGACTTAAAACGGCCGCTCTAAGTTAAAACGCACCTGCACGCACTCCACTTGCTTATTCAAGTGAAGTAGAAGAACGAGTTCAGACGACAACACGAATTTATGTAATTGCGGCAGGAAAGCTACAAACTAATGAGTTTGGAGTGCTCGCCGTGTAGCGGCGTATCTGAGTTTTCTGCTATTCCGTTGATTGTGCGAACGAGCGATGGCGTTTCGACGTACCCTTTTTATGGTGTAAGGCTTAGGTCATCAGGTGAGCGGCAAGAGTAAACCCATTTTGACTGGTGCGTCTACATGAAAACATGATTGATGGTAGCTGACCACTAGGACACATAAACATATAGTAAATACATAGTTGTAGGTCGTAGATCCTTGCATAATAATTTTATTCATGTGAACATTAGCGTTTTTTCGTTGGAATGCTATGCTATGCTATGTGTATTTAATAAAGTCTTTGAAATAATATAATTGGGCATGTATGTTAGTTTTTACTTTGAGAGGGTACGCTTTAGTTGCTTTGGTTGTTTCTTCTTTCAATCACACCGAAGACATGTTAAAATGAATAAGTTAAATGAAACAGTACATCTAGCAATATCAGAAGATTATTGTTTAAAGTTATAAGGTTTAAAAAGGAGTTATTTTGAAACTGCTCAATCGAACAAAAGTGATCACGGCTGAATAGCTAAAGCCAACCTATGGACTGAATTATGAATATCCATAACGTTTTAAGCTGGCAGGTACTGGCACTGACCGCACGTACGGGTCTGTGGTGTGGGCGCGGTGGCGTTAAGTTTACAATTGATTGAATTGATTGATAGTCTGTGCAATGCTGCATCATTTGTAATGTATGTAAATTATGCTTCGTTTTTTAGTTCCTGAGTGTGTTTTTTTTATTACTATTAATTGCTTGCCTTCATTGTTTGGGCCAAAAAATATTTTTTCTTCCTTACAAATCGCTACGCTACCACAGATTGTGTGAGTCAATATGATGTTTTAATTTTTTGTAAGAAAAAGCTATGACTAATAGTGAGCGCCTGCTATTCCCCGCTCTCCTACAAACCCAAGTTTTACAGTTACGACGAATTTCGCCCAAACCGGTTTTTGGGTCGAGTTTCTTATGGTCTGCCCGAGATATGATACGATCCTAGATAGGCGTATGTATTTACGTTTGTTGTAGTGCGTTTATTGTTTTTGTTGATACATTTTATGGGGGTCGATGTATTCATTGGATTTTGTCAGTGCCTTAAAATAAAAGGGTCGGCAGTAAAAGACTAAAGTTTTGTCGATATTTCCTTGGTTTATGAATTAAAGATGCTTTTTGTTAGTTTGTAGTGTTTGTAGTTTGGATGAGACTTGTAAGGAATTGGGCACATTGTGATTCGGATTCCTGTTTGAAACATGGTCGCAGTAGGCATAATTATGTAAAAAGGATAAAAATCCCTGGCCATAATTCCACACAGTACCATCTAGCCCCAAAGCAATCCAATTAAAGCCCTTATTATGGGACACTAGACACGGGATAAACAAACTTAAATACATGTTTTTGTACTTATACAAACAGACATTATTCATGCGCACAAATCATTATACTGTGCGGGGATTGAACTCGCGACCGTTGGTGTAGTAGCCAACTTATAAGCCATCACACCAAATCGTTCAGCAATGGTTTTGGCTAACATAGTAATAACGTAGGTAAATATTTATTATCAGGTGATTTAAAAAAGTTAAGCATGGGAATCGAATCCATGTCTGCTTAACTCTTAGCTTGCACTCGTGACCGATCCGCTAAACGGCTAGTAAAATAGACAAAACTTTTTTTTACAAGAAAAACGCCCCAATATTTGTCTTCTTTGTAAAGTTCAAGCCCTTTTCAAACATAAAGCTTGATAAATAACGTAGCAAAATAACGTAAAAGCAAACTTTTGCATTTTCTACTAGAGATTTATTTACCTACTTGTTTTGAGGAGATAAATTAAAATCAAATACGTTCTGCAAAAGGTCTGATTTTATTTAAAAAGCTCTAATAGTTTGTCGTTGATCAAACTGCCTTGAAGGTTTGCTTTCAAACCGCAAAGGGTCTTTCGGAGAAATTTCTTAGTTCATTTATATTATACATGGGAGAATATTCTGTTTGAAAGCTTTTTATTCGCAGAAAGCAGTAAGCTCTGAGAGTTTTTAGGCGCATCTGGGTGCTTTTACGGTGATACTCTAAAGCTTTTTGTAATAGCTAGGCTAATATAATAGACTGTTCGGTTTTAATGATGTTAATTGCAATAAAAATGCAACAAAACACGATTTGATTTATAGCGGAATTTTACTTTCATAAGTATTTAAGTTCATGTAATAAACGTCATTTGTTAAAAAACTTATATTTACGAATAGATCTTGTATGTTTCCTTTCTGCAACCACCGATTAATTGGAGGAATACCTAATCTCCTCTTTCTAGGCAGGGTCCTTCCAACCACACTCTGATATTTTAATTAATGACTAGTTAAATAAATAACTTTTAAGATTATCAAGTTTTGACATGAATGAACCACATTATCTTAAGATATAATTTATTATTTTACCTCTAGGCGCAGTGTTTTACTATCCTTTGAATTAAATAAATAATTCAAAACCTTTGTGGCAACACAACTTTTTCATAAACAGAAACCAGTGATTTCGCTGAAATACAAAAAACAAGATGGCGAGATTTTATCTCCCACAATACCAAGTCAATGAAATTGGGAGACAGGACATAAGGAAGACGGGAGAATAAATTGATTACATAAATAAACAGTGTCAAATTGACCCTTGGATGTTGTAATCATATAAATTGCTGGGTTACATTACGTCCCGCCACGGAACATTAGGATTTCCCCTCACTGTAATAAAGAGGGGATTTTTATGGTATTTATTCACCAAGTTAATGCTCCTTCTGGTATTATAACGGCGAAAAATGTTAGAAGGTTAGTAAGGCGAGGGAAAATCTGTGTGGATGACGTATGTTATGAAGTAACGTTACGAATATGCCTTTGAATGTTAACGTAACAAAGGTATTTATACTAGCGGTCCCGAAAGACTTCATTCTGTTTTTAAATATTCAGGTGTCACGTGACTGGTAGAAACGGTTGCTAAGAGAAAACTGAATTATGGGTTTTACTTTATTACTCACCTTTTATACCTTCCCTCAACCATTACAAATATTTCAAAACCAAAATAAGCCAAATCAGTCCAACCATTCCCGAGTTTTAGCGAGACTAACGAACAGCAATCCATTTTTATGTATAGAGATTTAAAAGAGTTTATGTCTGACGCTACCATTAATTAGTACCACTACACTACACAACACTTACCACTATTAGAGTACCAGTATCAATGAAAAAAGTTGCAAGAACGGGAAAGAATAATACATAGAAAAAAAACAACGGAAGCTCCGTTCCGCGTACGTGTAGTTTTACAGTAACGCAGAAAATCATCTATGATGGAATTATCATACGGAGATGTTTAAAAACTTAATGAACTTAATTATTCGATATACTTAAGTTTAAAAGGGTAAGAGGGTAAAAAAGGGGTGAAAAACCAGAGAGTTAAATTTAAATATTCTAGGTACGTACGCAAACGATGTCACGGGCAAACGCTGGTTATTTAGATAAGTATATAAATTAAATGTCAAAGTCCTAAATCTTACTTTATTTATAAGAAATGGAATTTTGAATAAAACGATGTCTTAGAAACTTCTAGACGAATCTTTCAGAATACATTACTTAATCTAAACATGTTTACTTGATCTGAATGTCTACTTCAGAAATACATTTCTGAGCACTAGACATTTTAATTAATCTCAAATAGATGGCTGGACCCTTCGATTTACCGGATCGGTAATCAAACTTGACTACCGAGGCGTGTGTACCTTACCACATATCAAAATTGCTTTGTTCATAGAGGAGCCGTTTAACGTTTGGTGGGTTTGAGTTCCCACAATTGATACTATTTTTAGAATGAATCAAACAATGTATTTGGGATACAAATTGCTATTTTGTCTTAAATTTACTTTCTAATCCTAGTAATCCGAATCATAAATGCGAAAGTTTGGATGTGTGATTGGACGTATGTGTGTTGCTCTTTCATGTAAAAAGTACTGGATGGATTTTAATGAAACTTTACAATAATTTAGCTTTAATGCATCTAAATAGCACATAAGCCTATGTGTACAATTTATATAGCTATGTCACTTTTTTAGAAAATTGCGCCCACGCGGTCAAAGTCGCTGGTAGCCGCTAGTACTTTGTAATCTAAAGGGCTTTGTCTGCAAATCATGCTTTTGATCCTAGAAATATAGTTCTTATTTGGAGTCCAATAAATCAGAATTTATCATCATAGACTATGTTTGGTAGTTTGAATTTAATAAGAAGTTCAATACCCAGATTCTGACGTGACCATTTCATGAATGAACATAACATACATTTAGAAAAATGTGGTAAAGGTAAGGTAAAAATCAACCAGCAGATCTCATATCGTGGCAAGTACATGTTTCCCTCTAATAATGTCACATTGTCGCCAAAAAAGTGGGACACATTTAGCACAAAAGGAGCCGAAAAACATGACCAAATCTCCACAATTACATAAAAATCCTACAAGAAATCTGACACAATTACATAAAATGTTCCGAAGAAATGTCTTACAGAAGTCACGATATTTCCAGTTTTTCATTTTCCGCGTGGAAACAGAAAAGGCCACGTAAGCTGAGGCCAGCTCTGCCGAGGGCTTGTTAAGTAATGGCCAGGGTTTTCCTCCTGGAGGTATTTTTAATGAGGCCGGGAGGGATTCACTACGCGTTTTCGGGTTCTGGATAATTCCAGGGGAATGACGTTGCCGAATGCTGAATAGTGTTGAACAGGTTATGCTAATGTTACGTCGGGAGGGAACGTTCTAATCAAAAAAGGGAAGTAAAGTGTGAGACCTCAAGAAATACTGAACTAAATTAATTATATCTTATCTTACTAATATCATAAAGACGAAAGTTTGTATATCTGGATGTGTTGTGTTGCCCTTTCACGTAAAAACTACTGGATGGATTTAAATGAAACTATACAATAATATAGCTTATACATCTGAATCACACATAGGCTACAATTTATAAAAAATATTAGTTTTCGTTTTTCAACTAAAGTCCGCGCGGACGAAGTCGCGGGCGGCCGCTAGTATACAGTATAACTTAGAAGCGTGAACGGGAAACGTCAATTGACATTACAAAATTACTGTAAGTTGCAGAGCCCCTTTTGCATTACGTTAATTTTGCGAAACAATAATAATGTTAACGACCCTAAAAGGTGTAATAATTAATTGTGTGATAAGGGAACGATGTTATTTGAAGAAATACTTTAATAAAAGTGACTGCTGATGTTGATGCAACGTTTTTTTAAGATTAATGTGGGAATTCCAAGGTGATTTGACATAACATACAAATAATGAAAGGTGTCACGATCCTGTCATACGTTATGCTCCTACCCTGTGAAAAAAGGGATAATAATGTTGTACAATGTACAGTCAACAGCACATCAGGCTACACTATTTCTGTTGTTTCTCTCGCTCTTGCCAAATGTTATTGCAATATAGCACGGATGAATGACCGGAAATGGGTAAAGTGATGTGCCATCTACCGTACAAATGATATTGTAATTAATATGTCACCGCACCCACTGCGTGAATCGAACTTCTACCAACTAGAATGGAACGCACGATACTTGAACCTAACACCTGGGCATCAACCGGGTTAAAGCCATTCAACATGGAAATGAGTACCCTCACCCTCCAGTTTGCAAATAAACCTATCTACTTGGCCTGTAACTATAAAGAACTTTGAGAACCTCAGCCACTTAAATCAGCATGTGAATCGCATACGTATTTTGTTCAGGATTTGTAGTGTGTTATTGAAGTTATTTAAAAAGTGCAATTGAAATCATAAGCCTATAACAAAGAAACAAAAATTTATTTGTTTTTTTCTAATCGTTAAAGATGTCGAGAGACCTTTATGTGCACTGCAAATATATTTGGTGTAAATTTTATTAACGACAGTTAATAATATATTTTAAAAACAATCATTATTATTATCAGTAACCCCATTACGTTTATTAATGAATGTTTGGTAAGTACCATAGATTTCTAGAGTACCTACGATTGCGGCAGCCGGAATCTACCGAAATTGAATGACCTTTATTCTGTATTCGTAGAAAATTAACTCATTCAAATAGTAACCGCCTTCAGGGTCGTTTTGAACGAGCAGGGCTAAAATCTATGTTTATTCTTAACTTTTATGCATGTGAATTAAAGTAGGTTTTTGACGTGTTCAATGTTAGATCAAGTTTACATAACCCTACCAATTAATGAATGAGTAACTAAATATTGGCAACTGCCAGCTGTACATTTAATACTTCCTTTTTATAGTTTTTATCGCTTCTTTTGTCCTGCATTGTTTTTGCAGCCCAGAACCTCTTACGCCACGCATCACACTAAATAGGAGATAGTTATGAGGCTTTATGCAGTTTGACACACCATGTAACGGAACGCTCTTAGATACCCCTTTTCATTCGTTTTTTATGCAAGCAAACAGATAAATTATTTATGATTGATACCGGAAGATGGCGTTATACTCCTTTAGCTCGCGCTAATAAAGTTTATAGTTATTACGTAAATAGGTTATTTATACTCGGCAGGGCCACCTGACGCCTGACGTCTAAGTCTAAGTCAAAGTAGAACAACTAACCGACGACGGAGGAACAGACAAGCGTATTTTGGTTCAGGTTGTAAATTTCTTTGGTAAAAATAGTTATCAGTAATATATTTAAGAATTCGTTCCCACGTCTTTTGAAAAGGGTTAGTAGTGTTCTGTTATACCTAAGTACCTACGTACTCATATGACTGAAATTCGTATTACGCTCAACGGCCATGAATCTAGTATAATAAAGATCTCAAATTTGACACTTCTTATAAACAACAAAAACTGCTAAAGAGGCGAAGGCACTTGAGATGCTGATACAACGAAACCCTTGTGTTTTTGTTTCTCATGGTCATAAATCAGACCCTAATTGCATTATCAAACTTTGGCGGCAGTCATGATCTAGACGTCGGGAAGAATGGTCAAAATCTAAAGCTCTAGACGTATTACCTAACCGTTGTGGTAACTAGTGCTCAAAGTGAATCAATATCGGGACTGGAGACTGGATATTAGAGAAGTACAAGACAAGGCGGTACGAGACGTTAGGCGGAGATAGGGGATTTTGCGAGACGGAGAATATTATCAGGTCAGATCTTTCCGTTATGCGTTTTAGACTTAACCCATAGGAATAGTTGTCAAATCAAGCTGCGCGGTGATCGTTTACGCTGGCTGAGACCAGAAGGTTTGTGGGTTCAATTCCCACACCAGAGATGTTCTGTCAAATAAACTATTGAATACTTACTTGTGAGGATGGGTTGTGCTTAATAATTATTCGAATTGATTAAGTGATGAGAGTGTTGGTCAGAGGACTAATTGAGATGTAAAAGGATGTGAGTTCGATTCTCGCACTAACACATGTATAATAATTAACTGGCTGTTTGGAGCAGTGGTTCGAGTGTTGATTAAGATTTGGACGGACGCGAGTTCGATTCCCGCTATGATACGTAAATGATGGTTGATTTTCGGTTATACTTCATACGATAATGAATAACTGGTATTACTGGTGTTTTATAGGGTTTAAACCCTGCCACGAGTAAATTTGACATTTTAATGCGATGCGTTATTTTACCTACGGAACATCTGAGATAAACTGGGTGACAAAATGATGCCACAGAATATTGGACCCTGACATAATATCGATTTTAACTATTTACGCTACTTTACAACAAACTTCACGTATGTTCCACATAAAACCTAGCTGCAAATCTTTTAAAAGCCTTTCATTTAATTATTAAATTCCATAATTATAGTTCAATTTGGATGTTAGTGGTGATGACCTTACATGGCCTGTGGGCATGTACATCAAATGTTCGTATCACATAAAATATACGACACACATACCTATATACTTCATCTACAACCCACCATGATGTACATTTTGACAGGTTATGGATTGTCATTCCAATTATTTTATTATACCTATTATGCATTGGCTCATTCGGCACTCGTCAGGTCATGAACGATAAAGGTTACTGTTGTTACTTTAAATGATCGAACGGTGGTGAGTCTGCTTATGTATAAATTATAATTTATTTGCATTGGTTTTATGAATTCTGCCACACTGTGTCTATTATGTCTTTAAATAGTGTTTTACACAAAAATTTCTCTATTTCTATTGAAGGCAATAGATTTGAGATCTTCGCTTCTGTCCATACTTAAAATGTCAGTTTTTGACACATTTTATTTAGATCCAGTTTAGATACATTATTTCTCGTCAATTGAGTCCTATCAAACCTTAGATTACTGCTTACATACCTCTTAAAAGAATACTGGGTCTACTACAAAACAATACAACGTAGAACGGTCCTACCATAGTTAGACGATCACATCCACTTGGCCAGTTTATTTATTCTGCATTTATTTTATCATTAGGAAAAGGGTTTATTTTGTCATTATTTAAATAGAGTTTAAAAAAAAATATAAAGTTCAAAGGGGGGGAATGTTACAACCACCACCAACATCTTTCGTTGGTTGCAGTACACTAGCCAAATTTAATGGTTTTACCAATACAAAGGTTGCTCAATTTCAAATAAGACTATAGCCTGCCTAATTACAAACACTTGCAACACATATCACACTTCAGTAAGCTCTAATAAGTCTTCTTTTGTGAGTTAATCGGTCTTGCATATTTCACAGTAAGCGATCTTCAGGCTCTGTTGAATTTGGCTGAACAATAAAAAATGTAAGATCGCTGTAACGGAAATGCGCAGTTCAATGAAGTATTACTGAATGGGTGACACCTTCAGATCGAAAGCCCAATGATGTCAAGTGGATACGGGGGTAAATAATAGTTTTGTGTTGGGTAGTCCAGATTAAAAACCAATACCAACAGCAACGGAGGGTTAAAGAGAACTGATGAAAGAAACGTTTAAAAGTTGCGCAAAAATAATGGAATTTCCTTCGAAAATGTTTAAATGTGATTTCATCTTTCCTTGGCTTATACTAATCAGACACTTGTAATGTGTAACTATATGCCTTTGAGTAAATTTCATGGAAATAGCATGAGTAAGTGGGTATATGTGAGAATTTTGATGATTGGTGTTCATTATGAAACTCAGTGTACTGTTAAGTAAATTGCTCTCCACATCCATACATGGCATAAAAATAGAAGTACTCGTTCCCAATAACTGATATTTTTTAACGGTCTTTGTCTTTATTCTTTTAACCAATCGCATTGAAATGGACAAAAAGACGTCCGTCCATAACAGCTGATTACCCTCGTGAAATTCACTCGTCCATCACGCCTTTCGCTTGACCTTTTTGCTTGACCGTATTGATGTGTTGATACCATTCGATGTTTATTGGGCTGATAAAGTTACTATTTGAGAAACTAAATCAATGGACAATAATATCCAAATAACTGTGAAAAGAAGTTTGTTGACTGTTGCATAAAGCTCGTTTCGAATGATTGATCATGCTAAGATAAGACTAGAAACACAGAGAAAATGAGAAAAAAAATAGATTATGTTTGCTATTATAGTTGCAAATTACAACTATTAAATGAAAATAAAAAATGGGTCAAAAACACAATACACACTCACAAATAATATTCTAGTAGTTAGAGGCTCACAGATTGTTGCCCTCATAGCGAACGACACATTCAGAACTCACATTCCACCGAGCGAATTTGAACCCAACGTGGTAAAGTGACATCAGGGTTGTTTGGGTTTTTATCGGTTTTTACCGGTTAGCCGCAAATCGTACAATGAACAAAACATAATACTTCTTAATGCGAGCCTCAAACCTATAACCAGTATTAGTTACAGCATTCAGCAATAGTTATTCTATTCACTGATTTCCTTATCGTTTCTATTTTACTTTCTGAGTCGTTTTTGTGTTGTTCTGATACATTTCTGTTGCATAGCAAAGCTCTTTATCATCAAAATCAACTCCACAGATAGAAGTGAATCAGCACATGCTCATATATATGTGCATAAACTTCGGACCAACGGCGCAACGACTGTCGGAATAAAATATGAACACAGAACGAAACCAAAAAGTATTCAATTACGCAGAGAGTCGTCCCAGGTGTAGTCTTATATAAATAAATATAAATAATGTATAGCCGTTCGTTCTGGATTAATAGATAAAAAATACGCTTCTTCCAGGGTCTATTCTAGGCCCTCAATCCCTTAGGATCCACTATTTCGATCCACCAGTGGATCGAATAGCACGCCGGAGTTTACTGTGATCCACCAATTGTCTCGGTGGATCCTATGATACTTGCATCTTCTAATATGCTCCACCAGTGGATCGAATATAGGTCAGGGAATTCGTAAGAATCCACCACTGATTTCTGTGATATAATTTATATAGTTATATAGGGTCCACTGGAATGTAGGTTACACTCAATAACTTATGACTAATTCTGCAATCATTTGCACTAGGTAGTTCCATGATGGAACTATTGCGAATTTTTATTTGCAGCATCTCTAACGCATGAAGATAAAACATTGGAACTAATAAAGGAAATTACTCTGTTTATTCATACTTGACTTGTGATGTCAGGTACTAGGGTTACATAAGTTAGCGACAGTGGAACACTATGTAGTATGAGAATGTCTTATTTGAGTATTCGCAGTAGTTCCATTATTGCATCTTCATGCTATAATGGAACTACTACGAATAAAAATTCTTACCTGACATCACAAGTCAATGAGCATAAACAGAGTAATTTCCTTTATTAGTTCCAATATTTTATCTCCATGCGTTAGTACCATCGTGGGATAAAGCAATGGAACTGATGTGAATATCTAGTTTGAGTACCTATTCGCAGTAGTTCCATTATTGCATGGAGATGCTGCAAATAAAAAATCGCAATAGTTCCATCATGGAACTACCTAGTGCAAATGATTGCAGAATTAGTCATAAGTTATCGAGTGTAACTTACATTCCAGTGGACCCAATATAACTATATAAATTATATCACAGAAATCAGTGGTGGATTCTTACGAATTCCCTGACCTATATTCGATCCACTGGTGGAGCATTATTAGAAGATGCAAGTATCACAGGATCCACCGAGACAATTGGTGGATCACAGTGAACTCCGGCGTGCTATTCGATCCACTGGTGGATCGAAATAGTGTATCCTAAGGGACTGAGGGATGCTAGGAAGGATTCTGTTTAATTATTGTAGGCTTTCGCTCTATATGGCAACCCCTTTGCTTTTTCTGGGAAACGCCTGAGCCGCCATTTGGGTAGGGCCTGTACCGTTACTTTCCCATTATTAATTAATAAAGGAGTCTGAGCCTCAAAGAGTAGAAAAATCTCTTATCGGATCACTATGTGGTACATCGGTCGTCAGGTATATAGGTTCATCATTGCATGTAAATTATCACTGTAGTGGTCAGACATTTGTATAATTAAATGAATTTATTTATTTATATAAGAACACATCTTGTCAGACGTAAAATAGGGGTTTGGCAATACTATAAATAAGTTTGTGAAATTTTACAGTAAAAGTAACACAGTTGGTTTCATCTATTAAAAGTTTTTTTTTTATAAAAGTGATACAAATAAAGTAGTTTAAGAAGTGGAACATGAGAACGATTGGCAAAGTCTGAGCATAGCACAAGATCGAGACGTGGAAAAAAGATTAAGAGAGACTTTAATTGATAACCAATTTATAGCCTTTCTCGGAAATCAGACTATCCAACATAAATGAAATTAATGTTTCCTAATTTCGAACTGGTAGTTCCTGGGATTATCGCGTTCAACCTACCGAAGAAGAAGTTTATTTAAGGTGATATAGTTAAGTATAGATAATTAAGTATAGATTGTAAAACATTAATCAAAATTATTTCCCTGAAGTGCTATGTAACTGCTGTGCTAGTCGATAACTAGCATTTTACATTACTGACCTAGTCGCATAAATAAAAAAATAAAACAATTTAGGCGCAATGAAAAGCACACGCAACAAATCAATGGTTTATGAAAAAGTACTGTCAAACTCGCCTCTTTACAAGTTAAAGTTGGGAATTCATTATTTCTCGTGAAAACAGATTGAGGCAAAAATAAAACACGGTTTTAAAGTCAATAGCGAGATCTTAAAATTTGCACTTCGTATGCTTTGGCTGGCGTATTTTGTGATTATATTTTTGCAGATTTTCCATACTTTATCGCTATTCTCTAGTCTAGTAATCTAGACTAGCAATCTTATTGAATTTCCTATTCTTACTAGGGATACCTTTGTACTGCCATTGATTATAGTGATAATACACAAAATCGTACTTTACATTAACGAATTCCTAACATCAGGCACATGAAGTCTATTAATATCGTTGATGAAATCTACTTTTATTGGTGTTAAGAGCAGATTTTCCCTATAGTACCATCACGACAAGTTTTTGAGAACTGACTCTTATGCACATGAGAAATTAGAAAAAATAATGTGGACTAGTTCAGTAATACCGACAGTTAGTACTAAGCTAGTAATTTAATTTTCAATACCATTGCTGCCAACTTCGTATCAAAATCCAGTACCATTTGTAGATGAAACCTATGCTCACTGTACAGGCTCTACCTGTATATTTGTAACAAGGTAGAACCTCCATTTATTTCCATCACTTCGATATCGCACACCGCATCGGACGGAAAGGACCAGAATAAACAGAGCGGCCACCGTACACACGGGAGCTGTGGTTTTGTCCCCCTCAAACGCCATTGTTACGAATTCTGAATTTTGTAGACCTTGCTAACGTAGGTTAAGCCATTATTTTCGTATAGATGCTTTATAATGAAGATAATATATTCCATGGTAGGTGTTGGCTGCGTAAGGCATCAGTTTTTCACACTTGAAGGGGTTTACGGGCTATAGTCCATTGGCGTTAAGAATGCAGTGATTTAATACTTGTCTTTCGGTCTAGCACGCCCCCTAACCAATCAAATTTTTCCTAATTATTCCTTGCCTTGAACGACCGTCTTGGTGTAATTGTTGAGAAGTCGGTTACTACACCAAAGGCCGCGGGTTCGATCCCCGCACAGTGCAAACATTTGTGTGCATGAATATGTCTGTTTGTATTGGTCTGGGTGTTTCCTATGTATATTAAGTATGTATTTACAAAAGAAAAAGTATTTAAGTATATTTATCCGTTGTCTAGTATCCTATAAAAACGGACTATAATCAGCTCACTTGGGGCTAATTATAGTCCTTGGTGTGGAATAATGTCCAGGGGTAAAAAAAAAAAAAAAATAAATTAATTAGAAGGCCAAGTTCACAGTGCCCAGTTGAATGCATTCTTTCAAACCTGTATATGTACCTCTTTTGTACCTGAGTTTTTCGGAATCGATTTAAAAAAATACTGCATTCTTTACGAAAACATAATATAAGCATGTTGCCCGACAGCTCGCACTGTTCATTTACTCAACAGTGTTTCTGCTTTTTTGGATACCTTTGCCCAACAGTGAGCCACATTATGTTAAATGACAAAAATGTAACATAATATGACAATATCGTATTTGGTAAATAAAAAAAAATAAAGTAAGTAACTGAAGAGAGAAAGATCTGCTGAAGTCATTGATTTATCTAGGCTCAAATAAACAAAGCTTTCTCAACCTGTGATTTGACAACAGGACTTAAGAATTTCGAGACGGTCAACACTAAGTTAACGGAGACTGGAATGAAGAACAGTAATAAAGAAACTACTTCTCCAGTCTTATTACTGCCACATCACGCACCTAAATGCATTAAAGTCACACCCATGTCACTGCTAACGAAATTGATCAAATTTCAGTCAACTAAAACTAAACTGTCAACACCACTCTGTTTACGCTTGTCGTAGCCGGTTAGTTTCAAACGAGAATTATTCAAAGTTCTGATAGCAAAATAATTAACTTTAAAATAACCAACTACTTTCAATGTGCTTGATTTGAATAACTATTTTAAGTGAGACGAGGTCCAAAGCTGGAGATGAACGTCTTCAACGCTGCACCACAGCTCCTTTTCTTTCCGTGGGGAAATCCTCGTGGATACCTCGCTGCCCGGAGGGATGACGAGGTTATGTCGGACTCCTACCGACGTAGACCCCACGGCACTTGGTGGCGAAGCTGGATCCTACGGAAAGTAAAACCGCACTGCCAACTCTTGCTGTCATCGATCGATGTGGTTAGATGGCAACCTAAACTGTGTTTGCCGATCGGCGGTCTTCACTCAAGGTTCACATGTCTGCTCCTTAATAATGTGTAAATAACGCGGGGAATGTAGATACACTTTACAATAATAGTGCTTGGAATTTATGACCATTAGGCCTTAAAACTTCAAGTGTGGAGAAGTGACAGTCCGATCTGTTGGTAGAGTCACGTTTTAGGTACAGTGGATAGGTATACATATCGTATTATTCATGTCTACAGGGGAGCCCAAAAATTACTTCATCAAACTAACGAAAAGAATATATTTTTTTAGGTAAAACAAAAAAGTTTTCTTCTGTAATCAAACATAACTGTCATGTTTTTCGAACAACATAGAATATATATCTATCATTAAAATTTCAAAACTAGGTTCTTCAAATTTGACTCTGAATGGCGATAGTAGACTCCGCCAATATGCTACCATACAATACGTGACGAAGGACAGAATTTTTAAATTTTTCACTTTCAGAAGTTCACCAGTTACTCAGCAAACCCGCAGGCACCAGCTAGTCAATTATAACCAAACCACGACTTCGTGATAACTCGCCGCCATCTTTTTTATTTCCGTCGCAAAGTTGAAATATTAACGACTGAGATTTTATTTTACGAGGCTACATTTCATTTGAGTCCTAGAAATCCGATGCTATTATTCAAAGTTTGCGCCCCTGATATGTGGAACGGCTAGGAGTCCAGCTGAGCAGAAACGAACCCTACACGGTCAGCGTTTCTTGTTGTGTTACGTGATTTAGGCTAAGTAAGATTGATTGCGTTTTGGTAATTAGTAGTTTCTACCTAGGGTTTGTAGGGTAAATAACAAATTAAAGTTTTATACATCATTATTAGTAAGGCTTCAGATTTAAGTGACGCAAAGAAGTACCCACTAAGATAGGTCACTTGAATTTAAAATCGTCTGTACAATTTCGGGTCTGGTACATTTGCACTGAAGACATTTGGGTGAATGTTTGTGTTAAGCCTTTTGAGTTCAAAAACATTATGAAAAACGAATGAATACATGCACAAAATACCTTTACGAGTGCGCATGGCCTTGTGAGCATTACTCAAATGGACAGTTACTACTTATTGCTTGAAAAAACTTCGCACGAACTCCTTTAGCCCAAATATCTTAGACTTAGTGTCCCGATACGTTCGGTGGTACGTCATACGCCAACAAAAACATACAAGAGGGGTGTGATAAACCTTACAATCATATTTTATCAATCCGCCTTGGTGTGAAAGGTTCATCTTGGCCTTCTACTTCCAGAGTTCTATTCCCACTTGCCTGTATAATATGTCTACACGAAAAATATGTCACTAAATTTCAGTTGGAGTTGGCCATCCCATTACCAAACCTGGAGCTCCTTGCCTCATCGTAGATTGCTACAGATCCAATGAATGTAGTCATCAAGTCACGGACAGCTCGACTAACAACGATATTATTACACTACTCGTAAAACAAGTTAATAAAATCCGTGGTTATCAGTTAACATTTCTAAAGACGATAAAATCAGTAAGTTACTTAAGTGACAATTTCGATTTTGTTTCTAACTTTTCTTTTCACATCTTCCCCCTTTTCAAACTTAACCATTTTGCCCGAACTGAAAACCGACGTTCCCTGCAAACGCAATGAAAAGGCAGAAAAATGAAAAATGAAGGAACGTAGAAAACTTAGCTGCTTGAGAATCTTTGACAACTTGGGATTGCTTCTATGGCAGTCTATTCAAAGGAAATATAATATAAAAACCAATATCACTTTTTAATAAACTTACGTAACAAATATCCAAGTTATTACGTGTGAATTTTTTTTCTGTTTCTGTTTCCAGAGAGTTTTTTAAAAAAGAAAAACAAATTTCTAGTATAAGTCGGTATTTTCTCATCGATTTTATTCATGGACCCATAAAGAGAGGCTTCGCCAGGGAGGAACTTTATTTTATTTTTTGGTTTAGTGGTGAGAAACTTTCTCTTACTTTTCAGTCTGTTATAGATAGCTGTAACAGTTTCCGAGACTTACAACCATCTAGGGCGAAAAGTGTAAACATTTAACCGTTTTAACAATGTATTGCTGCTCCACTACTAAGTGTAACTATATTAGTCTATAGGCTAACACCGGCTTAACCAAGCAGAACTTGAAGTTGGTTTTAAGACATTAAAACGGGATAGCTACCATGTACCTTTTTTGTTTTGAGTTTCGTTCTGAAACTCAAAACAAAAAAGGTACATGGTAGCAATCCCGTTTTTAATGTTTTAAATGTTGGTGACCATGAAAGTTTAAAGAAATATATTGGTTTCAAGAGATTGTAAACTTAATATTGAAAGAGTGTGCTTGTAAGTAAGAAAAAATTAAACGTCGCTTCTATTTAGGATGTTATTTGTCCAGTTCAGGCTTCCAGTTCACTGTAACCTATTTTTAGTGCACTAACTTTATATGAAAGTGTTTTCAGGCTCAAGAAAATAACAGCCTGAGCCCTAACTACCCGTATACTTAGAGTGCAAAGCACGTCTTGTACTGTTAGGCTGCAGCCTTATACAAACAAACAAATATAATTATTTTTGTAATATTTATTTTAGTTAGCGCACTCAATACATGGTTATATAATGTTTTGAAATCGTTTAATTGAATTTACCAATTTATTAAAACTATTACTATTTATACAAAATTAAAACAAAAAGGAACAAATTTATATAAAAACCTAACCCAATATAAAAACTTAGGAGACTAAAATATTAATTAATTATGACGTCATTTACCTAAATTTATATTTATTATGGTGTGTAAATGATGTTATAACTAAGTATTATTTCAGTTATTATTTTTTTCTGTACATAGATAAACCTTCCAGAATCAAAGTTACATTTTTGGCTTTTAGCTCACTTAGTAAATATGTTATGACACCTTTTTACGATTTTCCTAACTCCTGTCTAAAGAGAGAAAAATGAATCTTGTAAGGTAAATGTGTTATGACAGTGAATATATCCGTCTTCAAAATTACCAAAACATTCCTACCTGACAGCAAATATAACACTTCTAAGTACTGAGTTGAAGGAGTTGTACAAGTTCAGTCCTTATTGAAGCGTACTAAGAGTAAAAGTGTATCTTTTGGGACAGTAAAGCATAATTGTGGAAGATTGTTCTTCCTGAAGCGAATGCTTAGTAAAATACCGCCCGTAGGCACCCCATTAGCGACGCGCATACCCTGGGGTGCAATATTTCACACATTCTAACAGAAATGCTTCCAACGCAATGGGACCATTATTCAAATGACAGCCACTCCGTAAACGTTACTCGATTCAGTAAGCATAAGGCTTATTACTTCTTACATTCATTATTTGCTTATGTGATATCAACTTAACGGAATTTCAATCAAACAAAATCAATTAACTTATTATTTAAGGACTTTTTAAATAAAATACAAATGGAGGACTAACCCCCTTATTCATAAAAACTTAAACAGCTCTTATAGAACACGATATCTTTTGTATCGTTTTGTCACTGTCATTCTTGTTGCTGCCGCCATTTGCGAGTAAGTGACAGAAGACGTCAATAGCTTAAACAATGCGTTAGCGTTGCGTTAGTTTTTATGAATAAGGGGGTTAATGTTAAGATAAATGTTGACCAGTCAATCACACTGTCAGACAGACAATTTAAGTATCTAGTCTTTTTTATGAGGGAATAAAAACAAGTGAAAAAACCTGATCAGAAAGCGGCACCCGTTAAAAAGTTTACAACAATGATTTAATAATAACAATAAGTTATTAAGAGGTTACTTGTTCTGAAAAAGTAGCACCCGAAATCAGAACGAGTCGTACACCTGAGCAAAAAATTGACTTTGTTGACAGTCTGAGAGACACTTTGCACTAAACGAGACAGATCCATGTTATAATTGCAGTCCGATTGCAGTCTTCCTGACTGCAATCGGGCTAGGTGGGTCTCAAGTTTGCATTTCCTGCTAGCCAGACGGACGACTACTCTTTGAGCGCGGTCAGTTTTGAGTCAAAAATGTTAGTAGTGCGCTCACATGCGTCCCGAATTGATCAAGTATGGGCGTTAGAGGCGTAAGCGCGCTATCATACTTTTGACGCAAAACGGACCGTGCTCTTTCTTGAAGGAGACACGACAAGGACGAAAGCGAAAAGATGTCCGGAATGCGTCCAGCCTGATGTAACTGAAACAATAAGTAATGTCATCCAAAAATACTTTGTATTGTTAAATAAATCTGAGAATAGTTTTCATTAAAGCTTGTTTCACTTCAACGAGGAACGTTAACACAAGCATGAAAAAACTCGCGAAATAGTTAAAAATTGTGCACTCCCTCTAACATGAAAACACTCGGTTTTTGCCTGCGTTAGACATCTATATTTTTCACATTCACAGTTATTCCAAACTTTGAGCGCTGACCTCTGACAGATGGCCGCGTAGATAAGCCAGGAAGTTTTATTCAAAAGCCGTACAATTTTTCGGAACAATGATACGTTTTCCACGGCCCGTGGACCACGGGTTATACATTTAACCTATTTTATGTAGCGACGTTGAATTTTTAATTCACAAAGAGAATTAGGGTATAGTGAAGTACTTTGCGGGTACTGCAATAGTCTTTAGGATGTATTTAGGTACTAGTACTGATTCTGACTGGGAGTTTCTTTTGCTTTTCTTTTATTGTGACTGAAGTAAGGGATATTTTATGTTGGTTAGATGTACAAACACAGATCAGGAAGTTAATACCAATAGGGAATATGCACTGTTCTTTTTTATATATTTTTTTGATAGCTTATATCTTTTTATGGCTGATAAATAACATTCGTCACCATAAATGCAAAATGTAGTATATTTATAAAGAGTAACAAATTTCAAGCTTTTTCAAGCGTTTCAAACTTAAATTAAATTAGGAAATATTGATAAAGACGTAATAAGAATTCAAAATACTACTCAAAAAAATTATATGACGCTCATTTGTTTCAAGTGCATATTCCCTATTGGGGTTTCATAAGACGTGACCCTGGGAAATATCCTGCTAGCTAGAGGGCATCTAGAATTTTTTTCAGATCTTCGTTTTTTTAAAGTACCTAACGAATCAGATCTGATTCTCCGCATCAAACGTAAAGTATCTTAGACATCGGGTTCCCACATTTGGTTGGAGGCGTAAATTATGTAGTTGTCTGCTGTAGTGGCCTTGTAATTGACGGGTAGATCATGATTTTTTTTTATCAGTGTGCATCAGTTAGTTGATGTGATTTTTCATAAAAAAATAAATAGGTAAGCCAAAGTCGACAACACAGAGTCATGTTATGATGTCTGCTTTCTAAGTGGTTCAATTCCGTTTCAATCAAACGCAGTATAAGCCGGAAGACAGCTTCAGATTAATAATTTTCTAATCTAATAGCTTCCAATACAGACAGAGCTGTGCCCACAGTGCACATGTTGATAATAGATAGTCTGTCTACACAGGCTACGCCAAGGTTTAATCCCAGATGTGTTACGACGGGCAGATAGATCGTCCATTTGATTGTTCTCTGACAAACACGTTGCGTAGAATTTTGATTTTATGGTTCTATTCTAGAATGTTAATCTATCTGTGAGATCCGATTGAGATTCGACAACTAAGAGCAGATTCCAGATATGGGCTTTGGCAATTCGGACCTCAATTCAATTCAATTCAATTCAATTCAATTCTTTATTGCTTTATTGACCTTGGGGTTATTTGAATATCGCGCAGATTTCATCACGTAGCGTGAGTCATAGCCCACGATCTTTCAGCAACTTTCCCGCGATTTGAGTGCTTATTTCACGCTTTGCAATAAAGATATAAAAAAAATTTTTTTTTTATAAATTAGCTTAATATCATACCTAAACGTTGAAAATATAATACCCAAATTGAGCATTCTTGTAACAGCAAAATACTTTTTTTTAAAAAAACTCCTTTTATGCATAAAATTGCTAGTGTCAGGAGGCACCGCTATTAATTATTTCCTTTTTTTTTCTTATACCCAGAAAAACCTACCTACCTATCTTCAAAACTTTCTCAATGGACTAGTTAACGTTCCTCAAACTTTACTACCGACGGAGATTCCAAGAAGCTAACTAATGCATCCGGGGCGGAGGTTTGAGAAGCACTAAGTGTACCATAATGCATCGGCTCACCTGTGTATGAAAGTTGGAGGAAGGCACGAATAACTTGGAATCATTGCAGGAGCATTCGGATTATTAGTGGTCTGGTTTACCGAGTTCTAAGTTTCTCGAAAGTACCATAAGTTTAAGTTATAGTCCGCTCGCGTAAAGATTGCAGTAATTTTTAAATATTATTCTGTTGCACACATACGAACTCAGATCCACAACCTTTGCGTTTGAAAGTATGCGTTCAACTGCTCACTCTGGAGTTGACTTTCTAATTATTAATGATTTGATAGGTTTGTGGACGTCCTAGGTCAAAAGACAAGTATGGAATTACTGCATTCTTAACGCAAACGGACAATATAGTTAGACATGCAAGCAAGAATAGTGTTGTTAAAACGCATGCATTGAAGCCTTTAGACTCGATCCTTCACCCAAGACTTGAATATTGTATACAAAACTTAAGTTGAAATTAAGCCACGTTTTCACTAGGCCACATTTCATTCATATTTGTTATGTAAAGAAGGCCTAATTTTGACTCAAGTCTTCTGTTAAGCGATCTTGAAACTAAGAATCAACCTTTTTACCCTCTTTTTTGTAAACATTCTAACAGTCCTACATAATCTCATTAATTATTGTAACTTTTTGTTTCTTTCATTCTTATTTGCTGTCGACATTGCGAATAAGTAACAGGACACGTCAATTGTTAAACCAATCCCTTGCTTTTGTATTTGTGAGTAAGGGAGTAAGTTCGGCTCTAGCCTCCCATTTGTTATTTACATACGGGCCAAGTAATTTCCAATGATATTTTATTGGTGTTATTGTGCTTAAAGGGGGAAACCTTGGCTGAAAATAGACTAAGACATTAGTTATCAACTTTTTTCTGCATATTGCCAGGTCAAAACAACAAACGACCTAAAAAAACCTGATGCATCGCACCCAAATCGCGTGACGCCAGCACTAACCCGATACAAGCACAATTTTCAGTTCCTTTTTATTACCTTTTCACACGAAAATTCCTTACACATGATACCCTGATTGGAAGAACTGATATCAGTATCTGTTCTGTAATTACATTCCGAATCGAAATGATGCTCCGGTCATCGCTGAATCCGGTCCTGCAACCGGATTTCATAAACACAAATCAAAGTTATGCATCTAGCACAAATATAGCTCTGTTACGTTCAATTGTACAGTCGGGGAATGAAAGGGTTGACCACCCTAAGATCTGTTTTTGCTTGCTCAATGATGATATTGACAAGATCAATTGTCATACGTCTAATCGAATTTTAGTTCCATTGTCACACAATAAAGCATACTTTTCGGCATACTCTAGCCTGTTACACAGTTTAAAAAGGTAACATGTGCTTGCAACGCGTAAATGAATTGAATGAATGAATGAAAAACCTTTTCATTCCGCGACTTTACTCGTATAAACATTTTAAGGTGAGTAACCAGACATGGAACGCTCTTCCAGCGCATGTGTTTCCTTCTTCCTACAATCCCGGGTTTTTTAAGCGTAGCGTGAAAAAGCATTAATGCCGGCCTTCAAAATGAGATTAACCAGCAAAGAAGTTCTCCATTACTGAGCTTGTCAACCCCATATCTGGACGTAACGCTGCTTCCCATCAGGTGGAGTGAGGTCATCTTGACTACACTATTTTACGTTCTACTAGAAATAAACTTTCAGCTTAAACAACCATGAACTTTCAAGCTACCTGAAATCTACATGAAAAAACAAAATACTTTATTATCTTTATTATTTCATAATTATCTTTAGAGATAGGCTCATCTGTACTTTAGATGCCCGTGGCGTAGTTGTGACAGTGATGGGCGACAATCGCTGTTGTAAAGCAACACACACCGGGTCGGGAATGAAATTTAGTGATTTAGTGATGTGATGTATTTCGGGCATCTCCGTGCTTTGGAAGGCACGCTAAGAAGTTGGTCCCGGTTGACGTCGTTAGATGTCAGTCGTTAAGCTTAGTCAGAAGCCTTAGGGCGGCTTGATAGCATCTGACATTGAGGTTGCTCACTAATCTTACACCCCTCCAACAATCCGCACTGAACCCGCTTGTTGGAGTCTAGCTCGTTCCACCTCATAGTTGAGGTGAGGCCTGTGCCTAGCAGTAGGCCGTTTATGTGTTTGTGTACTTTTTCTGTGTTAAATTTCGTTTGTTGTAATTATCTTTCTGTGAATGAACGGATACATAAATAACAAAACATTAAATGTAGCTGCAGAGAAAAATGTGACGGTTTTATTAAGCAAAAATGTAATTACATTGGCTTATCTTGATTTTTGAGCGTAAACTCATTCTGTTTTGGAGATTAAATCGAAATGGGCCCTGTTTTTAATGAATTTGTGTAAGATTTATATCTTAATTTCTGTTTTACCAACAAACTACATTGAGTTAAATAAATTGTTGTTTGATGATTTCATGTATTTGCAAGTATGCATCTCTTTGTATACATATATTATTATGGTTTATTTGTGACAAGAACTAGCCTACCTGCTGGTCGTTTTTGTTACCGTATTTCAAATATATCAAGTAGTAAGTTTTCAATTTGATGAAAATAATAAATACAGCCCATTACAAAAACACGTGGCAAATAAATTTTATATTAAAGGCACCTATCCCGCGGTTTATGTGACGCTGCTACTTTTGATAATTTATAAAAACTAATCAGTCAAAAAACTTATTAAATACAATCTCGATTTCTGTCGTAAATTCAATCTGAATTGAAGACTGAACATCCACAACAACTGACAAAAACATCCTACTAATATTATAAATGCGAAAGTATATATACATTATTGTAAAGTTTCATTGAAATCCATTCAGTAGTTTTTTACGTGAATCGCATCTACAATGTACTTATAAAGAAATATTATTCTTTGTTTTTCAACTTAAGTCCACACGGACGAATTCGCAGGCGGCCGCTAGTTTAAAATAAATAGTGGTTGTGTGTATCTTAACGTAGGTACTTAACACTTTAGATACGTAATTTTGTAAGTCAATTAGTTTCAAGGCCTCTTTCATACTAATTTGGGTTTACAGATACTAATTTACTTACCAAGATAATCTAGATAAATAGGCTATCGAAATTGCGTTACAGTGGATTAAGGACTTCGTCTTGTTGTGTCGTTAAGACTGTGGATACAGTATAAATGAAAATTAACAAATATATGTCGTAACAGCTGTCCCGACAGACTTCATTCATGTCAAACATTCGGCGTCACGTGACGAGTAGAAACAGCTGCTAAGAGAAAAGTAAATTATGGTTTTTCCCTATTATATTCCTAGCAATTTTTAATGTTTTCTCACCTTTTAAACCTTTTGTGGACCATGATAAATATTTCATAACCAAAATAACTCAAATTGGTTTAGCCGTTCCCAATTTCTAGCGAGACAAACGAACAGCAATCCATTTTTATATTTTGAGATAACAATAAAATTGGTATTTTTACTAGTGGTATTTCCGAACGTGAAAGTAAATGGAGTATTACATCAGAAAACACATAGGCTACAATTTATAAAGATATTGTTAAAAAATCTGAAGCCCAAAGAAGAAGATGGTTTACATTGTTTTTTATTAGCTTTCCTTCAAAACCTTTTGTGTACGACGAACTAATCCCTTTCACTATGGGTACCAGATTAATCCTAAAAACACATTCATGAAATGGATGACTCAACACAAAAAATGGAGTTTGTGATTATAGGATGTCAAAGATATCTTAAGAGATCAAAATATTATGTCAGTGTAGGAATTAATACATAGTTTCAGGTTTTTTATCTAATCTATCTTTTAGTATAGTGTTTGTCGCCAAACTCCTCCTAAACGGATTGACCGATTTTGATGAGTTTTTCTTATGTATTTTTATAGGTCGTAATCTTTTATTTTTTGAACTAAAGTCCACGCGGAGGATGTCGCTAACGGCTGCTAGTTAGTCTATTGAATATATTTTGAAAAATTCCCTCCATCATAGAAATCAAATTTGAAAATGTCTCTCATAAAAACCTGTCCTAATTAAACTTTATATTCTCTAAACTTTCCTGTTTATCTTTTTCTCAAGTCCCATTAGTAAAGTCAACACTACCATGACGAAGTTAAAATGAATTTTTCATGAAAATTCTTGAGGGTAATATTTTAAACTCAGCTCTGACCGCCTACCGGAACCTTTGGAGAGACGCCAAGATCTCTGGGTCTGTCTATAATTGGCTTTCGCAAAGTCACAATCACGACTGTTGAGACGTATACTGAGTGGAATAATAAAGTATAGAAAGTTTTCATTGAATTTCTCACTTACTGCCGCACTCAGAGACGTCAATTAACGATAATGGTTCATTAGAGTCATTAGAGTTCATGTTAATTGACGTCTCTGAGCACGGCAGTTAGTTTGGTCACTATAGTCCGTTCGCGTTAAGAATGCAGCTATTTCATAATAATAATTCTTAATTAGAAAGCCAAGCCCACAGTGACCAGCTGAACGCATACTTTCGAACGCAAAGGTTGTGGATCTGAGTATTTTTGTGTGCGACAGAATTGAATTAAAAAATGACTGCATTCTTAACGCGAACGAACTATACACATCGTTGAGTCGTTGACTGCCAAGAAACTAGACACAAAAGTTAATCGATTGTTTGAAGTTCACTGGAAAGGCGGTTTTCAACGTGTTAAGATCAACTAAGATAAGATGAGAAGAACATCAAATCAAGGAAGTTAGGTTACTAATACGTTTTTGCGTTACCTAATGTACAAATATGGCGGTCTCATTGTCACAATATTGAGTAGTATTGGAGGTACTCGTAGTATGATCATTGTATGATCTACCCTGCATAGTATATGAATTAATAAATCAGTGTTTGCTCATCCTTGTTGTTTAACTGACGCCTCCCTCATACATGACACTCATTGCTCAGAGTAATCTCAGACACTCACACTCTAAAGGCAGAAAAAAGCCGATTGAACGGTAAACGAGTGAACAATTACTACAGGATTTTAAAGTGTTTTTAATTGTAATGAATCAAATACATAATTATGTATCTTTTAAAGATTGGCGAGTTGGAAAAAAAATGTTTAGCAAGTTATCATGATGTTGTCTAGATTTGGGTCTTTCTTTCGCTAGCTAGGACCGTCACGCAAAACGCCAAATAAGGAACACCAAACTAAAACGTAACTTGACAAATCTCATGTACTTACTTCCCTTAGATTAAAATTCTTCTGTATCAAATTTACATTTACCTGTGTGTGCACACAGACTACGAGTTTAGAACGTGACCTAAGTGCCTTCAAACGTTGGCATTGACCCATATTGACCTATCATGATTTCACGTGTAGAGGCCCAGGAAAACGCTATCTGGGTTCTAGATAGATTTTAACATTTATCTATTCTTTTGAGTATCATGAGCAAAACTTATTGCACTGTTTTGTCCTTGGCCAGTGGGTACAATGTTACAATATTTTTATTGAATTTTCTAATGATATCGTTATAACCACTCTATCGTCACCGCTAAATACCTAATGTCAACTCACCTGTCACATCGTTTACGCCATATTGATTTTTTCTGTTGCGAATTTATGCGAATTTTCCGAGAATTATTTGCTAATTTTCCGAATAGGATCGCAAAATGATAAACACACATACGAAAGCTCATTAAATAAGCGTTTATACGTAATACAGACTAACGTGTTTTTATTTTAAGCAAATTAATATTAATTGGTTGAATTTAAAAAATGGCGAAAAAAAATCACTTTTTTCGACTTTCACTTAACAAATTTTTTTAGTATTTAAAAATCAAATCTGTAACCTTTTTTCACTGCATCTGTATAATACACAAATTATTAATTATTTTGAAATATATTACAGTGTGTAATATATAATAATCTATTTACAAGTCTATTTTAAACTTATAGCATGCACTTATTATCATAACATAACCTCAACATGAACTTTTGACTTTTTATTTTTCTTACTTTGACGTCTCGTAGGGACGGTCCGTTGTTGCCAGGTCGATACAAATATCATAGACAAATTGTAGAAAAATATTCAATTGAAATAGTAACAGCAAAATCGATTCTGAACGGAAAATGAGTCACCTCTCAAGTGCCTCCAGAACTGGTAGCTAAAGCTACCAGTGACAGTTGAGACGACATTGGCATTGGTAGCTCAAGTTACCAGTGACATTTGAGTGGTCTAAAAAGAGGTTATAATATATTAATAATAAAATGGAATTTTTTGGGGTTTTACACTTCATCAAATCAAGATGATGGTATTGTATATAGAGAGTCATTTCTGTATCATCTAATCCAAAAATGGCCTTAAACAGTACAGTGGACACAAAATGATACTTCCACTTTAGCTGGGTCTGTATCCACCTGAAATGGATTCCCTTTTCTAATCCTTTCTTTTAAACAAGCCGAATAACTTTGCTCAGTGGTTGAGTAAAACTCAATTTAAATGACTTCATGGTCCACACAAGGCCAAACAAACCCTCATTACACTAAGGTTCAGATTATACCTTCTGCTATTTATCTTGCCTCTTTTAGATCAAAGCACACACGAGTTATCACATGGAAATCGTAAGCCGAAATGTCCTCAGTCAACAACGAAGGGTTAGTGCTAAAATAACATCCGTATTACTAGGAGAAGAGTGTTTGCTTACGTCGGAATAACACTTCAGAGGAAGGGCCTATCACGGGTCTGGAAATATCTTCGGCTTTTTCTTCTCTATTTGTTGACGTTGCCGTTGTGACGTAACAAGCTTGGATTTTATTTTTGAATTTTTTGAAATTATGTTCTTGTTATAAAAAAGTGGAAGCCTCATTTACTCATTTTTAATAAGAATATATATCAAATAATGAAAAGACATACTGAGGTAACACAGGTTGACTAAAGAAGAATGGCGAATGTCGACCCAACCATTATTTGGGAACGTTCACGTTCCCAAATACGTGAGACTACGTACGTTGAGACTAATAATAACTTTATAAAATGCGTATACGCGTGTTTCTCGGACTTACGATTGAAGCCATTTATTATTTTTATATCTCTATATTCCTAACTTTAAGAGGGTAAGTTTTAGTATCATCTTGATAGCAGTGTATAGTTGTACAAATCTTGGTTAATTTCGTTCATGAACGAGACCTATTATAGTTGGGGCTCAAACTCAAGGAACTTCGCCAGTCTTCTTACATGGTTTATTATTTATGAAACTAAAGGTTTTTATGTATGGAAAAATGGTAACTTTTGTCATCGCTTCTACATTACATGTTTGAATTTTGGCCGGAATTGGTATATTATTAGGAGCCTGTCATTTCCCACTGCAGGGCATTGGAATTGGTAGTATTGCCACAAATAGCTCGAACAATATTAAATTAAAACAGCAATAGTTTGCCATCGCAATAGGTGCTCTGTCCTATATGTAAATAAAGTCCAATAATTTTGCTCTCTGATCTCCCGCTCAAATTGGCTGTCAGAGACAGGCGCCTCAAATAGCTGAGAAAGAGCTATATGCCTTTGTGCTTAAAGGCTATAAATTTACAGATTTCCTTTTCTGTTTTCATCCAAGATGACTGATATGAAAATAACGGGTAGTTATGATTTTAATTTCAATATTCCCAAATATTATGTTGTCAAAAGTTTGAACAAATCTGTAATGATCGGTCACCAAGAATACATAGTTATATACATGGTGTTTGTTGTATTCTACTTAACTACTATGCTGATACATACTTAAATACTATAGACATAATATAATAAAATTATATAGACGTCATCTGTTGTCTTCCAACGCCATCTAGCGGTGATTGAGCGCTCGAGGCCGTCTATGACTGCCAGTCATAGACTGCCTCGAGCGTTGTGTGAAAACGTGGTGCTTAGCAAGCGAGCCGATATCCTAGTACCCTCACATCATTCCTAGTTCTGGTGTTCAGAGTTAGTGTTAAGCAAGAGATGTGTAGAGTTCTGATGTACGCTGCAGGTCCATCGACTGCTCGTTTGCTTGCATGTGTGACCTAGCTCGTACACTAAAAATGTTCACAGTATCTTCATTACAATTTATAACACTAAATACTAGAAAAAAAACTACTATTTCCAGGAAGATTATTGAAATCTTTGTCTGATCCAATACAGAGGTTGTAAACCGATACGCAATTGGCTATTACTGTTAACAGATTTTATATTTCAATTTTAAGAGTACTAGTTTGACTTTGAGTACCTTTGGATTTTCTCCCAAATTATTTAGTTTTTGACGGATTATTAAAACGTTTGAACGGTTATTGATTTCTACTGTAAGACTTGTGAAATTCATGCGTACAAAGATTAGCCTAAACTATTTCAAAATAACACCAACATTTTAAGTTTACTTTTAGCAGGATAATGTTGAGCATTTTTACTTCAAAGGGCTCACTTCACAAAAGAGATTGTTTAAAATTTCATTTTGATATTTTAATTGTCTACAGCAAAGCTTCTGTAGATACCGTTGTAAAATAAATAAAAAGACAGATATAAAACGACTTCCAACATTGTTAAGGCATTGTTTGCTTTCCATAAAGCATACTTTTATAAACAGCATTGCAGCAGCATACTCCGATTGCCTAGGCAACGGTAAAGGAATATAATCCTTTACCGTGCTTAGGCCCTTTGGCTTAAGGTAGAGACGTTGCATGCCTATGTGCTCTGTATCGCATATACAGGGTGGCCGGGAAGTTGACGTCCAAAACTAAAATTTAGATTCCTCATATCAAGGTGTATCCAAATTACCCAATTATTATGTATGTTCTACGATTTTGCTTAGTTTAGGAGCTAGAATTATTTTTGTGTTTTTTTCTTTAATTTTCACCTATCATCGGTTTTTATTTTTTCTCTCAATCTGGCGAGTACTTGGTGGTTGAACTATCGGTGATAATGAATAACAATACTTACAAGTAGCACCCTGAAATTTTTGATCTGTCTGCGTATTACGGAACTTCCTCAAAATTTAGTCGTAAGTTCAAAATTACGGTCCGATCTTGGTGAATGCACATCTTCATGTTTGAAAAAAAATGATAAATTTAAAAAAAAACCATGAACCAGCACAAATGATTTGACAGCTTAAAAATCTTAAAATAAAATTATTTCAACAATCAATAAATCATTAAAATGATCGTTTTTTTTTGTGAACTGTATTTTTTGCTAGTGAAAGAGGTCACGTGGTCTTTAATTTGACAAAGTTCCGGCAAATTGGCAATTGGTGGGGTTTTATTTGTTTCCAGAGACCAATGTACAATTCAGGCGGTCTTATCGCTAAGGAGCGTATCTCTAGCAGACACAACTCTGTCAGTACTATTCTAAGTAACTACTTAATAAAATTTTCAGTGGTGGCTTCTAAGAACCTAATTTTTAATTCCTTAATAGTTGGATGCTTAAACATTATCTTATCAACTCATGAAAGCAAATTTGTGTTTCTTGATACATTTTGATATTCTATGTTAACAAAGAAACATCAGTCTTAATTAGAAGTAGACAAGGCTTAGCGTCATCATTTTATTTCTCTAGGGAAATTTAAATAAATAAAATCGGTCAAGCGTAAGCCGAACATACGTTTGAAGGTTTTAGTAAGTTTACTTCATAGTTTGATAGACAAATGTCAGTTGATTGATATAAAATGGACGCTCTAACCGTTTAGTAAGATTTAGACGGAGTCATTTAGGCTGAGATTTTTGAAGTGCAAGACTGCATTGCTTGATAAGAATAAAATAATACGAGGTTATATGAAATACCTACGTACTGGTTATGAGATTGGCTACTACACCGAAGGTCGTGGGTGGTCGATCCCCGCACGGTACAAACATTTGTTTTCAGGGTTCCGTACCTCAAAAGGAAAAAACGGAACCCTTATAGGATCACTTTGTTGTCCGTCTGTCCGTCCATCTGTCCGTCTGTCAAGACCCCTTTTCTCAGGAACGCGTGGAGGTATGAAGCTGAAATTTATATCGATTACTCAAGTCTACTGTCCCTTAAAGCTGTGAAAAAACCAAACTTCTAAGCCAACGCAATCAAAAAATACAGCCGTTTATGTCGCAAATTTTCGACACTTGCAAGGGAATCAAAACCTACAGGGTGCTTCCCGTGAACTCAGAATCTTGAAATTTGTTACGAAGCAACGTCTTATAGCACACATAAAGGAAAAATTCCGAAAACCTTAAATTTTTAGTTACATTACAAAATATATATGAATTTCATTTTGCAATAAAAATACCATAGTTATGACTCGATTGTCGTAATGAACGAACTTTGTAAACCTTGCAGGTTTGTACGGAACCCTCGGTGCGCGAGTCCGACTTGCACTTGGCCGGTTTTTTTTTACTAGCGGCTGTACGCGAACTCGTCCTCGTGGTCTGGTTTAAAAAATATTTCGGATTTTTTATAAATTGTAGCCTATGTTTTATTCAGATGTATAAGCGACATTATTGTAAAGTTTCATTAAAATCCATTCAGTAGTTTTTACGTGAAAGAGCAACACTGCAACACATACAAACTTTCGCATTTATAATATCAATAGGATCGTGACATCATTAACTGCGGAAATTAATATTTGAAAATGCTGAACTTTTGCATTTTTGAAATTCCGCTGTTTGATACACGTTCCACAAAAATAAATAACTTTTTCTGTTTGTCGCTACGTCCATATTTAGCAGTTTTTTTTTTTTTTTCTTATATGTATCATGCGATCAGTCGGGTGACTATGAGCAGATGCGTTGTTGTATAGTGGCGATGATCGAAGCATCCTCCCCACTGGGAAGACGTCTTCATGGTAAGCAGGGCTTATCCAGTTCTAGGATCTGCCGTCTCTTTAGTCTGCGCACAGTATCCGGCAGGGTCAGCTGTACGGCAAGTCTGTTAGGATGATTCTTCAACCTAGATCTATATTTAGAGCAGTTGGACCTAATTTCCTCCTTAACCGTTTTGATATTCAGGTACTCATGGACTTCAGCATTTCTTATGAACCATGGTGCGTTAGCTATTTGTTTCAGTGTGTAGTTCTGTACTCTCTGTATTATGCTTATGCTGGAGTCACACGCTGAGCCCCACAGCTGTATGCCATACATCCAGATTGGCTTAACAATACATTTGTACACCAGCAGTTTATTGTCCAGTGACAATTTAGAATTTCTTTCGAGCATCCAGTAGAGCTTTCTATATTTTATGTTAATCTCGTTTCTTTTTGTCTGGAGATGTTTCTTCCACGTGAGTCTCTGGTCCAGATACATGCCTAGGTATTTGACACAGTCACTTTGTGGGAGCTGGTTGTTCCGCAGTGATACTGGTGGGCATTTTCCTCTTCGTAGGGTGAATGTGACATGGACCGACTTCGAGGCACTAGCTTTCATCCTCCATTTAGCGAGCCACCCATCAATCTCATCTAAGTTGCGTTGCAGGATAGCAGACGCTTCACAAGAAGACTTGCTGCGAGCCAAGATTGCGGTATCATCAGCAAATGTTGCCACGGTAACATCGTCATTTTGAGGTAAGTCATGGGTGTAGATTGTATACAGAACCGGTCCCAGCACCGAGCCCTGCGGCACCCCGGCAAGGATTGGGTGGAAGGTAGATGTGCATTCATCTTCTCTTATCTGAAAGATACGATCATGGAGGTAGGATTTCAAAATTCCAAGAAATGTGTGAGGTAGCAATTGTTTGATTTTAATTAGGAGACCTTTGTGCCACACCTTATCAAAGGCCTGCTGGACATCAAGAAATGCTGCAGAGCAGTATTCCTTGCGCTCAAATGTTTCCATCACTTCTTTGTATACCCTGTGTATTTGCTCTATTGTACCATGTTGCTGCCTGAATCCAAACTGGTGGTCCGGCACTACCTTTCTTTCTGCAAGATGGATTAATAGTCTGTGCAATAATATCTTTTCAAATACCTTTGAAATTACTGGGAGCAGGCTTATAGGTCTATATGATGTCACTTCATGTTCCGGTTTTCCCGGTTTGTGGATCATAATTATCTGTGAGACTTTCCATATCGCTGGGTAAAAGCCTGTTCTCAGGATGCCATTTAAGAGATTGGTAAGAAATACAATGGCCTTTCTTGAGAGCTCTTTTAAAACTTTTTTATCCATCAAGTCAAATCCAGGTGCCTTTTTGTCTTTCATATGCTTGATTGTATTGATTATTTCCCTTGGATTTGTTGGTGTTATTGGCCAATCCAATTGCATGTCTTGTTGCAGAATTTCATTTAGTTCACTCTCATCAGCTTCGGGATCTGCTTCATTTGGCGTGAAAACCTGAGCTAAATGCGTACCGAACACTTCCGCTTTTTCCTGCTTTGATCTTGCCCATGCATTAGGGCTTAGTCTCAGTGGAGGTTTTGGTTCTATCGGCTGGTTCAGATTTTTGCAGGCTTTCCAGAGCGAGTAGTTGGTGGCTTTTGTGGCAGACAGTGACTCTAAGTAAGCTGCAGCTGAGGCCTCATTAACTCTTATCAGGGTGCATCGGAGATCTTTTATGGCTTTGTTCCAGGCCGCCCTATCCTCGGCAAGTCTACTGGTGTGCCATATTCTACGAAGTCTTCTTTTTTCCAGTATTTGCATTTTTATTTCGGACGAAACTGCATATTTTCTAGGATCTTTGTTAGGTAGTTCTGGTGTGCATCTCCAACAAGCGGATTGGACTGTCTGCACAAACATGTTCGCGGCATAGTCGATGTGATCCTCACTCTTAAGGGGAATTTTTAATAAATTATATACTTTACTTTATTATATACTGCTAAATAATATTTTAATAAAATAATATTTAGCAGTTAACTGAGGAAAAGTCGGCTCTCCGGTCTCGTTTTGCCGTGATGAAGAGTTATTGGGATCTAACTTGGACCTAGTTCTGCAAAAAGCAGCCATATGAGGTAAAGTACGAACGGAGTTATAAGCGTTTTTCTGTCGATAACTGAAGGGCAAAACCCTTCAGTTGTTTATTACTTTTCTGTATATTTTATATTTGAGAATTATTAGGAATAGTAAAGCGATTTTTTATATCCTATCCAGTAATTCGTATCGTTTAGAATAATACCAATAATAGCGTTTTTAGCCTGGCTGTTTTATGCAAAATAGCTTATTTTATCGAAATTACAATAAAGAATAAACCAGCCACATAAGTTGGCTGTGTTCTGCATTAATTCAAAATGGAATAACAGTATGTTAAAAACAGACAAGAAAATAAACAAAATGTTTTATTATTGTTTTTCTTCATAATAATATTTACATACCTTTATGATTTCATGTAAAATAATATTTGTAATTTGTAAGAAAAATAAAAAATCGTGTTTGAAGTCTTTATTGAAAAAAAAACGTAACAGAATGTTTATTGTCTTCTTACATGAATGAACACTGGTACTCATTTATTGACATTGCAAAACAAACAAATTCGAATGAATCAATTTAAATAAAAAATTATCCGCTCTCAGTATTCTTCTTCTATATTAAAATCCACCTCAGCGTTAAGCCCGTCAATATCATCATCAATTAATATCTAACCATCTCTACTCGTCAAATTACCATAGAAGTGTCTAGCATCCTCCGGAATCAGATGCCTTATAGATATTATTTCACGTTATTTTGGCTCCGCAATCGACTTTCCAGTAGGCCATAATTTACACAGCTTTTTTTTAAATATATAGTGGTCTTCAAGATGACCTAACTCCACCTGATGGGAAGCAGCCGTGAGGTCCAGATGTGGGGTTGACAAGCCCAGTAATTGAGAACTACTTTGCTGGTTAATCTCATTTTGAAGGCCTGCATAAATGCCTTTTCACGCCCGCTTTAAAAACCCGGGATTGAAGGAAGAAGGAAACACATGCGCTGAAAGAGCGTTCCACGTCTGAATAGCACGACACAAGAACGACTCACCGAACCGTTTGGTGCGGGCCGACACTGGATCGTGTGTGGATGTTGACTCGAGTGGAAGGGTGAGGATGGGATCAGTTGGAATAACTCGTCAGAGCATTCGCCGCTGTAACGGCGGTAGAGGCCCTCAATCTGGCAATGTCTCTACGCAGTTGGAGAAGCTCCAGAGCCATAGTTGCCTGTGGGTTACGAATGATGCGGATAGCGCGTCGCTGCAACCTGTCTAGAGCTTCTACCAAGTACTTGGCGGAACCGTCCCAGAGATGAGAACAATATTCCACACACGAGCGAACTTGTGTCTTATACAAAAGACAGACAGAGCTGCTCAGGCGTGAAGAATCGTCTCACTCTGTTCAGGATTCCAAGTTTACGGGATGCTGTTTTGATAATGCTCTCGATGTAGTCCCGTAGGTTGAGGTTGCTGCGAACATCCATGCCAAGGATGTTGAGGCTATCCTTCACTGGTAGTGGGGTGCTCTGAAGAGTGGGATGGGAAAGGAATGGCGACGTTTTGGCAGTGAATGCGCACACCTGCGTTTTCTTGGCGTTGAACTCGACGAGATTGCGTTCTCCCCATTCAGAATTCAGATGCGGCTCAGCACTCCGTCAAGCTCAACAACAAGACAGCGCCTCTTCTCCTCGATATCGGTTCGCTTTGCCACAGGGCGCTCGAAATAACGCGAGTGGACTGTACATCCGCAATGCAATGAATGTTACCGAGTGATAACATGTCATTGATATGCAGAAGAAACAAAGTCGCCGATAAGACGGAACCCTGCGGCACCCCGGCATTAATCTGGAGGAAACGCGACTCACGTCCGTCACAGAGGACACGGATTCACCGTCCCTTCAGAAATCCAGCGATCCAGTCACAGAGGCGAGGAGACAGTCAATATGCCGAAAGCCTGGAAAGAAGCGATCGGTGCCAGACACGGTCAATGCCTTGGCAATGTCAAGACTGACAGCCAAAGATTCGCCGTTTTTGTCCATAGGCTTGGGAACGGGTTGAACGTTCGCCTCTTTCCAAGCCCGCGGCACAAGGCCTGGTGTGTAGGAGCGGTGGTCAACAAGATGCGTAACCTGTTGGCACGTGCTCACGAAATGAAGACACACCCTTCCCGCGAAACCAAGACAAAACCGCTAAACAAGTAAAAGGTGTACGACCACGCTCAGAGACGTAATAATAAGTTAATTCTAAATTAAAAGTTTAAGTCAAGTTTAAAAATTGTCCTTATTCGCATAACCGTATATGTCATAAAATAATCTTAACTGTTTCGGGGTAGGGCGGTTATGGCACGGCGTATAAAATAATATATTGACTAACATTAAAATTTGATAAAAACAGCCTAGATGACGTTAGAAAAAGCCAAGTATGGACTCTTTACAAGAAAACAATTTACAGAAAACAGCCAACGTACACTGGCTGTTTTTTACGAAACTCCATCCCCGATACCTCCTAACATTTTTAAATTTGGACGAAACAGCCATAAAGCAGGCTGACTTATGCAATATAGGTAAGGCAGTTTGCTTCAAAATAGGCTGCATTTTGCACCATGATGACTGTTTTTTACAAAATATTTTTTGTCAAATGGCTGCATTTGACGGTTCATATCTCCGCCGTAAGAAGAGATATCGAAATGGCTGTTTTTGCAAAAAATCCGGCATGTCGAATTTAGTATGGCTGTATTAATAACTCGATTTTCGAAAAAGTGCCACTTGGCTGCTTTCTGCAGAACTAGGTCCACTTATTTAAGGGTAAAAAAATAAAGGTAAAACTTCACGTGTGGAGAGATAGATAGATAAACACTTTATTGCACTCAAAATAGCACATTTGTAAGTAATACAAATGTTGACATAAATGTACAATTTATTCGGGCTTATTGCTAGAAGCAATCTCTTTCAGACAACCTACAGGCAGAGAAAATATGATATTTTAGTCTTGAAATGATTGTGGAAGTTCAGGGGAGGTTGGAAAGGTGAGTAAACGTGAAAAAACGCTAGGTATATTTTAAAACACACAATTTAATTTTCTCTTAGCAACCATTTCTAAATGTTTGACAACAGAATTACGTCCTTCGAGACAGCTTTTTTTGTGATGCTTGATGCTTTATTAAAAATGTTATACCTTTATTAAATAAATAAAATAATAATAAAAAAACATTCGGTCTGAGTTTAAAGTGTGGACCGAACTAGACGCTGCGGAAGACGGCTGAAACCTAAACCGAATGTTTGATTCTAATAAAGTAGTTTCGTCCAAACTTCGAAGTTATAGAAATTCATGATAAACACGCTGTATTCTAAAAATATTTATCTTGCCATTTTTATAAAAAAGAGGAAGATAGGTTCTGGCAGTACTGATGCGAAGTCGAAAATTGGCAACTGGTGTACGTACCTATAATTTGACCGCTTGAACAAGATAGTATGATTATTTACTAGAGCGTTAATCAGACAGATACATGTTGCGCTGAGTCGTCTCAAACTGTCCACACTGTCAAATGCTTTGCTCAGGTGCACTATTAGTTCTGATTTCGGGTGGCACATTTTACGCACAAGTAACCTATCTACCTCATTTTTATTATAATACTAGTGACCCGCCCCCGCTTCGCACGGGTGCAATAGGATGATGTTATTTTACATATAAACCTTCCTCTTGAACCAATCTATCCATTAAAAAAAACCGCATCAAAATCCGTTGCGTAGTTTCAAAGATTTAAGCATTCGAAGGGACATAGGGACAGAGAAAGCGACTTTGTTTTATACTATGTAGTGATCATAGCTATCTCTGCCTTTATAACTCATCGGATGATCGTACTAATAAAAAAAGGTGGTATAAAAAAGCCGTTTGTTAAACATTTTAGGGAACCCTAAATAAGCAACCGTGGTTGGGCTTGTTGTTAGCAATTCCCGCTCTTACCTCGTGACATAATTAAATAACCAGACAAACAATGTAAAATTGCGTTATGGGCTTAAATTTTCGGGAAACAATGTTTTCAGGAAAATTTCGGATAAATTTGAAAGAATCTGCACTTTTGCTTCGGCTTGCTATAAAAGTTGGGTTTGCTGTGAATAACAATAAAATAGGTATTTTATTAATACGTCCAGGGGTGGCATTCCGGCGAACATCAGTTCACATCTCGGTAAAAAGGATTAGTGACCATTCCGGCCGAATGATGAATTTTTAAGTTAAGTTGGTCCTGGCTGATGTCGATGGCTGGATATCAGTCGCTAAGCCTAGTCGAAGGCCTCAGGGGGGCTTGATAACATCTGTCAATAAGGTTTCTAACTGACCATACCCCCGTCCAACAATCTTCACTGAGCCCGCGTGTTGGAGTATAACCCTCTCCACCTCATAGTTGAGGTGAGGCCTGTGCCCGGCAACGAGACGTATATAGGCAGTTTATGTATAAAAGATTAAGACATACTTATTTGAAAGACGTGACACAGCAGAAACTCAGCAAATAAGCAAACTATCGACGACTTGCGATAAACAAAACGGCAATGCCGTGTTCAACAAAATTACATCCGATAAATTATCCAGGCGATCAGTTCAGGCGGCGCCACAATGAAACTCGCGATTTGTTGTCCTCATAAACAAAATCCTTCTTTATAGGCGATAGCGGACTTTACAAGCTGTTCCGTGAATCCCCTTTACGGAAAGTCTTTGCATACATCCCTTGGCGTTTTAATAAAAAAACGGACAAGGGCGAGTCGGACTTCTGCACGAATGGTACCATCATTGAGTAAGAATTGTTTAAAAAATATGTTTGTTGTATGGGATATTCTATGATATTACAATAAAAAATACGTAGATAAATAAATAAATAAATATCCTTGGACATTATTCCACACAGCGCCATCTAGTCCCAAGTGGGCTAATTATAGTCCGTTATTATGGATACTAGACAACGGATAAACATACTTAAATACTTTTCTTTTGTAAATGCATACTTTATATACATAGGAAACACCCAGACCAATACAAACAGACATGTTCATGCACACAAATGTTTGTACTGTGCGGGGATCGAACCCGCGACCCTTGGTGTAGTAGCCGACTTCTCAACAATTACACCAAGACGGTCGTCAAGATAAGTTATGTCAGTACTGACGCGAAGTCAAAAATTGACCCCTGGGCGTACGTACTTTTAATTTGTAAAAGATAGCATGATTATTTACTAGATCGTAAACGAGACGGATACATGTTGCGCAGTATTGTATCAAACTGTCAATGCTTTGCTCAGTTGGGCGAAGTCTTGATTTTGGGTGCCACTTTTTTAGCACAAGTAACCTATCTACGTCATTCTATTTTTAATATCATTTCGGATATTCACTTTATTTTTATTTTTTGATTTATTTTAAGAGGGAATATACAACTACACATTCAATGAAAATTGTATGGGGACTTATTTTAGTTTTTCTTGTCACAGCAGCGGAGGCTTAGTAATAAGGTTCCGTTTTTACCTTCTGGGTATGGAACCCTAAAAATCTAAATTTGCATTATGGTCTTGGGTTTAAGGATTACCTGTGGATGAATCGCTGTCTTTATCGTGGAACATTTTAAATTTCTGTTCGTTATTTAGTAGTTGTGCGTTTAGGGAAGGTTTCCTCCTTGTGGCATAACTTTCAGAGGTAGTTTGTAAGTACTTAGCCTTGATTTAAATCCACCTTACTTTGGTAGGCAAAAATCAAACGAACTTCAAGAAATAGGTTAGTAATAAGTTCAGCCTTTATAACATTTCCACATTTACATGTTTTTATTTCAACAAATTGTAAACATTTCATTATTTCTGCTGATTGAGACTCTGATTACCTAATGGCGCGGTTTGACTTCTCGTGATCGAGGCTAATTGATAAAGAACCTTTTGTTTTTGATATGAGGGTGAAATAAATTTGTTTCGCCGAATTTCACCTTCCCCGTGTAATATTACGACCCATTTAAGTAAAAGGCAAATTAGGTGATTTTGGGTCATTAACTAATCTAGATTGATGTCTAAACATTGCTTATATTTTTACTTGAAAGCCCTGTAAACGTGTAAAATGTTATTACATTTAAACGGCCTGTACCTATACGTCTCACTGCTAGGCACAGGCCTCACCTCAATTATGAGGTGGATTGAGCCATACTCCAACACGCGGGCTCAGTGCGGATTGTTGGAGGGGTGTAAGGTTTGTGGGCAACCTTAATGTCAGAAGTTATCAAACCACCCTAAGGACTCCGACTAGGCTTAACGACTGACATCTAATGCCGTCAGCCGGGACCAACTGATTAACGTGCCTTCCGAAGCACGGAGATGCCCTAAATACATATCACTAAATTTCGGTCGGGGTGGTCACCCGTCCCATTTCCGACCCGTCGTGTGTTGCTTTACAACAGCGATCGTCGCCGATCACGGTCACAACTGCGCCACGGGCACCTCCAGCCACCAAAATGTTGATAATTGTGAGTTAAATAAGAATCTAACGTTTTGTTTTCTCCTTGTTACAGAAAGCATAGATAAATCTGGAGAAGATCCTGTGGTGTCAGCTTTACGTCCATACGGAGCTCCTGATGATGACGATGGGTCTCTTAGAGAAAACGTAGACCCTTTCCAAAGATTCTTCGGAAACATCACCAAAATCAGTCATCCTACTTCCGATCTCACAACAGATGACGTGTCCTTAATAGATCACTTTTTAAACGTAGAACATAGTTACAATAATGATACTCAAAGAATGACAATGGATGATGGTGTAAATAGTGATACAAATGTTTTTAATGAAACGTTGAATGATAATGATAATGTGACGGTGACAAGACCAAGTGTTCATGAAGATGTAGTTACTAAGTTCCTAAGATTGATAGAAACACAACACTTGTTAGGAGAGAATTGTACAGCTGGTACCCATCTAAATTTGGGAGAAGGTGTTGTAGATAGATACGCACAAGAAAGGTTTAGAATAGAAGCAGACGTAGCAGTTAACAGAGCGAATATGTTAACAAGGTTATGGAAATACGCGGGTCCAACTGTGATGCACAATGAGTATTTGTTGCACGCGAGCGTTTTTTCAATGGTGGAATTTGATGATGATATATTCGCAGCGGGGAATTGCTATGACCAATACCAGTATAAAGATTACCAGTTATTTTGCCCTTTTGCATACCGGTTACCGGAAGGGCCGATATTGGCGAAGGACTTGGCGGTGGAATACAAATATTTGAGCAACACTTCAGAGTGGTTCTACATTGCCCGCAAGAACGCCGAAAGGGTTATTCGTAACCACAACCAATTTAGAAGGGGTAAGTTTTGTTTATAGTGCTTTTCTTACCTTTTAACGAGTTTTCTTTTGATGAAGATTTCTCTTAATAATGAACCTTGTATCATGGCTCTGAGCCCTGGGTGTTTTTTGCAAGAACTTAAGTCTTGTTTTTTTTTTAAGAGCTTTCTCAGCCATTCACTGTCTTTTTGTGCCGTGCTCTATAGTTGATTAGTAATTAGTTCCCTGTCAGTAATAAATCAGCCATTAGTACCGGTTTATTGTTGTGAACAGATATTGAATAAATCAGTTCCTAACAGCGAATGCGACTAAGTAAAATGTCAAGGGTTCAGTCCGTCTCTAGGTCAATTTGCAGAAGAGCTTTACTAAATTGAATCACTTGTCTAGTCTATTTGCAAGTCGGTGAACAACCGTATTTATTTTTGTTTATGGCTAGAAAAGCGGCTTGTGAGAGTTGTTAGTAAGTTTGAAGTTAATGTATAAACTACAAACTTTAGAAGTGGATTTAGCAGCGCTGAATACTTTTTGCTTAATTTGATGAATTAATTAAAACATGTTTCTAACAGCAGAATATTATTGATGCAAAATATGATAATATTAATTTTACTAACCGATTTCAGCTACAGCGAACACTTAAATTCATTACTAGTTCATTCATGTGCTCCAATATTGTTTACGTGGCCAATTAGATAACATGTTCGTGAACACTGTGAACATGTTAGAGCATCACAGCATCACTGAAAAAATTAAAATTTATAGCTTTTCACGGCTTTGACCTCGTGGAATTCGGTTATTATCGCCCGCCCTTCGTAGCGAACTTATTTCAACCCCCTATTTTTCACAATAAAACAATCCTATATACTTTCGCAAGATTATCTCTATCTGTGTACCGAATTTCATTTAAATTGGTTTCGTAGTTTAGGTGTAAAATATAAAACACACACAGTTACTTTCACATGAATAATATTAGTGGCATGCGACAAACGTGGCCAGCCCAGTTCCACTTCAGCTGAGCAATTTTTTGTGTTACGTCGGTGATGCCGGTTCTGGAACGCAGTTCGCTATTACGAATGTGGTCTGCGAGTTTCACGCCCAACATACTGCGTTCCATAGCTCTCTGACAAACTTCGAGGGCGGACCTCTGGCGACACGTCAAGGACCAAGTTTGAGCGCCATACGTGAGAACGGGAAGGATGCACATGTCCATGAGCCTGCGCCTTAAAGAAATTGTTGCATTGCTCTTCAAAAGATGTTCAAAAGAAGTTTAGTTATAATCATGTAAATAAATTAATAATTCCATATAATATCCGTGACGGAGTTAACTTCAACATCTTACTGGCATCGCTCATACCCTGATTTGGCAGCATTGATTTTTCATGCTAATTCCTATGCTTTATTATTGAGCATGTGTAGAGGAGTTCTCGTATGGTAGTAGCTTATTTTAAAGGTGGAATACCTGGCTTAAGTATCTATGATATAAATATGGTCCTCTGGTAGGTAAAGGCCTTATCATTTAAAACTAATTCAAAATTCAAATTCAATATACTATCTATCCAACTCTAGACGCAGTACCTCCTACCACCCACGTCGGAAGGTTGTTACTACTGAAGAGACCTTTTTTTTGGCAAGAAACTGAGTAGTATCTCCTTATAAAGTATTCTGAATAGTAAGAATCTGTCTCTCTAGTAAGTTACTAAAAGTAACTACCGCTAAATAGAATTCAATCCTCAACCGGGCAATGTTTTCAAAAAAAAACGAAATCCCACTCTATTCTTCCTGATATTTCAATTTCGGAATTTCGTGATCCTTCTTTTTTTGTACAAACCAGTAACAACTACTACATGTAGTTTATGTAAAGTGGCCATCCATATTGTGTCGGGTTCTGTTTGATAGTTTGTTCAAAAACTGCGTGTTTGTAACAATCTCTTTGCAATACCCCTGTGCAAACGGATCCCAGTGGCAAAATATTTCGCTTCAGATTGCTATTTTTTGTTACAGTCGAAACATCGAAAATTCCTATTGAAATAGGAGTTAAAGTAAAAATTGCTGATTTTTTGCACTATCCGTATACCTATTATCCTTATTATTTTTACTATATTTTTTTTTTGTAATTGGCTTGGCAAAATGTGGGTTTCTCAATATTCCGTTCACCATGACTGCAACAATCAGTGTGCTTCTGACTAGCCACCATCTGACCATTAGGGATATGTTCGTGAGATTATGTTCTTATCCTCGTTTACAATAGCCCACCTAGACTTTTTATGATATTGTATTACCTTTTGACCATTTTGCACAAGTTATCATGAATGTTAAACCTAGAAATGTATTTAGTTTACTAAAAATAAAAGTAACTTCTTATATGGGGCTACTAATCCAAAATGTATTACTTTTTCTCAACATTCAAATTCATAAAAGCTAAGTGTTGATATGTACATACAAAGGCGCTTACGTCTACCTTTACAAAACCATTGCAAAATAGATCTTATGTCAGCAGCATAAGGTGCCCTATGTGAAGGTTAATGTGAGCGCCTCTGTACGAAAAAAAAAACATAATAAATTACGGTAGCAAATCACGTAAGATTCTTCATTACAAATCGGCAATTTAAAACTTAACCCTAATTTAAAATCCGGCATAAAGTCTCCATTTACAATCAACCCTACCCGGCAGATGACCCGACACACACTTACCCTAGTTGTATGAAACCTCCTTCCTTAAACCTCTAAATCAAGAAATAAACAGGTCATACATATCATTGCTTTCCACGAAGATGTTGTTACAAGTTAAATATGTTATCTAAACGACATCCACACCTTGTCGACTGGTTTTTTGTTTGCTTTCCACCGCAATGTGGTTTGTTCTTTGTTATTTTAACTGACTGTTGACACGCGAGCATATAATGGAGTTAACGAAGTGTCGTTTGTTTTAAAACAATTGTTTTTATCTGAGTCGTAATTTTTTTGAAGCTTTGTACTGTGTTAAGCATTTTGAAGGGGTTGAAAAAGGTTTTCAGGTCGGTCAAGCGTTAATAATAACTCTGGTGTTATGTAGGCTACTTTTTTTTGGACAGTTCACGAGTTTTTTTGCCACCGACATTGTAAAAATAAATGTTAAAAGCAACTGCGTTCATACGTCTCACTGCTGCGCACAGGCCTCACCTCAACTATGAGGCGCGTAGGATACACTCCTACACGCAGGCTCTTTGCAGATTTTGGAAGGTATGTAAGGTTATCGATAAAACTTGCTATCAAATTTTCTCAACCTGGCCTAAGGTCTTCGACCAGGCTTATATCATACACCTTCGACCGGCACCACATGCTTAACGTTGTCTGTAACGGGGTGTAACTGTCACAGAAATGGGATTAGTGGCCAAAAAATCCATTTCCCACTATCACAAGTGAGCCACGCGTAAATATAGACCTCACTAAAATTTTTTACAAGGTTTTGCGGTGTATTCATTGAAGAGATCAAAAATTCGGTAAAAACCCGAAAAATCTAAACAAAAACCTGACTTTGCTTACTGGGTCACCTGGAGGAAAGGAGTAAGAAAACCTGTGTATGTGCCGATCTGCCTTATATCTTTATATAGTCATAATGTTACGATATAAAGTTTCGACCCATTAAAGGGTTAAGTAGTGAATAGCCAAATAATTAATTACGTAGTTTTTCAGTTAACTTAAGTCGTTACTAACGACTTAAGTTAACTGAAAATGAAATTTAGTTGCTAGTCTGGGTTTGAATTCTAGGTCAGACTCCGTTTACCTACTCCTAATAATTAATGACCACTAGTTCAAATATCAACTAAAGTCGTACTTAATTTTAAGCAAAATAGTAAAAAATATAATTTTCATTAAGCATACAAATATTTCATGATTGTACATTCAATTGAGAAGTATTTAGAAACCAAACTTAACAACAAGAATAGAGAGGCTTATTAATTAGCCCCTTGTAGTAACCTTCAGGCGGGTTGTAGGAAAAGGCACGCAGGGCAAAATATTCAATAAATATTAAATGTATCATGTTATCTTTCATTATGGAATGAAATAACCTAGGCTCACAACTACACTATGAACAGAACATTCAGTAGCCCACACTTCACTGGGCAATTTTTTTAAAACTCATGCCCTTATCCATTGCTTGTGTTTTTTGTTGGCATGTTACAGAGACACAAAAAAACACAAAGTAAGGGTCCTGGCCAGATTTGCATTGAGTACAACACGGGTTTCATGACAAAGTGTTATTGGGTCAAGCACGCTCATTTTAATTTCAGACACACATAAACGGCTTATAAACGTCCCACTGTTGAGCACAGGCCTCGCTTCAACTAGCAGGTGGCGCCAGCCATACTCCAACGCTCGGGCTCAGTGCTGATTGTTGGAGGGGTGTTAGGACAGTGAGAAACCCTTATGTCAGATGTTATCAAGCCGTCCTGAGGCCTCTAACTGCTTAAAGTGCCTTTCAAGACGCCCGTAAGCACATTACAAAATACTGGTTGGAATGGTCACCCATCCCATTTCCGACCAGGCGTGTGTTGCTGTACAACAGCGATCGTCACCGATCCAATGTCACAACTGCGTCACGGGTACCAACTCGCCTTTTAATTTCCTTTTTTAAATAGAAGTTTATTTGCAAGATTTAAATGTCATCCCTAAATTTCAATCAGGTTTCCGGAAAGGTCATAGCACAGAAACTGCTTTGATGCGGGTTACCGATGACCTTATGGATGCCTCGGACAATGGGTTTAGCAGTATCATGGTACTATTGGATTTTTCACGAGCCTTTGACTGTCTCACGCATGATTTACTGTTGGCCAAACTCGCAAGCTATGGTTTCTCAGATGATACATGTATGTGGTTTGAGACATTTCTGTCAAATAGAAAACAGATTGTGGTTACAGAGGGTCCTGATGGCTCAAAAAAATATTCTAAGACTGGTGACATCACAAGGGGGGTACCACAGGGTTCAATTCTGAGTCCCATTCTTTTTACAATTTTCACGGCAGATCTACCATCGCACATAGACACATGTAAATCGCATTTATACGCAGACGACACTCAGATTTACCATTCATTTAAAACTAAAGATATGGATGAGGCAGTTAGAAAAATCAACCACGATCTGCACAAGATACATGTGTGGGCAAAAAATAATTCTTTGGTCTTGAATCCTACAAAGTCAAAAATGTTGGTGATTGGAACCGCGTTGCAAATAAAACGAATCGTCGATGGTAACGTAGAATTAAAGATTGATGGAACAAGAATAGAACAGGTCTCACACGCTAGAAATCTGGGTTTAATAATGGACAGTGAGCAAAAATATGATATTCATGTCCACGAAAAAATAAGGAATGCATTCTTTAAGTTGAAAACACTTTACAAGATAAAACCATTTATTAAAGAAGAGCTTCGAATAAAACTGGTTGACTTGCTGGTTTTATCTCCATTCAATTATTGCGATTCTGTTTATGGTCCCAGATTGAGCACAAGTACCGAAAATGCAATTCAAAGAGTGCAAAATGCATGTCTTAGGTTCTGTTACCAAATACCAAAAAGAGCACATGTGACCCCTTATTTGAATAGTAAGGGGATCCTTAATATGAGCGCTAGGCGCGAACTACACTTTGCCTGCCTAACGCATAGAATAATTTGGACCAAAAACCCAGATTATTTGTTTGAGAAACTAGCATGGAAAAAAGATCTGAAGAGAGCCAACCTCCGTTCTGTGTCTCTTAACATGCTGGAAATCCCTATGCACAATTCCACACGTTATAGGGGATGCTTCAAATTTAGTGCTGCCAAAATATGGAATGACCTACCCCCTCCGCTAAGGTGTAAGATGTCGGAATATACCTTCAAAAATAAATACAAAGCGGCGTTAATTTGCAGGCAAAAGTCTACTGAAAATTGGAAGCACACCTACAAAAAAAATATAGGCCTTAAATCATTCTTCGTTCATTTGTAACTGTCACATAATGCACACACACACACACACACACACAAACACACACATACACGCACATATACACACTTACATCTACACACCCACAACAACACAAATTGCTTGCACCCTCACCTCCATATCATATTTTTTGTTTGTATACCTTTCCGTTGAGAACGTAAATTTGTTATTTTTTAAGTTTTTATTTTTTTATTTCTTGTTTATTTAACATACATGCTAGATGTCAGCCAGCGAGTACTTTCTAGCTCTCACACAAGAACTCGTAGAGCAGGTCAGGGCTGAAAACCAGCGCTACCCGGAATCTATACTTCCGCGGCAGCATATGCTGAGCCCTTTCACCTTTTGTCCAATTTTGTATTTTATTTTTTTAATGTTTTATAGATTTCATAAGAACCTGTATCGGACAATAAATTTATTTTCTTTCTTTCTTTCTTTCTTTCTTTCTTTTTTTATGAAATAAAAACATCCATCTCTCGCCTGATCTCCAATTGAATTCCTCCTCTAACCCCTCATTCGCACCTGCTTATAAAGTACACGTCTTGTCCACCCTCCCCCTTTCCCTCCACAACCTTCGCCTTGTTTCGACCGTTATTGGGCGTTACGTTATTGCGACGGGTCCCAGCTGACGCCTCAACCCGTTTTAACGGTTTCTTTCAATTGTTTTGTATTGCAATGTTCATGTTGACAAAGGTTCCGTGATAATAAGTTAGAGAAGTTGTTATGCTGTTGTTATGTTGAATTTGTTGAAAAAGTTTTCAATAAAATTCGTGATATAAATAGGTGAGGAGGAAGAGGAAAAGAGAAGGGAGACGAAATGAGGTACTCGTAGTTAAAACACTTAATAAAAACGTTTTTATTATTATAAATGTAAATAATCTGCCTCATAGGCATCATATGGCGACCGACGGAGTCCCGGACGACGTTCCGTGGGCAGGCCCTCCACAAGGTGGACCGACGATCTGCTCAAGGTCGCGGGAAGCCGCTGGACGCAGACAGCACAGGACCGATCGTCGTGGAGATCCTTGGGGGAGGCCTATGTTCAGCAGCGGGCGTCGTTTGGCTGACATGATGATGATGATGATGATGTCTTAAATAAATCTGACGCTACCACCGGATCGGAAAGTTGTTTCTGTACTGAGAAGAACCGGCAAGAAACTCAGCAGTTACTCTTTTTAACTGTTTCTCTTTTTTACAGTAGTTGTTAGTATATTACAACATAAACTTAGAACAAGATAGCATAATTCATAATTTTGAAAAGAATTACACTTTTAAATAAGTACATCGATGAGAAGCTATATAAAATAAAACAAACATTATTAGTGTCTTAATTTTTAATTTTAGTGAATCGCTTGTTCAGCGAAAGCGCTTGAAATTTGTATAGGTACGTTAAAGCCAATGCCATTTAGTATTTATGAAAATTTTAATGCAGACACCTCCCACAGTAAAATATGGAGTTAAAATTTGTTGAAAGTTATCGAATCGTACGATAACTTGTTTGTGAATCCCCCTCCAGAACGGATTAACATTTTCCTCTAATCCCACAAGCTCGCGTCAAAAACAAAAAAAAAGCCGCAGAAATTGAAACAAATCCCCCTCCCCCACTTTATTAGCAGCACCTGTGCGGAACGACATCCTCATTTATTAATTCTCGCAAGCTGCGCTCCGATACCGGAGACAAAATACCTTTTCTAACCGATGGCCGTAATTTTTATTAATCGTGGTATACCTACCGGTGGATTACTTGGATTACTTACTTTTACGACTGGTTTTATAACCTGCCAAAGCTAGTAGACAGTTTGATTATATTTTTGGGAATGTATCTTCTTCATCAGCTTTGCAAATATTATGGATATTTTTAAATTGGGGAATGAATTTTACGTCGAGGTTTTCCCGATGAGCCATAGCTTGGTTTATCTAAAGGAGTTTGAAAAGGTATTTACTGCCTTCGCAACCCGAAAGTATGCCTGTACAGTGTGTTACACGTTTTCTTGCTGTGCTAACCACTTGCTTGCCTAAAAATATGCTTTCAAATTAGGCTATTTGTGCCAGGAAGCAGTGCGAGTAAGAAAGTTGGTTTTGTCACACAAATTCAGCTGCGTTAAGCTAGATAGACTATAATACATTAGCAAAAAGGACTCAATTTCATTCTGATTATAGCAATACCCACACAAAAATTTGAGGGTAATGATCATCCTAACAGAGTAGACGGAAGGATTTTGTTACGTAATATTAATCGCTTGAATGAATGACATCCGACACCCGAGTGAATGACAACGTGCACAGTGGTTTCATGGGTGGTGCGATTCTTGTCACTCCACCGCATCGAGCCTTCTTTTTGGCATTTCAATTTTGCCAACGATCAAAAAGTCTCACCAGGTTTTCCGTCTCCAAAATATCTATATTATATTCACCAAAACTGGTACAGTCGTCCGGTTGAAGTGTCGATCTCAATTGATATTGATTGATAACGGTTGGTTGGACTCACGTCAGTAGAAATTGGGGTAGTTTTATATTATGGTCTACAGAAGTTTAGTTCCTTCCATTTTTGCTTATCAATGATTCCTAAACCAATAACAAAGTATCTATTGAATAACGCATGCTTTACGGAAACAGGCTACGAGTATTCCATTTGGTAGATTGGAACGCCGTGACATCGCTTCGATGTTACCAATTACTATGATTGAAGAAATAACCTTTTCTAAACAATATTAAATAACCTTTTCAGCCCTATTCAAAGAACTTCATGTTGTGCAAATTATCATCACGACTTCACGACATATCCCTCATGGGTTAGTCAGAGGCACTCTGATTGTTGCCGTCATGGTGAACGGAACATTCAGAAGCCCACATTTCGCCGAGGGAATTTGAAACCAATGTGGTAAAGGGGCAAGCCTGCCGCCACTATCCGGGTTGCTTGGGTTTTACATCGGTGTTTTCCAGTACCGGAGAGTTAGCGGCAAATTGAATAATGAACACAAAGTTTAGGTGTGTTTCTGCCAGATTTGATCTCAGGACTACCGGGTTCCGAACCAGAGTGTTTAACCACTGGGCTACGACACTCATGTAGTGTAGTTTGATAGGAATAGAAAAAGCTCGAAAAGGTCAAGGAGCTTTAAAGCATAGCAACATAATATTCCTTAATTTGAAGATATGTGACATGGGCAGGGCAAAGCGTAGAAAATTGATGTGAATGAAGGTCATTTGAAGGCAAACGGAACGTAGAGTGGCCGCACGCAACGTTAACGATGTATTTTTATTAATTAAGTACTTAGCACAAAATAAGTCAATTAACACAAATTCAGAATAAGTATAGTGCTATAGTAAGTAGTTTAGGTGCGCCCCACCCACGAGTTACTTAAACACAGAAATGGTTTACCATCTAGCACTATACTTTTTCTGAATTTGTGTTATTCTCATGTATAAGCATTATTATTGTGAACTTACATTAAAATCCGTTCACTTTCAAACACAAACTTTCGATTTTTTAATATAAAATAGGATTATTATTTTGATATTTATGGTAACAAAATATAATTTTCCATTGTATTGGTAATGATACAGACTTGTGGGCTTCTAGCCGAAACAATAACTATCTATCTCTGTTACTCACTATCGCAAACTATCTTAGTATGGAAGCGGAAAAAGTTACCTTTAAACTTGTGGCTGCAGAATATTTTAATGCAACAATGCAATGTTTTTAACTTAAGACTTCAGTTAACAAACTAGGGCGGGCTTTCCTTAGCTATCGTTTACTTCTGCACTTAGCCGTGAAGAAATTTCTATGTACGATTTACACCAGCATACTTTGTCGGATAATTTTGTTTCTTTTCGCTGTTAGTGATAATACCGTCTAATTTTAAAATCTACATCACCGTTATCATTGTCCACCAACCAACCATTAAAGAAGTTTTTTTAATTGCTAATCATATCCTATTTCCTTTTATTCCAACCCAGGGGAACTGGTTTTTGATTTATAATTCGAGGTACCGGTTTTTAGAATAATAGCAGACTAATGTTTTAAGAGTCGAATCGGCCCACCAACATAGAGCATGCTTGCTTACCTTAAACATAAACATAAACGGACTATATACGTCCCACTGCTGGGCACAGGCCTCACCTCAACTATGAGGTAGAGGTGGTTGCTTATGTTCACGCAGTACCGTGGTTTAGTACTGAATCCATGAACAACATTATAACCTCTTTTGGCCAAATTCCACAAATCTAAAACCAAGAAAATCGGTCTGACAGTGCTCCAGTTATAAGTGTTGTAACAACCCGACTTCGTTTTATATTAAGATTTAAACTACTCGCATGCAATCCTGGCTTAGCCATTTAAATCGACCTCTAACCGTAGAATAGCCATAAATAAGAGTTACGTGGTCCGTGTGTTAGCTGGTGCGCGGGTAATTTTCTTCCAATTATCTTCTAGAACGCTTCCGAGGTTCCGATTTATGGACGGGGCTGTTCCGATGGTGGCAACAGTATCAATTGATGTCTAGCAATTTATTTTATGGGAATTGATGGAACCACTTGTTTCAAATGCTCACACATTTTTATGGGACAGATTTTTTCGTGTTAACACAGATTTAGAGCTCCATAAAGCAATTTTGCTACAGTGGAAAATCTCGCCAGAACATCTACTTTGTGCTCATTTTACAGCTTGTAGCTAAATCTCCGGTGGTGGTATATAAGTATTAAAAAGCCAAGCAACTATGATAATGATGGTATGCATACATCTTAGTATGAAGGATTGAATTTGAGTTAAATGTGGGCTTCTTAATGACAAAAAAACGTTTATATTTTGAACAGTTACCTGGAAAATGTTTTGAAACTGGCATTTGTTTTTGTATTATTCACAAAAGTTACTCACTTAAATAATATTTACCATCACGTTCCACTTCTCATTTAATTTCTTAAAGAGCAGTTACAACTGCCAAGTTTTCACTAAATAATAATAAAAAGACTGCACTTTTTTATGTAAAATGTTATGTTTGGGATAACTTTCATCAAGATTATTAAGATAGTTACAACAAACCCAGTGAACCTTATATTTTAGGCGTCAAAGAAATCACTTTAAGTCCGAATAGAAGTAAAATGTGAATAACGTAAATTCTACTATGTCTGTACATACCTTTTACATGTTTTGAGTTTCCGATCCAAAGATAGCCAGTCCTCCGAGGACTGGGCTGTCTGAAGCCAGTTTATACAAATATATCATTATAAAAATATATCTTTCTCTCAACAGGTTACAACACGTACACATTCAACGACACAGCGCACACCGAGCGTGAGTTTGACGAGATTCTCTCTGTGACGTACGAGGACGGCAAGTGGTCCAAGCCGTACTACGACTGCGGTGGCGGCAACATCTGGATGCTGACTTACACTGTGCCCTTCTTCGGGTACAGCAATGGCACCTACTTCTTCAAGTGAGTTTTTATTTTGGTCTAAATTAACCCTTATGTTGTTCTTGTTTAGGTTTATCAGTAGCCGTTTATACGGCTGACTTTATAGTCAGCGTAGCAGGTCCCACCACTTTTTAGAGATGATCCTATGCGAGCGCATTGCACTTGTTTAAGGGGAACCTTTTTTTTATTTTTTGACGCGGAGAATGCATTTATGCATTTTCCCGATCCCAGGGTAGGAGAGCGGGGAGTGTGGGACTCACCTAACCCAATAGGAAAGGGAACACCCACTAAACTCGGCGGAGCCCATCTTCTGCGCATTACCAGATGTCCCCGATTACCACCGCGAGGGACTCTACCGGCGGATCCCTGGCGCGCTATGCCGGCTACCCAGCTCAACTCGCGGGAAATTATACCTCCCTTCTTACACCCGCCGGTGTTAACGGCAGTGCGTGACCCCCCACACCGCCGCCATCCACGGAGTCACCTGTGCAATGGAGGCATACGGTCCCCACCGTGTGCATTCCTAGCGACCCCGGGGCCCCCCTTTGGTCGCCTCTTACGACACGAACCTTGGCAGTATTCTAATGCCCCATAACACAGGGCAAGGCATAAGGTGAACCTGCCCCCCGTGTTAACACAGATCATAAAAGCACAATGGCGTTTTACGGTTCTGAATGTAATTGGATGACCTGATTAAGGTAGCAGGATTTAGGTGGATGTAGGCCATTCTATGGCCAGCCGCTTTGGAACCTTATTGGAAGTATTGGGGCTAAAAATGCTGATCTGAGAATATTGATGGATGTCAGGATGGATGTCCACACTATTTAAAGTAATGGAATTATCAGTAGTAGGTAGAATAGATAGAAATCAGTAACGTTAAAGTACAAACTTACGATGTAAAATTATTGCAAGAACGAATCATGAGTTTTATGCAAAAAAATAACATGGGAACCGTTTTTCCTTTTCAAGTTTGTTTATGAGGAACCAATCAGGGTCTGTTGTAATGAAACACTGCGATGTCACTAATAGCGCCATAGATATCAGTTGCTATTTTTGTTATGAGTGACTAATAACAAGGGTAAAGTCCCCAGTAGTCAGCCTTTTAACGAAAGTTCTGAGTTTGCACTGCTCTCATCGGTTTAAAGATCTTTATTGGCTCATTAAGACAAAAAATATGTCGCTTACATGAGTACAATACAAACTACATAATTGATTATTTAAAATTACATTATTTACAATTCATAGGCTATAAAAAAAAATGTTAGTATCAAATAGTATTAGTTCATCATATTATTATTATACATTATATTCATTAAAAAGTAATAATTTCATTCATTAATCATTATTAATGTACATTAAAAAAATTTTTCGTCATAAAAAACTATTAATAAATTGAAACAAGTGCGTGCAAGGTAGATTGCAATAATAGTCTCGCGACCGGTAACCGAAAGATGCGAGTTCGCTACGTTCAACTTGGGTTGTGGTCCAAGTCAAAAATTAAAATTACAAGCGTTTTCACCAAAAACTCACTTATCATAGTCATCATTCACAACGTGCTCCAATAATCGTTTTTTGAATATGTTGAGCGAACTAGCACCTCTTACAAATTCAGGAAGTTTATTGTATAATTGCGCACCTACAAATGTTATTGAATTTTTGCCGTAATTTGTTCTAATGTTTGGCAACATGAGTTGGTTCGCACGCCGTGACGAGTACTTGTGCGTTGCACCCTTTGTCGTGAATGTTATTTGTGAGTGTACTTTATTACGAGTTATTTTATAAATGAGTATGCATGTTTTATATATGTATAGTTGGTTGATATTTAATAATTTAGTTTCTCTGTAGATGCGCTCGGTAGGTGTTAAAAAGTCATAATGGTACAGAATTTTGATAATTTTGTTTTGTAATGTTTGTAGTTTGTTCTCATTTCATAAGGAAATTACTAATTTAGTGAAATGATGTTTTATGCCACTAATCATTTATTAAACTTCGATTATCTTCAAGTGCAACACAACATAATTACTCGAACTCTGAGATAATTACGAAATAACAAAAAATGGCACTTTTCCCCAGTAGTCAGCCCCACGGAACCTTAAGTCAGCCTTTGGCTCCCCAGTACTCAGCCGCTACGTTGGCTGCTTATATTTAGGTTCTAAAACTCTAAAAAAAGGGGTAAAATAAATTGAATTTGTTGCTTGTTGACTTGTGACCTAGATTTGCCCAGTTTGAGGAGGTCTGCTTCTTCTACCGCTTGTAAAACGGGTTTTTCCGGAAGACTCAGGGTTTTCATCTTTATACTTGAGCGGCCCCTTGAGACATTTTTAACTGTAAATTTAACACTGCTAGTAATTTGAATAATAAATCCCCGACAATTACTGACCCTACAAAACTAAAACAGGGGGCTGAGCTCTAGACCTTAGGCACCAAAACCCCAAAACCCCAGTAGTCAGCCGCATCAAAAGTTGTACAGAGACGCGTCCATCAACTTTTACATAGGGGCACCTTATGCCGCTGACATAAGACCTATTTTGCAACGGTTTTGTAAAGGTTGATGTCAGTGCCTCTGTCCAATATAGCGGCTGACTACTGGGTTTTTTTCATATTTTAGTTCTACGACCAGGCTTTAAATAATCTGTTTAAAAATAACGAATCGAATGGTGTACATATCACCCAGAAACAAAAAAACAACTCAAATCCAGAAGTCAGCCACCCCCGGCTGAGTACTGGCGTTTCTAGCGAAAATCCTGTACCCAATAGTCAGCCGTCTCAAAAACTGTGTTCTCTTAGGATAAACATCAGTTATCGTACAAAAGTATGCTCTTATTACATTAAATAAGATAAGCTGACAAAAATACTTCAGTCAAAATTTCAGATAAAGCAGCTGATCGCTAATATCCAAGCAACGAAAAGTTAGAAAAAAAATGGCGGACATCGAACAAAACGGTCTATCCGTCGTTGGCACTGCTATGAACGTGTTTCTTTCTCTCTCTGTGGTGACTGCAGCACGCACCAGTCACGAGCTGTTTCGACCAATAAAGAGTCAAGGAATGATTTAACCACCATGTTATTGGTCGTTGTAAAATATTGCGCTAATCGTGGCGTATAAAAGACCAAAAAGGCTGACCTTAGGTGCCTGGCTGACTACTGGCGACTTTACCCAATGTTATTAATGACTTAGTTACTACCAAGCTCTCTTTTATTGCAACGTTCTAGAATACCGTCTTGAATCATTAAACAGGATAAGTGAAAAATACATTCACTTACAAACAGTTTCATTCTTACTTACCTGGATTTAAGACAACTGTTTCCCAGATATTTTAAATTCTTAACTGAACGAATCGCCGTTGAACGCCATTGTACTGCAAAGCTTTTTTATCCAAAGCTTTTAGAGAACAAAACAGTGCCTTCAGTAACACTTTACCTACTGCTGACTCTACGCTAGGAATAATCTTTTCAATGTTAATTAAGTTAAGAAGACCTTTTTAGAGCCAAATTAAATGAGAACCAAATAAAAACAAACTGGTGAAACAAATACTAAAAGCTACTTATTCCTTTGTTGTTTTTATCTAAAGAAAATTTAAATACGGGTTACTTCTCGGTACTTGGTATGGTAGTAAACTTATTTGTTAACGTTTGTCAGCCTTATTTATCAAAATATGGCCAGCTATGGTATTCCGGTGGGCGCCAAAACTCACTTCGCTCGTGGTGAGTTAACTTTAAAATTCAATTTCTATGGGGTGTAACTGTAGTCGTTTGAGAGAAAAGAACTAAGCCAAATAACATTTTTTAATTATTTGCATACAAATTGCGAGATAATACTAATTCAGAGTGAAGCGTATTGATGATTGAAGTAAGCGTGAAGCACCGCGATGTGAGTGATGTCCGCCGGAATGCAATCCCTGTTCATACAGTGGTATTTTGTAACAAATAGTATCTAATATTCTTATAGAGATTCTTTTAGTTGCCCAAATAAAATAAACTGATAGGTAAGGACTTTTTTGAAACTTTGACTAAAGGACTGGTGTGACTTAACCTCCTATGATATTTTTTGTTTTGCTTTTACAAATACATTGTACGGATAACATAAGCCGTCAATGTTCTGTTGAAACTTTAGCAACACACTGGTTGAAAACATTACATAACCTTTAATAACAAAATACAGAATTTATGACATTGGTTTTATCGCTTTGAAGGAATCTCTTCTCCACAACTCTTTCTCAATCTCTTTTTTAGGGAAATTTCACAATATCTGATTTCCATTTTCTTTCTTTTCCACCAAATAAAATACGTATTTAAATTTTATTACAGACACTTATTATTTTGTTACAAAAGTAATCAATAGATAGATAGATTTTCTTTATTGTATATATAATAATATATGTAATATATGTATATAAAGATTTTTATTATTTATTTTATTATTGCACAAAAATATTACAGTTGTATGAGAACCATGTACAATTTTTTTATCCATTCAAGTTTATACGATAAAAAGACATCTAAGTGAAAGTCAAACCATAAAGTTTACTACAGACTTAACAAACTGCCAGACACCATTGGACAGATTTAGCCAAAATACTTCTACCTAATTTAGCAAAACTTTCCAAACCAAAACGAACTTAGTGCGGCAATAAAGATAATAGGCGCTTTCACTGTCACCGAAACTGTCCGAATGGCTGTAATTTTAATGCACGACCTAAAATGGAGAGAAAATAGATGTCACTAGACCTCGCAGAAGTCATTTCATGAACAATTTATTAACAAAGACAGATGTAGAGTTATCTGTTCACCGAACTTGTTGTAATGGGAGTTTCTGGACGCTTTAAATGTCAAGAACTTGAGATCTGTTACGTTGACTTTATGACGTTTTGTCGTCTCTTTGTGCAACTTTATCTCTATATATAAAAATGGATTGCTGTTCTTTAGTCTCGCTAAAACTCGGGAATGGCTAGACCGATTTGGTTAATTTTGGTTTTGAATTATTTGTAATGGTCGAGGGAAGGTTTAAAAGGTGAGTGAACATGAGAAAATGCTGGGAATATTGTGGAAACAACAATTTTAGTTCCTCTTAGCAACTGTTCCTACCAGTCACGTGGCACTGAATTTTTGACAACAGAACGAAGTCTGTTGGAACAGCTAGTTGAGAATAAAGAACACATAAGTTCCCCTTGATCAATGTCGCAGTGTCGGTGATGTTTATCAATTTATTAACGCATACACTACACGTTGTTATGAAATAAATAAAACGTAGGTACCTACTTTCCCCCTTATTCATAAAAAACTTATACAGCTCTTTAACAACACTTTGACTTATGTATCGCTTTGTCTCTTTCATTCTTGTTGCTGCTGCCATTTGCGAGTAAGTGACACAACACGTCAATTGCATAAACTATGCCTTAGCGTTGCGTTCGTTTTCATGAATAAGGGGGTCTGTGTTTATCGTAAAATTTGCGGTTAACTCTCCGGTGATGGAAAACACCGTTAAGAAACTTAAGAAACCCGGATAACGGCGGTAGGCTCGCCCACGTTGGGTTCAAATTCCTTCGGCAAAATGTGGGCTTCTGAATATTCCGTTCACCATGACGGCAACAATCAGTGTGCCTCTGACTAACCCATTATGGATATGGTCGTGAGGGTATGTTATATTATACATTTTTCATTACTCATACTCTGAAAGTAGGTCATTACTGACCTGAGAAGCGGGCTGAAAGTAATACTTTTCATCCATAGGGAGAATCACTTTCAACTGACAGCTGTCATATCTACTATATAAAAATAAGTCGGGTTTTCCTTCCTGACGCTATAACTCCAGAACGCACTAACCGATTTCCACGGTTTTGCATTCGTTGGAAAGGTCTCGGGCTCCGTGAGGTTTATAGCAAAGAAAATTCAGGAAAATTTCAACAGAAAAGAGGGAAAATCTTTTTTAAGTCCACGCGGACGAAGTCGCGGGTGGAGGCTAGTTATTTAAAAAAAACTAGTTCTTTTTCACTTAACTGTTGAACCATGTTCCAACTTTCCATACAGCCACGATGTAAAATTGAAATAACTTAAAGTTAAGTATTGATTAGAGAATATACATTTTTTAAATAACTTAATTTAATTAAGTTTCAACATTCATAACATAACATAATTTAAAACACATTCTTTAAAATAACTTAGCTTTGAGCAAAATATTTACCATTTTTCCAATGATGAAAATAAAAAATAATGGCTGAATAGCCGGCCGGCCACAGAAAAATAAAGACTAGGTTAAAGACTTATTTAGTCCCTCGAACTATTGGCGCCCTCACTTCGTTCCAGGCGCCAAACCCCGTCTCGGGGCTAAATAAGTTACTTTCACCCCTAGGATAACAATGTACTATTAATGTATAATTTGATGACCCATTACATCCCTGGTTGTCGTTGTGATGAGGCCAATCCTTGACACAGAACCCTGATGATGGCAAATGGTTCGAATAGATCTGTCTCCTCTCATCGTTCATCACAGCGAAGGCGGCCTATTTTAGGCGTAACCACTGGTTATTTATGACTCTGTCTGGATGTCCAGAGCATGCTAATTTACACGCTTACAGTGTGGTTTCATCACTGTGATCCGTAATGTCAGATTCGTCCAAAAAAGGTTATAGTTTAGTTATAATTAAACTTAAACATTTTCGGTCTCATCCATACTTGAGTTACATTATCAGCAACAAATACTAAAGAAATGGTCATCTGAACCATTTTTGTCATAAACATTTTGTAATAAACAAACTAACAAGTTTTTGCTAGAAGAATTTTCAGTAAAGTAAGTTTGGCACTACAAAACGGAAGACAAACACTGGCAAGCACACTCTTACCCAGTGAAATGTGCTTTCAAAATGCTTAAGAGTGAACTTAAACAGCAGCGTTAAGAATCAATAAGAATCGTTTAAATGCATAAGTTAACTGCAAAATGAAGGCTTATTTGTTCACAGTTGTGAATAATTATTTTCATATAAAACTTGAGTACTTGGCATCGCCCTCAATTCAAGTTGTGGAACTTAATGTGACACTGAAAAGTTTGCATTTACGGAGTACGGAGCTAAATTCCATCTATTAAAGCATTTGACAGAACTTGACAGAAGTAATAAAAGGTTATTTTCAGGGTACACTTTGTGGTATAAGTACAATAAATATTATAACTTTTAAGATGTATTCCGAACTTATTAAAATCTACGCCATATTCCAACTGTCACACTTATTTTTTCTCATTTAAAATAAATAACTTCATAATTTATGAGGTTTTTATTAAATTTAATTATTTTAAGTTTTATATTAAATTAATTTTGTCTTACGTGAAACTATGTTATTGATCATAAAAACCTGAATGCTTTTACTGCATCATAACTCTACCAAATCTAAAATGTTACTTAGACCCTTCATACATTGTGATGGAAGGGCCAATTTTTTTTGCCAGGTTGTACTTTGTCAGCCGGCAAAAGTCAATCACAAATGCAAATCATTCATTTGTTTAGCACCCCTGCTTCTATGAGCCTCTTTTTACTAATGTTATAACAAATGGAGTATAGTTACTATTTTTTCTTTTGAGACCCGTTTTTGAGTGCACAGCATTAAAAATTAATATGTAAATAACTTACTGCATAGCAGAAGTAGCGCTGCAACCGCAGAAATGTATATGTATGTGAAAGCGCTCTAAGTCTCAACTCTACCACTAAGGTGAAGAAGTTGAAAGCTTCCTGAAAAGCGCTACAAGAAAACCATACACTGAAACTGTTTTGGTAGTTGCTACTTCAACTATTGTTACTGGTTACATATAAAAAAAACGTGCAAACTGGGTTATCACTTATAATTTATTCTTATCTGTCTAACCAAAATAACAATAACAAAAATAAAAAAAACTCCCATTAAAAGTTGAAATAACAAAAACAGTTCAACTATTTTTCTTTCAGTGTCTGCGTTGTTTCTCATTTTGTAAGCGGCCAGAACAACACGTTGAACCAGTGTTGTTTCTTATAATTTTCTTCATAGTAGGAATGTGGCTATAATAGCTAGCGGCAGGTGGCTACGTTCACTCGCTTCAGAACGTTAGACTCACTTAGCTTCTAACACTTATGGTTGGCTACATAGTGTTGTGAAAAAACGAATCTGGGAGTCCACAATTTAAAAGGTTTTATTAGATAGATTAGATTAGATAATTTATTTCTCAAATTGAAGTTCACTACAAATTACATCAGATGTCAAAATATAGGTCATTCAAATTGAGATCGTCAGAGAAGTGGAATTACAATAAAAATACAATAAAATTTAAATTAAACTAATTGGAATCAAAATTAAGTCGAGTAAAATTACAATAAAATAAAAGAATAGATCAATAAAAAGTCACAAATAAAATCAAAATAAACAATGTCAATGGGTTACAATAAAATTAATTAATCATTTATCATGTCAAGGTTTATAAATTCGGTTGTTGAATACAGTGGATTTTCCAATAAAAGGTTTCTCAGCTTGCTCCTAAATACCTCGTCTGACGGTTCGCTTTTTAGCTTGGCGGGCAGCTTTTCGTAGTAAGTAGGCCCAATGACACGTGGATTTGGTGACGTTTGGATGGTGGATATTTTTAAATGCTTTGGGATAGTTGCAAACTTGTTAGCCGTAGTATACTTTTTCATGGACATATCAAGGTAGCATTGTGAACATCGTTGGTTTACAATCTATCTCGCTTTATTACAAACTACAAATATATTGTGAACAGCGATAATATGTTTTTGTTAACTCATTATTTTCACAAAGGATGGTGCCTGGTTAGGGTTTAAGTGTTATTTACATGCAGTTTAAGTTTTTATCAATATTGGCTTCGAAACTTTTTGCAGCACTTTCTATATTCCTCATATTTAGGATTTGTTCTGCCATGCCCACTTCAAAAAAAAACAGCTGGTTTATACAAATGAAAAAAAAGATAGGGCATCCTCGTATCGAAAGTGGCCAATGGACCTGTTTGCAAGCTAATAATATGACAGCGACCTGTTTGTGTGCACGTCATTCATACGTCAATGTCAAGTGCCACTTTTCGAATTCGCGAAGTATGAACGTAACGTATCTTGCTTTTTTTGTTTATATCAATGGGTTTAACCGTCTTACTGAGACATTCAAACAAAGGCCCTTCACTCGTGAAGATTTCAAGGCCTGCTAGCCCAAACAGTGAGTCCAGCCTGTGTATAGCCTCTCAAATCGAGTGTTGACATCACTAGGGATATGTGGACTAAGTCAACTAAGTACTATCTCTGCTGTTATTGCAAACGATCGCAGGTTGCAGTGCTAATTAATATCAAGCTGGTCGCATGTTGGTTCACCGCAGACACGGCATTCATGTTGGCTTATGCTTAACTGACTGCGCGATACAGTTAAAAACATGTTTGAGAATTATTTATTAAAACAGTAAATTAACACCATATTTTATGCAGAAGTTGTTTGTCCGACAATGTGTACTGTATTATTTTTCGCCAGCAATCATATTCAGCTAAAGGTACCTACTGATGGACATATACATACAATACTTTGTTTTTGAGACTGACATGTTGTAGGCGGTCTATATCCAACGATTGACATCTTTTTAAGAATAAGGGTATACTATCTCCTTATTCTTAAAAAGTTAAACTACACGTTAACTTTTGTGTCGCTTTGTCACTAATACATATTCTCGTTGCCATTTGCCAGTAAGTGACACAACGGGTCGATTGCTTAAACAATGCTTTAGCGTTGCGTTCGTTTTTATGAATAAGGGGGTAAGTTTTGAATAAATTCATGACCTCGTTTCGTGATCAGGTCAATTTATCAAAATATTGCAATATGTTCGCTAAAAGGTTTTGAACAGACAATAGTCACAAAGAGCTGGTAAAATGTAGGCGCACAGTATTCTAAAAACAAATTTCCACAGCACAAACAAAGAAATTAAACTTTGAACATTTTTCATAGCGGCCCAGCCACAAAAGCTCCACCGTTGTAATCAGTGGGTGGTTTATTATTTACAATGGAAATCAAATACAGCCTTTGCCACATATTGAAATAAAAAATTGTCTGGCAAACGAATTTACTGGTCAATGAATTTACGGGCACAAGCATTTTTAAATGGTTCAGTTGGAATGGAAAACAGCAGGTGTGGTTTATGGTTTGTTGGGACATTAGGAGTGGACCGAGGAAAAACGTTTTGTGATATGCCTACCTATACGATTTCTATCTATTGCACCAACGAACCAGTTGTTGTGTAGGTAAATAATATTTTTGTTAATCTCTTCTGTTGAGAAACATGACTGTAGTACACACAAAATAGTTCACCGTATTCAGCCTGGGGCCAATCAAGCCCTCTCATAAATTATGCCAGTATCCAGGCGGATCTACCGCACCAAAAACTCTAGTATGCCTTCAGCCGCCGGGCTTCCTCACACTACCATTAGGAGGAGGAGGCCGACGGCTTCGTGAAGGGGTCACAAGAGGATCAGCCTTCAAGCTCAGGCGCCTACGCCTCCAACCAGGGGTCACTGGAGTGTGAACACACTTCGAGCGTGTTCTGGGCCAATCAGGCCCTGGCCTCAACATGTCACAAGCAGTCTGAGTGCTTGTTGAGGTGGTCGTTCATTCTTACAGAAATTTGTCCTTACTTATTATAAGAAGACGTAGATGTTACTTGTGCTATGAAAGTGGCATCCGCAATCATTCTAATACCTGAGCAAAAGCGTTGACAGTTTGCGACGACACTTCGCAACATGTATCTGTCTCGTTCACGCACTAATCATACTATCTCGTACACACGGTCAAATTATAGGTACGTACGCCAGGGGACAATTTTCGACGTCGCATCAGTACTGACATAACGTATCTTTTAAATATCATTGTACTGAACACTAAGCAATGTAGCAGCTCTTGCCCCACTTTTCCGCCCTCGACAACCCCCTCAGCAACATTCTTGTTGAATAAATTCATATATCACCTGGCACATTTGTCGTAACGTTGCTTTTGATTTAAATGTACTTGGAACACGAGTTCTTTCGCTACGACTGCCTACACAAGAAGATTTTATTTATTCACTTATACCATTAGGATATTAAAGTTAAATTATTTGCCTCTTTCATTATGCATATGTCATCTAATCATATTATGTAGTGGATGGGTATCCGTAATATTGACTGTATTCAGTAAATGAATGAATAAATACAATAAAATGTTTATTATTTGCTTTTGACTAGGTAAACAATCTCTCTTTAATTTTTATTTTTTACTGAACAAAACAGTAATTTTGAAAACACGATAAAAAACCTATGAACCAAAATAGTGAATGGCCTAGTTGGACGGATCTGAATTTTTTTGTTAAAATATTCTGACCTAATATTTTTATTTTATTTTTATGTGTAGAAGCCAAGAGCGGCGATTTTTGATGAATGGAAATAAAAATGAAAGTTTGTACTATGTGGGGCGAACTCACGACCTCCAATATAAATATCATATATTTATTTAGGTTTCAGTTACCGTTTTGGTACGTCGCTGAGCGAGTGTAATTTCACATCCGTAAATGGCAGTTTAAAAAAAATAAAATATCCCCCTCATGGGTTCTCGCCTCGGCGTGGCGAGGGGGCCTAGTACCGGTGGTAGGGGCACCACCGGGAAGCGAAGAGAACCCAGGCGTGGCAGCGTGGTGGACTGGACACCCACCCGCTGCGGCCCGTAAGGGCGGCGTGGGGCTGCGGGGCCAGTGGGGCCTGCAGGCGCCTTGAGGCGCGTGGTTGGGGCCGCGGCGCACAACCGGTTGGTGGGGGCCAGTGATCCGAGGCTGATCCCCCCTGTGCGTCGCGGCCCGGCGAGGCCGTACCGTCGGTTACGGCAGCGGAGCCGCCCTTTGGGTGGCTCGTGGTTGCGGGCCCAGTAGGGTCGCTGCGGCCCGTAAGGGCGACGCGGGGATGCGGGGCCAGTGGGGCCTGCAGGCGCCTTGAGGCGCGTGGTTTGGGCCGCGGCGCACAACCGGTTGGTGGGGGCCAGTAACCCGAGGCTGATCCCCCCTGTGCGTCGCGGCGCGGCGGGGCCGTACCGAAGGTTACGGCAGCGGAGCCGCCCTTTGGGTGGCTCGTGGTTGCGGGCCCAGTAGGGCCTGCGTACGGTGGCCAGCTAGCGCGTGGTACGGGGGTGCCGCCGCCAGCATTGCACGGGTTTCACCGCTGCCTGGTAGGGACGGCTTGACATCCTCGGCTGTCCCTTCTGGCCTCCCCTCACGCGGGGGGAGTCGCTTCCGGCCCGCCGTGCAGGCGGGCTCCGTCCGGGGGAACGCGTAACAGGCAGGCGCTATTCACCGTGTTCCCCCACTAACGGACGATTAGAGGGAGTAGTAGGGGTTTTAGTCGGTAGGGCCACTGGTATACCATCTGTCCAGTGGTGAGTCCGACATAACCCGTCCGTCCCCCGGTGGACGGGTATGCGTAAGGCATTTCCCCTACTTAAAAAAAAAAAAAAAGTTTAAAAAATATGTGCCCATAAAATGTTTACAAAAAATATTTCAAAACCCATATTCAATGAAACCCTAACTTTTTCCGCTATAAATCACAGGAAAAGAGATAAATCTGTTGCAAGCAAATGTTTTGTATGTGCACGTGCAAAAGGGATTTATGGGTTCAAATGCCTAAAATGTGTTTTGAACGATACAGCAGAACTTTGAAAGCTGTATTTAGTAAAAAACTTGACGCTTTTTTACGATTGTTTATCGTATCGAGTTCAAAAACTAGTAGGGATCGTCTTAGTCTCCACGACTACTTAGGTGTTTTTTTAACATTCAGGTAGAATCATTAAGGTATGGTAAGGTATAAGCTATCATTAAGGTATACACTCGTATCAGTATTTTAGACAGTAGGTATTATTCTTCCTCCCAGATACCAGTTGTTTTCTTACATAAGTATAAGGATTTCACAATTTACAATAGTAAGTTCACAATTTCTACGTACGAGTATTGAATTCTCCGATCAGTGAATAGAACCAAACGAGTTAATTTATTCAATCGCAGAACTGTGCTAAGACCGGAATCGTAATGAGATGTAAAATACACCCAATTGCTAAGGCAAGGAAGGCACAAATTCGGCAGGAATCAGAGCGTAGATCAACGAGGTCTGTCTACCTTTAATAGCCACACGCTAGGTCTATGGCACGAATTGTGCTTACGCAAGTAATCTACTGTAGTCATCTTAGAGTAGGATCGCACTTCATCGATACCGTTAAATATCTTCCGATTTAACGGAAAAAAAGACAAAATCGACATCGAGTTGGCATACAACTACTCTTATCAAATGGGTTCAACAACCGACTAGACTGGATTGAAACATCAAAAACAGGGTTTCTACTTAACTTGCGGATTAGGATGAATTGTGTAAAGGCCGTTGTAAACTTCTCCACCCTATTCGCCTCCGGTAGAAAACGGGACTGAACTTATTATTTATTATTTAATCTTTAATGCACAAAAATAGTACAAAAGGCGGACTTAATGCTAAAAGCATTCTCTACCAGTCAACCATCGGGCGAGACAGAGATGCTGAACTTGGGTGATATTCTAACTTTTTGTATTCTTAGGTTAGCTCCTAACACTCGTCACTTCGTGATGCTTTCATTTTCACTGCATTGATTTTATTTTCGTCCTTCTTCTGCCAAACCCAGCTTTTACTACCGGACATTTAAGTCAAAACGCCCACGTGATCTGCCAGTCTGGCTTTCTCCGACACTAATCAGTAAATCATGCGAGAAGAATATCTCTGCCAGACTTGTTTAACATTACCTAAATCTCCAACACCGGTAATTGTTTATCGACATCGTCACCTTGAAGCACTAGCTCTTGTTACACCGAAACTGTGTCTCTTGAGATATACGCAAGAGGTCGCAGATTATGCAAATACCTCGGCCACAATGGATCGCTCTCCCAATTCTCCACCGAGGCTGACGTAAAATTCCTGGCCCCAATTATGCTATCTCGTTTAATTGTGCCTACTTACTGTTAACGAAGCGTTTGTTATAATAGTGACAGGGTTTAGTAATTAAGCGGTTATGTTACAGTGCCTCTATGTTAAGTGGTATAACATTCAACCATGCTGAAGTATTTATCATACTTTGGACTATAGGAGCGAAGTAAATTTAAACTAATGGGAGAGGAGATGATGATGGATTAGGAACGATTCCTAAGCAACGCACGTGAGGTAGAGAGATAGGTGACCATGGGTTTTGTATTTTTCTGGCATTTCCGTTCTTTGGAAGGTACAAAAGGCAGTTAGTTCTAGTATGATGAGCCTTAGGGCGCTCGCCCATAGTCACTGCAAGTTTTTGTAGCAATGCTGTCGCGCGTTTGCTCATCGCAGCCAGCACAGCTTGTTTATGAGCGCGGCTGAGCTTTCAAGTACGTAAGCATCGTAACACGCACACATTGACGATTTTATTGATTCTAATGATACTCCAATCGCAGCATAAGTCCGCGCGCACCTGTGTGTGTTTTTTGCACCTGGCGTAGCAATCAAAACCGACAGCCCTACATTTTTAGGCAATTATTATTCGCTTGGCGGCCAAGCTGCCATACTTGTTTTATTGTACTATGTCGCTACTAACGCGTATTAGTCGCATTTGCAACGCGCGCGGGAAAAATGAAACTGAACCTTGTATCGCGAAAATCGCTAGTGATTGAAATATTATTTTGATAGGTACTCGTAGTTGTCAAACTAATTTCTGCCCTTTCCTTTCAGAGGCACCAGTGGTATCGACATCGACCTTCGAAGAGTGGACATCGACCAGTGCCCCATAAAACCAGGCTCAACTCAGCTGAACATCTTTGCTGGGACTGACAAGTGCAAGAAGAAAACGACAGAGGTATGTAATGTGATATTTACGAGTAATAGTTATGATCTCATAGGGGAACTCGTCACTTGTCTGAAGTTTACTAGTCCGAATTTCCTTTGACTGAAATCTATTGACCAATATTTCATTTCTAAGATGCATTGTTTGACATATTTTGAACCCATCGAAGTATATTTTTACATAACTTTCGTCTTCCCGAACTACGTTAAACCGAATGTACAAATAAACTTTTTACTGTACCCCAAAGTCTCAGGTGCACTAAAGTTCTGATTTCAGGTGCCATTTCTTTAGCACAACTAACTTATCTACCTTTTTTTAACTATAATATCATTGGGTAGAAGAGCTGAGCTGCGAAACTTGTTTTGTTACAAGCATTGTTTTCATAGGATTGTATTTTCAGTCAGCAAAGCCCTTAAATCGAAAATAGAGACGAAAAAAATAGACTGAAGCCTTTTCAATTTCAGATATCCGAATTTCGAATGAAACAAAAGAAATGTATGCGCAAAAACAAAACATTGTCTGTCTTTTGTTTCACACACTTCGTCCACAATGATTTGTAGTGCAGCTCTGTTGAACTGACCACGGATGTCACGCGGAGTGACAGGGACAAATAGCTTCCTCACTTAACCGCATACGAATGCATTCAAATGATTCTGTTGAAGGAGGCAAGACCGAGAACTTGCACTTGCGTTTCTTGTTTCATATATACAGGAAGTCATAGGTCAATTGTACACACTTAGATGGTTAGTATAACCTTGTGCATTGGCATTAAGAGTGCTTTTTAAACTGCTCTTTGACGTTTGACGTCCTCTGTAAAGCTTGTTCAAAGATATGATCAAGGTACACGAAAATTTTGTGTAACGTAGACATACGCTGAGAATGCATTTTTTTAAAATTTCAAAGAAGAAATTACTTTTTTATGAGAGAATTTGGGGTTTGTCCTTTAAAGTCCTTAAATGAGGCACCAAAAAGTGAGTATAGACTAGATCATTTACTTGTATCAGAACATAGAGTATTAGCCATTTTTTAAATTAACTCAAACCACTCTTCGAACACGACACTCGATGTTTTGTTACAGCCTTTTGATAAATGGAAATGCTTAGGCTAGCTGGAGCTTTTGTCTGTATTGTGCCATTAGTAATAGTACATTACACTGAAATGCTAAAGTTTACGCTCAGTTTCATCATGTCAGCCGAACGACGCCCACTGCTGGGCATAGGCCTCCCCCAAAGATCTCCACAACGATCGGTCCTGCGCTGTCCGCATCCAGCGGCTTCCCGCGACCTTGACAAGATCGTCGGTCCACCTTGTGGAGGGCCTGCCTACGGAACGTCGTCCGGTACGCGGTCGCCATTCGAGAACCTTTCCGCCCCAACGGCCATCGGTTCTCCGCGCTATGTGTCCCGCCCACTGCCACTTCAACGATGCAATCCTTCGGGCGATGTCGGTTGCCTTAGTTCTCCTGCGGATCTCATCATTTCTGATTCGATCAAGCAGGGAAACACCAAGCATCGCTCAGTTTAACGCTTCATAAATAATTATTTATTTATTTAATCTTTAATACACAAAAAAATAGTACTTAATGCTAAAAGCATTCTCTACCACTACTCTACTCATCGGGCGAGACAAAGATGCTGTTGGCGGTGCAAAAATCTAATTTAGGAATAATAATAATTATTATTAAATAATTACCGTTGAGTGCGACGTATCGTCGCGTAATTAATTCATGTTTGAACGTTTATTCTTCTGAGAGTTTCACGGTCCAGTGGTTAAACACTCTAGCTTGAAGCTCCTGTATGATCCTGTACGTGCGTGCGCTTAACCTGTGCCTTGAAAGAGAGAACCTATACACTGTTTCAGAACGTAAGCTAGAAGAAGACTCATTATTTACCACGTTAGGTTTAAAATCGCCTAACCAGCATCTGTATGATAAATCAGCTTCAACGCACAAGCATGACAAATGAATAGGTTTTTCTATTTTCAGCTATTAATAGAATATTAGTTGTCTAATTTAATGTAGCTATTCTGATTTTCGTTAAAATAATCTAATGATTCTAATTTTAGCATTTGAGAGTTCTAACAAAGTTAAATAAAGTTTTGTGTGAGTAAAGTTACATGAAAGCATAATATTGTGATAGATGAGTTATAAATTGCAAATAGTGACGCAGACAAATAGTTTTCGTACCACCTTGTATGTTTATGCAGATTGTGTACCTGAACAATTTTGGTAAAGCATAGATGGAATAATAAGCAGGTGAAGACAAAAATTGTTATTATTATACTGATGCGCATAAAGTTCAAAAAGGATCTTTTGGTTTACCGGACGTATAACTGACGTATATTTCGATTTTCAAGAGACTAAGACGATTATAATAAATATATACTGTTTAAAACAACAATGAAACCAGTTTTATCAGACTATTAAACTTTACCTACATCCCAATGATCCAAAAGGCCACTTGAATTCTTACGATTGAAGCCCGCGGAACGCTCGCTTTGCTCGCTCAGCTTCACGAAGACAGGTTCATATTGTTACATAATTTGTTGCTCGACACCCCTCACATTGTTCACGTTAGTTATTCACAATTGTTAGTATTTATTTTATTTATTTATTGCCAGCAGACTTGGATATACTCTATAAGTACAAAATCATCCATGTTTTACAATTCACAAAATGCATCAGAAATCACAGCATCAGTTTCCACAGCCTATTAATTTGTCATATGGTTCTGAATCTGGATTTCGTATATCAGTGGGTAGTTATTAATGAGGTGTCAAACGATAAATTAGCAGTCAACCGCATACTGCCGCCGTAATGACGCTAATTGTGCAATATTCTGTAGATCATTATTTATAACAGAGCCCGCATTTGACAAGGATGGCATCTATGACAGAACCCTGATGAAATAATATTGATACCCGCTGTAGCAACAGAGAATCGGCAACGACCACATGCCAGATTCGGTAATGGGATGAGTACAGACCACCTCTATAGAAATGTATAGTGCTACATTGTATTTTTTTGCCATCTCCGTGCTTCGGAGTTAGTCTCAGTTGATATCACTAGCCTTAAACCACTTCAACAACACCCACTGAGACCGTGTATACCTATATGAACGTTCTTAACTTTTAATAGCTGTTGTTTTTGTGTTTTGGAGAACGGGTTCAAGATGACTGATACTTTTGTCGTTGGTGATGTCGGTAACGATGAGCGACCATAATTATGAACGAAAACAGTTTGCTTGCTTTTGATTTTTGCCAAGACATTGCCAAGAAAGCAACTTTTTCCAATATCAAGTGATATTTGAATTTGTTTTAAAATATACTGGCAGTATCGTATTTCATTCGTTTTGTAAAGTGAATATTTTTGTACATAAAGTACGGTAAGTTAACCTAAGCCTGAACTATCAACAGTTTCAACATTTCTAGCGTATAGAAAACAATGCGTTGCTTCAAATTATGTCAAAGACGTTAGGAGCTACCCAATTTCCATGGACCATTTCGTTACCCTTCATAACATTCAAACAGTCACAAGTCCAAAATCCTATACGGGAATAAGCACAGATCAGAAAGGGCTTCTAATAAAAGGCTGAGCGAAAACAGGCGAATTTGTGAGGCCATCGCGCTCGTTCTGGGAAACATCTGAACGCTATATGGGTGCGGCTTTGAAAAACGCGATTTGTTAACTTATGAAAGAGAGAAAATTGCCGGCTTTTTACTCGCTCAAAGTCTTGGTCTAGTCGATGTATAAGAACAAATGTAAGAGTTCAATGAGAAAACGCATCCAGCAACTTGTGATTTTTTGCTACTTGGATTATTTTCTCACTTTTTACATGTTTTTCTGAAGGCCTTGTTCTATGCCATGTTTATTTTAATATTGGTGTTAAGGTCACATGAAGAAATAAAAAACGTTTACTGCACTAAATAAAATAAGGAAAAAACAATTATTATCTACACTCAATATCTTTCAGAAAATAAACAACCAGGAAGATAAAAGTAAAAGCGGTGGTGCAAGATGATGATGAGGTGGTGAGAGAGTGAATGATATAAGATTACATTTTTATTAAGGGAGCATGACAATTATTGAACCAACCAACGCCCTGACCCCACTCGTTTACATTCCGTTGCTGTTTAAACTAAACACAAGCATTTTATCCTACAACTGAGAATGACAAACAAATACGTTTGGTGTAAGATACGATAAGATAAGATATTTTTTATTGCGCAAAACTGCCACAGTTAAATAGCAAGAACTCTTCAAAGATAGATACAAATAAGGTAGTAAGGTCTAACAATTTTAACGCATTCATCAGCGTGGCAAATTCTTGCAACAAAACATTTGATTGGAGTGAAGACTGAGTTGGTATTCAGCGGTGCTCGTGTGGCCTAACTTCTTCAAAGTTGCAGTTGGAGTGAATTACCGTTTCACCCTATTGAACGCAGGCAGCTCGGACGCCTACTCCGCCTAAGTTTGTAACAATTGATTAACTACACGTGACTGGTTACATTCACGCCTAAGGCCTACTTGATTGTAGGAGGTATGTACCTACAGCCTACATACAGCTGCAACGATATTGGTATTCTGATTGTCCTCTGAGGTGATATAGTCCGACACTTCGACATAAATATCAGAGAGAGAAAAAAGGCAGCTATAGTAAAGGCAACTATGGTGAACCAGAATACGTTTACAATATTATTTAAAACTGTCATCATCATCAAATTGAAGAGCATCGCTCTTGTCGGTGGTGACCTACATGATAACAGAGAACATGCAATCATGACAATACATAAAGTCAGAGGCACACTAATTGTAACACTAATATGAACTGAACATTCAGATTACCACACTTCACACAAAATTAATTTTGAGAGCCATTCTCTACCAGTTTGTATAGTATACAAACTATACTACACTATACTATTTTTACTAGTAGCTATTTCATCAGCGAAATTAATTCGATATTTTCTTTGGCAATATCAAGGCTGTGTCTTTCATTTTAAAAGCTTAAATTCCCAATGATAACAAATACCACAAAAAATAAATCGGTCCATAGCTGATATTTCTATTGCCAATCAAATGTTAATTAAGAGTATACGAAGGATACTTGATTCTGCCTATTGAATAAACACCCAATGTAAACTGTGGTAACTGCCAATATGCCAACAAATCGGTCAACTGAACTCGGTTTAAATCCAATATTTGGATAAATATCGCCTGTCTCGCCGTTTTGGCTGACCGTGGCTGTTTACTTTGAATTATAGAGTCACTCGTGTGAACTGTTTTACTAAGGCTTACTGTCTATGATAGAGCTACTGGCTTTATTTTATTTTATTTTCATTCTTTAACACACACACACACACACTAAGACAGATTTCAGACTAAGACATATCTAGTTAACAATTGAAATGCATCGTTTTAAATATGACATCCATTTACGACATTATACAGCTTTTATCACTAGATAGAATTAAATAATGACTAAAACAAGAAAGTGTAAGTTCTAATTGGATTTCTTTAAAGATAATTAGAACGAGCCAATATTGCTGCTCAATGTCTTTCTGGGTTTTAATTTTATTGCTGTTGTAAAGGTGGATAAATGCATGATTACTTATAGCATTATAATACGCTACTATCATAAATTGAGATAGTGGTGGTGATGAAGTACTGTGCACACGATGTAAGGCCGGCCTGTTTACATCAAGAGGGGGCTAGCAAAGGGTCTAATTAGGGTTCATTTAGTGATGTACTTAAGGAGACAGAGAGACATAGGCAGAGACAGAAACACAGAGACAGAGAGACAGAGACAGAAAGACAGAGACAGAGAGACAGATTGTTCGTTACTACGCAAGCTACTTGTAAGCGTAGAAATGTTTTATCTTGTGGCTTTGTAGACAGTTTACCTAAGACTTGTAAATAGATAACCAAAACTTAATCAGTAGGAATAATTTTAGGGCTATTATCAATCAGTAGACAGTATTATTTCGTCACAGTTCGCTGCCTTTAAATTAATATTTGAATCTGAAGTCGGCATCAGAATGATGAATAAATTAGATGAGTAATTACAAACCCTTAACGAAGGCTTATGATTTATGACACGACTGTCATATTTTAAAGTAGTCGCCAATCTGGGGAGACACGTAATAAAAAACAATCCCAACTAACTTGATTGAGATGAACTTGAGATGCTTCTTAGGGAACACCTCCCTAACGCCATTTTTACAAGTGCTATGTTTTTTTTTGAACAAGTCTTTGTCCAAAAGTGACAGCAAGTTTTCGTCATAAAATGACCGCGAAAGTTATTGTCATAAAGTGATTAAATAACAAGTCACATCTCATTTCTACTTTTCCATTCCATCCACTCTCTCTATTGTCTTTATTTATAGTTTCCGTTACGTCAAGAAACTAGCTAAATTGTTCCTCTTTGGATATTTATTCGCGACGAACAGTTATGATTACAAATATCGTATCTGCGCTACGACATTTATTCTACAAATGTTCGCATTAATTTTCTCGAGACAATATCAATTGAAAAGATAAAGAATTACGTTTATTATACAGAACAGCGAGAGAAAACAATTTCTTTTGCGTTTTGTATGCCTGTTGTTATGGTAAAGAGCGCCCACACAAATATTAATAAAGGACATATTGTTTTCCTCTCTGAGAGAAAAGTAAGTATGGAGAAAACGTATTATCGGCTTTTATGGTTTAATGGACATGAGGATATTTTGCGAAAGCTGCCATTGACTTCAAAGTCACAGTGCACAGTTCGATTTTTTTTTATCATCTCACAAATTTTTCAATCTCATTTTTAATTCATTTTGCTTGATGGAATGTGAAACTTACTTAAAATTTGTTCAATTTTGTTATAATAGTATTCATAGATTCTTTTATGTAAGAAGGTTTATTTATAACTATGAATTATATTGTATAAAATAAATCACTTTTTTCACTTAACTTTCAAAAAGTAAAGGGTCTGTTTTGCAAATGTAAGTTACTTAATGTAACTTTTCATATTTACTTTCAACTTCCTACAATGTTGGTTCGTAAAGCACGATCTGTAAGAAAAAGGCGAAATCTTTTCATTTTATTTGATTGGCTCTATTATATTGATGAAAATAAAATAAAAAAACAATGTCGATTTTAGTCCAAATATATTTTCAAGGCCCGACAACAAAGTTTCAGCCGATTCGCGCAAATCCGAGAAAACGGACGTCTTCATAGGGCTCAATAATATGGTGTTTGTTTCTCAGAACTTACGGAAACGCTAACGAATAGAAGAACAGTTAATTTCATATTCAGTTGCTCATACTGATAGACTATGACCCTTTATTATTATTTATTGTTGATAATAAGTCCCTGTCATGTCTAGTTAAACAGAAGCAGTATGCTAGGCACAGCACTTTCTACCGTTTCTCCACTCTCTGCGGTCTAAAATTGGTCAACCATGACCAATATTTTTCATTAAAGTTCAGCTTATCTCGCCATCTCCTTCTGGGTCTGCCGCGAGGTCACTATCTCATACTTTGTTTGTTGAAACACTGTTTTAGATGGCTAAACGTATGTTTAATTTAACAACCTATTTTGTAATGTTTAAATGTATTTCTCTATCCAATAAGAAGTAGGCGCATGGCACATCATATATCATCCAAAAGTCCTTGACTCACTAGAACTTTATTCGTGAAAAATAAATAACGCCTCAGAGATTGTTCGCCTATCGTAAAATTACTGGCACAGTGAATGCCGCAAAATGCTTGTTATTCCTCAGCTTTTATGGGACTGTTATGAGCTTTTATTGGTGACTGAACAATTGCTAACCGTGTGTGCCCGTTCTGGAAACGTTGATCTAGATATGTCATTTATTATTGATATTTGCATAGACCGTTTGGAGGTAAAGAGCGTCGTGGCCTAGTGAACACTTTGGCTAGTGACATATTATGTTGACATGTTCACATCTGGTCAGAAAGTCTACTTTGTATTATTAATGCATCTTCTGGCTTAACTCTCTGTAGTCCGTTCGCGTTAGAATGCAGTAATTTCATACTTGTCCTTCTATCTAGCACGCCCCCTAACCAATCAAATCGTTACTAATCAGAAAGTCAAATCCACAGTGACCAGTAAGTTGAACGCATACTTTCAAACGTAATAGTTGTGGATCTGAGTTTTTATGTTTGCAACAGAATTAAATTTGAAAATCACTGCATGCTTTACGTGAACGGACTATAGTGATAAAACACACAAACAATAAACCCTAATGACACAGATACCAGCAGTGGCCATACCTTACCATATTGCTTCTGAGTCTTCCGTTCACTATGATAGCAACAATTGAATGTGCCTATGACTAAGGCCGTTTGGGATATCGACTACGTTGGCCAGCCGATACTTATCATCAATTTGCAAATTGACATGTATGTTTGCTGTGAGTAATCCTTTTTAAACTATGTTTGGAAATAAACGAGCCGTCACGCAACCCGTGAATGCTTTCATTTAACAGTGTACTCGTAGTAATGAAACTAAAATATGTAAATTAACTGCCTCATCACTTTTCACCTTAACATGCCGAACAAGCACCACACCAATAAAATCTTAAATACAATGAAAGTGTCAGAATGCTGAGACTGCACTGAGATACGTTGTTGTGTACTATTTACTATGAAGATTACTCATTATCTTTAAATTAAGATCCCAGGGTGTACTCTTTACTGTTGACTTTCTTTTGAGATGTACTCGTAGATTCCTGTGGATTCCTTGCTGTTAGACAAGGAATGTGACGCTGAGAATTGGTCCTTGACTGTTGGCCACTTAAACAAGCCCAGAGTCACTTAGCGCGCTATGGGGAGAGCTCTGCTTGGGGTTTCTTGAATGTTATGCGCAACAAAGATCCGCCAAATAACTTCATAGGTCTTTGGATAACTGAAGTGCAGTGGACGACGATCTCGAGTGGTGACCACGAACTAGAACTCCCAATCGGTGATCTGGTGCAGTTTGCGGAAATGCCCAACACCGGTCGCTGTGGCGCTTTATGGGAAAGGCATATATCTGGCGGCGGCCTCTTAGAGGTTGATGACGATGATGAGACAACGAATGAATGAATCTGAAAAATATCTCCTATTTCCATTTACTTTTACGAAAAATAAAAAAGAGGAAATAAGTTTGAAGACAGGCTTATCAGAATTTCCTCGGAAAAAGAATTCGGATAAACTATAAAGCAGACAGTTTCTGACTTGTCAGTATTTACATACGCACAGTAAAGAAGCTTTTATTCTTATTGGTTCTGCGAGTGAAGGCACGTCCGACTTTTACAAATGGACGGGTTATATTTGCTATTTTTTATATCCCCAACTTTTCCCGTATATTTAGTTTTGGATATAGAAATCAAGATAAATCTTATAAGACAAAAATATATAATGTAGAATATAGTTAATACCTTATTTATCAGATTAGTTAACTGTGTCTCTTCAAATACTGAATCGTCTTTCAAAGTTAAGACGCTGCTAATCTGTTTTTATCTACATAATAATATCATAAAATTAATAGTAACGAAACAGCTTCACGGATTCTACTCGAAGTTCTTTATAGTTAAAAAGTATAAATAAAATCAGAAAATTGGTATTTACATTAACGGCCTATATACGCCCACTGCTGGGCACAGGCCTCACCTCAACTATGAGGTGGATTGAGCCATACTCTAACACGCGGGATCAGTGCGGATTGTTGGAGGGTTGTAAGGTTAGTGAGCAACCTCAACGTCAGATGCTATCAAGCCGCCCTAAGGCCTCCGAATAGGCTTCGATCGAATAGCGATCGTAGCCTATTCGGAAACCTCACTGCGCTACCAAACCAAAAGAAATATAACAAACGATACGAATGATACCTACTAATGAATAATATTGGCAAATATTTTTGCCATACATAGGTATTCCTCATGTTTGAATAAAATGAAATGTCTAGCGTCGAGAAAAGACTAAATTAGGTGTGAAAGAAGATAGCTAAGAGACATGACAACACAAAACTACACACACGACAACATACTTATCGGAAATCAATTTGTTCTTGTTTGCGAGTACAGACAGAGAGTGTTCCATTACAAAGTATTCCACGAAAAGGATTAATAGGCAGGATGGAACACGTCGCGACGTGGAACTTAACGGATTATGGAATAAGCTTTGTTATTTTTATAAGCATTCTGGATTTATTGCTCTTGCGAAACTGGATGGGGAAGATTGTATTTTTATGAAAAAGGAAATATACTCTTTTTGGAGTTACCTTTGAGAATGTATAATAAAAAAATGGTTTTTAATATCACTTTGTTGTCCGTCTCTGTGTTCGTCCATTCTATTGGTAACAAAATCCTGACGTTCCTGTAACGTTTTATACATTTTAGAATGTACAAATACATGCATACTTTTAGAACTATGTCCCAAACGGGATGGAAGCGCGTTGACTGTTGCAACTTGGCCGCCGAGCGAGCCATAATTGTTTAAATATGTATAGCTGAGATGCCTTGCAGGCGAGAATCGTTAGAATCAATAAAAAATATCAGTGTGTGCTTACGACAACGCGATCGTACAGGACGGCTCCGCCGCGCTTACAAACAAGTTGCACTGAGTTTGTATAGACGATGGCATACTGTGTATACTGTGGTCTTGGTGAACGAAACATTAATTACACTAACTCCCAAATTCAGATATTCAGACAGCATGAGCGTGAGCGTGTGCTTGACGTTTGTTAATTCGGGGTTTAGGCAGATGTAAAAGTTGAAAAAAAAAGTGCATCTTTTTTAATTAAGCCACGTTGCCAAAAATCGAGTTTCCCTTAAGATATTATTCTTATCTTTAAAAGAATGATGTCTAATTAACACAGGTGTTTCTGGTTCGATGTTGCGCTTTATTGTGTCCTATTGTTCATATAGACAATGCGTATATATAGGGGTTGAGGTGCCTACACTACACCTCCCCCGTTTTTAAAAGAAAAAAAAAATACCATACATTTTTTTTCCATAATTGTTAAACAGTTAAATTACATGGTACAAATGTTTTTGTCTCAAGTATTGATTTTATGCTTCTATACAAAATTATAAAGATGTTCGTGTCTTTACAATAACATAAATCGTAATTATTTCTTTAAATCAACAATAAAAAAGGACAGTATTTTGTATTTAAATTTTGAATATTTTGACATCAAGTAAACAACAACAAAGCTCCACTAATTTTTTCATAGTTATGTATAATATAGGTTAAAAAAATGATTACTTTCACTAATTACTACTGATTACATTGTCTTATAAACTAGCACTTAAAATACTATCACTTATACTGGGACTGTTGACAACCACTAAGTAAACAAAAGTAAACATTTCTACAAATAAGGTAGTTTCAGGCTGGTCATAGTTTGAATACAATTTCATCAAAATATTTAAAGAATTAATAATTCTCATCTTACAATTCGAATGTTGTTGTAGTCACACTTTCTAAAAAAACATAATCTCGACAAAATATCACCATTCTAATAATAAAGATGCGTATTGATTTATTATACCTCATTAACTTTCAAGCTTTATCATAAAAGAAAATTGTCTTTCTAAAACATTTGGTTACACTTTTAATCTTTAATTCATTTAGCTATTATCTTTATTCATTCATTTCAGCCCTTTCACATATTTTTCTTATCATCATCATTGATTAAAATGAACCACACTATTTTCCATTCTCTTGCTCTTAAATATTTCATATCACTTCCACTTCGGTACAATAACACGATATAACATAGGTACTTTGCCTATCTTAATTCACTTGGCTTTTCCTTCAGCCTTTCCCTTCTCATTTATTTTGGTACATTTATTTAACCATTTATTTATAGTCGACTCTTATCATTCATCATCATAACAATGGACAACCTTGTGCCATTTTATTTCTCTCCTCATTTCATTCTGGGGGTCACTATTTAAGCCTCATCAGGAATCCAAACACTATCTCACAGAGGAAAGCTCGTTCACACCATGATCGACACGTAGGACCTGACCACCCATGTACCATAACAATATAACGTGTACCGTATTACGAGCATTTAGTTTTCCTTTCATACATAACACACATAAAAACTCAATTCGTAATAGAGTTTATAAAAGTATTCTAAGCTGTCAGGTGATCAATCCGCTAGCATTAAAATCTTTATAAGCTATATTATTTTCCTACATCTTTAAATGAACACAAACCTTTCTGTCCAAAACCTTGTGAATACAACTCTTTTTCCAATACCTAACTTCTGTGCTGTACCTAATTGTAAACAATTCGTAACAAAAAGATTTTTAATACAGCTTCCCAAACCTATAACCATATTTAATCATTTACTTTCTCATTTCAATACTAACCAACTCAATTCAAAATTAATCCTTACAAACTTGAAATTAGGCGAATTACCTTTAAAATCAAAACCTATTTGTGTGACAACGATCTAATCAAATAATCAAACTTATTAAAACATTTTAAGTACAATCTCTTCAAAACATAGATTAAAACGAAACTTGTTCATCATCATTTCTGGAACAACTCGTGTACTCTTTATTTGGACGAGCATTAAGTTACCGCTCTGTCTGTTTCCAACGAATGCAAGCTATGCTTTTATCTGGAATGCAAACGGTTTGATATTACGATGACCATACCTGCCTTATCTGGTGAGTTACAGAATACATAGATACCCACCTTGTTATCTAGACACAATTAAGTATAACAATGTTTATTACAGTCTTTCTTATAAAACTTATGAATTTAATTTCATGCTAAAACATCAAACATGATTATAAATGTGCATATGTTATTACGTAAATACGTAATTTGGTGTTTAAGAGAACAAAACTTTAATTGACTTCATAAACTTAGATTCATTAATATGATTATCATATTTTCCTCACTTTTTCGTTATTTCAACTATTAAGGGAACTTTACAATAAAACATATCAGTAATTATTTACTTTTGCAAACTATACTTGAACTTTTTGCTATAGATTTTTTTTATGTCTTTGAAAATAATAATTCTTATCGTAAAAGAAACTGTCATTTTGTAATAGAAGCTATCATCACAATTTGATCTTGACTCTAACAACATGGCAAAAATATCTAAATACAACACAAATATATTTTGGTTAAATTATTACGCTTTTTAATTTGTTGTCAACAGTGCTACATGCTACAAATTGGTAAATATATAATAGTTTTTTAAGAGTACAATTAAGGTTCATTAAACATTTATATTAACAAAGGTTTCTCAAGGTTCTCTCTCATCTCAAGGTTTTTTTTTTCATTTCATTTAGTTTTAATTTGAATGATTGAATGATTATCATTGTTTTGAATTTCCAAAATTTAAATTTTTGAATAATGAACCTTTTAATCAATTGTATTAGAAAACTACAATATTTCTTAACTACCTCAGTGTAAAAAAATACCTCAATTCAATCGAAAAAAAAACAAATTTCGTCTGCTTCTAAATAAAACAAAAAATATCTTTGAGTCTATAAAACATTGATTGACTTTAGAAACAATTATTCAAACTTAAAATTGAGAGAAATAAATTTTGGTACAAATACGAATTTATATCCTGGTGGTCCGTGTTCTCTGGATGGCCTGGAGCTGTCCTTGACTGGAACAACTCCCTGCTGCATCCACATCCGACTCCAACAGCTCCCTGCGCCCCGCTCTTAATATCACGTTTTCACCTCCATCACGCCACTTCTTCACCAAGATCTTCGTTCAATTTTACACCACTTTTCTTGTGCTTATTCTTGATTATTTTATTTGACTTTTAATACTTTTTCCGTCACTGAGGTTCTTCTACTTATTTAATATTTAAACTTATTATAAAAAAAACATATTCTGTGTCTCTTTCACTTTGTTTTATGTCTTCACATTTTCACTTTTTTCTGTCCAAACTTTTCACGGGCAGTTCACATTATTTTTTGTCTTTTACTAGGCACTGAATTTATTTTTCTTTGTCCTAACCATCTTGCACAGCGCCGCCACAAGGCAGCACTGGCAGGGTCGCCATACAATGGGACCGGGAGATGTCTAATTAACACAGGTGTTTCTGGTTCGATGTTGCGCTTTATTGTGTCCTATTGTTCATATAGACAATGCGTATATATAGGGGTTGAGGTGCCTACACTACAAACGGAAGGCTTGCCTAACAGTGGCGCTGTCACGTCTGTTGGCAGGCAAAAAGTAGGAGGGAAGTCCACAAAATCACTCCTCTTGTGGTTCCTAGTGACCACCGCCTCTGGGGAATTCAGAACAAGCTAACGATGATTAATCTTAATCGTAAGATTAAAATACCGTTTTTTTATTCAAATCAATACAGAAAAAGCCACGTGCTACTTCAACTAGCAAATAAATGGGCTTTATCATTAATAAATAAATGACCAGATTATCCCAACTTCCCAATTGTTTTCTTTCGCCCTCGTCTTGTGTTGACATATCCTGTTTTGTTTCGTCAGCTCGCTTCACCAACGTTGATTAATCTTTTCCGAGCTCCGTCCGTTGTCAATTAGCTTAATCTTATCTGTGGCCGTCACTCGCGATCCGCTCCCGCGGGATGAGAGAGCAGGATGAGAGAGCGGGATGGCAGGATAGATAAAATGATACGACTCCATTCGAAGGAACAATAACAACGGAGTGTATTAATTTGAGTGCGCGCGTTCAATTGTTTTCTGATAAGTAAAATGTTTTGAGTTTTCACAATAGATGCGATGTGCTCTGATGTGGAAGTTTTCGGTTAAATTGAAGATAAGATATTTAGGCGATGAAAATTAAGTTACTTATTTCGACAAAATTATATTTTTTAATACAGTTGCTCAAAAAGTGGTACTTTTCGTAGCTGCTTAGCGTGCGGAAAGTTGGTTTTTCCGCACTAGTGCTTTTTACTTTTCCAATATTTTTTTTGATAATGTTAATAAAACCCATACATCCTACCAAAGAGGTTGTCTGTTCAATCACTTTATTTTGTTTTTTGATACTTTATTTTGTTATTTGGCATCAAAACTGGGAATATAATATTATTAAAAATATTACAATTAGATAATTGACAAAATAAAGGGTTATTTAGTAACTATTAACAATTACATTTCGGAAACAGTTTACTTATAGTTGGCTGTTTGTGTATTAGCAATGGCCGGAGATTTGTAAGTAAGAATGAGTTTCACCAAAAAATACTTGAAATAAAATAATAGGTATTTATTGCATTTCCATGTTTAAATGCAATTAAATTACTTCTTATATTTTTACTAGGCTGAATACAACCGATGCCGTGTAAAAAAAAACTGTCAATCCTAAGTTTTTCATTCCCGCTTTCTATCACGACTGTCACGATATACTTTTGTAATTGATCGTGTTTTAATGTTGTTTATTTTACATTTTTCTAACACAAGTATGTAATAGTATTTAACATATTTTTTCAAAATACTTTATTTGTACTAGGCTGAATGCAACCAACCGTTGCCTTTAAAAAAAAAAAGTTTTTTCATTCCCGCCCTTTTTACTCTTCATTTAATTGTAATGTTTTTTCGCAAATGTATTAAAAAACATTGTTCGATACACGAGCGGAAGTGTCATTTTCACTCGTCCCGAGTCTTGACCCTCGCCTGCCGGCTCGGGCCAAGATGCCTCGAGACTCGTGCAAAATGACACACTTTCCGCACTTGTATCGAAAACTACTATTTTCTCACCATTTATTACAGAACGTATTATTAGTTCTAAAGTAGGTACTCAATTCAAGGTACTAACTTCGATTCGTCAATAATGTAGAATGCATACAAATAAGGGGATCATTAAAGAGAGGGAGTTAGTGTCAAAAAGGGTAATTAAAAACATGTATATGAGGACCTTTTTATTATTTCAACTTCATTCGTTTTATGAACTATATGGCAAAATAACAATATTTCAAAGGAGCAAAAACGATCTTAACACATCTGTGGCTACTTGCCTAATAACTGTAAATGACAAAGCAGGCTAGCCATGACATAAGCGATACGCATTTTGGCGACTTCTAAATAGGATAAACATTTTAGGCGCTTACAAGATATAGCCTAAGGCTCCTATGGTTAATAACCTTTGAGGCTATATTTGAAGCAGATAACAAGATGACAGGTTTTTAAAAAAGGCGGCTAAGTACCAGCTTGCCGCTCTGGGTGTCGTTGAATCTCGTGCTATGAGGATAATCAATGACCAAGTTTTGACTGCTGGATTGTTAAATCTTAAGCACCCAGCGTAAAGTGAACAACCCGAACTGATCCTACCAGCACTTTTTCTCTATCGCGGCACTAGACGAACTTTGAAGTTTCACCCTTACGTCGTTGACATTCCTGCCATCAACACTAAGGTTGGGTTGCACCATCTGACTTTAACAATAACAAACATCAAAATTTCAGTTAAAGTAACGCAAAAATGACGTCAAATTGTCAAATTTGACAAAAACTTTAACGTTAACTTTAACTTCTACTATGGTGCAACTTACCCTAAGCGTTTTACCTTAATCTTTAATAATGATGGTAGTTAAGGAGTGGAACTCGCTTCCCGCATATGTGTTCCCACATCAATACAATTAGAATTAGAATTCTTCTTTAAAAGAAGAGTGAATAAGCGCATCTTTACTTACAACCAGGTGAGATAGTGATCAAATGACTGCCAAGTACCTAAAACAAAGGTGCTAAACCCACCGATACCATTCCTAAATGTTAAACAAAACTGTTTAACCTTTTTAAAGAAGCCAGAATAGCCTCGCTGTCGTAGTTCCAAAACAATTCCGCAAAAGCCATCATTTATTTAACAACTAAGCATCCGTTTCGCGCCTCAGATAGTCCGTTTTGCCACCTTCTTCCTTTCTTCTGCAAATTTATTCTACCGATCAAACAGTGATTAATTATTAGCGAAGAAAGTGGAATTTTCTCGACGGGTCCAAACATGGCTGAAATTATTCATCCCCTTTGTTGAGTGTTTCCATTAAGCATGGATACTGGTTTTATTGTCTACACCCAGTTTAGAGCTCAATAAATAGTTTATAACGGGATAGTACTGGCACAGTATAATCATCCAGTAAGATATCTACATACAAACGTGCCGCTCTCGGTTTTAATGTGTGCGTGCGCATCGCGCGCCGTGTCGCGACATCACGCACACGCGATTTCACGCACACGCTAGCATAAAATAGGGAGGCATAGGGAGGCGGTATTACGGACGGGCTGTGCCGCGTGTCTGTGTGCACGCTAGGCTAGTAACTCGGCGGGTGGCCTTAGATAGCCTACTGTATGGTTTATACTGTGGGACTGGGATGTGGCGCCATCGATACATAAACGTCGATTGGAATTGCCCAAATAATAGGAGAATGACCGTGCGATTATTCGAATGGTTTAGGTCCGAAAATAATAATGATGCGATAAAACAATGAATTCAAATCGGTTCGATAGATAAATACCATTAGATCTAGAACCTACCTAGCATAGATTTCTAGACCAGTCGGTTAAAAGCGGCCATTTGTCATATTACAATGTTAGATTCATACTAACACCATGACGACAGACTTTACTTACCATACTCATACCTAATTTTAGATTATCTTGATCAACTCAAAAACAAATGAATACTTTAATATTGTGGCGACAAGGCGCATACAAACTCCTTCTGTGCGCCTGGCCACTAATAAAATCTGAAGCGCGCGAAAAAAAAAGGTTCTGTCAGACAGATATTTTTTTTTGAGAAAATCGCATGAAATCTATGCTTGAAATTTGAGCGTCTTTTACGAAAACCTGCAGAAAAATTAAATGTACGACGAAACTTGAGATACAATAATTAGGTAGTCTAGACTCATTTTAAGATAAAAATCATTAAACGCGAGACAACACTTCTTGTTTGTAAATAACAAAGAGAACATTCAGACAGCAAACAATAACAATTTATAAATGTACACTAGGGAATACTCCTCTTTTACCTTATTCATGATAAACCTGCCAACCTTGTTTTTAGCTAATTTTCTGTTTACAGTGCGTACCCGTGCCTGGATTGGGGTTCCGCCGGGGTTCCTACCGGTGCCTTTGCAAGAGAGGGTTCTACTTTCCAAACACGACTGCTGATAACAGATATTATAACGGAAGTGATATTGAAGAGGAATACGAGAAGCATCTGCTGGTGAGTTTAATACTAAGTAAGATAAGATAAGATGTTGTAACATTGTTTTTAGAGATCTCTAAGCTGAAATAATGCGTCCCTCCACCGCATCTGCGCATACAAGAATGCTTGCTAGTATGCGTAGATGAAGTGGAGGGGCGCTTCATTTCAGCTAAGACGATCTCTGCATGAATATAAGAATCAACAGTTTGACCCTAGTAGACGTACAATACAGGTAGTAATAATGGAAACTTACAACTATTTCAATCGCATGGAATCATAATATTCTTGAAATTGTTAAAAACTTTTTCAATCAATTTTTGAATTTCGGTCCGTCTGAAGTTTAATGTAATGAATCAGGTAACTTGTGTAAAATTACACACAATAAAAACAAAGACTGTACCAATAGCAAACTTCTTCTACAAACTCAGAGATGAATAGAATACATTTATTTACGCAAAACACCGTTAAATCTGGTGTAAAGTATTTTTATAAAACAATCGCATGCAAAAATTCAACACTCAATACATTTTAAATTAGAGCAATTATCATGATAATGTAATATCTCTTACTAATTAATATTTAATGCATAAATTTTATTCCTACATACTCGGAGTCAAATTATTTAATAAGCATTATTATTGACTAGCGAAATATTACCTTTACGTGACAACCAAAACCAAAGTGTTTTACGCTGTTATAATTTCGAATATGCATACCTTAATTAGTATTCGTTTTTCTCCTCACATCCGAAATACTCCGTTCACTAGGAAATTCATTTTTTTACTAACAAGGTCACAAATAGCTCTCAAATTACATCCCAAGAGAGCGAATGGAGATTGAATCTCATCTGTGATAAGAATACTGATTCAGGCTGGATACAAAAAATAAAATGTTTTAGTAATATTTGAAAGTAGAATACTATTTGAGAGTGAAATACTCGATCAAACTTCTGCAGTCCTCATAATTAACTAGAAAGGTAAAAGTAGATGAATAGGCTTTTGGTTAATTTTAAACATAATTTTAAATAAGCAAATCAAGCAAAAAAGCAGACTGCCTACAATACTTTTTTATTTACCAAGCTGGTTGAGTTGAAGCAAAAAAACACGATTATTACAATACTTTCTCATTTTCTAATATTTACGCGAACACTATACATGGAAATAAAACATTTTTAGGGATTCTACTCCCGGTTAAGAAAATATAAGACCGCGAGTAGAATCCGTAAAGTTGTTTTATTTCAATTTCTCATTTGAAAACAACACTGGTTAATTTAGTTTGTCCTTTGTCTAATACTCATGCATCCAATAAAATATCAGAATCAAAATATGTTAATGAAAAATAGGTTACTTTTTATGGCGTTTTAACTATTTTGCAAAGGAATTTAAAAGAAATAAATATTATTATGATGTTACTATCAGATATACGATAATTGGGGTCCAGGTGCCTAGTTCAGAACGCGGTGGACTTATTCCATAAAACCTTTGCTTTAATACTATTTTTATAACAAGCCGTGCACAGTTTTCTATCCTATCAAAACACGTTTTAGTAAAATCATGCTTGAATAGGCTTTTTACTCTTATTTATAGGAATTTTAATACTACCGCTAAAAAAGTAGGTATTTACTAAAGGAAAATGTGAATTGGTCGGCAACGCCGTTCTAAACGAGGCGAATAAAACCATGAATGATCTATCTAATCTAAATCAGCCACGAGGATCTCACTGGTGGGCAAAAGCCTCTTCCCTTCCTCCACGCGAATCTATTTTGGGCCTTTTTCGGTCAGTCCACTGCAAAGGCGTCCAGCTCGTCACGCCATCTGTGCCTTGGTCTTCCAGGTCGTTGGAACTGCTTGGGGTTCACTCTTGATGTAGGAAAGGTCGCTGCCAAGCTTAAATGTGATTGGGCTGGACACATCTGCAGGATGCCGGATGATTTGTGGGCATCAATGATAATAACAATGTTTATTTTTTGACAGTTGCAACCTAGCCTATACTCATTCACGGAGGCCTTCGAGTGCCTCCCTTGCGCCGAGGGATGCGAAGCCTGCCTGGACGGGTCTCCCTGCGTGGCCGCCCTCAACTGGGTCGTTCGTTCCACCATCTTCGCCCTGGCCTGCTTCGTCATATCCTGCCTGCCATTCATTGTATACTTCACTATCAAATACGGACATGTTCGGGTAAGTTTAATGATAGCAATCAAATATTCTTCATTCTTCTTTTAATAGCATTTTGTTAGTAAAACTTGCGTCCATAAACGTTTTAAGGTCATAGCTCATTAAACCAAACCGCAACTTCTTGCCATGCTTTGAGCGTTAAATTGTAAGGCGTAGAATAAATATATTTTTCAATGTTAATACGAGAAAGCCAACGGTGAGCTAACGACAATGATCTTGCCATTCAAATTTGAGCGTAAAATTGTAAGGCGTACAATATGTTCCCAATATTTATATGAGGAAGCCAACGGCGAGCTGTCAGCTCACTCGCCGGTACCATACCACTCAACTTGCAGCTTGCATCCTTACAACTTAAGATTCAAATTTAAATGGCAAGATAATTGCCGTGTCGGAGCCGTGCAGTTGCAGTTCTGGCCTGATGAGCTATGACCTCTACAGTGCCATGTAGCAAATCCATCTACACTCGTAGCGTAAAGAGACCAATTTTCACGGTTCGTGAAAGATGATGGAAGTGTCTTAACCTCTCTAGCACTCTCTTAGCTCTCGAACGTGTGTCGTTACTCTCGCGACGTGCTGTACATTTATGAAAATAAATCATCATTGTGAAATAAAGAGATACTTGTCTGTAATAATAGAATGTTACCAAAATTTTAAGTGAATATCTACGACCTAATTTAGAAAAAAAATGCGTGAATTTTTCGCTTCCAACATACTTTTATACCGACTAAAAGGTCTACCATAAGTATGAATGACTCGTGTCACCTCGTCAATGAGGTGAGTGCCTAGTATGGGACGTATGAAAACTATCGTGAAAGGTCATCGAACGTAACGTAAATGTTTTAATTTTTTCATTTCATTTTTTTTCATCGGCCACCACAGAAGTGAATGAAAGACGGACGGAACATCACACTAAAAAAATGTGAAGCATGCAAACTGTTACAATTTCGTTTGTTGTACTTACACGACCTTCTACACTCACACAAACACACTAGGTGCTACAAACTCCGTGTGATAGCGCCAATGACACGTGCTAGTCATGCGCACGCCTAAACTGGCAGCTGATGATATGCTTCACTCATGATTAGACGAAGTGACGTCCGTCTTCCTTTTACGTCCGTGTCGGCCACATGGTGAATATGTCCCTAGTTCCACTGGACAAATTGAATTAGCTTACACTCACATAAATGCCAGAATCCCGAGCGAGGTTTCGGTCAAAACCACAATAGACATCTCCCTTATCGTAGAGTTTAATCCCTTATTTTGGAAATAAGCACTTTAAAACGTAGAGCCTGACACATTAATTATTAAAATGTGCTGGAATAGTAATTTGGCTACTTTATTTCACAAGCAATTTCACTTAAGGTTGGGTTGAGTGATGAATTGAACTAAGTGGTATTCAACAGGTTAACAGTCAGTCTCTTTACAATTATTATATTAGGGCTTACATTATAGCACTCACATAATGCTCCAAATAACACATCTTTGATGAAGAGTTTTAGATAGCCGTGACTTCCTGTAACCACTTAAAACCGAACATCTACCTTACCCCCTTATTCATAAAATTCTTAACAGCTGCAGCTCCAGCACGACTATCACCTGTCAAATTTTGTCTCTTTCACAGTAGGCCCCAATTTCGATAATTATAGTGAAAAGGAGGTACAGTCAATCAGTATAAGCCTAAATGCTAATCAGTCGTTCTTCGCAGGTGGTCCGCGCAGCCAGCCCGGCACTCCTCAGAGTCATTGTCTTGGGAGCGCTGCTCATCTACTGCACGACCCTGGTCATGTACGGCCGCCCTTCGGTGCTGACCTGCACGGCTCGGGTGTGGCTGAGGGAGGTCGGCTTCTGCCTGACGTATGGTGCTTTGATGCTGAAGACATGGAGGTAAGCTTTAGCGTATTGAATTTGTTTAAAAAAATATATGTTTCATTAGGAAACCAGGCTTTCATGAAGGGTGACCTTCCAATTTCTCTGAAGCGTAAACTCATCGACGTTTGCATTCTACCCATCCTCACCTACGGTGCACAAACTTGGTCGCTCACTGAGAATCAAAAGTCCAAGCTCAAAGTTTGCCAAAGAGCGATGGAACGGAGTGTATTGGGTGTCAAGCTGATAGATAGGATCAGGAACACCACCATCCGGTCAAAAACCGGAATACGTGACGTGGGGGAAACCACTGCCAAATTGAAATGGAACTGGGCAGGCCATGTATGCAGGATGCATCCAGATAGATGGGCCCATATTACCACCCAATGGCGCCCTACAGATGGACATCGCCGTAGAGGAAGGCCCCGTAAACGATGGTGTGACGACTTGAGCCATCACTCCAGTGAATGGAAAATATTGGCCCATAACAGGCATAGTTGGAGAGCTTTGGGGGAGACCTTTGCCCAGCAGTGGGACACATTAGGTTAAATTAAAAAAAAAAAAAGGAAACCAGAATTACAACAAATCACATTGGCTTATTGGCTGTTGACGCGTTCTACAAAGGTGTATAAAGTCTGCGATAAACCTGACAGATGTTATCAAGCCGCTTTAAGGCCTTTGCTTAGGCTGAAATTCGGCGACGTCAGTTGGAAAAAACAATAATTTGTTCAACATTATCGTTAGGCATGTCTAGACTTCGAATCCACGACCTTTCCGCGTCACCTTCCAGCAAATATACAGTTAAAAAAAACAATCTTTATTTATTCAAGTAGACCATTATGCAAACAGTACTTTTTCAAATCTTCAAATAATTATTCTACTTTTGCAACAACAATCAATTCCAACAGACCGTTTCCATACGTTTATATCTAACTCTCAATAGTTTCCAAAATCCAATATCTCTGTATCTGTCATTGCGTACAAGCAATATCAATCTAATGGAGACCAATGGAGTCGAGCACTGAATCACACCGAGTCTTTGACAACTCGCGACATCAGACGAAGCTTGTAAAATGGAAACGTGTCGTCAGATGAAAACATGGAGAGATAAATCTCAGCCAAAATCCGATTGAATTTAGATTTATGCACTGTTGATTTCTAAAGAGAATTTTCTACTAAGAGTGAGTAGTCTAGTCGAATAGACTAATATTGGGTAATATTGGGTATTAGTCTCTGGATTTAATCAATCTAGCGAGTAGAATAAGTAATGTACCTAACGGTTTCAATTTAGGAGTTAGGTGCCACCCACACAGGTATCGTACGGCTAACGAACGAGCGATTGCTTTTGCTACTGACTACTACAACTATTTATATTCGTTGATAGTTAAGAATTTGACTGCTACAATTTCAGAGGTCGCGGGTCCGATTTCCGCACAGTACTTACACACTCTTGTTTGTGCTTGGACATGTCTTATTCTCCTGGCCTAAGTGTGTATATAAATATGTAGGCAGTATTATACGCTTTTAAGTTTTGATTTTACAAAACAATGTTTGTTGTTAGGGTAAAATATGGCTCAGTTTGAAATTACCTCTCTCACGCATTCTCTCTTATTTATTAATTCATGCCTATCAAAGGTTTGAAAACAGTGTTCAATTCCATAATGCAAAATAAAGTTAAGTTTACGAGTAGTAAATTTAACTAAATCTGTGGTAACCACCCTGCACCCATAGGAATAAAGTCTACTTCACAAACATCCGAACCTAATGCATAAACTCATCACTACACTAACCGCTGATTTACTTACATTTTCAACTCTCGAGGGTCTCCCATAAAATGTGTATTTGAAAACTGATACCCTCAACTTTCCCATTAAAGAACCCCTGCCTCTTACCGATGTGGTGAAGGTAAATCGCATAACTATAGAATATTTAACTTACAGAACGTACAGAAGGTACGCTTATCCAACCTCAAAAACTTACACTCATTTATAAATAGTTAAAAAATGGAAATGTTTCAAAAGCGTGACACTGACCCCCGAATTCACAAACGTCAATCAACGCTAAGCACGCGCTCACGCTTATGCTATCCCGTCAAATGACAATAGAACTGAAAGGGACAGCATGAGCGTGAGCGTGGGCTTAGCGTTGATTTTTGTTTGTGAATTCGGGGGTGAATCTTTTTAGAAATTCAGGCAAGTTTTGTAAACAACATAAAATGAGGTATAAATGAGGGATAAGTAACCGGAGTTATCTGGATAATAAATACCTATGGTAGCCAAAACCTAGAGACCTAATCTAATGAAAACTAAATCTTGGAAAACAACAAGAAAATAAAACAATAAATGCGAAAAAAAAAACTATGGAGCAGGTAACCATTTATCACACTTCCCATAAATAACCTTACTTGCTTCAGATAAGAAATCTAGGACAGTAGATGCAAGCATCTTCTGAAGTAAAACGAAAGCGACGAGACAAATGTAAACGAACGAACTTTTACCAAGTGACGTTACGATACTGGCTATCGTAAAACGATGCCATACGCCGTTCTGTCTTTTTCTTTTGTTCACAAAAATGTCCGAAGCAGATATCGCTACGTGATTTGTGGAACAGGAAACCGGCTAGGGTGCGAGTTGTCAACCTCCTAACATTTGTCATCAATTTGTCAAGCTTATTCCTGTTTGAAATGCATTAGTAGCATTAAGTTAGCTTTAAAATGTTGTGGACACCTGAATTTTTCACATGATTTATTGCATTTCACCGGATTACATTTGAACGGTTAGAGTAATTCATGTAGGCATAATCTCGTTGACAAAGTACACATAATATATCCTTCTGTTACTTCTTATTGCATTCAGATTCGTAATGTTTGCCATGTGGGAGTAAAAAAATATCTCTTTGATCCAAACAAGGAAGATGGGCTGATTTATTTCTATTTACGTATATCCAGCTAATGTGGCCTTTGAAGCTGCCATAGGATATTAAGGTAGTTCGATTTTGTTGTTGTGAAAGATGTTACAAATATTATCAGATAAAACAATTCAGCCATTGTCAGGTTCAAGTAAAAATGTAATAACTTCAGGACGACTGCACTATATTAGATTATTCTTGTTACATTTTTTACTTACAGAGCAAGGTGTTTATAAAAGAAAGCCAGTTAAAAACAAAATGGCAGAACATCACCACAAAAAAAAACAGGTTTGTCGAGACCATGAACTCATTGTCGTCCAGCCAAGCCGCTGTAAATTGAAGACTGGGCTTTAAGCGAGCCAATAAATTATGTTGTATACTTCTTTATAAGTAGCGCGTGTGGACGTAGTAGTGACATATACTTTTTCTATTCAAAAGCTTCTAAATTACTTTGAAATAGGTAAATATTTAAATTACTCTATCCTTAGAAAACTGTGTCTTAATGACGTCTCTCTTTCACAGAATATCCGTGATATTCCAAGTGAGATCAGCGAAGGCGGTCAAGATATCGGACATGTACCTACTCCGGCGCATCGGCATCATAGTGGGCGTGGCTTGTGTCCTGCTCGCGATACGGACGCTGGTGGCGCCGCCTGCGGTCATAGTAGGAAGGACGAAAGACGACTTGAAGGCGTATTTGTGCAACACTGACTGGTGGGACCATTCTTTTACAACTTGTAAGTACTCAAAACGTTATTTTACTGTTATTTATTTTATGTTATTTAACTACAATGGTTTTGAGAAAGGCATCTGCAGAATACCAGCGTGCCTTTTGGTACCATAACCTTCTGTTACTTTATGATTAGAATTGAAGGTTATTTGTATGGTGTACCAATTAAACTTTTTAATTTTATTTCTTTTCAACACTTTCAGAATTTTAAAATATATTTTTGAATAGACCTGTAACTATGCTTTTGGAACGTTAAATCTAGATACGCTTAGCCTATTGTTAATTTGAACTCGGTCATAATTATTAATTCATGAAGCAAAAAGACCTTTACCATTCCCATTTGCCCAAAATCAACATAAAGTTTGTCCTCATTTCCTTGAAATAGTTTCGTTCTCAAAGTGTTGCTTTCCCAGGACGCTTAAGTTGTAAAGTGAGCGCTCTGCTCAGTGCTCAGGTTTCCCAATAAGCTATTAGCTTATAGCCTTGCTCAGAGATGTCAACTATAGTTAATCACCAATTAGATCCAATATTGCGCATGGCTAAAGAGATATATAGATAGATATAATTTATTGTACAAAAACATTACATTTCAAACAAGCAAATTTACAGAGAACAATGTACAATTTAGGCGGTCTTATCGCAAGAGAGCGATCTCTTCCAGACAACCTTCAGGTAGAGGATCGTAGGTGAATAAAAAACTGTAAGAAACTGTAAATAAGTAAGTACGAGTAAATATTCTTTATTGCACACTAAATAACAATGATGTTTACAGATAAGTAGATAAGAACAAGTAAATGTACAATTTGGGCGGTTTTATCACTAAAAAGCGATCTCTTCCAAACAACCCACAGGTAGAGGAAAGTTAATAAGAAGAGTAAGGCAAGAATGTAGACTGTATTGTGCAATAAGTTGAGAACCTTTATGACACTTACCCCCGAATTCACAAACGACAATCAACGCTAAGCATCCGCTCACGCTCATGCTGTCCCTTTCAGTTATATTGACATTTTACGGGACAGAATGAGCGTGAGCGTGCTTAGCGTTGACTGACGTTTGTGAATTCGCGGGCTAAGCAATTAATATCTTTGATTGACAAATCTAAGCGCGGCAGTGTTTAGATAAAGTGACCGAGTCGTGAGCGGAGCTGATTGCGATTAGCGGTTATCTCCGCTAGGTAGACGCTGCACGTCAAATATAGTGAAAAATATCATGATATTTACTGATGTATTCTGGGCCGGATCAGAGCACACCCTCCACCATCAATGCGAATCGCATCAGTATAATATCTCGCTGCGTACTGACGCAATAAATATTGACAAGCGACACCACCCGCAAGATAAATAAAACAGGGTCTGGGATCAGATATCGTATAATGTCAGATGTTATCAAGCCGCCCTAAGGCCTCAGACTAGGCTTCACTACTGACATCTAGGGACATCAACCGGGACCAAAAGCTTAACGTGCTTTCGAAGCACAATTCGGTCGTGGTGGTTACCCATCCTATTTCTGACCCGGCGTGTGTTGCTTTACAACAGCGATCGTCGCCGATCACTGTCACAACTGCGCCACGGGCACCTCATAAATACGTTGACTTTATGAATCCTTTTTTATTTAGACTTACTTCACCTACCTACTATCTAAAGTTACCCTTAGTCGACTTTTCAAGAAAAGAAAATGTTTACTCTTTCGACTGTTTTGAAGAACTTAAGTCCTACAACTTGTTAAATGTAGAACCTCTCTTTGTAATAACCCAAAAAGCTTTCGAAGCTAGCAACTCTGCTAAATCGCCGACAATATCCATTACAAACATTTCCTTGCAGTCTTAAAGAAGCTCCAATTTGCCAAACTACACAACGACGGAAGTTCTGAATGCTAACACAGGGGCTAATTATATTTGGCCCGGGTAAGCGCGCCAGTGCACTTGCCTGCTAACTTGCCTAACGAGATTAGGTGGATCGTTGAACAACTGTCTGGAGACAGTGCTATCTTATTGACTTGCACACTGTTCGAAACCATATATGTTTAGTGCACCTGGGCTTGTAAACGACTAGTGTTCACGTTAGTGGCATCAAGTAAATTTTGTTCTACCACCAGAAGACTTTGCGCATTCGTACGATCTCTGAATCATCTGGCATTAGAAACCCACTTTCGAAGTCGGTCTCCATTATCCCTAGGCATTATTATGGCTAGGTTTTCACCTGGTATCGGGTATCACTTGCGTGGTTATTATTTTTTCAAACCCAGGAATCGATTTGCCTGACTTGCTTACTGCTTGCGTTAAATTCAGCACTTTTTGTGATCTTTTACAATGTGTATCATTTATGTGTGTATTTATGAACATCCTTATGGAAACAATTTATACGAAATGATTCTCATTAAAAAGCTTATCTTCTTTGATGGTTAGATCATTTATTTTTATATCATTAAGGGGTGGTTGTTTTGAGTAGTAACCAATGTAGGCTTTTAGCAAACGCAGTACTTAAACGTACGTTCTCTAGGGAATAGTTAATTAGTAAGGCACTTCTGTCAATATTCTGTAAAGCTAAAGTATCAAAGCTCCAGCTAATAACTGCTACAACTAATAACTCAGTATCAAGAGATGTGTAACGAGTTCCTATCGTATTTAAGTTGACGACGTGCGCAAACGTGACTGACTGCAAACAAATCGAAAGTCCCATGTGAACACAGACATGAAGATTATAAGTGCAGTCAGCATTGCAATACAGAAACTTGTTTGAACTTTTGATAAAACAACTATCTTTCTTCGTCTCTTTTCTTGTATTGAGATCTTTATTGTATTGTCTTTGTAACTATTTGGTTCAATGGAGTGGGTATTCTATATCGCAAAATGTAACCAACACAGATATTATAAATGTTAGCTTAAAATTTTTAGAGGACGTCGTGGCCCAGTGGTTAAACACTCTGGCTAGGAACCCGATGATCCCGAGAACAAATCTGACCGGAACAAGCCTACAGCCGGTGATGGAAAACAGCTATATAAAACCCAATCATCCCGTATAATGGCGGTAGGCTAGGCCCATTACCACATTGGGTTCAAATTCCCTCGGCAAAATGTGGGCTTCTAAATGTTCCGTTCATCATGACGGCAACAATCAGTGTGTTGATTGAGGTGGAAGTTTTGTTGCTAAGCCGCAGACTTACGTGTATAGTTTGTTTGGTGCCCCCTGAAAGCCCTTGAATACAAAAACGAGTGAGTGAGTGATTGGGAATTCTAAATATCATTTATATCTAAAAACTATGGGACTAATAAAATCAAAATACCCCAGAGTTAAATACCCATTTTCTTTCGTATTTGTTAGTCTGTTGCAGAAAACCCGATATTTGTACAGTTTGTGAAAATTGCAACAAGAAAGATTAAATAAGTAAATATCCCTGGACATTATTCCAAACAGCGCCCAAGATAAGCTCATTACGTTAAGTTACGCTAAGTAAAATACATACGTAATATACACAGGAAACACCCAGACCAATACCAACAGACGTGTTCAGTTTGAAAAGCTACTAAACAAAAGTATGCCGAAAGGCGTTTGGAATTCGATTGAAGTCGAACAATTGGCTATCCTAGAGATTAACCAAGCCCTAAGTCGCTCAAAGAGCTTTGGATAAGCTCTGGCGATGCCAGGATTAGGAACCATGTAGTCCGAATCACGGGACCACAAGCCAGTGTCTATGTGGGGGCTTGTCGCTTTCATTAACGAATAGCCTTCGTAACTGACAACTTGGATAGATGTAGAGGTACAGAGGCACCCACATCAACCTTTACAAAACCATTGCAAAATGGGTCTTACGTCGGCAGCATAAGGTTCCTCTATGTAAAGGTTGATGTGAGCGCCTCTGTACATTTTCAGGTGACTGATCTAGTTAGACTTACTACACATACAATATTTGAAGCAACATTCAAATTGAAAGTCTAGACGCGATGAAGAGGTAATTGTATAGAGGATCATTTTTTATCGGTTCATCTCCAAGTATGCATGTGTAATGGAACTTGGGTATTTACTCATAAAGAGGCATTTTCTAACATTTTTATCAAATTAAATATAGACACCCTATAGTCGACCGATGAGCGTAACTTTTGCATTCTGACTGTCTTATGACCGATGCCGATATAGTATGAATGGAAACAGAATTTCTTTCAAACATGTTCTGTTTCGGTCTTAATAAGGTAATATTATCTTTTTGTTTGTATTCTAATATTATCTAAGTATGTTTATCGACAGATTAAACACTCACTAGTTAGCTATGTGTAGTTTGTGGTCAGAAGGTTTTAATGTAAGCGATGTACAGATGTAAGCAATGACATTCTAATTGAAAGAGGTAGATAGGTTACTTGTGCTAAAAAAGTGGCGCCCGAAATCATAAATTTCGAACACCTGAACAAAGCATTAATAGTGTTGACAGTTTGTGACGACACTGCGCAACATGTATGTGTCTTGTTTACGCTCTAGTTAATAATAACTATCTCGTTCACATGGCCAAATAAATTTCTTTAAACCTAGTCTCCGATTATTATTACCCAGTAACGTCCTAGGCCGAAGCACGGCTCCTCTTGGGACACCCTCAGGCAGGTTACTTGAATATTAGGGTTTGAGAGCCTTCGGCTAACCTAATTTTCCGGCAATGCTGAGAAAGCCAAAATTGGGGCTAGCAGCTAGTCAATTATGAAATATAGATTACTTCTGGTCCACTGGAATACTTGCTACCGAGTCTAAAAATACCTGATCCATCCCCGTACAGGCTCAAAGTCAATAAACTCCCTAACAATAGTCAATAAGTAACAATAGCCTGCAAGAGATTCCTCCCAGTATCCATTTCTTTCTACCGCCGCCTAGTCCTGCTGCCTTCACAGGATTTATCACACGATCCTAGAGTACAAATCATATAACAATCCAGTACTACTTGATTGCACTCGAATAGCAGAAGCGAAGCTCAAAGCTTTCCAATGAGCACTGGAATGTTCGGTGTCACGCTGACTGGGTTGGAGCAATGTGGTCCAATATACGGGAGGTAACAAGCTGAAGTAATGTGCGCTTGTGTTTGTCGTATAACCGACACCTTTGCAACGGTACGCGAGAATGTAAAGTGCCAAGTGCCTGAAGTTGAAGTTGATACGGTGTTATTTAACTAAATTGAATACATAATGCGGAACTGTTTTTGTTGTGACCTAACCCAGTATTGGTGACGTCGTTTATGTCTGTGAGACCGGAGTGCCTACGAATTTTCTTACAGTTAAGACCCACAGCAGACATGCTACTTTTAGGCTGCGTTTCCGCCAGTGACCGCCACGGTGCGAAGATTGTATTTTTAAGAACGCTTCATTGAGCGAAGCGTTCCTCAAAACGCATCTCTGGTGGAAACGCAGCCTTAGCATCGGAAATTTCGTGAATTTATCAATGTTGAAGCATTCAATCGTATCAAGTCGTGCCATTGTATGGACTGCATGCGTATGGACGCGGTTTCGGAATCGTGCGTTATAAAGACCCGACGCCTGCGTTATCTTCTGAAAATCAACTGAATCGCCGCTTTGGCGTTTTATGTGTTTGGTGTGGAATGTTTGGTCGCTTCGTTCAGCTTCTGAAAAGTGGTTCAGTCGCGGGTCGTCGATGCTAAAAGTAAAGTGTCTGCTGTTAAATAGATTTACATAAAAAAGCAGTCGTGATCGAATAGTGTGAAGAGCTCGCACTAGGATCTAGGGAGTTTGCAGTAAGTGAGGTCAGACCCAGCAGTGGGAAGTAATAAAGGTTGTTGTTTGTTTACGTATGAGTACGTATGTTATGACACGTTTAATTTTTAATCTTGTTATCACTTCGAATTGCCACCTTAAACATTCTAAATCGATTACGTTATACATTAATATTGTAATTGACTTCGCAATAGAGTTAAATGCTTGATTGGTCAAGCAGCTCGGGTAATAATTATATGCAGTTGGCATAAATTAATCAATCAGAATGTAAATATACTCAATTTGGTTACATGTTTGTATTATATCCAACTTATCCCTAACACCGGTATGTTTTGAAGTTTTTAAGTATCTTGAAACGCATGTTTTCTATGGAAAATATTTAAAAATATAGTAGTGAACCAACTTAAAGTAAAATGAAATAAAATCATCAACATACCAAAGCAGAGCTTCGATAATCACACATTTATGTAGCTCAATTTATGTGTATGACATAAGCGGAAATAACATATTATAATGCATAAATTATTATTGTTTGGACAGCGTACATAAACATCATTCGGAAGCATACTAATGCTTTTGTTGTTATATTTATAACTAGCGACCCGCCCGCGCTTCGCACGGGTGCAATAGGATGTTATTATACATATAAACCTTCCTCTGGAATCACTCTATCTATTGAAAAAAACCGCATCAAAATTCGTTGCGTAGTTTCAAAGATTTAATCATAAAAAGGGACTTAGGGACAGAGAAATCGACTTTGTTTATACTATGTAGTGATGGTAATAATGGAATTTATTTCGGACAGAGTCCATAGTGTGAGAAAAATAATATTCATCTGTTGAGTAGTCTGGAAGTACCAAGTATTAAATTGTGTGCAAATAAAAGTGGTACGGACAATCCATCATATTTTGTGGTTGGTGCTAGCCGAATAATTTTGTAATTTCATTTTTAAGGCTGTTGCATTTTACATGTGACGCATGAAATCGGTTATGAAACTTCTCAATTTCCGAGAAAATCCCGCTAGAGTGCGGTTCTGCTTTCACGTTTTTTAGGTTTCGTCAAAGCTTTTATGTAGAATACCTTGAACTCTTAGTCTTGCTCTATCATCAATTTAAATCATAGTGTGTTCTAATGAGTTGAAGATTCAAAGGTCCCACGAAATAGCTGGATGCTTCCTGTCTTCTTGCCAGCCGTGGAGCATTTACGTGTGTTTTGGATTCTCCTATCTGGCACAGAACAATAATCAGAAATGAGGAGATCCGTAGGAGAACTAAGGTTGCCGATGTAGCCCAGCGTATTAGCAGGTTGAAGTGGCAGTGGGGAGAGCACATAGCACGAAGGACTGATGGCCGTTGGGGCCGGAAAGTTCTATGAGACTTTTCGAGGCCAAGCGCAGCTTTCATCCGTGCAGCAAGGTGAACGGATTTCCTCATAAAGATCGCGGGGTTTCAGTAGATGCAGACCGCCTACAACCGGCCGCTCCACTGCTGAACATACAACCTATGTTCAGCAGTGGACGTCTTGTGGCAGACGATGATGGTCTGTCACATACTTTAACGCCCTCGTCTTTAATTGTTTTCACAATATTTCATACAGCCTCGCCTGAGTCATATTGACAAAAAGCGAACTGGCTTTCCATTTAAATACCTGTAAAAACTTTTCTGATTAATTATTCTTCTGTGATACAAATGGAATTGATGACGTATCGCAATAAAGGCTATCTGCCAAATGCGGGTAAGCACGAAACCGATTAACATTTTGTTAAATTAAATGTTAATGATTCTGTTTTGATTGCAAACAATGCATTTTACCGCAAATATCAAAGAGTCGGAAATTCGTGAGCATTGCAATAAATGAACATCATTTCATCCATTTACTGCTGATATTGTTCTTTAATAAATTACATTACAGAGTAATGTCACTGTTCTTAAGTTCTCTTGTCGATTTTGCCTTCTCACAACACAAAAAAACAGCCTTCATACGTCCCACTGGTGAGCCCAGTCCCACCTTGACTGGTGGCGCGAGTCAATACTCTGGCTTCTGCTCAGTGCGGGTTCTTGGTGGGTTCTCTAGGTGAGAAATCTTGCTGTCAGATGTTATCAAACCATTCTAGGCTTTTTTTCTCAGTTTCTCACCAAAATCGAAACTTAGCCAAGTATACCAATGAATTTGCATCCCAGATTACCTAGCCGCACCAATGCCGTCCTGGGAGTAAAATTCATAAGTCAATTTCTGCAAATTAAGAAGACAAATCAAGCGCAGATATTTAAAAGATGATTCGTCGAGTTCTGGATTTTGATTTATTAACTTCAATTTGCGTGAAATCTCAAGGCGGATTTTTGCTAAATAATTTCGGGAGTCGTCTGTCAGAAGTATTTATCGTCAAGATTGACGATCTCTGGAGCCGAGATAGCAGAAAGTTAATTTGAAAGCGTATTAACGACGAGTAACTTTCTTTTATCGCAACAATGCTAATGCCTACATATCTAAATATCTTATGATTGCGAATGATTTTGTTTACATTGAATAAATTGCCTGATTTTTAAACCATTCAAAAACGGGATTGCTACCATGTAAGTACCTTTTTTGTTTTGAGTTTCCGATTTTTCGGCTTTGTTACTAGCGCCATGGTCATGAAGTAACTGAAAAGGTACATGGTAGCAATCCCGTTTTTAATGATTTAAATGTTAGTGACCATGAAAGTTTAAAGAAATATATGGCCTAATTTTGTTTCTACTTCTTAAACTACAGAAAAGATGATTTAAAAACACAAAACAACTAGTGGATAATACGTTTATTTAAATATTCGAATTTTATACAATATTTAAATAATAATATATCTCCGTGTAAAAAATGTGCCAATGCACAAACACCTCGATTAGTTTTTTTTAAGTAGTTGTTATTTGTTCATATATTTGAAAACTTGTCTTAAATAATCAAATAATCTTTACTACATTGTAATTTCACAGTATTTTTGTACTTTCCTTTTATTATTAATTACCCTGTGCATCCGTTATGGAACACCTTTATATATAGTTTAGTTAGTTTTTACGCTACAAACTATAGGAACTGTGCCGGTGGCGGCGTTTTGTGACTGGTGCGTGTGGCCCGTGTGTGGGGAAGCTAAATTGTCTTAATTTAGTTAGCCTTTGTAAGAGACTGGTGTCCAGTACTAGGGTTATCCCTGTGTGACTGATTGCCAGGCTCTTAAGGTCTTATTTCCGCTTTTCACAATTTTTAGACACCTTTTAAGTCGTGTACGTACTCGTATGTATACAATGTAAGGTGCACCGGGGCTATTTTTACCACGGAGCAACTGCAACTTATCTGCATAATTTTTTTTATTCGACTTTCGTGTAATCTGACATCAGTGAACTTAAACTGGTTATTGTTGCAGTTTAAGGTCACAGATTTCACTTTTCATAAAAAGTAATGTAACAATGATTAGAGATCAGTTGCAATTGCCCCGTAGTTACAATAGCCCGGTGCACCCTATGGCTTTTTACAAGTAATATTTTCTGTCCAACAGTGGAGGTGATCTTCCTGATGTGGGGTATCAGGCTGTGCATAATGGTGCGGAAGGCGCCTTCTGAGTTCAACGAGAGCCGGTTCATATCCATGGCGATTTACAACGAGTTCCTTCTGTCTGTCTTCCTTAATATATCTATGTGAGTATTATTTATATTAATTATTCCACTGACTCAGCGATTCGATGTAAATTCCCTCTGAGACAACAAGGCGCCACTATCTTCTATTCTGCAAAGGCCAGGTATGCCTAGAAAATAATCGCAATACAAAAAAAACAGGAGGACGAGTCGCCGCACTTGCACATTTCGAAGGTTTTTTAGCGTAGACAAAATTTAGACAATAATTTTATCGAGTTAAACTCTGCGAATTTGCATCTTTTATGCAAATTCGCAGACTTTGACTCGATATTTAGCAGCTTTAATTTGTAGATGAAACCAGTGCAAATAAAAGTCTATAGCTTATACATGATATTGAAAAAAACTAGAAAAGGGAGTAACTTCGAGATTTTTTCTATCGAGTACAGTTTATGAAATCCTGTAACTGAATGTGATTTTGACTAGATTAGATCCTTAACTAATACTTGTATTTTTTATAATTGAAATCTTTGTTTTCTATGTGTCAGGTGGTTTTTAAAAACCGTAAGCTTAGCCTACCTGGCCTTAAGGCTTCAGCACATTGAGTGCGCGTGCGCAACCTAATCGGGTGCGGGTTTTATGTTCTGTGACCTGCTTGTTAAGGATAACATAGAGTACAACGCGACATGCACCGCTCATAATAGGTTATCACGCCTAGCCTTGTGCCTATAGCCGGTCCTTGTAGCCTAACAAAATTAAAAGTGCTATATTTTTGACGTTACTATGTTACGTTGTGACTACTATTATTATAGCTCATCAGCTAAATGAGCCAATATTTTGATACGCATCATGAACGTTATACTAGCTATTACATTTTTAACTGCCGCACTTAGAGTAGTCCATTGAATATGGCTCATTATTCTGTTTCTCTATTTGACATTCTATAGTTCCTTTTTTAATTTCGTTATAAAGTCTCTTTCGCTTTTTAATGTCTACTAATGAATCCTTTGGATAAGTGACAACAATCAATGCACTTAAGGCCCATTCACTACCATAAAAGCGATAAGAAAATAAGTAGTTAAATTAAATTCGTGTCCACATAATTCATGAGTACAATTTAGATCCTCATTGTCTGTTTTGGTTTTTAGTACACGCTCCTAACGGGAATAGATCGACTTAACCAGTAACTCTTTATTACGCTGGTCTGAAACTGCCTTTTCAGTCTGTCTGGCCTCGAGACGTTAAAGCACTCTGGCTTTGCTGCCCTGACGCACTCAAACACATTTCTGCTGGGGCAGTATACTATAGTATAGTACATACATAAACCAATGGGAGATTTTTGCTAAAAGTGGCAAATTGGTTTGTTTACACATAGATAATTTATACTGTTAACATCTTAGAATACAAAAAATAGCTAATTTAATGAACCCAACTGGACAGTTATTAATAAATATCATAAATAAGCCACAATTATTATAAAAAACGATTGGTGACGATATTGAGCAGTGGGCGGCCTCTTAAGTTGGTAATTGAAAGAAGCTTTAAGTAATGTCATTAAAAAAGATCGGAAATATCAAAACATTTATACCATAACATTAAAAATGTTACATGATGAAGCTTAACAATGAACGCAACAATTACGCCCGTAATTTAATTATTATAATCCAGAACAACAATATCTAACAATTAATTAATCATTGTTGGGTTTATATTTTAATTTGAAGACAGTTTACCTTGACCCTCGCATAATTCCATTTTGTTTATAACGTCAAAACAAAGTCTGTATAATTATATCAATCCCCAGGCAATCTCTAATCCTGGGTTATCCTATTAGGCAAATTGAAATTGGTCCCGTGGTCCCGAAGTTCGCGGGTCCCGAGCCTTCTCGTTGGGAAATTAACTGTTTTTTAGGGTTCCGTACCTAAAATGTAAAAATGGATGGCCTAAGCCTCCGCTGTCTGCCTGTCTATCAGCAGGCTGTTTCTCATTAACCGTGATAGCTAGAAAGCTGAGCTTTTCACAAATTATGTATTTCCGTTGCCGCTATAACAACAAAGACTGAAAATAAAAAAATAAAATATTAAGAGGGGTCCTCATACAATAAACGGCTTTTCTTTTGGTATTTTTGCTCAATGTCAATTACGGAAGCAGGTAGACGTTTCGAGCTTTCATAGAATATGTAGTTTTACATTACTTTTCAAAATAAATACACAACATAAAAAAAAATGCAAAAGGGGGCTCCCATACAACAAACGTAATTTTTGAGTAATTTTTTACTCATTTATGGTACGGAATCGAGTCGCGAGTCCGACTCACTCTCGGCCGGTTTTTCTTGTCTCATTTTGATGAGATAACAAATTGTAAGCGCTAGTTTCTATTTGAGAGCGTATTTTGTTATTCGTTACGAACAAAGAAAAAAGGGCATTGTTATATTTTTCGATTTCAAACAACAAAAGATCCGATCTTAAGAAGATTGTACCAACTTGAAATAAGAATATTCCATGCTCAGTTACACAATATACCTACGTAGGTAATTTTCCCACGGCTAATAAATATCTTCTTCAATAATTACCATCCTTACACAAACTCAAACAGAATGGTAATACGAGCTTTTAACACGTCAGAGCTCTTGCCAGCTGCGCGTGTAGAGAAAGGCAGGTCCATACGCGCAAATGCGCGCTTTCGCAAGAAGCTTATGCGTGCGTAAAAGTAAATTATTCTGGTCTGAAACTGCCCTTAACGTCTGTCTGGCCTCGCGACCTTAACACTCTCACTTTACTGTCCTTACGTATTCAAACACAACTCAGCTGGCGCAGTATACTTTAGTATAGTACATACTTAAACCAATGGGAGATTTTTGCTAAAAGTGGCAAATTGGTTAATTTACACAATGATAATTTATACTGTTAACATCTTAGAATACAAAAAATATCTAATTTAATGAACCTATTTAGACAGTTTTTGTTTAAATATCTGTATCCTCTATTTATCTCAATATATAGAAAAAACGATTGGTTATGGTAGTGGGCAGTGAGCGGCCTTTTAAGTTAGTAATTGAAAGAAGCTTTGAGTAAACTCATTATAAAAGATCATAAATTTCAAAACATTATATATAACTTTAAAAAAGTTACATTATGAAGCTTAACAATGAACGTAACAATTACGCCCGTAATTTAATTATTATAATCCAGAACAACAATATCTAACAATTAATTAATCATTGTTGGGTTTATATTTTAATTTGAAGACAGTTTACCTTGACCCTCTCATAATTCCATTTTGTTTATAACGTCAAAACAAAGTCTGTATAATTATATCAATCCCCAGGCAATCTCTAATCCTGGGTTATCCTATTAGGCAAATTGAAATTGGTCCCGTGGTCCCGAAGTTCGCGGGTCCCGAGCCTTCTCGTTGGGAAATTAACTGTTTTTTAGGGTTCCGTACCTAAAATGTAAAAATGGATGGCCTAAGCCTCCGCTATCTGCCTGTCTATCGCCAGGCTGTTTCTCATTAACCGTGATAGCTAGAAAGCTGAGCTTTTCACAAATTATGTATTTCCGTTGCCGCTATAACAACAAAGACTGAAAATAAAAAAATAAAATATTAAGAGGGGTCCTCATACAATAAACGGCTTTTCTTTTGGTATTTTTGCTCAATGTCAATTACGGAAGCAGGTAGACGTTTCGAGCTTTCATAGAATATGTAGTTTTACATTACTTTTCAAAATAAATACACAACATAAAAAAAAATGCAAAAGGGGGCTCCCATACAACAAACGTAATTTTTGAGTAATTTTTTACTCATTTATGGTACGGAATCGAGTCGTGAGTCCGACTCACTCTCGGCCGGTTTTTCTTGTCTCATTTTGATGAGATAACAAATTGTAAGCGCTAGTTTCTATTTGAGAGCGTATTTTGTTATTCGTTACGAACAAAGAAAAAAGGGCATTGTTATATTTTTCGATTTCAAACAACAAAAGATCCGATCTTAAGAAGATTGTACCAACTTGAAATAAGAATATTCCATGCTCAGTTACACAATATACCTACGTAGGTAATTTTCCCACGGCTAATAAATATCTTCTTCAATAATTACCATCCTTACACAACAGAATTATTTGAAAAAAATATTTATATGTATATCGCCTGGCGTTCGCAAGGCAAAACTATATTATCCGTGAGACTTCCATGATGACTCTGCGTCAAAAAAAAATCTGGAACATGATACAAAATTATCAGAGTAGCGATTTACAATCGAGTTATCGTGCGATTCGGTAACTTTCCATTTTTTTAACATAAGAGGTGTCTGTGTTGTTCTCGTAATAAATACTAGATGCTATTGACTTTAACTTACACACAATTCAAGCGTTTTCACTGAACAAGCGATTTACTAAAATTAAATGAAAGTTCCCGAATTGTACGTTAATCTGGTGTTAAGCTATATAATTATTACGAAAATGTAAATAGCAAGCTAGAGCAAGTTGTTTGAACTTTCGCTCTCATAACAAATGCGTTACGTTGAAGGGCGGCCATCTGTTTTGTACTTGAACCAAGTATAGTGTTACCCAAAACTTTCTGATTGAGTCATAAATTCCCTTGTCCACTCTTCCTCGCACTTCTAGGGAGTGAAATATTTCAATTGCACCATATCTCATGTGGCGTATAAATCAAAAGGGGGCACTAAAGTTCCCCCAAGTTTGTGATTTACAACTTCGCTCGCCGCGAAACAATGCTGTACATATTGCTCTGCAATTAGGCTTGCCGCAAATTGCAGGCACGTTGCCGGTGCGTTGCGAACCCACTGGCACAGGTTGGTCCTTGTTCATACTGAAGGAATAATTTTCAGGTAAAATCCCTTTATTTATTTATTTATCACCGAAATGCACAATTCCAAATTGCATACAAGTTAAATAATTCATCATAACAAACAAAATACTTAATTAATCAATTCCTCAAAATAACATTTAACAACATGGAATAAAATCAATCAATAATAAAAAAAGAAAACAATAAAAATTACAAATAAGATAATAAAAATGACAAACAAGAAAATAAAAATGTCAAATAAGAAAATAAGAAAGAAAATGTCAAATACATACTACAATTCTGACAACTCAGTAACTGGTGCAGTTACTGAGTTAAAGGAATTTCTGGTGAAATACGTGAGTGTCTTACTAGTCTGCCACTGGTTGTGTGTTTCCAAAATTAATGTACTTTGATTTAGATACAACATTGCGGTTCCTGGTGAGGAATGCAAACGATGTCTGACCTTACCTTAGCCCATAGGCCATTATTCAAGCCAAGTTCAGTATTTTTTTAACAAAAACTAATCAGTAATGAGAAAGTCTGTAGAAAAGCTACAGTTTCTGAGGAGATCTTTGAGGATGCAATAGACAGACACAGCAGAACAATTTAGCTTTATATTATTTAAAAAGTGTTCTTGAATAACAGTAATTTGATTACAAAAGGATCATGCTCATCACCAAGAACGGACATAGTCTACAACAAACAAAGGCCAATTTAAGAGGAGCAAAAGGAAGAAAAATGTACAAAACAATGCACCAATAATAAAATTGGCCGCTGCAAAAATCTCTGAGGTCATAATAGTAAACAATAAACGTCTTATGACTGCTAATGTTTTATATAATTATGTAAAAAACTCTTACTACAAGCATGTGTAATGTATGTTATACTGGGTACCAAGATTTACCTAAATGTATATTAATCTACGCAAAAGCTAACTTCTAGCCATAAACTGTCCCCAGTGAACGCGGGCTTACTCCATGTGGCGTTGCAGTAGTTAGCATGCAGTTACCATTCGAATTTAGTGGGCTTAGAATAATTTGAATATATTAAGGCTTAGACTAAGCCTAAGTTGCTGTTTAACCGAGTTAGCAATTGTTTGGGTAATTTAATTGAGGAAGGCACTTGCAGTTAGCAGGACGTTTGTCTCCCGAGTACAAAGTTGCGGTGTGTAATGTGCTTTCGTAGTTATGAGGCTTTATTCGTAATAAATATTAAGGTTATCTCTATATTAATACAAATTATCATAACCTAATCAGTTTTGTAAGTTTTTACATGATAAAAGTAGCGTAGTTTGTCGAAATCCTTTCAATTAAGTTGTATTTGCCTTTGTCTGATATTGTTGGGTTGTAACTATAAAATCTAATCCGAGAAAGATTTCAAAAAGCCTGAACCTAATTCGGGATCACGTTAAATGATAGTGATGATGATCCTAATAAGTAAAATAATAAGCTGTCATGCTAGCACTAAAATGATAGGAAAGGAATGCGAAATAATTGGAGTTCTATCTCATAGCATAGTTATTTTTATCTCCTAATTCTTCTGGTTGGAAGGTTATAGTCGTAAGACTTATAACCTTTTCAATAGTTTTGAATGCTCAATCCCCTGGGATGAGTGCCCACAGTATTTTATGCTTTCTCCGCATTAAAACTAGAAGAAATCACAGAACATACAAACTACGGGCTAAACGGATAAATTTCCTCATTTATCTTTGTCTAGTACAAATAGAAATTTAGTTATTTCGCCGCATGCTCGTAACTCGTTTTAGTTTGCGAGAAACCTAAGAACGTTTCATGTTTGGACATAAAAGTGGAAGTTTGGTAGACTTCGTTTCAAATTTACCTGCCAACAAACTTTATGGGAACTATGCTGGGAAACGCAAAGGCATACCTATGGAAAATTTTGCGAACATTACCGTGCTCTAGAGAGGGGTGGAGTAACTTTTAGTAGAATTTATTATTCCAGAGCCTTTATGGTTTCATTGGCAGCAATTTTTTTTTTCTGGTGTACACTTCAGCTGGAGGCCAACGTTATTTCATCAATATGTTTTCACTGTACCTACCTTATAACAAAAGATAGCTTCAAATACTTAGAGTGACAAAAACATAGAAATAATAATATTCTTTATGTTCAGCTAATTGTGTGGCTATCGACGATAAAAATGATCACATGAATAGAAGTCAAACACAAAAGCAACGTTTGCGCATGGTAGCCTAGCAAAATAAATATTTTGAGTGACAGGACAATCATTTGTGACCCGGACAGAGTGGCAAAAAAGCGATATAAAGGCTTTGACGTTTACAAATGGCTGCTGAAATATTTAGAGGATGTGATGTGACGTGGTCTACGTGATATATTTGACGTTGGGCGATCCGAACGTTTTTAGAGGGTTTGTTTTTGGCAAAATCATCTACGCTTTGTGTCTCTACATATGAATGTAATTTTTACTCACTACGATTCGAAAAAATAATAGAAGGAAATATGCTGTTGTTTTGGGTTTAGGTGTAATTTTCTTGTTTTAAGCTTCCTTGACATTAAATAAAACTTAACTAATTATAAACATAAAGAAGGAAAAACAACTCTGAGTAGGTTTACCAAAAAATATATAAAATCCCATTCAAAAATCAATTACATGAATTGCAATAGTATGCATATATTCTAGCACTTTCAAGCCAAATATAATGTTCAGTAAGTGAAATTCTTACCAAACAAGCCACAGCAAGTTGCAGCGAATAAATACAAGTATTAAAACTAGGAGGTTCTGTTATTCGCCAAATATTTCTAAATTAAATATTCTAGTTCATACTTACACACAGTTGACAAAGTGTTCTCTTCGAAACTTACGAAATTGTTTGTAGAACTATCTAATTTATTGTCCACAAGTATCTCGCAAAGTTTCGTTAATTTTCAACGAGTCTGCTATACTATGCTTTTATTTTAGCGATAGTGAAATAAAATCGAATCAAATTTGTCCGGAACTTCTTGCACATTTTACTTGCGGCAAATTCTCCGGTGATGGAAAATACATAAAAATAAATTATACGATTACATTTCATCGGTTATAAATTATGTATCTTGTATTAAATAGATTTGGTTTCGTATTAGGCATCAGCACTGGTATTACGAATTTCATAATACCGATTTCCATAATTTCCAATCATTCAGAATTCAGCAAATCAAGAATCTGATTGATCATGAATCCCATTTTGGGCACAATTATAAAATCTAAATTCAGTAATGTTGCCAAAAAGCTCAACCTAACAAGAGCACCAAGTAACAAAATCACTAACACCACCTTCCTTTCCAGGTTGTTCCTGCAATCACCAGCGAACCCTGACCTTCTGTATATAATCTTCTTCTGCCACACCCAACTGACGGTGACGCTGCTCCTCTGTTTCATCTTCGGCAGCAAGGTAGGCATGGTAAGACTAAGTAGGCTGTAAGTAGCGGGTAAGCAGCACTGAAGTGTAGCCGCTAAGCAGCACAGAGCACGACACGCTATGAGCCCAGTGCACTGAAAGGTGAATAGGTTAAGAGCAGAAAAGGGAAAAAAAAGTTAATTCAGTAGTCTAGATTTTCAATACTATTTCACTAAAGTTAAGTAATTTGATAGGTTGAATATAATCATTGATTAGCTGATTTAATTATTTAAAAGTTATATTTTTGCTTACTAACAAACAAAAATCAAGACTTTAACAATCCACTGCTGGGCACAGATCTTGCCTCAACTATGAGATACTGTTAGAAGTTCATTTAATATTATTCTTTTAAAACCAGCTCAGGCTTCAAATAGTTGGTAATAGAATAGAATGAATAGAATTTAAAAGCCGTTTATTTTATCATCACAACAAGGAGACTAAATACTAATTACACTGAGTTACATTTTTGGCGACTCGTAATAAGTTCCTGGTCACCAGAAAATGTGGCGTCATCTTTATTACCCGGAAACGCTATTTAGGTTTTTCTTGACAAATGCAGCTCTAACAAATCCGTATGTAATGCAGACGTTGAAAGTACCAAAATCTATTCAATAAAATAATATTTAAACGTATTTCACTAAGGCGATTTTAAACTTCTTAACACCGCACGCTAAAAAGATAATACCTATGCTTCGCTTCCACTTAGCTGCTGATGATGAATAACGTCTCCTTAATATACCTCTTAAGGTTACACGCAAACACTATAGATAGGTACATTGAAGTAAATCAACTTTTAATAATGTACAAATTTCAACCAATTACTGATAAAAAGCGTTTCGTCTGCTCCTTTACAATCCCTGCAGAGTAACCTGATGAGGTCAATACAAATAACTCGAGAAGAATGCGTAGTTGTTGTATTTCATTAACAGCAGTTTAACTCACCCATGGACAGGCTGGCTTTATCGTATGTTTGCTTATATTATGCTTTTTTTGTACTTGGATAAAGGTTCTTCTGTTGTTCAAAATTTATGTTAGCTTTTTTTTCTGTCCCAAGTTTTCAAGGTTTTGTACATTCCAAACGAAGACAAAGAATTTGACAAAAATGTCAAGAAATGACAAGATTATGTTGCGATCGAGATAATCTCAGAGCAGTCGTTAATGACATCTGACAACTAAAGGCTCATACGTACACAAGTTGACGACACGCCGTCTTTTTAAAAAGGGCCCCACTAGACGTGTCCCGCTCATACCTATATTACGAAAAAGAATAAAGATTATTCTTTGATAATAACCAGTAACGAAAATAAGAATTCATGTCGCTTGTTCGTAGTAGATACCCCCGACACGACGTACCGTGAAACGAAGTCGTAGCACGTCGTAGCACGATGGGATGCCGCGTCGTAGCACGATGTCATACATCAAAAGCAGAGTATACGTGTAGCATGTGTGTATAGTACACTAGCAGTCGCCCGTGTTAGATTTTAGGACCTAATATATATATTTATATATGATAGTCAAATTAAAGTCTAGCATTGGATGGCGAAATAAAAGTATGTAGTTATGTATCAGATTGATTTAATTCTCTTAATGTGACTCTACCACCGGTTCGGAAGGTTGTTTCTACTGAGAAGACCCGGCAAGAAACTCAGTAGTTACTCTTTTCATATCGTCCAATGTTTTACATGATTACAATAACATTAATTCCACATATACCCATTACATAGGTATATTCTAACAGCGATTACTAATAATTTACGGAAAGTACATAACGCTTATGTACATAAAGTACATAACGTTTATGTATACTCGGTAGATCATGCTTATGGATACAGGGTATATACTGCTTATGTATACATAGTATATACAGCTTATTTATACATGGTATATAAAGCTTATGTATACATGGTACATAACCCTTATGTACATTAACTACCTAACGCTTATGTATTCTCAGCACATAATGTTTATCTAACTTCAACAAGTACATGAGACATAGATACTCCATTGTCTAATAATAAGTCCATTGTCACAACCCCTAGCAGTTAAGTAACAGGCCTAAGGGTGCCCCCAGGGGGGGCCGAGCCTCGGCTTAGGGCGTTACTGGGACTAGGCAATCTAACGTAAGTTTGGGGAGAGAAGCGGCCGGGGACGTGCCGGTACCGCGAAGCATGACTAAAAGGTTGGGGCCGCGACGCGCGTCCACGCCGGCGTGGACGATATCTCGGTCGTGTAGAGTGTTGGCTTGGCGCGAGCTGTTTGGCGGAGGCGATAAATAGGGTGATGGGATCGTCAGGCTCGATAGTAACGTGTCTAGGACGACGTAGCTTTCGGCCGTTCTTTCCAGAAAGAGATTTAGGGACATAGTTGGAGGCTTGGACTACTAAGGGGTTTGGGTGGGTCATGGTAGAGTCGAAGAATTGGGAGGACAACTGTTTTAGATACTGCTGGATGGTAGGCAGCTCTAAGTCTAAGTGGAGATTTTCATTGCGTAAGAACCAAGGGGCACCCGTGGCCTTGCGCATGAACCTATTCTGAATGGACTGTAGCTTGTAGATATGGGTGGAAGCGGCGTGTGCGAACACGGGGCTAGCATAGGTCATGATGGGGCGAATACAAGACGTGTAAAGTCGCACCTTATTTCTAAGGGACAACTTACTACTCTTGTTAAGAAGACAATGGAGGCGGCCTAGGGCAAAGTAGGCGCGATTTCTAACTATTTTAATGTGGTCTCGGAAGCACAAACTACGGTCAAGGTGGACGCCTAAGTAGCGAACTTTCTTTTCCCAGGGAATAGATTGTTCGAACATAGTGATATTGGGTGGTGGGTCTCTACTGTGACCGCCCCTTTGGAAGAGGATAGCGGCACTTTTGTCAGGATTGACTTCTATTCTCCATTTCCTAAACCACTCGCCGATGGTATTGGCGGCGTTTTGGAGAGATTTGAGAATGGGTTCCAGTCTGCGGTGCGTACAGTAGAGAGCTGTATCGTCCGCAAAAAGGGCTATCTTAACAGGTGCGCGAGAGCGCTTAAAAGTTGGGAGATCGCTAGTGAACAGCGTAAACAGAATGGGCGAGAGAACGGAGCCTTGAGGGACTCCGGCTCTTATTGGGTGTGGTTGAGACAAAATCCCTTCCACTCTATAACGAAAAGTGCGATTTGCAAGGTAGTCTCGAATGATGAGCACGAGACGATCTGGGACACCAAGTAAATATAGCTTGTAAATCAAGCCATTGTGCCAGACCTTGTCAAACGCTTTCGCTACATCGAAAAAGAGGGCGCCGGTTTTGTGGGAGTTCCGCCTACCAAAACCGGTTAGGACGTGCTCGACTATGCGATGCACCTGCTGGACGCATGAGTGTTTGGGTCTAAAGCCAAACTGCTCGTCAGGAAGGAGGCTCTTGGACTCTACGTAGTCCTTGAGTCGTCTAAGGATGAGGCGTTCGTAAATTTTTCCTATGCAACTTAGGAGACTAATGGGGCGGTAACTAGTGGCCTCAGTTCGGGGTTTGCCTGGCTTGTGAATACCAATGACAATAGCTTCTTTCCACGCTTGTGGAAAGATGTTGTTACTCAAAGCTGCGTTGAATATCGCAGTGAGAACTATAAAAAGAGGAGTGGAGAAGTGCTTAAGCACTTTATTGGATATCCCGTCAGAGCCTGGTGCTTTTCGGGGGTGGAGGTCCTTGACGATAGTTTGAACTTCCTCAACCGTAATACTAGCTAGAGGAGGATCGGAGGGGGGGAGGCTTGCCCTACGTGCGACTTCAGAGTCGACTAGCGAGACATGTTCGGGATCTACTGGGAGGGTACTGGGAGAGCATTGCGCTTCTAAGCTGTCTGCGAGGCATTCAGACTTTTCACAGTCATCGAAAGCCAGGGGCAGATTGGGTCGGGATAAGGGTGGCATCGGAGAAACCGTATCAGACTTAAGCTTACGGGCGAGTTGCCAGAAAGCTAGGTGGGAGGGCTCTAAACTACCTATCATCTCATCCCACTGAGAGTTCCGAAACTCGCTTATACGGAGCTTTACGTCCCTCTGTAAAGACCTTAAGCGACGACGGTTAGCGTCAGTGGGATATGAGTCATAAGCTCGGGTGGCTGCGTTCTTCTCCGTCAACAGCGCACGTACATCAGGCGGCAGGTTCCAGCGTTGGTGACCCAACACAGGGACCCGCCGTGAGCAGTCCTCCACGACGCTCTGTACATGACTGGTAACGGAGTCGATTGCACCTACTGTGTCTTGGACGGAGGTTAAGTCTCCGGAAGCTAAGTTTAATAATGGGTTTGGAATAGTCTTGAGGCTGTGGCCCAGTCGATTCCAATCCACTATCACTTTTTCAGGGGCAGGGGAGCCTGTGTCTGGGGGGCCTATCCGGGGAATGAGCTCTAAGATCACAGGTCTATGGTCTGAGTCGAGCTCGTGATGCACTTCTATAGAAGATAAACGTAGGTTTATATTCTTCAGAAGTGCTATATCGAGCACGTCAGGTCTATGGCCTTCAATTTTAGGGAAATGGGTGGGACTCATGGGAGCAATGATATCGAAGCCAATTAGACTCGCTTGCATCTCAAGCAGAGTGCCACGTGAGTTTGTAGAATTACAATCCCACGAGCCACTCTTAGCGTTCAAGTCGCCTGCCAGAATAACCGAGCTATCGATATTCATTATAGTCTGAAGGTCACGGGAGGTAAGGGTTTTACTACTCCCGGTTTTATTTGGCCCTACATATGCAGAGACAATGGTAATAGGTCTGTGACCAGTCATACCGAGGCGGCAGACAGAGGTCTCCAACCATTCGAGATTAGGAGGAGGGTCTATGGGCGTGCAATGCAAAGATCGTTTATAATAAATTAAGGTGCCACCCTTTTGGGATATCCTATCGTTACGGACAATGTTATAATTCGCTATTCGGGGATTTCGCCTAGAGGGCTTAAGGAAAGTTTCCTGAACTAGAAAAATATCTATTTGGTGGGTCTTGAGAAATTCAGCTACTAGATAATGCTGCTTGGCTAAGCCGTCAGCATTGAAAAACCCTACTCTAAGGGACCTGGGTTTGACTCTACCTTTAGGTGTAACATCCATTATGGGTTACATTTAAAAGTGGACAGGGACATGCCTATCTTATGGGCTTGGATAGCCGCCTCGAACATGAGGGCGGGATTGCCTTCGGCGGCTCTGAGTAGGTTAGCTACTCTAGAAACTTCGTCGAAGTCTATTACTCCGAGGAAGCGCGACACTAGAGAGTAGTCGCTTAGAGAGGACTGGGAGGCCGATGTGACCTGCGGGGCGGGAGGTGAGGGAAGCGCCGGCCTTTGTACGGGCCTGGCGACAGGGGCCTGGTAATGGGGAGGGCTAGGTGCCACTTGGGAGGTATTACGTACCCAGGGTACGTTAATAAGGGGAGGGATAGTCTGCGGGGACTTTGTTAGGGCCGGGAAGTTGGCCAGAGATTGGTCTGGCACGGCTGGGCGGACTTGGGAGTTCATGGGGGCTGGACGGGCCCTCCAAGAGAGTTGGCTCTGAGCCGGGGCGCGACTGGGGCGCTGAGACTTAGGGGCTTTGGGGCAACCGCGGTAGTTTGCGGGATGACCCGTTTCTCCGCAGAGCACGCAGCTTGGAGGCTCCGTGCACTGAGAGAGGTCCTTGGGGCGGGGGCAATCAGCCGTGCCGTGGTCACCCAGGCACTTAACGCACCTGGGAGTAGCAAAGCAGTTGCGGGCAGAGTGCCCGTAGAGCTGGCAGCGATGACACTGCCCTATGGTGCCCCTTTTGTGAGGGGCTTCGACGGTGATACCAGAGAGCTGGCACACCGTCTTGATGTTGAAAATGGCCTTGCCGGCGGGCGAATGCTCCAAAACGGCAAGAACCATATCATAGGGGGCGTGAGAGCGACCGCGATGCATGCGGTGCACTTCCATGATAGGAAGGTTTTGGGCCTTTAGATCGGCCTGGACGTCGGAGGTTGAGACCTCCTTTGGGACTCCCTTCACGACTACGCGAAGTAGCCGATCCTCAGGGAGGGCGTAGGTATGGAAGGATACTTTCATATCCTTCAAAAGGGTCGTAAGACGACGATGGTCTTTAGCGGTTTGGACGGAAACTTTAATTCCCGTTGAAGTGGTACGCGCCGATAGGTAATTAATACCTAAAGAGTTACAGCGCTTGGATACATCGATCCAAAGCGCTTTATCTTGGATAAATAGAGGAGGTGGGGTAGGCTCTTTCCTCTGGGAAGAGGTAGAGCTAGTTGGGTTGGTGGTCTTAGCCGATGCCGCGGAGGTCGCGGGCTTAGTAGGGATCGCGCGTGTCGCCACAGGGACTGAGGGCGTAAGCGGGATATTGCGGGGCGCGGGGGCCTCGCAGGTCATCATTGGCATGGGTGGGGACTCAGGCGAGTCATTTTGCTTCTTAGAAGGAGGGGCCGAAGTGGTTTTAGCGCGTTTAGCACGCTTTTTACCGACAACGGTAGTGAAATCCTCATCTGAGGATGGGCTAGAGTCCTCGTCTGGGGAGGTCTCGTCCGCGACCTCCATGGCGCATTCTAGTGCGTCATCGGGGGTCGCAGAAGAGGGCCCAGTTGAGGTGGGATCGGGAATGGGCTCGGGACAGGCGTCCTGGGTGACCTCGTCATAGTAATCCCTGATTTCAGGAATTTCTGAGGCGAAGGAACGAAGTAAGCCTTCCTTGGCGAGAAGCTTTACGAGCTTCTCCAAAAGGGGAGAGTTTTGGTCGGTACGCGACATGGCGTCCGACCAAACAGCTATCTAATACTAACGTATTTTTACAGCACTTCAAACGCGTCGCGTTCCGCACAGAAGAAGTGCCAAGAAACTGTGCGGCAATCGCGCTACTTGTCCTAACACGTTTAGCCCCGGGTTGGGTGTTACCCAGGGATGTGTTTGTGTATGTATGCTCCCCGCCGGGGTAAGACGGGGAGGGTGAGTACTTAATTAATGAGCCCTAAGCTTGTATCCGCCTCGCCAATCTTAATGTGCGAAGTGGTTCCTAACTGCCTCAAGTGCAGAGGGTAGCTCAGAGCGGATGCTCCGAACGCCCAAACAACACAAGAGGGATGGGATGGTAGGGAAAGGGTAGGGTTGGGGAGGAGATGATTGTCGTCGACTAGGAGTTCCCCCAAGGCCGGTGGTGACAATCCCAGCCGAGTTTAGCGTTGCCCAAAAGGGGCAAAGCCGGTGTCTCGGGTCCACACCCAACAGGTTTCGTAATGGCACCGTTAGGTATCAGCCTGTTGACCACAAAAATAGTGGATTTAATCACAAAATGTTAAGTTAGTCGCCTTGAAAAAGGCAACTAAAATAACTGCCCGGGCTAGCAACGGACTTAATCCGTTACTAACTGGGCGAAGAATGTGCGCGCAGGCGACACAAAGCCGCCGCGAACACAAAGGCGGCGCCGACAAAGGCGCGCGGGAACAATGGAGCGGAGCGGGCGGCAGCGGATGCGAGCGTCTGCTCGCTGTGGCGGCTGGATGCGAATGACTCGACACTCAACGCTACCGGCCTTTTATACCCAAGTCGTCGCACAAACAAATGACGTCACGGCGCATCAGGTGACATCGTTCGAACGGTATTAAAATAAAGTCTGATATTAAAATACGGAGTATTAATTTATCATAGTAAACTATGATAAATTAACTACTTTACAATGGTATTATTTACCTACCCAAATCTATTTATCATTTAGTAAAGGTACTTAGTATTTGTAACTAAGTTAATCTCTGTATAATTAAGTAATACAGTTGTATTACTTAATTATTATTTAATTACCTATCTATTCAATTATATTTGTTAGCATATTCATATATATATAGATATATATATCCCCTTATCTAATACCCGCGACTTCGTCCGCGTGGACTTAGCTGTATGTGAAAAAATATTTTCCCGCTTTTTCGTAATTTTAGTAAGGATGCCTATTTTTTTTGAAAATAAAATATAGCCTATGTCACTCAGGAATGATGTAGCTTTCCAACAGTGAAAGAATTTTTCAAATCTGCCAAGTAGTTTCGGAGCCTATTCAATTCATACAAACAAACAAAAAATCAAACCTTTCCTCTTTATAATATTTGTATAGATATAGTATGCGTTGCTGGCCATAATTATTATCAGTGTATATGAATGTGATGAGGTAAATTTGAACCACCAATTATTAAATTTGAGTAGTTAAGCAAACAATGGAAATGAGCTTTAATTAATTTCAAGAGCAGATTCGAATTTTCGTTAGAATGCGGTTTTTGATTTGGATCCGTATGTACTTCCTGTACAAACTGCGATGATGGTTCAGCTGCCTCAGTAAAGTACCTAGGGTTAACATCAGAGGTTATTCAACATGTACCTCATTAAACATTATATCTTAGTTTTTACTGTATGGAGATTTAAACAAAATCAATTTTCAGTAACTTTCTTCCTATCTTGTTCACTATCGCTTCAAAGTGTTTTAAACTGTCGGTGTTTGACTGGTATTTATATCAATAGCATTATCATGGTGAGCACATAAAAAAACCTAGAACAAAAAGAAAAAAATGTTTCAGATTTCACATAATTTTTGCACCAAAAAAACAATATAGAACATTTTATTCTGAGGTTATTTTATCTTAATTGTTTATTAAAACGAAGTTCTAGCAGAATCCAAATCAAAAAATCAAGTTCTACTTTATAGTTTTAAGATTAATAATTAAGTCAATCAACATGCTAGCTGGTTAATTAAATTCAGTCACACCAAGCAGCGAGCTTTTGCTCGAACAAGTTTACATTTGCGCTAATGTAACACCTTTCTCAGAAATAATTTGTAATTTGTAGCAGATTTCAAATAATATCTTAGCAGAAAAGCGCTGCAGTTAACCCTTCAAAGGGTAGTGACAGAATAGTTGCTGGCATTTTAAACCTTATGTAATAAAACAAAAGAAGTGAAAGTATCATGAACACCTAGTCGACAAAATGATAGGTTAATATTCTGGAATTCTAAAAGTGCTACAATAGCCAATAGTTCAAAAAACCCAGTAATATTTTCTTCGGTAGAAATAGCACACGTTCAAAGTGCCTTTAAACGTCTGCTACTCGTCGGTTCTTCGATATTTTACTACTAATAATAAAAACTACTTTTAGCATTTTCGTGTGGATTTTAAGACGGCAATAGTAGTAAAGAGAGAGCTGCAGATGATCACTTGTAGTAAACCCTGAACAGTAAAGAAACAATTTCCGACCGGAAATGAAACTAACTGCGTCTTGAGCTACAACTCGCCAACGATACTCCACAGTATCGTCTATCGATTACTCATCAACGGTATCGATAATGTTTAACCGACTTCAAAAACAGAAGGAGGTTCGAAATTGAAATTCTTGGGAGGTGGTTTTTTATGTTCCACGATCACGTGAAGATGCCTGAGCTGATTTGAAAAATACATTTATACATTAACAAAATACATACATTTTGTTTGAATATATGACATGATGCCGAGATCCAAATCGAGGGAATCCTTCAGAATTTGTAGGCATATTTCAGGCAATTAGGCAGGCAGGCAATTTTTCTATAGTTTAGAGGATTTTTTCTCACCAAATAAAAACGTGAAACGTTCGAAGTCGGTTTACATGTATTAACTTTTTTTCTAACTTTAGTGATTATTTGAGTAGCCAAACCTTATGCACATTTCAAAATTATTGTAAAAGTTCGGGAGACAAACATGGTCGGCAATTTGCCAGCGATTTAAGGCCAGTGCACAATAACACGATACGAAACCACTGTCGTAGCACAATGAGATAGCGCATCGTGTGATTGTATACAAGCTATCAGTGGCGACAAATATAGTAATGATATGAGATATTAAGATAAGATAAGAAATACTTTATTGCCCATAAAACAAATAAATTTACAGATAAATACAGTAACACGTTGATGAACAATTTAGACGGCTTAGTGCTGAAAGCAATCTCTTCTAGACAACCTACAAGCAAAGGAAATATGACAGAGCGAGCGAGTAAGTGCACAAATAATACAGGACAAAAGGTGTATTTATTATTATGAATGCCACAAATAAATACCAATATTTTTTTATATCTATAGTCCGCTCGCGTTAAGAATGCAGTGATTCCATTATTGTCCTTCGAGCAAGCACGCCACCTAACCAATCAAATCGTTTCTAATTAGAAAGTCTAGTTCACAGAGCCCACATGAACGCATTCTTTCAAACGCAACGATTTTGTACCTGAGTTTTTCTGTGTGTAACGGAATTGAATTAAAAAATGATTGCATTGTTGAACAAATATGTGTACACACGCCTGTAAAGGTAGAAGCAAGTGATACAATGATGTAGTAACAAAAAGATATGTTGTATACCTAAACCTTGTATTCATGTACAATGAATACTTACTTACTTACATTCTAAAGTGACGATAGCCCTGACGAACTGCTCCACTTGTCCTTCAAAGGAGTGGTTACCTATGCTATCACCTGACCCGACATGTGTGGCTGAACATAGAAAATCGTTACTGATCCGCTGTTGCGGATAAAACATTTTTTAATCACTCTGGATGATCCTTGACAAAAAATCCAACGGCCTGTTTTATTTCTATTTCTATTTTTTGTTCACATACGCAAATGGCATTCACAAAGTCTGAATGTAGGCTGAAAATAGACGCAACGTTAAACATGAAACCGGATATTGAATTCTACACGACCCATTTTGTGACAGTCCAAATTACTGAATTGGATTTAAATAAAATTGGGAAGCAAACTGGCACTGAATACGATACTTGTACTATGGGTATTAGGACACGAATAAACATACTTAAATGCTATAACAATACTGTCCATTATTCCACACAGCACCGCCTAGCCCCAAACTAAGCTAATTAATGCTTGTATTATGCCATACTGAGTAACGGACACAGATTCAAATTCAAATCCTTATTTTTTGTAAATACTTGTACAGAGGCGCCTTCCCAAAATGGGTATTGTGTCAGCGGCATAAGGTACCCCTATGTAAAGGTTGGTGGGAACGCCTCTGTACATACATAATTTACAGATTTTTCCATCATGGTGAACGGAATACATTTCACCTAGCGAATTTGAACCCAACGTGGTAAGTAGACCGCTGTTGTCCGGGTTGCTTGGGTTTTTTATCGGTGTTTTCCATCACCGGAGAGTTAGCTGCAAATTGTAAAATGAACACAAAGTAGGTGTGTTCCGGCCAGATTTGATCTCGGAACCATGGGGTTCCGGGTCATAGGGCTTAACCGCTGGGCCACTACGCTCTTACAACAAACTACAAAACCTCACAAATATTACACGTTGTAAAGAGATCTCAACATAGGACCATGCAACTTCAAAAGTTATCCGAGAGGATAAATTTAATATAAAATTTAACGTGAAAACATTCTCATTTGCCCCAAATATCTAATAATGGCAACAAGTTTCCACATGTTTAGCTAGTTTCAGCTGCCAAGCAGAACAGCTATTGAACCAGGCTGTGCCGACTGTAATGTCACATTAGGCCTCTCAGCTGGGCGGCGTCCAAATCTGTGCCACGTAAACATGGCTCTTACGCACTAGATGACCTGAACCTCATTTCAGATGTAGGCGTACTTGGCAAGTGGAGGCTAGAATTAAAGATAATGTTCTTTTACTACTCAGGGAAATACATTTTGGCTACGCTGTTAATTTCTGAGCATTCATAAGATTTGAAAACCACAATTCTTCATTGCGCGTTCTTGAGTGGAGATCTCGTCTCAGAAAGCGACGACGCCTTCCGGTGGCGCGACCATTTGCGAAAGGCTGCTGTCAGGATGTGGAAGCGTCTAAATGAGGATAGGGTGCGATGCCGCGTATTAGGTAAGGCCTTCGTCCAGCGGTGTGATGATTATCAATTCGTGATCATTTATTTCTTACTGCTGGCCCCAATTATAATTTTCACTTTCCTGGCAAGTCCTTGGTGAGAAAACGGTTACCATTAAAAACGGTAAAGACCACTAACATTTACATTTAAAACTAGGATTACAACCAGAAAACAATCGGGAATGCATAAAATATTGTGCATTTAACATATCAAATCAAACTACAGACGGTGCCTAAAAACGCTCCTTTGTAAAACGAACGTTTCCAAAAAGTACCACCCTTAAGCCTTTAAGCCAAATAGGCAGTAGAATGTTATACGCATCTGCTGCTACGTTCAAAGGAGTATTAATTTATTTAACACTTTGTTCGTTAGGTTTTCATTGGCCTTCATATTATTAGGACCTTCGTCGGGCGCCATCTTTGAAGACGTAAACAAGCCTCTTACGCGCCTGATTCTAACCCCACTTTATATGTTTGCGTAAACGATCACTTCATTTTAGATGGGAAATTAAGTAACGAAATTTTCTGTCGCCGAAATTGGGTACTGACGACTTTCTTGGGGCGAGAATATAACTCAGGTTATATTAAAAAGGGCGGAAGAGTTTCCGGCTCATTAGTTTTTAAATTTGTTTTTTCAGTGGACGGAAATAATAAATAACTACTTAAGTGTAATATTGAGTTATGATGAACGATAAAAATAAGAATATGAGTCAGGATAGAAATAATGAAACTTGCAATAGCATGGATTAATTTACTGGTAAGCTTTATATTCAAGAAGATTATTATAAAGATAAGAAGGAGGATATGATAAGGAGTGGCTTTTTTCTGCTAGAAATTATGTGTTTTCATTTTTCCTCATCACGTAAATAATGATCAAACTTCAGCCTGTTGTTCAAACAAACGAAATAAAAGCAAGCATTTTACTTTCAAAAGATTACGTTCTCCACCTGTTTAACTAAAGGCAAAAAAAGAAATGGTTACGTAAATCAGAGTTTTCACCGTTACATAACAAGAGAGCGTTAATGAAACAGCAAAGTTAACTCTGAAAGATTTAAATCTGCAAATTAGACACAAAAAACCAAGAAGGTACAATTCAGTCTTGAGGGTTCCATACATGTACGTAACAAAATCTTTAAAGTCTTTTTCAAAAAAGTTTGCTATTTTACAACATGAGTTTAATCCAGTTTGATCACTTCTAGATAGATATATCGAGCTTACTTTGCGATCTTGCGATTTGAAAATAAAAACCTGTTTAAAAAAACACGAATGAAGTTGTAATTTTCTTTTTACCTTTCTAGGTACACAATTATCTGAGGTTGAGTTTTTCGGGCTTCAATCTAAACAATGTGCTATCATGGGTGTCCATCGAAATAATATTGAATAGCATTTTGCTGTGTCGCCTATATGATATCATCATTGACCGTATCACTCATTATAACCAGGTGAAATTGTGATCAATTATTGACTAGTTCTCCAATTAAAAACTTCCAACTGAGCCAATATTTTTGCTTTTCTGGCGTTTTTTATTATTATGACCTAGAAAAGTATTGCCAGAAATTCAACGTTTTGACATTTAAAATTAAATAATTGAAAACATTCCTTATTGCTACGACAAACAGCTCTAACAGAAGACAGTTCACAAAAAGTGTTTGTTTCCAGCCGTTTCTAAGCTGAACCCTATAAAGAGATTCCCAAGTATTAAGCTAAACGTTTCACCCCCAAGCACCCTCACAAACGGCTTCGCAAAGCCTCTAGTAGAGTCCTCGGGGTTGAAACGGAGTAAAAATTTGCTCTGTGCGAAGCTTACAATGTTAGAGCGAAGCGAACGAGCGAAATCTGTGGTTTGTGACGAGATAAATAGCTTCTGCCTTTTTTAATGCTTGATGTGAAACTAGAACTAAAAAATGCGTTTGAAAAATTATCTTGGTATTGCACTGTGTATAAAGCAGTGTTTACTAAGAAGTGTTTATTATTCATGCTTGTTGAGTAACGCTTAAAAATTTCCTAAAGTTTTAGATTGTTTAGAAAAAACTTCATCTGTACGACTCAAAATATTATTTTTATGTGTACTTATGTATTAGCAACAAAATCCGTCTAGTAGTTTTTGCGTGGAATAGACGTCATCCAAACAAAATTATTAAGATTAGCTTTTTTGTTATTAAATAAACTGCATGAGCGTAAGGTAGTTTAAATATGGTAGCACTTGTCAGCCTCGCCATTATTTTTGTCACGTCCTCATAAAAAACTTCGCTTTGAACACTATTAACACTATTAGAGAGAAAGAAAGAAGAATTTTATTACATTGGTTTACATCCATCACACACAATCAAATCTGCATGGTACTTTTAACCAAAGGTTGTAATTACCGAAAAGTACAAAATCCTTTAATCTGTATGTTTATTCATATTAATTTTGTATTACATTGTGTCATAAAAACTCTGCTAGACCCAACATACATTTTCCGCAAAATTGTAAACAACAACACCAATTTACATGATTTGTTATTGAGATTTTCATCAGCCAATTCCAGAAAGCCTCACAAAAGCCAGGAACCTATGTTAAGCCACGGCTAGATTAAACTGCCTACTACTTGTAGTCTCAACCGAGCACACCGGAGATCCGTCCCTATAGTCAAATACCGTGATTCCGACGAAATCGTTTGTAGGCCACTAAAGACATTCGCTCGGCCTTTCGTGAACTTCAAGTGAAATAAAACTGAATTGTTATTGTCAAGTTGATGTTCTTGCAGGATGTTCAGCTACTTACATAGTGTTTTGTGATATTTAACTACAGTCATTAGCCGGAGTCTTTCTGAAATTATCAAACCTTTAAACCTAAGCACAGACTAAGGGTTTGCAAAGCCTTACAAATTCGTCATGCCTGTTTGTCCGTCCGTATGTCACTTTTTCTAAACTATTTTTAAGAGCTATACTGTTGTAAGTAGGTGTATTCTATGAACCGCATTTAAATTTTCACGCAAGCATTTAAAAAAAATTGGGGTTCCCCATACTTAGAACTGGGATAATTATATTCTAACATCATAGATCTCTAGATAGTTTGTTAATAATAATAATAATCCATATCCTTGGACATTATTCGACACAGCGCCAGCTGGCCCCAAGATGAGCTAATTAAAGCCTTTTTTTGGGATACTGGACAACGGATAAACATACTTAAATACTTTTTCTTTTGTAAATGTAAATGTTGGGGCACACAAATGTTTGTACTGTGCGGGGATCGAACCCGCGACCGTGTAGTAGCCGACGTCTCAATAATTACACCAAATCAGTCATCAGACACTGGGTAGGTGGCTTGTGAAATGTGTGGCCTACTGAAATCTAGTGATCTTTTCAAGTCATCTATCCACCTGGCAGGTGGGCGTTACAGCTCACCTCTAGTTACTCAACGGCTGGAACAAACTGCCTCCTGCCTCACAAACCGCTGAGATTCTAGTTACACGGTCAACTATCTTAATTACCCTGAAAGCATTTGTGGGTATTTAGGGCTCTAGGTAAATGTAAGAGCAATACAAATAGTTTAAAGTCAAAGAAAAACGTCAAAAGCAGAAATCTACAGATGTTTTTCTCGAATGATTGAGTTTACCTATTTGTGATCTCGCGAACAATTTTTTGTTTTAGATAGAGAAAATTATTGTGTAGTACCGGAATTATTACTTATTTTCTTAGTTTTTTAAGGGATGTATATAGAAGTGTTCTTATGTAATAGGTTTATGAAATGCTCTATTAATTAGGATTCAAAAAAAAATTGCATATTATCTATAGACGAGCTATGAATAATCAAAAAATTTATAAAAAGTAATTAGTATCAAGTGAATCTGTAATTTCAGTTACTCACATTGCTTTAGCTTGATTCAAGTTAAAATGATGTAACTTTGTTTTACTAAGTATGTTTCGTGTCTAAAAAATGCCTTTTGAAATTTGGCCATTTTCGAACAGCAAGCTCTAAGATTACAGGTTTATTTCATAGCTTTTATTTCTGCAAAAGTTTTATTATATTTTTGTTCCCAGGCGTACATGGTCTACAAAGGTCATGGCAAAGATGACAGGGAGAAAACTGGAAAATTCCGGTCTCGACCGGCTGAGTCGACCTACACCATGACAACAAACCGGAGTACGAGGTTCTGCGACAACATGACTGAGAGGGAATTAGAAGTAAATATGACCCTCTATACATTTTATTCCATGTAGATATAGAATTTGGAGCGCTGATCGTTCCGTTACTAATCACGGCTACAGTACCTTTGGCTCTCATATTTGGTGTATAAGGCCTCGTTCCGGACGCCAGCGGGTGGAGCGGGCGCTGTGGGCGATGTGCGGTTCACAAAGTACGCCCGCACCAACCGCACCGCCACAGTATAAACAGTAGGTTATCTAAGGCCGCCCGCCGAGTTATTAGCCCAGCGTGCACACAGACACGTGGCACAGCCCGTACGTACTGCCGCCACCTTATTCCTCCCCTACTTTATGCTAGCGTGTACGTGAAATCGCGTGCCGATACGGCGCGCGACGCGCACGCACACATACAAACCGAGAGCGACACGTTTGTATGTAGATATTTTACTGTGTACTGTGGCACCGCTGTCGTCGCGAACGGCTTCATACAAATCTATGAACTTGATGAAGACGCGCGTGCCGTCGCCCGCGCCGCCGCCCTCGCTGTCGTCCAGGACGAGGCCTCACACACCACATAGACGTGAGACTGGGTTTACGAGTATCTTTTGTTATTTGTTAGTAATCGAGTTTCTTTGTCTTACCATGTATACAAATACAGGCACCGCTAGAAAAGCCAGAGTATTTCTATGTGCCTTACTTAGGCAGTTAGCATAACGACAAACAACCATTGACAATGTGCACTGTACATTATTTAAGAATAACTTTTTTTTTCACATTTTGATTCTTAGCCTCACAAACTACAAAGACAATTTTATTAGCAAAGAATATTCCCGAAACAAAGTTAGCTACTCATGGACACCCTAATCTTAATGTTTATTAAAACCAATTTTCCCTTCACACTTCACTAGGCTGAGACCACCGAAATGTAGTAGTATTCTTATCAGCCGACTTTTGGATGTCCGCATTTCATTTATATTGCAGATTTAATTTGACAATTATTGCTGAGATTGTCTTTTTTTTCTTACTTAAAAATATTTTATAGCACAAGTGTTTGTCAACAAAGTTCTGCAAATAAGGTTACCCTGTATATTTTCATGATGTCTTCTCAGTTTGCTCCTTACCCTTCCTTACATTCATCGTCATCAAATTTTAAAATGTAAACCTAAACTGGCTCTCTCAAGACTCAAATCCTAGAGGAAGTAATATTTGTCTTACTTCGTTTAACTTTCCTCAACCATTAAAAATTTGTATTTGTTCAAGAAAGTGCAAGAACAAGATCGCGTTTGCTTTTCTCGAAGAATCCCTGAGTGTTAAGTTGCAAGTTCTTTTTAACGTCACTATATTTTCTCTAGAAACTTAATATTCCCTCTATGCGCTAAAATTGCTACTAGGAAAATGAATTACTTCACTTTGTTGGGATAAGCTTTTCTCCTATGCACAAAGTTATTATTTTCCTTAAATTTCGCATCGAAGAAAGTTTATACAATCTCTAAGATTCAATTAAGTTGTGAAAAAAATATGTTTAATACCTTCTTCAAGTTACAAAGACTTTTATCCCTTTACACTGTGCTATTTTCCTCTCACGGATAAAGTTATTTAGTGCCAGTTGGAACATTAATATTAATGTTTGTTTTTGCTTAAAAGGAGGAGTTTAAAAAGATCTGCAATCAACTAGAGAAGCTTCGAGAGCGCTGTGGTTCGGGTGTAGCAACTGCCAGACGCATAACGGCTATGCAAGACGCAGCTGCGTTACACGACAGAAAACCTGCAGCCTCTGATCACTCAGCACCCTTAAAGCTGAACACAGTCTTCAGTGCTGTCGCAGATCGGCTGATGTGCACTGTCACACCGGCCGAAGAGTCCAGTAGCAGCGGCCGGGATCTACCTTTCGAGGCACCACCAGCCTACAGACACAAAACTTTCAGCCCCACCAAAAGCATAGAACCTAGCAACACGGAGCAAAGCCAAACTGACGTCACAACTGACTCCCCCAAAAAGCGCACAGAACTCAACGAAGAAACAAAAGACGATAAACAAAATGGTGTGTTTAAAATATCGGGTGAAGCGAACTGTAGTGATATACGGCCGCCCGAGGTGGCCAGTCGGAATGGTTTCAATAATAAAAGTGAGAAACCGAGTGAACTCAAGTCGAGTCCAGGCAGTGCGGAGACCATTCGCGGCGTTCGCTCAGGCCATGCCAGGACTCACGCCATAGTAATTAACTTAGATGATAAAAGTCGCTTTACGGAAGAAGTCACTGTTTAATATAATGTATTATGTATAATTTCAAAGACTGTACTTACGTTCTTGTTAGAATTTCGTCCCTTGTAATCGCTTGCTCGGATGACATAATTCATATTTGCAATGTACAGAGAAGACTTAAGATAATCTTAATCGTACTAAATAATGTCTTCCATGAATCTTCAGAGATTTAGCACTCTTCAATCTAATTTATGAAATCTAACGAATGTGAATTATGTCATGCATGAAATTTTAATCTTATACCTAGATAGTTTTGTAAAATATAAATGCTAGTCTTTACTGTGATTCATAGTTTAACGATGTATGTATAAAGATTGAAAATAAAATTTCATAGTTACGAAAATGCATATCAAATGTAACTTCCTTCGTATAATGGTTGTAAGTGCGAAAGTTGGGGTTTTGTTTGGAGATTGAGATACATGAATAGATTTTGTTCTTAGCTCGCTAGACTGTGATGAAACTAAAGCAATTTCGCAAGAAATCGTTTAAGAAGTTTCGTTAGTTAGTGCATTGTACAAAGTCACGCACCAATAATAAGTTATGCTATTCATAGAAAGAAGCTCAAAAGTTGCCACGTTGAGAAGAGACGTAGCCGAAGTTTTGAATTGCATTCCCGCTCCCTTTAACACTGGATTAGGAGGATAAATCCTATAGTCCGTTCACGTTAAGACAGTCTTAATAAGACTGCAGTGATTTTTAAATTTAATTCTGTTGAAACTCAGATCCACAACCTTTGCGTTCCAAAGTATGCGTTTAGCTGGTCACTGTGGACTTATCTTGCTAATTAGGAACGATTTGATTGGTATAGGGGTTGTTAACGCAAACGGACTATATAATAATATAATCGTAACAATTATGTCGGCAGAATTACCTTTCCTGGTTTAGGCGAAGTTCACATAACGCTTCACAGTGAGTACCTTCTACTATTCGAAGAAAAATGGCGGAAACTTTTGCTTGAGATCCAATGAAATTATATTTAAGACGCACAACACATGTGTTCAAACTTTGCATAGTAAACTGTTTGTATGTTATCTGTTGAACTCAAAAAGTGTAACTGCTAATTCTAAAATATTTTGGCTTGTGTTTCTCTCATTTTTTCTGTTTTATTAATGTGTCGACAATTTATGTAAATGTACCACTTAAATTTGTTCCCCAGTGTGTGTTAAGCGTCATTAAACAACACTCTCAGTTAATACTTACTTATAAATATCCTTAAGTAACATGTCTTTGTCTATTTAGGTCATGAATAAAAATGTTTTAAATATACTTTTACGAAAAATGACCTTTATTGCATTGGTGTTTGTATGAATTAGCTGGAAAATTATGAGAAGCTGATAAAATGCCATTGTTTTATCACCTTTCAAGCGTGGAGCTCGCACCAACCAGGAATGAAGCGTACTTTTAAAAAGGTCGACCAAAATAGCTAATAATTTTCAAATAAACAATTAGCTTCACCTAAAGTACCTACTGCCAACGTTTTTCCTAATAAACGAGTTAATCCTCCTTTGTTACCAAAATAAAGATATTTTCCTTAGGTTCTACCCATCAGCCTCTAGCCTTTTACATCAAACGAAGAATTAGTGAGAAAATATTAAGAAAATTCGTGCTCTCAACTGTATTACTAAAAGTCTCATTTCCACGAAGAGGCAGTTCCATTTAATTGAAAGGGGGATAATCTACGATAAGACGTTTGAGTAACCATGCCATGGTGTGAACAGTCGACCTAAAACGTAACGCTGGACTATCGACCGTGAGTAGTGTGCGTGTTTGGAAGAATGAGAGGCCAGCGTATACTGGCAGCTTCACGTAGCTGTGGTTTACTGTACGTCTTAAGTCTACATTCCCGTCTGAGTTGTAATTGCGTTTAAATGAAACTTAAAAAAACACGGAATCCAACGTTTACAACTGTATGTACAGAGACGCACACATCAACCTTAACAAAATTATTGCAAAATGGGTCTTATGATAGCCGCTTAAGGTGCCCTATGTAGAAGGTTGATGTGTGCGCCTTTACATACTAACAATCTATGCTTACGGTGTAAGATTTAAAAATTCCTCCTTCATTTTTAGCCGCTCATGGCCTAACATGAGACATTATGTTACTCAAGCACTGATGTGTTCTTAGGCCCGCCATACCCAGTGATCAACATACACGAACCGCTCTTGCAGTCAGAGTCAACTGTTCAAGCAGCTAGCGATTTCACGAATGAATGTAATTTCACCAAGGTGCCAGCCGCCCGAAGCAGTCGCAACTGCTCAAACGGTTCATTTCGTACGTTAGTATAAGTCTAAAGCTACATACACATGCTCATTATCTGATACATACAAGCTCAAAATGAGCATTCTCATTATTAGCAATGGTTCGACACACATGCTACTAAGTAGCATTTGCTCAATTACACTTCGCTTTGTCCTCGAAATTAAGAATAACAAAAATGTAGTAAAGCGTGTCGCGCTGGCCATCTACCACTAAAGTTGAAACCATAATCAAGAGAAAAAAAAAAATGGTTTCAACGTCATATTCAGCTGTCACAGATTGTCAAATGTCATTAGCGTTTTAGTGCTCGCGCCATTCTGCACGATATTTTTTTCTTTCCCAAGTTTTAAACAATTTCAGGATCTTCAGGGATATTAAGCATCAAAAACACAAAGTCTAGGATTTGGGAATGCATAAGGAACGAAAGATTAGAAAAATTAAAGAAAGTTTCAAGTGGAAACTACAAGAACGATCGAGTTTCTGGCGGATACCTGCCTACGTGAAAAACTGCATTTGCATTGAAAGTTTCTCAATATGTGTCTTCTCAATTTCCGAAGACGAATGAAGAATGAGTATAGTTCGAGTGGTTATCACCTTTCTTATCATGAGTTAAAAACTATCAAGTTCTGGTAAGTACCTACTTGAAAAACCATGCATTTGCTCTGAAAGTTTCTAAAAGTCTAGTGTTCCCCTCAATTTTGTGTTTCCGACGACAAATAAAGATTAAGTATAGCTTATGGGGCTATCACCTTTCTAATTCATCAGTTAAAAACGATCAAGTACTGGTAAGTACATAGTAACTTGAAAAACCATGCATTTGCATTGACGGTTGCTAAAAGTCTAGCGTTCACCTTAATTGGGTGTATCCGAAGACGAATAAAGATTGAGTATAGCTTATGTGGCTATGACCTTTCTAATTCATCAGTTAAAAACGACCAAGTACTGATAAGTACATACTTGAAAAACAATGCATTTGCATTGAAGTTTTCTAAAAGTCTAGTGTTCTCCTCAATTGTGTGTTTCCAGAGTAGAATAAGGAATGTGTATAGCTCATAAGGTAATAACTTACCTTTTCTCATTCATTTATTTATTCATTTAAGAACAGTTAAAGACAATCAGGTTGACTGGTAGAGAATGCAATGCATTTGAATTGATAAAGGAAGGAATAAAGAATGTGTATAGCTCTGAGCGGCTATAACCTTTCTAATTACAAACCTATTACCCTATAATTTTGCTCATGCTTGTGTACAATTTAAAGTGATTGTTACCTACCAAAAGCAGTTATACATGTATTATGAGTATGTGCTTATGCATAAATTTGCTCATGCTTGTGTACAATTCAAAGTGATTGTTACCTACCAAAAGCAGTTAAACATGTATTATGAGTATGTGCTTGTGCACAATTTTGTTCATGCTTGTGTACAATTCAAAGTGATTGTTACCTACCAAAAGCAGTTAAACATGTATTATGAGTATGTGCTTGTGCACAATTTTGCTCATGCTTGTGTACAATTCAAAGTGATTGTTACCTACCAAAAGCAGTTAAACATGTATTATGAGTATGTGCTTGTGCACAATTTTGTTCATGCTTGTGTACAATTCAAAGTGATTGTTACCTACCAAAAGCAGTTAAACATGTATTATGAGTATGTGCTTGTGCACAATTTTGCTCATGCTTGTGTACAATTTGAAGTGATTGTTACCTACCAAAAGCAGTTATACATGTATTATGAGTATGTGCTTATGCAAAAGTCTTCATTTAATTATTTTTTTAAATAAAGTTAATACTCTGAGTTTGTGAATGGATTACAGAGATTATTCCAAACTTCCTAACATGATAATGTATTTATATACATTACATTAAGGTATAACCTTAATGAGTGCTCAGTTAATTAAAAGTTTCATATATTAGTGATTTTCAGAAAGAAAACTTAGTGATTATCCGTCAGATAATAACAATTGTGTTACTACCCTATCTGGTCCCGGTGTGGGAAACACCCTGTCTCCGTCGAGGACAGAACAGGATTTCATCCTATTCATGACACCACATAGAATTGAAGAGCCAATAATAATACAGTCAGAACCCACTTATGTCTCATCTTACCCGGAGGAGCAGGATTTGCCTTAAGATTTGCCCAAACATATTAAGGTAAAAAGATCTAAACCATTTCCTTTTACTGGGAATATACAAGGCGGAGGTCATAGACAGACACTGCATACCAGAAGATGCCAAAGAATTGGTGCCCTGTCTCCATTATGCTGAAATGGCTCTTTCTAATGTAATACTTTATAAAAATCAGGAATAGACACTGGAAAGCTCATTTATGACTGTTTTTTGTACAAACAGAAACAATGCTAAGGAGAAAATATGTGTGCTCTTTCATTAAAAAGATATCAAGGATCAATAATACACAACAAAAATACATGAAAATATAATTGGTGACACTTAGGCAGATACTTCAGGCGGCTGAGGCCATTAACAGGTCTGTGGCTGATTTTAAAAACAACACAAAATATCAAGATGAGATAAAATAGCATGAGATAAACTTTATTGCACTAAGAAAACAATCACATTGCAAAGCTTACAAAGATTTAGTTCTACAATGTAGGCGGCCTTATCGCTAAAAGCGATATCTTCCAGACAACCTTTCAAGCAATTTTTTAATAAACTGAATGCTTCCACTTTCACCACCAGGCAGGTGGTGAAAGTGGCTTATAATTATTCCCGTACGGGAATAATTTTAAGGCGTCTGCCTGCCAAGGCGACACCTTTGACATTGCCGACGAGCTCTTGGTATCACCAGCGCCGTCATGCACCGCCTGCAGCGCCGCCGCAGCGCTCTCAGATTTGCAACACCGCAAATAATAATACTGGTGAGTCATTCAGACAGTCTCTCATTGATCATTGGTGGAGCCAGTTGTTCTGTCATGGATTGAGGTTTATAAAAAACCTGTTTACCAAACCAATGTACCACCTTCAGCAGAATTAAGTTCCGCAGAATTATTTAAACATGAGAAGTCTGATGATGATTCATTGAAATAATCAGTTTGTATCTAAGTTGTACTTACCCAGATGTAAAAGTAGATTTACTTAAATTGAACTTAGATAAAAAGTTTATAAAAACCAACCACTTTAAATTGATGATTTAAGAACCACTTAACAATTTGCTTCAACGGATTGTTATATTACCATAGCATCCATTGAATTAAAAGACCATTTTTATTCTTTGTTTATCTAACTCAAAATATGAATCTTTTTTTTTGAGTTCACTGTGGGCCTTTTGGTTTGAGCACTGCTCCTTTGGTTTTTTACCAAACTAATCAAACCAGCAAAAAATCCATGGTCTATGTATCTACTATTAGCTTGAATGATATTATGTTGCATTGGGACCTCATATAATCAGTGTATCAGGTTAAGAGTTAGTCATATATGACAATAAAACCCATTTAGGATTCTTAATTGTCACCAAACATTGTCATGTTGAACTCATCGACCAGAAAAGATATAACATTTTAAATGAAATCACAAAAATTACAGGACTGCAGCAATGCAAAATCAAAAACCAACTACCTAGTGGGTCTTTTACCTTGCATGCCCGCCCAGCCATTCAATTTGGCTGGTTCTCTATTGAAGTATTTGAGATGTGTAAATATCTTGTATTTCAACATACAAATGATTATGATGAAGATATGAATTTACCTGACCACCTTCAAGGAGACTTTAGTTAAGTGGAAAAATTCAGTAAAACATTTTTTGTAAGTAAAAAGGGGGGGGGGCTGCATACAAGAATAGACGGCAAGTGGGCAGTGGAGTTTTTTCCAAAAATGATTTTTACATCAACTAACTAGAAATGCTTGGTGCATGTAATGCCAAAAATAGCTGTAAGTAATTTAAAATTATCATGAAAATTGACAATACAACGGAGATTATATATAAAAAAAGGTGAGGTGGCGTCAGGTTCCCTCACAACTTTCTAAATAACTAGAAAATTCTGGCAGTGGCGCAAACGTCGAATACTACACGTTTGCCTCCTGACATTGAATAGAAATTATGTGAAACTGCCTCTGATAAATTTGTCTCCCGACGTAATCTTAGCTTCATCATCAAGCAACATTGCGATACTACGTTTAAAAAATGGTTTAACTTATCATAAGACAGTCAAATCATATTAACTTCTTGGAAGCTGAATTGATATTTATTAAATATTCTATTGAATTATGGAGCGAATTATGGTACCATTGTTATCATTGTTAGTAAGTTCAAAATAGACTTAAGTTCGAGTACAAAAATAACTTATCAGGCGGGTTTTATAAAACCCTTCCTATGCCAAAGTATAATTAGACATGTGATCCAGCTTTACTTTTAGAACTCGCAGTAACTCTGTATCATAAAAGTGATTTAATTTTTTTAAAATTTAATGGAGTGAATGTAGTTATTTCAAAATATATTCATCAAAATACTAGATTAACTTGACATCTAGGTTTACTTGAACCCTGTTTTTTTTTTTAAATTTGACTTCCTTAACTAGTCGACCTCCGTCCTGCTGAGGCTTTTAAATTTTATTTGGATAAATCATGGACGATTATATAAACAACGAAAATATTGTTTTCGTCAGTTTTCAATAACTGTACAATCTCATAGGGTCTCAAACTATTAGTCGGTGGATTATAGGAATCCTAACAGGATCCTAACCGAAAGTGAGATACATACATCTTTATTCATTGTTCATTCGACCAGACATGCAAGTACCTCTGCTGTACTCCGGTGTTAATTAACTTTATAGAGTCACAACTGGTTGGAGTGAAGCTTCCTCTGTTTGCTAAATTCTATCAAAGAACAGTTTAGGAAGCTCCTAGGAATGTTATGCACATTCTTTAATGAATAAATGAGTCAACAACAACTACGGTATTACTGAAACTCATAACATAGTTGCAATATTATGTTGTAATATTTACAATAATGTTACAGTTATTTATTTGTATTAATATTTTTCTCAGAATGCTTACTTAACTACTGTAAGCAACCTACTGTTTTTTTTAGGTTTTGTTTTTTTGTTTCATATGATACCTATGCTTCTTTACATCCCTTCATTATGCACATAATACTGTACTGCTTTCAAAGTCTACATTTTTGTTATTCTTAATTTCGAGGACAAAGCGAAGTGTAATTGATAATTAAACGAACTTACCTTAAGTGAAGTTCTATTATAATTACACGAAGGCTTTGTCCGAAGAAATTAAGACCCTCCCTACCCTAGGACCCCTACAGTATTATGTGCAGTTATCTAGCCTCTCGGAGGCTCCCTAATTTATGTTCCAGGTGAAGAAGCTCTCAACTAAATGACATTTGACAATCTGTGACAGCTGAATATGACGTTGAAACCATTTTTTTTTTTCTCTTGATTATGGTTTCAACTTTAGTGGTAGATGGCCAGCGCGACACGCTTTACTACATTTTTGTTATTCTTAATTTCTTCGGACAAAGCCTTCGTGTAATTATAATAGAACTTCACTTAAGGTAAGTTCGTTTAATTATCAATAGTAGCATGCTCTCGTGCAGCTAATGAGCATGTGTATCTGTTTGAGTTCACTATACAGTAGCAGCTTGAAGCAGTTCGTCCTGCCTGCTAGTAGCTGTCCGTGTATGTTGGGCCTTACAGCAGCAATTCGTCTATAACTTGAACTTCGTTCAAATCTCAAGTACGTACCTTTCTACTCGTTGGAACACTTCAAAAACTAATCTTAACCCCAGATTCTTAAATATTTTTCAGTTCCATTTGAGAGAATGAGCATTACTAAGTACGTAAAACCCGTAGATTGTAAATAATTTCACTAATGTAAACTCCAGCCATGATGAAAGACAAACTAGTGATTATATTTTTGTAAATAATAATTAATTCGTAAATCTATTTAAATGCTAAAGTGATTGTAAATATGCAAGTAGAGTGTGAATGATGAGTTGTTGCGCGCGTAAAAGTGTATAACTTATACGGGAAACAACGCGAACGAAAAACTTTCTTATTAAGCGCCATTTTAATCCTACTAGCCTAGGTTTGACCTAAACCCTACTTATACAAGGCTACGCAAATCATGTATACCTACTAATTTTGTAAAGTACACACGATATTGGACCGTAAGACTTGAATTGTCTATTTTGCCACTGCTTCTTCTATTCTACCAGCGAATCGAATTTAAAATTCAATAATTGCTCGGCCATTTTAGAAGACTCAGCGACAGTCGTAGCGACGATCTTGGCCGACATATCGCGCGCGAATGGTGTCGGCGACTTATGAACAAAATGTCGGCAACGTGTGCCTGTTTACAGACGTCTTTACGTTTAAGTGACCCATCTTAGTAGGAGTTGTCGTTTTAGATAGGTCACATAAATCTAAAGGCCAAGGCCAAGGCCAATCGTCAAGTATACGAAGAGCCTTCGACAGAAACTTGCAATGGCAGTTTCCATATTCTGTCTTGATAATGGGATGATCTTCAGATCAGGTAAGAAACACTTTATTGCACAAAACAGAGTAATTTACTGATAATAAAACATTTTCATGTCAATGTACAACTTAGGCAGTCTTATCGCAAACAGCAATCTCTTTACAATGCAAATTTCTGACCACTGAATGATTTTAGCTACTGGTGGTGCTGAGCGTTTTTGTGTATGAGAGTTGCGTGAAGATTGTGTGATTTCATATGTAAACCTATTAATAATTACCTCATTTCTGATTGTGCACTGAAAAGAATAATTACTTATGTTGAAAGTGAACCTGTAACTTTATGATAACTTGGTGAATAACTTAAGGTGCTATCTCAAACTTCTGTCAAAATAGAAGCTAAAAATGTTTGAACCACAGATTGTTTTTTAAATAAATAGTACCTGCATTACATTCAAGTTTATAAATTGTAGGTATGATGGTGTGTATTATATTAAATGATTGTTTACGTACTGTTAATATTGTTTCGGTAAACTGATACTCAACATTCCAAAGATATATACTCGTTCTAAATATTTTGTAGTTTTTAAGTGTTTCCAGGTAAGAGTTGTACGGCTCTCTTAAAATTGTATTGTTTGATATGATCATAAAGATTAAAATATGTGAGAACCAAGTTCGTAATTGTTGTTTTTAAAAGTATATTACACATTTCTAAATATTTTACCAACATAACTTTAACACTTTTTTTTGTGAAGACGACATTTGAGCCGCGTTTCCACTAGGCAACAATTGACGCGGAACATGTACAGCGACAGAACAGCGCGCGTTGTTTCTAAGCGCACCGATAGTTGCGCGTCGTTGATCAACATGATGGCAAATGTTTCCTAGTGGAAACGTGGCTTGAAAGTCTAAAGCCAAAACACTATTGTATACTGTAATTTGATTTTAAAAAGGTAGAACATGCATTTTAATTCATTAATTTGTATTTTTGGAAAAACTGCATTATTATCGCAGCTTCACAAGCACAACATTGTACAGAGGCGCACACATCAACCTTTACGTAGGGGCACCTTGTGCAGGTGACATAAGACCCATTTTGCAATGGTTTTGTAAAGGTTGATGTGTGCGCCTCTGTACATTAAAGCTATGCCGTCTTGTTTAATAAAAGCTTTAACTTATTTTCCAAAGTATTTGCAAGTGAATGAGATTGGCAGGCAGTAGTGAATGTTTAACGAATGTTTATTTCAAAACTGTCAAAACAGGGTGACTTTGCAAATACTTGTCTAATTTTTCAGATAACCTATGGTATTCTGAAGGGCAACTAAACTCCCTTCCCAAGTGGTGAGTGAACTTTAAAATTAAATTTCTTTGTAACTGTGGTCGTTTGAAAGAAGAGAACTTAGGCAATTTTTTTTTAAATCATTTACATACAATATGAGAGAAAATACTAATTCAGAGTGATGATTTGTTTAAGCGTGAAGCACCAAGATGTGAAGTGCAATCCGCTGGAATAGCACCCCTGTTCTATAGACCTATATTAAAATACGTCTTTGTCGAACTATTTTGAAACATGGTGTTTTTTTTTCAAAAAGGTACTAAATTCAAATAAATAAAAATCAATAAAAGATTGATTTATTTTGCGGAAAAAAAATACTTCTACATTTCTAGTTCAATTCGTGCAATAATAGCATATTTTTCGTGAATGAAGTTTTTAACTAAATTTTGGAAAAAAAACGCGGGAATCTATTCAGTTTATGATACCAAGTCGCTCCCAAAAATTAGGCAAGGACTTGCAAAATCACCCTGTATACGAGTAAACATGCATGCAAATTGGTGTGCAAGTATGCTTTAATTGAAAAACTCCCGCTACATTAAAGTCGATATTAACTTCTCACGATTGAATGCATTCGCAAATACCATGTCAGCTCAAAGCGGAAACTCACCATAAATAAATTGCAGTGGTTTCAAATTATTCGCGTATAAGTTTGCAACTTACGCGAAGTTTCGGCGGCGCGTAAGTGAGATTTATACATCACGACGCGACACCAAGTTTTTGGCGTTGCAAGTATAAATCATTCTTGTGGTTACGTTGCCGAATTGAAAGTTTCATACTTAGGTTTACCGCTGACTTGTTACCAGTAACAATGTTAACTTGTTCCTTTTATTAGGATTTAGTTGATACTTATACGGTTTTATTTAGTGCCATATTGAATTGTTCAGCACGAATTGACTATGTAATGTTTTTAAAGAGTAAAACTTATCTATCTACTCATTGTTATGAAATCAGTACAGAAGTTTTTTATCAAATAAAATACAATTGAATCGTGTCAAAACAACTTGAAATAGGTTTTTTCATTTAAATTGTATATGGAAGGACAAACTTAACAACAAACTCTTTATTCATTCATTACATCTCTGACACGGTGTCGTCGTCTTCATGTAAATTTTCTGAATTAAAAACAAACAATAATAGATTATGACTATCGTTAGTGGCTACGGTAGCGACTATCAGAGTGACTACGAGAGTGACTACGATAGTGAATACGATAGTGACTACGAGAGTTACTACGATAGTTACTACGTAACTATTATATATATACATACTAACTTTAAAAGTATTTGTCTTATTTGAAAAGATTGCGGTCGCAGTCTGTTCTTATTTCATACTTTCATCTTTATTTAGTACCCGAATTTTTCAGATGGCATTTTGTTCGATAGTATTTTGATTGAGCTATAAAAAACATGAAATATATTAAAATTGTATATATAACTTGTTGACACTATGTATAAACTAAACTAAGATATTTATTGTAAAATACAATTTGTATCTAAATGAGATATGCTTCAAGTCAGGATAATATAAGTTGCAATAATAATAATAATTAGTTTAAGGCGTTGTGATTGGTTGATATTGCGTCGATGACTGTAATGCCGTCAGTATGAAATGATGTTTACTATCTAATTAAAGAAGTTAACTAAAATCTTTTGATTGTTTTCATTTCATTATGCATAGGAAAATTTCTTTCTAAGCCTAAAGCTTATATTAAAAGTACAGGTAACAGCAGATGAAGCTAGCATAATCCGACAAATATCGGCAAATAAAGGTAAGTCTTAAAAGAAAGAAAAAAATATACAATGTTATAAGCCAGTTAACTCCTCACTTTCTTAAATATCAAAAATTTTAAATTGGTTTATTTACAGAGAGATAATTTATTTTGATAATGGCTTAAATCACAGAAAATATTTTATTTTATAATCAGACAGTTTCGGTGAAATATCTTATTAATATTCTAAATGCGAAAGTTTGTATGTGTGAATGGATGTGCCGAGTTGCTCTTCACGTAAAAACTACTGAATGGATTTCAATGAAACTTTACAATAATATAGTGTTAGATATTACGGTCGAAACCAACGAACATTCCTGGCTTCTGCTTGATGTTACGAGTACATTGATTATCCTGTAACGCTGTTGCACTACCTATTTACATACTTATATGCTAAGCGCTATGGCCAACTGGTAGAAAGTGCCTTATTATAACTTAAAACTATAATATAAAAAAAAACTTGCGTGTAAACCATATATTTGCAAAGCTAACTACCTAGAATAAGTGACAACAGACGCATGCACACAAGGATAACTTATTTCAATCACTTGAGCTTTATTTCAGGGCGGGAAATGTTTGCCTACTGCCTGAAAATGGCCCTAATCTTACTAGCGTTTCTAAACGATAACGCCCTTATCGATGCCATGCACACGCTTACGATTATACATCCCAAGCGAGGGGGTCAGTAACACACCGATCGTTGGGGTTAAATAAATGGAACATCCAGAAGCCCTCATTTCGTATAGCAAATTTTCAATCAAACGTGGTGAGGGGCGAGTATCTCGCTGTTATCCAGATTGCTGGGGTTTTTCTTTCCACAAATAGATAAGTACAAATGGTTTCTACAATGAACTTGAAGAAGATGTTACGCGAGTTCACTGGCCATTGAACTCACGTCCACATTGGTTCAAAGTTAGAGTGGTTAACCACAGGGCCGCCAGCCAACACGCTACGCAATAAGTCGACACTCATTGCGTTCAACCAAATCTACCATCCAATCATCTCTACCAATCAACCAAAGCTTGTAATTCACTCTCTGTGCTGTAATAGGCTAGATGACTGTATTTTGTACCGGACTTGCATAAAAACGCTTCATACAAACGTGACCGTGATTATCAGGTTCACAGTTTTTGTAAGGAGCGCGTTAGAACTTTGTTCGACAGCTATATTAAATATTGCGTTTATGAAAATGGATCAATGGGTAATTGCATCCTAAAAGTATGGGTTACAAAATTGTATAATTGTTTTACAAAAATTTAACACTTTAGAAATGGACTTGCCCATCCAAGATTGCAGGTCTATTGTGGCCTCATTTTGAAACGAATTCCTCTTGTGGTTTTACAATAAGATTCGAATGCATTTATTCATAAATTTTTGGTGAAAATAAAATAACATGAAAAATTACTCATAGTCATCTACCCCATTATCTACTCCGATTTTGTACTTTCAAAATGTTATTTTCGAACGCTGAATTGTACCAGCTCCTCAATTAATAATGCGACTTAGTTAGTCACTCTTTAGACACAAAGCGACAAATCACTTCAAGTCATTAAGCCCCCGAAGAAATTTCCACCAACGATCCTTCACTCAGAGCTTCACAGATCTAAGTTGTCCTCTCTCATAATTTGCTTTTTAATTTCCGCCTGAAAAAAGGAAGAAAGAAAATAATGCCTATCATCAACAAAAGCGACAATCGACTTTACGTGAAAATGATAAAAGTCATTTTACAGTGAAGCATTACTTTTTGTTTTTTCCCTTTAAAAACGTAATACGATTTAATAGCCATTGACATCTTTTGATGGTATTAATGAGACGAAGACAAAGAAAAACTATGTTTTTCCAATGCTATTATGATGAAAAAGATGTAGATGGTTAGGTACTTGTGCTAAAAAAGTGGCATCCGGAATCAGAACTATTAGTACACCTAAGCAAAGCATTGACAATTTTGACAGTGTGGGAAGACACTGCGCAACATATACCTATCTGTCTCGTTTACGCTCTAGTTAATAATCATACCATCTTGTTCAAACGTTTTATCTTGTTCATACGTTTTGACGGCTCACGGAAATGATTGAAATTCATTGGGTGGTAGATTCCGAATTACAACGTATTTATCTGACTTTGTGACATAGCCTCTCGCCTGTCATTAGATGTATATTGGCTATGATATCGATGCACCAGGTACCGAGTGCCTAACACGCCAAAAAATCTGTGTACTTAACCACTATTTCATAGACTTGTAATACGTTTACCTGCACACAGTTTTTCAAAGGCTCATTATGAGTTTCTCCGGGTTGAAACCACTAAAATATTACCTCAAAATACAATGATTGAGGGCACGAAATAATCAAAATTTAATTTCCAAATCCTACAGCCATTACGTCAGTAAACAACCAAAGCCCAACTCTCCTAAAATTAATGAGCTATCAAACACAAAAAGAGAAACAAATTACATCTTCCCTTTGCCTCGTGTCGTTAGGATCGCGTAAATTAATTCAAACTTCACGTTTCTAGTGAAAGTATCTTTTTTAACGTCCAAATAAATTGGGAAAATGAACAGACTTAGGAGATGGAAAAACAACCATTAATAAAACGGACGTCTTGGAGGATTAAGAGAAATGCAATTTGACGTAAAAGACAGTTTGGTAGCAACGCTCTATTTACGCAAAAATAAGACATCTAGTCCAAAGGCAATAAAGTGAAACCATTAATTAAACCAAAGGAAAGACTACCTATTCATTTATTTATCAGAGATACAAACAAACTACATATCAAAACTATACCCCAACACAGACTGATGTTTACACCTACACCTAATAGTCAAATTTGACATATTTTTCATACACAATGTGTTAAATTAGTCGGTTGAGAATCTGAGTTGAGTTCTAAAATTAGACTTGGGGCATGTACGTACAATGTAAGCATATCATTTACCTATTTGACAAAAAAATCTATACTAAAATGGTTTTATTTCTTTGCTAACTACTCTCGTGGCACTAGACGTGTAACATTTAGTGTCTCATCTTTAGTATTGCACTGTCATGAATTATTTATGTTATTGTGGTTTGAGCCTCTGACTTTTTTCAGACAGAAAAAGATAAGTTTTTTTTTAATGTCCCTCACGCCTTTTATCTTCATGACTACTTTGTGCTCAATGTTCAATTTGAAACCGACATCATGACCCCAATAACATCGGTACGCTCACCCCTTACCACGTTGGGGTCAAACATTATCTGGACGAAATTTGGGCTCCTGAATGGTCTATTCACCATGACGACAGCAAACAGAGTGCTTCTGACTAAATACCTACATCATTGGGGATATAGTCGCTAGGCTGATATGACTGGATAAGGACAAGATATTTAAAAAAAGCATTGAAAAATAATCCTTTACTTGTCGTTTTTGTTATCTAAAATAACAAAAACGACAAGCAGTAAATTAGTTTTGACGCAAATTAAGAAATGCCTTTAAATATCGAGGGAGAGCGTAAAATGCATAAACCAATTAGAAGAAGGAGGAAATGCTAAAAATTTTAATTATAAAACTCGGACAGGGGCTCGCGTAGTCACTACCGTTATCTGGCGGGAACTGGATAAAGTTATAGTCAAGTCACAAGGGAGTTCGTCTTTCCTGGTATTTTGGTAGACGCCATTTTTAGACAAACCAAGTGGGCGATTCGGACTATCGAAAGATTCGTTATTATTTTTTTCAATCACATTTCTTTATTGTGAATATCCTTTTGTTTACAAATGCTAGAAGCAATTCATTTTTACAAATAAATATATACGATATTGGCTAAAGGATTGCAAATCGTTCGATAACGTTCACAAGTAGTAAATGTTCAATCTTGTTTATTTTCCTCAAGTGGAACTTCGCACCACCATTAGTATTTTTATTTCGCCTAATGGTAGACTGGCTGAAAATGCTTCTTACGTTGAATCCGCCTTTTGTTCTTTTTTTTGCATCAAATGATAAATATTTCTCAGTAAGGTTTTTAAGCATTTTTACACCCGCTTCAGTTCTCAACTTACGGATATTATTTAATTTGCAAACCAAAATACAAATGTCGGGACAAAGTTCAAAAGCAATTAATTCCTTAAACGACGAAAATACAAAAAACCGTGAAAATGTTCATTCAACTTCTGAAATTGAAGACATCCAAAATCGAGACGTCTATATTTTGCTATACTGACACACAAAATATTTCTAAATGATTATTCGAAGTAATTCTTAAATTCTAATTTCAAAATACCTAAAGGCATATTTAACTCCAACAATGTGTAATTAATTATTTTGAATAAAATATTGATCACCCAAGTTGATCATAAAAGAGTACTTAGCTTGTATCGGAATGCAACTATAAGTTTTGAGTCCGTTTTGAGTCAAAAGTGATAATAGCGCGCTCACGTCGCTCATGCTCATACAATTGATTAATTCGGGACGCGTGTGAGCGCGTTATAATCACTTTTGACTCAAAACGGACCGCACTATAAGATATATTTTTTTCTGACAGCTCAGCTGAGGGTAGTTTTGAAACGTTGCTTTTGTTCTACCTTCGTTTAGTGTGTTTGATATGCGCCAACCGTGTCGAACGCCATCAGCGCAGCCTCATTACTTCAATTTTTGGCAAGCGCTCTGAATAGCGAGCTTAAACTTTTTGTCTTCTACGTGTGTGTACGTTTGTTAATGTGTGCGTGAAACCTTTTGTGACCGCCCAGCAAAGTGCCTGTATTTGCAACCATCTTCGAGTAAGATACATATTTCTGTTCTGCATTAAATGTGTAGTGTGTGCAGTTAGTTTCAGTGTGTGTATGTGTGTGTGTGTACAATTTTGTATCGTCAACGTCGGTGGTGTTTTCCAGCTTCTTTACCCTGAAAGATCCTGTTCATCGTCGGAGCTTGGAGTTGAAGACGAACGTAAACGGTAAGTGGAACTTACATTTATCTTTAAAACGCTACATCAACAGCTCAGTTGAACAGTTGATCACGACCCTCAGCATTGATGAGACCGACGCAAGGACGACATCAACAGCTGGTAGTAAAGTATTACGAAATAAGTGTATTTCGGGAAATCTATATATCAAAACTAGTTGATTATTTCGTATGAATTTAGTCGATCTGTGTACCAATTCACCCTTATTTGTGAACAGGCTTAGATAAAAATACTTATTCCAACATCTAACTAACGTATTAGAACCTGTCGCGTTAGCACAGCCACGGTTATGGAATATAACTATTACCGTGGCACAGCTTCATCTCAAATTATTCAAAAACACGATAACTTTTACGCTTTTTAAGCTTTTAACTTTAAATTAACAAACCAGTCTTAATTGAGTCTCATGAGTCGTATTCACTATTTCATTCTCATTCCACTCTTTATTCCATTCGAATGTCTCCAGGCAAAGAATATTTAATGGCCGCAAAATTAATTCAGTGGAAGGATCCTCAAGCGGTCCCAATATTTCCTTATTTGTCCTCATTTTTTTGGCTTCAACACCAGAAATCTCATTGCGTACACAATGAGCTGTTATATTGACAATTTGGGCACAGGCTGCTGGTTTTTGAACTCTGCAATAAAAAGGGTTTTTGACCGATTTCAAGAAAGGACATTGATACTTCATAGCTTAGGAAAGGTTGTCAAATACAATTAAAGTTTTATGATGAAGTGGTAATGGCTGTTTGAGTGTTTATAACTAAAGGTTTAAGAAGTTCAACCCTTATTCAACTTCATATTGTCTCCTTAGTCCCTGCGTAACTTTAATAATAAATAGTTAAGTATCTTTGTCATTTTTCATATTTCATTTTATTTTCGGTAAATATTTATATATTAAGTGTAATGAAGAGTAATTGTAACCAAAAAGCAAACCCCATTCCTTCAAGAATATTCGCTCCTAACTGCTTATTGCCAAGATCGTGACCTGACCTGACCTCAGAAGGTTTAATACAAATTTGTTAGCTGCTTTGCACCGTACCGCAAGGCGTTATTTAGCAATTTAGCCAAATATTCTTAGAATGAATATCTTCGCTTCATTTCACATCACTTTCGAGAGATCTGCAAATTAAAATTTAATATCAGCTCAAATTGCAAATTAGCTCCAAGCAGTCTGAATAATAGTCAAACTGAATAAAACCTACTCAAGGACTGTACAGCTTATACACAGCTAAGTATTTTTATTACAGAAGCTGCAGAAAACATTTCATGTAGCGAGTGTGACTGAGCGCACCTTTTTACATCTTTGAAAGTCATTCGAAGCTTAATGTCGGTACAAAGATTAGAGGTTGAATGCATACATATTGACAGTTCCTATTACATATGAATGTTAGTGATAATCAGAACATAAAAACTGAATCTCAAGGTCTGGGTTATTTTTGTTGATATCCTAGGACTCGAACCTCCGAATTCACAAACGTCTCTAGAACTGAAAAGGACAGCTATACTTCTGAGGGATGTTCAACTTTGATTTGTGTTTTTGGGATTGGGATAAAACAGCTGATATTAAGTCTGAGCTTGCGTTTTTGTAGTACCTTCATAATTACGAAATGGCATAACACAAAACCTTATTACATTTTCGACCAGATGGATGCAATTGCAATTTACCCTAATCCGTTTGGCTGGTTCCATTGCCGTTGGAAGCAATAAAATGATACTTAGTTGAATGTCCTTAAAGATCAACGGCTTCCCAACACCCATTTGCATATTATCGGCAACATCTTTACAATAAAGCACCAGAGCAGCCCTCAACCTTGTGACGTCATCTTTTACACTTCGTCTGTAGGGTACTTTACCTGGCAGCCACTTGCGGCGATTATCGTGTATTAAGGGCTTCTCGATAATAACTGCTGTGTCGATAATTCTCACGATTTCGGAGATTGAGAGCGTTGTGATTAAATTTTGAGAGCGACGTTTAAGTTTAAGTACTCCAGCTCAGAACACGGGGGTAACGAAATGAATCCTGGGGCATTATTACAATCTCTTATAAACTATCAGTTTCAGTCACAAGCCTACTATTTACTGTCGCAAGTCATGTTTTGTGTGATAGATAGTGCCAAAAAATTCTTTTTTTTCTTTGTTTTAGTAACTTATTTTGCATGTATTAGTCAAATTTCAAAAAATTAAAAGACATAAACTGAGCTGTTAAATCCTATTCATATTATAAAGGCGAACGTTTGTATGTACCGTGTTACTCTTTCACGTAAAAACTACTAAATGAATTCAATTGAAAATACAACAATATTAATTGTAGCTTATACATCTGAATCGCACATAGGCCACAATTTATAAAGATATATTACTTTTTCAACGTACGTCCACGCGGACGAAGTCGCGGGCGGCCGCTAGTGATTGTAATGATGCTTCTGGTCAGAAAATCTATTTTGGATTTATCATACAACCTACTGACAGACGTTCTATGAAATACAATTTGGCTTTGATAGTCCATTCAAAATTTGACCATTAACGGCCATTTTCCGTTTGACTGATAGTAACCCACAAACTTTTAGGACAAAACAAAAAAGATTTTTCTCTCACTCCTTCTCATCCTTTTTAATATTATATTTTCCTATTCAAGGCGCAGACATGTTCAAAAATTATTAGACATCGTTAAATCGTTATCGAGTTAAAGCATAACTATTTCCACCATTATTTCCACATAAGTTTGTCGTATAATTATATATTTACTGAATGCTTATTGAACACGGCTGCGCTTCGGGCCTAAGTTCTGAGAAAACCAATTAACTTGCAACCATTTTTCTTGCGACTTGCTTGATATGTACTTTAGTCTCTGAGCTTTGTTTATCTTTCTAAACACCGGTGTCTAAATCAGGTAGAGTAATGAGAACAAACTCCATAAAAATGCAACCAGAAGGGTCGTTCCCTTCCATTTCAATATAATCCTGACCTAGCATTAGGGACGCGTCCAGGGAGACGGACCTACCCACTTTCTGGAACGAGAGCCGGCTGCAAACTTTGCTTAGCAATTTTGCTCCACAACGCTTTTTAATCCGCCTAATGTGCAAGTAAAAACTGATAGTGCAAAGTAATCATAAGATTCAATCTCAAAGCACGAACGAGGCGAGGACGTCAGGAATCGCGGAGCATATTACCTTTGATATCAAAAGTTGAACAGATAACTGGTGCTGTTTCATTTCAGACACCAAAAAGAAACAAAAAACATCTGTACGACACGGTTTAATTTAGGTTTTATTTAAACTACAAAAATAACAATTTAGTTTAGTTTAGTTTGGTTGGAATTTACCACCAGCTTGGGAGCCTGTTATACGCTTGATCAATCCCAGAGGGCAGCACAATACTGTGAGGTCTCAGGATACGGTTAGTTCGTACTGCGTGGATAGGAACATTTCCAATAATGTTAGTGGAAATGACGGTAGTTAAGTGAGGGTTGCTAAAAATTTTGTACTGTTTTGTGACATAGAACATCTTTGTCATCCCGTGATCACGACTGCTGTAAAGGAGTCGAAACGTCGGGTTAGAAAATGAAAGAAAATATAACACCGCGAGTAGAATCCGTAAAGTTGTTTTATTTCGAAATTTAGTTCAAGTTATTATTATTGTATTTATGGAAAAGGTTTCTTAGTCGTAAAAGTGATATTTTACGGAAAAGAAACCACCTTATGTCATGGGGCAGTGTCTCCACCCACCCCGTGGGCAGAAAGGCTTTATCAGTACGGTCGGCATGACAGGCTACCCATATCCTGCCAGTACTCCTTGCTCTATTGCAAAGAAATTACATTGGGTTAGAGCAAGATAAAGAACGGAAATGAGTAGCCTGATGTGCTATTGATTGACACTGTACCTATGAATCAAATATTTCTATAATAGGTCAAAAGTACCGAAACATTCATTGAATTTCATTTATAGATAGAATGAATGAATGAAAAACAATGTCATAAAAACTAGGTCACAACTAAGAGATCTTATCGTGAAAATTTATCTGTATATTTATCTGTTATCAGGTACCCATAGTACAAGTTCATTCTGTGGATATTTCGATGAAAAATAATAAAAAACTATGAGATTGAAACTAGGTCACAACTGAGATCTTACCATATTGTGACTCGTAACAAGAATCGCCCCTCAGTTAAGTGCAAAATTATGCAGCCGGAGCTCGACCTTACTCTGAGCAGCTACAGGAGAGGTCAAGTCCCATCTAAACAGATATTACCTTGCCGGTGACAGAAAATAATTTAACTGAAATGGCCGGAAGCACTCACTTCAAAAGTAATGGATACAAACTGCAGCGTAGCCGTGCCGAGGTGCAAGTTGCGCTTTGCGCTGCGGTAACTTAGGAGAACCAGTTTGGGTACTTAACTACTTAGGAAACTGGCAATACTCAACTGAGCTAGCTTTAATTCCCTGTTGGATTATATATTTGGCGATTGGTTTGGTGTGATAGTTAAGCATTGGCTACTATACCAGCGGGCGCAGGTTTAAATCTAGCGGAGTACAAATTTCCGTGTGTGCATGCACATGTCGGTTTGTACGTGTTTCTTAAGTTTATAAAAGACGCATCTAAGTATGTTATCAGATATACTTTTTTGCTTAATTGGGGCTAATAATATTTGATGATATTTACAATAAATAGGAAGCTGAAACAGGAACTCTTAAAAGTTAAAAGAAATAAAGAAAGTAGAGTAATTTATTAGAAAATTAAGTTGCAAACAAATTATACAAGAGGAAGAACTATCTAAGTTGGAACACAATTTACGAAGAAAAACTTATTTCTGTTCTAGAGCCCGGATTTTTCCAAATGATATATTAGTTTAATAACTTAGTATCATTCTTGTTCATTTTAAAAATCTTTTTTTGCCATATATTCAGTAGACGTGTGTAACTCTTTACTGAAGCGACTCACTGAGTCGTTTCATTAAACTGATGCACTGATTCGAATCTCTAACACCGCCCACAAACGCATCATTTGAATCATTTGAATCTCGATCTCATTCGGTACACGCGTTGGTAATGCTTCATTCGCTCACTCGCTCAGTGAGCGCGTCAACCAATGATGTAAAGTAATAGATTGATAAAGCGCCTCTAAAAACGTGCCAAAAAATGAATTGCGCATGTGTGAGTGATTGTCTATGTATGCGTTGACATCTGCTGTCATTTAGCACAATAGTGTTGGTACTTTCCATAACAATCTAACAGATTATCGAAATCACGAACAACAAATGAATAAAGGTATACTCGTATTCTTGAAAATAAAAGGCTGAGGTTCTTTATTATTTATTAGGTTTACTCGTTACATTGTTTATGATATCTAAACATCAACTACGAGATGAAATAATATAAACACCATCAATTATTATCCTTTTTTTAGGACTGGGTTAAATAGTATTTTGTTGGCCCGTCCGTACTCTGTAGATTTAAATTGATTTTCTTGTTTCGGCCTAGGCATATAGTCTTTGTTAACATAAGAACACGGTGGTCTTGGTATCCTACAAAAATAAAGAAATATTAATTATCTGCTTTTTCAAACAAGTACGGCAGTGGTCATTATGATCGCTAAATTGCTCAAAAATGGCGCCAAGTATTGATTGTTATTGTTTGGTAGTTTTATTAGGCTTCTAGTCTGGGCCATGACTTTAGCTGTTAAAAAAATATCGACTACGTATATCGATATGTGTCATTCTTCATTTTGTACATCCCTATCGTACGTGAATCAATTCAGTTTTTACACAAAATATTTTTCTATTCTTATTTAATTTCTGAAATAATAACTTATGCAGCATGAGGAACTAATATAATGATAGCTGAAATGAATTAATTGAACTGGGTAGTGAAAATAATTGCTCAAAACATAGTTTGTAAAAACAAATTACTTTCTGTATTTACCTGTGAAACTTTTGCATTTCTGGATCATTTCTATGATTCGTTTTATATTTGGGCACGCAACAAACCACTATTTTATTTTTATAAAGCTTCATCCACTTTTATCGCCCACTTTACATAAATTTTGAAAACTAAAATTTCCCGCTTTTGGCAGTGGTGTGGTGGTGTAGTTTTCGGTTTGATTTTGGCAACAAATCTTGGGCATATCTCTGTCTCTTTTCCTCTTGTGTGATGTCCATATATGCAATAGTTTCTCTTTTCCTCACTTGATCACTCTATAAGTGTTGAAAACACGCTCTGGAAGCTCTATGGCGTCAACTGTCGTGTACCGAATGAGAGCGAGATTCAAATGATTCGAATGATGCGTTTGTAGACGCTCGGAGCGGTTCGAGCTATATCGGGTCCCCCATGCGTATGAGAGAGACGGACGTACACATTCTGTAAGAGTAAATGAGATGCAGAATGAGTGTGGTTTTCATTGAATAAGCGTGATATTGTTCTAATTATGTAATATTTGTTTAAAAATTAAAAAAAAATGTGCAAATCAACAATTGCAATAAAAATTGTAAAAAGGCATGATACATTACGGTATTAAGAATTATAAAAAGCTATTTTTTTAGTGTTTCAGTTGCTTTGTGCAATCATCTGCGCGATTCAAAATCACTGATTCAAATGATCCAAATGATGCGTTTCACTGATCCGCATCTTTCAACTGATTCAGATGCAAATGATCCAATCATCAACCAGATGCGTTTTTTCCAGGCCTAATATTCAGGCTTCATTTCATCTTTAAAATAAAAAACCGGCTGACTGGAACAGCCTAAGCTTCAAAACTTCAAAAACCTGGGCCTTCATATGGATAGAGCTCTGAACTGGAGTCAGCAGGTGAAGGAGGTTAGCAGAAGAGTCACTTGGACATTGGGTGCTCTTTATCGCTTCAAGTATTTTCTGCCCGCCAGCACTAAAGCCCTGCTCGTACAGGCTCTTGTACTCCCCATCATAGACTATGCAGATGTTTGTTACACCAACATTTCCCAAGAACACCTTAATAAACTTGAACGACTCCTCAATAACTGCATCCGCTTCATCTTTGGGTTGCGAAAATATGACCATGTCTCTCCCCATCGTGTGAGGCTCAATTGGTTACCGATCCGCCAGCGCAGAAAAGTAAGAATATTATCTGTCCTTTTTTCTATTCTTTTCAATCCCAAGTCACCTACTTACTTAAAAAATAATTTTCAATTTCTACATACTTCTCACTCAAGGGACCTTCGTTCACGTAACACTCTTGCCCTTTCCACTCCCCTTTTCTCTTCTTCCATGATGTCAAATTCTTTCAGACTATCCGCTACACGTCTCTGGAATTCCCTTCCTGTCTCAATCAGAAAATCCACCTCCAAATTCACCCTTAAGAAGTCGTTGCGAGAGCACTTTAAGTAAGCAGCTTCAGCCACAATTCTAGGGTAATTAGCCGTGCTTATTCACTTTACTTTAGGCAATATAATTATATTTATTTTACTTTATTTTTATTCTTTATGTATATATATTATATATATTTACTGTATGTGTATGTATATTACTATTGTTATTTATTTTAATTTTATCGTTTTATATTACTTTATGTATTTTTATCACTCAGTATATTCATTAAATTATGTATCACCCTCATATCTTTTTAACTATAGCAAGTTGCACAGCCCAAACTTCCTAAATTCTCTGTTATGCCTTGCGGTTGACTGGTAGAGAATGCCTCCAGGCATTAAGTCCGCCAATTGTACTTTTTTTTCTTAATTTTGTGCAATAAAGAATAAATAAATAAATAAAACCTACGAAAGTGAAACTTTTCAAAAAACTTCGTCTTACACTCAAGGCGAGGGGAATGTGAAGTTTTTTGTAAAACGCTGACCCCAAAATGTTGTGTGAATTTGATTCTTATTAGATGATTATTTAAAATATTATTTTAAATGCAGGTCAAATGAAACTGTAGACAATTTCTGCCTATATTCAAGTAAAAAATAGACCATTAACTTCCACAGACAGCACCGAATAGGATGTATAGCTCAATCTCACATTAGTAAAAAAAAAGTCCTGATAGTAGTGTGTTCTTGTTTTGTTTCAAATCTAAACAAATACACCAAATTAGCTTCAAATAATTCAACTGCTAATAAATCTACCAACATTCAATGCAGCAGGAAATTAATTTAGTCAAGATTGTTTATACAAGTATGGTTCGGGAAGATTTACGCCGATTGGTGCAGAACAGACGCTACAAGAGCCCGATAAGGGTCTCCGGTCCCGCGGGGCTATCGATCGAGGGCGATACTCGAGCCTTTATGGACTGGGACAAGGCATACCATGAAGCGATGTCTTGGCTTGTACAGGGTATTGGGTCTAAGGCCAGTCGCTTCTTGTATAAGCTATCACGTCTCTTACAGCCTTTCACGTCTTGTGCCGGTCGCGTCTTGTAATATAAACGGCCTATTTACGTCCTACTGCTAGGCACAGGCCTCAGCTCAACTATGAGGTGGTACGAGCCATACTCCAACAAGCGGGCTCAGTGCAGATCGTCGGAGGGGTGTAAGGTTTGTAAGCAACCTTAACGTCGGATATTATCAAGCCGCCCTTAGGCTTCTGACTAGGCTTAACGTGCCTTCCCAAGCACGGAGATGCCCGAAAAATACATCAATAAACTTCGGTCAGAGTGGTGACCCATACCATTTCCAACGAGATGTGTGTTGCTTTACAACAGCGATCGTCGCCGATCACTGTCACAACTGCGCCACTGGCCACCTCCGACCCACGGGCACCTCTTGAAGGCGTCTTGTAAAGGCTATCACAACTTGTGCCAGTCGCGTCGTGCACAGGCTATCATTTTGTTTGAGTGTTGTAGGTAACTATAGAGTCTTATGCAGCTTATCACATCTTATGCCAATGATGTCTTAAATGGCCGTTGGGCCGATCACAACATAATACTACGTTTACTGCTGTTTGCAGATGAGTCTACAGTCTGGACACATTTTTTACCACTTATACAACCATCTGGTCTTTTACAAATTTTGCATCATATCACATTTTTGCAAACTAGAAACTTTAAAGCCTAAGCCTACCACAGCATTTGAGGCCTTTGTATAACATACGAGTAATACTACGTCCGTTAGTCACAATTAGAACCAACGCTTGCAGCACCATTCTACAAAAAGTTTTTTAATACAGTTGCTCAAAAAGTGGTACTTTTCGAAGCTGCTTAGCGTGCGGAAAGTTGGTTTTTCCGCACTAGTGCTTTTTACTTTTCCAATTTTTTTTTTGATAATGTTAATAAAACCCATACATCCTACCAAAGAGGTTGTCTGTTCAATCACTTTATTTTGTTTTTTGATACGTTATTTGGCATCAAAACTGGGAATATAATATTATTATAAATATTTCGATTGCATAATTGACAAAATAAAGGGTTATTTAGTAACTATTAACAATTTAATTTCGGAAACAGTTTACTTAAAGTTGGCTGTTTGTGTATTAACAATGGCCGGAGATTTGATAGTATGAATGAGTTTCACCAAAAAATACTTGAAATAAAATAATAGGTATTTATTGCATTTCCTTCCATGTTTAAATGCAACCTAATTACTTCTTATATTTTTACTAGGCTGCAAACAACCGGTGCCTTGAAAAAAAAAAGGTTTTTTCATTCCCGCCCTTTTTACTATTGATTTAATTGTGTTAATGATTCGCATTGGTTTGTTATATTTTTTTCGCAAATGTATTAAAAAACATTGTTCGATACACGAGCGGAAGTGTCATTTTCACTCGTCCCGAGTCTTGACCCTCGCCTGCCGGCTCGGGCCAAGATACCTCGAGACTCGTGCAAAATGACATACTTTCCGCACTTGTATCGAAAACTACTATTCCTACAGTATAGTTTGGTAGTTTCGCGGCCCTTGGGATAAATGTATCTCCATAAAATTGTAACTTAGGTTATTGTAGGTTATAATATCCTATTAAATAAACTTGGACTGTAGTGGCAGCATGTTTATTACAAAAAGAAATAATAAAATTATTTGGCCCATAACAGGCATAGTTGGAGAGCTTTGGGGGAGACCTTTGCCCAGCATTGGGACACAGCAGGTTAAATTAAAAAAAAAAAAAAAAAAAAAAAGCCAAGATTTTCTCAAAGTGGTGGATACATTGTACCGTTCGCTATTCGAAATATTTCATAATTGTATTGTATTCATGTCTGTCATGCTGTTTTTTTATTTATTTGTTGATACAATCCGCTACGTTTTACACCGAAGACCACTCCAGAAGCCCAATAAGCCCTTTATAATGAGCCACTGTGGTTCCCTCAGCGGGAGTCATGTTGGAAATAACGCTTATTGTCCTCAAGAAAATAATACACTTGTTTGTCGAGACACTTGCTAAGCTGCTGCCGCGGTTCTGCAATGCCTCGAGAATGCTCGCGAACACAGACTCAAAATTACTATATAGGTAATCATACCTAAATTAGCACGGTCCTTACTATGACTCTTGAGAATCAGCAATTTAATATCTATTCTCTTGTTATACTCATCATCCTGTATGCAAGCTACAGGATGATGAGTAGTAGTTAACTAGACTAACATGCTGTTACGTACTAACACCCTTATTCATAAAAACGAACTCAACGCTAAAGCATAGCATAGCAATTGACGTGTTGTGTCACTTGCTAGCAAATGGCGGCAGCAAAAAGAATGAAAGAGACAAATCAATTCAAAAGTTAACGGTTTTTTGAAGAGCCGTTTAAGTTTTTATGAATAACCCTAAATTAATAAGAATTTCCTAACAGAAAGAAGTAACACCCAGACCCAGACTTAAAGGGTACCTACTAGTAAAGACAAAAATCCAGTCAAACGAGACAATAAATATTTGTTCATGTACCCAGTCTACCCTTCATTCCTTTCAAGTACTTACTGAGACGAGTACCATACATGACATTAATCTTATTAGGCTTGAAAAGTTTCTTATCTAAACCGACTTAATGGGTAAATGGCCTAACGTCACGTCTTTGTCTGATACTTTACTCAGAACTCAATTTTGCTAGCTGAAAGTTTCAGCTAAACAAAACCAAAATACTTAAACTCAGAAAGCAAATACCTACCCAAACATTTTTGTTTTGAACATCTATGTGACTTTAGAATAGTTTTAAATGATGCAACAGCGTGACGTTGTTGTGAAATGTATTTTTTTTATTACATTTTTTTTTTTTTTTCAAATTTACTGATCGTTTCTTTACTATTTTCTATTCTGGCTATGACAAATATCATGTTCCGATAATTTATTTAATAATATGCGTATTTGATTTTAATCTTTAAAGTGATTTGGATGATGTCTGTTAAGGCGCGATACCAGGAAAACGGCTCTCGGGAAAACTAAAGTTTTATATAGAAAATATGAAGTATGAGGCACGAAAAAAATCGTCATAGTAGTCAAAGAGTTGCACAATCAGCTCAAACTTCCAGTATATGGATCAACTTACTAGATTCATGTGAAAAAAAATCAGAATATCGCTAAAAACGTGCAAAACGCACTCCCGTATTTCAAAAGTTTAGGCATCATATAAACTAACAACTTACGTGTTTTAAAAAACGTGTAAAGATCAGATATCAAAGAAGCATTGCCAATCAGTTGTTTTTCATTGCTTTATTTCAGTTTTGTGCAAACAATTCCCAAACATTCCGAATTTTTCGCTTGAAATCTCCATACAAATTACTATGGAGTGAGTGAAGTTTCTTTGATAGCTGTCCGCGCACCGTCGCAGCTCACTCCCCCCCATGTCCCCAAGGTGAACGCACGTCGCTTTTGACGAAAATGACATTTATAATTACGCGGATAATTTACATCAAATAGGCGCACATAGGGTCTTTTGTTGAAAATAGTACAACTTTGTTTTTTTTCCTCCGTACTGTTTGTTCATATGCATTATGCATAATTTATCAAACGTATGATTTTATCATGATTCACCATGAGAGTAATATGGCAGGTTTATATTTATAAGTACACTTGATTAAAAGCTCTCTTGGGTTTGACAATTTGGTACTAGTTGCCATTTCATTTTCCTATTTTTTCTTGTTCATTTTTTACTATTTGTAACTTATACTGAAAGTTTTTACCTATTGGTATTTGAAAAACAATCTATGAATTAACTTTTAGCATGTGTCAATCTGCACCATCATCGGTTAATGCCAATACGGGATCTGCCTAAAATATTCAAGCAAAGCAAGGGAACGAAGTAAGAACGCAAATAGCTTTGATTGCTTTCAAATCGAATTGATTAAAACTATGTTATTTGTGTGGTCTAAGCTACTATGTTCTCTGATCATAAAAGCTTGATTAAGGTGTCTGAATAGATTAAAAATAGTTATTGCAATAGAACATAATGAAAAGTTATTGGAAATCTAAACACACTTCACACCGGAACAGCTTTTACAATTGTACCAAACATAAATTCGGTTGTGTATGGAGTACTTCTGCCACCTTTGGGATTGCTCTGCCAAGTATCAGCTGGATGCACTGGACTCAGTAGACCAAAGAGCCAGGAGGCTGATAGGTGACGAGACGCTCGTTGGAACCAAACTCGAGTTTGGAACATCGGCGTAGAGTTGCCTGTCTATCGGTTTTTTATAAGGTGTATTTCGGAGAGTGTGCGCAAGAACTTCATGACCTGATACCACCCTCTACTTTCTACTACCGGACCACAAGACGCCGTGAGGGCTTTCACCTCCATGTGGTCGACTTTCCAGCCTTCCGAACTAAGCGGTTTGGTGCTTCCTTTCTGGTCCGCACCGCTAAGGAGTGGAACGCCCTCCCTGCATCTGTGTTTCCGGATACATACAACCTTGGTGTCTTCAAGGCAAGAGTGAAAAGGCATTTTTTGGGTAAGCGTGGCTGGCGAGACTGAGGTCAAATGCAAACCCATTTTAAATTTAAAAAAAATGGATCAGATAGAACTTTGATATAAATATGAATTATCATATGTACGTCAGCCATGGAAAAATTGCAGTGCAAGCAAATTTATCTCTAACTGGCTATTTGCACACAGCTTTTCCCTGTAGTAATTTGAATGAACTATACAGACAAACGTTTTAGAAAATATAATTAGCATCAACTATCATTTATATAGTGACAGCTTATGTAAAAACAGACAGAAAAACGCGGAGGTTGACTTCCTTTCATACTATGCTCTACTCGTAGATCAATTCCAGTAAGATGAAGATCACGGTGGATTCTGTATTAAATTCAGCGTAAAAAGCCTAAAATACGATGGCCTCTACAGGAGCCTAAAGGTATTATACTCAAGTGTAATTATCTAAAATAAGTTATCCACTAAAAGTGTCTCAACTGTTGACAACTGTTAAATTCCTCGTTTTAGTTAGTAACAAGATAGCTCCCTTTAATGCTTCTTGCAGCTTTTCATTACAAGTAAGACCAATTTATTAGTGGGTTCTTCTGCATGTTACTAGAAATGGCTCCGTGTATTGCTATATCATATGCATTGGATGTAAGAAATGCTTCTTGCAGCTTTTCATTACAAGTAAGACCAATTTATTAGTGGGTTCTTCTGCATGTTACTAGAAATGGCTCCGTGTATTGCTATATCATATGCATTGGATGTAAGAAATATTTTGTGTTGATGATGATTGAACGGATAAACCAAGTTACAACTAAATCTCGTTGGAATCGTCAAGTACCAGATACAACATTGTGCAAATAACGTGGTCACGAGAATAGATTGCAAATAATAGTGTAATAAAATAATTGGCAAAACCGCTTGTTAGTATGTTTAATAAAATAAAATTTTTGGTTAGTTTCTTTTGTTTGCCCTATATCCTGAAATATTTGGGTGGCGAAATAAAAATATGTTTGGTGAACGCATCGAATGATTATCATGCCGCGATTTATAATAATAATAAATAAATAAATATCCCTGGACATTATTCCACACAGCGCCATCTAGCCCCAAGTGAGCTAATTATACTCCGTTTTTATGGGATACTAGACAACGGATAAACATACTTAAATACTTTTTCTTTTGTAAATACATACTTATTATACATAGGAAACACCCAGACCAATACAAACAGACATGTTCATGCACACAAATGTTTGTACTGTGCGGGGATCGAACCCGCGACCTTTGGTGTAGTAGCCGACTTCTAAACAATTACACCAAGACGGTCGTCCGGATTTATGCATTGCATTTATGCACGGATTGCACGGCCCAACCACTGTGTGACCATAGCTGTCACGATCGCTTTCAAATTTGACAGATTTTCTCTCCGGCCGACCCTGGTAGCGAACCTTAACTTTTAAGATGACTGTTTTATAAATAAAAACAAAACATTATTTAGTCGCAGCTAGAGGTTATTTCAGACTCCTATTATTAAAACCTCACTGTACTTGAGCTCGAAACTTTGGAGGCGCAGCTAGGATTTCCAAGGTTCTATATCAACGCTCAACCACCAGTGCTTGCCCTTAGCCCCCACAACAAAGGGGTGAAGCCACGAAAGCGCCTGGAGTACGCAGGCACTTCTTGGCCCACGACTACGAGCGATCCTAGAGACGTCTCTTTCGCCGCACCCAGCTGTGTGACCCTGGTGAGTTACCCACTACACTCATGGTACCAGTAGCAGCGTACAATAGCACCACTGCCACTCCCCCATGCAGCTGGTGGGAAGCCTACACTCCTCGCTTGGGTTCTCTTGGCTCCCCAAATGGTTCTCCTTCCACTGGTGGCCCAACCACGTCAAGGGTAATCTGATAATAATCTATCTCAAATCTTTCAATAACTGAAAGAATTTTACCTTCTTTAATAAAATCCAGTAAGAAATTGCTTGCTACTATGTGGGAGTTAATCCTAATTACCTGTTGTGGAAGAAAATATTCCCTTAAGAACACTTTTAGCGAATATTTCGCACAAAAAATCGTATTTACATTGTCGAAACAGTCTGGAGATTTCTAAAAGTGTAATCTCGCCTGAAGAGTACGAGTATTTTAAATATCTCCCTGAGCAAATACCTACTAATAAATCTGAATAGATTTACAAGATTCGATTTAGATAAAACGATAATTATGTTTTTAAAAGAAAGGAAAAGATTGAAAAAAAACTTGATGTTGCTGTTCAGAAGTAATTGAGTGTGTTTGAATCAATTTTATTTGATAGTGACTCCAATTTTTCAATTCTTTATTCATGAGCACTAAGCACTGCATAGGAAGCCAATAATGAGCCTTGAGTGACATTGTACGAGTCTTTCTAAACAACAAAAAAAAGATAAAATAAAGTGAATGATGAGAGTTTGTGTACCTAGTACTAAAAACTCATTACGTATGAAAAATCTTGTACTTGCCAAGTTCTCAACAATTGAAAACATTCTTCCTAATCCTTATCAGTTAAAATATAATTAAAGGGGGCTATAGAGAAAACCTACATTCAACAAAAGAACTCAACATAGAATAATAAAAAAAAACACTCAATGCACAGTAATTCCGTGCTGTCCGTTAGCATTCGTTTTACAAACAAGCATTTTGTTGTTCTTATACTAACTCGAACACAATATTAGAAAATCAAATATTTGGTGAGTACATAGAAATTAAGGTCGGAAGTTTGGTTTGGAACAAATGTTATTATTATTAGCCTAAAGTAGTGTCTCACTGCTGGGCAAAGGCCTCCCCACCACTTCTCCACTTTGTACTACGGTCCAGAGCTATGGTGGACCAGTTTTCCAGGAAGGTGTCTAGCTCATCCCGCCATCGCCTTCTAGGTCTGCCGCGAGGCCTCTTTACGTTTTGGGGTACCCAATCGGTGGATATTCTTGCCCATTGATCGCCTTGCATGCGGCAGACGTGGCCGGCCCAGTTCCACTTCAACCGAGCGGCCTTTTGGGAGATATCAGTAATGCCAGTTCGAGAGCGTATCACGGTGTTGCGTATGCGGTCTGTCAATTTGACACCGAGAATACTACGCTCCATCGCTCTCTGGCATACTTCGAGGGCGGACCTCTGATACTTTGTCAAAGACCAAGTTTGAGCGCCGTATGTAAGGATGGGAAGAATGCACATGTCCATGATTTTGCGTTTAAAGGATATGGGAATATCGCTTTTCATTATGTGCTTCATAAACCAGTAGCTCCTCCAGGCGTTTTCAGTGCGACGTGCAACTTCTTTTTCCTGTCTCGCCTGAAAGGAAACCACTTGGCCTAGATATACGTATTCATGGACATATTCTATCTCTGCATCACTTACATGAATTCTGCGCTGGACGCTATTAGTCATTAACTTGGTCTTTTCCATATTCTTCTGAAGTCCGACCTCGAGGCTCCCTTTGCTCAGATCTTCGAGCATTATCTCCAGTTCACTGGCAGATGAGGCAAAAAGCACTATGTCATCGGCGAATCTTAGGTTGGTTAACCTTTTTTCGCCGATGAAGACCCCTTTTTCCTGCCAGTGGTTTTCTAATTTCCTGAAGATCTCCTCAAGAGTGGCGGTGAACAGCTTGGGCGACAGTGGATCTCCTTGTTTGACCCCTCTCTGGATTTGGAAAATCGGTCCGGTTGTGTGTATTTTTATTGAAGCTGTACTATGACTGTAAATTCTATGTATTAAATCTATGTATGTTTGTTCTATTTCCTGACTTTTAAGTGATTGAAAAATGGATGGATGTGTAATGCTATCGAAGGCTTTGGAGTAATCTACGAAGGCCAGATACAAGGGAAAATTATATTCAGTAAATTTTTCTATTAATTGATTTATGGTGTGCAGGTGATCTGTGGTCGAGAGGCCCCGGCGGAAGCCAGCTTGTTCTGGAGGTTGGTGGGCGTCCAGTTGCTTGGATATCCTGTTCTCGATAATTTTAATGAAGGACTTGTATAAATGTGAAACTAGGCTAATTGGTCTATAGTTACCTATATTAGATTTGTCACCCTTCTTATGCAGTAAAATTATATTAGCGTGACAGAAAGCTTTGGGAAAGAAACCATGTTTTAAAATTGTATTAAATAAGTTGGTTATGTAAGGAAGGAGAACTGGTTCGCAGAACTTCAATGCCTCGGCTGTTATACCATCTTCGCCCGGACTTCTGCGAAATTTCATGCCCATTAGTGCCCGTTGCACCTCAAAGATAGTAATAGGAGGTACACTTTCAGAGCATGAGTAATTGTTGTTGGGTTGAGAGTTGGTGTCGATGTCGCTAGAATATAATAGTTTATAAAAATCGGTTGAAATCTGTAAGATCCGCTCTCTTTCACGGTGGAACAAATGTTGATTCCCCAAATATACATTCGCAAAACGAGCAAACACTCGCGCTGTCAATGTTCCTATGCTTCTGCAACACGAATGTTTGAAGTGAGGACCATTTTTAAGCCGCTTAAATACAAGCTATAAACCTGCTTATCATTCACCACTTCAACCGTTATAAATCGTCTTGTGTAAATCCCTCAAACTCTAAGAGCGCTCATCTGAGAATTATTACGTAGACATATTCTTTCTTTCCAAACGGTTAACCCTACTTACTGCAAAAGCAGCTGGTATCGGATGTGAGCCGTCATAAGGCAACCTTTTAACATACGCGTATAACTATATCAGAGTTCTTTAGGGTTAGATATGACGTAAGAATTTTGTGAAAGAGGAACTTTATACGCCTTTGTTAGAAGCCATACTCTTTTAGTGGCCTTTTGGCAACCGTTCTATTTTCGTATAATTTTTCCATTGTATACGAAGTAAATTCACCTTAAGAAATTATGGATAAAAAGTAACTATCAAAATTTGGGTGACTATTAGATTATGCGATGCTTTTTAAGTAAAAAAGGAATGTCCTTTGCCGCCACAGCACTGTAAGGTAGAGCCTACATCAATGAAATCACAGCGATGAAAAATAATATATTTCATTGAAATATACCTGTTACTTTGAACACCAAAAATAAATGTGACTATACTTTAACGATAAACATGTGACTATACCAACATACCATACCCTCACGAGTAGTGTTCCGGACAACCCTCATGAGTTCTCGCCTCGGCGTGGTAAAGGGGCTTCGTACTGGTGGTAGGGTGAACCGCCGGAAAGCGAAGAGAACTCAGGTGTGGCAGTGTGGTGGACTTGCCAACCACCCGCTTGTGGGCCACGGCGCACAATCGGTTGGTGGGGGCCAGTGATCCGGGTCTGATCCCCTCTGTGCGTCGTGGCCAGCCGGGGCCGTACTGCCGGTTACGGCAGCGGAGCCGCCCTTCGGGTGGCTCGTGGTTGCGGACCCAGTAGGGTCTGCTTACGGTGGGAGCCAGTGGGCCGGAGTGCGGGGGCTCTGGCTTGCATTGTACGGCGTTCACCGAGACGAGGCGTACCCAGGCGCTTTCGTGGCTTCCTCCCTTTGTTTCGGGGCCGGTTGGATTAGGGGCTAGCACTGGCGGTGGAGCAGTACGGTATTACTTGCGGCAGGATCCAGCTTCGCCGCCAAAGTGCTACGGTTGAGTGCCGTGGAGTTTTAGTCGGTAGGAGTCCGACATAATTTCGTCATCCCTCTGGGCGGCGAGGTTCCCTGAGGATTTCCCTGCAATTAAAAATGTATAAAAAAGTGTGTTCCGGCCAGATTTGATCCCGGGACCATCGTGTTCCGAGCCAGCGAATTTAACCACTGGACGGCGACGTATAAAGGCTGTTATTCATTTTATCCCCGACCCTATTATTAATCCGCGCCAAATAACTATTTCCGATCTGTTGATTGCAAATAATAGACAAAATGGGCAATGACACCCATTTGATGTTGATGTTTGAGTAAACAAAAGTGTTGATTGGATACCAATTATTAGGAACGTGTCAAATAAGAAAACTGTTATTTGGATTATTAATAATTTTCAGCTAATTCTATAAAAATATCATTAATTTGTAACCATATTTTGGAAAGTGTGGTGGTTTGGCGAGAACTCAATCAGTCAATAAAATCAAAATTCTTACTCAGTATCAGGTTTAAACATTCAATCTGAACTACCGTTGAGCATTTTTTTAAAAGTTATTAGGATTAAAAACCTGAATCAGCCCATTCTGTCCCACTGCATGGCAAAAGCTTCTCCACTCAGTCTCCATCCCATAAGGTCCAAAGTCAATGACAATGACAATGATGGTTAATCTTTCTCACATAAATCCAGTTCACCTGGACACCTTCTTTTAGGCCTTCCGCGCAGCACTTCCCCTCCTGAGATTCAATTGGTTTTTGTCAATAAGATACTTGCGTTAAAAAAACAGCTCTCAATGTTTTGGGTCCCATTCGATTAAACGATTACATGATAGTAAAATATTTGATGAAAAGTATGTAATGCAATCGAATATAAGTGTACTATAATGTTAACTAACTTAGTAACTACAGACTATCTCTTCTTAGGGTCGAGACAACAAAGCTGAATAATAGATGTCTCTATTCTAAGCACTGTGGGCTCTGCAGACTACTACCTTAGTGTCTCAATGTTCAGAAGGCCAAGGTCAAGTATATACATTTTGACAGGTCACTTTCCAAAGGTATATTATTATGCCCTCTGTACCTTTAGTATTCGCCACTTTGCAAGAAAACACGCTCGGATATAACTAAATTATGCAACGGTCATAAACCAAAATGAAAGCAAGACAGGATTACGCACCAGTTCAACTCATAAACTGAAAGATGTTCGTGTATATAAAGAAAAAAAGAAAGAAAAGATAAATATATTTATTGCCCAATACAGTTCTTATTACCTTATCTAATAAACAATAAAAACTACATATAACAACAATCTATCGATCAATTTATATATCCATAATTCATCTATTTATCTGTCAAGTTTATTTAATTCAGTTTATTTTATTCTTTCTTCGTTTCTTTTTTCATCTGAACCTTTTAGCTTTTGATTTTGTTCCTTTTTAACAACTTAAAATATTATTCAGCAGTGGAAACTTTAAATGCTAATGTATTTCCTAATTTCAGCTAAGCCTATGTATTATATAAGGCTGTTTGTTTTCAGAATAAAGATAATAAATTACTATAACACATAAAAAGTACAAATGGCGTACCTAATACCGAAGAGGCATTCTCTACCAGCCAACAACGTGGTCAGACTGATAAGTTAATATGGTGCACAAAATCTACCGCAAGGTATTACAGAGAATTAAGAAAGTAGAAAAATAAGAATAAAAAAACACCTAATACATTTTTAGTGATGAATCTATATTGTTGATTCTTGTTACTAATCAATAAATCAATATTTTCAAAAACTGTTTTTTTTGTGAACTGTTAAAAGCTTGCTACATATAAATAAAATTATAGTCTTGTCGACTCGTATTGGGACTAGAAGTAAACCGTACCAGACGAATAACTGCTTCTGAGATTTTCCTTTCAGGGGACAAAAACCTTGACTCTGAGCCAATGGTAATATCTATACTAACAAAATCGTTCGTCCTCACTGTCTGTCAACGTACAATAACTTATGACTCTGGAAAGGTTCAAGGAGATTGTCCAACAATAGTCTATATCTTTGTTTCAGGCCTCAAGATGGAAACAATATCATTTTAAAATCTTAGACTTAGAGTCATCCGAATGCCTGTCTGGTCCAGGGGTTTTAAAATTAAAGAACATACCTAACCAATTCACTAAAACTTAATAATGTAATCAGACATTTGTCACATTGATGTTATTTCCTAGGTGAGAAAGATAAAAACTTGACACGATGCTTAGCCTTAAGATAGAAGTACTCTTTTCATAGAAATACCAGAATGGATTAACTAGGAGTACTTCTATTTGTATGACTATGTATTTATTGATTGTGTGCTAGAAACATGTAGAAAAAGCGAACCAAACGGACGGAGTTACAGGAAACACCTAGTTTAGAATAATGTGAATCACTTAGTTTTTTTAGTCACAGAAGCTAGAGACTAAGTGCCAAAAGATGTCGTTAGGCTACTGGAATCATTTCTTATAACTAATTTTCCTAATAGTAAGCGGAGCTGGAATGTATTTTTTGCTCTTTTGTTTCACGTGGTCTGTCTTATCTATCATTTTTTTCTTTGGCTGCCAAAGATGCGATAAAAATACTATCACCCACATCTAGAATATTGTGAGAAATTGATGTCTCGTTAGGTCAGCACTTCAGCAGTGATAGTCGCCTATTGTTTTTTTTGTTTGGTGTCCATTATACTCAGTGTGCTTAATTACGACGAAGCGGTGTTTCACTCTTAGGCAAAGGATGCTGCTCTACAAAGCGCAGGTCAGACCACGCTAAAGGTACTGCTCCCACCTGTGGGCTGGAAACCCAAGCAACCCGGATAGCGGCGGTGTGACTCTGACTATCTCGTTTAGGTATTGTAAGCATATATTACTTCATTACTTCAAGCATAGTATGTACAATGTAATAACACACACACACACACTGTCACACACTAGCGCACGCATGCACACACACACACACACACACACACACACACACACACACACACACACACATTTCTTTAGCACATTCTCAGCGACAGTCTAACATTAATTATTTAATTGTTATGTTTAAAAAGTAAGAACCTGTTACTGGCAGTCACTTTTGTTTTAGTTAATAATATTACCGTGTTTTTACTGTTGGTTCTATAATCAACTGAATTTCGAATAATTTTATCCCTCTTAAAACTTGAAACAATCTTCCAATGATTTCGTGGATAGGGCGTAAGTTTTTGTATCCCGTGGAGGCATTTCGTAATATCATTTACCCTAATTTAAGATTCACATCGTGCTACGTCCATCCATCCCAGAAGATCCTCCAGGATTTCTAAGCTGATGTTTTCTATTACTCAAACAGTTTTTGTTTTCTATTTGAGGAACAACAAAAACTAACTTCCCAAAGGTATTGCTAATCTAGAAGGTCTTTGAGCGTTAAAGTAACAAAAAAAAGTTATATATTTTGAAAGGTTGTTTATTTTCAATTTGATTACCTAATAGGTACAGTCCTCCAAATAAGTGTGGTGAATGCAAATTGCTCGTTGTGCGAGTGTTTGAAGTTTGAAGACAATATTTTCGCAAACGCATAATTATTAGCGTCACCGCACATGGGCCACTAAACGGGATGTGTTTGTTCAATAATTTTATAAAAAAAATAGGTAGATGGGTTACTTGTGCTAAAAAGTGGCATCCGAAATTCGAAAGATTCAAAACGACTATGACAAAACCTATCTACGTCTTTTTTATTGTAATATCATTGGTTTGTATCCAGTGGCGAGTAGCCGCTTCCCACCACACTACAAACGCCGGTGGCGGCGTTTGACGCTTAGATCGATCAAAACTAATAAAGAAATAACGCGCATCGCACCCGTATTTGTATGTGTGGATGGACGTGGGCTCCGTGGCAAAGTGTACAACGCTTAGCCTGCAACACTGAGCTGTGTCTGTTAGTGATAAAATGGCCTTTAAAACTTCGCAGAACTTTTTTTTTCACTACAAAAAAAATAAACGAGTTGTCGCTCTAAGATAGGTCACACTGCCGTACTCAGAGACGTCAATTAACGTTAATGGTTCATTAGAGTCAAAATTTGACATTCTGAAAAGTTCTTTATTCAATTTGTTATAAAGCCTCTTTTCAAAAATGGAATTTTGACGCTAATCAACCATTAGCGTTAATTGACGTCTCTGAGTGCGGCGGTTAAACGTCAAGGCCTCTGTGCCTGTTTGTAGAGGAGAACATAGAACACAACCAACGCGAGCTGCAACACTCATCACCCGCTCAGCTTCCGTATACGCACTTCAGAGTGCGTATACGGAAGCTACAGCACTCAGGTGCTGTGAAGCCTCAATGCATGGACAGAAGGTTATACGAAATGCCAAAGTGTATACAGGTGACCTGTCGACTTCTGTGACCTTCAAACATAAATAAGTGTCAGGTATTATATCAGCAAACACGTTTTCGTGGAACTGTAATCAATCAGCTAAGATAAACTCGTCGGTACCTCAAACTTTTGTTATGATTAATTCAAACCGTTTCAAACTTATACCTTCAGGGGTAAAACGTGGAATAGTTAGATTATGTTTCTTCTCGTGAGATTAAAGTAGGTATAATAGCCGATCAAAATTATTTAAGATGGAAACTTTTAATTGATAAGTTTTCATAAATTCGTAGATTGTAAAAGTGCCCGTGCTTTAGAAGCAAACATGGATCGGTAACAAGCACGCCATGAGAGAATGGGTGACCATCAAAGTCGAAACTTGGTGCCGTATTAATTGAAATACATACATACATAACGCCTATATACGTTCCACTGCTGGGCACAGGCCTCACTTCAACTAAGAGGTGGAACGAGCCATACTCCAATACGCGGGCTCAGTGCGGATTATTGGAGGGGTGTAAGGTTAGACAAATGTTATCAAACCGCCTTGAGGCCTCCGACTTGGCTTAACGACGTCAGCCGGGACCAACTGCTTAGCGTGTCTTCCGAAGCACGGAGATGCCGGAAATATACATCACTGAATTTCGGTCGGGATGGTCACCCATCCCATTTCCGACCCAGCATATGTTGCTTTACAACAGCGATCGTCACCGACCACTGTCACAACTGCGCCACAGGCACCTCTAGATAGATAAATTTACGCTCAATCAAAAAATATGTTGTATAGAAACATAATTCACTGTAACCTCTTTCAACATGACCCACACACCTAATGTACGGTGGCAGTCAGTCTGCTGTTATTACAGGGTGTTGTTTTGATTGCAAAACCTGCTTATATTTTAAGCTTGTAGAAAAACAATTTTAAATGGGAGAACTTTTTAAACACTGGACCTTAATTCAAAGTTATGAAAAATACCGATACTTATTTCCAAAAGTTCAACGAAATGAGATGCACATGCATGACACGGAATCTACTTTGAAAATGCAGGTATTTAAGATCTGAAAAAAATGTCATATTTATAAAATCAACTTTTTGTAATACATAGAAATTCAGAGTTTTTTACTCTCAGCAAAACCTCGTTTCTTCTTAACCAATTTTATTTTAAGTTGTAGTTCCAAAAATAGTTACGCTGCTCATTTTTTCACTAAAGGAGCATCCTGTATAAAAGTAACAGTCAGTGTTATTAGCTTTTTCTGTTTACTTCCGTGAAGATTTATACCATTGTGTTTATTATGTAGCCTACGTGTAGGGGCTGCGTCGCGTTATTCTCATGTGGAGGATATTATAATAAGAAAGGGATATAAATAAAAGAAAGTCGTAATCCCTCTGTTAGAGAATACGCGTGAGAGCAAGTTCAAACTTTTAGAGATCGCTTTTGTAGCGATGGGACCGCTAGCTAAGTTCTAAAATTTGTTGTGTACTTTTTGCGTGATAGAGATTGTTTACATATACTTTACACTTTGCCCAGCAGTGGGATCTTGAAGGTTGACCTCTCTATCTCTATTTACTTCCTTTCTTTGAATAAACTTCTGGACATTATTCCACACAGCGCCATCTAGACCAAAATAAAACAAGCTTTGTTTAATTGGACTTGGACTGTAAGATACTAGACAATAAATAAACATCCTAGACTACTATTTTTTTTGGTGAAAACATACGTAATATCATATAGGAAACACTCATACCTTACCTCTACAAACTGATACATTCACACACACTTTTTAACCATCACACCAAACCGGTCGTCAAACTTTATGTGCACAGTACAACTTGAGGCTAACTCTGCAAAGATGGTAAACACTAAAAAATAATAAGCCACCCAGATGGGCGGTTAAACAAAACAAAAATATGCAATGTGTGTCATGGCGACATTGAGCAAAATGGCCGCCTCGATGGCCAGCATGATGCCATCGTCCCCGAAGAGGTCACTAGTTTCCACGAAAAAGGTGCGAATTATGTGTCAATGACATAAACTCCTACTTACCTCAAATCGAGGTTCCAGTGGCGCAGTTGTGACAGTGGATCGGCAACAATCACTGTTGTTAAGTAACATTCGCCAGGTCGGTAATGGGATGGGTGACCACCCTGGCCGAAATTAAGTAATGTGGTTTTCGGGCATACTCGTGCACCGGAAGGCACGTTAAGCAGTGGGTCCCGGTTGACGTCGCTAGATGTCAGTCGTTAAGCCTTATCGTAGGGTTAGGGCGGCTTGATAACATCTGACATGAAAGTTGCTCACTAACCTTAAGCCCCTCCAACTGATCTCGCGTGTTTGAGTATGGCTCGCATCACCTTACAGTTGGAGTGAGCCCTGTGCCCAGCAGTAGACGTAAATAGGCAGTTTATGTTAAGTAACCCCCATTCTAGTCACCAAATATGGTGCAAATCCTCCCATTTCCACAGCTTCTCGATCCTCGCCAGCGAAACCTCGTAAATCCACGATAATACTCACTTGTGACGTACACTGCTTACACAAATCCTTCCTGCTTCGCGTATAATTTTTCAACAAACACTCTTTAGTGCCGTAATAAATTAGAACATTTTGGCTGGAATGCTCGTGTAGCTTTGCAAATAATAAGCATTTTGTAAATAATGGTGAAAGCAACATTTTCATATTTTTGCTCGTATTTAAACCCCTTTTTGGTATCAAAATAGTCTTCATACCCATTAAGTATGATATGAAAAATCATTGATAGTCGCGAAACACGTTGTTGCGAAAAAACTGAAGTGGTAAATATGCCAGCTTGAAAAGTTATTGGATCGAAAATCGCTAAATCGAATGACGCAAACACGCTGCATATTTTGATCAGATGGCAACAAAAAAATCCTAAATACTTCGGACTATTCAATCACTATGTACCTATGTACAAATCATTGTGGTGCTGACTTTACCTTTGGTAGATTAATAGTCACAGTGTCGAAATACTGTGTCAAAAATCGGGAACTAAAATCCATTGATCCTATCAACGTGCGTCATAACTATGTCATACGCATATAAGTTTCAGAAAGGGGTTCTCATTAAGCACAAACCTTGCAATTTCTCTACAAACTCATTTGCCACAAGAAATTATTTAAAATTAATAAAAACCTCTCTGACTGCTATCTATCAGAAACTAGTTTGACGTAACAAAATGTTAATTTTTTTTCAATGTACAGCTTAACTCAAGAACACGTCCTTTAAGTCGCTAAATGGTCCTAAGATTAAGTTTAAGATTCAGGGTGTGACTTAAATTCCGTTCGACGGAACAAGTTTGGTCGGAACTAGTTGGCTGCGAGTAATTCCGACTTTAGCCAGAACTATTCGAAATAGTTTAACCGCGGCACTTACGTAAGTACCGCCAACCTCACAACCGTAGTGGACTTCGAGCCGTGGGTAGTATGAGAGTGCTTTGAAATGATAGCTCAGGTTATGCTGGCTGTGTTGCGGTGGCTGTGGTGGTCTGTTCAAGAATTGTTTAAGACTAAGCCATAGTTATGGTGAGAGCCATTCTCGAGAAGTTTTTTGTTCGATGGCTTTGTGGAAAAGGCCTACTCTGCTGTAAGATTTGCGAAGTTTGGTGACTTCAGAGGGACAGTATTATACCGGGTGCGGCAATTGAACTGTCCGCCTCCTTGCACCTACTTTAAAATTCGAACTACTGAATCGAACGCGGCAAAAATTTGAAAATATAATCTGTGACACATTATCTATGTTACTTCAAAACTATTCGGTCGTGAGAAGAAACGTTCCAATTTTAAAATAATGGATTTAAAACGCAATTCAGTGATTGCTCTTTATTTGGAGGGAAAATCGAACATCGACATTCGTCAAGCGCTACCAAATCTTCAATTGAACGAAAAATTTGTGCGTCGTACTATCCAAAGATTTAACGAGACTGGCAGTGTTAAGAAACGCTACGGGGGCGGTCGACGCCGTACTGCAACGGCGCCAGCAGTTGTCGAAAAGGTGCGACATCGTTTACGCAGAAATCCAGAGCGCTCAGCAAATCAGCTCGCCCAGGATCTTAAGGTGAGCGACCGCAGCGTTCGTCGTATATTAAAGGAAAAGCTTAAGGTTAAACCATTAAAAAAAAACCTTTCGCAAGAACTCACTGCTTTGCAAAAGAGCAAACGGCTGGCTCGATCAAAGGAGCTGATTCGCTTGCTCGACACTGGCGAGCTTCCCAACTTGGTATTTTCATATGAGAAAACTTTCTGTGTTGAGCAGTTTCTTAACAAACAAAATGACCGTGTGTGGTTGAAAGGACGTGTCAGCGATCATTCAGATGAACTGAGAGTCACTCGACGACAAGGAGCCGACCAAATCATGGTATGGGCGGCGGTGTCCGAAAAAGGACGTTCTCCGCTTGTTTTTCTCCCAATGGGTCGCAACAAAGCCAAAATAAATCAACAAATCTATCAAAATGAAGTCTTAAAAACAGGATTGATACCGTGGGCACCCAAGACATTTGGTTCGGAGCGTTGGACGTTCCAGCAAGACTCGGCGCCATCGCACAGAGCAACTGGGACGCAAAATTGGTTAAAAGCGAACGTTCCTGTGCTGATCGACCGAGATATGTGGCCGTCGTCTTCGCCCGACTTAAACCCTCTAGACTTTTGTATTTGGGGTGTTTTACAAGCGAAGGCCTGTGCTAAAAAACACACATCAGTGGAGGCGCTCAAAACTACTCTTACACGAGAATGGAACCGTTTAAATGACGACGTTATTCGAGCAGCCTGCGCTTCATTCAGAAAGAGACTCAAGCTTGTAGTGCAGGCTAAAGGCAGTTGTATTCCATTAGAATAAATAAGAATATAATTTTAGACGTTTTATTTTCATATGTAAAAAATATATTAATAAATATTCAAAGTAAATAAAAATATTTATTTTTTTAATATGGACAGTTCAATTGCCGCACCCGGTAGTATACGTACAATATTATTTTATTTCAAGGGTTACCAATGTCGCAAACTGACTAGGTGTGCATAGTTTTACATCGATCGTTGCTGTTCTGATGCCGCTACTGAGCAATGGGCACGGTTTAATTCGCACTTAAAGTAAAGTAGCTCTTACCTGCATAACGGACGTTTGACGGATATTTCAGAGTGTCTACCTTTTTAGTGCCTCTAAAAATTGTCAAGATTCATAAATATTTTGTTAAGGGGACTAGTAGAGCTAAATCCAAGTTTTATAGTAACGAAAATTAAGTGTTACACTTCGGTGATCCAGATGAAAAAAATATGTCGTATTCTTGAGGATTCAAGGGTTGGTTTTATCAATTTGAAAACACGATTTAACAAATTCGGCTCGATAGAAAAAAATCGCAAAGATGGGTCTAAAAAAATTTTAGAATGAAAAAAAACTGTACTAAACATCATGCTATCATTCTGTTCTTTTCACAGAATGTGTGTTTTATAAAATAATAGAGCGTGCTCATTTTAGTTTTGTGATTTAATGCGTATATTTTCCAAAAAACACCAATAATTGTTTTCAAGCAAATTGCGTGTGCGTGTGTGCGTGAAACGCCGTGTACAGACAGTACCGGCCGTGGCCTGATGCTAGACGGACGTGTCGCGCATTGCGCTCCGCATTTGAATAATATTTAATTGCTTAGTAATTACTGTTAGAATATTGCGTATGCTATAATAATGCATGGGACACGAAAACTCACCAAAAAGTCAACGAAAACGTCTTATAAAATGAATTAATAAATAAATTACCATAAAATGGACAATGCTTTAAACTAAGCGCTATTTTCGTTCGGTGTTATGGTCGACGCGGTGGAGGAACACGATTAATACACAGCCGTATATAATCTTATCTCATGGTCGCAAGATCAAATCCTGGTTTTCCTTTTTGTATTATGTTTGTTTTTGTTCGTAGGATAAAGCTTGATTAAGATTAGAATGAAAGTTATTTGGCAATTTTAATAACAATAAAACGTTATTTGTATATAGTTTTATTTCCAATAACAACTTTAATTTTCAATCAGAATTTTGAAAGTAGCCACACGAAAGCTTCTTGCCGGTTCTTCTCAGTTGAGTTCAAACAACTTTCCGACACCGGTGGTTGAGTCACATTATGTTTGTATACTGTGCATTTATTTAAAAGTATTCAAGTCTATATGGACTATGCTATAAACTAACCGCTATTTTCGATGATAAGAGATGTTGACGCGGTGGAGGAACGTAACTATGAGACAGCCGATATACTTTTTAATCTTATGGTCCCGAGTTCTAATCCATGGTTTATTTTTTGTATTTATTTATTGTAGTATTTAAGTCTATTCTTAGTATATTTTTGGTTGTTTGATTGCATGGGACATGAAAACTCACCAAAAAGTCAACAAAGTCGTCTTATCTTTTTATTTTTGGGATTCAATGCGTATATTTTCCAAAAAAAGCCATACTGTTCAATTGGTTCTCAGGCACAGTGCGTGTGCGTGTGTGCGTGAGACGCCGTGTAGCGACAAGCGAATTCGAGTAGCGACGAGTACCGGCCGAGGCTGTTGGTTGGACGTGTGACGCATTGCTTAGCTGAAATAATATTTTATTATTTTTTCAAAAGTACTCGATTATTGTGTACACCAACACGGCTGGGCCACTGGAAAACTCGTCAAAAAATAAAAAAAAATGTCTTATAAAAGGAACGCCCGAAGAATGCACGATGCTATAAGGTAAGCGGTATTTTCGTTAGCTTCAGTAGACAACACAGTCAGTGCAGTAAACTTAGAATAATTGTAATTATTATAAGGCAGTGAAGTAGGTATTCAAGGTCCTACTAGTAGTTGTCATCCTAATCAAGCTATATTTTTAATTTATAGCCTTTGAATAAACTAAAAGGAGGAAGATATAGGTACCCGCGTACTAAAAGTGGCTCTAAAAAAGTAGGACCTAATTTTAGCCCATATGACAGAAATGGCCCCGCGTACCAAACAAAAGCAAGTCCGACGGACCAACTTATAAAAATAGGTCCAATTGACCTAGTTTCAAAAGTAGCTTCAATGAACCTACTTTCGAAAATTGGTCCAATGGACCTGCTCTCGAAAATAGCTCCAATTGACCTTGTTTCAAAAATAGCTTCAGTTAACTTACTTTTGAAAATAGGTCCGATGGACCTACTTTGAAAAATAGGTCCAACGGACCTACTTCATGCCAATCCCTGTCATGACTTGTTTAGAGTCATTCATACGTCTTACATAGTGCCAATTTTCAAATACCTACGCGAAGTAAGAACGCAACATACCTTCCTCTTTTTATTTTATCAAAGACCATAGCATAATATTAACGTAGTATTTCGTAACATTACAATAAATGATTAACAAAGCCCCAAGAATCTTAAAAACTTACCTATGCAAAATTGTTGTCTTTCCAGAAAAAAAAGAAGAAAATATCGTCGAAGATTTTTATAGCTCCAAAATGCTAGCACTCGATATTGGGAAAGCTTGTGGAAAGACTATCTAATACGGACCACGTTAGGGTTGAGGGTTCGATTCCCAGTCAAAACTTGTTTTTGTTTTGAAGTTTTTTTATCTTTCCTGAAATTAAACACATGTAGGTTTACGTGAAGCAAAAGCAAGAGACAGTGATGTCCCTCATCAGCCTAATATGTAAGTTGAGGATCAAATAGATAAATCTTTACACTTTTTATCATCAATCGCAGCCTGTGTTGTACCAACCACACCCACTGTACATAATGTTCACCCAAAACCCTTGAGGTTATTTTTTTGTTTTTAGAAAAAGACCGAGGCTTGTCACAGAAAACAAAGATTGCAATGACACTTTTCAAAAGTAAGTAAGAGTTTAATTTGATAAGAAAGTTACTATACTTCTAATACTTCAGTTGGTCAGATTGACGAGTTTGGTTCAATGTTAGTGAACGCTCTGCATCTGGCAAAATTATTTCGTAGTCGCAGGTTGTGAAACCATAGATCTATATAATGCATAGACAGGTATCATGTATATTCATATTCATTTATTCACTATAAATTTGTAACAGAAAGTACAAGGATAGCAGTAAAATTGTAGATGGTAGGCATAAATTCACCTTTTCAAGGTATTGTGAATTTACACATAAAAAATTAAAAACGAATTATAACATTAACAAAAACAAAAAAAAATAACAAAGCAACTAGAATATTTAAAAATCTACAAATCTATCTATGTCTACAGGCGTACAAAAAAATAAAAAAAAATAAGAGGTGCCAGTCAAACGAAATGTATGATTTCGATTTTTTATTGTAATTTAGCTTCAAAGTATTCTTTGATGCTATAAGAAGAATTATCAATGAGCATGTTCCTAAGCTTAGTTTCAAACTCTTTGCCTTGCACAGCTTTCAAGGAGTTTGGTAAATGGTTGTAGACTTTTATTGCCATGTAATAAGACCCATTATTAAGCAGTGACAGCTGAACTGGTGGCGCCACTATGTCGTTCTTCCGGCGAGAAATGTAGCGACTTGGCTTGTCGCAGTATTTCTGGAAATAATGATGCTTGCATGCTGCGTAAAACTGAAAACTGAAAATGTGGTAAGATAGAAAAAAAAGGAATAGCACTGAGGAAAAGGTATGCCAAGAAAAAGAGACGACTGGTTTACACTCAAAAAGAAATGATAAACACTTTGGCCAGGAATGCGGAAACCCTGATGTGCCGGAGGAGATATACAACAAAATGAGAGAAAACTTCTTGAAAAATTTGAAAAGACCTGACGAAGAGCGAGCTACGGTGGAAAGAAGAACTATTTTGCAAAGAGCCAACGGAGAATGGCTTGAAATGAGACGATCTCTCCTCACTGCGTCTAACTTCAGCAGGGTTATAAGACGCCGTGCAACAACACCATGTGCTTCCTTAGTGAAGGACATTATTTACAATAAAAAATTGGATCATGTAGAATCTATTATAGGCCAGTAGAAATCGACACTTAAAAAACCCTAAATTCGCAAAGCACGATGTAGTGCTGCATTTTTGGTATGTTGTTTGGATCAGTTAGGGTGATGTAAATCCCAATTTGCAACTTCGAAAAAGTTGTGCTCGCTGAACACCGCGTGATGAACTGAGAAAATTTGGGTCATTTTTCACTTTCTGCTCTTTTTTTTTCACAACTGTATCATCTGATAAAACTACGATTGGCCAAAAAACGTTTGACAAAATGTTTTATTTGAAAAATGATTAGTTTTTAAATCCCGAAGCCCAAATGCCGAAGAGAGTGAGCGGGCATGTCGTTTTATTGGTTTGAAGAAAAACGGTATGTCAAGAAGAAATGGGTAAACGCTGCCTTGTCGTGATACTTGTCTGCCCTATACTAGAGTCAGGGCAAAACCGACTCGGATAGATTAGGTTAGAAGGTTTAAGGCGGGAGCGAAGCGAAGCGTAGCTACCGCCTTAAACCTTCGTGGTTATTTTTTTTTTCAAACCCAAAAACGATTCGCCTGAATTGCATTTCGTCATTTCGACAATCGGGATATCGTCCATTTGGTTACTTTAACATCGGTATTCAAACCATCAGCATTTCGAACATCATGTCATATGTTCTTTTATCTTTGTGGGAACAAAGGCAAAATACCAGTGGAAATGTCTTATTGTCGTCCGAGAATATATTTCCGTGTATTGTATATAACTGGGTAAAAATACAAGGCACTACTTTAAAAGTGCCATCTAGAATCATCACATTTGGACAAATGCTTCATTTGTGAAACGTATTATTTGGTGAAATAAAAATAGGTCAATTGATTTTTTGTTAATTGAAACATTTAACGAATGAAATGTTTGCTAAATGATCATTTGTTAAATGAATTTTTAATTAAATGAGTTCTATTTCTTATTCACAGCCATCCATACAATTACTAAATACTAGGTATTTATTATCCATACAATTATTTTTTTACGTACGTACTAGGCTAGTACTCTTTTTTGATTGAAATACAAAATATTCACCTATAGTCTCATTGTTATTTTTATATTTTGTTTTTATACCCAGTGTCACTTTTACAGTAAATACTAATCCAACAACACCTCTCTAGTTAAATTTCCATCAACCCACAAATATCTAGTACTTCCTACTAATCCTACTTCCTACTAATATTATAAAGGCGAAAGTTTGTATGTGTGGATGTGCCGTGTTGCTCTTTCACGTAAAAACTACTGAATCGATTTTAATGAAACTTTTGTTTTTCGACTTAAGTACACGCAGACAAAATCGCGGGCGGCCGCTAGTAATAAATAAAATAAATGTCTTGTCTATTTTGTTGTTTGATCTATGGGTGCTTTAAGCAGAGGAACTCCACCATTAGATCTTTTAACGTAATGTTAGCTTCATCATCAAACAGTACCGTCAAACAATGCGATACTGCATTTATAAAATGGTTTAACTTATTAAGACGGTCAAATCATAACAGCTTCTTGGAAGCTGAATTGATATTTTTTTTTTAGATATTCTATTGAATTATGGAGCGAATTATGGTACTTTAATGTAATATCAAAAGTAAAGTAAAATTATCAATTGTTTTTAGGTCATGAATGATATCATTAAATATCATTATTTACAATTGATAATTCGTTATGTTTTCTGAAATGAACTTATTTCTTTGTTTTTATATTTTTTTAGAAAATTCTCACACACTGTCACAGTGTTCGTTGCCAAACTCATCCGAATCGGCTTGGGCGATTTTAATAAAATGTTATGATGTACCTACGGTGGCTGGCACATCACGCTACCGATTTCCGGTCAGTCCTCCTTGCTCTATTGCAAAGAAATGTCATTTGGCAAGAGCGAGAGACAAAACGGAAATGGAGTAACCTGATGTGCTGTTGACTGTACATACCTACGTCTGTTAAATCTGACATATGCCATAAACTATTTTATAGACCTATTTTTTTTGGAGTCCAGGTGGACGAAGTCTCTGGTGGCAGCTAGTTAGTTAATAGGTATAATGTAACAATAGAGGTGAAATTCCTTCCGGTCGTACCTAATTAATTTATTATTGACTAGCGGCCGCACGCAACTTAGGCCGCGTGGTCTTAGGTTAAAAAAAGGATAATATATCTTTATAAATTGTAGCACATGATTCCGATTCATAAGCTGTATACTGCTCTGCTCCTATTGATTAAAGCATAACGAAAAGTATACATAGGTATAACCTGCCCAAGAGTATGAAGAATAATTGTTTCAAATTTCGTTAAAAAAGTCGTCGAGTAGTTTTTGTTCAGACAAAAATTTTACTGATTGCATTTTTGGCATCAGTAGCAATTCTTAATCACCTCTTGATTGTTAATTTCTAAATTTATTTCATGTAGATGAGCGACATCTCTTGGTAAAATGGCGAGATCTCATTGTAGTTTTATGTTGACACGGTAGTTTCATGTTGCGCCGATAGATGGCGATATACCGGTTGTCTATGTGTGTGTGTCTAAATTCTCGATTTCAGTTAGGTCTAGTAGTCCTCTTAAGGTATTAAAAGTCGTCGTAGTAAAGAATGAACATTATTTTTGTTTTTATTATTTTTAGCATTTTCCATGCAGTATCTTAGTTAGTTACCTAGGTAAGTTAGTGCAGTCGCTCGGTTTGTGAAACACGCGGATTCGGTTCCCACTTGTGGCCAAGACCGAATGTCTTTTTCTGGTTTTCAGAATGAACGTATTTTCTATTAAATGGAGACTATAAAAATACAGTGCCTATAAAAATACTAGACTGACCCCCTACTTCTCTCGTCCCTGTATTCTGAACCTCGCATTCCTTTTCGTCCTTTCTCGAGACCACTCTCAGACTATTTGCCATTTTTACAGACAAACAAACAAACAGATGAGAAACAACCTAAATAAGTCGCAATTTGGTACAATAGACCACTCAGAGGCGCAAACAGTAAATGTTGACGAAGGCGGTGCTTACTGCCTTTAGCTAACAAAAATAGCTACGTATTTATACTAATCCAAGTTTCTATAGAACATTGTTGGATATTAAATAGACTATCTTTAAGATGAGTAATAAAATATTGTTTTCTAATAAATATATCAAATCTGACCAGAACACAGCTACTTTGTGTACATTGTTCGATTTGCGGCTAACTCTCCGGTGATGTAAAACACCGATATAAAACCTAAGCAACCCGGATATCGGGGTAATCTTACCCTTTACCACGCTGAGCTCAAATTCCTTCGGCAAAATGTGGGCTTCTGAATGTTCTGTTCAAAATTTCGGCAACAATCAGTGTGCCTCTGACTAACCCATTAGGGATATGGTCGTGAGGGTATGTTATAATAACGTAATAAAAAATGGTTTGGACGATGACGAGTAGGAGCCGACCACGAGACTAACCCCAGAATTCACAAACGCAAAATGACGTTGAGCATCCCTCAGAAGTATAGCTGTCCCTTTCAGTTTTATTGTCCTTTTACGGAACAGCATGAGCAAGAGCGCGTGCTTACCGTTGATTGACGTTTGTGAATTCGGGGGTTCGTTTAGAAAAAAATGGTGTTGTATTCCTCCCTTCAACAAAATAAATGTGTAGCTATCACTTAATCGTATCTCTATTCTTAATTTAAAGTTAAGAGCGTGAAAGTCCAGTGGATAAGCACTCTTGCTCGGTGCCCATGTGGTCGTGATTACGATATAATTGATATGAACACAATATTGTTAAATTTATGTGTTTTTATTCAACTTGTGGCAGTATATTATTATTATAATAATCTGAGTCACACACCGTCGTCCAGCTACAAACTAAGCAAAACGTGTTACTATGGGATACTAGACAACGTACACACATCAAAACTGTCTAGGGATATCATAGGGATATCATTTTTCAAATATTTCATAAAGTTAAGTTTGTTTACAAGTTGAGCATTATCTTAGAATAACGCGAGGACAGAGGCATAAGATAAAGGTTGAGAATATTACAAAAAAAACGTTTGATTTTGTTAAAATTTTGACACCTTTTAAAAGAAAAATCTGTCTTTTTTTAACGTCCTTACGCTTGTACAATAATGCTGCTACAATGAATTTCTTGATACAATCTGAAAGGGCAGATATAGCAGTTTCTGTGTTCTGAAAATTTCTACGTTGGTATCAATATTTTAATTTTTACAGCCTCCCAAATAGCTATACTTTGTATGAAAATGCTTGAGATATCCCTAGGCACTTTTGAGCAGTGTATAAACATACAATACTCGTACATAGGAAACACAAAGGCCAATACATACTGACATAATTATTCATGGACACGATGAGAAGCGCAGATCAAACCTATGACCTCTAGTGCCAAGTTCAAACCATTACACCAATTTCGTCTTCAAACCCGAACATATTATTATGAAGGACTAGTGGACTTAGGTTAAAAAAAAGTAATAAATCTTTGTAAATTGTAGCCTATGTGCTGTTCAGATGCATAAGCTATATTATGGTAAAGTTCCATTAAAATCCATCCAGTAGCTTTTACGTGAAAGAGCAACACGGCACATCCACACACACAAACTTTCGCCTTTATAATATTAGTACGATCAGGTAGGCTCGCCTACCACGTTGGGTTTGAATTGCTTCGGCGAAGTGTGAATCTTTCTCAGTCGTCCGTTCACCATAAGGTGCAGTCAGCGCTTCAGACTACCCCTTAAGTTTATGGCACAGTATAAACATACAGTAGGCTATCTAAGGCCGCCCGCCGAGTTATTAGCCTAGCGTGCACACAGACACGCGGCACAGCCCGTCCGTACTGCCGCCTCCCTATGCCTCCCTATTTTATGCTAGCGTGTGCGTGAAACCGCGTGTGCGTGATATCGCGACACGGCGCGCGACGCGCACGCACACATTCAAACCGAGAGTGGTACGTTTGTATGTAGATAGCTTACTGTAAGATTATACTGTGTTTATGGGGTATATTATGTTCATGGTATACACGTGTTACGATTCACTTACGTATCATCGCCCAGCAAGTTATTTAATTACTCACTCCGGTAACGAGGCCAACCTTAGCGGCAATTTCCTCAAACTGGCACCTGCTTCTCAAATTATGATGTATTAATTTCATGCCAACCATAATTTTAGTTAAACATAGCGTAAATTTACTACCACATACTTAATTAAGAGCTGGTAATTAAATGCATATGAAATAATGGTTAGTTGTTATACTAAGGCCGTAAATAACTAACTGCGCACGAAATTTTATGAGCGTACATTGCGCGTTTTAAGCGCTGTTAGTATGTTACCCTTTTATTTAACCACAACTACACAATACATACGAACACACAAATTAATGTACACCAATACATTAAAATAAATATCTTGAGATTTTAATGCACACAGTGTCATCTAGCCCCGTCTAAACAAAGCTTGGACTATGGAGTACTAGACCACGAAATAGCATAGGTACTTCATTTTGTTTCTGTTTTAATTATCAATATTTTTAGTGAATTTGCCGGCTTGTCCCTTTTTATCTACCTATTGTTTTGGAATTGACTACGTTAGATCAACACAAGCGGTCGCGACGTCAAAAAACATTATTGCTACCTATTCTCAGACCTAACAAACATGATAAAAAAAATATCAAAATCAGTCATGCTGTTTCATAGGATATTGGCAACAAACACTATGACACGAGAATTGAATGTAGAAGAAGATGTAATTTGTCATTCTTCACTGTACATTTTGGTAGTATTTCGGAGTTAAATAAAGAATATATCTTCTCCTGTGTTCCAAGTTGAGCTTCAAAATTAAACGGTCTCCATCAGTTGACTTCTCTAAAATGATTGGTTCAAATGCTAACAATACCCATTCAAAGTATTCCACGAACCAAGTTATCACAAGCGATAAAAGAACTCATTAAAACTCAAAGCCCTTCAAAATATTTACGTCTGAAGTTGATAACTGCTCAAAAGACGAAGCGAAATGCCTCAAGTTTTTAATTAGGGATACGCTGATGAGTGTGGAATGTGTTACTGTGTGGAGGTTGTGTTCTGAGGAACCTTTTTGGGAAATCAGCAGCATTTGTAACAACGCACACCTGTGTAAAGTACGTGCATAATTAGGTTTTGTAGGATTAGCGGAATAAGTTTTTCTTATGTTGGCAGCAAGTAGAGTTTTTAACGTTTGCGAAACCATGAACACCCACTCAACTGTCACTGGTAACTTGAGCTACCAATGCCACAATGCCAATGTCATCTCTACTGTCACTGGTAGCTTTAGCTACCAGTTTTTATGGCACTTGAGAGGTAACTCATGTTATTTGGCTTACTAACAGTCATCTTTCACATTAAAAACTAAATTACATTCTTAAATCTTAGCCTAGTGTAGTGGCTATTTACTAGTATGCACAGCATTTACTAATCAATATCATATATAAACATAAGATAATAAATAAAATTAGGACGTAGTTACTGCCTGAAAACAGTCATAGAGAACGTGCTACTTTTTTTAAAAATTTGGCCAGTAAATACATTAACTTGTGCCAAGATATTTGTATCGACCTGGCAACAACACCGTCCCTACGAGACGTCAAAGTGAGAAAAATAAAATTTCAAAAGTTCATCGTCCCGGTTGATGTCGCTAGATGTTGATAACGCCTAGTCGAGAGCCCTAGGGCGGCTTGATAACATCTGACATTATGGTTTCTCCCTAACCTAACAATTCGCACTGAGCCTGCGAGTTGGAGTATGGCTTGCGCCACCATTGTTGACGTGAGGCTTGTGCTCAGCACTGTAGATGTGAATAGGCCGTTTACGTAGAACCTACGATCTTAATCGGTGGTACTTGTGGGTTGTTTGAAAAAGATTGCTTTCTAGCGATAAAGCCGCCCAAATTGTACATTTACGTCAATCTGTGTTTATTTTCTGTTGATTTCTGTTGATTTGGTGTGCAATAAAGTATATATCTATCTATCTATCTACTTATACAGCCACTTACTACAACCTAAACCGTTCGCAATTACTTTTGCCGTGTAACTATAGTCCGTTCACGTAAAGACTGCAGTAATTTCATACCTGTCATCGATCTAGCAAGCCCTCTAACCAATCAAATCGTTCCTAATTAGAAAGCCAAGTCCACAGTGACCAGCTAAACGCACATTTTCAAACGCAAAGGTTGTGGATCTGAGCTTTATTGTGCGTAATTAAATTTAAAAATTCACTGCATTCTTAACGCGAACGAACTATAGTATTCAGTGATGTAACAAGCAACAAAAAATGGAATCAGTAACAACATTTTTCAGTGTTGAAACAACGAAGCACCAACTCTGGCATTTTTCTATTCGCTTCGAGCCGTTTGTAAATATATCAAAACTTTTTTCATCGACCCAAACAATTTTCAATGAACGCTGCCCAAATTGTAATTTAAGATCGACTTTGGACTTGAAATCGCTTAGAATGTTTGAAGGGAAATAATTTCTTTAAGTTAGTGGTAGAAAGTAATTCAAAGTCGTCCTTGATAGAAAAGATTGGAAATTTACTTGTGTAATACTAAAAGGTACCTACTGTGGCTGAATGGGGTGTAGTCTTGGTAAAACTCAGAGACAAATTGGTCAGTGGAGGGGGTTGAAAAATTGTGAGATTGAGGATATTCTACATAGACATCATGTAGGCTTAACATGCATTTAAGTATTATAACCATAAGATGGATAAGAGGTACTCGTGGCGCAGTTGTGACAGTGCAGTTGTAAAGCAGCACACGCGCTGGATCGCGATCGGTAATGGGAGGGGTGACCAGTGTGGCCGAAGTGATGTTTTTTTCGGGCATCTCCGTACTTTCGAAGGCACGTTGAGCAGTTGGTCCCGGTTGACATTGCTAGATGTAAGTCGTTAAGGCTAGCCGGAGGGCTTATGGCGGCTCGCGAACATTCCACACTGAGCCTGCGTGTTGGAGTATGGCTCTCCACCTCACAGTCGAGGTAAGGCCTGTGCCCAGCAGTAGGACGTATATAGGCCGTTTATGCTTATACTTACGCTAACCGTAAGATACATAAATCGCAAACCACCAAACTAGTTACAGCCGCGAAGCCTTCACGGTCCAGAGCGCGCGATCAAAGCGAACCCTTCTGTACGCGGCTTATCAAAGAGCCCAGACCTTTCAGTCTTGGTTAAGTTTTATGAGATAAACATTACTTTTTGTGCCTGGAGGTTAAGGGTAGAAGATAGGATAAGTGAATTAAAAACTTGACTTCGAATACAATTTTTTTCGTTAGTTCAATGAAGTTACTCCTGATTTCATCTTTACACTGATTAATGTGATTGGTAGTGACCCTGTGTAGTAGCCGTAGGTTTGATCCCTAAATTACCGTTGCAGTGGTTGAATTGGACTTACGAACTACAACGCATCATGCTTCAAACTGAAAACGAATAAATAAATATCACTGGTTATTTATTATTGCACACAGCGCCATCTAGCTACAAAATTACTACAAAACTATTGTGCTATGGGATACCAGACAACGGATAAACATACTTAAATACTTTTTTTTGTAAAAACATTTTCAACATACATAGGAAACACCCAGTCAGACAATGACCTGATCATGCACACAAATGTGTGAACTGTGCGTAGATTGAACCAGCGACCACGGGTTCTGAACAACACCAAACCGGTGTTTTAATTAGAAAACGTTATGACGATGTGTCTTCCTGTGCTTTCCGGTCTATTTTGACCACTTTTCTCGGGGTGCTGCCCAGTGACTCAACTTCAAGAACAAATTACGAACATGAAGAATTAGAAAACCAGAAAAAGACATTTGGTCATGTTGGCATCAGGCAGGACTTGAACCCGCATCTTTCGCAAGCCGGGCGACTGCACTACCAATTATGCTACCGAGACCATTAACAGACCGGCCGAATCTTTCTGGTGTATTTTGCCCTATGAGCCAGGGTGATTTCATCAATGTTATAGGCATCCACCTCTAACACTCGTAAGAAATATTATTTCAAATATTTAACTCCCGATTAAGATGAAAAAGCTATTACTATATTTTTATAGAAAGATACTGCATGGAAAATGCTAAAAACAATAATAAAAATATGAAGAATTAGTTTTATCCAAGCGCACAAGCTCCAAAAAACACGCTCGTTTCGCTTTTATATTTGGAAAGAAACAACTTTTTATCTTTTTCAACTCACGAACTGAGTAGAAACAACTTTGAAACTTGAAAACTAGAGAAAAAACGCTTACGTACTTATTTTTCCCTTCCGCAATATTTTCATGAGGTTCTCAACTTTTAGCTTAAGTACTTAATTGTTTACCAAAAGACAGTTTGAACGGTTTCATCAAGTGATATCAGTTTACGATTGAGCTGAATTTTAATAGACACTTTTAGTTTCGGTGACAATGCAATCGAAACGGAATCGAATCGAAATGAAAAGTATTTAATATTGTGATGTAGTAAATCCAAGATGGCCGCGAAAAGGCTTTCAAAAATGTTTTTTTTTAAGGTCATCGATAACTGTACCAAACGGCAACACTTCAAAATTAATGTCGTAATTCTTAAGCAAATTCGCATAGGTTAACCGACTAACTCCTGCAGCCTTCGGCAAGTCGTTAGGGACCATCGGATTAACATGCATTTACATAATGGCGACGAAGTACATATTAATTAGTCGTGCAGCTACTTTCTGATAGGATCTAATGTTTTTAAGGTTCCGTACTTCAATAAAAAAGGGAAGCCTTCAAGAATCATTTTGTAAACCATTATTCATTCAGGTATTAAGTGTATCTGCCTGTCAGTCTTTGTTTATTCATTGCAAAACAATGAGTTGTTACTAAAAGCTGACTTAAAGCCAATAAGCGTTCTCTACTAGTCAACAGTTGGCGGAGCAAGAGAGCAAAAAAAACAAAATCATTTCCGTCCGTCCGTTTGTTAAAGCCTTTCGAGAATTAATATGAATTATCCACGTCTAAAATGCTCAAAGGATTCTGACAAACTGCTAAGTCCCCGAAATCAAAATAAGGCCATATTTGCTCTTGTTCATCTCGCATATTTTGACGCTGGCAAGTAAAAGCTATAGGGTATTTCCTGTTGACCTGGAATCATGAAAGGACAATGCTGGATTTATTTGGACCAGTTATGCCCTTTCTTATGCTTCTCTATCGAAAACGATTATTTCAGTTTCGGAATAACCTATTAAATGCTATTAAACTTAACACTTAACCACAACTTTGACCCTTTGAAAATATTCTATATTAGAACAAGATGAATAGATATTCTCCTGAATAAACAAAGCCGTATGTAGGTGTATTTAAAATGCGATTTTAGCTTTGAACTAAATTGAACAAAAAATCATAATACCCACTGATGAAATAATTAACAGAATTTTTAACTATGCGAAAACTTCAAATCGTTTTATGATTTCAAAAATAATTAATTTAAATGTTAATTTTGAACATGAATCGAAAATACTTCAATAAACTTTAACAAAATTAGCGTTCGACAACTCGCCCGCTAGTCATTGGTGTAAGGGTATGAACACAGTGACCTCTAAAATATAACATGTCTCTATAATATCTTTTAATAACAAAGCTCTTAAAAAAAGGTTTTTACATGCGAATTGTCAGTCTGTTTGTAGGAGTTGCAATATTTTCAACAACTACCTTATTAAAGGTCTTTTTGAAATTTTTCAGTCTTTAATGGTATTTATTACTCAGACAGTTTTGAAAGTACATAATAGTACTCGAATTACAACAAATTATGATTGAAAACCACCTAAAACCGACTGGACAGTAGTTATCTTTATAATTATGAAACTGGAGTATATATTGGGAACACCATCCCGTTATACTGCCAGTGTGTACCGACATACTATAGCAATACCAAAGCGAACCATTGTATTAATAATTGTTTCCAATTGTTTTCTCAGTAAGCTAATTAGTATTTCTTATCTCTATGTATAAAAATGGATTGCTGTTCGTGAGTCTCGCTCAAACTCAGGAACGGCTAGACCGATTAGGCTAATTTTAGTTTTGAATTATTTGTGAAGGTCCTGGGAAGGTTTGAAAGGTGAGTAAACTTGAGAAATTGCAAGGAATATAGTGAAAAATCACAATTTAGTTTTCCTCAACAACCATTTCTACCTGACAATGATTGACAGCATAACGACGTCGGTCGAGACAGCTAGTGAAAAATAAATATCTTTAACCGTTCCAGTGTATCCAAGGCCCTTGGGCAGAGACCAAGTACATTTGATACGCCGCCAAGGTGTGTTATAAACAGTTAACTGTTGCGGAATATTATTTATACTTAAATTTTATTACAAAACAATTAAATGTGCTCTCAGCTTTACTACAAAGCTTTCGAGTCGCTGCATGATTATTGGCGTTATAGGCTTAAACACAGAGCTAAATAATTACTCATTGATATTAATTATTAGCAATACGATAAATTCTCAGACTTGCTGACAACACTTTTTTATTTCGTTTTGCTAGATGCGTCTGTTTGACACATTCATAGGGTAAAATAATGTAAAACACCTTATCCCATAGGGCATTGTTGAATAGGTCTCTAAAAAGTAAGGAGGGTTCTCCTACACACTTTTTCTGCTTAACGAACCATTTGTGAAATATTAAGGCTTAAAGTGTTTTTTACAAAAGATCATAATATTATGTAGGCCTCTTAAATTTAACCTCTTTTTTGTTACATATTGTAAAGTAAAATCACTAGACTATTATAACCAATTTCAAAAGGAAAAAAGGAAATCTAGTAAAGGTAAGTGTTCGTAGGGAGTTAACAGGTGACACTTTAGAACGCATACCATTTATTGCCATAATTTCATTTGCCATACATCAATTGGCATAATTATCGAAAAGCATAATTTTTAATGGCATAAATTTTGAATCGCATAATCATTTTAATGCATAATAGTAATAAGGCATAACATCAAAAGGCATAATCATCACTATGCATACTTTCGTTGACCATAACTTCAATAAGCATACTTTAAAACGCATAATGTTAGTACGCATAACTATCAAAAGGCATAATGTCACTATGCATAACTATTAATATTCATAATTTTGTTTGACATAATATTAAAAAGCCTAATTCACATAAGAGCATTTTTTCTACTTCAGGGCAAATCCGACTCAGCCAACCCCGACACCACGTGGTACTTGTTTTGCCCTACCCCAAGAGTGTAATTTAAACCCGCGTAGGCATGGAGGGGCGAGGCGGCCCGCTGGCTGAGGAGCAGGTGGCTATGAGCGAAGCGCCGCGGCTGAGGCTGGCCGGCGAAGCCGGCCAAAAAGCCGAAGCTGGGGTGCTGAGCGAAAGCCATCTGTGACGATTAGCACGCGTGGGACCGCCGGAGCCCCGCAATGCCGGAGCCGTGACAGAATTCTTTTGCTGTCTACATTTCACTATGAGCAAAATAAATAATATATATCACTATGAGCAAATGATATATAAAAATTTTGTTAATAAACTAAATGAAGGCGGTTTTCGGACAAGTGCTCTTTGGATTTTTTACATTTACATTACATGCAGCTTGCGTATAACATGTAATATTTGTAAGTGTGCATAATAATTGTTGAAATTATGGTAAATGAGTGTTATGCCTTTTGAAAATATGGATTTTGACACTTATGCTTATCAAAAGTATGCCTTTTGAGGATTATGTGTTTCGAATATTATGGCAAATAAAAAATATGCCTTTTGATACTTATGGTTAGTGAAATGATGCCTTTTGATGAGTATGCCTTACGAATTTCGTCCATGTTATGGTATGCGTTATGAAGTTATGCTTTTAGGAATTATGGCAAGTGATAATTATGGCTATCAACATTATGCATTGTGATTTTATGACCAAAAATGTTATGCGTTTCATTAGGTAACCGAGTTTACATCATCTATTAGATTGTGCTCAAAAGATTAAGATTGAATAGGTTTTTGGAAAAAAATAAAAATCAGGTGGACTGACTTTGGAAATCTATGGTGACAACTAAACTTAGTAGTTGTAGCCATGCGGCTGTTGATGACGATAATGATGATGACTAACTTAGAATGTCATTATCATCACCAGTCTTGCGTGGGCTACGGTCCACACCTGCACCCAGGAGCTCCTAAGGTGCACCTAAGACGCAAAACTGGGAGTTGTGGTGCACCACAACTCCCAGATTTGAGTCTTATGTCATGGATCCATCTGCCTGAACTTAATTTAACGTTATTTCATTCAAATCAACAAAAAATCAAACAAGAGAAGAATATTTAATAAACTGCCAGTACCCACAGTGTTCTTCAACTTCAATAATGTTTGTTTTTCCATATCAATCTTCTCAAACCAGGTCAACAAGACAAAAAACTCTTGGCGCATAAACAATCTCGAACAAAAACAAAACATATCCACCATCATCAAAGCTCTCCGGGGACTTATGCCAAACTTCCTTAAACGTCTTTGGGAAGTTAAAACGTTTTTCCACAACAAAAACGGACATTTGACAAATCTTTCTCGTTATAGCTTCATAAATTTATTGTGAAGACAATACATGCGGCGTTTTAAACAACAGGCGTCGGCCGTAAGTTTTTGTGAACGAAATTTGCGCAAAAACAAAGATTTATAGAAGTTGGACGGGGCTTCTAAATAGGTGATCATCTGTCTCTCTCTCTCTCTCATCCAGGTGGGAAGGGTTTTTTAGATTGTGCCATTGCATTCCCGTATTCGTACTAAATTAATCGTATCGGACAAGAGTTGAAAGAATTTGAACAAATGCTGAGTATACAATACAATCCTAGCATTGAAGCCGTGTTCAATTGCTGAATTACTACAATAATTAAAAGATTAAATTGACTACTTTTATTCATAAATATGAATACTATGAACTTCAAATATTAGCGCATCAGTGTTCGTCATCTGTACCGCACACTCACGAATGACGAGCCAGACAAGTGCAAAGTACATTAAGTGCTTATTTTTTTTTTATACTAATTAAAAAAAACTTTTTTACTGCTGATAACATTTCAAAAGAGACATGAATCCTGAGCTGTTGTTCTTTACCGACAGCCAATACCTTGTTATGATAACAAAATGCTACTGCTATTTTTTTCAATATTTTAGTCCAACACCGGCAGGGCTACTGCACAAAACTTTGAAACCAGGGTTATTAGCTCATAATGTCCCACAGCTAGGAAAATAATTAACTGAGATCCTACGCTACAGTAGGGCAAAACCCGTGCCACGTGACCCTATAAAGATCCAGCTCATCCTGCAAAAACCTAGATCTTTGAAAGAATAAGTTCTTCGAGGTCATATTTGACCTAAATAGTGCCAGCATCCAAGTCCCTTTTTATTTATCGAGGGTTATATTGCAAGGAGCAAATGTCTGTGTATAAAAAATTTATACCAACCTCTGTTGGGAGTCTCCAGAAATGTAACTTCTTAATATTTCTTGTGTGACATTTCGGTGGAAAATGTTGATTGTATTTATTTTGGTTTATTTTTTGTTTTTGCCGCTTCTTCATCACAGTGAAAGCTGCCATTAGTTATATCACAAATTACCCATTTTTGTAACGATATTCTCTAGACATTTTTGACGGAGACTATGTTGATGTTTTGTTGTGTTGGGCTTAGTGATAAAAGAGTCTTTTCTAGTATCTAGACTTAACTAGAGGTTTGGGTCATCACCACACATTGTGAAACAAAGTCGGATACTCAGTCCCTATGTATCTTAAATCTTTAAAACTACGCAACTAATTTTGGTGCGGTTTTTTTAAAAGATAGAGTGATTGAAGGGGACGTTTTGAATGTAGGTTTAAATACATCCCATTGTACCCGTGCAAAGCCACGGTAAGTCGCTAGTAACAAATAAGTCTTAGTCGTAATAAGGTCATTTAAGGCAATCAGCAATTTTCTTAATTATGTCTTGTTGACGACACGCGTTAATTTCCTTCACTTTTAGTACGATTAACTTTTTGATTTCCATTATCTTTGATATTCTTTTTATAACATGAACTGTCAACTTCGTCAGAATAACCATTTACCTGAAGATTCCCCCCTTTATTGTTGGCAAATATTTACAACCGAGACACTTTTTTATATTTAGGATGAGAAAATAACAAATCTGGAATGGCTTTACCTAGCGAATAGGGGAATAAGGAAACAACTTGAACTTCAATATTGATTGTTACTTTCGTAATACCATCAGAAAACAACTTCTGTTTTATCCTGAGGAAATCCTCATATTACCTACTTCACATTATCTCATATTTTTTACTGTTACTATTCTGTTCCTCTACCTAAAGGTTGTCTGGAAAAATCGCTCTTAGCAATGAAGCTGTCAAAGTTGACCGTCCTTAATCTCTGTGAACATTGTTGTGTACTTCATTGTTTTCTTTGTGTATAATGTATTCGCTTTAGTTATCTTATTGATATTTAGGTCCGGGAGGATGACGAGGTTATTCCGGACTATTCTAGACTATTGATTTCCGATAAACAATGAAGTATAGAAGCACTATTATATAATTGCCTATGACACCAAAAATGCTGTCGCAAAAAAATACTCATATATTCATTTATCAACGTTAATTCCTGCACCAATGCATTGTGTTTATAAAGTGTGCCTTGTTAACTGACGTAGTCACAAATAAAACAGAAAAATAAACAATTAGTCTCACTCGTCAGCAAGTCCCTGTTCCCCCCACTCAACAAGTTGGACCAGCCTAACAAAGTCTACGGGCACCAACAAGTTTGGTACAGTTGATTCAAACAGAGAGGTCATCCAGAACTGGTCATTGGATTTTGTCGGGACGCAAAAACAGAATTTTTGGCCAACAAACCGAATTGCGGTATCGATACTGACTGTTAATTGAACGAGAAGAGTAAATGTGGGTTGGTAAGCAATACTTTAAAGCTCAATATCTTAAAAAATACAAAAACAGCTTTTATGCTTTCTCAAATCAATACGACTTTTATGAAACTTCTTCAGACAAATTGATTTTGAACTCAAGCTGCAATATCTCTATTTATAAAAATGGATCGCTGTTCGTTAGTCTCGCTAAAACTCGGGAACGGCAGAACCGATTTAGCTAATCATGGTTTTAAAATATTTTTGATGGTCCAGGAAAGGTTTAAAAGGTGAGTAAACATGAGAAAATGCTAGGAATATAGTGAAAAAACACAATTTAGTTTTCTTATAGCAACTGTTCTTACTTGTCACGTGACACTGACAACAGACTTCGTTCTGTTGTCAAACATTACAACAGAATGAAGTCTGTTGGGACAGTTAGTTTTTAATAAAATAAATCTCAATATAATAGTACTATATAAGTAGGACATTAATGTATTTTTAATGTAACTTTAATACTGAGACATAAATTATCCAATCTAATCTAACAAAGTGACCTAAGATTCAAAATCGTTATCACACGTAGTAAAATATCACAATATTCCCCAAGCACATTGTACTGGCAAAAAAGCCTACCTCCACCTAAGTGGTGTTTGAACTTCGTCTCTGAAGTTCTGATGAACGCCGATATTGTTTAACTACACTTGAACGTTCAGTTGTTGAGGGGCTTGCCTCGGATTACGAGGACGAGGTGCGAATTAAAGGGAGTCCTAACTACTTCAAGTACCCCTTTAGTAGGGTGGTAACTTTATACCCATTTACACTGTGCTTAGGTTACGGTTTTATACTGAAAGAAAACAATGAGACTGCACTGTATTTTTTCAGTTCATACTGTATCTTTCAACTTTTTATGACACAAACAGTGCCTTCGCAAACTGTGTTGTTAGCGGACAACAGCTAAACTTCGTTTTCTATAAAATAAAAATAAATAACAAAAACAGATTTTTTGTAAGAAACGGTTATAACCTACGCAAATATTCATATTCATATGATATGGGATAACTGATAGTACTAAATTAGTATTCAGTACGTTGTGGTATGTTTCCACTACCAGTTTGATTTCAGCATGGAAAAAGTGGCAGAGGAATGAATTGTACATATTATTATTCATTGTCTTCCTAAAAAAAACTTCTTATGTGAATTCTGAATTCTTATGATGTTGCGTAACAGAGATCTAGTGAAAATCTAAAGAGCTATCAAATCTAAAACCCAATATCCCAAACTTGCTGACTACCAATACCCTCATAGAGACGACTACAAAACCTTTCACATCAAAATCTATTTGTCCTCGTAACAATATGGCAGAACATTCTCGAGCCGCAAACAAACCTAAGGGTTTTAACTGAAAATTCACATTGAACTCACGTATTGTACATTATTATAGCCAGTCGAAAATAGACCTTTGCCAAGAGGCAATATCTGACGGTGAAACAGGTTGTTAAAATAGGAAAGACTCGGGAGCAGAAACAAAATTGGATTTGTTGACGAGAAGTAGCTGAGTTTTTTTCGTAATGTACTTTTTTGGGGACTGAGTTAGCAATCACAAGATATGACATACTTGAGTTTGTTTGTATCTGTTATAAACAATCACAGATTTACTTCAGAACAATGAGTCTGAGTTGCGCTGTGTAAGTCATTGATGTAAATAAAAAGACGAACGAACGAATTGACCTCTGGCGAAGGTACGTTCCTATAATTTGACCGTCTGAACAAGATAGGTAGTTTGATTATTAACTAGAGCGTAACCGAGACAGATACATGTTGCGCAGTGTCGTCTCAAACTGACAATGCTTTGCTCAAGTGCTCGAAAGTTTTGATTTTGTTTGCCACTTTCTTAGCATAAGTAACGTATCTACCTCTTTTTATCATAACATCATTGGTATCTGCATATAAAATCCCACATAATTCTGAGTGGCGTTAATTCAGGCTCCAGTCCTTATTAATTACACTTCTAAATAAAGGAACATCGGCGTCAATCAGTAGCCCATACAAATTCAAATGATCTAAATTAACCCCTCTCCGATTTACATTCAATAGGCTTGTTTTAATAACTTTTCAATAAGTTTAAATATAGTCAAAGGACTGTCATAAATTATCAACTCCTTCCAAAAAGTTTTGACAAAGCCCGGGGAATATTAATAGAGTTATAATCCGTCCTAGTTAATTACGTTGCTTATTCAATTCAATTTTTCGTTTTGGGAATTATTCGTGCCTATTTTAACACCTTACATATTCATGGACTAATGGCAAATCTTACTAGAATGTTTTAAATGCGAAAGTTTGTGTGTGTGGATGGATGGATAGGTTTTGCTCTTTTATGTAAAAACTACTAAATGGATTGAATGAAACTTCACAAAAAGTAATTCATGAGTTTCAAACATAGGCTACAATTTTTTTCAAATATTAATTTTTTTTTTCGACATAAAATAATATTCAATCGGCACTTTCAAAAGACATTTTTGTCTTGGCTGAAGCGGTGATCGAACCCGCATCTTCCGCTAGCCGGTCGGCTGCTGTTACAACCAACCGATACTACCGATACATCCAGTGCCGTAAACTACCATTTATTTATTTATTATTAACAGTCAAATGCAAGCTTACAGGTAGGCAGCCAACACACTTACATGATATAATCGTGAAATTGAAATGGAATACCGCTTAAAAAATAAAAACACACATGCATATAAAAACAAATTATTCAATTTTTTTAAATAATGAGGCCAGTTAGTCGTTGAATATGTCGGCGTCCTGGAATGGCTAGGAATGCGTTGAGGAGGCATACCGCCCTAGCCGTGAGGGTGTAACCATGAATCCCGTAAAACTTTATTTAGAATACCGAAAATAGTTATAGGTGAGCTTGGTAATAATTACTAAAAACGCATAGCGTATAATTAAATAACTTTTAATATTTTTATATCAGTATCAGGATTAAATTCAAATACTTTTTTTGCTTTAGGTAGGGTACAGTACATGTCATATTATGCGGTATTAATAAAAAGTTCAACCATGGGTTACTCAATACTTAATTATTTATTGCATTTCACAGTGTAACTCAAACTAATGTGTTCGCAGATCTTCGTGGTCGAATTCTCCCTTTAAATAAAACGAACTCAGTCGTAGTTTCTGTATTATGATTGTTATAATCATGTGGCCAATGAGTTTCTCTGTTGTATTTGTTTCTGTATTCATTTTCAATAGGTTCATAGCTATCTACAGAGCTGTCAACTTCTTCTGAGCTACTGACCTCTTTGCTCATGTCTCGGTTGTATCCATAGTCTGGGTATGACGGATACCAATAGTCTCTGTATGATGGTGGGTTAAACACATAGTCGTAATCATAGTAAAAGAAAAAGGGGGTAACACCTACCACTGCGAAGGCTAGTATATTAATTAACACTATTTTCAACATGATTCTCGTATAAAACTTAGTTCAACACTGATAATGTTAAATAATCCGTCGGCATTTTATATTTGCACGTAGGGAACGTATATCGATAATAATAATAAATCTTTATTTGAAACCATAACAACTATAACATATTAACTTGATAACGTTGCGAGAACGAACTGTTTATCTCAGTATTTGGGTACTTGGGTATTTAGGTACTTGGGTATTTGGGTACTTGGGTATTTGGATTTTTTCTGGACCACTGCATCATTTTAAGCGGTCTTTGGTAATTTTCACGTCATGATAATGTTGATATTTGAAAAACCACTTATAAAAAAAAATCACAACCATTGACATAAACAAAAAGAGGAAGATACGGCACCCACGTACTAAAAGTGGCCACAAAAAAAAGTCCTATGGACTTGCTTACAAGCTAATATGACAGCTAACGGGAACAAGTTAGCTGCAAATCATTCATATGCCATTGTCATGTGCCAGTTGTCTAATTGCGAAGTGTGAACTTCCTTCATCATCTTCCTTCTTTTTGTACAAATTAATGATCGCAACTGAGATAATAATAAAAGGGATGATTAAAGATTAATCCCGCTCGCCCGCCCTCAAGGTGGACGGATGACGTCATAAAGGTCGCAGGGTCTCGGTGGATGCAGGCCGCCTCCAACCGGCAGCTCTGGAAATCTATGGGGGAGGCCTATGTTCAGCAGTGGACATCATGTGGCTGCTGATGATGATGATGATGAAAGATTAATCACTTTCACATTAAACTATCATCAACATACCCTTTGTTTTTTAAATGTAGACATTATTTGAATACAAACTTTTGCCATAAGTAGTTTTGCCTTTTGCTCGATGTACTGGGTTTCACTGCTGCTCAAATTCGTAGGTATTTAAAGAGATTTATCTTTTTATCATCAAAAACTTAGCGTGGCAGTATGATGAACTTGCTACCCCTATGGACGAGGTGGGGTTACGAGCCCAGTATGGCCTGCGAGCGCCCTGTGGTGGGTGCCGAGGCGCACAATGCCACGCAGAGGCTAATCTGAACGGTATTACCAGGTACGTAGGAGATGGTAATGCACAAGTGTTAGCGCAATACACTGGTGTACTGGTGTACTCCCTATTCCATCACCTTTCTATGACCTGATAAAAAAAGCTTATACCGTCACCCAAGTCGGGATTCCCGATACGGAATATCTTTTAGTTTTGAATAAAACCCGAAAATTGAGAGCAAAGTCATAAACAAACTGGGGTTTTTAGACGCCTTGTTTAGCACAGTGGTTTTTTACTGATTAAAGACTCCAGAGGTCGCGGTTGTAGTTTTTCAGACCAGCGCAACTTAACATAACATAGTCAGAGGCTTTCTGATTTTTGCCGCCATGGTGAACGGAACATTCAGAAGCCCACATTTCGCCAAGGGAATTTAAACCCAACGTGGTAAGCGGCGAGCTCACCGCCGTTATCCGGGTTGCTTGACTTTCTTATCGGTTTTTTCCATCACCGGAGAGTTAGCCGCAAATGGTAATGTGAACCGATCTCGGGACCGTGATTTATTTCATATACCAATGTACAATTATTATTTACGTGGTCTTATTGCAAGGGAACAATCTCTGCTAGACAACCTGACAGATTTTGTTGAACTAAAATTACTTAACGCTTCAATGATTTTTCCTGCTGAAGTAACGCACTCAGAAAAGATGTAACATCTTTACTGTGAAAGGGTTAAATTTAATTTAAACTTGGTAAGCTGAACAGCTGCAGGCATTGATGAAACGATTTTAATTTCATGCAAATTAATATTTACTGCCTGAACTGAAGATCTGATAACTGTTACCTCTTCTTATGTTATTTTCATTATCTTCTTACTAAACATTGGTGGAACAAACTTGGCTGTCAGGTAAATATACAAGAAAAATTCGGCCGGTTTGTTGATGGACTCGCTAGTATAGTGGTTAGTGCAGCCGCCTGGAATGCGAAAGACGCTGGTTCGAGTCCCGCTTGAGCCCCAGACACCGAATGTTTTTTTCTGGGTTTCCTATCTTTGTACCTCATATTGTTGCTGTCTTACCTTCTTTATGTCCAAAGCAGGATAACCTTGGATGGTTGCAAAACACCTCTCCGCTAGTACTTGTCCCTGATCGGCTTACTTTTCAATAAATGAGGGAAGGTCTCAGGAGTATCTATAATACACAAGCAAAAAGTAAAAACTTTGCAATGTAAGCAAAATCACCCAGCACTCCAGCCCTCTGATGTTTTAAGACCCTGGCAGGTTCAAAAGGCTAAACAAATAGCGTAAAAATAATTTAAATACCGAAAATTTTCTTCATAATGACCTAATAAGCATTTTAATTTTTCTCCTTCAAAGTACCACCCTTCACGGGCCGTTACCGAATTTTCGGGCGCTAACCGCTCGCGTCGGCTACGGGTCCCGCCACAAAGTTGCGAAATGCGACCAAATTAATCTTTAACAAAGATACTTTTGTAGAAACTTTCTTTTCTCGTCCCCCGCCTTTCAATGTGTTTAAAAGTGTTCATGAAACATGTTATTTTTTCACTTTGTGCTTATAAATACATTCAAAAGGAAAATAACAGAAGACCGAGGCCTAATTAAGTTGATCAATAACAAAATTGATACTTAAAGGAACTATGAAGAAGTTAAGTTTGCAAGTTTTTACATCTAAAGAGATGAAATGACAATGATTTGTATTATGTATTTAAACTGTTTGTATTGTTTACTATTAATTTACTTGCAGTCGAATTTTGACGTTTACTATATTTCAATAATACTTAAATAATTATTATACCTACAAAATATACATAAAAGATTTTCATTTTATAATTACCTATACAATGTATGTATTTGTGACCAATATCTATTATATCGGTACTTAATATTCTTGCTTCTCGATTAATAATAATAATAAGTTAACGGATCGAACTAGTGAGAACAAACATTCTCACTAGTTCGACGGTCGAACAAATGAGAAAAAAAAAACTCACTAGTTCGACGATCGAACTAGTGAGAACAAAGGGTTGGTTTTCTATATTATCCAAACAATATTTAACAAATCTTAAATGGATTCAGGGCAGACAAAACGATCTCATGGGGCACCGCTATGTGGTACTTAGATGGCAGCAACTTTATGTTAACAATTCTGAACAGACCTGAAACTATACAGTAAAAGTATTTTCCAAAAAGGTGACATTTTCACAGGAAATTCGGTATTCCGAATTGTTTGAATCCTAGTACCTCAATCAACGAAGTATTTTTATCACATACAACAACCGTTCAAACGTGCAGACCACCTGATGCTAAACAGTCTCCGAAGCTTTTAGGTTTATATATAAACAGGGCAATCACAGGTTGTTGCCAGCGCTGTTTGTCTTTCAGAAACCAACTTGAAATAACTTGCGACTTAATGCCAGTCGACAGACTGTGGCGGCGCAGCCCATCTAGAACTGAATTCAACTTCTTACAACTTTCTGAAGTGGGAAATTATTTTACATTTTCACTCTCACACTTTAAGAGACAAAAAAGTGTTTTGAATTCCGAGCATTACAAGGATGGTTTAGGCGCCTTTTTATATTAAAACTCGTAATTTTTAACTTGGCTTATTATGGCCGTACCCGTTGTTCTAGCTGAAAGTTTTAATACCCTTGCCCAAAAAAGATCGGGGATAACAACGAACGTACATCACGAAAGATATCTTGTCCCGGAATCTATGATAAGTCAAATTAAAACATCGCGAATAATTGTAGGCAACACTGAAAAAAAGACAGCTGACCTATTTTGGTTACTTTAATTTTGGCTTAGTGTAACAAGATTTTTGTTGAGGTTAACAACCCAGATTGCAACTGTATTTTTATAAGTACTTACCAAAAATATGTTCAGTAAAGCTATTTAAATATCATAACAATTTGTGTGCAAGTTTTATGAAAGTTCTTGGCCTTCTTGAGTTGTCTTTGAATTCTTAACAACTGCTCACGACAGCGTCCCGCTTTCAACTGATTTTTATCCTTCGCATGTACGTAGTTATTTGAATAGCTACTGGGGTGAAAAATACCCCATGCGACCAATTAAGGGTTAAAGGCAACCCTAGGTGAAGCACAGACTTTTGCTTAAGGCCTGTTCACACCTAGCGTTTTTTGGGAGATTTCACGATGAGGCGATCTCGCAGCGATAGCTCCGCGATAAATATGGGCCATGAGAACGCCGCAAACTTTTAATTTGACTGAAAGATGAGGTGTTTACCCCGCGGCGATACCGCCCGCGAGTGCGCTGCGACCTCGCGGCGTTTATTTTATCGCGGAACTATCGCTGCGAGATCGCGGCGTCTACGCTGCGAGCACGCCGAGCGCTCGCGGCGAGATCGGCTCGCCGTGAAATCGCCCAACAAACGCTAGTGTGAACAGGCTGTAGGGCGTTATAAGGAAAGGGTAATTGGAACAAACCCACTAAATACCCACGTACGTAACGTAGTTCACTCCAGAATAAGCCTATCCTTCGCAAAAGTATTAAGTCAGAAGCATAAATATTTATGCATCATAACAAGCCTGCGGTAAAGATGACAATCGGATATTTACGACTTTCTGCGGCCTCCGGGGATGTTTCTTTTAAAAATCATCTCGGGGTAGAAATTACCTGTGTGGGAGGCTGAAGTTTGTTTATTTTGCTAAGTAGGGACTCGTGTATATACAAAGTATGACGTGGTTCCTCAAAATTTTAGAGTGTTGGGATGTGGGACAAAACCTTTCAAGTTTGTTTTGTTTTAAAGAAACAGTGCCGACTAAATTTACTTTGCCGAGATGATTTGAATTTTTGGAAAGGCTTCACTAACATTTAAGTAACTATATTATAATCTAACGTTTGGTTGCAAATATGTACAATTAAACGGCTCATCAGGCTACACGTCCTCGTTTTTACTCTCGTTTTTGTCAAATAACAATTATTTGCAATAGCGCAAGAAGAAATTACCAGTTATGATAATTACATTCGAAAACCTATTTATTCATTAGTGAAATTCACAGAATTATATACAAATACAATATACTAGCTCAGGTAAGCTTAGCTCTAAGCAGACAATTCTTCCATCAAATCATGTATCATCATCACATACTCGTAATATTACAATTTAAAAAAAAATGTTAAGTATATTTAAATAAAGTTATATTCAAGGTTTATAGAATATAGTTTATAGATATAGAATCAGTTAAACATGCTTGAAATGAGTGCGTACAGAGTGGATCACTGAAAACTGTTATCAGTATCAACTTAACTGCACTGCAATTGATTGATTGAGAAGTAATTTTCATTCTCTTCGTGAATCTATTCTGTCACTTGAATCCTAGTTATTCAAGTAATAGATTAGATCGTATTTGAAACTAAAGAGCCCTTAGAGCTATGTAATGTTCCACTGATTAGCTATGCATAGCTTTATACGGTTGACCTAACACAAAAGTATTTATCAAGGGAATTGATGGTAGAAACTAGAGGGCTTCTCAATGTGGCCTACAAAATTATAGGGCGTTTTCAAAGTAAGACAGGATAAGATATCTTGGCCCTGTGGGTTGGGGCGTTAGAATTCGGCCAAGGTTCCCCCCCGCCTGTCGTAAGAGGCGACTAAAGGGGACCCCGGGGTCGCCAGGAGTGCACATGGTGGAGACTGTGTGCTTCCATTGCACAAGCGATCCTGTGGAGGGCGGCGGTGTGGGGGGGCCTCGCACTGCCGTGAACGCCCGCGGGTGTGTGAGGGGAGGCATAACTCCCCTCGTGAGGAGCTGGGTTCCCAGCACAGCGCGCCAGGGGTCCACTGATAGAGTCCCTCACGGGGGTCCTCGGGGATTCCTGGTACCGCGCAGAAAATGGCCTCCGCGGAGTTTAGTGGGTATGCCCACGCCCACTGGGGTGGGTGAGCCCCACACTCCCCCGCTCCCGTACTCAGGGAGCGGGATAGTGCGTAAAGGCATTCTCCGCGTAGAAAAAAAAAAGGATTAGATATCTTTTATTACACGAATAAAACAATTACACAACAATCCTGACAGAGATTTAATACATACGTTCAATTTAGAGCCTCATCGTTACAATCGATCTCTTCTTAACAACCTTCAAGTAGAGAGAGAGGAAAATTAAAGTAATATTTAAATATTCGATTGTTGTAATAAAATACGTACAATGAGCATTAATAGGCATCTCGTTTTATGCAAAATAAAAACTACCTTAACGTCACATTTATTCATGAAAAAATAGGCCAAACATAGTCAGATTTTGCATGCATACATAAAACATGTCAGACAACATTTTCGTTAAAAGGTATTTCTGTAGTTTCGTCAGGACCAAACCTTACATCGATATCTACAGCTTTCGCCAGCACTATCACCGATTCATTGATTTCACTGCTGCAATCCCTAGTCACTTCGGTACCAACCGGTGCGCGGTAAGGTATATACACAGAGAGCTGGCCATCAACGAAATTCCACGTCGCGTCGCTAGCCTTCACCAACTCTGGCAGAATCTTCACCTCCGAAAACTCCTTTGCGTTATCAGGTTTCACTGCTTGAATGAACAGCACGCGATGTTTAACTTTGACGCTTATCTCCTCTTCAGTAAAGTCCGTTATTTGAACTGTAAGCCTGTAGTGGTTCTTGAAGTAGACCTCGGATATGTGGTTGGTGTGGTCGGTGCACGATCTTTGTGCTTTTCTGTCTGCTTTGATGACATCCCATGACAGATGGTGGAATTCCCCGTCGTTTTCGTGCTCGCCCCTTTGGTAGTCATGATGGTGGTGGTGACAGGAGTTAGGGTGCTCTCGGCACCAGTGACGGTGGCCAGAGATAGAATGGATAGTTACAAATATTAGTAAAAGCCGGAACATGGCGCGTTAGTCCTCTGGTAGTGGTCAGAAGGCACTGGCAGAAACTGTGACCAGCCGACGAGTGCGGCCAAGAGTCAATTCCGATAACCTATGATTACGCTTAGACGCGCTAATTTGTAAATATTATGTTTTATTTTGTTTTCCTTATTTATACAACATAATATTGGGTAATAAATAATGTTTTTCTTAAAAAAGATAGGTGGCAAATATTTCATAGGTATCACTCAATTAAGGATGTTGGACTAATCCAACCGCAAACAATTTTGTTTTTTGTGAGATAACGAAAGTTTATTTCCAAAGAAATTGGCTTTTGCGTAAGTTTAGAAAAAGCATTAAGTAAACACAAAGTGGCTGAATTCACACGATCAAAATTTAGGAAACGATTATAAGTACGAGTAGTTCAGCTGTTTCTTTTGTTAGTGGAATAATCTTTCTGCGCAGGTGTTTGCAGACCTATGGCCTGAATTTAATTCGATCTCAGAAGAGTTTGAATTGTATTTTTTTGCCATTTAGGTTATAAAATTCAAAAAATATAAACCAACCCTAACAGCTATTTTTTACGGGGGACATGCCCGTGATATTCTTTTTATTTTATCACCAAACTTTGGCCGTTGTCTGTAAATTATCCAAAGCTGAGATAAGGCTCAAAAACAACATAATTTGATGCGTGAGATTTTTCCACTCAAAAACATTCATATCTGTTATGCGTGTCCTCTGACATTAGAATTGATTTCGAAACCCACCTATTTTTTCGTGTTCCTTATCACCAAGGTGCGTGATCACTGCGTGTTATAAAACGTAAAGGTTTTTTTTTAAATGTATATTCTTACGTTGTTCCTGATTTTTAACTACTTTAATGCGTAGTGTATTCCACATATCGCATACGGCTGGTCTTTAAAATTTAGGTATATTTTGGATCAAAACTAAGTACTTTCAAGTCCTGAAGTAGTCTGAAGTACATAACTGTCAATTCCTTACAGAAACTTTAAAAGTTTTTAGTATAAATTACAAATATCACTGGACATTACCCCACACAGCTATCTTTCCAAATATTAAGAAACCGATTGCTTGTGCTATGGGATACTAGACAAAGGAAAAACATACCTACTGAAATGAATTTTTTTAATACATACTCAATATACAGGGTGTTTCTTTTAAGGAGTCAAGCCGGCGGAGGTGATAGTAGGGTACCATACCTATCGATTTAACCCCCATGTATGTTCTACGATTTTTTGTAGTTTTCGAGATAATAATGTTTATGTTATTTTTTAAAATTTTGTGAACACCCAGACCTGTACAAACTTAAATGGTCATACACACGCATGTTCGTACTGCGTGGGGATCAAACCCGTGACCTTCGCTATAGTGGCCAATTTCCAATTTTCTAATCATTACACCAAACCTGCCGTCATGTCAGTTCAATTGCTGTCTAGCTCCCATAGTGCGAACTTTGCTTAGTTTTGGAACAATATCAAATGATATTTGTTATTTTTATCTCGCAACGAGGGAATTAGAAGAACTTTGGTATTATTGTGGTTGTATGTATCGGTTTTCTTAACTTAGCCCTGAGTTACGATAATGACATTTAACATAGATGTCGATATCAATGAAAAATTCCACACTATCGTCACAAAATGTTGAATGAACGAAACCTAGACTTGATTTTTTTAAATAGGAGCACAAGACTATAGCTTATGCGTCTTTTTATTTATGTTAACTAATATTGCCATCGGCAATGTGTTAAAGTAGATAATAAATAAATAAGAAATTCATAACGAGGGTTTGCACATAATTAAAAAAAGGGTTATAATAATGGCATTTATTTGCATCATACACAACATACATAAAAAAAAATTATAATTTATACAAAAAAGTCAATATGAAGCAGTATTTTATAATAATCCTGCATTAATTATGTTTTCTTTGGCATTGCCAATGTGCAATATACATAGCATTAAAAAATGCTTGGTTTCATGGTAAAGAAATGCAGTGCTGACGAGTTGAATGGAGTCGGAGCTTGAGGTAAAAAGAGAGACCATTTCTCCCGCAACACGCACACCTCCTCTCACGCGCCTTTATTGTTGTGCTGTCCTTGCCACTTTCACACTTCTTTGCCATTCTATTCCTGAGATCTACATTCAACTCGCGCGCTACATGTTGACTTGAAAAACTATAATTTTTCCACCGTTATAACATCACTGTCGATGTCGGATTCACAGGTTCCTGTTTGATTTTTTCTCTGGAAAGTCACTTGAAGAATACCATTTTCAAGAGAATACTTAGCTGCTCGTGTATCAGCAGTCGAAGGTAGCACTCTTACTTCAGAATAATGTTTAGCAGTATCTTGTCTGTAAGCGTTGATGTATAACACTCTGTATCGAACTTCAATCTTGACATCTGTGGTGGTGAAATCTTCCAGTGGAATCAGAAGTTTGTAGCTGTCCTTTTCAAACACTTCTTTTCCTGCTCCATTCTTATATTGCTTGCAGTAATCCTGGGCTTTTCTGTCGATAGCAATAACGCCATTGGCTACTTCTTCAAACACGGTGCTGTAGTGTTCAATTTTGTGTTGAATACGATCTCTTGGATTTTGCTGTCTGTCACATTCATGGCAGCGCTGTTCGCTCAGTACGGCGACACTGAGCAGGGTCAATAAGGTTATCAAGAACATTTTATCTGGTCGTTGCAATACCAGCGTTTCGGATCGACTAAATTTTGCGAACGGCTACGTTTTTATATATACTTCGCGTCTTTATCACAAACTCTGTAAGCTGATTTGTTAGGGAGGAGAGTTTAACTTAGAACGCATTTATGGCATTTGGATAGAGAAACACGTTGTTCGAATAGAAATTGATGTAGACCCGTAAAACACATCAACAATCATTATTCATCATCATCTTCATTTGCGTTTTGTTGATGTATAGCGATAGATATAGTTGGACAAACAGTACCAGTGTGATCCATCCACTAGCTCGGTCAAATTAGCCACAAAAATAAGGGTAAAGTTTGGGTAAGGTTACATTAACTCACACAAAGCTGAAAATTGCCAAGAATGTTGGGAACACCCTAGAGCAAGACTAGGTTGCAAAAGCGAGAAAATCACGAAATCACTCTCGTTTTATCTCTTCAAAAGCTGCAATGACACACACGTACCACCAAAACTGCCGCGGGGAATGATATTATAATAAAGAAACGTAGATGAGTTACTTGGGCTAAAAATGTGGCACCTGAAATCAGCTGGGGACAATTTTTGACTTCACGTCATTACTGACATCACTTATCTACGTCTTTTTTATTGTAATAAAAAAGACGCCGCCGGATAGAAAGTATACTTCCCGCATTAGCGGTTATTTAATCATCTTAAATATTCATGTCAACGGATTTGAACGTGCAAATTGAAATGAAACTGGCCTAAGCTATCACATTACATCACATTACACCGGGATATTACATCGGGAACATTTTACGGCGCGACACGATAGCCACCGCTCGCTCTCATTACTCGCCGCCGTTACTCCACGAGTAAAATGTACGTTTCTGGCGTTTTATTGAAAATTTCTTTATGCACGACCTCGTAAAGTTAGCTTTTAAGGCCAGTGGAACAGGCTGAATAAACAGAATTTTCGGTTTATCTGCTTTATTTATTTAATCTTTGAACGTTTTTGTGACAAGTTAGCTTTTGCTGACCTAAGAATATAGCCCAGTGTCCACCAAAACTAGAACTACTGGATTGCTTCTATCAATAAGACTGCCTAAATTGTACATTCATGTGGACACTGTGTCACTTGCATTTCTATAAATGTGCTAATTTAGTCTGCAATAAAGTCTTTTTTATCTTATTTTAAATGGATCAAAGCTGATTGAGAATTAACAACCTACGTCATTGTCAAAGGACTAAACCAAAACCAAAAATTAACTGAACTCCCAGCATCACTAATAGTGATGGTTTAAATGGAAAAAAAAATAGTCAGCGGTAAAATTTGTTCTTTGGTTTATTTCAAAAAACCTTTGTTTATATTGGAGTTTCACTGTGTTTTGATGTTTTCTGCCATCTTCAGGAGTATGTTTCTCAGCAAGTTGGCTAATGCTGGATAGTTTTGACCCAGCAGTGGAGACCGAAGTTGGGGCACGCAAACCTGTTGAATGAAATAATATTGGCTTAAATTGGATTACTTCACATACACAATTTTGTCTGTCTTGTTTGTTAGGCAGGTTTTGTACGGAGTTGGTTTCCAGGGTTTTTCAGGGTCAAAGCTGAAAAATGAACAACCTGATTTGGTATTAAGCACTTTGCAAAAATTTGGGATCGCGTTGGTATCCGGAACTATAAAAAAACCGTGTTTTTTTTAATGTCGATACTTCAAATTTGGCAAGTACTTACTTGCCAAATTTGAAGTATCGACTTGGTCGACTTAGCTTGGCTTGGTTGGTTTGCCCCTGGCTATACATGTTGATTGCAACATCACCCTGTATAGCCAGGGGCAGCTCAACCAAATGTAGATGTAGAGCTACTAACTAAAATAAAATAAATTAAGCTTACCACAGCCAACAGCACGACAAGTAGAGGACAGACTAAGTTGATGAGTAGAGAGAGGACAGCACGGACCAGCCACCACAAGCCGACCACCACGAGCACACTCGCCAGCATGACCTGAGACAAACTTCAATCATTTACTTTTTAGGGTTCCGTACCCAAAAGGTAAAAACGGAACCCTATTACTAAGCCTCCGCTGTCTGTCTGTCACCAGGCGGTATCTCATGAACCGTGATAGCTAGAAAGCTGAAATTGTCACAAAAGATGTATTTTCATTGCCGCTATAACAACTAAAATACTAAAATTAAAAATACTAGGGGAGAGGGTTCCCCATACAATGAACATGTTTTTTTTGGTTCAATATTAATAACGGTAACAGGTACACGCTTCAAATGTTCACTTTTCCCTTACAATATAAATTATATTAATAAAAATCAAGTAAATATTACATGGGGGCCATACATATAACGTGATTTTCGTGCGCTAGTCTGACGTTTGTACGCGAGTATGCATACCTGAGCATCTTCATGTGAATAAAGCCAAGTTTTGAAGCTGTTGGATAAACTGGAGCATGCTTCTCTATTCCCTGGGTTTGCTACCCGGGAAACGCTAAACTGGAATCAAACAAACAATATTTTTGCGGTACATATTTCTACCACCATCAGGCCAGAAAAAAAATAGTGAGCATGACTATCATTTTAGTGAGCAGTACTAACATTTTAGTGAGCATGACTAACATTTTAGTGAGCACGACTAACATTTGAGTGAGCACGACTAACATTTCAGTGAGCATGACTTACATTTCAGTGAGCATGAAGTTAGAATAACTTAGATTAGGAACGTACATTATGCCCCAGTATATTCCTCTGCCATTGGTACTGGTCCGTGGACATGGTATCTGAGAACTCATCGACCAGCTCAGTGGCACAGGTTAACAGCTTAAACAGATTTCTTCTTTTGCGATTTTCTGAAAGCAATTGGAAGGAGAACTTTCTAAAGGCGCACGTGAATTAGGTCAGTGGATAAGCAACGATCGCTTTGTAAAGCAACCCACCCAGAATTTTGGTGGTCACACCAAAATTTCCGACCTTTTGTGATGAATTTTTCGAGCAACTCGGTCTCGGCTGACGGCACTAGATGTCAATCGTCAAATTCGTCAAGCCTAGTCCTTAGAGGCCTTAGGGCGGCCTAATGGACCCTGAACTCTAGTATTGCTTTGCACCACCTCCTCGTTGAGGGGAGGCCTGTGCCCTCAGTTGACTAGCCCGTTTAGGTTATAGTCGTGAGCTCGTAAATACCTATATGTTCTACCCGTGCATGATATGTTAAGACCTGTCATAGTGGCAAGGTTGTACCGTACACCAAAATACTTGCGATGTGTTCGGTACTGTGCGGGCGAAACTGGCGATGTGACCTTTCTAATTACCGTGACATAGTGGAAGTGGAGGGGCTGTGGGCGGGGGATTGCATTTCTAGCAGGTCTTAACTTATCGCGCACTGTTACTGCGTACATATGATGTTCAGTTTACTGCGATAGACAGACTGAAAGATTCAATACTGCGCCGTTTATGTCGCTATCACGCTATTACGCTGGAACGAACCAATGTTTTCCGATAAAAACGTCGATATCTTACCAATTTTCGGAGGACCCAACATCTCGATGTAAATTGCACATTAAATCCATCTTGAATAAGAACAATAAAAACCAAAAAAAATAATATTGATTCAGCAACAGTCTTTTTGCATCATTTTCTGTAAAATTTTGAAGTTAATTTGACAAAGTCAAAATTGTCAACTTATCATTGAGGCTTGGCTTAGCCAAAAAAAAGTTTAGTTCAAGTCGATAAACGAAAAGCAAACTCGTTTTATTCAAATTCAAATGTAGGTATTCAAACCACAATTACATTATTATTAAGGTCAAGTTGAATAAACTGCTTAAAAACAGTAAAAGTACCTTTTTTGATAAACATGTAACCTAGAATAGTGTTATTAATTATAGAAGTGCGATCTCACCCAACTTTTAGATAAGCCCCATAAGGGTTTTTATAAGTGGGGCTGATAATTGTTACATAGTATTAAGTTCTTCGTGAATAAATGAATTTTAAAAAAAAAACCTACCTACATACTGCTGTTTATGGTTTGTTTTTGAGCCAATCAATCATAGACTTAACAGCATATTTTAGTTGGAGCACTTGTCAAAAGTAACTGATCTACGCCCCAACGGGCGATTGCGCAGCGGGTCGTAAGAGCCTACCGGACTGTAGGTTTCTCTGCGGCCTGCGCGCTTGCGGGTTCTGCTCCTTGGGAGCTTGAGGCGAACGTTTTGGCGGCTGTCTATCGTTGGACGGCAGCCAAAAAGGCTGCGGATGATCCTTTCTGCCCTGAGGAGCGCAGGGCGGTACGAAAAGAGGCCCAGGAGAGCCTGGTCCGCCTCTGGGCGGCAGACCTGCGTGGTGCGGAGTTTGGCCTCCGTACATTAGAAGCACTCACCCCGGTTCTAGACCGGTGGTTGAAACGGCTGCATGGCTCCCTCTCCTTTAGGATGGTGCAGATCATGACGGGGCATGGCTGCTTCGGCTCCTATCTGCACCGCATCCGCCGAGAGGAAGCCCCACTCTGTTTTGAGTGCGGTGCTGCGGAGGACACGGCGCACCACACTTTCGCGGTGTGCCAGAAGTGGGCCCCGCAGCGCAGTGCGATGGTCGCGAAAGTTGGCCAAGACTTAAACCTCCCCAGCGTCGTCATAGCTATGCTGGCAGATAAGGAGGCTTGGAAAGCCGTTGCCACCTACTGTGAGGAGGTAATGGCTGAAAAGGAGGCCGCGGAGCGCGTGCGGGAGCAAGATCCCACCAGAAGTGCGCTCCGCAGGGCGAGGAGGGGCGGGAGGCGGCAAGGAGTTGCCCGTCGTCCCCAATCTCTCCGTGGAGGAGGCCAGCTGGCACGCAGTACGGGGGTACCTGCGCCGGCATTGCACCGGCCTCCACCACTGCCTGGTAGGGACGGCTCAACGCCCTCGGCTGTCCCTACTGGCCCCTCCGCATTTGGGAGGGGCTGCTTCCTGCCCGCCGTGTAGGCGGGCTCCGTCCGGGGGAACGCGTAGAAAGCTTCGTACCATTACCGCATTTCCCCAACGTGGACGATGAGAGGGAGTCGCTGAGTTTTTAGTCGGTAGGCCACTGGGTAAACCTTCCCAGTGGAGAGTCAGACATAACCCGTCTGCCCCCCGGTGGGCGGGTATGCGTAATGCATTTCCTCAGCGTCAAAAAAAAAAAAAAAAAAAGTAACTGATCTAAAAGAGTAGAGTCAATGTTACACTGAAATTCAAAGTAACCCAACTTGACTTTACTATTATTAATAATGGAAAAAGAGCTCACCATTTTAATTTTCCACAATCCACCAGGGCAGATAACATACAAAAACATATAATCCGTAATCTTATCACTCAGAAACAGAAAAAATTTATTTGCACAGCCTGAAACTTTGCTCAATAAAAACGTAAGGGGTTATAAAAAGAAGCGTCACAATATATAGGATATTTTTTGTGATTATTACACGAATTCCCTTTGACAATATAAAGGCCTCAGAGAAAAATCTCCAGAGCCTTGCGAAACTGGGGGGGCATTTACATGGTTCGACTGTAAGTGTTTTAGTCATTTTTTTTTTCCAAATGCATATTCTTTTCTTTTTGATTGTAGAAAAACTTAAGAATATAGAGTCCAACTTAAAATCAAACCGTTTTTTTGAACCATGATGTTTACTTCCTTATAAACTAAAAGAAATAATGAAAATGGGGTAAAATACAGTTTTGTTTTTATTAAATTGACTAGCTGTTAGTTGAAGGTGCGACTTTCACAGCTTTACCGGGGTGAGTGGAAAGCTCTCAGACAGAACATTTAAGTAACTTGCCTAAGGGTGTCCAGGGGGCGGGACGAGTCTCGGTTTAAGGCGTCACTTAGCACTCGGACTTTTAAGTGAAGTCACGATTTTATCCTCGGTTCGTGTAAATTCATAACAAATAAAAAACAGTACATCTGGCAGTCACAGAAGTTAATTGTCTTGCAAAGTTCACACAATTTTCTAGACACTTTACGGTAATATTATGTTAAACTTGAAAACAAACGTTGACTTATATTAGGTACCAAATGAGGTCTCCACTTAGGATACGGCGATGTTATCTAAGATTGTAGCAAACCATAACAGTTTAATTATTTATAATAGCAGTCTCTTTGTGTCCGCTTATAAGCGCAGTTTCAATTACCAATAGTATGGTGTATATAATTGTTTTTTTTCTAATTTGTATATTGTGTACTAAATAGTAACCAGCCACAATGATTTTATAATAAGAAAAATAGGTAGATAGGTTACTTGTGCTAAAAAAATGGCACCCGAAATCAGAACGATTCGTACACCTGAGCAAAGCATTGACTGTGTTGACAGTCTGAGATGACACTTCGCAACATATTGTATCTGTCTCGTTTACGCTCTTGTAAGTAATCGTACTGTCTTGTTCTCACGTTATAACACGGTCAAATTAACTACGTCGTACCCCGTAGACAATTTTTGACTTTGCGTCATTACTGACATAACCTATCTACGTCTTTTTTAGTGTTATATCATTGTTTATCCAGATTTGCAGTAGTGTTAATAGTGCGCTAGAGGTCCCTCCGTCGCGTTCCATTACGAACACTCGTTCGCACTTTAAAACTTTTAACAGTTCTTGTAACCCCTCTATAATGCATGTAGCGATAGAACAGAGCACGCCTCGTAAATCTTTATGTTTACGACTCTTTGAGACTTGTCGTTTTGTCGTTTTATGGCAAGTTAACAAGTGCGCTATTAGAATAGATGCCTAGTTTCGTTGTTATGAAACTACTGGTACATGATATTTAAAAGAGTGTACAAGATAGTATGATTATTTACAAAAAGTAAAAAACATGTTGCGAAGTGTCGTCTCAGATTGTCAACAAAGTCAATGCTTTGCCCAGGTGTACGAATCGTTCTAATTTTGGGTGCCACTTTTTTAGCACAAGTAACCCATCTACCTATTTTTATTGTAAAATCTGACTGGTACATAGTAATCTGGAGGGCATTGATATTTAAATACGTCAGTGCTGATGCGAAGTCTAAAATTGACCCCTGGCGTACGTACCTATAATTTGACCGTGTGTACAAGATAGTATGATTATTAACTAGAGCGTAAACGAGGAAGATACATATTGCGCAGTGTCGTCTCAAACTGTCAATGCTTTGCTCAGGTGTTCGAAGTTCTGATTTCGGGTGCCACTTTTTTCGCAGAAGTAACCTATCTACGTCTTTTTTATCATAATATCATTGCCTGAGGGCTATTCGTAGATTTCTTCTTCTATTTCTAGCTCAAAATTTTAGGTCAGGAGATCTATCCGGTCGGGATATAAGCTGCAGTGGAAGTAAAATTTGCTGAAAATATTGCTCGGTGTTGTTTTACAACAACGTTGTTTTTCATAATTTGTATTTGTTTTTGAAAAATGAAAAGTACTTACTTCTGAACTATATAAATTGTTAGAATCCATAAAGCCATGACTTTTTGGAAATTGTTCAGCTGCCTACTTTTTTAGGTGTGAAGAACTACTTAGCTTTACAAAAAAGAGGGGAACCAAGAACAAGTGTAACAGGAAGTATATGGAACTTATTAAGTAATTGTTTATTTGTGGTGCTCTAACTTTTGATTTGAAAATGACTTCCTTTGAACATGATATGAGATAATTATTCGACAACAAAAATTGCATTTCATGAAAAAGGATTCTGTCTGCTATACTACGAAGCCAAATATTAAATCAACATAATTCGAACACAACGTAACATGTTTTGCAATTATTAAACTGTTTGATCAATCCTCTATTGTCAGAGTTAAATAATTATCTACATTCGTGGTTTCCATAAAGCGCTGTAAATCTATTCAAATTGGTGCAAAACTGACCAAAATTGATAGCATTCGGGCACAATTCAGACAGCTTGAATGACAAACAGACTAACGTTAGACCACTATTTATTTGTAAACAACTAATCGGTTCATGTGTAAATGTTTCCCCGTTTAACGAAATATTCTTCAATTAAAATGTTCATTCAAAAAGTCAACGAAATGGATAGCGCTACACGGTCAATAAATATCGTGATAAAATAATAAATATCATGATATTTACTGATATATCTTGGGCCGGATCAGGGAAGCGATTCTCAACCGAGTTATCGTACGATTCAGTAACTTTCATTTAATTTTAGTTCATCACTTGTTCAGCGATAGCGCTTGAATTTAATATATGTTAAAGCCAATGGCATGTAGTATTTATTAAGAGAATGATACAAACATCTCCCATACTAATTAATGGATTCAAAATTTAATGAAAGTTATCGAATCGCACGATAACTCGGTTGTGAATCGCCACCCAGAGCACACCTCACACCATCAAAAGTCCAGCAATGAATATTGTGATCCGTCAATACACTACCCTACACGTCGATAAATATCGTAATCCGTCAGTTTATATTGGCGGATCACAATATGGATCTTGCGTGTAGCGTTCGCCTATGGGTTTCGCACATTTGTAAATTAGATGTGCTTTGGGATGGGTGACCACTCCGACCAAAAATTAGTGATGTGCATTTCGGACATCTTCGGCTTCGGAAGGCACGTTAAGCAGTTGGCCCCGGTTGATGTCACCAAATGTCAGTCGCTAAGCCTAGTCAGAGGCCTAAAGGCGGCTTGATAACATCTTAGATTAAGGTTGCTCACTCACTAACCCTCCAACAATCCGCACTGAGCCAGCGTGTTGGAGTATGGCTTATTCCACCTCATAATTTAGGTGAGGCCTGTGCTCAGTAGTGTGACGGATAAAGGCCGTTTATGTATTTGACGACCGTCTTGGTGTAATTGTTGAGAAGTCGGCTACTACACCAAAGGTCGCGGTTTCGTTCCCCGCACAGTAGGTACAAACATTTGTGTGCATGAACATGTCTGCTTGTATTGATCTGGGTGTTTTCCTATGTATATTAAGTATGTATTTACAAACGAAAAAGTATTTAAGTATGTTTATCCGTTGTCTAGTATCTCATAAAAACGGACTATAATTAGCCCACTTGGGGCTAGATGGCGCTGTGTGGAATAATATCTAGGGATATTTATTTATTTATTTATGTATGTTGTATGTGCCTTGAGAAGGTCACTGTCCCTTTTCCTCTCCAGAAATAAACAAAACGCATTAACTCCTCGCACGTGTCTCCCACGGTGGGCATGAAATTATGACAGATGACACTGTTAACGAGAACGAGACAACACGGCCCAAAAGGTACCATTAGTTGTAACGGCGAAGGGAAACTGCCTTTATTGCCTATTCGCAGAATCATAGGGTTCCGGTGCGATCTTGAAACGTGGAGAACTCTTTTTACGAGTTTGTTGAACGGACATTAGTGAAATAGGAGGCTAGCCATGAGTAACTGGCGTAGATCAGTTGACTTCCCTGTGAAAATGTTCTTCAAAAGCCAGCACACCACCACACATAAACAGCCTATATACGGCTTGCTGGGCACAGGCCTCACCTCAACTATGAGGTGGAACGAGCACTACTCCAACACGCGGGCTCAGTGCGGATTGTTGGTGGGGTGTAAGGTTAATGAGCAACCTTAATGTCAGATGTTATCAAGCCGCCCTAAGGCCTCCGACTAGGCTTAACGACTGGCATCTAACGATGTCAGCCGGGACCAACTGCTTCCGAAGCACGGCGATGCCCGAAATACACATCACTAAACTTCGGTCGGGGTGGTCACCCATCAGATTTCTAACATTCCGTGTGTTGCTTTACAACAGCGATCGTCGCCGATCACTGTCACAACTGCACCACGAGCAACGCACACCACCAACACCGGCCAAAAGTCCCATAATAAGTAATGTAGCATAATCCTATCAAACAATATTGCGCGAATCTTAAGCCGGTTTAACACGTCTTCTTAGCAAGTTCCAAACTTGAATAAAATTTAACGACCGCTTTCGCATTGTGGTTTGACACACTGGCGGTTAAAATAGACAGCAAATAATGCGAGATGAATTACCTACTTGTATACAATGATATTATTTTAAAAAGACGTAGAAAGGTTACTTGTGCTAAAAAAGTGGCACCCGGAATCTGTTTTGTTTACGCTCTTAAATAGTATAATTATTTAAGAGCGTGAACAAAACATCTTGTACACATGGTCAATAATTGTCCCCTGGCTTCAGTACTGACTGACATAACCTATCTACGTCTTTTTAATTGTAATATCATTGCTCGTATGCATGACGGATAATTTCAAGGAGTATTATTACTAATCCCACTGAACAATCGTTTTGAGAGTATTTTTCTCTAAGGATGGTATTTTTCTAGTTACTCATCTGAATGTTTGCTCTGAAAGTTGCTGTGATATTTATTCAGGGGTTAGTGACTTCTATTTAGCTCAGATGTTTTTTCTACAACTGATATTTTGTTAGAACAGCAGTAATAGATTTCTTTACGCCTTCAATCGGTGCCATTAAGGTTGCATCACGCACGACGAATTCACGAGGATGAAAAAACAACAAACAAACAATTTAGAGACCTGTCTGTTAAAAGTACTATCAACGCAAATACTGCGTTTTTTCATAATACGTCGGTAGCAAACAAGCATGCGGGCTGCCTGATGGTGAGCAGCTACCGCAGCCTATGGACACGTGCAACACCAGGGGCATTACTCGTGTGTTGCCGACCCTGCAAGAACCTTTTCAAACCCCTCTTGAAGAACTCCATGCTATAGCTCATTGGGAAAACCTCGGCAGGTAGATCGTTCCCTGACGGTGGTTAGCGATGCGATGGTAGAAAGTAGCCGTGGGCATCATATCAAACAGCTCTTCAGAACAAAACCCGTTGTACAAGCGGTAGGAAACGCAAATCGAGAAGAAGTCTTTCCTCAAGCTTAGCGGTCCCAGGTCGCGGGTGAGCTTGGGATCGTCGAAAATTCTGGTAGCACGCCTCTGCACCGAGTCAAAAGGACTCATTTGGTATTCAGGCGCTCCTGCCAATAGGCTAACCAATTTATTAATTAGCTATTTTAAAATTATGGTTATTATTTGACATTGGGTGTTTTTAGCATTTTCCATGCAGTATCTTTACTAAAGATCTGAAAACCAGAAAAAGGCATTTGGTCGTCTTGGCATTAGGCAGGAATCGAACCCGCATCTTTCGCAAACCGGGCGACTGCACTAACCACTGTGCTACCGAGACCATTATCAGACCGGCCGAATCTTTCTGGTATATTTTAAAATTCTTAGTTTCCCGTCCGCAAGAGTCGTGTGTATTGCGAAAACTTCGTTATGACTACGTTATTGGTTCGGCAATATTGTAGATTTGGGCTCGTAGCCTCTCCGCCATTACTGCACGATTCGATAATAATGTGCCCCAAGGAGCGGTACGTATCTAATACTCATGTATCTATATGACATGCTGGTAGGCGACTTATTGATTCGAGTTCGCTCTTTTATTATAAAAAAAAATCGGTTAAATCTTATATTTGTCTCGTGCAAAATAGATTTTTGCACCCTCAGCACTGAGCATTTTGTATCCTATGTAGCCTATTGAAGTGGAAGAGAATTCTTTCAGCATTAAGTCCACTTTTTGATTTCTTAACTCATTAAAAGTTAAATAAATAAATACACAACAGCCTTTGTAATACGTTCCACTGCTTTTCCCAGGCCTCATGTCAACTATGAGGTGGTGCAAGTCATGATCCTAATCGTGGGCTCAGTGCAGATTTTTAGAGGGGTAAGGTTAGTGAATAAACCTTTCTGTTAGATAAAAATTATCAAGCCGCCATGAGGCCTCTGGCTAAGCTTAAAAATCGACATTTAACGACTTTGACTAGGACCATTACTTATCGTGAATTCCGAACCAAAGAGATGTTAGAAATGCTACTAAATTTCATAAGCCCAACTGACGACCGGTTTGAATAATTAAAAAAACTGACTCATTACTGATGCTACTTAACTGCGCAGGGTAATCATTTATCCTACCTCATAATAAATGATACGCTTATTCCCGCACCGTCAGCTGTCCAGCAAACATACAAACGAAAACGTGTTTTAATACAACAGTAATCAGCTCATTTTCAAAACTGACGTATTACTAGCACAATAATGCTGCACTCTAATCAGGCTTACGGCAGCATAAATTGAGAATTGCAGCGAGGTGATTCTGCGGTTATAGTGTAATAATAAGCCGACAGCAAATATACCAGTATTAGTTACGCTTTAGGCTCTTCGTACGCAAGGCTACGCAAATAAATAAATATCCCTGGACATTATTCCACAGCGCCGTCTTGTCCCAAAGTAAGCTAATTAAAGAGCTCGTATTGTGGGATACTAGCGGCTAACCGCGACTGCGTCCGCGTGGACCTACGTCCTAAAAAAATGAGACATATCTTTATAAATTGTAGCCTATATGCTAATCAAATGCAAAAGCTATATTATTGTGCAGTTTCATTAAAGTTGTTACACAACAATGAGTAGTTTTTACGTGAAAGAGCAACACGGCACGTCCACACAAACATAAAAACTTTCGCATTTATAATATTAGTAAGACTAGACAAAATATAGACATACTCAAATACTCTGTCTAGTAGAGACATAAATAATATACATAGGAAACACCCAGACCAATACAAACAGACATGTTCATTCACAAAAATCGGTCGGCGGTCCGTGTAGTGGAAGTGGTGGTATCTGGTAGCGACCAGATATAAGTTTATTTATTACTAGCGACCCGCCCCCGCTTCGCGCGGGTGCAATAGGATGTTATTATACATAAAAACCTTACTATTGAATCACTCAATCTATTAATAAAACCGCATCAAAATCCGTTGTGTCGTTTCAAACATTTAAGCATTCAAAGGGACATGGGGACAGCGAAAGCGACTTTGTTTTATGCTATGGAGTGATTATTATTTATTTAATCTTTAATGAACAAAAATAGTACAAAAGGCGGATTTAATGCTAAAAGCATTCTCTACCAGTCAACCATCGGGCATCAGTTTACAGCATTATTGTCAATGATATGCGTAGCCTTGTGTGTGAAGGGCTTTAGAATAAAGCCACAATAGCGTTGCGGTGCGTTTTTCTGTCATAAATATCAAAAGCACTTAAGTTCTGAACTTGAATTAGTTTCTTTATTAGACGAGCAAAAATTGGGTCCTAGCACTCTCAACATTGTGTGCTGGAGTTGGAGTTTTTCTACCGAAAATCGCACAGCTGACTGACCCTTTTGCCACGAAAACCGCAATCGTTTAAAAATAATTTCAGGATGAATTACGGTTACCGCACACACTGAAAGTGAACGAAGGTCCGAACATCGCATGTCTGCCTGTGCGTCATTACAGCCGCGGTCCGAACCCGGGCTAATATATGTTTTCACACTAAATAAAACTCGACTGCCTTTTTCGGTGGATTTAGACATTGCAAACGGGGCCAGTAGAATGGCGAAAAGCGAAAATGTCATGGTTTCTACAAAATTCAAATAAAGATAGAAAAACCAGAAAAAGACTTTGCACTGCACCGGCGAGTGTAGTCGCCCGGTTTGCGAAAGATGCGGGTTCGATTCCCGCCTGACGCCATAAGACCAAATGTCTTTTTCTGGTTTTCCTATCTTTAGTAAGATGATAATGCACTATCCCTAATGCTAAAAAGAAAAAAAAACCTAAATTTAAATAAGATTTCGATGAAGGCGTTTGAAGGATTAAAGTTATCGTACGAAGACCAATAACACGCCCAATAACATGTTTTTCTGTCTCGCCCTATGGTTGACTGGTAGAGAATGCTTTTAGCATTAAGTCCGCCTTTTGTACTGGTTCGTGCATTAAAGATTAAATAAATAAATAAACACGCATGTCTAACTTTCACAAAGTGTTAATTCCTGTCAAAATATATCAGAAATCAATATTTTTTTAAAAATATCAACAATCCATATGGATAAGTCATTTAGCAGCTCAAATGATTCTTTTTTTCTCCCTATGAGCTGTCGGCGATAATATAGATAGGTATTCTGATGAGCGTTTGCCATTTTATTTTTTTGCGAAAGCAAGTATATACCATTTGTTGTTATTGAATTCTTGCATAAAAAGTTAAAGCGATAAAAGGTAGACCCAAATGAATATCCATGTCTCTACTTTGATACAGGCCAACAGTAGTTGTATAGTGTGGATGTCGACGTAGTGATACGACGAGAAATTCGTGGTTCTCCAGTCATTTCAGGAACAATGTATGTAATGGCTGTGGCCACACGCAGTCATCCTGCGTGCACGGAAGTGGCAATTCCAGCTCTCTCCCGGGAGCGACCCGCGACAAAGCCTTGCTAAACGCCCAGATTCACTCCGCGGCGCCACTGGCAGCGGACAATTGAGAACTTTCATGATGCCACTTTTACTACGGGCACGTTAGGGTAAAAAGAAATAATATATAAAACTAGCGGCCGCCAGCGACTGCGTCCGTAAGGACTTAGGTTGACCTTTTATTAAATATATCTTTATAAATTGTCCTATGTCCTATTCCGATGTAAAAGCTATATTGTTGTAAAGTTTCATTAAAATCCATGCATAGTTTTTACGTGAAAGAACAACACTTTTTTAGCACAAGTAACCTGTCTACGTATTTTTATTATAATATCATTGCTTAAACCTAATATTATGACTCTGACTTGAAGAGTCATTGGTACTTTGATGAGCGTATGCCTAATTTTTTTTGCGAAATCAAGTATGCGACCAACTATTATTGCATAAAAAGTTAAAGCGATAAAAGGTAGACCCAAATGAATATCCTTGTCTCTACTTTGATACAGGCCAACAGTAGTTGTATAGTGTGGATGTCGACGTAGCGACACGACGCAAAATTCGTGGTACTCCAGTCATTTCAGGAACAATGTACGTAATGGCTGTGGCCACACGCAGCCATCCTGCGTGCACGGAAGTGGCAATTCCAGCTCTCTCCCGGGAGCGACCCGCGACAAAGCCTTGCTAAACGCCCAGATTCACTCCGCGGCGCCACTGGCAGCGGACAATAGAGAACTTTCAATGATGCCACTTTTACAACGGATACGTAAGCGCAAGGTAAAAATAAAAAATGTATAAAACTAGCGGCCGCCTGCGACTTCGTCCGCGAGGACTTAGGTTGACCTTTTTTTAAATATATCCTTATAAATTGTAGCCTATGTCCTATTTCAATGTAAAAGCTGTATTGTTGTAAAGTTTCATTGAAATCCATCCAGTAGTTTTTACGTAAAAGAACAACACTTTTTGGCACAAGTAACCTATCTACGTATTTTTATTATAATATCATTGCTTAAACCTAATATTCTGACTCTGACTTGAAGAGTCATTGGTATTTTGATGATGTATGCCATTTTTTTTTTGCGAAATCAAGTATCTAACATTTTTTGTTATGCATAATATGATTGCATTAAAAGTCAAAGCGATAAAAGGTAGACCTAAATGAATCACCATGTTTCTACTTTGCAACGGGCCAACAGTTTTTATATAGTGTGGATGTCGACGTAGCGACACGACGCAAAGTTCGTGGTACTCCAGTCATTTCAGGAACAATGTATGTAATGGCTGTGGCCACACGCAGCCATCCTGCGTGCACGGAAGTGGCAATTCCAGCTCTCTCCCGGGAGCGACCCGCGACAAAGCCTTGCTAAACGCCCAGATTCACTCCGCGGCGCCACTGGCAGCGGACAATAGAGAACTTTCAATGATGCCACTTTTACAACGGATACGTAAGCGCAAGGTAAAAATAAAAAATGTATAAAACTAGCGGCCGCCTGCGACTTCGTCCGCGAGGACTTAGGTTGACCTTTTTTTAAATATATCCTTATAAATTGTAGCCTATGTCCTATTTCAATGTAAAAGCTGTATTGTTGTAAAGTTTCATTGAAATCCATCCAGTAGTTTTTACATGAAAGAGCAACACAGCACATCCATTCACCCAGACCAACTTTCTCATTTTTAATATTATAGGATGTCTTTCTTGCTGCCTGGAGCGCCAAAGGTCGTAAGTTAAATCGTCACTTAAAACACACATTCATGAGACGAATTTGTGTTTGTTCTATCGCTGGGTGTTTCTTTATTCCAAAGGACTTGATTAAAATTTCATAGACAAAAAACCTAGAATTGCCAGCAACGAAATGTATAAAAATGGGTTCACTAAAGTAACCCTATTACGTAATCAAAAAATCAGCCTCCTAAACCATACAGTATAGAAGTTATTGTACTGTATAACTTCATTAATATAAACAAAAAGAGGAAGATACGGCATCCACGTACCAAAAATGGCCACATTAAAAACAGGTCCAATGGACCTGTTTGCAAGTCAATATGGCAGCGACTTGTTTGCATCTCACGTCATTCATACGCCAATGTCATTCGCCAGTTTTCGAATTCGCGAAGTGTGAACGCATCTTATCTTCCTCTTTTTGTTTATATCAATGACTTTAATATACTTTAATTTATAATCTTGTGTGTGTATGCGTGTGTGAGAATGGGTATGTAAAAAAGAAAATGTAAAAAATTTGGCCTACCGCGCCCACTTGAAAAACTCACCCTGTATAATATTTCCATAGAATATGATTTGAAACTTTAAAATAACAACTTTTCTTATATTTACCGACCCAAATGAGTTCATAGATCACGGCTACAATACAATAGATTTTTCAGAACCAAAAAATACAAATATTGATTTTATCAAACAATAATATTTAGTATTCCGTGTTGCTTTTGCAGTAGATTTTTGGTATATTTTTGATCTACACAATATGCTCGTTAAAATAGCATATACGGCATTTCTGGGTTTTTTTTTGATCAAGTCCTTTGTATGTACTCAAAAGCATGTAGCATATATTGACCAATATTTTGTTTAGTTTGGGATACCAGGTTCCAAAACTGCAAAATCGATACTAGCGCCACCACACTGCGTTCCCTGCACTTTACCACCAAAAGCGACCAACCAGAAAAGAGTTCCGTGTCAACCAGAGAAAGTGTCAAAACGTAATGTGGCCAGGTGTGTGCGCGACGACATATATTTGATTTGACATAAATTCGTTATTTTTTTATAGGAGCGTTCGTTTGCGGACATAATCATCTGTATTTACGAATAGTATCGTTAGCAACATTTAGACGTCGTTAACACTCAACACTCATTGTTGATACTTTAAAATCATATGACTCTCGATCAATAATTGTGTCATTTTTTATTTTTAGTGCATAAAGTAATTGCTTCTAACAAATGCTTTACCGAAGAAACGACCTTGACACTAGTTAGTAAAGTCGCTAACAATGAAGCCCCACCTGAAAGGTCCCAGATTTAAGATGGATTTTTCTATAAAGATGTCCAGGTAGATAAAAGAGGTCGTTTGCCGAAAACTTCGACCAAGTGCCTCTGGCCTTATAACAGGCATTTATTTTATACCTACTAGCTTTTAAGAAAAAGAGGTAGATGGGTTATGTTCAGTACATGCGAAGTCGAAAATTGTCGCCTGGCGTACGTGTCCTAATTAGACCGTGTGAACAAGATAGTATGGTTATTTACTAGAGCGTACACGAGGCAGATACATGTTGCGCAGTGTCGTCTCAAACTGTCAATACTGTCAATCCTTTGCTCAGTTGCATGATCGTTCCCGAAATTTAGAATTTCGGGTGCCACTATTTAGCACAAGTAACTTACCTCTTTTTTATTATAATATCATTGTTTTGTCCCCAGTTTTTTCCTGAGTGATAATAATCGCAACAGGCAATGCTGATTTTCACTTTTAAAAATGTAATACAACGATAGTATAGGTATAATGGAATAAGTTAACAAAAAAGGGTGCTTTAACTTGTTTTGGAGTTGCGTTGAGTTCTGAGTATACGTATAGAAAAAGCAGCCTTTTTATTGTGCCTAGCTGAAAGGGTCTTTATATAAAAGTTCGTAGAGGTTGTATTCTTTTCATATTTCGGTCTGTAATCGCCAGGGACTAATGAAAGCGTAGAAGTATAACGTGCTCTTGAAATTGGTACCGTAGAGTATTTCGATCCGTAGTTTTATTCCCAGGCCATAATCAATATACCATATTAAAGATCATATTGATCATACAACATGTGATCATAAAATAAACCTTCATTATATGATCAATAATTCTAAGTTTCTTAACCTTACAAAACATAGTGATAACCTTATCAAACATTATTTTAGGTTCATTGAAATATTTTCCAAAGAAATTTTGAAACTGAATAGTTATAAAAAGTCTGCTTAGGTAGGTACTAATGAGCTAAAAACTTCTTGAATTTTGGTCCACACATACATTTGACATACAAATAGGTATATTCATACATACAACCTTAGTGTGACTCTACCACTGCACCGGTGTCGAAAAGTTGTTTCCACGGTAGATAAAGTGCACTAAAGGCAAGTTTTATATTTTATCATCGCGTGTGAGCGTTGCTTTGCACGGCATTCGGAATAACATCTCATTTTGCACGTTTAAGGTTCGCTACTAGGGTCGGCCGGAGAGAAAATCTGTCAAATTTGAAAGCGATCGTGACAGCTATGGTCACACAGTGGTTGGGCCGTGCAATCCGTGCATAAATGCAATGCATAAATCCGGACGACTGTCTTGGTGTAATTGTTTAGAAGTCGGCTACTACACCAAAGGTCGCGGGTTCGATCCCCGAACAGTACAAACATTTGTGTGCATGAACATGTCTGTTTGTATTGGTCTGGGTGTTTCCTATGTATAATAAGTATGTATTTACAAAAGAAAAAGTATTTGAGTATGTTTATCCGTTGTCTAGTATCCCATAAAAACGGAGTATAATTAACTCACTTGGGGCTAGATGGCGCTGTGTGGAATAATGTCCAGGGATATTTATTTATTTATTATTATTATAAATCGCGGCATGATAATCATTTGATGCGTTCACCAAAGATATTTTTATTTCGCCACCCAATATATTTCAGGATATAGGGCAAACAAAAGAAACTAACCAAAAATTTTATTTTATTAAACATACTAACAAGCGGTTTTGCCAATTATTTTTTTACACTATTATTTGCAATCTATTCTCGTGACCACGTTATTTGCACAATGTTATATCTGGTACTTGACGATTCCATCGAGATTTAGTTGTAACTTGGTTTATCCGTTCGATCATCATCAACACAAAATATTTCTTACATCCAATGCATATGATATAGCAATACACGGAGCCATTTCTAGTAACATGCAGAAGAACCCACTAATAAATTGGTCTTACTTGTAATGAAAAGCTGCAAGAAGCATTAAACGGAGCTATCTTGTTACTAACTAAAACGAGGAATTTAACAGTTGTCAACAGTTGAGACACTTTTAGTGGATAATTTATTTTAGATAATAACACTTGAGTATAATACCTTTAGTCTCCTGTAGAGGCCATCGTATTTCAGGCTTTTTACGCTGAATTTAATACAGAATCCACCGTGATCTTCATCTTACTGGAATTGATCTACGAGTAGAGCATAGTATGAAAGGAAGTCACCCTCCGCGTTTTTCTGTCTGTTTTTACATAAGCTTTCACTATCTAAATGATAGTTGATGCTAATTATATTTTCTAGAACGTTTGTCTGTATAGTTCATTCAAATTACTACAGGGAAAAGCTGTGTGCAAATAGCCAGTTAGAGATAAAAATGCTTGCACTGCCATTTTTCCATGGCTGACGTAAATATGATAATTCATATTTATATCAAAGTTCTATCTGATCCATTTTTTTTAATTTAAAATGGGTTTGCGTTTGACCTCAGTCTTGCCAGCCACGCTTACCCACATTTACCCAAATGCCTATTCACTCTTGCCTCGAAGACACCAAGGTTGTATGTATCCGGAAACACAGACGCAGGGAGGGCGTTCCACTCCTTAGCGGTGCGGACCAGAAAGGAAGCACCAAACCGCTTAGTTCGGACCGCTGGAAAGTCGACCACATGGAGATGAAAGCCCTCGCGGCGTCTTGTGGTCCGGTAGTAGAAAGTAGAGGGTGGTATCAGGTCATGAAGTTCTTGCGCACACTCTCCGAAATACACCTTATAAAAAACCGATAGACAGGCAACTCTACGCCGATGCTCCAAACTCGAGTTTGGTTCCAACGAGCGTCTCGTCACCTATCAGTCTCCTGGCTCTTCGGTCTACTGAGTCCAGTGCATCCAGCTGATACTTGGCAGAGCCATCCCAGAGGTGGCAGAAGTACTCCATACACAACCGAATTTGTGCTTGGTACAATTGTAAAAGCTGTTTCGGTGTGAAGTGTGTTTCCATTTCGAATAACTTGTCATTATGTTCTATTGCTATAACTATTTCTGTTTCGTATAAGCAAACGCAAACTTTAATTTTTTTTGCTCGAGATCTCCATCCTAATTACTATGGAACGAGTGAAGTTTCTTTGACAGCCGTCTGCGCAGTCCCGCAAGTCAGTCTTCCACATGACGCCGGGTGAGTGCACGTCACTGCGTAAAGAATAGGAAAATGAAATGGCAACTAGTACGAAATTGTCAAACCCAAGAGAGCTTTTAATCAAGTGTACTTATAAATATAAACCTGCCATATAACTCTCATGGTGAATCATGATAAAATCATACGTTTGATAAATTATGCATAATGCATATGAACAAACAGTACGGAGGAAAAAAAATAAAGTTGTACTATTTTCAACAAAAGACCCTATGTGCGCCTATTTCGTGTAAATTATCCGCGTAATTATAAATGTCATTTTCGTCAAAAGCGACGTGCGCTCACCTTGGGGACATGGGGGGGAGTGAGCTGCGACGGTGCGCGGACAGCTATCAAAGAAACTTCACTCACTCCATAGTAATTTGTATGGAGATTTCAAGCGAAAAATTCGGAATGTTTGGGAATTTTTTGCACAAAACTGAAATGAAGCAATGAAAAACAACTGATTGGCAATGCTTCTTTGATATCTGATCTTTACACGTTATTTAAAACACGTAAGTTGTTAGTTTATATGATGCCTAAACTTTTGAAATACAGGAGTGCGTTTTGCACGTTTTTAGCGATATTCTGATTTTTTTTCACATTAATCTAGTAAGTTGATCCATATACTGGAAGTTTGAGCTGATTGTGCAACTTTTTGACTACTATGACGATTTTTTTCGTGCCTCATACTTCATATTTTCTATATAAAACTTTAGTTTTCCCGAGAGCCGTTTTCCTGGTATCGAGCCTTAAGAAAGCAACTTATTTTTTACCGTGCACAACGTTTGTATCGATGCAAACGCGATCGGTACCGTGACTGTATTAAACTCATAGCCCATTATACCAGCACCGCAACTGCACGGCTGCGACCTAGTAAATGTCTTGCAATTAAAATCTGAGCATTAAATTGTGAGTAGTACAATATATTTTGCAATATCATATGCAAAATATTCATCATATTATGCATATGAGAAAGCCAACGGCGAGCTGTCGCAGCTCGCGTCCATACCACTAAGTTCAAATTAGAAGGCAAGATAATTGCTGGGTCGGAGTCGTGCAGCTGCCGTGCTGGCATAATGTGCTATGACCTTTGCTGTCGCCACTGCATCGTGTTTGTATCGCACTTGCATTGCTGCTTGAAGACGCGATTATAATGATGTCAATAAGTGCTATCAAGAAAAACTCACATCAGCATTCTGGGATCAAATATGTATGAAAATAAAAATTATTTATTTCATGTCACTTGTAAAATAATTTACAGAAAAAAAAGATGTTATTTATTCCTTCTCAATTACCGGTTCGGAAGTTGCTTCTATCGAGAAGAATCCGGCTAGAAACTCGATACTTACTCTTTTCAACATACATGTTTTTTCACAATTATTGAAGTAACAGAGTACAGATTATTTCACTCTGAGACTAACCCCCTTATTCATAAAAACTTTAACAGCTCTTCAACAACTCGTGAACTTTTGTATCGCTTTGTCTCTTTCATTCTTGTTGCTGCCGCTATTTGCGAGTAAGTGACATAACACGTCAATTGCTTAGACTGTGCTTTAGCGTTGTATTCGTTTTTACGAATAAGGGGGTAAGGCTGCATCTACGCTTTTGTTGTTCACTTGTTATAACGTAATGATCATCTCCACTTTCGCCCATTTTCTGGTAATGACTTTTAGTGTAATGGATGATGGGGTTTTGTGGGCTCACTATAGAGAGCTGAGTAAATCCTAACGGTGTGAAAGCAAAAATATTTTTATGTTTCGCAATAACTTAAATACCTACTTATTTGACATTTCTTTAGGTAAGTCATATTTTCAGATTCTTTCTTGCACTGGCCTGCTAGTGATAGCGTTTTTTTGATGATTCATAAATCTCCTAAGTGCTTGGTAAGAGTAGTATTAGTAAATCTACTAAGTACGACTCTCTATGAACCATTAACGCGAGAAACAGGGAGCATTACGTGTAATGGTAAACATTATAACGCACGACCAGCTTAAAATTGCAAGCTACACGTATCCACTCGTATACACATAACCACATTCACGCGCTATTGTGACTGGGGATCAGCAGCGACTGCTGTTGTGAAGCAACACCATATCCCTAATGGGTTAGTCAGAGGCACACTGATTGTTGCCGTCAAAGTGAACGGAGCATTCAGAAGCCCACATTTCGCCGAGGGAATTTGAACCCAACGTGGTAAGTAGCGAGCCTACCGCCGTTATCTGGGTTGCTTGGGTTTCTTAACGGTGTTTTCCATCATCAGAGAGTTAGGCCGCAAATTGTACAATTAACACAAACCCGGTGTGTTCCGGCCAGATTTGATCTCGTGGCCATCGGGTTCCGAGCCAGAGAGTTTAACTACTAGGGCACGACGCTCTCGGTCACGCCTAGCCTTAGGGCGACTTATTTACATCTAACATTAGGTTGCTCACTAACCTGAAACCTTCAATAATCCGGACTTACCCCGCGTGTTAGAGTATGGCTAGCGCTTTCTCACAATTGAGATGAGGCTGTGCACAGAAAAACAACTGCTGGCAGTTTGACGTATTTAGGCAGTTTATGTTTTTTTAAATGGTCAACATACAATTAAATTAAATTAAATTAAAAATCATTTATTTCGGACCAGTATCCATAAACTGTTAGTAACAATATTCCTTAAGATCTATGTTAGTAAGTAAATCAGTCAATAACAATTCAATGTCAATTTAAATTCATACAATTAATTAAATTACAACGAATTAAATGAATGTCAAACCAACACTAAACAATTAATGAATTAATCAAACCAATAACACATTTAGGCACCAATAAAACTAAATAATAGGTATATACGTTTTTACACTTTGGCGCCTAGGGCGGCTGGAGATAAATGAGTCACAATAACATCCCAATCCTAATCTGTGATGAGGACAGAGATAACTGAGCTACTGAGAGGCTTTCTGTATTTCTGCAACAATACGTATTACTCCAAATTATGTTATATCAAGTTCAAAACTCTTAGCCCACTGGCATGAAAGTAAGCTTAACTTTTAGCCTTAACTCCTAAAACGCGAATGAGTGAAAAGCCCCATGGGGCGGAGGGTACAATACCATTAAAAACTTCATAATGTGCCCCGCGTGTCGCGGCTATGGGCCCCGTGGGCTACGGAGTATTGATCTGGGATTGTTTAACGGCGCTTTTTGTTCCCGTTGATGATAAAATATGGAGCACGAATTGTTATACTTTTGGAACAGGCTGGATTGAGGCCGGCTTTCGGTTTTATTGCGCGAATGTTTGAAACCACTGATCTACTATGCGACCATACAGATTTGTTAGTACGTTGCATATTCTTAAAAGCGACTTGGTATCAGGAACTGAATAGATTCCCGTGTTTCTTTTAATACTTCTTGTTTTATCATGTTGTGTTTTTTTTTTATAAAATAATTTTCCTGCGCAAGTCACTTTATTATTGCACGAGTTGAACAACCAGTATAGAAATCATTTATGTGCGCAAAAATAAGCCCAATCCTTTAATGATTCACTTTTAAGGTTATTTTAGTATATTTTGAAAAAAAAAACACTATGTTGAAAATACGATCAAGACGAAGCTTTACATTGTTCTGAAGAGCTTATTTTAAAAATTCTGTCATTCTGTATATGAAATATTATTAGTATTGGGACTTTGCATCCATCCAATCGTTTATTCCTAAATGAAAATTAACATCTGATTGGAAGTTTCAAAGAAAAAGTGTAAACCGAGCTTCGCAGGGCATTTTTTGCTATGTCTTAGACGTACTCACTTCACTCTATTTTGTTTAGCCTACACGAAAAGAGCGAACGTTTCTCAGTACAAGACATTGTTAGTTCATTTCGATAGCTTCATCTTAAACAATGTTGCGGTAACTGCTTGCCTCTTGACTCACCTAGACCGTAAAACGAGCAATAAGCGTTTACGATGCAACAAATTGCACTAAGTCGCTAAGTTTGCACTAAGTCGCTAAGTTTGCACTTGTCTTGCTGAACTATGTTGTGAGGTCTCGCTGCCGTCTTGATTAAAAAAGGCAAGTGTTTCAAATATTAACTTTAGCCCGCGCTATATTTGTTATGCAGGTTTCATTCACAATTATTTCAATTTTATATTAGTTTTTTGGAAGAGAAAATAGCTCTCCGAAATTAAAACCTAAGAAGATTTTAAAATTGTCTATGTCTGGTCCAGTCACATGAATCACTCCTGGTTTTAAACCCTGTATTAACAAAAAGCTGAAAAAAAAATACGAACAATCTTGTAACAATCTCAAAAAAATGTGAAAATCACAAACACAATTTTCACATGACTATTAAATTTTCATACCAATTAAGAACTCACTTAATTAGAATATCGTTACTGTATAATGTTCTACTACACTAAAATACCTTGAAATTTAGAATGCCTATACATTCTTCAAGCCTGTCATTTGGTCCCAAATTCAAAAGCTGTTCTGGAGCAAAGAGACGATATAATTTTCATCTCTTGTCACGATGTTTAGTAGCGAAATTGCTCTCGTCGAACACTAACAAAACTGTAACAATATTCACAATACAAACAAGTCATAATGAACGATAGTAAACACAACTCTGTAAGCTACCAAATACTAAAGTTAACCAACAGTGAGGCAGGTGCGGGTTGTATCGATAAACTTTGGATTAGATTGTAGTTGAGATGAAACAGCACTCGCCTGTCGACTACGTAGGTTTATTACAACCCTGGACGTGTTTTGGTCACATACTAGCCGTAACCACTGCACTGGGCTTAGGAAAGCGTGACAAAACTACATGCAGTTATAAAAACTAAAACAGTCTTTACGTCCTTACAGAGAGACAGGTGTCGATGAAAAGTTTAACTATCAGAGTGTTACTAGGCGGTGGAAAACTGAATAAAAGTACTCGTTTTCATTTCAAAAAATAATCCAAATCTCCCTAGGAATCTGAGAAAAAGGTCATCCTCCGAAATTGGGAGCTTGTGGCCAATTGTGTAGCCGGAGCATCGACCAATATTGCAGAGGCGGCTGCAGGGAGATTGATTAGCTGCCATGTATTCCATGTTCAACAATAAAGTGGTGTTGTTCTCGTAACAAGCAGGCTCAGTGTAGATGGGTGAAGAGATTATAAAACTTATGTCTGATGTTGTCAAGATCAGCCGAGACCAGAAGCACATAACATAACATCAAGAACATATCCCTAATGGATTAGTTAGAGGCCCACTGATTGTTGACGTCATGGTGAACGGAAAGTTCAGGGAAGCCGAGGGAATTTGAACCCAACGTGGCAAGGGGCGAGCCTACCGCCTTTATCCGGGTTGCTTGGGTTTTATAACGGTGTTTTCCATCACCGGAGAGTTAGCCGCCACAATGAACACAAAGTAGATGTGTTCCGGCCGGATTTGATCTCGGGACCATCGGGTTCCGAGCCAGAGTGTATAACCACGACGCTCTCAGAACCAGAGACCAGAAGCACACCCATTTCAATACCCAATCTGGCATGCATACCATGCACATCAGTGATGACGCCATCGCCATTGAGTCACGGGCAGTCAAGTCAAGGTGTGGATGGCACAGTAAAGAATAAATAATTAACCTATATCATGTCCCACTTTTGTGAAAGCTTCAATCATTGAAATTAATAATTCCTAGAATTTATGTGTAATTTAGCCTTGTAATTTAGCCAACTAAATTACAAGGCTTGACAAATGCGGTTTCGTGTTTACCAATTCGTTTTCACATACAGTCCAATGTTTTGGGTAGAAGGCCATATAATAACTCATTCAGATCGGTCACATAAATATAATTCGTGTAACGTCAAAAAAACATATTTTCAGAAGACTTTATATGGCAGACGGGGGGCGAAACTGAGCCCATTAGCGAGTACGTAAATAGAAAAGTGGTTCTAAAACGACCGTACTCAAGAAAACTTAGGAATGTTTCTCAAAAAGTAATACAGACTTGCCACTATAACTAAAATATAAGAAAGGAAAACCTTCTGATAGAACATAAAAATCTTTCTTTTATAAAGGCAATGAAAATAGAAAGCAATCAATTTTTTTCCATAAAAATAAAATGTGCTCTACATGTCTGCTTTGAGACTTAGAAAGCTTCGTACAGAGAGGAACTTAGGACTGCTGAAGCAAGTTTCATTGCTTTGTATTCAACTTTTATGAGTCCCCTTTTTAAATCCAAAATAATGTATAAACATGTAACATTTGAATTAATTTTAACAGTATATTTATAATAGGACTAGAAAAGATGAAATCGAAGTTAGTAGTGATTTATTGAGAATTCTAACTCAGCTTCGTTCGGTCGCGAAAGCGACCTCAGTCAGCAAGTTAGAAATCTCAATAAATCACAGTTTTGCATCGAGGAAAACACGTTAGAATTCTGATAAATCTTGTTCGACATGCAGCAATACTTACGATAGTTTGTCATAAACAAGTCTCCCTGCCAGCTTGTTGAGAATGTCAAGAAAGCGTGACAGGCAATGATTAAAAACAACAGCTTAAACGGACGAACTTCTGGATATTATAATCACTTTGTTAAAACCTCTGAAACACAGCGGACATACACATAGTTTTAAAAGTTGCTATGAAATTTTTCAAACAGAAAGAATCTTTAAAATTAGATTGCATCTGTCCCTCATCATCGAATGAGCCAAAGCGCCATGGCACGTTACTGCCGAACACTATTCGTTGTATAGTATGCGGTCCATCAAACTGTGGGAAAACTAATTTAGTTATCAGTTTATTATTACATCAAAATGGTCCACGTTTTTTCAACCTTTACGTGTATTCAAAGTCCTTGTACCAGCCTAAATACTTATTTTTAGAAAAAGTGTTAAATAAAGTGGCTGGCATTTCTTTTAACAAATATAATCATAACACTGAGATTATAAGCCCACACGAGGCTCTGCCAGATTCTATTATTATATTCGACGACGTAGCTTGTGAAAAGCAAAACAACATTAGAGATTATTTTGCTATGGGACGCCATAAAAACATCGACTGTTTTTATATTAATCAAACTTACACCAAAATTCCAAAACAGCTTGTACGAGACAATTCTAATCTTATCATACTATTTAAGCAAGACGATGTAAATTTGAAACACGTTTATGATGAGCATGTAGGGTCTGATATGTCTTGGGCTCAATTTAGACAAATGTGTTCTAAAGTTTGGACTAAACCTTTCTGCTATGTGGTAATCAATAAAGACTGTGAACGGAATAATGGATGTTACAGAATGACATTTGATACATTTATAAAGGTAGATTAATGTTCATAAATGGTTGCCTCTAATTGAAAGCATCACTATCATTTCTGATTTAGGACTGAACGGAATTCTGACCGAAATGGAAAAAAATCTTAAAAAGCAAATTGTCAAATCAGCAGAAGCTGTGAAGAGAAAGGTTGATATGATGAAAGATGCAAAAAATGCTAAGGATATTACTTTAGAAACAATTTTTAAACCTATATCGGACCCGCTCAAACTAATCGCTAAAAACAATAACAGTGAAAATTATGATAATGAGAAGGAACATGAACACGTGCCGAAAAAGATTAAAAATAATGAGAGTGAAGCTTCTTATTCGTCAACTGAAGACTACGATGTCCACGACAGCGAAGAAGAGTTAGATTTCGACAATGAAGTGTTTGATAAATCTAATAAAACCCTCATTGAAGTACCTGAAGCCCACAATGTCAGCGAAGGTTCGTTTAAATCCCTTCAATCATCACCAAGTATAAACAACGAATCTCTATCCTGGTCTACATCATCTGAAGTAATGAAGGATGTTCCATTCGGAATCAGGAACGAAAGAGGAAAACTTATGCTCGGTCGAGCGCGTGTTTTTGACAATGGACTTATTCTGAAAGTTGGAAACAGAAGTGTGAAAAAAACTCCTGGCTTGAGAGAACTTCTGTATAAAAAAACTCCTGACTTAGACGTACTCACAGAGGAAGATTTACAAAATTACAAACTACTGCTAATGGATACCTATGCTCATAGGCGTAACTATAATCCATCAAAACCAATTAATAGCAACAAAGGATTTAAATACATGCACATTATTAAACCACTGTTTAAATTTTCTAGAAACATGACCGGTAGCATTGAGAGCCTCCCTGTTGGGAGAGGAATTAAACTCATGAAAAAAGTTAAAGATAATACTGATTACGTTTATTGGGATGATCCAAACGAATTAGTGGATCGGTTAAAATTACTATATGCATCGCGAGACGCTGGTAACACTGGTTTAGATAATGAAATTACTGCAATAATTGAGGAGTTGTGTGAAGCAGGCGTCATTGAAAAAAAACAATAAAAAGAAATTGGTGCAAGTAAAGTATTCAGTCGATTACAACAATTCATCAACAGAACAATGAATATAGATAAATTTGGCAATCACGTTCACAAACGTCTAAGATTACATGATATAGTTGACAGTCTTACTGACACATTAGCCAAATCAGAAACAGGAGATTTTGACTTGAAATCAACAAGATTGAAAGGCTTACAAAGTCCTGAGAAAGATGATGAAGCTGTTAATAAAGCATACGTAGATACGTTGATGCAAGAAATCAGAAAAGAAATAGACAAAGTTCATGTTAATGTAAAAAAGTATTTAAAAAATTTAGAAAAAGTAACAACGGAGCGATTGGATGCTCTTCATTATACGAAAGAGGAAGTAAACCACCTGCTTGAAGTTAATTCCAATAAAAATGAGTAAACTAGATATAGTTAACGAACTTCATAAAGCAGCAAGAAGAAATTTTTCCCGCCGCTGTACAATTATAAAAGGAATAGATGACTTGTGGCAAGCTGATCTGATGGATTTTCAAAAATATGCGCATTTTAATAAGGGACATAAATATGTGTTAATAATAATCGACACATTTTCGAAGTACGTTTGGGTTAAGGCTTTGAAATCAAAAGGAAAAGAAATGGTCACCAATGCAATGCAAATTATACTGTCTAAATCATCTAGAAAACCTAAGAATTTGCAAACAGATTTTGGCACAGAGTTTTATAATGAGTCGTTTAAACAATTGATGAAAAAATATAACATAAATCATTATTCTACGTATTCTATTAAAAAAGCGTCTATAGTGGAACGTGTAATAAGAACAATAAAGTCTAACCTTTACAAAGTTTTTAGTTTATGCGGTCGTTATCAATGGTTTGGTAATAATTTAGATTTAGTGGTACACAAATATAATAACAGTTTACATCGGATTACTAAATACAAACCTGTAGATGTGAATAAATCAAACGAGAGTTTAGTAAGATTAAACATATTGCATTCGCAAAAACAAAAAACATGTCGAAAGGCTACATTAAATGTTGGTGATTATGTTCGTATAAGTAAGTTCAAAGGAGATTTTTATAAAGGCTATACTCCCAATTGGTCGACGGAAATATTTTGTATAGTAAAAGTAAATGAATCGAATCCAATAACATATCAAATAGAGGACCGAAACAAACAAACAATTTTAGGATCCTTTTACGGAAATGAATTACAAAAAACAGAGTTTCCAGATTTTTACCTTATTGAAAAAGTAATAAGAAAAAAGGGAAATAAATTGTTTGTGAAATGGTTAGGCTTAAATAATGAAGAGAATAGTTGGGTTGACAAAAGTGAATTGCTGCGGTAGTATAAATAACGCTTAATATTTTCTTCTATTCACTTTTTATTTATCAATGAAGGAAGGAAGAGGTATTATCAATAGTATAATTGATCATTTACCGTTCGAGTTGCATTTACCAGGATATCAATTTTGTGGACCTGGAACAAAACTTAATAAACGATTGCTTAAAGGTCATCGCGGTATAAACAAATTGGACGAAGCTTGTATGTACCACGATATTGCTTATAATAACAGTGACTTTAAAATTCGAAATAAAGCTGATTTAGATCTTTTAAACATGGCTAAAAGAAGATTAAAATCAAAAGATGCTAAAAGAGGAGAAAAAGTTGCAGCATGGGTAGTGAAAAATGCGATGAAAGTTAAAATGAAGGCAGGCGCTGGTGCTAAGACATTTATGAATGGAGTGAAAAAAATTCATTCATTGATGAAAAATACAAAATCTAAAGATAATCGATCAGCTATCAAATACGCGTATGCAGTTGCAAAGAAACTTTTTGTTCATAAAAAAGGACTGCGTTTGCCGCGCTGTATCCCTATTCCGAAATATGGAGGAGTTTTACCTTTAATTCCAATTTTTGCTGGATTATCAGCTTTGGGTTCACTTGCTGGAGGAGCAGCGGGGATAGCAAAAGCTGTCAATGATTCTAAAGCGGCACAAAAAAGTCTTCAGGAATCTGAACGTCACAATAGGACGATGGAAGCAGTGGCCCTCGGTAGAGGGATGTATATCAAACCTCACAAAAAAGGTGCTGGCTTATATTTGAACCCATCAAAAAACTAATTAAAAGGCTACCTAGACGTGCTCTCACAAATTTAGATATATTAGAGCATGCTAGTGAAATACCATATTTTCGTGGTGTTTTCATGAGAGATGAATTACCCTCAAAGCCTAAAAAGATAGAATGTGCAATACTAAACTTGGATAGCAGCAAAAATCAGGGAACACATTGGGTAGCCTACATCAAACAAAATAACTATGTTGAATATTATGATAGTTTTGGTAACTTAAAACCACCAATAGAATTAATTCAATATTTGAATAACATACCTATAAACTATAATTATGTAGGACAACAAAAATTTGGGACTGTAAACTGTGGTCACCTTTGTTTATATTTTTTAAGAGACTATTGGAAAAAATATATAAAGAATGAAATAAATTGAACATTGTTAGTACAAAAATGTCTTTCACTGTGTCTATTACTGGACAACAAACCTCCTTGACAACAAATTATTCACCCGCTTTGGAATTGAGGGGAGAATATGAGTGTGGACTCTTATATTTTTCCACATTTAATTGTATTCCTAACATTGATGAAAAAAACAATAAATTTTATTATGATACTGATAAAGTCATCACTATCCCCGAAGGCTCGTATGAACTTCAAGATATCTGTGATTTCTTAAAAAGTAATGTTAAAAATACTGCATTGAAATTAACTTGTAATAATAATACTTTAAAAACTACTATTTTGTGTTCCAAAGAGGTTAATTTTGATAAAAAAGATTCACTGGGTAGAATTTTGGGTTTTGGTGGGGACAAGATAAAACCTTTTATAAGTACTGAATCTCGGTACCCGGTCAGTATTTTACCAACAACCATCGTGCGCATCGAATGTGACGTAGTCAGTGGATCATTCGTTAATGGGAGAGCAAGTCATATAATTTATGAATTTGTTCCAAACGTGCCCCCTGGTTATCGAATAATTGAAGTACCTAGAAACCTTATCTATTTTCCAGTCAACCAAAGTTCAATAAGTGCAATAAATATAAAGTTGTTAGACGCTGAAAGCAAACAAATTAATTTACGTGGTGAAGAAGTACAGTTGTATTTACATTTCAGAAAAAAATGATAGTTTTCGATATAAAACCAACGACATCGTGTAATCAAGTCAGTTCTAGAAGTACATCTCATAAAAGAACACCACTCCACCTTAGCAAGAAGTTAACTAAAACAAATAAAGAATTTCTGAAACAATTGGGCTTAATAAAATGAATATCTTAAATATATGTCAACAAACAGCATACGATAATAGTATTGAAAGCTTCGAATATCATTCTTACAAACCATACGTAACAAGTTTCAACAAGAACGATGAAATACGAATACCCATAAATCAACAAGACTTGTATGTTTTGCCTTCACTCAGCACATTATATATTGAGGGCAAAGTCGAAGTTTATAATAGCGTTACTAAGGAAAAAGTGTCAAATGTGCATTTTATTAACAATCCAGTATTATTTTTATTTCAAGATGTTCGATACGAACTGAACGGGGTAGAGATTGATAAAGTTAAAAATGTAGGAAATGAAAATGAATCCAAATGTGCACGAGTTTGGGGGTGGTCAACTGAAGGTACATCACACAGCAGTGACGGAGTTTTTAATGCGTCCATACCCTTGAATAAAATATTGGGTTTTGCAGAAGACTATGGAAAAATTATTATGAACTGTAAACACGAGTTAGTGTTATTGAGAAGCAACACTAATCTCAATTCTTTAAAATTGAAAGCTGGGGAAGTCGTAAATGATATAATCATAAGCAAAATTGTTTGGCGAGTGCCTCACATCAAAGTATCAGACCGTGAAAAAATTAATTTGTTAAAACATTTAGAAAAAGATCGATCTGTTACACTACCATTTCGTAATTGGGATCTATATGAATATCCATTACTACCGAAAACCCGTAAACATACTTGGTCGATTAAAACATCATCGCAAGTAGAAAAACCAAGATTCGTTATAATTGCTTTTCAAACCAACCGTAAACACAAAGCGGACATGTCCATGGCTGAATTCGATCATTGTAATGTACGAGATATAAGAGTATTTTTAAATTCTTCGTATTACCCGTATGAAGGGCTTAATATCAGTTTTGCAGAAGGCAAGTTTTCTTTATTATACGAACAGTATGCAAGATTTCAGCAGTCATATTACGGACGCCGACCAGAACCGTTGATGTCTATGAAAGAATTCAAAGACGTCGCTCCCTTATTTGTAATTGACTGTTCACGTCAACACGAAACGTTGAAGGGATCAATCGACGTTAGAGTTGAGATAGAAACAGACCAAGAAATACCTGACCAGACAGCTGCATATTGTTTGATTTTAAACGATTGCATATTCGAGTACAAGCCTTTGTCCAATATTGTAAAGAAGCTATCATGAACAGCAACACAATAATCGTTGATCTCTAAGGATTCAAAGATAGTAAAAATGCTTTCATAGTGAAAGAATTTGCTACAGCTACTCGCGAGCACACACATATATTTTTAATTAAGCCTCCATATCCGTTCACGGCTTTGAATGACGAAGAAAGAAAACATGTCTGGTGGATTGAGAAGAACAAAGGATATCGATGGAGCGAAGGATATATTGACTACAGAGAATTTCGAAGAATTATAAAACCGTTTTTAAAAGATAATAAAATAATTGTCAAAGGCGAGGAGAAGATAAAATGGGTTCAAGATTTATGTGAACACGATAATATTAAAGATATAACTTATTTGGGACTTCCAAATTTAGATACTCTAAGTAAACTTTACTGTGGAGATGTGTTTAGGTATCATTGTTTTAGTCACAAGAAAACTTGTGCATTAAAAAATGTTCTATGTGTTAAAAGATGGTGTAACGATAATAAAATCTCTATGTGACTTTCAATAAAATATTTTTAAAGGTTATTTTTTATTTTATTTACCAAGCAGGAATCGAACCCGTGGCCTCTAATTCACTACTCAGTTTATAATTTAATAATACATAAATCATTAATTAAAGTGTGGAACAAAACTAGATTTCATGTCAGTGTAGATAAAAAAATTAGCAATCGAAATTTAAAAATGCATTACTAATTAAAATTTAGTCTTTGTTTGATTTTATTAGATCTTTAATGCACATAATAAACAGTACAGTTTGCAATCGTAAGTGAAACAATTAAGTTTTGTTCAACACAGCCTAATGAGAGGAATAGGTGATAAAAAACAGATTTATTTTGAAATAACTTTATTTATTTACACAACATCGTACTCCAATTCTAACATAAAAATGCTAACAATAGTCACCGCACAATCTTTTCGAGATTTTCTTAACTAAGTTTTCTGTGAGGTCCATTATTTCATCCACTGGATCCTGCACCACGTACTGAGCACTGAGCACCGCACACTCGTCTTCGTCAGCTTCGGTTCCGTGTGTGACCGCTCTTGATGATGGATCCGCTTGCAAGTCCAATATTTTAATTTGGATCAGTCTCGTGCCTCTCTGCTCTTTGGTGATCACGTAGGATTTTGGCGAAACTCCATTTCGTTTTGTAGGTTTTTGTTTGACGTTTTTCTTTGATTTCCCTGGTTGTTTACCAAACAATTCTTCACATTGTTGTGTGAAGTTTCCCAAAGGATCTTGCGCGTACTGGGAAAACATGATTTCTTGTGAATCAGTCATGATCTGTAACAAAAACAGAGAAAGTTGATTTCAAATTAGCTTCTAATGATTATTTGCATTTTAATATCATTTTGAAATATTCACTTACCAGATAATTCAAGTTTCGACGTGTTGCTCTGAGCAATGACGCTACAAATATGTGGCAATTAATTAAATACGCTTACGCATTACAAAACTACATGGTTTGCAATTTGATAGAGTGACCTACATAGTGTCGCATGCACATGTACGGTCGAGAATACCACCGCCTGAAGACCTTGAGCTTGAAAGACTCCTTTGCCCTTTTTGTGTCGATATATTAGACTAGATAGATAGATTAAACTAAGTGGTGCACCAGGATATTTTCGCAAAGTGGTGGGGCTATGCTGTCCTCGGCTATGGTACCTATGAGACTCGGAATGAAATAAAAATACAATTTATGGTTTCCTTTATTTTATTTGATAGCTTTATAATATCTTAACTGATACAACATATCAATAAAAGCTTATTTATTAATCATACATTGAAATTAAAATAAAAACAAGACTATTCGTTGTCTCAAGTTTGCTTCGATAAGTACAGTTCGACGTTGAAAAGAGTAATGGTATAGTTCAACGACAAATCATACGTCACAAAATGATTCTATATAATAAAAGTCTAGTCTTATTATTTTATAAATTCCATTGTAGGTACAAAAACTTAATAATGATAGTTAATGGTACTAAACGAATTCGTTTAATCTATGTGAATTACCATCATAAACTTCAATCTAGAAAAAACTTTCACCATAAAATAGAGCAGTTGCCCCAAGCGACGGTTTCAATGTTATTTTTTTTTATGAAACGTTTATCATCATTTGAGGACAACACAACTTTATTGACGCTGCGTGTAACTAACTCGTGTTTTAATGACTTGAATAAGAGATTCTGTTTACGTACTAGATCGCCACTAATCAATGTTTCTTTATAGTCAGTTTTGTGCATATCGCGAACAACACACTTTTTCACGCCTTTGGCTTTTTTCATAGTACCGATCTGAGACTGTATGCAATATAATTTTGGGCGTAACCCTATGAATTCACTAATTATTTTTCCTCCCATTTCATCTTTGAATAGACCTGGTACTTTCTTATTCAATAGTGACAAATTATAAGGATTATTTGGACTATAATTGCTTGTGTCAAAATATGGTAAAAAATTTATTTTGCAATCATTGTAAAAATCGTTAGTGTGTATTTTATAAATGAAACTGTCTGTATCAGTATAACAAAGCTTGACACGCTTCCCGTAATACGGTTGGATAATTGAATAATGAAAGTCATACATGTGTTTTTTAGATAATTCCAAAACCGAGAAACCGATGTAAATTGGTTTGTCTAGAACAATTTTTTCAGGTTTCATTTGAATAGCAACCAAGTTTTCCGATAGTATAGATGCACTATGAAAATTGGGTCTAGCAATTAGTGAATTGGCGCTCAGCTTTTTCTTTGTCTTATTGTTAGTATCATTCCATAGGTTCACTAATTGAACATTTACTCTGTTTTCACTATTTTCAAGTGTTTTTCCGAATATACTATTATTAAGCAGTTTAAAATAATCCTGTTCAAAAGTGGAGATAGCTTTTTGCCTAAGCTGTGTGTTCAGGTCAATGTATTCCTTTAAAAAGGCTTTTTGTCGAAAAGCTATGACACGATGTATTTTTCTCAATACTAATCCATGTTTAATGCAATTTTTCAAATTAACATAATGTATTACGTAATTATATTTATCAAATAAATTAGGGATTAGTTTAGAAGTCTTCCCTCCGGGAGGAATACATTTCTCTGAGCAAAAAGGTAAATCATTATGGGTGTTGTGCAATTCTTTAGGATAAATTAAATCTACTTCCAAAATGTAGCCTTGATCGGCATCATCTTTCACGTCTGTAATTACTAAGTTTTCTATCTCATTTTGACTGAGGAATCTGAAGTCAGATAAAGGTAAATGCTGACACATAGCGTATCCGTATAAGTTATTGCAATCTATATAAATAATAAATACATCATCTTTTTGCGAATCATAATCTTCCATATACTTGTTATTGCTTTTAGCATAACGATGCGAGCACATGCATATACCGCCTCTTATGCCTCCTTGTATCATTCTTATAATTGCTAGATCATCAATTAACTCCAACTTGATACCGGTCTTTAAAAGCATCGCGTCAAAAGATAAACTAGGAGCAGTAACATAAAATGCAGGATCGAGTTGATAGTGACGTTTCGATGTATTTCTAAAATTTTCGAAAATATCTGCCAGTAAGAGTACATCAGTCTTAAGATAAAGGTCGGTGTATTCGCCAAGATCTTTAATTTTAAACTCGGACCATACTGACTGGGCATGCTGGTAATCAGAAGACGAAATTGCTTCGTTATTTAATGAGTTGAAAAAATTGTCAACGCCGGGTAGTTGTTTTTCATCGTACCGCTCTATGCAATTCATATATTCATATGGATATACACCTTTTCTCGTGAGTAAATCAAACTGTTTTTGACAGGGAAAATAGTGCTTTGAATGTTCAAACTGATTTGGTGTAAGACTTTTAGACAATTTATCTAAACTGGTCGATAAAAATTTAAAGGAGTCAACAAACCGTAATTGTACGCATTCATCTCTTGATACTTGTATGAATTTTGTGAATGAAACGTACGACTCTTTGTTTTTAGCTATTATCTTAAGTGCGCCACGGGCTTCTCCTAACTTTTTTATAAAAAGATGGCAGTCGTAGCCTGAAAGATTGTGAAAGAAAATTGGGACAAATTTAGGAAGTTTGTACATTAAATTACAATAGTTGTGTGCTGCTCCACGATATTTTCCAGTCAAATGACAGTGATCCCTGACTCTGTCGTTAAGTAACAAATTTTGACAAATATGACAACGAGTAGCCAATTTAAAGTTATTCTCTTGATTTGTGGTAAATATAATTGGGACTGTATTTGATAATTGGCTATTAATCCATTCAACGTCACGGTAAATATTTTTAACAAATTTATCTACACAATCTATCCCACGATACGACACAAAGCGATTTTTACTGGCATCATACGAACAAACTATATAATAAGCGAATGCTATAGGGACGTGCAAATGGCGGTCCACGGTGCTCGCGGTGCTCGGATCGGCGTCGCAGCCCTGAACAGGGACTAACATTGCTTCAAAATCGGCGTAAATTACGAAAGGCACATTTTGTTTCCGACCGTAATTCTTAAACTCTATTACAGAACCTTTTTGCGGCAGTTCTGTCCTTACTCCAGCGCAGATATGATAATCTAATTCAGTTTCAGATCTAAAAAATAAGAGGCAGTCATCACAAAAAAACAATTTACCATTATGCTTTGTAATTTGGGTTCGCACTAACCGAGATAAATCTTTAATCAAACAATAATGAGAGAACTTGTCTTGTTCAAGTAATAATAAATTCACAGTTTTTCTGTTTTGTTTAGCGTACTGCGATTTATACAACGGCCCGCTAATCTGTTTACCATTCTCTACTCCATAAACGTTTATTCTTATATTTTTATTATTTTTTTCAAACAAACTAATATCAGTAAAAGTCACAGGGAAAGACATCCCCTTAATGACAAACACATCACTGAAATGTGGATATGAAGATACTCTTTGAACGTTTTCAGTCGCGGGATAGAGAGCTGCTGTAACTGACCACAAAAAACAAAACGCGTCATCGTTACGTAAATTAACACAAGCTTTTTTAGCTTTAATACTTGGAGGCAAATCAATAAACTTTGATCCGCGAAGCGGTTGGTATTTATTAATGTTAATTTCTATGTGGCTATTACTTAGTAATGTCCACCCGCTCTCTTGACCCTCAAACTCACTAATTTTACTCATTAAAGAAGCAACTAAACTTGAAAATAAGTCTTCGTAATCATAATTCAAGTGGAGCGTTACGTTTTTAGTTGCAAATGATTTTAATTCATGGTTGTCATTGTTCATCTTTAAAAATAACAAATACAATTCAAAGTTGACTTTTATGCAGTTATGTAGTGCAAGAGACCGATCTATTAACGATTTAATCTTATTTCTTAGGTTGTCAAAGAATACTGTCAAGGATAGTTGCTCATCTTCGGCTCGAGCAGTGACTCTATAAGTAGCTATACGATGACGGAAAGCAGAGTTGATTAGTTTTTTTTTTTTTTTTTTTTTATTTATTCACCATATCAATATTTCTAAATACATGATTTGTGCATAGCCGCATGCTGAGAAAAAACCACTAAGGTTTGTGTTCACGCGACTTTACAATTCTCAACAGTCACAATTATTGCAAATATTTATTTATGAATAATATTTTTAAGAATTAACTAGGTAAAATTCGTTAAATCAATATCAAGAAGAGTTGAGTAGATGCACTTAAACTAGTTTGATATCAAAATGATTTTTTAAATTTTCGGTGAAGTACCTTTTTAGTTTACCTTTTATGTTTTTGGAATTTAAAACATTCCGTAACTCCGACGGTAGTTTGTTAATGAATCGAGGGATTAGGTAAGCAGCCGTTCGTTCACCGTACACGTTATTGGCGCTGCTCGTCCGCAGCCTGCTTGCAGTCACCGCGCGCGTACACACTGGATGCTTTATTACCTGTTTAATGCTTTCATCGAAATAATTATTTTTTAAAAACAAATATTTAAATTGGGTATGAACTGGTAAGATATTACAGTGCTTAAAGAGCCCACTATGATCATCGTTAAACTGATGTCTTATTTTATTTGAAACTATGTTTTTTAAGATTTTTACTTGAAGGTTATATATTTTATTTGAATAAGTGATATAGGTACGACCATAGCTGCATAAGCCATACTGGATATATGATTCAGCAAGTGAGTTGTATAACATTAATTTAATTTTGAAAGGAATTCTGTTCTTAAGAATAATTATGTTAGCCAAAAAGTGTCTCAATTTTTTACATACATATTCAATGTGATTATTCCAATGAAATTTACTATCTATTTGCAATCCGAGGTATGTCTGGGTGTTGACGAGATCTATACAAGGGCAGCTGCAAGCAAAGCTTGCAGACGAGTGGAGACAGCTGTGATTGTGGGCCACGATGCTTTTAAACATCTTATTTTTAATATAAGGTGACTTTATGGCCAGCAACTTAGTTTTAGTAGAGTTAACAACTAAACCAGCGTCGTGGCACCATTTCAAGAGGGTATTAAAGTCCGACTGTATTGAATTAATGGCTTTATCAGGGTCCTTGTCTGAAGCTACCAAGCATGTATCATCCGCAAACTGATAACAGGAGCAATGGTTAATGCAATAGCGCATCTCGTTAACGTAAGACAAAAAGTGCAAGGGCCCCAGGACAGATCCCTGTGCCGTACCCTTCGTTACTGATACCAGTTTGCTGTACGTGTCATCGATTTTCACAGAGAATTTCCTATTTTGTAAATAGTTATCGCACCAATCAAGGAGCGGTCCCCGTATACCACAACTGTCTAACTTTGTAATAAGCTGTCTATGGTCTAGAGTATCAAATGCTCTCGAGAAATCTATAAACAGGACAAACACGTGTTTTTTATCATTAAGGTATCCGTTGACTTCATCAGTGAACTTCATCAAGAGGTCATTTGTACCCTTCCCTGACTGGAAACCGAATTGATTCCCGTAAATAACATCATGTGTCTTATAAAAGGCGTGAATTTGCTCACAAACATACTTCTCGACTATTTTATCAATAGAAGACAGCAAAGTAATTGGGCGATAGTTAAGATAGTCATCCCGCCTACCCTTTTTGTGTATTGGCCTCACGCACCCTATTTTCAATTCGTCAGGATAAGCGCCAGTTTTAACACTTAAATTTATTAAATTGGCAATGGCCTCATTACCACCTGTACCCATACACTTCAGTTCAGATACTCTGATGCTATCAGAACCTGGAGCTTTCCTAGAGTTTAGTTTTTTGATTATTTTACTGATTTTATCACCAGTGGCTTTTTGAAAGTACATACTAGAATCAGTTGGATGAAAATACCTACCTGGGCCTAGCAACTTTACACTACAGTTGGGAGTTATGTCTTTCACTGCCTTATCAAAACCTGACGCGAATTTTTCGGCGATATCTTTGGTAGTCCCTTGTCCGTCAAATGCTTTTAAAACCGCTTCATCAACTGACGATGTCACTCGTCCTAACATTTTGTTTACTATCTGATAAACTTTCCTTGTATTACTAAAATTGTCCTGTATATGTTTAGTATAGTATCTATTTCTATTTATTTCTAAAACCTTGTGAACTTTATTTCTTGCTATATTATATTCCAATCTTAATTTTGGATCATGTGGATTTCGTTTCCAGGACCTAAAAAGTTTATCACGTTTCACACATAGCCGATTTATATTGTTATCGATCCAAGGTAAACTGAAATTATTAATGTTGTTAACTTTAGTTGACTTATATTTACTTGACCTAGTGGCAGCTTTCCTAGCATCTTGAAACGATTGCTTTATAAAATCAAAAACTTCAAGGGAGGACTTCATGTTATTTGTTTGGAACCATTTTATAGCTTTTAGCTCGCTATAGAGAATATCATAGTCTATAACCTGTTTAAAAACATCCCGTGTGACACTACGCACGGGATCGCCCAAGCAAGCGATCACAATAGCTCGGTGGTCGGCCAGTACAACGTCTAACGCGGCCGCGTACGGATTTAATGTAGGAAGACGCGCAAATATGTGATCTATGCAAGATTTCGTGATAACGTCTAGTTTCTTTTCAATCCTAGTGAAGTCTGATATTCCACACATTAATCCGTGCTCGCAAAGCGTTTCTAAGTATGAATCTTTGAGTGATGAGGAATTTTTTAGGTCAATGTTTGTGTCGCCGATCAGAATTAAATTCTTTTTTGCATCAAAAATAGAAATACATCTACCCAACTCTCTTAAAAATATATTTTTGTTAGTGTTTGGCGGTCTATACACTGCACACACGACTACGTCCTGACTAGAGTTCAGTTTTATGATACCTGTTATGTTTTCAAATGTTTTAGTTTGCTGTTGAATTAGGGTAAATTTGAGGTGATTCTTGATATAAATGATAATACCACCCCCTCTTCTATCAGACCGCAGCTGTGGGTACATGTTATATCCCGCCAAGTTGTATAGGTTAACAATTTTGTCAGTGATACCGGCTTCTGTAATGACTATTACATCCAATGGAAATATACAGTTGTGGATTACTTGTTGTAGTTTAGTGAAGTTTTTTATCATAGATCTTATATTGATGTGGATACATGAAATACTCAATTTGGAGTTATTAGGTAGTTGTTGAAAAAAAGTATTTGTGGAAAGACAATTAGTTATTTCTTTGATTTGAGCTGACATAGTTTTAGAACAGTAAAAATAATTAAAAGTAGGTAAGAGCTAATTTAAACAGTGGTGGGATCATTCAGCTGTTTTTGCAAGCGGGTAATATCTTGCAGGGATCGGATGTAGAAAATTTTACTATTATTAGATTTCCGCGCACACACTTTCGCATCTTTGCACCATATAAATTGGAAGGATTTACCCAGCTGGCTTTTCGCGGTGTACAACAACGTTTTATGAAGTTTGGTCAGAGCTTCCCTAAAGTAGACACGGCTTTCGGCCTTTTCCTGAGGAACGTCCGGTACTAAAGCTCCAGCAGTGAGGCATCTTCCTTTACTAACTTCAATCCATCGGTTGCGTATAGTGCTTGACTTCATCTCAACGAGGATAGGACCGGGTTTCTCTTTTGACCCGGGTAAACGCGTCGAGGACTGGATCTCATGACTATGTAAGTCGAGCTTGACAGCTATACCCTCGAGTAGTTTTGTGAGTTCTTTTGGCGGAGTATCCGGTAAGCCAGCTATCTCTAAAGTGGATGCGAGGCTCTTTTGCTCATAGGCGTTCATTCCTTGCTCCAACACACACACTCTCAGCTCCAGATTCTTGTTTTTATTTAGGAGGTCTTGGTTTTTATGCTCCAAGTCTTTGATAATACTATCTTGTTTTTTAATGGACTGTTCCATGCTAGACATTTGGTCGCTTAGGAACTCCAGGGAAGACTCGAGGCTACCTATCTCTTCCTTGAAGGTTTTCTTCAGCTCGCGACTAATATCTTGCACCAACTTACGTGTGTCAAAGGGCTGTGAGTTAGATCCTGATTCGGATTCGTCGTCACCTTCGTCGTCTTCTGGAATTACAAAAGATGATCTCCGGGATAGATTTTTCAGGCAGTCCTCACAGCTCCACTCGATACCAGGGGAGTTGCGCAGTGTATTTAGTTGTTTGTTGGACAACTTCGCACAAGTAGCATCGGCGTGAACTATTTTCTCACATCTGCTGCACTCTAAACCCGGTAATTTCTTCGTGATATTTTTTTTACACATTGCACATTTTTTTAACACCATTGTAGGTAAATTAATATTTCGGTTAGCAATCCGCGTGACCTTTCTCTATGACGTATCGTAGGGTAGTTCTATGCCATGGTCGAAACTAACTACGATATCATTATGTTGCTTATGTTTTCTGCTTCGTAAATGTCCTATCCATTGCTTGTTACCTACAGTCTCAGAACAAACTGAACAGAAAGGCATGATTAATAAGCAAGCTTAATTACTATTTTACTACTAAAAGTTATGATGGTAAATCAGAGACTATATAAGCCTATCTAATAACTTCCAAATGCGACAAATCTTACGAGTTATTTAAATTTAATGTTATTAGAGTAAAACGTCGCCTCCGAATTATCAAAAAGTGAGCTCGCCTGCTTTACAAATTTTTGTACGCGATCCCAGTGTGGAGAATCGTCATCAGTGCGCAGCTTCAACCACAGCAGCGATTTCTTCCAGAGGTCGTCACCGCCCGCGTCTACGTCCGCAGCATGGAACACCTTCAGCTCCACGTGGAAAGCGCCGTCCAAGAAAGCCGTGCGCCGCGTCTGCCCATTGGCTACTCTGTTGTAGAGCACCGAGGCCGTCGTCGAACTTGCTTGCCCGGAACCCTCGTCGTCGTCTTGCAGATTAAACACGTCAAAAACGGATGACGGAGCTTTTTTCTTCTGAATCCTGAAAAATAGTGCGATCGCTACGTTAAAAAGGGTTTTAATAAATAACTTGTAAATACCTGCGAAGGAACACTCTTTGAAAACACTGTGTAAATCGATCTTTGAAAAGCCGTCGAGATAATATTAAATACAAAATATTGTAGGTAACTTAAGTACTGTACCTTGATCGTTCGTTGCTACTGCTTTTTTTGGTTGCAGAGGAAGTCTTACGTTTTACCGCCTCTTTTACTCGCTTTGGCTTGGCACGCTCACACTGCACTGGGCTATCGCTGAGCTCAGAATCAGACCTGGAAAATTAATAACAAAAACTAGAAATTCGACATGAATGATAAATCGAGCCAAAAGCCAACAAGCTAGTGTTGCAAACGATATGCTTGTTAACGTAAGTACTGTACCTTGATCGGTCGTTACTGCTGCTCTTATTAGTCGCTGAGGAGGACTTGCGTTTTGCAGACTCTTTTGCTCGCTTGGGCTTAGGACGCTCACACTGCACCGGGCTGTCGCTGAACTCGGAATCAGACCTGAAAAAATAAATAACGTTATGACTATGACTTAAACAAACATCCGAAATTACTTGAGAAATATTAAGACTGAAAGATATTTTAAGTGCTGAAAATTATAACAAGGTAAATATGAGACTTACATTTTGACTTATGTAGATACGAAGTAGTAACTCACTAGATGAACTGAAGATGACTGCTTGGTAGAGCTCGAATTATTTCACTTCACTTCACTTGCACACAAGGTACTTGCGATTTTTGTAGAGCGGACAGAATGAAGACACAAAATGAAGGAACGATCGAAAAATACACGTTTTAATAGAATATATTTGCAAATTTCACAAAATGTGTTAGGGTTGTCAATGTTAGTTTTGAATGGATAAAACCATCACTCACGTAATGTCATTACCAAAACTACCTGGAAAAATCATTACTAAAAGGAATCTAAATAAATATTTGAAATCATACCTAAGCATGCATTCAAAATTTATTCATATTATTTATTACAATTATTTAAGTGTGTATGTATATCTAAATATAAGTATGTTTATTAGTTTCTGATAGCCTCTGCTCAGTTCAGGTCTAGGAATCTGAACTCTGTAATCTGAACTGCATATTAACAACACACTTTTTAAAAATAATTGTAGTAAAAAAACACGCACTACAATATGTTAGGCACACGTGATAATAAACAGCCAAAGTATGTTAGTAAACCTGATAGTTTACACGTTGTTAAATATGGATGGTCTGATAGTTAAAATATACCGATTTATCTAATGTATCTCGGAGCGGTATTTTTGCCAGCCCTTGCGCGTTTCACACACTCAGCACTGCAGCGACGTGCCTCGTGTCTGTGACGTAGAAGGCGACCGAATACCTTTTCACGTATTAAATTGACCTCAATTTGTAATTTGTAATGAATGAATATAAAACTATCATTTAATTGATGTAAAACAATGCTTATTGGATGCACATAGGATCTGTTTTAGCATACCATAGCATGACATAATATCATAAAATTAGATAAATTAAAAATAAGGGTCTTTAACTATTATGACAATCGATGAGAAGTTTAAAATCTCTAAAACAAACAAACAAACAAAAATATGATCTCTTCCAAACGGGAAAACAACCTCACGCATATAAGAAGTATTATTTTATATCCACATTATGTAAAATTATATTATGTGACTACTTATTACATGTCAGTAGATCAAACATTGCATACACATTATTTGAAAAAAAAAAATATATCATTAAGACGTTATGTGGGCTTTTGAATGCTCCGTTTAACATGACGACAATAATCAGTGTGTTTCTGACTACCCCGTACGATATATGATAGTGAGGGTGTGTTAAGCTATTAAGATGTTCTAATAACCCAACCAATCAAATATAAAATTAACATCTGATTTTATTCTACTAGTCTACCTTATGCGTTATGTTTGGTCCAAGTAACAAGACCTTCATATTGATTTGTTAGTGAAATCATGCTTTAGTACCTATTAGAAGTAGCTTAACTATACTGCGAACTGATTGAAAATACAACTCCAAAGGTTTTAAACAGAAAATAAAGTTAACATTTTAAAAATATTTGAAAATTATTTCATCAATTTACATAGTCGGCGAATGTATTATTTAAAACTATTGTCAGATTTAGCTACATATTTTAGTGTTTACGAACAACAATCTATATCGAAAATACATCCTAACAGTTTTTACGCATTACATGCAGTAGCGATTTGCTTAGTTCAGAAAACACTTATTTCTCTAAGGCTAATCGCTTCAGCTTATGCTGTGTGCCGTATTATGTGCTGAGCATGCAAACCTATCTTGGATACTCACATAGTTGATTCGTGTCGTGTGGAGTGTTAGTGTTCAGTGCAGTGAGACATCAAATAATTCACAATTTTTTCTTAGGTTTTAGTATTCACGGATGTAACCTAACAGTAAACTGCCATTGGAAAACATTTCTATTCATGTTGAATGGAGAAACATGAGAAAAATACGTTTACGTAACTTCTGTGTGTACTCTCGAGACAACCAGCTCATTCACATGGTTTAAAGGTTTACTAATGGTGTTATCACTGTATAAGGGCATGAGTCAATGTGGCCCGTGGATACAAACCTGTGAGAACTTGTGAACTATTGGATCTGGGACATTCTAGTGCGTCATTCAACTAGAGCTCAATCAATTCTCATACTTTCATTCTTTATGTTTGTATTCATGGATGTAACCTAACAGTAAGCTGCTATATGTATAACATTTAACCTGTACTGGATGGAGAGTCATGAGCCAATCTGGTACAGAAAATTACATTACTGTAATTTCTGTGTGTTCTCTCGAGGCAACCTGCTCATCCGTATTTGTTTAAAGGTTTACCTATGGTGCTAAACGCTGTCTAAGAGCATGAGTCCAAGTGGCCTGTGGATACAAAATTTTAAGGAAAAGTATGAAGTGTGATGGGGTTTTAGCTTGGGTAGTGTAGGTACGAGTTCAAACAATTCATAACGTTCATGGTTTTTTATTCATGGATGTAACCTAACAATAAGCTGCCATTGGAAAACATTTCCATTCATGTTGAATGGAGAAACATGAGCCAACCTGGTACAGAAAAATACGTTTCCGTAACTTCTGTGTGTACTCTCGAGGCAACCAGCTCATTCACATGGTTTAAAGGTTTACCTATGGTGCTATCGTTGTATAAGGGCATGCGTCAAATTGACCTGTGAATAACAACCTTACAAAATGTGTGAATTGCAATTGGACATAGACTAGTGATATATCTCAATACCATATTTACTTTAAAGTGTTCAACTAACTTGAAGTGATCGTCATGTTTGGGTAAGTTCCTGCATACTTTTATAGATTTTAATAAGAGGTATACAGGGTGGCTTTTGCAAGTCCCATACCAAACACCTCTATGACCATTTTTTCCCGATAAACCCTAAGTTGGAGAAAAAAAACTGCACGTATTAAAAGTGTTTAATTGGAGCCACTTTATACGTAAATACACAAACATTTGAATTTCATGAAGATTAATATTTCTAATGAAAATTTTTCTAAGTCCCAAACGCCTTGCTACACTCCAACCAAAAATTACATCTTTAATTGTAGTTCCACTCTACAAAAAGGTTGTGATGTGCGCAGGTCAATTTTACATCAATAAAGTAAATTAACAAAATTAGAAAAAAAACCACACGATAAAGTCAAGTCACTCCTAAAAATTCAGCAAGTACTTTTAAAATCACCCTGTATAAGTAGATTGACCATTCTTATACTTTGTTATTCTTTGTTCGACCCATTAGTCGAACCCAGTTCTTATCTCGATCTTACATACAATGTAAGACCCATACAATGTAAGACCACGAGGCGTATTTAGTTTCATTCACGGGCTAAATTAAACAATCAGGAATCGGTGCAGTAGGTATGTGTATCGCTGAGGTGTCATATCACGACGTCCGGCGCGCAACGCGTGGGTGACATCATCGCGCGCTCGCAAGCCGAGGTAGAAACTTTGTTGACGGTGCATTTGAACTGACTAGTGTTGTTCACTACACGATAAACGTTACACGATAAACACTACAAAGTTTAATTTTTTCGATGCAAAACTGTGATTTATTGGGAGTTTTTGGGAGGGTGAGTGAGGTCGCTTTTGCGACCGAACGAAGCTGATCCAAAGCTCCCAATAAATCACTACTGAAGTTTTATAAACTACATAGGTATAGCTTTATGAAAATACTTTATCAAATACCTAATTACTACACCAGAAAAAAACTTTGACTTTTTTGATTTGCAGTGTTCTGAATTTGTTTAAATGCACCTTTCAGAACACTGCACATTTCAGAATTTTCAGTTTGTTCGTTTAATACATTTCTTTCATATTTTATTCGTTATAAAACGTGCGCCACGCATCAACTAGTCAGCGTCAAATTAATCACCTTTTTTTGGGATAATATTATTCCTAGTACGCTCCTGCTCCCTTCAGCAAAGACTACTCAATACTGCCAAGTTTGTGTGTTAATAAGCATGTTAGCTAACTTAAAGCCTCAGACGCCTTTTGGCTTTAAACATTTGCTAAGACAAGGGGTATTAAGTTCTACTCGGCTCACATTGCACGGTTCGATAAGCGAGACGTAAACGACGTGGTTGGTTTACAAGTTTGTTTAGTACGTGGGTGGGATCAATAAAACATGGGTATACAATGAAACAAACAAGTGAGACTGTAAGAAATAATATAATTCTGTAATTTAGCACTCACATTGTTGTATTTTTATCTGGAGGGATAAAAATATCAGAGGAGAACCACTTAGTTGAAAGCGAAACCAAACGTAGAGATGTCGAGTCTTTCTGTTGTATTTCAAGTGTAAGCACTTGGACCAAAACCAACTAACTTCCATTCAAGTTCAATGCACACGTGTGGTACGTGACCACAACAACAACACATGATCAGGCACTGATCATAAAAAAAGAGCTATTGGTACCTAATAATACACATGGACTTTATTTTGCCGCCTAAGTCAGTGCGCGATATCTACCTTAATATTATGCAATAACAGTGCAACGTGTGTAAATTTTGTTAGAAGCTGCTCCAACATTATTCACACGTCACCACTTTTTGTCGTTTCGATGTGATATGATTGTGGTACAGTCAGTGCCCTTAGAAATGTATCCAGGCACATTCGCTAGTTTAAAGTTCTAGTTGGCCACAAACCATTCCAAAAAAATGTATTTCATTTTGTACTGATTCTTTTTTTTTGTGCATGCCAATGGATTGTTACATAAAAAAGGCTTAATGGCTGACGTTCACGATGGTCACCCGTCCCATTTTTGAAAAAAAATGATGATCACTGTCGATCTGCTGGCACAACTGATCTGCAGGCACTTTATATTTAATTCAATTTCGCAACATTAGCATTCGCCAGCTTAGACCTTTAGCGAAATGTGCTTGCTTTTTACGAAGTCACTTGAGGTGTTAATGTCCTTTAACATTGCCACCGTTGGAGCATTAGAGCTGTTTGCACAATTATATTTCATTGCTGTTTGCAGCTCTAACAAGTTCAGTACCCTGAAGTGTAAGTCACACTAAGTTTTTTTGGTTTATACTATATTTGAGTCAACTTTATGGTGTGAGAGAATTATGATAGTTTACTTGTGTCTTGTATACAGGGTGATTTAGCAAGAACTTGCCAAATTTTCAGGAGAGATTTGGTATTTGCCAAATCTTATCTCGGTCGTGGAGAGTTACGAGTATCTTTAAAATGCAATTCCTTTGCGACTGTGATTGTTTGAGAGAAAAGAACTAATACTGCCGGCTGATAATATTAATGCAATTTTACCCTGAAGGAACTGGAGGCGAGGTTCCTTTGGGTTGTGTCCATTAGTCTCCTGGCTGAAGGTGGGGGTCGTAAGGTCAAGCACTGTGTAAGTGGTTTAAGCCAGGTCAAAATTAATCCAGCTTCGCCCCAAAAGTGCTGTTGGAGAGTACCGTAGGGTTAGCGTGATTTGCCCTGTGGTTGTGGTTAGAATTCTGCCACGATTTCCTCCCGCCTGTCGTAAGAGGTGACTAGAGGGGGCCCCCCGGATGGCTAGGAGTGCACACGGTGGGGACCGTGTGCCTCCATTGCACAGGGTTTTGGAGGGCGGCAGTGCGGGGGGCCCCACACTGCCGTTAACACCGGGAGGTATAACTCCCCTCGAGTTTAGCTGGGTAGCCGGCATAGCACGCCAGGGGTCCGCCGGTAGAGTCCCTCGCGGTGGTACTCAGGGACCTCTGGAGACGCGCAGAAGATGTCCTCCGTGGAGTTTAGTGGGTATTCCCTTTCCTATTGAGGTGGGTTAGTCCCACACTCCCTCTCTCTCCTACCCAGGGAGCGGGATAGTGCGTAAATGCAATCTCCGCGTCAAAAAAAAGTGATCTTGAGTCCGACATATCCTCGTCATACCCCTGGGATACCATTTGTGTAGTACCACAATGTCTGCCATTTGTACCAACTCACTATGACTGTGTAAGTTCGCGCATGACTTGCTAAGTCGTGATGATATTGCTAGTTTGAATGCACAGGTAGCACAGCTGTGCCGGAGTAATTAAGACCACACCTCGTTACCAGTCTCAACAGGCACTGTGTCCATTGTTAGTGACTAATGTTTTTTAAAAATCGGATGGGAACTTGACTAGACCAACTTATGTTCTCAAATAAACTTAGACCGTCTCCTTAGCTCGGTCGGGTATCTTTTGCTCTAGAGTTCACATCAGTGGGGGAGGTGATATATTTGGCTTGCTTAACATACGTAATCGCTTACTTCCCATCGCCATTTCTAGTAAAGTTCCCCCATGGAGTCACCCTTAGACACGTACTTATAGTAATTTAATCTTTGGTTAAATGTGTAAGTAATGGATGAAATAATTTTACCAATGTCAATGGGCCATCATCTACCAGTCACCGTAAAGCTAAGTACAAAATAACAGTGGACTACAACCACTAGACGACAAACATTAAATAAAATGTGATTATGAATAACTAGGTTTTTGTTTTTTTTCGCTTCTGCATGATCTTACGTTAAAATTAGGAAAAATATCGTTGTCCAATGAACACAAACACCGCGATGAGCCTGAGACTTGAAGGTGTCAGTAGAAATCCAATTACATTTTCTCTAAATGCTCCTATCTTGTTGTGCAGATTTCTCTTAAATAATGCGAAGCTGATTGTCCCCTTCACCTTTGTAGCACCGTATAAAATTGTAATTGTAACTTCATATGCAAATTGTCAATATGTCAGTCGGAAGCCCTAGAGCAGCTTGAACATCTGACATTAGGGTTGCTCACTAACCTTACAACCCCCAACAATCCGCACTGAGCCCAGAGCCTGAGTTGGAGTATGGCTCGTTCCACCTCATAGTTGAGGTGAGGCCTGTGCCCAGCAGTGGGATGTATATAGGCCGTTCACGTTCATATGCAAATCACTGCTTTTGCTTCGTCAATGAACGTGGAATAAAGCTAGCAAGAACTTCAGGGCAGGTTATGTTATCTAATTTATTGAAGACCTTCAGGTAAGAGGATTAAAATGCTGGAAATTAGCGCCTGAGCCTATCAGGTCCAGGCATTAGCTGCCTGGACCTGATAGCCTTTCTGGTGGCTATTTTTGTTTCTTTTTCTGTAGTTATAGAAATAGAAATAGAAAAAATTTTATTTGGTACAAACACATACACATTTAAATTTACAAAAAGAAAGTAATCTTAACAAAAAGAAAATAAAATAGAATAAAATATAACTTAAACTTAACTAACTTAACATAACCAATACTTGTATCATTGTGACATTGTGTAGGTACCAAAATGGTCTCCGCTCAGTATACGGGCGCGACGGCAGAGCTCGCCACGACCCACTGGTATTCTGCGGATGCCATATAATAGAGATAGACACGTAGCCCAACAGTGAACATAGAGCTTCAAACACAAAGCTAAATAACAATAACAGAAAGACTAACATACATATAAATATCATACGTGGTTACAAGACACAAGAACGAACCAAGAATACGAGCAAATTCAAAACATAATAAAAAACACCTTTTATAAGTGGAGTTTCAATGGAGAGTTTTTGTTATTTTGAAGTAGTACTTATTTTTTGGATCGCTAGTAGATGGTTTTTGTAATTAACCTTGAAGGTGCTAACTGTTAAGGATTTTCTTATTGGTGGCGGTATGTTGTTCCAACATTTTGTTGCGTTGTACCGAAAGCTACCACGAAACGCTGACGTCCTATATGGTGGACACATAAGGCGATCAGTGATTCGTGATTGACGTTGAGTGAAATTGAGCTTATTGAAAAGGTAAGGTGGACTTTGGTTTTGAATTACTCCAAAAATTAGAGTCGCAAAATGCAATGAACGCCGCGATTCCATATTCAAGAGATCGGTTCTATTTAGATATGGGGTCACGTGAGCTCTGCGAGGTATATAGAAGCAGAACCTGGCGCAAGAGTTCTGGACTCGCTGAATCAGCCTTTTTGTTCGACCCAATAAGCACGCACCGATCACCGTATCTGCATAATTCAATTTGGATAGAATTAAGGACTCGCACAGATGTTTTCGCAGGTCCTCGCTCAAAAATGGTCTAATTTGGTAAAGCACCCTAAGTCGGAAGTAACATTGCTTAACAGTGTTCAGAATATGCTTCTCAAACTTCAAGTTACCATCAAACAACACACCCAAATTCCTCGCTTCATGCACTTGTTCAATTCCAGATTCCTTAATTTTGAGATCGGGTTTATGAGAGTTGACCTTCGTTACCTGTGCCTTTGTACCCATAACAATGTATTTGGTCTTAGCAGGGTTTAAGACAAGACCATTCATAACTGACCAGTTTGTTACGCGTTCTAGGTCGTCGTTAATAAGGCTTGTAGATGTTTTGGTGTCACAAGGTCTGAAGGATCTATAAACCTGCACATCATCGGCATACAGGTGATGTTCGAAATTTAAAAGACACTGCGGCAAGTCCGCTGTATATAGAATGAAAAGAACTGGTCCGAGAATAGATCCCTGGGGCACTCCGAGATGTACCGGAGATGTAACAGAACATTGTTTTAAGCCATTAGAGCGTGTGACTTCTACTCTTTGCAATCTTCCAGATAAGTAGCTTGTGAACCATTTCAAAGTGTTATGGTCAAAACCGTAGTACTTTAGTTTTGCCAAAAGTAGGATTGGATTAATTGTATCAAATGCACGGGAATAATCGAGTAAGGCTAAAATTGTTGCTTCCCCTTCATCCTGTTTCGACAGAACATCATCGATAACATCCAGTAAAGCTGTTGCTGTGCTGCGACCTGCCCTATAGTGCGATTAATAATTCCAGTCAGCGAAATGACAACTTCAACTGTGACTGATACAAAAAAGGTGACCCGCTACAATAGTGACGTTCGGCAATCACTAGACTTAGACATTTAGTCATGCTTTATTTTATTAGGTATCAAAGCCTTTTTTAAATTGTAAATATTTAATAGGTACATAACGAATTAAATAATACGATTAAAGAAATATGGACCCTACCTCCATATTAAAACTTCTCACTAAAAAATTATAACCATAGCTGGGAAAAAAATGTTCAGAGAGGTTCAGGGGAATTAACACTTGAAAGTCAGGAAAATACAAGTAGATAATTTTATACGTTTTCATTCGTTACGGTTGCTATTGATTCCGACTCCGATTCTGAATCGGTATATTCAGAATCGGAATCAGTTACATTTATAACGAAGGCATCCGAATATTCGTCTATAATGTGGTCGAGTTGACACAATACATTTTGTCTTCGACTTTTATGGCATGGTTGATGCACTGTCGCCCATTATCAGGCGTCACTTCCTTCAGGCCTTCTTCAAATATATTTTTTGCGTCTTTTATTTTAAAAGTTTTATTGTTCCTGGCAACGTGTTCCTTTACTTGAGCCCAAACTAACTCTATTGGGTTGAGCTTACAGTGATAAGGGGGCAGACACAGGATTGTGACACCGTATTCAGCGGCCAACTCGTCCACAACGTAGCGTTCGTAATTCGATTTTTGTAATTTCATTTTGATTAATTAAGCCTTTTTCATTGTAGGTTGAAATTGAATATGTTTTTCATCTAACCACTGAACAATATCAGACTTCCGCCAGTTTGAAGTGGGGAAAGCCTCGACTTTCTTGAATGGCACGGTGCGTTATCTAATACCAGCACCGCATTTGGCTTTAGTTTCGGCAAAATGCTTTTAAGCCATATCTCAAAATACTCTGAATTCATTTCTCCATAACAGTCCATACTAGTTTTCTTCGTTTCAAAAATAGGTAAACCGGAATCTACAAAACCTTCATCACTACCTATATGTGAAATTATGAGGAGTCGTCCTTTGGCGGTTGGGCCAAAGGACGACCCCTCAGGCTTTAGGCCTGTAGTCAAACCTTTAGAAAACGCTTATTTGGAAGATTCTATTTTTGTATCCTCCAAACTTTTCCAGTTGTATGACCTGTTAATATACAGAATTCATACCTATAAATAATATTATACTGAGAAAAATACATTTTGAAACTGAAAAACTATTTACTAAATACAGTTTACCGAAACACCTCTATGTCTCAAGACGAAAGTCTGACCAGTGTGTGTTGCCAGTAATGACATATGGGAGTGAGACGTGGTCATTCACTACGACTTTTTTGCCAGGCTGTAATGTCGACTAACTTTTAATTGTAAAAACTCGATTTACCACATCACTATTTATTTGGGACTGAAAACCTGCCACACTGAAAATGTCATTTCACTGACTACAATTAAAAATCCTAGTATAAATCCGGACTGTTTTTGTGGAAGAATATTATTGTCATAAAAGTATTTGTTCATTTGCAAGCAAACTACTTTTTCAAGAATTTTTGACAAGAATGGTAGAATGCTTATAGGTGCCTACCGGCGCGACAGGCGCGCGACTAGCGGGCGCGGACGCGGCGGGGCGCCGCCCTCCACCAGCGCACGCACAGGCCCAACTCGCTCAGTGTGAATGACGTCACGCTCCTCCAAGTCTACTCCAAGTTTCTTGGCCACCGTCAGTAGAATGTGGGTTGTGTTCTCATTTGTCGCTTCCGGTAAATTTGAGAGCTCTACGTCATTCATCAATATTTCTTGGTCACGTTCCTGTATCTCAAATTTCAACTGCGATACCGTTTCCTCGAGTGCTAAAACTTCGTCTCGATTTGATTCTATAGTCCTAGTTTCGAGTGCATCCATTCTTGACTCAAGCTTGTCCAAGCGCTGATTCTGTGCTTTGATCGTGGAGTTGAGGTCCGCCATAGTTTCACGAAATATGCTCAATTCAGTTCTCATAGATCGCATTTCACTCAAGTAAAGCTTAATCTCAGTGATGGGATCGGCACTCTCAACACTACTAGCGCCATACTGCAGAGGACTCTCATTAGTAGAAACTTTAGGTAACCCAGAGCGTAGTGTTACGTTTTGATTTCCATCGCAAGAAGTGTTAAGGTTAATGACCTCACCTTTATTAGTTGGAGCTTCTGACCTAACAGGTGTGTTTATGGACCCTTGTTTCGGCTGTTTACTTGAACATTCAGGGCATTTCCATGTACGTTTTCGTTCACTATCCGCGCCAAAAAAGGAATTGTAGCGTTTACTGCTAATATTAAGGCATACTAAATCAAAAGCGGCTTTACAGGCACAGCACCGCAAGTATTCAGATTTAGGCAGTGATTTCGAACAGCTGGCACAGATCTTAGAAGACATTATTATTTATGAGTTTATTGCCCCCTACGATTGAATACAAGCCCGGTCAAGCTAGTTATGCTTCTCCTCACTAGATGGCGGTAAATTGCAATCAAAGTCTGAGTGATAAGCTGCTAAGATGTAAAGTAGCGACCTCTGCCAATGCGTTGCGTGAAACTATTGAAAATTTTTATTGCAACGGATATTGTCACTTCACTTTGTTTACACAAACAAAAATGTGCATATCAGGTTTAATGCTTTGTAAGGAATACTTTACTTAAATTGAGGGACATTTTGTTTGTTATTGCACTCTTATAAAAGTTTGTGATAGCACGAATAGTCCACGTAACAGTCACAGTTAAATTTTATTTTAGTTACACTGATTCTTTGCTATTGACTCGCACTTTTGAAAGATAACACTTCCACTTGGTATTTATACGTTTTTGAAAACATTTAACACAAAATTAAAGAGTTTAGCTGATTTGAACTATTTTAAAACTAATAATTTTACGGAGCTGTCTGTTCACTGTGTGGCAGCGCCATCTATCATCACCATCCATCCATCATAGTTATTTATTTTGTGTAACCATTTGTTTTGTATGGATGTCGCGAGGTCTACTCTGTTACTTGTCAACGTCATAGCTGTACATAGTATGACAAGGAATGTTGTCAACTCGAAGTAGAAAATTTCGGAAATGCCGGTGTAATATTTCATTCAAACATTGCATTAACTTTTGCAAAGCAATGTATTGTATATTTCGGGCATCTCTGTGCTACGGAAGGTACGTCAAGCAGTATTCAGCCACTGAGCCTTATAGTCAGAGGCCTTGAGGTGGGGTGAAAACATCTGACAGTATTTTTTATCACTAACCTTACACCCCTCTAACAATCCGCACTGGGCCAAGTGGGGTGGGCAAAACTATTTTTTGTTGATTTGCTTCGTTTGTTGCATTTTATAAAATAAACTAAATTAACCATCGCATCGACAATCGTTTGAACGCTTTAGCGATTATATTCCTTGCCATAGACGTAGAAGTTTACTCTTCTTTTAACAACGATCTTCTTTCACTGGACCCGCAATAACTCAGAGTAACTCATGGAAATTCAACGGGGGCCGGGATGCACTCGGGTGTCAAACAATATATTATCCCCCATTTGCAATTCAATTAGAATATTCAATCGGGCCTTTTGAAGAGGAAAACGGAAAGTTTGAGAACAAGCGTATTCTGTATGAATACGTGATCTGGTTAATCTATTTGGGGTTATTTCTTTTGGAAGTTAGATATAGAAACCACTGAGTTATCAGATATTTCAAATATTGATTGCGCATAATAAAAAAAAACCCTGGACATTATTCCACACAGCGCCATCTAACCCCAAAATGAGCTAATTAAACGTCGTATTATGGGATACTAGACAACAGATAAACGTTCTAAAATACTTTTTTCTTTCGCAAATATAAAGATACATTATTATGTATGTTTATGTATGTATTCATAACATACATAGAAAACATCCAGATCAATACAAACAGACATGTTCATTCACACAAACGTTAGTACTAGTAGTAGTAGTAGTAGACCGAACCAGCGACCTCTGGAAAGCATCCAATGGAACTTCAAGCGTTTTCACAGTATTTTCCTATCAACGATTTTTTGCTAGTTAATCCTAGATTGTGGCAGTAAGCAAATTAATGCAGCGGTGTCAAACATTTTACAACACCATATTTGATTCAAGATGGTTTCGATTTAGCTCAAGTATCCTCAAAGATTGTTATTATACTTAATGTGCATTCTGTATTTTTTGTTTGTGCAACAAAATACACTTTATCCTAATATTATTACACATAAACGGCCTATATGCGTCCCACTGCTGGGCACAGGCCTCACCTCAACTATGAGGTGGAACGAGCCATACTCCTACACGCGGGCTCAGTGCGGGTTGTTGGAGGGGTGTAAGGTTAGTGAGCAACCTTAATGTCAGATGTTATCAAGCCGCCCTAAGGTCTCTGACTAGGCTTAACGACTGACATGTAGCGACGTCAACCGGGACCAACTGCTTAACGTGCCTTTCGAAGCACGGAGATGCCCGAAATACACATCACTAAATTTCGGTCGGGGTGGTCACCCATCCCATTTCCGACCCGGTGTGTGTTGCTTTACAACAGCGATCGTTGCCGATCACTGTCACAACTGCGCCACGGGCACCTCCCGCACCCCGCAAATTATTAAAATAAGCTTAATTTAAAAACTTAATGCATATCCATTATCCCAAAAGTCTTACACAAAAAGTAAGCGGTGTGAATAAGTCGATGAGATTCGGAACCGCCGGAAGCCAGCCATTTCGGCCCATCGTCACGATCCTCTTTGATTTACGCAGGGCCTGCGTAAAAACGGAATGACACTTATAAAGTACTATGAGATTTAGTTAATCGTGCTTATCTACATAATTACGTCAATATCTTTGGCTAAAGTTGAGATAATAAGAGTATTTTAGTGGAAAATTACTAAGTAAATAATTTTCATTTTCGTTATTCGAGCCAAACGCAAGCTAAATTTATAGGGAAAGTAAGCAATCATACTTTTACAAAATATTTTACAAAAAACTTTCGTAAATTTCTGAACTTTGAATAAGACTTAATCTCTTAATTTTACGACTTGTTTATCGAAATATGTTCATTGACAATAATCACCTATGTTCATTGAATTATGGTAATGGAATCTTGACTGTCAACTTACCTTCCTTGAAAGTAACGATGCGATAGTTAATTTTGAAAAACAAGTCTTCCAGGTAGCCTGTTTCTAAATGAGTCACGTTTTAAATGTACACAGAAACAACAAGTTAATAAGAACAAAGCCAAAAGCTTTTACCAGACTTCACAGTCGTGGTGATTGTATTCCCTTCAGACCGTTACTTTGGTTTTCGTAACATCTTCTCAAGCAGGCTTCCGACGGCGTGAGATATTGCAAACCAGCACGCACAGGTTTTCACAGAAACACTATATTGAAGCTCGCCTGCAGTTAACACCCACTAAGACCTCAGTGGCGCCCTTGTTGAATAAAAAAACATCAATCATACAATTTGATTTAAGTAAACATGCTTTTGGATACTACAGTGGAAGTGAAACCTTTTGTGTTCTGTTTTAAAAACGCAAAAATACTTTATTCTCTTAGTAACGAACTGTTAGTTATAAGTCTTTAATATTTTGTTTTCTATTCTACGATCTTGCTCTACTTCCTCAATTAATTATTTCCGAAATGATTAGCAGACAGACTCTCCTATATTGATAGATGGTTGCTAAATATTTAATTTTTTTTATTCTATCATTTTGTAACAGTACATTTTATTTAACGGCCCTCGTCATATTGTATTTCGTGTAAAATTGATGTGTTTGCAACGCGCAACGTGGGAAACAACGCTACGTCAGAAATTCATTTATTAAATTTAAAACTTACAGTCTCTTTAATCATAAATTTCTATATAAAATCGGCAGTGAATCATGCTTTGTTGTGTAGTGAAAAAACCGAACACCATACACAAAAAAACGGATGGTCAAACACATTTTTGTAAAGGCGAAAATACTTTTTGGTGACAAATTGGTCAATTGAGCAGCAACATTTTGTAATTTGTTACCTAAATCATTATATCAAGCTTTTTGCTTAGATTTTTATCACAACCTACGAAGATCATCACTAATGCCAACCTAACCTTGGAAATAAAGAGTCAGGCTTTTGCAGAATAAAGGTGTTTTTACCATGAAATATCAAACAATTTATGTGTTTTACAAAAGATCAATTTTAATGAATTTGGCCAAATTTAACATCAACTAACAAGGTTTTGTCAACTATCGTCACATTTGCACATTTGTGTAATAGGAAATCAGAATGTCAAGTCATTGCAATACTTTTTTCATCCCACGAAAAACGATTTTGGCAGTTTAGTGTGTCATTTACAAAGAAATAACAAAGCCATTTCGGTAGTACATATGCTTGCAAAACCTTTCGTTGCTATAATGAATTTTAAAAATTAACTGTGGCTTATTCAGACTAAGTGGCACGCAATACGAGACGCATGGTTGGTCGCGGATTGAATTGGCCAGAAGCAAACCAGTCTGAAAATTCAAAGGTCTGCCACGAGAAAAATAATTCAATACGGTAAGTATTCCCCTTTGACGTAATTTGTACTATGGCTTCATAGCTTTAGCTTCAGGCTTTTAAAAGCTTTCCGCTGGGTAAAGCGTATTAGTGGTCCACTAGTACCCCTACCACATATCAGTAAATTGCGCGAAATTAAGTCATGATAACTTACCTAGGTGAGGGCACGACACCACCAGAGAAAAGTAAGGAGCAGGACCAATGTTTTTGTAATAAAAAAGAGACCTATCTCTTTTAGGTTATGGCAGTACTGATGCGAAGTTAAAAATTGACTTCCATATAATTTGAGCGTGTGAACAAGAAAGTTAACTAGAGAGATAAATTTACTAGAGAGTGAACGAGACACATAGGACAATAGCATGTTGCGCAGTGTCTCAAACTGTCAACACTGTCAATGTTTTGTTCAGATGCACGATTGTTCTGATTTCGGTTGACACTTTTTTAGCACAAGTGATCTGTCTACCTCTTTTTCAATATAATATCATTGAGCAAGACCGCCTATTTACACGCCCATCCGAAAGCATGGATCATCTTACTTCTTGGAGACAATGTGATCAGCTTCCACTCTCCTAACAACAACTATAACATAACAACTTGTATAATATCACGAAATGTTATACAAGTTATACAAGGTGGTCCGCGCGGGATTCGAACACACGACCTCTGGAGTCCAATGCTCTAACCGTTACACCCACGAAGGCAATGACCTCTACGACCTCCATTTAGTACTGACTGTTCATACAATAACCGACTGCACAATGATTGATATTATTATTTTCTAGCCATAATTTGTTAAATACTAACAGCATCAACTTTGAACGAAGTTTGGAAAAAGCGGTTAGCGTTTAACGCCCATAAACGCAGTCTTTTTTCGCAAACCGGCAATTGCAACTTTAAGTAGCTTACAAAACTAAAAAGGCAAACACATAACCAGCCTTTTCAACGAACGCAACTGCGCCATTCATACACTAAAAAACAAGTTCTATTAGTAGATGGCTGAAGGTTCAAAATTCCGTGTGGAAAGCTAGTAGTTCTCAAGTACAGAGGGTGTAGAGCAGACTCAAAAAATCTTTCTCCTCTCAAGCGTTAGAGTTCATTATAGCGAAAGGACAAGATTTTGCGCTTCGTGTGAGCCCTTACCTTGTTACGGAATGTTTGGAGGACGTTTTGACTCGATGACTATTCACATGGGTCAAGGGGAGGGAGGGGTAGTTCGGTGCGTTTGCTAAATGTACAATAATCTTTATAGGCTACAATGTCAGAAACAAAAGGAGGAAAAAAATTGTTTCTTCTGGTAAACAAATATTTATTGGAATTCAACTAGCATTAAATATAATATCACACAAAAACTATAAGAGAAGAACTTAAACTAAATTTAAAACTAAAATAAATTAATGATTAAAAAGAGAAGAAAAAAACAAATAAAAGGGGGGCAAAAAGCAAAGTTGAGGAATGACTAGTCAGCTGAACTCAACTCGTTGCCAACTAGTCAATCATCATTTCACCTGTGGTTCTCTACCTGAAAGTTGATTGGAAGAGATCATTTTTAGTAATTTTCATTGATATAATATAATATATAAATTAAATTGCAACGTCTCACTGCTGGACACAGGCCCCACCTCAACTGTGAGGTGGAACTTTGACGGTTGGTGATAAATAGTTCTGTCAGCCGTTATCAAGCCGCCCTCTATCACCTACCTCCGACTATGCCTAACGACTGAAATCGAGCGAAACGTTGATTACAATGACATTAAGTGTCATTAACAAGCAAAAAAAAAACTGCCCTTGAAGTATTTGTACTAATTGAATGAAAAAGTAGTGATTTTTAATACTTATCTTATAGGATATTTAGATCCCAAATATTGTTTTAGGTTCTCAATGTGACCTAACTAGTTAAAAAGAAGTTCCGAAGAGGACGCGCAAAATAACTTTTATATAAGCACCATCTTATGACACTGGGTCTAGAGTTACCGCGTATTCTGGTATGAATGTATCGATAATAGTCTTGTTATCACGTCACTTCATTTTGGTTCAGGGCAATTTTTGACTTCGCGTCAGTACTGACATAACCTATCTACGTTTTTTATTGTAATATCATTGGTTTCAACGCCATCATGAATATCATTTTGATTATCGTACTAAGGTAAGATAACATAAGATAAGGAGCACCTTTTTGCACAAAACAGTTACAGATATGAACATTACAAGAAACTATTAAAGATATAGTACAATTTAGGCACAATGTGTATTTAGTGCATCTTTTGGTTAGTTAGGAACTTAGTGCTTGACGATATCAAAGTTCTTGTCATTGTCTATTTGGTTAAAGATAGATTCTGATTTTATAAATTTTATTGATTAATCTATTGTCTGGAAGAGATTGCTTTAGCAATAAGACCGCCTAAATTGTACTTTGTCTCTTAAATGTTTCTTTGTTTTTTGTTATTTCTCTGTTGTGTTTGTGTGCAATAAAGTGTTTCTTATCTTATCTTATCTTATTGTCATCTTGTGATAGCATTGCAGACGGGTGGGAACTGCAACTTTCAAATTACTACGTTTTAAAGAGTGAGTGCTACAATTAAATACAACTTCTTAAAATTAGACAACTTTACGAATGCTAATCGTGATTTAATATCTCGTTTTAATTTCTAACCCGGGGTTTGGGAATACGAGTAGTTTAGAAAAGGCGAGAACACGGGATGACAAAGATGTTAAATATTGTTATGTCCGTCTTTTCTTCTAATTTTATCAGAAATATTAATATCCACGAAGTACGGCGCTATAAGGCGAAGTAAGGTTGCTCACCAAGGTTGTTTTTCATCCTTATCGATATGTGTTACTTGTGCAAAAACCCTAGCCACCACACATGTTGTCCAGCAAGTGTACGCCAAGTTAAAACTTCCACTTGATATGAGATAACTTTGATAAAAGCGGCAAGCTTAAGACCTAAAATCTTTTTTCCTGTTCAATTGCGGAGGCAGCTTAACGAACTTTCAGAATATATTTTTGTTAATAAAAATGTTATATATAAAAATGTGAATATATTTTTGTTAACAAACTAAGAACACGTTGTACCTACATGTTATTAACTCCTAGAGATCGTCAAAGTTAAAATGACTAGCGCCTCCACCTGATCTACGCACAAAAGCAAATTACAAATAGGTACGCAATACACATAACCATGCAATTATAATTGGTTGTTCAGTTGACGGTTAGGTTCAAACGTCAAACGCATACCGGCAACTGAACGACCAATTGTGTATTGCATCCATATTTAAAGTTTCGCCTGTGTGCGTAGATGCAGTGAAGGGCAGTGAACCACCAATCATAATTGCATGTTTATGTATATTGCGTACATATTTAAAATTGGCTTGTGTGCGTTAATGCGGTGGTGGGGCGCGTCATTTCAGCTTAGACGATCTCTACCCGAGTCTAGATCTGAAACTATTGATATTTTCTGTCGCAAATCCCTAGCTGTAATTTGTTTCGTGATCTTTGAAATGACTAAATTAGCACCTTAGAATAGAAAAGATTAAAAGCTTCAACTTTTGATTTGCTGAAAAAAAGTCAAATCAAAAAGGACGAACAAATAATCTTACACCACAGCTCTTTTCCACACTGTCGGAGAAATTCTTTCATCTATTCTGTTGGCATGTTATAAACATTCGCTTTTGAGAGATGCCGGGAGTCAAACTCGTGTCCCTTCCGCCGCGGCCCGTTCGTGCTGAAATTTTGGCCTCATTTCAGGGATGAGTGGGACTACAAAAAATAAGTGGACAATATAAAAGGCTATCTGGCTCACAGTGATATATGTAAGTCATTGGGATAAGAAAGGATGTACTTGTTTGAAAGCTTTGGTGCTTGGTGAAGGTGGTTTCAGACCAGCGGTTTATACGTTCGTTCGTTTCGTTTCGTTCACCGCTTCTGCCTCTGTTGACAGGTAGACAAGACTGATTTTTTCCACATGTACATCCGCTTTACCTTCTCGATCTTGTTCGAGTGATGAAACTTGCACTACAGTTCGGTCGCGTTAAGAGTGCAGTGGTTTTTGAATTTAATATTTTCACACACAAGAAAACTCAGATCTACAACGTTTGCGTACGAAAGTATGCGTTCAACTGGTCACTCTGGACTTGGCTTTCTAATTAGGAACGATTTAATTGTTAAAGGGACCTGCAAGGTCGAATGACAAGTATGAAATTACTGCATTTTTAACGCGAACGAACTACAAACACATTGCAAGCGCGTGCGCGTATATTCGCACTTCTCGTTTAAGCTCAAGCTGCTCATTTTACATATTTTTTAGTGACATGCCCTATTTTGCATATATTTTTAGTGGCGTCATGACATGCCATATTAGGAGCTGCGACGTCGCACGCCAACGCAACGCGCAAATATGGTCTTTTGTATACCGTTTTATTATGTGCATATTATTATAACGAAAACGTCCCGGTTTGGCGTTATTATAATCTTTAAGAAAAAGTGAGTTATAGTTAAATAATTATGTCAATTTCAGATGAAAATAGAATTGAATGAAATGCACGATCGTGGAACAAAAACATCTTTTACTAGAATAAAATAATTCCGTAGCACCCTCAGATGGCTAAGAGGTTTACCTGCCACCTACATTGAACCGCCTACGGACCTCACACGGACTTCTAAAATAAGCCTTTTTGACAGGTCATCAACTGAGATCGTTCGCATACTTTCATTGAAATTCGTGGGCTTTTCGTGGGTGCCATTTGAATACCACGGCCATCAATCTTAAGACAGATGTGGAGTGCCAACGGAAGTGACAGTAAATTATAATGTGCCTATTCTATTCAACTCAATTTTACTTTTCATGAAACACCCACGCAGCTTTTTTTGGTGAAACATGCGGCGTCCATGTTTGTTCTAAACTTATTTAATAACTAGTATTATTTGGATCAAAGAGGTACCCGGGAGGTAATGCGATGGGTAACCCTATCCCAGTTAAAAATGGAATACATACTCGAGTGTGAAAGTCGTGTCTTCATAAACCTTTCAACGACATCTTCATAATGCGACGCCTGGTAAAATCGATGTCACTTCAGTAATATAGGATGTTACCACGTAAGGTTCAAATTAGCCTAACGAAGTTTAAGCTTTTGAATGTCTTATTCACCATGTGATGATGGTAACAATCAGCATGCCTCTAAAAACCCCGGTTGCGCTAAATCAAATTTAAGCCTTAAACATCGGCGATCACTCCAATATCCCAAAAAACATTTTTCTTATCGGTTTCTCTGACTTTCATAACTTAATACTTCTTTATTCAAATATACTTTAACACAATACTTTTAAATTGTCAAAAATATTATTTTCAACCATTAAATAAACTTACTTTTACAATACATAAAATACTTAAACTTAATCTGACTTGACCACTGATGTCAGATAGTTATTTATACATAAGAGACCGGGCAAGAACTCCGTAACTCCTTTTCAATCGAAGAAAATGTAATTTTTGTTTTGTCAAATTACAAAGTCCCGTGATGAGCGCTGGTGACGTCACAGCCACAGTCGAAGCCTAATCAGGCCTAATCAACCTGATGCCGAAATTTGATTACGAATTACGTACGTGGGTTAAATGTACAATTCGTAATACCTTCAAGCAAAATGAGACGGTACTGCTGGATATACAGGGTGGTTTTGCAAGGAGTTGCCAAATTTTTAAGAGCGAATTTGAATCAGTGACATTGTCGATTAAAAACTTTTTTTATTCATTTTTGAGTTTTTATCTGTTCGATAATAGAGTTTGTAGATAATACTTTATTCAATAAAAAATACGCCTGCGCACGTCACGATATTTTCACTCAAGTAAATCCTACAAGTGTAGTAGTCAACACAATCAACAAGTCAACGGAATCAACACGTCCGAACCGGTGTGGTAGAATCAAATTATTACTTTTTTTAATTTTTATGTTGTGACTTGTCATAAGTGTTTTTTATAATAAGTTTACATCTATATAATTTTTGCTTTACTTTACTTGTCATTATGGTGCGCCAAAATAAGCCCCATCCTTTATTGACTTAACTTTTAGCATATTTCAATCCATGTTTATTTTTAAAAACAAAGTTTTGGAATGGGATATTTTAAGATAAAGACGTAGTTTACATTATTCTAGAGAGCATAGTTTAAAATGTTTGGTCACACCTTGCAAAGTCACCCTGTATTTAGAGTTAAAAAAGTAACGAACCATGTTTTATTTTGCTTTGACTATTGATTGCGTGTTCCCTTTGTATCACAAAGGATTAGTTGTGTTATCTTTAATTTAACGTCAGACAAATGGTTTATAAATTTATTGAGTTCGTTAACGAACACATGAATATACTAATTGTAATTATTTATACATTATAATGTATACGAAAGCATGTATTAAACTCATGTCTGGTGTTAAATTGTTTTCGATCAACATCTGTAAATAATAGTCGTTAAGCCTAATTAGAGGCCTAAGACGAGTTTTAGAGTCACGCGGATGAGCCGGCCGTCCGCGCGCGGTTCGGTATTCATATCCCTTTTGGTAAGGCGTCGTCGGCTTAGGCCAGAAAGGAAGCCAGCAATGCATGCTCGCACACGCACTGACGAGCCGCGGTCAGTGTGACCCTCTGCTGAAAGGTTTATTCCACTCTCTTCACCTGGGTGATATCACCCAGGTGAAGAGAGTGGAATAATGAGTGTCTTTATTTCACCTCGGAATCATTTCACCCGGGCTAAATCTCCAGGTGAAATAATTCGACTCGAAAGGTATCATTTGTTCACCTCGGAAACAATTCACCCAGGTGAATAAAGGCGACATTTTTTGATTAATGTAGTGGAACTTTATCACCCACGAAGAATAGTATTCAATAATCTGAAAGTTACTTATTCAAAGGCGACTCAGTGTTTAAAACCGTTTTATATCTTTATCCAGAACTTTTTTAAACATCGACGGTAGCAAACAAGCATGCGGACCGCCTGATGGTGAGCGGTTACCGCATCCTATGGAAACGTGCAACACCGGGGCATTACTTGCTCATTGCTAACCCTGCAGGACTCTTTTCAAACCCCTCTTGAAGAACTCTATACTATATCTCATCGGGAGAAAGTCGACAGCGAGTTCGTTCCACAATTTAAGTGTCCTGGGAAGGAAAAATCTAAGGAACTGGAATGACCGAGACCATGTCGGTTCCAGAGTCGGTGCGATAGTAGAAAGAGGCCGTGGCGTGGGCATCATATCAAACAGCTATTAGAACAAAACTCGTTGTACAAGCGGTAGAAAACGCAAAGCAAGAAAAAGTTTCTCAACTGATTGAGGAACACTTAATTTTACTCTACCCTCTTAAAGTACATCGGGAATTTCTGACCCGGTACCTTTAAAAGTCACAACCAGTGTTGAAATAGGTTTATTTACTTACAAGGCTTAGGTTCAACATTTCACGGGATGTTGAAGTTACGGGCTTTTAAAAAAAACTTTACGGATTTTAAATTTCGTTTAATATTTCGTTTTAATTTCTGACCCGAGGTTTAGGAAAATTTTACAACAGGCGCGAACACTGTATGAAAAAGATGTTATTAATAATATTATTATGTCACAATGTAGTAAAATTTCCAGTAACCGTCACCCAATCACCGTAACTTCCACTATCATTATCTACCAAAAATGATAATATCCACGCAGTACGGCGTTGTGATATTATTATAATGTGGTATTAAGGTTATTAGATTATTATAATATGAAAGAAAGAAAGAGAAACATTTATTGGCCCATAGAAACAACAGAAAAAATACATGCAAAACATATGCGTACGAGTATTATAAAAATATTATAAATAAATATGGCTTGCACCTCCTCAGAGTTGTGGTGAGGCCTGTGCCCAGCCGTGAGGCGTTCCAGGACAGTTCATGTTATATTTCTTTTCTTTAATTAGTTTTTCATCCTTATCGATATGTATTACTTAGGCGCTAAAACCCTAGCCACCACACATGTTGTCCAGCAAGTGTACGCCAAGTTAAAACTTCCACTTGATATGAGATAACTTTGATAAAAGCGGTAAGCTTAAGACCTAAAATCTTTTTTCCTGTTCTATTGCGGAGGCAGCTTAACGAACGTTTAGGATACATTTTTGTTAGTAAAAATGAATACGCCTTGTTCCGTATTTTAGTTATTTCTCACAAATGTATAGCACAAACAATATATGCTTCCATCCTTTTTGTATTGATATAAAACCTCACTCTGAAGGTATCAGGCCAAAGTTCGCTTACTCCAAAAAAAAAAAAAAATGTCAGATATTTAGCGCCCCTAGCGGCCAAGAAAGAGTCGTTTCTCTCAACCAACATCGCACAGAACGGTGAGCCTTTGCCGTGACGCGTAAAACCACAAAATACTTCTCGCTATTCTCATAACAAATCTGAAAACGCAACAAGAAAGAAATCCAAGCGTACGAGCCACAAGATTGCCAGGGCCCTGGACGACCGAAGACTGCGTCTTGGGGTAAGTCGGGTGGCAGCCTGTGGAACCTTTTTCAAGAGTGCAGGGTTTTTACATTTTCCAAACACGCCTCTTTGTACTTTTTTTTAAATGTGCAATAAATAATAAATAAATAAAACGCTAAATAATGTTAATAGTTCTTATTATTTATACTAAATCTTCAACCTATATTATCGCAATACTTACATTACGGTTAACCCTTTTCATTTCAATGAACTAAGAATACGTTGTACCTACATGTTATTAACTCTTAGAGAACGTCTAAGCTGAAATGACTCGCCCCTCCACCTTATCTACGCACACAAGCAAGTTACAAATAGGTACGCAATACGCATAAACATACAATTATGATTGGTTGTTCAGTTGACGGTTAGGCTCAAACGTCAAACTCATACCGGCAACTGAACGACCAATTAGAATTGCATGTTTATGTGTATGGCGTCCATATTTTGAGTTTCGACTGTGTGCGTAGACGCAGTGAAGGGACTGAACTACCAATCATAATTGCATGTTTATGTGTATTGCATGCATGTAGGAAATTGGCTAGTGTGCGTAAATGCGGTGGTGGGGCTCATCATTTCAGCTTAGACGATCTCCACCCTAGTCTAGATCTGAAACTATTGATATTTTTTGTTGCAAATCACTTACTGTAATTCGTTTCGTGATCTCTGAAATGACTTAAATAGCACCTTAAATGTTTTTTATTAGAAAAGATTAAAAGCTTCAACTTTTGTTGAAAAAAAGTCAATTCAAAAAGGACGAACAAATAATCTTACACCACAGCTCTTTTCCACACTGTCGGAGAAATTCTTTCATCTATTCTGTTGGCATGTTATAAACATTCGCTTTTGAGAGATGCCGGGAGTCAAACTCGTGTCCCTTCCGCCGCGGCCCGTTCGTGCTGAAATTTTGGCCTCATTTCAGGGATGAGTGGGACTACAAAAAATAAGTGGACAATATAAAAGGCTATCTGGCTCACAGTGATATATGTAAGTCATTGGGACAAGAAAGGATGTACTTGTTTGAAAGCTTTGGTGCTTGGTGAAGGTGGTTTCAGACCAGCGCTTTATACTTTTAAACTCGTTTCGTTTCATTCACCGCTTCTGTTAACAGGTAGACATGACTTTTTTTTTATGTACATCCGCTTTAACTTTCTCGATCTTATTCGAGCAACTACTCGTATGAGCTCAAGCTGCTCATTCTACATATTTTTTCAGTGACAATGCCATATTATGCGTTTATCTTAGTGACGTCATGACATGCCATATTAGGAGTTGCGACGTCGCACGCAATGTTTTAACGGATCGAGCGGCACAGAGTGCAACACAACGCGAAATTGAGGTCTTTTGTACAACGTTTTATTACTTATGTGTTTATAACGAAAAAGAAATAAACTCTCTCGGTTTGGCGCTATTTTAATATTTAAGAAAAGTTGAATACTTATGTCAATTTCAGATGGAAATAGAACTGAATGAAATGCAAGATTGTGGAACAAAAATATCTTTTACTAAAATAAAATAATTCCGTAGCACCCTCAGATGGCTAAGAGGTTTACCTGCCACCTACATTGAAACGCCTACGGACCTCACACGGACTTCTAAAATAAGCCTTTTTGACAGGTCATCAACTGAGATCGTTCGCGTACTTTCTTTGGAATTCGTGGGCTTTTCGTGGGTGCCATTTGAATACCACGGCCATCAATCTTAAGACAGATGTGGTCTGCCAACGGAAGTGACAGTAAATTATAATGTGTCTATTCTATTCAACTCAATTTTACTTTTCATGAAACACCCACGCAGCGTTTTTTGGTGAAACATGCGGCGTCCATGTTTGTTCTAAACTTATTTAATAACGGTTATTATTCGGATCAAAGAGGTACCCGAGGTAGCTTCGCACTCCAGGTAGTGAATGCGATGGGTGACCCCATCCCAGTCAAAATGGGATACATACTTGAGTGCGAAAGTTGTGTCATCGAATTTCATTTCTTCGAAAACCTTTTAACGACATCTTCATACTGCGACGCCTGGTAAAATCGATGTCACTTCAGTGATCTAGGATATTACCACGTTAGGTTCAAATTAGCCTGACGAAGTTTAGGCTTTTGAATGCCTTGTTCAACATGTGATGATAGTAATAATCAGCATACCTCTAACCACCCCGCTAATCGCCGATCACTATATTACTTATCGGTTTGTCGGATTTTCATAATTTAATACTATCTTTATTCAAATATACTCTGACACAATACTTTTAAATTGTCAAAAATCTCTTTTTCAACCATTAGATAAACTTGTTTTTGCAATACATAGATTACTTCAAACTACTGTGACTTGACCACTGGCTTCAGACGGTTGTTAGAAGAAGAACTCCGTAACTCTTTTTGAATCTAAGAAAATGTAATTTTTGTTTTGTCAAATTACAAAGTCCCGTGATGAGCGCTGGTGACGTCACAGCCACAGTCGAAGCCTAATCAGGCCTAATCAACCTGATGCCGAAATTTGATTACGAATTACGTACGTGGGTTAAATGTACAATTCGTAATACCTTCAAGCAAAATGAGACGGTACTGCTGGGTATACAGGGTGGTTTTGAAAGGGGTTGCCAAATTTTTAAGAGCGACTTTGCATGAGACACATTGTCGATTTACGAAAAAAAAATATTTATTTCATATTTTTAGTTTTTATCTGTTTGAAAATAGTATTCTCGCACGAATTAACCTACAAGTGTATTAGTCATTATGGTGCGCCAAAATAAGCCCCATCCTTCATTGACGTACCTTTTAGCATATTTATTTATTTATTTATTCTTTATTGCACATAAAAAGTACAAATGGCGGACTTAATGCAGGGGGGCATTCTCTACCATAGGCATTTACCAAAAACAAAGTTTTGGAATGGGATATTTTAAGATAAAGACGTAGTTTACATTATTCTAGCGAGCACAGTTGAAAACGTTTGGTCACACCTTGCAAAGTCACCCTGTATTTAGAGTTAAAAAAGTAACGAACCACGTTTTATTTTGCTTTGACTATTGATTGCGTGTTCCCTTTGTATCACAAAGGATTAGTTGCGTTATCTTCAATTTAACGTCAGACAAATTAATGGGGTTCCTTTATTTATTTGGTTCGTTGATACAAACACATGAATGTACTAATTGTAATTCTGTATACATTATAATGTATGTGAAAGCATGTATTCAACTCATGTCTAGTGTTGAATTATTTTCGGTCTACATCTATGAATAATAGTAGTTAAGTTTAATTGGAGGCCTGAGGCTTGATAACATCTGTCAGTATGGTTTGTAACTAAACTTACACTCTTACACCAATACCTCTCATTCGAAATTAAGCCTGTGCCCAACAGTCGGATGTTTTAAGGCTATGTTTTACCAGTACATTTTTGTAGTAACTTCTCAACCCACATACTTTCGGTCCAATCAGAGGTTTTTCCCAATGAAATTTCCCCTCTTTCCGTTTCCTTTGCCTAAGCTCGTTGCGAGCTGTAATTATTCCGTCCATTCATCTAATAAGCTCAGAGGATCTTGGCAAACGGTTTCGAACAGAGAAGACCACTCCAAAAGACTTGAAAAAATTCCAGTGAACTATATCAGTTTCTGAAATGTGTTTGAGAGTGTTTTTTAGAGTTTTTACAATTTTGTGAATGAAGATAATATCATCATGTGTACCTATTTAATTTGATAATTACTGTTATTTGGAATATAACCAAACTTTGGTTAGGAGGAAACTTTTTGTTGTTTTTAAAACTAAAAGCTATTACTTATGATAAAGAAGAAACAAGGTTTCGTACGGAGAAACAAATCAGTTAGGTATCTTTGACGTCAAACCTAATCCAAATGCTTCTTCTCTGGTATTTCTATCCTTAATACAGATACACTATTGACAATGCTAAATAACAGACAAAAAAAACAGTAGACCAAAGTTGATGCCAAAAGCCCGGAATTATTTGATGTGACACATCTCTTGAAAGACTAATGTGAGTTAGCTAATGCTATTTTTTTCAGTAATAATGAAGTCATTGTAGCGACTAATAATGATGAAACTCTATAGTTACCGCTAACACAGTTAACGTAATATCACTCGTAATATTACTCTGTCAGATATCAATTCCGTTAATTGCATGCATAATGATAAACAGCGGTGACTAATTGCGTTGAATAATATGCATCTGCTTATAATTATTACAGTTAATGATCTCATCAGCTTGATATCTAATTGCAATGCATTTGTCACGGGGTGTAAATGCACAAACTATTCATCGAAATAAAACAACTTTTCGCACAAACTATTACTTGTCATGTGAAAATACAGAATTTTGGTCGTAATTTCGTGTTAAATTTTGGTTTGAACGATATTTGTGCTATTTTTAACAGTTGGAATTCAATTAAAATAACGAAATATGAGGGATTTGTTGCAAATGACTTTAAGTTGAGAAAGTTTAATCGTATGATTCAACAAAATAGCTACAAATTAATAGCATCTGCTACGAATACGGCTACGAAAACCTCGTAGCTCGTTTGGCATGGTCAGCTGCTACGAGTAGGTAGGTGCTACTGCGTTACGTAGGTTGGTGCTACGATATCAAACGCGTATCACATGCCAATGTGAAATATAAATAAACAAAATAACAGCCTTTTTACGTCCAACTGCTGGGCACAGGCAACACTAACTTTATTTAGCTTAAATTGAGCTTACATGGTGCCCGTGGCGCAGTCGTGAGAGTGATCGGAAACACAAGCCGGGTAAGAAATAGGATGTGTGACCACCCTGACCGAAATTTAGTAATGTGTATTTCGGGCATCTCCGTGCTTCGGAAGACGTCGCTAGATGTCAGTCGCTAGGCCTAGCCAGAGGCATTAGGGCTTGATAACATCTGATATTAAGGTTGCGCACTAACCTAACACCCCTTCAACAATCCACACTCAGCCCACGTGTTAGTGTATGGTTCGTGCCAGCTAATAGTTGAGGTGAGGCCTGTGCCCAGCAGTGGGATGTATAAATGCCGCTTATGTAGGCTTACATAAATGAAGATTATTTTTCACCTCCACTAAGATGTGGTGCCATACTAACACGCAGGCTGAGTGTGAATCATTAGAAAATGTAAAGTGAACTATAAATCTTACAGCTAGAAGTTATCAAATGAACTAACTACCAACTGCTACCTTAGCGTACGTTTGGTGAAGACAGAAGCTATAAAAAACAATAGGAGTCCAAAACAGTTAATATTATTTGGGCAACTACGTAATTAAGGTAAAACTATAATTAAGAAACTCGCAGACAAAGAACTTCTTCACTTAGACACAGTTCAGACTTCGAAGGTTAAGTCAAAAGAAATGAAGTGAAGTAAAAATAATCTAAAATTATATGTACCTTTATTAACTTACCATGCATAAAACTGTTCTGCTAGATATACCGAAAATGGTGTCACTGTCTTGAGATTACTATAAACATTAAACCGCAACTCCTTACCATCTGGAATTGTTGCCAGGGCCGAACTTAAGCTTTTCGTCCCCGCTCTCAATCTTTAAAAATAATGAATTAATAATGAATACCTACTTACATCATCAGAATACAACAACAAAATAACTCTTTAATTTCAAGAAATATTTCGTAAGTTTTGTTTATTTTCATTACTACTTTATTTATTTATTTAAAAATAGGTACACTGACAGATTACAATCGATACATGGCTAAGATGTTAACAATACTTGGCTAGACGGTAATCCATAAATAGTGTACACAGCATGGTTAATTATACATTCCTAGAGAACTTTTTTTTTTTTTTTTAAAGAACCAATTGAAACAAAATTGAAAACAAAACAAAGTATAGTAACAATTCATTCAAAGAAAATTAAATACATTTTAAAAAGACTGCGGGATGGGAGACAAGAATTCCTGGCTTACCAGGAAGTCAGTTATAACTTTTTTGTATTTGCCAAATTTATAATTGAAGAAATCGATGTCAATATCTTTGCCAATACGAGACAGTTCGTTGTAAGAGCGGCACATTCTAACCAGAGGACTATAAAAGGAGGTATTATTTTTGTACACCTGGATTGCAAAAGTGTTCGGACAGCGCGATCTGTAACGGATATTTATGTTCAATGAGGAAAGCAGGTTCGGTGCATCGATAGATGCATGGAGTAACTTATGCAGACAGAGAAGGTCGTATCTTTTGCGCCGAGTCGCCAAAGAAATCACACCAAACTTGTATAACCGTTGACTGTAGTGCTTAAGCGATCGACCAAGGTTATGTTTAAAAGATAGATATTACAGGCATCTCTTTTGAACCCTCTCCAAGTTATCTATATGGACATTATAATAGGGGGACCAAACGGGACAGCAATATTCCACGATGCTTCTGACCAGGCTAAAAAAGAGACACAGGGTGCTAGATGGCTTTTTAAGGTCTTTAGTAGTCCTCATTATGAAACCCAAGAGTCGGTTACTCTACTACTATGACCTATGGGTTTCATACAAATCCATCTAGTAGTTTTTACGTGTAAATAATGGAGCAACTTCTCACGTTTTCCCAATATAACCCTTCACTGCTCTGCTCGTATTGATTGTAGCGTAATGAAAAGTATACTATAACCTGCCAAAGAGTATGAAAAATAATTGTGCCAAATTTCGTTAAAATCCGTCGAGTAGTTTTTGTTTCTATAACGAACATACGGCAGACAGACAAACAAAAAAATTACTGATTGCATTTTTGTCATCAGTAGCAATCCCTAATCACCCCTTGATAGTTATTTTTTAAATATATTTCATGTACAGAATTAGCCTCTCTAAAGATTTATTATAAGTATGGATTTGTACTACAATGTATAAAAAGAGCTGCATCTCCAAATGATCTAAGAAGAATCTGTTATATGAGAACAACATGCTTAAAAATACATTTTATACAATTTTAATCATTTTCTGGAAAGGATTACCTATTTCTCTAACAAAAAATCCAAATATTAAATAAGCAATTGACGACAAATTCCTGACATAAAACAATATAATATTTCAAACCCAGGACCTTCGGTATTATAGACAAGCCCTATTGTACCTACCTGACTTGTTTCCCATAGCAAAAGTCAAAAAGGCGGGGGGCCTTTTGCTCCCTTAGTCTGTTCCTGGTAGTTAATCCGTCGATCCAACGGGCGTCGAACCCACGATCGGAAGCACCAGCTGGAGCCAAGTTTAATAAACAGTCTGCTGCGGTTTTAAGCTCGAGATCATTCCCCAATTTGTTTGTTGTGCTAGACAACTAATCAAATTTAGTTATTACAAGCAGTGATATTTTAATAAAAAGACGTAGATAGGTTACTTTTGCTAGCAAAATTGCAGCCGAAATCAGGACTTCGACCACCTGAGCTAAGCAAGTTTGAGACAACACTGCGCAACATGTATCTGTCTCGTTTCCGCTCTTGTAAATAATCATGCTATCTTCCACACACGGTCATATTGTAGGTAGGTACGCCAGGGGACACTTTTGACTCCGCGTCAGTACTCATCTGAGTACTGACGCGGACTAACTGTTGATGCTGTCTTTGTATTTATAACCAACAAATACGTACGGCTACGTACTTCTCGGCACGGACTACACCTGCATCCCAGCGAAGCGTCGACTCCCGTAGGAACTGTTACTCCTTCCCGGCCTCCCACCAGCGGGGAGGGTAGTGGCGATTACGGTCGAGTCCGCCTAGCTGTTTAGTCGCCGAAGTACGCTTCCCGAATCCCTTTCTCGCTCTAACAAGCGCCACCGTGCATCCTGAAGATGCCTCACCACAACCAAGTCCGTAAACCGGCCCGGAACCGAACGAGGACGTTCGTCCGGTCGACACTGGACACGGTCTTAGGGGCATCATCCCGTGAAAGCCGCAGGCTGGAGAATCTTCCCGGCCTAACTCCATCTGCAGCCACCACCGCCACCGACACCGCCGCCGCGCGCCCCGAGGCTGCGCCCTCCGCGTCCGCGCTCTCGTCGCGCATGCCAAAATCGCCCGCCGTGTCCGCCGCCCTGGCGTTGACCGCAGTCGTATCTGCCGCCGCCGCGAAGGCAAAAATCCTGGCCGCCCAGGCCTCCAGAACCGCCGCGTCCGCCACGCCGGAAAACCGGAAAACCCGCGTCACCGAAGAAGACAGCATCCTCTATCTCACTCGCACCCGCCGCATCACCCGAGCCACTGATGACAGAGCGAGCGCGAGTGATATCTCCGTGCCGCTTCTCTCCGCCGACAAATCTGCCTCTGCCCTTCGCCGCAGTAGCTGCGAAGCGACCGCAGAGTGCAGTTTCTGTCTCGCCGCCTAGAGATCGGCAGCAAGCGTCGATGCCGAGGCTCGACCTGTCCCCAATAGACACGGCGCCTCCGCTGACACCGCCGCCTCGATCGACGACACCACCTACTCGACCGCCGACGCCACCATCCCCAATGACGCCAACCGCCACTGCACCGCCACCTCTCGGAAAAGAGAAGAACTACCCGCTGCTTATTGTTGAGGTCCTTCCCGACTGGGCGCGTCACTTCAAAAGGCTGCGGGTGCTCCTCGGACATCCACCGAACGCGAGGCCTTACGCGAAAGGCATACGGTTCTTGCCTAGGAACGAGGATGAATTCCGAATACTCCAACGATACCTTACAGAACTAGAGCGAACCGAGAAGGTCGCCTGGTTCTGTTACAGCCCACCTGAAGAGAGGTCAGCCAAGGTAGCCATCCGAGGGCTACCTGCGAACACCCTGCCTCAGTAAATAGCCGAAGCCTTGGACGACATCGGATTTCCATCGGACTACGTGCGACAGATCAGAGCGAGGAGTGGCAGGCCCGGCTGCCTATTCTTTGCCCAGATCACTCGCACCTCGCATTCATCGAAGCCGATTAAAGGAATATATGAAGTCTTCGAGCTCCTGGGTATGCCGGGAGTGAAGATCGAAGGATGGATCGGTAGGAAAGGCCCTGCGCAGTGCCACAGGTGCCAGACCTTCCGCCACTCATCCCCCAACTGCCACAGGGTGCAAGCCTGTGTGCGTTGTGGTGGAGAGCATGCCGCCCGTGATTGCCCACGCCCACTGGAGGACCCGCCGACCTGCGCCAACTGTAATGGCCCACACACGGCAAACAACGTCCGATGCCCGGTATTCCGTAGGGAGTACAACCGCAGCGCCACCACCACTACCACCGCGAGACCACTGCTCCACTGAGGCCAATGCTCCGAACTCCCTTATGGCAGCGGCCAATGAAGGACCTTCAAAGGCACGCAAGCGCCGTAGGAGGAGACTGAGGCCCAGGAAAACCAAGGAGACCGCCACTACCACCGTGACCGCCACTACCACCGTGACCGCCACTACCACCGTGACCGCCACTACCACCGTGACCGCCAAGATCACCAACGACGCAGCCGCAGCTTCGCTGATCACTCCTGAGGAGGAGCCATCTGCCGCCGCACCGGCACCAGCCGCAACCGAGGCCTCCAAGGGGGCCAAGGGGAGGTTGGATGGTGCAAACCGGCAGACAGAGCGCCAGGAAGTGATCGCGGAGTGCATTCAAGTGCTGAAGGGAGTGCTTGAGGCCATCCAATCGGGACAGAACCCTGTCCCGGTTATTTTACGGGGCATAGCGGACCTGTACGGGGCCGACTAGGCCTCCCACCAGTGTTGGGCGACTAACAGCCCGGCCACCACTCACGACCACCGCTAGTAGGCAGACGCCTCGCTGGTGGTCAACTCACCACCACTCTAGCAGCACAGCTCGCAGGCAAGTAGCCTCGCTGTGCTGCACGATCGCACAACTGGCTGAGACTATCTCGCCGCTGCACCCAAACGCCCTGCTCCGGATCTCCGGACAGCGACTGCGACCACTTTGATCGGTCATAGCCAAGAAAAAGTTTCCCCGACCTAATTCGTCGAGATGACATTCATCATCAACAAATGTACCTACACAGTTATGGCAACAAATGAATATCTTATCTTATCTTATCTCCTAAAATTAGCAGACTTGGAGTTGGGCCCTGATTTCAGGTGCCACTTTTTTAGCACAAGCAACCTATCTACGTTTTTTAATAATAATATCATTGATAACAAGACTTTGTTTTAAAATGTAATTTGAAGCTGCTAACAAACTAGTTAGCAAGGATCACGCGAGAGTGAAATTAAATTTACATGTGATATAACTTTGCACTCTACCGTTTTGATAATCAACTAATTCTGAGGTCATAATTTAATTAAAGCTTGTACTTTAACATGCTGTTACTATCGAAGTAGATTTAACTCACATAGTAGTGATGTTTTACTGTTTAGACAAATGTGTTATGTATATGTCAATATTGTGTATGGAAGGATCGCTTTATTTAGAAGTAGGAACTAGTACTGTAATCATAGATTTTAATGAAGTAGTATATCGGGGTTTCAGTGTTTTCACATTTAAATTGGGTGCACCCCAACTAATGATATAAGTAATAATAAAAAAGAGGTGGATAAGTTATGTCAGTACTAATGCGAAATCAAAAATTGTCCCCTAACGTACGTACGTACCTACCTATAATTTGACCGATTATTTACTAGAGCGTAAACGAGACAAAAACATGTTGCGCAGTGTCGTCACAAACTGTCAACACTGACAATGCTTTGCTCAGGTGCACTAAAGTTCTGATTTCGGGCGCCACCTTTTCAGCACAAGCAACCTATCTACCTGTTTTATAACATCATCGGGTGAAAAAGGTTGTTAAAGTTTAAAACAACACATTACGCCGGCAGAACCAGATATAGTACAGGCATAAATAAGACCCATACTTTTTTTTTGCCTATCTCATTTTTGGTCTGCCTTTCTGAATAGTTGACTGTTAGAGAATGCGTCATGACAATAAGTCCGCCATTTATCCTCTTGGTTCTTTTGTTAAATGAAGAATTAATATAACAGTATCATCAAGGTTTTTCTTACCTATAACTACCTACATCTTACCAAAACTTTTGATTAGCCCACGTAGCGTGTCGGAACGAAACGCAATAGAACATGAGCTCGCAGGTCGCTGAGCCGCAAAACGGCGATTGATTCCTACACGGCCCTTTGAGGGGAAGCCAAGCGAATATCGCCGGGAAGACTACGGCTTCTATACACATCAGAAGCTAAAATCCTTTGGAGGAATGACCGTTGTTTTGACCCATATAGGGATACATAGCTTGGGATTAGGAACAAAGTTTCTATTTCGCAATAAATGTGAGGCAAGATAGTTTTTATTTATTTCAAGTGATACAAGTCAAGTCGATAACTTTTGTCCCTTTCATAAAATGCTTTTGTTTCACTATCCGACGAGGCATGGTCAAGTCAATTTATTTGTTCAAAACATAAAATAATTTACAACCGGTTCGGTATATGATTCTTACAACGTTTACGTATAGCAGAAGAACTGTGTTGCAAGACTTGATTACTTGTTAAAGATAAGCTAATTAAATTTTACAAAAATTAAGCAATGTTTGATCCAAATAATTAGTGGCTAATTCTGGGGTGGCATTCCGGCGGACATCACTACACATTTATACGTTCACTCCAAATTAGTATTTTCTCTCATTTTGTATGTTAAGGTTCGCTACTAGGGTCGGCCGGAGAGAAAATCTGTCAAATTTGAAAGCGATCGTGACAGCTATGGTCACACAGTGGTTGGGCCGTGCAATCCGTGCATAAATGCAATGCATAAATCCGGACGACCGTCTTGGTGTAATTGTTTAGAAGTCGGCTACTACACCAAAGGTCGCGGGTTCGATCCCCGAACAGTACAAACATTTGTGTGCATGAACATGTCTGTTTGTATTGGTCTGGGTGTTTCCTATGTATAATAAGTATGTATTTACAAAAGAAAAAGTATTTGAGTATGTTTATCCGTTGTCTAGTATCCCATAAAAACGGAGTATAATTAACTCACTTGGGGCTAGATGGCGCTGTGTGGAATAATGTCCAGGGATATTTATTTATTTATTATTATTATAAATCGCGGCATGATAATCATTTGATGCGTTCACCAAAGATTTTTATTTCGCCACCCAATATATTTCAGGATATAGGGCAAACAAAAGAAACAAACCAAAAATTTTATTTTATTAAACATACTAACAAGCGGTTTTGCCAATTATTTTTTTACACTATTATTTGCAATCTATTCTCGTGACCACGTTATTTGCACAATGTTATATCTGGTACTTGACGATTCCATCGAGATTTAGTTGTAACTTGGCTTATCCGTTCGATCATCATCAACACAAAATATGTCTTACATCCAATGCATATGATATAGCAATACACGGAGCCATTTCTAGTAACATGCAGAAGAACCCACTAATAAATTGGTCTTACTTGTAATGAAAAGCTGCAAGAAGCATAGTGGATAATTAGTGGATAATTTATTTTAGATAATAACACTTGAGTATAATACCTTTAGTCTCCTGTAGAGGCCATCGTATTTCAGGCTTTTTACGCTGAATTTAATACAGAATCCACCGTGATCTTCATCTTACTGGAATTGATCTACGAGTAGAGCATAGTATGAAAGGAAGTCACCCTCCGCGTTTTTCTGTCTGTTTTTACATAAGCTTTCACTATCTAAATGATAGTTGATGCTAATTATATTTTCTAGAACGTTTGTCTGTATAGTTCATTCAAATTACTACAGGGAAAAGCTGTGTGCAAATAGCCAGTTAGAGATAAAAATGCTTGCACTGCCATTTTTCCATGGCTGACGTAAATATGATAATTCATATTTATATCAAAGTTCTATCTGATCCATTTTTTTTTTAATTTAAAATGGGTTTGCGTTTGACCTCAGTCTTGCCAGCCACGCTTACCCAAAAAATGCCTATTCACTCTTGCCTCGAAGACACCAAGGTTGTATGTATCCGGAAACACAGACGCAGGGAGGGCGTTCCACTCCTTAGCGGTGCGGACCAGAAAGGAAGCACCAAACCGCTTAGTTCGGACCGCTGGAAAGTCGACCACATGGAGATGAAAGCCCTCGCGGCGTCTTGTGGTCCGGTAGTAGAAAGTAGAGGGTGGTATCAGGTCATGAAGTTCTTGCGCACACTCTCCGAAATACACCTTATAAAAAACCGATAGACAGGCAACTCTACGCCGATGCTCCAAACTCGAGTTTGGTTCCAACGAGCGTCTCGTCACCTATCAGTCTCCTGGCTCTTCGGTCTACTGAGTCCAGTGCATCCAGCTGATACTTGGCAGAGCCATCCCAGAGGTGGCAGAAGTACTCCATACACAACCGAATTTGTGCTTGGTACAATTGTAAAAGCTGTTCCGGTGTGAAGTGTGTTTCCATTTCGAATAACTTGTCATTATGTTCTATTGCTATAACTATTTCTGTTTCGTATAAGCAAACGCAAACTTTAATTTTTTTGCTCGAGATCTCCATCCTAATTACTATGGAACGAGTGAAGTTTCTTTGACAGCCGTCTGCGCAGTCCCGCAAGTCAGACTTCCACATGACGCCGGGTGAGTGCACGTCACTGCGTAAAGAATAGGAAAATGAAATGGCAACTAGTACGAAATTGTCAAACCCAAGAGAGCTTTTAATCAAGTGTACTTATAAATATAAACCTGCCATATAACTCTCATGGTGAATCATGATAAAATCATACGTTTGATAAATTATGCATAATGCATATGAACAAACAGTACGGAGGAAAAAAAATAAAGTTGTACTATTTTCAACAAAAGACCCTATGTGCGCCTATTTCGTGTAAATTATCCGCGTAATTATAAATGTCATTTTCGTCAAAAGCGACGTGCGCTCACCTTGGGGACATGGGGGGGAGTGAGCTGCGACGGTGCGCGGACAGCTATCAAAGAAACTTCACTCACTCCATAGTAATTTGTATGGAGATTTCAAGCGAAAAATTCGGAATGTTTGGGAATTTTTTGCCCAAAACTGAAATAAAGCAATGAAAAACAACTGATTGGCAATGCTTCTTTGATATCTGATCTTTACACGTTATTTAAAACACGTAAGTTGTTAGTTTATATGATGCCTAAACTTTTGAAATACGGGAGTGCGTTTTGCACGTTTTTAGCGATATTCTGATTTTTTTTCACATTAATCTAGTAAGTTGATCCATATACTGGAAGTTTGAGCTGATTGTGCAACTCTTTGACTACGATGACGATTTTTTTCGTGTCTCATACTTCATATTTTCTATATAAAACTTTAGTTTTCCCGAGAGCCGTTTTCCTGGTATCGAGCCTTAATAACTAAAAAAAAGTATTTGACTTAGTTCTTTTCTCTCAAACGACCATGGTCGCAAAGAAATTGAATTTTAAAGATAACCGAGAGAAGACTAATGTATCAGCTGTTCACGAACGGTGACCTGCGTGACCAATGACTGTGTCCACGGTTGTAGACGATTAGTCTCGCTAATTACAAGTGTTAATAGTCTTGAAAGATAGATATAACCATTGATATTATAATGAAAAGTCGTAGATAGGTTACTTGTGCTGAAAAAATGGCAGCCGAAATCAGGACTTTCGATCACCTGAGCAGAGCATTGACAGTTTGGGACAACACTGCAACATTTATCTGTCTCGTTCACGCTCCAGTAAATAAAAACGCTATCTTGTACACACGGTCAAATTATAGGTACGTACGCCAGGGGACAATTTTCGATTTCGCATTCTCATCATCATCAGGTTTCATCGCCTGGTTGGGCGGTACGGGCTCGGACTGTGTCACTTCCTTTTCCCGGGCTTCTACTCGAGGGGGTACTTCGCGTCAGTTCTGACATGACGTATCTACGTCTTGGAATATCTCGCAAACCACACATTTAACTAAGGACCCAAGACTAGCATTTATTCAGAAACGCAACGTTAAAGCATAGTTAAAGCAATTGACGTGTTATGTCATTTACTCGCAAATGTACGCCAGGGTTATTTCACGTGAGCGTTTGGTATTCCTAGTTTCCAGTGTTGTTAGAGTAAATTGGACTGTGAAAGGATCCATGGCAGACTTTCACATCAGTTCCGTCTTTTTGTACGAATTTATGCCTCAAACCGGAATACCATAGCTGAGCCTAAAAAGTTATTTTTTTTATAGTGGTCTTCAAGATAACCTCACTCCACCTGATGGGAAGCAGCCGTGAGGCCCAGATATGGGGTTGACAAGAACAGTAACTGAGAACTACTTTGCTGGTCAATCTCATTTTGAAGGCCTGCATAAGCTATGATTTTTGTTAAACTTCATTAAACATGAAACGCTTAATTAACTCTTTTATTATACCTTGATCTACGCAAAAGATTAGGCGTCAATTTTTAAACTTGCGGGTTCCACTTTTGGTGTTGAAGACCGCGGGAACGCGCCTCATTTCAAAAGTATAGGTACTGCTAAAATGTTGTTCAATATTCGACATAGCGTTTTGGTAAATTAGGTCCAACATGATTAGCAGTTAATTGACCCCTTTGCATAATTAATCCTTTTGACATCAGTCCTTTTAACAGCGCTTTGGCAGCATAATGGGATATTAATTAGTCGGTTGTGGTCAATCAACGCTCTAATAACTATTCACTTAGTTGGTGACTGGTCAAGAGCAACACGGTAATTAACTTTCTACATGTTGAAAACTTTGTATTGTAATAATATGGCATTCAACTTATGACCAATCTGACAATTTTAAAGACATCTCAAGTTTTTCACGGTATAACTCGATGAATCTTGCCTTGAAACTAGCGTGTTGCCTTCGACCTTGTTTATCTGTGTTGCTCAAGTATAAAGTTAGTCCACCATGACGTATTTTAACGTCATAATCAGAGAGAATCTTTTCAGAGAGCCCTTCTGTTAAACGTTCTGGGCCCTCAGTCTGCTACTTTTAGAACGCTTCAATTGAAAAATTTTCATAGAAAATAATGTGTCAAATTAGCCGAGTGGGACTCAATTACGATTAAATTGAAGCATTATAAAATTAGCGGACTTAGGGCCCTGTATACTGAGGTTTCAGAAAACTGGTCAGCTCAGGGGTGGCATTCCGGCTAACATTACTTCACATCTTGGTGCTTCACGCTTACTTCAATCATCATTACGCTTTAATTGAAACTAGTAATTTCCCTTTTTTTGTATGTAAATAAATGAATGTAATTTTTGTAAATAATTATGAAATGTTATCCAGCTTAGTTCTTTTCTCTAAAATAATCACTATGATGTACAAACGAACTTAGCTATGCGACTTACATTAACGGCCTTTATACGTCCCACTGCTGGTCAAACCTCAACTATGAGGTAGAACGAGCCATACTCCTACACGCAGGCTCAGTGTGGATTGTTGAAGGGGTGTAATGTTAGTGAGCAACCTTAATGTCAGATGTTATTAAGCCGCCCTAAGGCCTCGGATTAGGCTTAATGACTGACATCTAGCGACGTCAACCGGGACCAACTGCTTAACGTGCCATCCGAAGCAAGGAGATGCCAGAAATACACATCTCTAAATTTCGGTCGGGGTGGTTGCCCATCCCATTTCCGACCCGGCGTGGGTTGCTTTACAACAGCGATCGTCGTGCGACCAGAATAGATCAAAATAATTACCCGTAAAATTCATCTACTCCCACCAAAATACTTGTGCGAACGCCGAGGAATTTATTCAATTTCGTTTTAACTCGTTGGGTCTTTTATAGGCTGTTTTATCAGCCCTTTCTCCTACTAGCTCAAAGGGGGGGTATATCTTATCTTAAATTAGATATTTCTCCAAAACAAACAAGCGGCTGGAAGTACGTGACGGCAATTCCAAGTAGCTTCACTCTTTAGTTCTGGGCGAAGGGCGTAGTGATGTTGAGGGGTGGGATCTACTTTAAAAAAGAAGGTTAATATTGTGGGGTTTTTTCATGTGAAGAGTATGTGAATACAAAACGTGTACAAATATGTGTATATATCTTATCATAGTTGACTATTTTGTGCACTTGCCTTTACTCTTCTTATCATCTTTCCTCTACCTGTGGGTTGTTTAGAAGAGATCTCTCTCGGTTTTATCAAACTGCCAAACTGTACATTCACTTGTTCATATCTATTTATCTGAAACCATTTTTGTTATTTCCTGTGCAATAATAGTACATTGTTATCCTAGGGGTGAAAGTTACTTATTTAGTCCCGAGACGGGGTTTGGCGCCCCGAACGAAGTGAGGGCGCCAATAGTTCGAGGGACTAAATAAGTCTTTCACCCGAGGGAAACACTGTGCTTTTCATTACAAATACGAGGAAAGTAAAAATAAAAACATGAATTAGCTTAAGAAAAAACGAGGAAAATAAATGAAGATCGAATTGCCGCCTTCCCGCCTATTTTGTTTGTTTTTTTTCTGTGGCCGGCCCGCTATTCAGCCATTATTTTTTATTTTCATCATTGGAAAAGTGGTAAATATTTTGCTCAAAGCTAAGTTATTATAAAGAAATTGTTGAAACTGAATTATAATAAAGTTATTTAAAAAATATATATTCTCTAATCAATACTTAACTTTAAGTTATTTCAATTTTACATCGTGGCTGTATAGAAAGTTGGAACATGGTTCAATAGATATGTGAAAAATAACTAGTTTTACTTTTTAATAATTTGACAGCTGTCAGTTGAAAGTGATTCTCCCTAGGGATGAAAAGGATTACTTTCAGCCCGCTTCTCAGGTCAGTAATGACCTACTTTCAGAGTATGAGTAATGAAAAGAATATTTACTTACCTACATAAAAATGCCTAAATACGTCTTACTGCTGAGCACCGGCCTCATCCAAACTATGAGGTGGCGCGAGCCATACTCCAACACGCGGAGTTAGTGAGAAACCTTCATTTCAGATGTTATCAAACCGCTCTAAGGCCTCAGACAAGGCTTAAGGCTGACATCTAGCGACGCCAAAATCAAAGCTACTCAATTAAAGAGACGATGCCGGCTTTAAATGGACCAGTAGTGCCTCTTGATGTGCTTTTTCTTTTACACTGGATCTGTGGTTAGGTTGGAGGTGATCTTTTGAACAAATCCTATTTTTTGTTCGATGGATTATTTGGACCATTAAAAGAAGTTTGGTGTCTATAAAAATGGGGTAGAAGTGATGCATCTTAACCTAGCCTTGTTCAGCGTTCAGGTGCAAAAAGGATTCCGCTGCACATTGTTATTTATTTTTCAAATATTTGACGGTTTGGCTTTCACAGTTCTACTTTACAATGGGGTGAGCGGAAAGCTTTCAATCCCTAGGGGGGCCGAGCCTCGGCTTAGGGAGTTACTGGGAGATAGCAATCGGTTGTAACTACGCAATACTACTCCACTCGGGTAAGCATTGTTTAGATTACCGACACAACTTAGGCGGGAAACCTAACTGCACAGGTTCAGCGGTAAAGATCGTCTAAACTGAAATGACTCGCCCCTCCACCTCATCTACGCACACAAGCAAATTACAAATAGGTACGCAATACACATAAACATGCAATTATGATTAGTGGTTCAGTCCCTCCACTGCATCTACGCATACAAGCGAATTTTCAAATACGGACGCAATACACATAAACATGCAATTCTAATTGGTCGTTCAGTTGCCGGTATGCGTTTGACGTTTGAGCCTAACCGTCAACTGAACAACCAACCATAATTGTATGTTTATCCCCCAAATTCACAAACGTCCCTTTCAGTTCGATTGACATTTTACGGGACAGCAAAAGCGTAAGCGCGTGCTTGGCGTTGATTGACGTTCGTGAATTCGGGGGTAAGTATTGCGTACCTATTCGTAATTTGCTTTTGTGTGTAGATGAGGCGGAGTGGCGAGTCATTTCAGCTTACTAGATCTCTACAAGGCTATGCATCGCTGTTTCCCCTTTGAAACACAATTATGATGAAACTTAGAATTAGCTTAAATTACTACATATCAATCAGAGAAGTTTCTCCTGACAAATTGGCACTGAAAACAGTCGTACGGGTCTACAATAAGAAAGTTTTAAGAATAAAAATTTTGATCAGTGATCCTCAATGAGATTTATACATCCAAAAGAGCACGTACATTTGATGTAATGAATGAAAAATGAACGAGTTTAAAGTAAACTAATGTTCAATTTCAACTAACGAGTGTTTCACAAAACGGTGTCACAGAGTACTGAACATGGAAAAAAACAAGTGAGCGTCAAGAGCGAGTCCGCTCAAAAAAGCAGGGAATTCTAATCAACAACATTTTGCTAAAACATCATTAATTTTCTTCCTTATTGTAGGTTGACCGACCTGGAATTGAAAAGTGGAAAAAACGTTGAGGAAGACCGGTAAGCGACGTCACTATTATACCGATCATCTAGGGATTATGACGTCACGATCACCCAAGTCGGCACCGAACTTGTCAAATTGTCGAAATAGTTTTGCCTAAGCCGAAGTTCCGAGACGAACCTACTTACGGATACCTCCAAATTCAAACCAATCTCCTGAGTAATTGCCATAGAACTTTACTTCCTTGTTTGTTCCATCATCATAATTGTTGTAGTTTAAAACTAGCGGCCGCCCGCGACTTCGTCCGCGTTGATTTAGGATAGAAAATGGTATGTCTTTATAAATTGTAGCCTCTGTGTTATTCAAATGCATAAGCTATATTCTTGTAAAGTTTTATTAAAATCTATCCAGTAGTTTTTACGTGAAAGAGCAGAACGTTACATCCACACATACAAACTTCCACATTCATAATATTAGTAGAAAGGATAAGTGTATCTTGCAAAAATATCGTGTTTGTATGATGAAGTTAAATTCGCAAACTTTCAGCGCAGTGGCGCCGTGTGCGTCGAATAAGAATTAAAGAGTTCGACTTCAGATATATGTTCTGAATCTGTTTGTGATACCACCGTTGTTTCTAATTTGCATAACACAAGCGTAAAACTAGTTTTTGAATCTAAGCAACGAGATGCTATATGGTCCTATATTTATTTATAACAAATACAAAGCGAATTATTTTTAAAGCAAAGTCCTGAAAACTAATCCTAGTTTTGTTTTCCTAACAACACTTAGTGTCTTCAATTCTCAAAAGAAAATTAAACCGAAGTATTTATAGTATTTACTGAGTTGTAAAATATAAATGTCATGAGTTTTCGAACATTCGCTATCTCTAGGAACGGCCAGAACTAACAAGACACTCGAAGTTGATACAAACTTACATATTTTAAAAACTTTCAGCTGGTGTCTTAACAATCACAGACCGTGGACGATTCTTGCCCAGGGGTAGTATTATTGAAATTTTTATTTTAACAAAATTCTTGCACTTTCTGCTATTAAGTGTACTACAATACCGTTACCTAATACTTTTTTTTTGTTAACTAATTAAAATGAAAACTGTTTGAACTCGATAACTACTCTTGTAGATAGTGGTCTGTGTCAGTTTAATATAAACAGTTAACTATTTGTATGAACAACCGATTATTTCCGAAATAAAAAGATCAATTTAAATGTAATTCATTATGAACTTAGTGACGAGTCACTTTCGACTTGGATGTCGAGATTATCGTTGGTTAATATTTTCTACATAAGTTGAACAGAACGTTGTCAAGACACAACAAAACTAAAAATAGCTAAAGCAGAACTACTAATTTACATAAACGGCCTCTATCCGCCCCACTGCTGGGCACGGGCCTCACCTCAATTATAAAGTGGAACGAGCTATATTTAGTTTCAGTGCGGATTGTTGGAGGGGTGTAAGGTTAGTGAGCAACCTCAATGTCAGATGTTATCAAGCCGCCCTAAGGCATCTGACTAGGCTTAACGACTGACATTTAGCGACGTCAACCGGGACCAGCTGCTTAACGTGCCTTCTGAATCACGGAGATGCCGGAAATACACATCACTAAATTTCGGTAGGGGTGGTCAGCCATCCCATTTCTGACCCGGAGTGTTGCTTTACCACAGTGATCATCGCCGATCACTGTCACAATTGTGCCACGGCCACCTCACTACTAATTTAGTTTATATTAATAAGAGGTATAACTGAGGTCCCGATTGACATCGCTAGATGTCAGTCGTTAAGCCTAGTCAGAGGCCTTAGGGCGGCTTGATAACATCTGACATTGAGGTTGCTCACTAACCTTACACCCCTCCAACAATCCGCATGGAGCCCGCGTGTTGGAAGTATGGCTCGTACCACCTCATAGTTGAGGTGAGGCCTGTGCCCAGCAGTGGGACGTACATGGGCCGTTTATTTATTTATTTATAACTTTCAGAGCTGGAATTCTACCGAATTCCAGAATACAACCCCAACAGTGTCTAATCTAGCCGACACAGTCAGCAATCCTTGTAGTTGCAACGTCAGCCATTCAGGTTCGCCCAAAAAACTAAGGAGCAAGTTGGGGCTGATAGGTCAAGTTGGTAACTTTCTGTTTGCCTGTGCCGCTTCCAATTTATTTATGCAAGGTATATTACACCTCAACTTGACCAAGCTAGAAAGCGGCTAAAAATACTTTGCTGCTTTCTAACTAACTGTGAACTTAGAACTGTTTTTTAGCTAAGCATTGATAGTCAAGTTGTTCAGTCGATCCAAACGTTAAAGTAATTTAGCTACCTTCTAATCTTGTTTGGCTGTTTTGACACTTTTGAGCGATGTAAAATATGTTATTTCTGTATTAAACTACGTTTAAAAAATATATCTTGGAAACGGTAAAAGATAGAAAAACCGTTCTTAGACAGATTGATAGTTTTTATTTTGAAATATTTTAAAGTGAAAAATGGTAAAATGTCATAAAGCGGTCTCTAAGCTTATAGACAGCAGGCCACGACCACCTCACTACTAATTTAGTTTATATTATTAAGAGAGATATATAACTTTCAGAGCTGGAATTCGACCAAATTCCAGAATATAACCCCAGCGGTGTCTAATCTAGCCGACATAGTCAGCAATCCTTGTAGTTGCAACGTCAGCCATTCAGGTTCGCCCAAAAAACTAAGGAGCAAGTTGGGGCTGATAGGCCAACTTGGGAACTTTCTGTTTGCCTTTTTGTTAGCTTATTGTTTCAGTCACGTCCTGGTTGCAGATAAAATATTATTTTACGGAGATATAGGCTAGGGGTTGACATGTAATTTTAGTTGGGATTGTTATATTTTTTGTAGAGCTTTCTTAATAAATTTTCTGTTGATGACCAGTTTGTAAGCGGACCCGAAATGTGTGAAGCTTTATTTTTAAACCACAAATCAGATTTCGTTCTTCAAATAAAATCGTGTAATTAACACAAACTAAAAAGTAGGTGTTCTGGCAAGATCTGAACTCGGGACTACCAGAGCTCAGAAAGCAATAATGTTTAACCACTGAGCCAGGACGCTCTTCTGCTGTCAGGACCCTCGTTATCGTGCCGTGTTCACGTTTCACGTCTTCGTTTTGTTTTTTTTTTGCTTTATTTGATACCCTTTTTGATACAAAACAGCCATAATTTTAATGTTCAAATAATTCAAGTTGAAATGAGTATACATAACATAACATAAATGGCCTATATACATCCCACTGCTGGGCACGGGCCTCACCTCAACTATGAGGTGGATTGAGCCATACTCCAACACGCGGGCTTAGTGCGGATTGTTAAAGGGGTGTAAGGGTAGTGACCAACCTTAATGTCAGATTTTATCAAGCCGCCCTAGGCCTCCGACTAGGCTTAACTGACATCTAGCGACGTCAACCGGGACCAACTGCTTAACATGCATTCCGAAACACGGAGATGCCCGAAAATTACATTACTAAATTTCGGTCGGGGTGGTTACAAATCTCATTTCTGACCCTGCGTGTGTTGCTTAACTGCACTGCCACAACTGCGCCACGGGCACCTAAAATGCCCCAAATGTTGAAATGAGTATAGGCACCTGTAAAAAGACCCTTATATAAAATGAAGCCTGACAGATTTTCCAAAAAACACAGTAAGTAGGTAGGTACGTAAAAATAATAATTCTTTTTCAGCCTAAGCCTCACATAATGTACCTCTTGGTCTCTTGTCTTATTTCCGCTATGTCACTCTAATCTCCGCGTGCTTTTGTGAAAAATGAATTGTGACATTTAACGTATACTCGTAGTACGAGGAAGTACCAGCTGTGCCGCAGGGGATATGTGAAATCAGTCATTCTGTAGCAACAATCTTAGTAATTCTGAGTGTTCTGTGAATAAATACTGCCGTTATGTATTCATTTGTGCAATGAAATAGGTACTTATATTATTCTTTTCTTTTAAATTTACTAACTATGAGTATGTTTAATATTTAGGTATTTTGTCTTATTTTTGTTCATGCTTCTTTTTTTAAGGTAAGCTAGAAGAGATCGCTATTAGCGATAAGTAAATTTTGTTCATGTGAAACAAATAAGTGATATCATCTAAATTTCCTATCAATCTATCTTATCTTGAATCTAAACTTTATGTCAAAGGCTGTAATTACCCCATTTCTTTTGTTTGTTGATGAAACAGATAACTATGCGCGGCCTGGGTGCTTGAGGACTATGGGGGCTTCTGTTGTTCATAATTCAAAGGAAGACCTTATTTTAGGACTCGGTCCATCTATGCCTATATCGTCGTATATTTTTATTTGTTGTTTAATTTACAAGTTCAATGATGACTGATCTAAGGGCACTATCGTTACAAAAGTACTTGCAACGCCATCTATCGGTATAAAACAAAACTAAGAGTGAGTGATACACCACAAACTATAACTAATAAAATGAGAAATAATTACTTCTCTGGCGACGACTGAACTTTATGACACCAGTATTCCGCCACTTTCATTATTTTAACATAACATAACATAACATACCCTCAGGACCATATCCTTAATATGTTAGTCAGAGGCACACTGATTGTTGCCGTTATGGTCACATTCAGAAGCCCACATTTCGCTGAAGGAATTTTGAACCCACCGTGGTAAGGGGCGAGCCTATCGTCGTTATCCGGGTTGCTTGGGTTTTATATCGGTTTTTACCATCACCGGAGAGTTAGCCGCAAATTGTACAGTGAAAACAAAGTAGGTGTGTTCCGGCCAGATTTGATCTCGGGACCACCGGGTTCTGAGGCGGAGTGCTTAACCACTGGGCCACGACGCTCTTCCATCATTATTATTTAATTATTTTACTTTCCTCTATTCCGGTGTTTTCCTGCAACATGCATCTGTACATGTTTTGTTATGTTCTGAGTCAGCGTTGTGCGTAGCGCAGACTTCAGAATCCGCGTGTAATCGACCGGAGATGACGGCCATTTTTCTCTGTCATCGGATATAATTTACAGACCCTCTACGAAGGCTTTTTCCTTCTTCTAAAGCCTCTCTCCATTGTGATAGGCGTGGTTATGCGTGGAGTTAAACATAAATTGTAAGACATAAAAACATACCACTGCTGGGCCTCACCTCAACTACGAGGTAGATTGAGCCATACTCCAAAACACGGGCTCAGTGCGGATTTTTGCAGGGGTATAAGGTTATTGAGCCACCTTAATTCCAGATGTTATCAAGCCGCCCAAAAGGCCTTCGACTAGGCTGAACGACTGACATCAAACGACGTCAGCCGGGACCAACTGCATAACGTGCTTTCCGAAGCACGGAGATGCCTGAAATACATATCAATATCAGTAAATTTCGGTCTGTGTGGTCACCCATCCCAGTTCCGTTCCGGCGTGTGTTGCTTTACAACAGCGATCGTCGCCGATCACTGTCACAACTGCGCCACAAGCACCTCGACATAATTACCCGTAATTGTTTCAATGTCGACAAACAAGTAAACTGCTGATGCCATGAGTCGAGGCGATGGGATATATTATACAGGTCAATATAATTCCATTCCTAGTATCGTAAAGATCACAAATATTCCTACGAGACTGCAATACAGTCTGCTACACTATCAACATTATTATAGTATCACGATAATTTACTACTATATTTTAAAATTTTCCGTGCGTTTTTAGATAAGTATGATCATTAAAGAATAGAAAAAATAGGAATAACTCGTGCATTGCTGACCCAATAAGAACCTTTTCAAACCCCTCCAAAATGACGTCTTGACTAATCTTTGTAAGTGAAATGTTACCACCACTGTAACGCTTATTCCAACCACTTAAGTTCAAAAAGCTGCAACTTCTCCAAAACTAACGAAACCGAACCTTTCACGTTGTTAAGCCATTATAGTACATTTGATCCTGCCTCCATTTACGTGCGAGGAGGAACTCGATGCATTCCCGCCTCGGTTTAGTCCAATTCCCCTTTTATTTCAGTTGGTTGAAATCAGAAATATTCGAAATAAAAACTGTATCTTAGGCTCACAGGAGTCAAAACTTTATAACTGTTTGCCTAAGACAAAGGGAAACTTATATTGCCATTATCTACTGACGTGACATTGACAGAGGTGCCCGTGGCGCAGTTGTGACAATGATCGGCGACGATCGCTATTGTAGATAGATAGATAGATATATTCTTTATTGCACACCAAAACAACAGAAATCAACAGCAAAAGTAACACAGATTGACGTAAAATGTACAATTTGGGCGGCTTTATCGCTAAAAAGCTGTAAAACAACACATGCCGGGTCTCAAATGGGATAAGTGACCACCCCGACCGAAACTTACTGATACGTATTTCGGGCATCTCCGTGCTTCGGAAGGCACGCTAAGCAGTTGGTCCCGGCTGACGTCATTAGATGTCAGTCCTTAAGCCTAGACGGAGGCCATAGGGTGACTTGATAACATCTGACATTAAGGTTGCTCACTAACCTTACACCCTCGAACAATCCGCAGTGAGCCCGCGTGTTGGACTATGGTTCATTCCACCTCATAGTTGAGGTGAGGCCTGGGCCCAGCAGTGGGACGTATATTGGCCGTTTGTGTTTATGTACTGACGTAGATGCTGACTAAATATCTGAAACAGTCATGTCAAACATGCAGTAGCGAAACTGTCGCGCGTCTGCATCGATACAGTCGCGAAACAGCCACGGGTGCTGAAATTCAGTCGCAATGCTGTCGCATCACCGTGGACGAGTGCCCGGGTTCCTAAGAAACGCCAAGACCAACATCAGCTCCACTACAAAGACTTTGCCTAAGAATGTTAACTGGCTTGAAGAGTTTTTTCTTTATTTCAACTACATTTATTTATTATTTCGTACATAAAAATAAAGTTTAAATTGAAAATAATTAGAACGCAAAAAGTACAGGTGATACTTTATTTGTGTAAAACCAAGTGACGAAATGGGAAGAAGCTTCCTATAGCTGCACTCCAAGACGCGAGGTTCCGTACGTGGTCACGTACATAGCTTTTCGAGATTCGTCTGCGAAATCTGGACATTTTCCTTCAAATTGATACTTGTCTGATATTCCAGGTTCGTGAAAATGGTACGTTAGGTACGCTATTTTCATAACAGATTCCAGTTCGTAGAATCAGGTTATTATTTACTAACCCCCATCATAAAAACGAACGCAACGCTGGAGCATAGTTTAAGCAATTGACGTGTTGGGTCACCGCCGCACTCCGAGACGTCAATTAACGTTAATGCTTCATTAGAGTCAAAAATTTACATTCTTAAAAGTTCTTTATTCTATTTGTTATGTAGTCTCTTTTCAAAAATGAAATTTTGACTCTAATGAACCATTAACGTTAATTGAAGTCTCTGAGTGCGGCGGTTACTCGCAAATGACGGCAGCAACAATAATGAAATTGAAAAAGCAATCCAAAAGTTAAAATGCTCTGAAGAGCTGTTTAAGTTTTTATGAATAAGAAGGTAAGCTTACTAAGTATATCAATTAATAGAAGAAAATTGCTTAGTGGCGCCACCTAGCCTTTACTGACCGAACAAACTCTCTATTGCTGTAGTTTTACCTTAGTGGCCAATCTGAGACTTAGATGCCTAAGGGCCGGCGCCTACTATCGGCATCGGCACGCTTCAGGCTTTTAAGGTGGCAAATAGTAATATACTCTAACAAAATGGCAATAAAGTAGAAAATGCCGAAACAGAAACAGAACAAATGCATTTTGTTTTTACGAGAACACATCACGGAAATTTCTACTTTATTGCCATAATGTTAAAGTATATTGCTATTTGCCACCTTAAAATCCTGAAGCGTGCCGATGCCGATAGTGGGCGCCGGCCCTATATTGTTAAACGTATATTCATTTAGAGTTTGATTAAAATAAATTGTTAAAAGTTAACCTTTATTAGTAGCAACGAATTGTCAAGCTATCAGTGTTATTTTTTTTAATGTACTTGATTATGGTTCATAAAAATATTCTACAAAAAAAACAGCAAGTCTTTAACACCATTTGTTCTCATAAAACCACCACGGCCTGTCCTACTAAATTTATATACCCCGTATAATCTATCATACCCGTGACACAGCTGGGCTGTAGAACATCCATTTTATATGCATGGGGTATAATAGAGCATGTTACTGTCTCATTTAACGGTAATTTGGATTGGAATCGTTCATTCCAACATGTTGCGAGACCTAAGGGCTGTTTGCAGATAATTGTTGTTCTGTTTGTTTTTATTACTTCATTTTTCGCTATCACCGAGGCGGATTGACGACCTAAAGAGCAGAAAGTGGTTTGGTGAAGGCCAGAGAATCGTATGTGGAGGCGTACTCTACAGGCAAAATATGAAGAAGAAATCGACGATACATACGATACATACGATTTAGACGATTCATCAACATACATGATTTTAGTAAGCGAGAAAAAACGTGTCTGAGCGTGATTGTTGGCTGACGTCGCTAGATGTCATTTGTTAAGCCTAGTCTTAGGGTGGCTTAATAACATCAGACACTATGGTTTCTCAATAACCCTACACCCCTCCAACAATGCGCACTGAGCCTGCGTGTTAGAGTATGGCTCGCACCAGCTCATAGTTGGGGGGAGGCCTGTGCCCAGCATAAGCAGAAAAACGTTTCTTTCATTATCTACTGGGCATACCAATTACCTAAATACTCTTAAAAATAAATTACGAAAATATTCGCACAGAGTCGCGTCTATGTACAATCAACAGCACATTAGGTTACCCTATTTCCGTTTTTTCTCTCGTTCTTGCCAAGAGTGAATCCTTCGCAAAAGAGCAAGGATTACTGACCGAAAATGGGTAGAGTGATGTGCCGTCCACCGTACCTATGACCCACTGTTTGAGAGCCTTTCCCACTACGCTGTGATCCAACTGATTTCCTCAAATCTGATTCGATGTCCTCGCAGAATACTGACGGTAGCTGTCTTCATACGACATTGTATGACCTTTAGCTTCGTTGAGTTTGTTTCTTGAAAATTGATTTAACTCTCGGCACGTTCCCAGAGCCTTTGGGCGTTGTAATCATTTTATTTTGACATTTGTGACACGCACGTTCGGACTTTCGGGGACTTCCCCAATGTAATACGGTGACATCTTCTGTCAACGACTGTCCTTTGACAATTCATTTGTTGCTCACAGAAAACTACTTCTGTTAAAACAGTTAGCAACAAAAGTTGTAATTTTTTGTACTTTTGTCATAGTTGGTTACCTGCTTTGACCTAAAACTCGTACTACCTTAACAAAATCAAAAGGTCTACAGAAAACTTGAATAAAAAAAACTGTGTGGTTATATAATTAATTATTCATTTAAGAAATACATATACGGCTTATATGCGTCCCACTACTGGGCACAGGCCTCACCTCAACTATAAGGTTAAACAAGCCATACTCTAACACGCGGGCTCAGTGCGGTTTGTGTGAGGGGTGTAAGGTTAGTGAGCAACCTTAATGTCAGAAGTTATCAAGACGCCCTAATTTATTAAAAAGGGCCCTCTAATTTTACCCCTTCATGGAATTGAAATTGAATGAAAATATAGCCATAATGTGCTATCAAATGTAAAGTAGCCAGCTTAAAGGGTAAGTTGTGGCTTCCACTGTGATTATTCTAAGCAAAAAAGTAATACATGTCTCAAAGTCGATGAAGAATCAACAAAATATCGTGCTGAATGTTCTTCCTCAGCAATAAGTGCTAATAATAATATTCTTTGAAACGAGATTTGCACAAGCCGCGGTTATGAGATTCGTCACAAAAGGAAACCCTCGACGGAACTTGCTACACGTGGATATACATATATTTCTCTATCTCTCTTTATGTTTAATATTTTTTAACAAACGCCTCGAGCTTAAATTTCGCGCACACAAGAGACAGATTAGCAAAGTGTTATGACTTTTTTTCCGACGGTACCGCACTTATAAAGGTGTCCCTTTAGCGTTGGGAGAGGCGGTGAAATATACAAAGTAAAAAACCAACTAAAAATTTAAGTGTGGAAGTTATAAAACATACTAAGTAACTTCTAGAACGTCAATTAACAATAATGTTTAGTATTTTATTTGATTTAGGATTTACTTGTTTTATGAGTTAAAAAACACTTTAATATACACGAAACAAAGTAATTTAGAATGAGTGATATATTTAAGTGCAAGTAATGTACAATTTAGGAGGTCTTTTTGCTAAAAGCAAATTGTTTTATTTATTTTTATTTACTTATTTTATAACTTAAATTATCTTAATAAAAATAAGTAAGTCGTTATTTTCGCATAATTTTTGGCATTTTATGTTGGCCAGTACTTCACGATATGTAAACAGTTGGATCATTTCAAACAACCAACAATAATACAAAGGGCCCAGTACCCTTCATACCGGTATTCAAATGTAGAGTGTGTTATTGCAGTATACGTAGTTTTTCGGCTTATACATTCATGTAACATAATTTCTACGTGCAGGAGTGTGATATTTTCAATTTCATGCATGAGGGAGGACCTCGTCCATCACTATCCATCAAGGTTCCGGGATGGGAACTAAAAGGCTTGTGGTATTACCTCTACAGGAATGGAACCACGGGAATCAAGCCACGCGTTTGAGACAACATAGGAGTAGGAAAATTGCAAGGGTTTAACGAAAATACTGGTCTCACCTAATATGTAACACCTTTCTATAACATTATGGTTTTGCAATCAATTATTGAATTATTTTTTAACCACTCGAGTTGTCGTTCATAGGTACAGCTACACCTCAAGTGATACTGTAATTTTTTATAGAGTGTCTAATACGAAGGATCGTTGTATTAGATTATCTCGGTCCTAAATGGTTTAATCAGGTTTTCTGTCTTATTTGTATTTTTATTTACATGTACTATACTAAATATAGTATGGTGACTATATTTAGTGCTATGGTCAATACAGTAACATCATGGACGTCACTCAGGACCTCTAAGAACCTTTTCGAACCCCTCGTGATGAACTCTATGATATAAATGCTGATTGGGAAAACTTCGGAAGGAAATGTACAAAGCCATGGTGGCAAATAAAAATATCTTTATTTGTGGCTCCAGTCACAGTATAAACATACAGTAGGTTATCTAAGGCCACCCGCCGAGTTATTAGCCTAGCGTGCACACAGACACGCGGCTCAGCCCGTCTGTACTGCCGCCGCCCTATTCCTCCCTATTTTATGCTAGGGTTTGCGTGAAATCGCGACACGGCGCGCGACGCGGACGCACACATTCAAACCGAGAGTGGCACGTATGTAGATGTTCTACTGTATGTTTATACTGTGCTCCAGTAGAGTATGAGGGCGAAAACTGCAAAACTACACTGTATAGGTTTTAATTTCTCTGTCTAACCATGAGGTCGACAAATAGTCAACGCTTCTTGGCATTAAATTCGCTATTTGAATTAACTTTATATGCAATAAATAATTTACTTAAAGTAACTTCATAGCAACGAGTTCGCAAAATATGCCTGGAATATTGCGCTCTGAAATGTAATTTAATGAGTTTTAGCCGCTAGGCTTTCGCTTAACATCCTTGTGGAAAAAGATCTGTAGAAACTAGGGTTGCTTGAAGCGCTCACAGTCACCCCTGCTGATATTACGAAATTTTGTTTCAGAGAGGTTTTGTCGCCTTACTTACCTTAATTTAAATTCAGGTCGATATTTTACAGCCTAAGTAGAGTGATTACGCCTAAAGTGATGATTTTGAATGGCCAATATATTAATCAGTTTATCAAGAAAACAAAAAGAAAAAAAGAGACTTTATTCCACATAGGCTCAATACGCTGCAGCCTAGACACACTGTCGCATCTATCTGATGATATTGTAAAATCCTTATTTAAACTGTTTTTCTAATAGTATCGTCATCTTATTTTGTATAGTAATTGAACCATTCATATCTTCAACAAAATACTTGTAAACAAAAACAACACATAGATATATATTGAAGTGGGACGAAATAATCACATGACCGAACGAAACACGACACAACAATTCTTACAAATAAAACACCCAACAGAAATATAAAATAACAAAATACTTACGGCATTTCAAAACAAACCACTTAACACAGCTAAAAAAAGTATGGCGTAAACTGACACGAACTTTTCGAAAATCATCATCATTTTCAAACCGCAACTTTAGAAAACAAGAACCCTAAAGCCACAGGCTTAAGTTAAATACAGAACATTTCGAATCCGTTTGTGAAAATCAAGAAGAAAAATGGCGTTATGCGATCCGTCTGCAACCGGATCTTTCCGCTTCGAATCCTGCGAAAGAGGTTTTAAAATGGAATCATTTTGTCACGGACAGCGAAATTTAACGAAATTAAGGAAGCTCCGCGGAACACGGATGTCGGAAACCAAAAAGTAAAAAGTATGTTTTGAATTAAAAGAATCAGACCGTTCCTGGCTTGTGTAACCAGGCGGAATTCAGCAACGCTTTTTTCACAAATAAGCCTTTGACCAATGATATTCTATTATAAAAGACGTAGATAGGTTATGTCAGTACTGACGCGAAGTCAAAAGTTGTCCACAGGGTACGACGTAGTTGAGTTGACCGTGTTATGACGTGTGAACAAGATAGTACGATTATTTACTAGAGCGAAATCGAGACAGATACATGTTGCGCAGTATCGTCTCTAAATGTCAACACTGTCAATGCTTTGCTCAGGTACACTAAAAGTTCTAATTTCGGGTGTCACTTTTTTAGCACAAGTAACCTATCTACCTTTTTTATTAATATCATTGCCCTTTGACAGATTTTTGTTTGTGTTATCGTAAGTCTTTCACAAATGTAGGACCTATATCTACACACATCAAAACTGTCTAGGGATATCATAGGGATATCATTTTTCAAATATTTCATTAAGTTAAGTTTGTTTACAAGTTGAGAATTATCTTAGAATAACGCGAAGACACAGGCATAAGATAAAGGTTAAGAATATTACAGAAAAAAACGTTTGATTTTGCTAAAATTTTGACACTTTTTAAACGAAAAATCTGTCTTTTTTTAACGTCCTCACGATTGTACAATAATGCTACCACATTGAATTTCTTTTTACAATCTGAAAGGGCAGATATAGCAGTTTCTGTGTTCTAAAAATTTCTACGTTGGTATCAATATTTTAATTTTTACAGCCTCCCAAATAGCTATACTTTGTATGAAAATGCTTGAGATATCCCTAGACACTTTTGATGTGTGTATATCCCGGCTCACCTTGAGAGAAGTAGTATCTCTCCTCTTACACACCAACCGGCGTTCGACAGTGCGAGGCCACCCTACTCTGCCGTCCTTCTCGGGGGCGCTTGTGCAATAGAGGCACACAGCCTCCACCGTACACACTCCTAGCGAACCCGGGGCCCCCCTTTAGTCGCCTCTTACGACAGTCGGGGGTGACCTTGGCAGTATTCTTACGACGCAGATGGTGATGGTGATGACCAGGCGAAATGTCATACCCAAAGAGCAACGCATAACAACGCAACGCACTGATGGGGCCCCACCCTTACTGGCTGCACCGCTACCGCCACCGCGTCCGCCACTGTTCAGAACGTAGTCTTAAGGTAATTTTTCACCTCTTACAAATTACAGTTGACGTTTGATCCACCGTACAAAATTCAGATATTAACATTTTATTGCCATCATCATTACCTTGACAAGTGAATATATTTACTCACCGTAAATATATTCACTTGGATAAGTTATTCAATCCATAAACAGTTTGGCAAACTTTCATTATCAGCTCACTTAAAAAAGCATGGATAATAATCAATGGTTTAAAAGTTTAATTTTATTTAATAAACTTCTGCATGTAGGATGCAGGATCTATGCTATGTACGAATATTGCATTTATTCTTAGCTTGATTGTTTGGTTTTCAACCTTTTGTTAAGATTTTTGTAACATCAAAAGCTACGTATGAATTGACAATTTTATTTACAAAAATTAATTAATTTACAATAAAAATAATTGGATTCCCAGTCATCGATTTTAAACAAGCTTGAAATAATAATATTCGACCATTCGGGGGCGAGTTAACTATAGTTTATGATCAAATAAAACACATAACGCTTCTAATAAATAAATTGTTTAATTAAATTGTTTTCGAAATCAACATCTTTGTCATGCCCTTACGACCCAACGCATCTTACGACCCCGTGGTGTTGCGGTTAATCTTCTAGCTCGTTTCTCATAAAAAAATAAAAATGTGATTAGCTGTTCTTATTAACGCGTTCAAGTAATTGTAATATCTTTCCATACACTAATGTTGGTGCATCTTTGGCCCATAAGAAATCAATGTGATTGAAATCCTTGTATGGCACTTTGTAATACTCTATTACATTCGGTAATTTACCAAACAGCTTCTGAACGTCGGCATTGCTTGAAAGCCAATCATTATCAGAACCAATCAAAGCTATCGGCAAAGTTATATTCTCCACTGGATATTTAGGCGGTTTTTTTGCACCGTACTGTTTCAAATTCCCATTTATTCCATAATCGAATTGCTGGAAGGCTCCACCATTTTCTATTTCTTGTGAATAGTGAATTAAAGTTTTTGTAGACGTACCAGCTGGCACGTGATTCAGAATTGCGGGAACAAGGCTTCTGTTAAACTGTTTCTCGTCGTAGCCACATAGCACGAAAAATAGGTTTTTAGTAACCAATCCTTTACGCTTACTGCTTTCATGTTCATACGCCTTCTTTGACAGCCATTTCAAAACCGCGTTTGATGGTAGAAATTCATTCGCGCCAAATAGCTGCATCAAATAATCTATTTTACCGCTATATTTAGCCAGATAATGAACTGGACTCTGGATATCGCTCATGTAAGCTATAGGTGCTAGTGCAAATCCTGCATTCAACACATCATTGTATTGTGGTTTAGTGGCAAGCATCGCAAATAATACTGTAGTCCCCATTGAGAATCCGACGTAGTTTATCTTGACGCCACCTTTGACATCGGTGATGTAATCAATAACTGCAGGCAAATCATACTGACTCACTTCGTGGAATGTAAAGTTCCAGAACTCGTAGCTATCGACGTCTTTCGAAATATGGGCTCTCGAATAAGTATTCCCTCTGATGTTGGCCATCCAGACATCGTACCCAGCATCAGATAGAATATAACCGAGACCTTTCTTAGGATCTGGTATAATCCAATCTGCGGAACTTCCCAGCACACCATGATGGAGTAAAACGGTTTTTCGTGGAACTTGTTTTGTTGTAGAATATTTGGAAAAGGGTATTCGATGGACTGTTAGGATATATCCGTCTTCGGTTACAATAGTATGCGATTCTCCTGGGTAATGATTTAGCGCTAAAATCTGAGGAGTCGTCATATACACATCTGCGTTATGAAAGTTGATACTTTCTTCGGTAGTCGTTATATCCAAAATGTTATCGGTCGTTGACATATGCCGTTCTTTAGCAGCAATCACGCCATGGAAGATACTGTCAGTATCGGATATAATGTTTTCGTCATCACCATCACCAAAATATGCTGTGATTTCATTACGCACGCCATCATAATATTTGTTTAAGCTTCTTCCCGTTCCTTCGACATAATCTGTGACTTGTGACGTCTTTTTAGCAACAGCACCAACTATTGGGTCTATCGAAAACCAAGAACCTGGGAAGCATTCTTGGGAAGGCAAAAGGACAAATATTGTAAACAGTAAACTGACTAGTTTCATGATGAAAACAGCCTATTTAGGTACACACTGACCTCGACCGAGAAGACACTCAATTAGTTTCTCCCTGTTTAATGTCACTTTTGTCACTGCACTTGGTTCTATGTCTTTTTCAGTTCTACAACAACTTGATTTATATAGCGTTGGATATTTTAAGGTCAACTTGATAAGCGACTGTACACCATCACATACTCTTTACGACTAATAATAGAATCAATTTCAGAATTTGCGGAACCCGACGTAATTTATCTCTCTTCCAAAGGTCAGAACTATGATTCATCTACGCAAATAAACATACTTACTTAATGTCAATATTTACACTGATAAGTCTGAATATTTTAATGACCCAGCGTATTACTACTTCAAACTAACGACCGCACTTAAAAACGTCAATTGAAGCTGATGATTCATTAGTCACAAAATTGCATTTTGCAAAAAAGACTTTATATTTATTTAAATAAAGATCTCATCAGAAAATCATATTTCGACTCTAATGAACCATTGTCTTGTCTTAATGGACGACTCTGAGTGCGGCAGTATACCAATAACATTCTGTTGCAACTGCTTTGAATTTCCCTCATTTTTTTGCACTTTTCAACAATCATTTTCACTTAAAATGTAGCTTCGCATAGTTATTACTAGGTCTCCTTATTGTAATGAGTAAAATAAAATGGTCTTTCAATTCTATTTTAAGATCTTGTTGACCCACAATCCAAAAACAAGGAATTCCAGAAATAAAGTTGATTTCCCTAAATATTACCATACTTACTTCTAAAGTACGTAAGTCTTAAAATTATTCTCCATAAACCGTAACCTTCCATTGAAAACGATCAGTAAAAAACACTGAACCGGGATCCGAATCAAAGGAATAATCAGTATTGAAAATCATTGATATATAAACGCCCGCCGCCGTCGTCGTAACTTCTCCTAGGGGTGTGACAGGGACGCAATATTAACATTTTTCAGTTTATTTAATAAACTCTCAATTTTGAATAATAGAACAATTCATTTTTCGAAGTGCTTTTTTTTTAATACTAAGTTTACTTCAATTGAGTCAATTATGGATTTGTCTGATGTTCATTTGATGGTTTGTAAATTTTTTAAAGACGAATTTAGGATAAAAGTTTTTTAATTATTTTTTTTATTTATTTGAATAGTGAACATGTTAACTCACAATTTTCATCAGAATTTCAACATGCTAGTTACTTACATGCCAATTAAATACAAAATAATAATGACAGCAAATCAAGATATTAAATAAAGGAATCATAAGAATATAAATTGGCAAAAATTAGAATACAAATTGTCAAAAATAATTAACGATGTCAAAAAAAAAAATTAAAAACAAATAACAATAATAGAAAAAGAAACAAAATTTAATTTAAAATAGAAGTCACAAAATAAAATTAATAAATACTAATCAATTTGAACTTATAAAAGTATTGCCGGCGTTCTACAACCCTACCCACCGCGGGTTCTCCGTTGGCGCTCGTTCCGCGCGAGTAGACATCGCCTTCATAAATATTTGCGTCTCTGGATTGGACGTTTGGCACCATTTTTGTATTAGCACCTTAATTGCATTTTAATCCTACCTTGCGATCTGCTTTGTTTTACTTACTGAGGGTTCTATAATTATTTATGAATAATAATTTATTTTGTATTAAGTTTTTTTTATGATTAAGTAGGCGCGCATTTGACCACAATCTCACCTGATCTTAAGTGATGATGCGGTCTAAGTTGGTACATGCCGGCCTAACAAATGGCTGTTCACTCTCTTCTTGAAGAGGCCCAAGTTATACTGCAAGTATTTATTTATTCGAAAAGTCAACATTCTAACTTTCCCAAAAATGTCAACATGCTAGTTACATACAAATCGCATGCGCCATAATAATGATAGCAAAACAAGGTATTCAATTAAGGAAACATTAGAATATAAATTGAAAAAATTGAAAAAATTTAAAAACAAATTACAACAATTAAAAAAAACATAATATTTTAAAATGGAAGTCAAAAATAAAATTAAAAACTAACTTATAAAAGTATTGTCAGCGTTCTACAGCCCTACCCACCGCGGGTTCTCCGTTGGCGCTCGTTCCGCGCGAGTAGACATCGCCTTCATAAATATTTGCGTCTCTGGATTGGACGTTTGGCACCATTTTTGTATTAGCACCTTAATTGCATTTTAATCCTACCTTGCGATCTGCTTTGTTTTACTTACTGAGGGTTCTATTATTATTTATGAAAAACTAAGTAGAACGTTATGAATAGTAAATAGGATCTAGGGTGAAGTAAACTGAGTGCTCCTTATGCTCATAAAAACTAAGGGTTCATTTTGAAATCCGTTGCACTAACAACAACAATTATTGGACGACAAAACAATCAGAACGTAAAATATTGAAACGTAGTAGTAACTATAATTTGGCATTATTATGTAATCACATAAGACAATGGAAAACTTTAAGCTTAAAATGTATAACAATAAAATACAATTACAAAGCTTCAGAAATCTACAATTTAAAAATGCAAAAAATTACAGTCCGGCAACACAGTAGGTAAGCAGTAATAAACAGTATTATACCTAGATAAAACCTAAAATTGTATTTTTCTAACATTCAATTATAAGAAAATTGTAACTAACTACAAATATGGGCCTGGCCTGACATAAAGTAATTGAATTTTAATAACTTTAACCTTTGCTTAATCACCAATATTTTAAGTTATCACTAAACGTCACGTAATGAGACGTTTAGTGAGTACTAGCTACTTAATAGTAACGAGACATTTAGTGAGAACTTAGCGGACGTTTAGTAGTACTTAATAAAAAACATATTCAACTCTATTACTTTATTAATTATCATTGCCTACTCCTTCAACCATGAAATATCATAGCATTATAAATATCAGTAGACAATACTCCACACAGCGCCATCTAGTTCCAAACTAAGCAACAAAATGCTTGTACTATGGGATACTGAACAGCGGATAAACATTTTTTTTTTGAAAATATACCTACTTAATATACATATTAAACACCCAGACCAGTAAACAGACATGTCCATGCACACAAAATGTTTGTACTGTGCCGGGATCGAACCCGCGACCACTGGTGTAATAGCCCACTTCTAAACCATTTCACCAAATTGGTCGTCAAATTAAAAAGAAACGTTTATAATATTGCTTCGTTCCTATAACCTTTATTTTAAAAAAACATACAGATATGATGAGCATCTTGACTATGTAGTCAATTTACCAATGTTTTTGCATATAAATGAATGTTCATCTTTACAGACAGCTTCATCTGCTGCTCAGAGATGGAACATTTTCACATTTCCAAAAAGTAAAAATATCTTGAACTCTACGAATACTCGTAGGCTTTGTCCAAGTGTTGTTCCTATAGATCCGGATTGTTCCAAGACTGCCCGCGGCTGCTGTATTGTACCACCACAATGCTGGTCTATTCGGCCTCAAAAGATAATATTACTCCGAGACATAGTACAGGAGATAGGATTAAAAATTATTACTGCTTATGTTTCACAGATTCATTTAGATTTTTACTGTAAATTATTCTACTGACTTTCCAAGACCACTAGTAAAAGTGTACACGCTTTTAACTTAATTTTCTCAAAAATCTCTAAAATTTACTGGCAGAGAGGGCTAGGCGTTTTACATAGCTACTACGAGTATAATTACCGTAGTTGTTTATTTATGAAGTGTCCATTACAATAAAAAAACTTATTTTTTGTTTTTTATTCACATAAACTCCTCCATAAGCTCATATATGAGCATAAAACCGTAGTTTAAAATGCATATTAGTGAATCTTAAGATTAGATAAAACAAATATAACGTAGTATTTTTTCGAAGAAATAATAAGTTTTATTGAGTGATTATCAGTGGTAAGGAAAATAAATAAATTATCCAAATAGAGATGGCATCAAAATACAAAATAAAATTAGACTACTAAAATACTCATTGATTAACAAAACTTAACAAGAATGTCGACAAACAATTTAGATACAAACAGCACATTATCCCTTAGACTAGCTATTAAAATGTGGGCTACTTCTTGTTACTTCTTCTGGACAGCGCAATTTATTCTGCCTTGTTGTATAACTCTAAGAAAGTTTTCATACAACAGCATTTTTTTTATTTGGTTTACAAAACTGAGTTTACAATTTTCACTTAAGTATAAATTATAGCTAAGTTACACGTACACAAATATTGTAAACTCTTCTGGATGTAAACAACGCATGCAAAAGTGTTCAAAAAATAAATAAAAACTGTTTCAAATTAGGATCAAGTTAACAAAAGTAGAAAACAAGATACATTTTATAACCTATTTATGATGCATGAGCAGCCATTTGCTGCTTGCATAGTAACATTTTCAAATTAGCTTTAATTGTTAAATTTGTTAAATTTTTCATTAGGTTAAAAAATAATAGATGACACTTTTATGTTATTCTAGCTTTCCAGTCCGCCCTCGTGAATTTCTGTCATTAACGCCCTTTAAAGCGAACCCCTTAAAGCCTATTTTTCGAAATCAAAACTCCCATAACCATTGCCAAGGTCCGCTTCATCAGTGTGTGGGTGTTTTCTATGTATTTTATGTAGTATGTAATATGCAAGCCTAACCTTCGAGGTGAGGTTTACTAGCTCCGTACTCACTGTTCACATTACTTGTCAATCTCGAATCTAAATCTCACGGCTGCTTCCCATCGGATGGATTGAGTACAATATAACAAAAAAACTTTTAGAATTACGGCACTTAAAATAACTATTTCGGTTAAAACAGAAAAATAACTTCAAGAGAAATATTTGAATTGCTACGAGTAGTAAATTCGCGTTGCACAAGTCACAACATCAAGTAATTTGTTCATGACAAATACTTATTTGACCATTTCTCGCGAATATATTTTGTTCACATTGCATTTCGAGTTTAGTTTTACTTATCATTGGTATTGCTCGAATTAAAGTCTTCTAGTAATACTTCCAGAAAATAATTTGAATACAGGCACCTTTAGAACCTCTTCTAGTATGCCCACATCACAGGGATGCATTTCATCCTTCTTAGGAATGGTTACCTCTAGAACACCATCAGCAAGTGAAAATGTAGCTTTGCGTGTGTCCACAAATGTTGGGAGAACTCTTATTTCAGCTACATATTTAAGAGGTACCGAATGGACTCCCAATTTAGTACCAAGGATAAGCAATACCCTCTGTTTTATTTTAATCTCTATTTCTTCCTCTGTAAAATCTCCAACCGGCTTTCTTATTTTGTAGCTAGAAATTTCTAGCAATTCTTGCATTTCTGGGTATTTGAATGTCGACGCCGTACCGAACGTAAACAAGCGGTTTTGAAAGCAGATACCATTAGTTTTTATGTCAAGTCTTGTGACGTTTCGAGCTAATTCTTCAAATGCCTCATAGTATGACTCATTTATAGAAGCCTGTTTGAAGCTTTTACACAAGCGCTGCGGTTCAGTTTCTTTCAAATCGGTGCACCTTGTAGTTGTATTGCAACAATTAACACTTTCCTTTACAACTAACATGAATATTAGGAATGATATTTTAAACATGTTTGTCGGTGATCTGTCTACGTTTCGAACTGGCAAAAGACTGAGAACAATATTGTAGGCAACAGTTCCTTATCTGCTAAAGTATTCATCGCCTCTCACAGAGGGTATCGTACCAGTAGATATGACTATTTTATTATTGTCAAGTGTAACTAGTGCTTGCCTGTGACTTTTCCTATGTTTTTGTATTCCTTTGCACAGACTAGACGTTTTATGAAAGAGAAAAGGTAAGAAACCAGGGTGAAGATGGACTGAATTATTGTAATTCTGCGACTTTTATGATACTGACTGTCCTTGTGGCTGAAAGATACAATTACATTAGAACAAAGAAGTTAGACCTGTAAATTATTATGTGGTACGTTCAAAAATTCACACCCATACACACACACACACACACACACACACACACACACACACACACTCCCTCGCACACCCACACACACAGTTGTTATCAAAAATGTTTTTGTAATTTGTTATACAACTTTAAAATTGTCAATTTCATGTTAATGAAGAGTGGCTCTTTCTGTTGCAGTTGCTATATCGCAATCACAAGAGTGAGTCATCATTCTTTTAGAGTGCTTTTCTGGTAACGACATAAACATTTTTCCCATTGCTTTTCACAACACCTAACTGAAGGTATAAAGATAAACCATTTGAAATGGTTATTTGACTTTCAATTATGATTCTTTTAATCTCAGTTCATTTAGATTAAGCTACTTTGCCGGAAGCGGAAGTTACCATCAACGATATGACAAAGTTAAACTATTCTACTTGCAGATTGTTTCTACGAGTAGTTTTAATCTGGTTAATGCCGCACTTTGACTTGTAAATAAGTACTTCTTTGTCCAACTTCTCCAGTGGCCACTACCTTAACTTTAAATAATATCATTTCTCTCTGGGATTGTTATAAGGTTGATTGTTTCTCCAAGTTTGGCGAGCTTTTGCCTTGGCAAATGACTTGTTCACTTTTTTATGCTTTGGTAGTTGTAATCAAATCGTTGAGCGGGGAGCGGAACGGAATCGGAGAGCGACGAAGCCCAGTGGTTGAGCACTCTGGCTCGGAACCCCGGTGGCACCGAGATAAAATCTGGCCGGCACACACCTACTTTGTATTCATTGTACAATTTTGTGGCCAACTCTCCAGTGATGGAACACCAATATGAAACCTAAGCAACCCGGATACGGCGGTAGTTGGGTTCAAATTCCTTCGGCGAAATGTGGGCTTCTGAACGTTCAGTTCACTATGATAGCAACAATCAGTGTGCGTCTAACTAACTGATTAGGGATATGGTCGTGAGCGTATATTATGTTATGTTAAAATCTAATGCAAACTTGGTCTTTCATGCCCGTTTTCCTCTAGCTAGAGCTAAGTAAGATGTGTGAACCTGTGTTCTAAGCCAACATTTAGATTTCATACTAAGGTTGTAAGAGAGGTGTCTGGTCCGCTTGCCGACCTCCAATTCTCACTCTTTTGACATTATATTTATTTTTTATTCATATTTCTCTTACACTATCCTTACAAGTATACTTCACCTAATTCAATAGCCACACATTACCCATTATGGACCTCCTTATAATTTGGAAATGTTGAAAAGTATAAATTACATCTCCATTTTTTAGACGAGTGGATGTCTTCTTAGTTTTACAAAAAGAAAACCCTGTTTAAAATAGATGATGATTAGTGATAATGATGTTATTTGAACCATCACCTATTTTTCATTATGAAGCACCAGCTTAATCGTCAGCATCAAAATCATGAGCATCAGACTAGCGGCCGCCCGCGACTTCGTCCACGTGGACTCAAGTTGAAAAACCAAAAGTAATATTTCTTTATAAATTGTAGCCTATGTGCGATTCAGATGTATTAGCTACATTGTTGTAAAGTTTTATTGAAATCCATTCATTAGTTTTCACGTTAAAGAGCAACACGGGACATCCAGACATACAAACTTTCGCATTTATAATATAAGTAGGATAATAACAGAGTGGTCAAAAAGCAAATGACGATACTTACCTACTCAAATCTAAAACAAATTAAAGTGAAGTGGTTGCTCTTCTTAATCAATTCAGGCATATTTGAGCACCCTACACGCTTTGCCTGTAAAGTGATTAGGCGTGATCCTAAAATATCCCCAAACTTCTTGGTCGTGTCGTATCCAGCCAAAACTTAACTGAAAAGAGCTTTCGTTGTATTTTTAGCTAATTTCAGACATATCTGCTCTATGTCTTCGCCTCTGAAGATAGCAACAGAGTCTGAACTCTATCCGTGCGAAACTGGTCTCTATCCTCAAAGAAACAGTGTACAGTGTGGCTTGTTATAGTCTTCCACATTAACAGGGCTTATTCTAATCCTAAGTTAACCCTCTAGTTCGTTAAGAGGCTAAGATAATAACGTGTTTGCGAGTTGGGGTCGCGTGGACCGCACGTTGATAACGCTCAATCTTGAAACTAGATTAAATTGTCTGTTTGCGGTTTCTTCTGGAATAGTGGGAGGCTGTCGCATCACGATAGTGCAAGGATTAGTGAAAGCTGACTTGGAACTTTATATGTAGTCTGGCAGACCTCAAGGCGATAAGAACGTACGGGATGGAATGAGGCCCCTCGTGAAAACGATAGTGACAATTTAGGTCTGGTGTTAATGAACTTCTCGAATGATATATTTGAAAACTTAACTTCCTGTGGCCACCTAACCCTTAACGGAGCAGAACTTATACTTTTGTGATATCTGCCGATATTTCTCGATTTTTTTAAAGGATGTTTTAAATATGTAATAGTGGATAGCGTCCAACTAGTGGGATTAACGGTGACTGTAGATCGAAAACAGCCACTGAAGCATACGTACTGCGACAAAATTATCTCGCTATCTTTCTTGAGTCGAAACCATACAATTCGCACCATATGACTCGAGAGCAAATTTTGCCACATTTTGCATCTGAGGCCAGTAAATCAGTCATTAAGGGCCGAAACTGTCTTACGCGGACGATCACGCGGGCTCATAGAGATTAACCCGCGCGACCTCGCGCGGGTCCGCGCGGGCCAATTCTGTACCCCCTCATGGGTTCTCGCCTCGGCGTGGCGAGGGGGCCTAGTACCGGTGGTAGGGGCACCACCGGGAAGCGAAGAGAACCCAGGCGTGGCAGCGTGGTGGACTGGACACCCGCCCGCTGCGGCCCGTAAGGGCGGCGTGGGGCTGCGGGGCCAGTGGGGCCTGCAGGCGCCTTGAGGCGCGGGGTTGGGGCCGAGGCGTACAACCGGTTGGTGGGGGCCAGTAACCCGAGGCTGATCCCCCCTGTGCGTCGCGGCCCGGCGGGGCCGTACCAAAGGTTACGGCAGCGGAGCCGCCCTTTGGGTGGCTCGTGATTGCGGGCCCAGTAGGGCCTGCGTACGGTGGCCAGTTGGCGCGCGGTACGGGGGTGCCGCCGCCAGCATTGCACGGGTTTCACCACTGCCTGGTAGGGACTGCTTGACATCCTCGGCTGTCCCTTCTGGCCTCCCCTCACGAAGGGGGGGTCGCTTCCGGCCCGCCGTGCAGGCGGGCTCCGTCCGGGGGAACGCGTAACAGGCCTCGCGCTATTCACCGTGTTCCCCCACTACGGACGATTAGAGGGAGTAGTAAGGGGGGGCCATGTCTGTATGAGCCCGCGCGGGCATCCGCGTAACGCAGTTTCGTCCCTAAGAATGTTGACCACCCCTTTTGAAATTTAGTGGTTTAGTTCTGGGGCACTGAGCATCCTTCTGTCATTTCACGTTCACACTAAGATAGATCGACTGTGGATGTAGCACTAGCAGGCTTTCAACTGGACAAATGTGTGTGTTTAATTCCCTGCGCTAAAAGTTGACGCGGAGACCGAAAGCGAAATCCCTCACGTGTGCCCGCACTCGGAAGCCCTTTCCCGATCGTCAAAACGTTTTATGCACTTCTGCAAAAAAGCGGCCAAAAGCGAGTCAAACTGGCAGATGATGAGTTCCGTAGCTGCAAGTAACATATTACTTTTTTTCTTTTTGACATGAATAAAATGTTGTGCGTGGTTGTCATCGAAATGCAAATTTAATATTAAGTATTTAGATCAATATTTACATGTGTATGTACCGATTTGTATTTTGTTACTGTGCCAAAGAATAAATAAATAAATAAATATTTGAATGGAAGGTGAATTGCGGTGTATTTTTCTTATAAACTAAAAATCTATGTGTTTCGGAAAGAAATGGCTGTAACATACGGACGGACAGACAGACATGATTAAACTTTGGATACGGAACCCTAAAAAGTGTGCTATGTGCTACTCCTAAAATCTAGAACAAAGTGCGAAGATATGATAGTCATAGTACAAAACAAGTTAATTTGCAGTCGGGCTTAGCTCAACTTCGTTAATCCGCCGTCGCCCTGAAAAACGCCACCTTTCCCAAGTCAAGATCAATATAGTTGAATCCAATGTGAACCCAGCCTAACACGTACCCTTAAATATATTATTTGTCAAGGCATCGACATTTACCGCTCACAGATGGAGATCTAGAGAGAACATATTACTCCAATCTTCCATCTCATCTGACTGGAACTGTTGCATACTGAGTGTAGCGAAGATGGATAAAGTTTGGATGTGGCATTTCTACTGTGGAAAATGGAAAATGTTTGTGTAGATAACCAACTCGAAAAAAGTCAGGAGTATAATAACATTTTTGTAGATATGAAATTAATACATTGAACAAAAACTACCCAGTGATATTAATAACAAAAGACGTAGATAGGTCACCTGTGCTAAAAAAGTGGCACCCAAAATCAGAACTTCGAACACCTGAGCGAAGCATTGACAGTTTAAGACGACACAGCGCAACATGTATCTGTCTCGTTTACGCTCTAGTGAAAAATCATAATAACTACTGTACACACTGTCAAATTACAAAATTTATGTATTTATACGTACGCCATGGGTCAATTTTCGACTTTGCATCAGTATTTACATAACGTATCTACCTCTTTTAAATATCATTGCCTGAAGAGCAGAAAAATGGGGGGATTTAAGAGTATAATACAATGAACGCTCACGACTATATCCCAAACATGCAGTCAAAGGAACGCTGACTGCTGCACGGAACATTCAGAATCCCACTCTTTGGCGAGTGGGAACTGTGCGAAGGGGCGAGCTTTTTGCCTCTATTTGGGTTGCTAGTCTTTAATCGATGTTCCGGCCTGTCATGAACTTGGGACTGCACGAGTTTCAAGCTGTTGTGTTAAACCACTCGACCATCGTTAATAGGATATTAAGTTGTTTTTAATTAATAATTAATACTCTGTCTGTTATAGTCGTGGGCGTATATTTGTGTGTTTGTATTGTATTGACATTTCTGCCATTTACTACGTTCGACAAAACGTTTCTTGTAAAATAATATATTAGGAAAGTCCACGCTTAAAATAATTTCTTTTGTTTCCTAACTCTATGTTGCTTTCGCTCGGGCAACGAAAACCGATCCAAACAAACGGCCTTCGCAATGTAGGCATTCCGACGACGATCGCGGTTGTATTATCTGTGGCGATTCACCTTTTTGTTAATGGAAAAGAATAGAATAGATAATATTTATTTGGTGCGGTTTATTAGTTCGTTTGGTGAAAAAACTTCCAAATTGCAGTCACGGAAAAAAACCCAAAAAAAGTGGATAAGATAAGATAAGATAAGATATACTTTATTGCACAAAGAAAACAAGTTACATAACGATGCTCATAGACATTTAGAATGTACAATACAGGCGGTCTTATCATCAGGATCAGTGTTTAATTTTTATTTTTCACGCATTATTTATTTATTTCTTGCCACAATGATATCAGTCACATTTGTACACTTTTTACTTTGCACATATAGTAAATAAAGAATTTGATTCTTCTTCAATCTTCCATCTTCTTGATAGTAAATCAAGAAGATGCCTAAACTAAGTATGATAATGCCAGTACATCAGAACATCAGGTTCTCAAAAACAAACAAACAAACAACCAAAACATTTATTTGCAATGAATACAAGTGAGTCAATAGGTTTTAAAAATATCTGGACAAAGTATTCGGCCTGCTATCAGGCGTGCAAATTATTAAAAAAACCTTAATTTTTATTTCTAAAGTAACATTGGTAGTTGGTACATATCGCACCTCCGCTCAAATAGTGTCACATGTCAAAAAAATTTAAAATAATGTGCCACTATTTGAGATAACATTTTGATGTTTGGCAAACGTAATGATGGAATAAAAAGGATTTTCATTTTTTTTGACATGTGACACTATTTGAGCGGAGGTGCGATATTTGCATTGTACATAAGTTGGTACATATTTGCATTGTACATAAGATTTACATACACAGTACTGATAACAACAATGCTAAAGGAAACATAGGTTTTTGTGTGTTCGTGTGTGTGTGTGAGTGTGTGTAATTTTGCGTTTGTGTATGTGTGTGTGGCGGGGAGGAGTGTGTGGGCAGAGGAGGCATGAGGTGTTCAGTGTGTTCGAACTTACATTCTAAGTTCACTAAGATAATATTTCAGAGGGATAAATCGTAGTGTAACTTTTCTGTGGTAGCCGCTTGAACTAAATGAACCTATCGATCTCTTAGGGTTACGTGAAACCTTTTCAGAGCTGCCAAATACTTACCACTCTTAGCAGGAGATTGGCAAACGCCCAACGTACTAAAAGCCACAAATAAAGGGCCTCTTTTTAAGTTCGTATCACCTTATCCCTATGCGATAAATGTCATTTTCGAACTGCTAAGTTGCGCTTGACGTGTGGCCCAGTGTACAGTCACCATTGGAACCACTCCGGGCGGCTGCACTAACCACCGTCACAAAATAATTAGACCATTTTGTGCCACTGTTCTACCGAGACCATTAACAGCCGGGCGATTTTTTCTGGTATATTCATCGAGTCCTTCCTGAGCCCAAGACCGAATGTTTTTTTCTGAGTTTCCTATCTTAAGATTTTGGTAGTTTATCAAAAGATATTTTGATACAACAATGACAGAAACTGATGTCGTTTGCGGCGTTATTAAAATCTGAAACAAGTTTAAACTCAATTTTATTTGTATAGTGACAACACTTCACATATATTTAACTACTCTCTCTCTACTCAACATCAATTTGATGCCGACTGTTCTTCACCCCGCACTTTCCTTCGATCGAATCGATAGTGTTCACGCAAAAAAATGTTGAGAATCGATTGGGATTTTTATAGTATCGATTTTATCGATATTTTTCGACGATCGATTATTACGGATAGTTTTAATCGGGGTAATAAGACATTTGTCTGAGTAAGCAAGAAAATTCCCAAAGGTAATGTACTGGCCAGAAGTAAGAAAGAAAGACAAGCGCGGCGACGGTGGTGGTAGCAGCGGTGGTGGCGACAGCAGCGGGGCTGGTGGCAGTAGCGGGGGCAGACGGTCAGAAGTTCACCGAAGATATTTATTATAGTGCCACAATCAATACTACCACTCCACTAAAATATCGGATATTTTCGGCATCACCGATTTCCGGTTTCGTGCATAGGTATCCGACTTCCGTGCATCATCTCATCTCATCGACAAAGTTGCGGGCGGCCTATAGTTGTAAATAAACCGAGGACCTGGATATGCAAGCTTATAGCCAGTGTTGTATCGCGTCTTGTCTTCATCTTAGGATGACGACAAGCTTATGATGATGACGATTTCACTATCTTTATTTTACATACACTTACGGACAAACGTTTTATTTCATATTGTATATCTGTTTTTATTAAAAAATGTTTTGTCTTTTTTCTTGCATTTTTGGGACTTGTGGGATCAACTTGTGTCAATCATTGTTTTCTATTATATTTTATCCTATTATTTTTGTTGAAATAGACTGTCAGTCTACGGGATGCCTAAACTCAGTTGTAATCACATCACCGCCTACAGCGTATTCTTCGAAATGCCGACACTCGCGCCTGCTAACCGTTTTTTTCTTGTATCGACACATTTGCTTGAAAACCTCTGTACACAATATCGCTGCTTTTTAATTTAAAAGATTTTTGAGAAATAAGAAATTAATATTTTTACTGGGTAGTTACATTTTTTGCAAGCCCCTAAGCCATAAGACGGTAGAGTCCAGAGAGTAACATTGAAGTATTTATTATAGCACAAACCAAAATAACGGAGGTAATTACAGAAACGAGACATTACAAGAAAGACAATTCTGTATTCAACAACATTTATTTTGAGTCATTTTTCAAACAAATAAAAACGCAAAATTAACTAAGAATCCTATAAAAGTAATAAACTTGTCCAGTCAAAAGTCAAACGGAGGTTTGAGGAAACCTACGCGGACTTTACCACTTCCTGGCTGGATAGCATGCAGCCATCCGTGCCAAAAAAAAACAAAACGAAAAAGGTAAGCTTTACTTCGAAACTTGAAAAAAAACTTATCCAATCAAACGTCCACAAATGTGACATGAAACCTCCGCGGCTTTATCACGTCCTGGCTGGAGCACACAGCCGCCCGTGCCAAAAAAGAAACAAAAAGAAAAACAATGGAATGTTTTAAAGTGAGATTTATTTATGTACGTGTACCGTGCAAATAAAATGTTAAAAACACTGTACTTTCACCCCCTTATTCATAAAAACGAACGCAACGCTAACGCATTGTTTAAGCTATTGACGTGTTCTGTCACTTACACGCAAATGGCGGCAGCAACAAGAATGACAGTGACAAAGCGATACAATAGTTATCGTGTTCTATAAGAGCTGTTTAAATTTTTATGAATAAGGGGGTCAGACTTTAAACTGCCGTAAAATGACGTGTTTTTTGACGGAAAATTACAGATTTTTCAAGGTAATGACAGTAAAGAAGTGTCAGTCTATCAGCATGTAATTAAAAGTGCAACGATAGTAAACTACCTACAAGTGAGTGTTAATTGTAGAATATTTTCACAGAACTCGTTTACATGTTGTCGTAATTAATTGTTTCCACCGTAAAAAGGGTGCTTAATGTTAAATACGTGTTGTGGAATTCCTACCAACGAGTACATGTCGCAGTTTGGATTGGTAAGTGCAGCTTTCATTTTTTAAATTTGGCATCATCGTTTTGTTGTGTTGTGAATGACATTAAAATTAATAAAATATATTGCATTAGTGTACAAGACTGTTTGAGTTTTTAAGAATACTTGTATGTTACTTTAGTCCATATTTGAATACCATTTACGCCATGCCTGGCATAGTGAAGAGGTTTGCACAATAAAACGTCAAAATAAAATTATATCATAAAAATCAAAATCTAAAAATAACAAAAATACGAACCGTATTTTCTATTTCTGTTTCACAGAAATAGAAAAACGTTTATTCAGCCACCAAAATAAGGATACATTGAGTGTATTTCCGCCGTACACTTAAGAAAAATATTCAGTACACTCTCTATAATGAATTTACTCCAGAACTCATATCTTTTTGTAGCTAAATTGAGTTTGATATTTGATATTTTTATCCAGAAATTTTCTGGAAGCCTCTCAACGATATTATACTCATTTGTAACCAGCCCTGGGCCTGATCGATTCCGGAACATAATACATTTATGACTAATAGTACATAATCCGGGGAGGGCGAAGTCCTATAATAATAATAATAATTCATTTATTTAGAAGATAACATAGATCCACTGGGTTAGTATCACTTACTATGCTATGTTAGTAATACAAAATTAAAATTAAAATAGAACAGACTTTTCGTTCAGCTGCCGACCGAAGCAAGTCCTAATCAACCCACTCCGGTCAGAAGCCCAACAAAGTGTTTTATAATAGGCGAATCGTATCTTTCCGAAATGGTCTTGAGAATGCTGTTTGAGCTCGTCCGTACCCTTTCCAGCAACGAGGCTGTCTTTTTGCGTAATATGGCAAAAAAGCCATCTGTATGCGTCTGGGCAAACATTTCCGACGCGCTACAGTAACGTGGCAAGCCCAACAGCACTCTGAAACCATTATTATATTGGACCCGGAGCACGCTCAACGACTTTTGAGTGTAGGTGGTCCACAGGTTACCCGTGTAGAAGCTCTGACAGTAGGCTTTGAAAAGCGTTATTTTAACTTGATGTGAACAACGGGTAAACCTGCGCGCCAGCATATTGCACCTCATCGCAAGCGCCCTCCGTTCCCTCTCAATATCAGCTTGGTCCTTAAGGTCATCGGCAAGGTAATGCCCGAGGTACCTAAATTGATAGACTCTATTTAATTTTGATCCATTTAAAGTCAGCTCAGGCACCTCGACCGGGCATTTGCCGGCGGCCTTAAAAACCATGTATTCACTTTTTTTAACATTGTATACCAGTCCATGGGCTCTAGCATACGCCTCACACAGACCTATCATCTTCCTGAGCGCACCCATCGTTGGCGCCAGCAGCACCATATCATCAGCGTAACTCAAGTTATTAACGCAAACTTTGTCGATCCAGCATCCGACACGCATGCTGCTGAGGCCAACGATGAGCTCGTTTATGTACAAGTTAAAGAGCCCTGGAGACGTCAGCCCACCCTGTCTCACTCCGCACTGCAACTGGTACTCCTCAGAAAAAGTGTTTTCCCAACGCACGCTATTTAACTGGTTAGCATACCAATATTGCAATAGTTGTGATATCTCGGACGGGACCCCCTCCCTCGTCAGCTTATCCCAAAGCATGTCGTATGAAACAAGATCAAACGCCTTCGTGAGGTCGAGAAAACAGGCATAGATTGGCGTCGACCGGTCGGTGTAGTACCGAACAGTGTGTTTGAGACTGAGAATTGCGCTTTCTGTAGACAAATCAGGCTTGAAACCGAATTGAGCGTCGTGCGATTTAATATATCTCTTTAAGTGGTCATCAATCACACTGTCCAGCACCTTCGCTATTATTGTGGCTAGTGAGATAGGTCTGTAGTTATTCCTGTCAGAGATATCACCAGTTTTATTTTTGATAATAGGAACCACCACAGTCCTCATGAGGTCCACAGGCAGGTAAGAATGGCTGAGGCAGAGCGAGAAAAACATACCAAGAACTCTAGGTAGATGGACCCCGGCATACTTGAGATGCTCGACGCTGAGCCCGTCGTGTCCCGGTGATTTTCCCCTGGTCATTTTGTTTATGACTGCTGCCACGTGCTTAGCTGTTATAAGCATTGGGTTTTGGTCACCTCCAGACTCATCGCCGACCATACCACGCGACTGCCCGAGTGGGGACTGTACCTTGAAATGCTCTCTAAACATTTCAGCTATTTCTTTAGGCTCGCTGCGTCCATCCACACTCGCTGGTAAACCATGCTTTACGTTAAGTTTGTTTGTGTTTTTCCAAAATTTGCTAAAATTGTTTGATGCTCGACATGTAGCAAGAATATCCATTTTAATCTGGTCTTGGTTTTTTATACACCACTTCAAACGACTTTTAAAGATTTTACGAGCTTCACTCATTTGTTGAAAGATAGACCCCGACTGCGGCCTATTACACATGAGCCAGTTTTGATATTTAAGCCTGGCGTCCAAGTGTGCGCCCCTCACGTGCCTATTCCACCCAGCCACACGTTTGCCCCGGTTCCCACGAGGACTGCATGCCTTAACCGAGCAGGTCTGTGTAGAAGCGTCTGCCAGAATACACAAAATATCACTATACATTCTGTCCAGTATATGTCTATGGTCTTGAAGCTGACATTTGCTATCCCCACATATTCTTAAACCATCCGGATAATTTATATTTCTAAGTTTACTGTCACATATTTCACGATACTTTGCTATTTGAAGGCTATCTCTCTCGCCCCATACAATACAGTTTCTTTTAGACCAATTTCTATATACTTTACTTCTAATAACATTAACATTACAAATAACAATAAGCGGCAAGTGATCCGAATAATATACATTATTATCAATCTCTATACTTCTAATGGTGCGCCAGGCTGATTGGGTAACGAGACAATGATCCAACCATCGCTGGCATCCATGAGCGTCACTTATAAACGTATAATTATTCGATTTTAAACCTAGCTTTTCTGTATCGGCACATATCCACTTTTGTTCATAGCAAAAACTCATCAACTCATTATAAAATAGTTCAGTCGGATGAGCATTAAAATCGCCTAGCACGAAAACCGATTCGACTTCATTACTCTCGACTATGGCTGTTATTTCACTTAAACACTCGGTGAAAATTGTCAAGTTATCTAACGAGTTAATAGGCATGTACACACTAAATATAATTAACGTATGATCACTAAGCGTACCTGTTATTGCCGTTAACCGAGTGTTGTTGCAATGTAACACTGACACTGATTTGAACAGCCCCTTGCGCCACAGAATGGCCACACCACCGTACGGTCTTCCTCTAAGAATGCCTGCTGAGGTATCCACAGCAGATACTCCCGTGTACTCGAAATCACTGCTCACAGTGCCCAGGAACGGAATGTCATGAGGAAGAAGCCACGTTTCCTGTAGGGCCACTACATCTGCCGTTTTACACAGGTGTCGAATATTTTCAACAGACGTCTTCACTGATTTACAGTTAAAACTTACCAGTTTCAAATTATTATCCATAATAAATACGCAGTCTTTACCTCCCAACCAGTAGTTAACTAAGTAGTTTGTTGTGTCTGTTTCTTACTGTAATTTATCGGTGTTGATAAGGCTTTATCTTCGGAGCTTTTTCCTTTCACATCAGTTTTGCCTCTTAAGTAGACAAAACGCCTAAATGTTATTCCATTCGGCCAAAAGGCGCCATCCAGAAATACATCGAGTTTGACTTTAGGTACATATAACTTGTAGGAATTATAGTTTTTATCTGTTTTCATGTTTATCTTAAACAAGTTAACAGATTCACTAGTTTTTTCTCGTATATATGAAATTATGTCTTCTTCTGTAGTGTCTTTCGAGACTTTAGATATGAAAAGAGGTATTTTTATATCCATTGGCTTGAATTTCCCATTAGGGGTAATCGATGCCTTTCCTTTTTTGCCATAAAATTTGTTTTTCTTTCTTCCGTAGTTCACAGTTTGCCAATTATTATTTACCCCTACTAGTTGCTTCCACTCGCCTCCGCTCTTTACCACTTCCGCAACGGTCGCCGTAGTATGGGACAGATGCTGTTTTGTAGTGGGCTGAGTCATGTTGACGTTACTCACAACTCGAACAGAACCAAGAGTAGGGGCAAGACACGGCGCGTGCGCATTATGGTTTGCAATCTGTCCTGAAAGGGACTCCGACGATATTGCTATCTTTGTCTCGCGCGCCGCAACAGTCGCAATACTTTCCTGCTCTGTCGCCGCTCGCGCTCGTAACGGCGAATTCACAGCTGACGGTTGTTTACTTTTTACGCAATCGGCAATATTTCTATAAGCAAGTGCTTGAGTTGGAGACTGAGGTGATAATTCTTCAACAAGTGAACCATCATTTGTCGGCATGTGCACATGCGGCAACCCCATTGGGCCACTGTTATACATATAACTGTCAAAAGTCTGCGCACCCCGCCTTTTGTTTACATAATCAAAATCAGTCGCGAAGTTATGATCATTTACAATGGAGGTATTTTTATTTTCCCAAGTGGCCTTAAATTCTTCCAGGTCTTCCTTTTTGCAGTAATGTGCTTTGATATGGCGAGTCTCATTTTGCAATATAAGTATATCCTTCAATAATCGGGTAACATCGACATGGTCAAATGTGACCGGCGGTAGTTTATGGAGGTCTCGTGCCACAAAAATAGGCAAGTCATCCGGGTTTACTCGTTTCAATAGGCTGAGCACATCCTCAAGATCACGAAGTTGTTTCCCTTCCTTCTTGCGTAGTTTTAGCTTTGAAGTCGGTACGGAGTCAAACAACAACTTTTTAGCTTCAGCTATTTCTTGTGTTGTAAAATTGCTGGAGCAAATTTGAATAATGCTTTTCTCGTCCATTACATCCATTTTCGTTTGAATAAAAGCTAAAACTTCATTTATCACTATATTGCACGCACTACATTTCACTACGTTAGAGGCCATTTTCGCATAAACCTCTCAACTGGCTATGAGTCACATAAGTAACACGGTGCTCGAACACGGTCGTACGTACGGGTGCAGTGACGGACCGCGACTGCTGCCTATGTACGGGTGAATCCGTCAAACTTGATATTTTCCTACATTCTGGAATTAACCGATATGCATCATCTTTGCAGAACTTTGTTTCGAGCTAGAGTAGATTTAAAAAGTAACTTTCGATGTTGCCTACATGTGCCCTTAACGGGGGTTAGGCGGTCAGCGAAATTCGCCTGAGGTAAGGGGGTGGGGGAGGAGGAGAGCGTCCGCGTTTAGTATGGAATCAACGTGCTCGAAACTAAAAATCGTAAGCGCCATTTACATTTTTATCAAAAAGTGAATCAAAATATTTAGTATTTTCTAAATCTGAAACAGTCACAAAATCGAGAAAGTCAAAAATCACAAAAACCTATGTTTTTGTGATTTTATACGAATTAGCATTTATATGATATTTTAGAGGTAGCTTAAGGATTTTTTTCTATCGAGCAAAGTTTTTCCAATCGTGGTTTGGAAACAGTCATCCCATCACACATACGTTCTGTAATACAATTTCAGTGCGAAAAACATTCAATATTTTCAATTATAGCTCATAGATAACAGTCCATTTTGACGTTTTCACGTATTATGGCCCCGTATTATGGCCCCTTAATGAAACCATGGATAACATGCTTCATTTGTCCTCGAAAAAACAAATAAAAAATCAAAGATTTCCTTAACTTAACTTCCAAAATGTTTGATCGCTGTTGTGACCACCGTCTAAATAGAAAGTAACCAATACCTGCTTTTAACCAACAATAGCAAGTTATAGGCTTCCTTAATTACACATTGAACTGTGACCTGTGAGAACTTAAACCCAAGTCCTACAGACTGGTCACTGGTGTATATTTTTTAAATTAACATAAACGGCCTATATACGTCACGCTGCTGGGCACAGGGCCCCAAGTCTGCTAATTTAAACGAAACGTCCATTCAACCGAGGCTCAATAAGGATAACAATACGATTGACACAAATTCGGTAGTCTGCTAAAATCAACAATCGTCTCAATATGAATGCATTTCTAATCGGAATGGACGCTCAGTCTTAATAACAAACGGTATTGCCAACTAAAATCTACCATGCCGCTGAATGAATGAACAAATGATTTCTTTAATTTGAATGATCATTTTCTTCAGTTTCTCAGATTAGATTACATTTCTTTTGCGTGGACTTATTTGGTTTGATTATTTAACGTGACTACACGTTTTTTAAAACACTTTATTTTATAATACGGTGGCTAAAGTATTAGTTCTCCATGCCAAAGTCTGCCAAATTAAAAGTGTCTCCTGTCTATAGCCTGTCATGTCTCATTGTCAAATGTCAAGTTGTCAATTTGTTCGAAAACACCATTGCAAATGCACGGACGTAAAAGAAAGACGGACGGAACATCACACTAAAAAAATGTGAAGCTAGCAAGGTACAACAACTTCGTTAGTTGCACACGACACAAACATACTAGGTGCTACAATCTAACGCCATTTTACCCCGTGTGACAGCGCGAATGACACGTGCGTTGCATCCGACAATATTCATTTAAAAATGCCGTCTGTGTGGTGAAATCTTGTATAAACTACTTGAATAAACTTGAAAAATCACAAGGAATCACTTATCACAGGTAAATTATGATTATTCTTTATATTTTCTCCTAAATAAATTTAAAAACTGTGTTGACAATTCTAAAGCAAAATACAACAGTGTTGCCACTTTTTTGATGGAAAAATTTCCCTAAATGAGGGGAAATCTGTATTTGTCGCATTTGTGACTCTAAAATCAAATTTTACCGTTTTCTGGGTTCCGTATCTCAAAAGGACAATAATAAAAGCCAAACAATTAATATAAAATAACACTTGCGTTATTTTTAATAGGTTACCTAGTAGTAAAAATCGTCGAGATGACTGGGTTTCAATTATTCAAAACTGCAGAGGAAAAAACTTTTGGAACCCCTCATCTGTCAGTACCGTGTGCAGTGCACATTTTGATGATATAGATTTTGTGACTACAGCTAATTAAAGGGGTACGTTGTTTGGTTACGCATGCCATTCCTAAAAGTGTAAGTTTTATGGTACATTGTATTGTTGTTATTTTATATAATAATTTATTCATATATATAATTTATTTGGCGGCTTCTATTATTCTTATTATTTTTTTAAATTGCAGCTACTTTCAAACTCTTCAGAAACGCAAACACAAAGCACTTTTTCACCTATACTGCAGGTATTGGTATTATTGGACAATGTTCTTAGGTAAACGACGTGACGACCGATTGGTGAGATGGCTAAGAAATTGGCTACTACACCAGCGATCGCGGGCTCAACCCACAGTATAATCATTTGTACATTGGGTTTTTTCTTAATGTTATATATTTAACACAATTTAATGAGAGTTGATTAATGGCGCTATTGGACCATTAACGGATTCTCTTAATTCCTCTTACTGGTAAGAAGTTAACATTCATCATCAACACAGACACATCAGAATATGTTAATAATGTTATGTAAATAAAACATTTCCCATAAAGTAACATGTATTTTCTTTTCTTTCACAGTGGTCATAAAAAATATGTTAGCTAGGTCAACATTATGATTCTTAAGCTCCCGGCTCCGATCTTACTAATATTATAAAGGCGAATGTTTGTATGTCTGGATGTGCTGTGTTGCTCTTTCACGTAAAAACTACAATAATGTTGCTTATACATCTGAATAACACATAGGCTACAATTTATACAAATATTGTGTTAATTGTTGAAAATATCAAGTAAAATCTAAGAATAAAATATGAAAATGTACGCAGCATCACATGGCATGACAGTGGATGACAGAGACAGACGGCTGCTGTCATTAGCGTAACTATGGGTGCGTTCCGAATTAAGACAATCGAAAATAGCGCGTATTTAGAAAGATATTGCTTTTAGTTTTTCAACTTAAGTTCACGCGGACGAAGTCGCGGGCGGCCGCTTGTATTTCATAAATTTAAACATAATCTGTCTATATACGTCCCACCGCTGGGCACAGGCCTCACCTCAACTATGAGGAGGCTCGAGCCATCCTCTAACCCGCGGGCTCAGTGCGTATAGTTAGATGGGTGTAAGGTTAGTGATAAACCTTCTGTCAGATGTCTAAAATAATAAAAATCATAATCGGACTTAAGTTAATGAACCCGGTTCAAATAAAAGGTAAACTGTAGGGAAATTAATGATTTATATGGCATCCCTCAAATCACAGGTGCTAGTATCCTTCACTCATGATTCGACGAAATGGCGTCCGTCTTTCTTTTACGTCCGTGTGCAAATGCAATAAAATCAATTTATTTTTGGCTTTGTTTATTTGTTAAACGAGACTTGAACTTCGAGATAAGAACTAACTGTATTGGACAGTAAATAATATACTTTCTTCCCTTCGTATCGGTAAGTATTCGCACACCATATTTCATTTTTGTGTTAGTTTTTGGTGGTGTACGTCGCTTTTATTTCCTGATCTTTTATATCTTAATTTCAGGTGAAGATTAACTACCTCAATGCGCAGTGCCACGAAAAGGTTGGAGGCCAGGGACCACCTAAACGCACATGGTCCGCGGGAGCATGCGCAATCCACAAATAGGCTAGTCACGGCCACGGGGGCCTTATGTGATCTGCAGCCTTTCTATATAAACATTGTAAGCACACACGGTACTTTTATTTATATATTTTGAAGGCAAAGTCATTAACTGAAATTAATTATGTTCACTTAGTCGTTTTTACAAATACCTTCTTCTTTTTCAGGCTCCAGAAAGAGATTTCATACCTAGAAGACAAAGTTGCTTCCCGCTGTCTGTTTGTTCAAATGTACCTATGCTTGAATCCAAGTACACAATGGATGTTGATGCAGTATTTTAACTCAAAGTGATTCAAGGATTGAGTATATTGCCTATTTTATCAGAGAAACACTGATAATTTTAAACATGTATGAAAAATAAAAGATTCAAAAATGTTTAAAGAATTGTTTTATTTATTATATTATTACACTGATAATCACTCCATAGCCTCAATGCAGCATTCTAACAAATTCCATCAGTGCCGTCTGTTCCGCCTGTGCCCAGCAGTGGGACATTAAGCCGTTAATGTTTTGATATGTCCTTCTTTCCCCTGTGTTAGGCAAGGGGGTCATCATGATCTCTGCAAAGTATATTCACTGTCACCTGGAAATATTATAAAACAATTACCTATAGAAAAAATGCTCATTATACTTCAGCCTTGAATTCAAAGTTAATGTAGTTACGTATTTTTTGGTACAACCAATTTTGTGTTCTGGTTCAAAAGTGGGCTCCTACACTAGAGGTCGCGGGTTCGATCCCCGGACAGTTCATTCTGCATCAAAATGCTGCGTGTTCATATAGAGTCCTCAAATCATTTTGATGCTGACTGTACAAACATTTGTGTGCATGAATATCACTTTCGGTTATAATAACGGTCCCGTTCCTCATGTACAATGGGTCTCAGATGGCTATGTGAGTTCATCGATGCAACTCAGAACACCCGAATCGATAGAATCTGCAACATCAAGTTTCACCTAACTATTTTTGTAAATAAATACAACAAAAACTCCAAAATACCTACTTGTATAAGAGATGGCTCCCTATTTTTTTTGCTTGATTGCATTCCGGCTTTGGATCCTTTTGGGCCGTGTTGTATACTGGTAGTACAGTGCCAAAAAAATGGACTAACCTTAAAATTGCATCCTTTCGCCGCTGTTGTTTTGTAGATTACTTCCTCTTTTCCGAGTATGCATGGTTTCATAAATCGGACTTGGGCATCCCCCTAAATGCATGTAAGCATTGCCGTGTTGGAATTTAGAGCCCGAGATTCATGGTGCTGAGCTAAAAGCCTAAAGAAGTCGGTGTCGGCGGTCACTCGCGTTATCAATGGTCAAAACATGCCAACGATTCGTAGGAAGTAGTGGCCAATCTTTTAATTCACCTCGAAAAGCACTCACTTTAATTTAAAAGCAGCTTTTAAGTTAAAATATCTAAGCACAATGACTGCAAGAGGTGTTGTTGTTCAATAACACAATTGTCAAAGAGATACGATTGAGCTAAACGTCAAACAAACGTCAAATAAGGAGCGGACTACCGTAATTCTTACAATCGGCTTACCAATGTACCGCTATTAGTGAGCAGACTACCAAAAAGTGCAATAACCAGTTTCGATGGAGAATCATTGGTCTTTTTTAAGGAGCGGAATACCAAATGTGTCAAATTAGACGATTACGATTCCATGCCGACTCGATTGCGGCGTCTTAAAATTAGCAGACTTGGGACCCAGGCCTCACCTTAACTATGAGGTGGAACAAGCCATACTACAACACGCGGGCTCTGTGCGGATTGTTGGAAGGGTGTAAGTTTACTGACCAACCTTAATGTCAGATGTTATTAAGCCGCCCTGAGGCCTCTGACTATGCTTAACGACTGACATCTAGCGACGTCAACCGGGGCCAACTGCTTAACTTGGCTTCCGAAGCACGGAGATGGCCGAAATACATATCACGATATTTCGGGGTGGTCACCCATCTCATTTCCGACCACACGTGTGTTGTTTTACAACAGCGATCGTCACCGATCACATGTGTCTACACCCAGCCGGATCCCTTATCTGGGAGACTTATAAGTGATACAGAGAATTAGATCTGGATAATATGTTCCACTGAATTATGCTGAAACAGAATTTATTCCGTATAATAAACGGAAATATTAGCTTCTTTAACCGACCTCCAGCCAGCGGGATATTTATCTAAGCTACGTCTAATGAACTGTAAATTGATATCAACTTTTAGATCAATATGTGATCTGTTCATTAAAAAAAACAAGTCTTCTAAAGTCCGTCATTCGGTCACAATCAAGCTGCAAAGAAACCTCCATTCAGCGGACTATTTCTTCTAAAGATGTTATTATTGCAGCTTTTACGATAAATTAATACAATTTAAACTAATTACAGCTTACAAATGATGATGAAAGATGAACAAATAGGGAATTTAAGTAAAATTAGCCGTAAATAGTTTAAATTGTATTAACTTATCGTAAAAGCTGCAATGATAACATCCTTAGAAGAAATAGTCCGCTGAATGGAGGTTTCTTTGCAGCTTGATTGTGACCGAATTACGGACTTTAGGAGACTGATTTTTCTTTAATAAACAGAACAAATATAGATCTAAAAGTTGATATCAATTTACAGTTCATTAGACGTAGCTTAGATAAATATCCCGCTGGCTGGAGGTCGGTTAAAGAAGCTAATATTTCCGTTTATTATACGGAACAAATTTTGTTTTCAGCATAATTCAGTGGAACATATCCAGATCTAATTCTCTGTATCACTCATAAGTCTCCCAGATAGGGGATCCCGCACATACCGATCACTGTCACGTCACAACTGCACCGCAGGCCTCCTATATAGAGTGCCATGCTGAGTTACCTCCTCGTGTGGCCAGAGGCTTGTTGGTCCTTGTTGAAATTAAACTCAGCGTGAGGAGGACCGCCACCACATTCCCCTCTTTGGGGGGAGTCACGGGACGCGGTCCTATTTGGGGGACCTCGGAGTCAGTGGCTGCCTATGGTAGCGTGGGTTGGCAAGCCTGCTAGGTTTGCGCCGGCACTTCGCCGGAAGAGGGGTAGACCTCAGCGCGCGTCCACCGCTCTGCGCCGTACCAGGCAGATGATTCGCTCTCTGCAGTGGACGCTCTGCACCCTTGGCGCGGGCTGTGCGCACCCAGCGACCGCTTCGGCGGCGTAGGATGGCGGGAGTATACCGCGGGTGGTCCATCCTGGCGGACCGCCATCATATCATAGGCTGGGGAGATAAGCTTGTTTACCGACCCAGCGGAACCAGCGAGTGGCGGGTCGGGGGGCCTGCCACCTGCATTGCACGATTTCGCCCGTCTAGGAGAACGTCTTGGACACTTGGCGTCTCTCTTTAATGAGGAAAACCCGGCCCCGGCTAACTGTTGAACGTCCGCGGAGAGTGACTTGTTCCATCCCGTAGACGTTCACTAGCAGATGAGGGTGTCCCCAGTGTCTTTTATAGTCGGTATACCGTAAGTCGCAGAGGGCGCTGGTGAGTCCGACACTCCCACGGGCCATCCCCAGGCACGTGAAGTCTATAAAATATTTTTTTCAATGGTCAAAAAAAAGGCACCCCTATATCATATCTTTTAATATCGCTTTTATTTTTATTACGTCAGGTGTGTTCTCTTTCTATCCAATCTCTTCACTTTAAACTTGCAAGCTTTTATACAGTGAATTTATTTTAAACAAATTTATCCTAGTTTTGAACCGACGTGAAAATGTCTACCGTGTTTAAGAGCCTCATAAATTCAAAAAGATATCATTTTTCATTTCTTTGCAAAACGTCGCATAAATAACAGTGAAATGGTGTACTTTATTATATTACACCCGTTGAATAAATAGCAGTAAGCGCTGCAGGGCGACATTTTTACCTCATTCAAAGGTAAAACTAGTTCATTTTTTGTCTAAACCCCAGCGACATTGCATAAAGTACTAGAGGTACAATACATCAAGGGTATAACATAACACTGCCACTTCACTGCCATCATAAGCTTGCTGACGTCTTTAGATGTCAGTGGTTAAACCTAGTCGGAGACCTTAGGGTGGTTTGATACCAGCTTTAGACTCCTCCAACAATTCGCACTGAGCCTACTGATCATGTTGGAATAAGGATTGTACCACCTTGTAGTTGAAGTGTGACACACACGACTGTACAAGTCCAGAAATGAGAAAATAGATATTTAATGAACATACAAAGGCTGTTTTTGTGCTGAAAAAGTGGCACCCGAAATTCGAACAATTCGTATACTTTACTGTATTGACAGTCTGAGACAACGCTTCGAAACATGTATCGGTCTAGTTTACGCTCTAGTATATAATCGTACAGATTGTCTTGTTCACACGTTATAACACGGTCAAATCAACTACGATGTACCCCGTGAATTTTTTTTGACTTCGCGTCAGTACTGACATAACCTATCTACGTCTTTTTTATTGTAATATCATTGTGTTTAAGAGCTCACGTCATCCAAACGTTTTCCTGATGCTTATAACAAGTGCCGAGTGGAACACGCCAGATCCTGCCAGGATTCCGGGCACGCGCCGCAAATGTAATAGCCTGACTCTTTGGTTCACTGCAGCACTTCATCGGTACGCAAAAGGGCTTGAAATAGTCAGCTAGTAGTACCTAATAGTTTATTTTATAAACAGACTTAATTCGAATGCTTATTAGTAAAACATAAATGATTAAACATAAAACTTAACAGATTTAAGTGGAAACAAAATTAAATAACACTTACCATAAATTACTTCATAGACATAGCAATTGTGACTCAATTTATATCATTTATTCCTAAAAAATCCAAGCATACTTTTGCATTATGCTCGATTTTTCAACTAGTTTGTGAATTAAAGATGATTTACATAAATAGATCAAACGAATCAAATCTAAAGAAAAATATAATCAAATGGAAGTACAAATAACAAATTTAAAAAAAACAGACGAGTGTTACCACTCCGCTGCTTTATCGGCTGAAGCTGAGGCTGGGCCAACAAATACCAACAAGAGAAGTTGATGAGAAAAATACAGGATTAGGCACTATGCATTACATCAAATAATGATACTTTACAAAAAAACAGGACATCATTCATGTTCTAGTTCCCGGGTGGACATTTTCAAATACTTTTTTTCATAGCACATATGAAACACCCAAACCAGTACAAACAGATATTATGTTCATTGACACGAACCTTTGTACTTTGCGGGTATCGAAACCGCGACTTCTGGTGTAAAAGCCAACCTCCTAACCACTACACCCAATCGGTCGTCAAACACACCATCACATGTTCGGTTTTATCCTAAGATTCGGTGGCCTATCAGAAAAACGGTAAGTTACTCGATATTAAGTTATATCGATCATTTGCAAACCTCCGCACTATTCTAACTTCATCGTCGAAGTTGCTTTTGCAGATGCTTTCGTTCTTTACAGAGAAGTATATCCGAAGTGTATCGATGAACCGCCAGCCGGCTTTGCGGGTGTCGACGAAAGATGGCAGCACGAACAAGTGGTTTTGCGACTGGCCGTCTGCGCTCGTGGCGACCACAGACATCACGCGATGCTTGATCTTTACTTCGATTGAGTCCTCCCTGGAACCTTCAAATAATGGTATACGTAAATTAAAAGGTCAACATTTGAAAAAAAAGAAGTCAATTGAGGTCAAGGAAGGTGAATCAGCATTGTCTGAACAGCGCAATTGCAGCAAATTAATAAACCAAATACTTTATACTTGTGTAAGGCCCACTTTGATAAATTATTTAATCTGTCTGGTTATTTCATTTGATTTTTTACAAGCCTGTCACTATTGTTAAACCACTAAATATAATGCAATAATGTAACTTAATTAACACGCTTTGAATAAATTAAAACCCAATCATATCGCTTAAAAGAATATTTTACTTATCACCCAAAAGAGAGCGAAAATATTCATCATCTGAGAAGCAGCATCATGAAAAAAACCCGTCAATTTGGTCTTACTTTTAAATTTTAACTAAAAAGATCAAACATTTTACCTTTCAATGGAATATTCGCGATGTAACCAGGACCGTCAAAGATCTGCTTGGTGCCGTTGTTGCAATATGGTTCTTGTTCCAATTCGATGAGGTAGAGGTCACAGAACAACTCTTCGGCGAAGGTTGGTGTCGGCGCCAGCGTCACTGGCTTTGGCCTTTCAGAAGTCATGGATACTGGCCAGTTACGCCGTGGAGTAGTCGTGTTACTTGGATATGTCAGTGGTGGGGAAGTCTGATGAGGTGCATTATAATCTGGATAAGCGCGGGGAGGAATTATTGGTGGGTGGTGTTGTGGATTTTGATGTTGCACAGTTGTGTCAGAAGTGAGGAGAGGGATATTTTGTGGAGGTATAAAACCATGATTTGTTGGATACTCAGAACTTTTATGTAAAAGGGTTGGATTTTGGTTTGATACAGGAATATCTGGATGAACGTGTTGTGGATTCGGCTGATGAACAGTTGTGTCTGGTGTAAGGCTTGGGCCATTTTGTGAAGGAGCTAAACCTTGATTTTGTGGAGGCACAAAACCTCCATACAAAAGAGTTGGATTCTGATTTGATACTGTAACGTCTGGATGACGTTGTGGATTTTGGTGTTGCACAGTTGTTTCTGGGGCAAGGCGAGGAGCATATTGCGAAGACGTAAAACCTTGATTTCCTGGAGGCACACCACCTTGATGCAAAAGGGTTGGATTTTGTTTTGACACAGTAACGTCTGGATGTGAGTGTTTTGAATGCTGTTGCACACTTGTGTCTGGATTAAGGCGAGGTGTATCTTGTGGACGTATAGAATCTAGATTTTGTGGAGGTAGAACACTTTGATGAAAAACGGGTGGATTTTGCTTTGATACAGCAATGTCTGGAAAAGCGCGTTGTGGATTTTGCTGTTGCACGGTTGTATCTGGATAACGGCGAGGGGTATTTAGTGGAAGAATCGAGCCGTGATTTTTTGGATACACAAAACCTTGATTCAAAAGGGTTGGATTTTGGTTTGATGCAGTAATGTCTGGCTGAACGCGTTGTGGATTTTGCTGTTGTATGGTTTTGTCTGGATAACGGGTATCATGTCGAGGCATAGAACCGGTATTTTGTGGAGGCACAAAACCTTGATGCAAGCGGGTTGGATTCTGATTCGATATTGCAACGTCTGGATGAACGTGCTGTGGATTTTGCTGTTCCAACGATGTGTCTGGTGTAAGGCGAGGGGTATTTTGCGGAGGCGTAAAACCTTGATTACGTGAAGGCACAACACCTTGATTAAAAACGGGTGGATTTTGCTTTGATACCGCAATGTCTGGATGAGCGCGTTGTGGATTTTGCTCTTGCACAGTTTTGTCTGGATAAGGACAATGGGTTTCATGTGGAGGCGTAAAACCGGTATTTTGTGAAGGCGCAATATCTTGGTGCAAAAGGTTTGGGAAATCAGTTCGTGAATCTAGCTGCAGTACTGTAGTTTCTGAATTTATAGGGGTTGGATTCGTAGGGGCGAGATTCTGTTGGGTTACAGTATTTGTATTGTACTGTGGATTTTGTTGCGGTGTATTAATAGGATAACGTGAATATTGATTTTGGTTGATATTATTTTGTGGGTATAAATAGGGTGACATACTGTGATCAGTTGGTGGACGTCCATGTGGAAGAATTATGATGAAGTATCCAGAAGATGTATAAAGAGGAACGACAGTGTTTGGAGGAAGAGCTTGAGGTATATATGTCATTGGGTCTTGTTCTGATGGTGTTAATCGCCAGTACATATTATGAGTCCTGTTTCGCCATCGAAGCACGGGATTGAGATCGTAGTCCTTATTGCCGGGTTGGTGATAGTTGTGCCTCGTATACTGGTGGTGATGGTGGCCATAATAGTTTTGACTACAACAGCCGTACACAAACAGAACTATTATTAGATCGAGTCTTAGATTCTTAATCATTGTTATTTATCACAGTGAAAAACCGAATGGATTTAACACGACTGAACGCAATAATAGTTTAAACAGCGTTTTATACAAATGATTTTATAATAATATGCCTGTACAAAGGATATTAACTGAATCATTTTTTCCTTATAGTTAATCACACAAACCTACGTGGACAGTGTTTATAGTAATGAAAGATTTAACATTAAACTCAGACTGATTTTTGAAGAAAATGAGGCGTCGATAAGGAATCGACTTATTTACCCAAATCTTATACAAGTTATAGGTAATCAGCTGGTGCGTTAGAGGGTCCGTACTTAATTTTTATAATATAAGCGGTGAAAAACTTTTATCCAGGCTGATAAAAAGCTTTTATCGATCGATCCGCGAAGCCATCCAAAACAACTAATTTGAGTTTACCAAAAAAACCGTGGATTATAAACGTACGTGGCTTTTTTCATTTAAGATAGATATTGAAAAACCCTTTTTTCAGTAACATAGATGTGTCTTTAAAGTATCAATTCAAACACCAAACATTATGCCACAACTGATTGAGAAAAAAAATAATGGTTCTACATGAAGACAACGTACCCCAACGTACAAGATTTATCACACGCCGATAAATCCATGTAACAGTAATTCGCAATAAATAAATAAATGTCAATTTATCAGCACCAACACTGCACTTGGGTAAAACCCAATATACGTATATTCCATGAATAACAATTATTGATACGAAAGTACCTACGTAATGAGCATAATAAACAAAAGCAAACTAAATTAAATCAGGTTTGTAGATGATATGCCTGAATGCATGCATGTAAAATCATATTTTTACTGAAACCCCTTTTGAAGAATATTGATTTGAATGATTCATGTTTGCCACAAATTTGGTGTATTACCAAATATGATCACGGTAATAGCAAGTATATTCCATCACCGTGTTAAGATATATTCATATTATCAAATTATTATTATTTTGAACAGGGAGTACCGAAACTCAACGTCAAGCTGAGTGATAGGCTAGGTTCCGGTTCTGGAGAAAATAAGTAAAAAAATCTCTGTTACTTGGTTTAGTCCCTTGACCACGATTTCATGTACTTACTATGCTCACAAATTCGCAAATTTCGCAGTTTTATTTTTTTATGTCATCCTAAACAACAATGCTTTCGATTTTAGTCACGTTTGCGATTATCAAAATTGTACGTTTAGTAAATAAAAAGAAGTTTGACTGGGTCATGGTTAGGAATTTTTATGTCAGCCCCCTTAATAACACAAACATATCGGCAAAACTGATTAAAGTATCACTCCCTATAATAGGGTAGATGACTATTAGTCGATTTCAAATAATTATTGTGAAACCACAATCGAAATTTGTTTCAAAATGAGGCCACAATAGGCCTGCAAACTTGGGTGGGCAAGTCCATTTCAAAAGTGTTAAATTTTTGTAAAACAATATCACTATTTTGTAACGAAGCAATTATGTTAGGTGACCATTTTCATAAACGCAATCTATTCTATACTTATAATAAATCTGTAGAGAGGTCAATTCTGTACATGAAATATATGCCAAAACTGCAATCAGTAAAATTTTTGTTCGTCTGTCTGTCTGTCCGCTGTATGTTCGTTATAGAAACAAAAATTACTGGACGGATTTTAACAAAATTTGGCACAATTATTCTTCATACTCTTCTGCAGGTTACTGTATACTTTTCATTACGCTACGACCAATAGGAGCAGAGCAGTGAAGGTAAATATTGGGGAAACGGGAGAAGTTAGGTTTGTCAACAACTGGTTATCAATTGTTTTATTTTGTAGGCAGACAACTTGATAAGATAGAAACTTTCGACTAATTTGATCCTACTTATATTATAAATGCGAAAGTTTGTATGTGTGGATGGATGTGATGTGTCGTGTTGCTCTTTCACGTTAGAACTTTACAATTATACAGCTTATGCGTCGGAATTGGACATAGGCTACAATTTATAAAGATATATCACTTTTTTTTAACCCAAGTCCACGCAGACGAAGTCGCGGGCGGCCGCTAGTATTTAATATAGCTGCCGAACGAATTTCTTACGCTCCTCACAAAAACAGTGGACGTGACGTCATGTTCTCTGTCACGTTTGTATGAAGCGTTTTTGGGCAAGTCCAAAAATGTGCATTTTAAATTGTGATATCTCTGGTAGTAATGAAGTGATTATTTTAGAATTGTTTACATAAATGAAAGGTCTTTCGGTAATAAACAAAAAAAAATAAAGTCATCTAGCCTATTAATAGTCTCAATGAGTTTACGTTAATGGCGTTGTTATCTGGACGTCACGGCTGCTGCTTATCAGGTGGAGTGAAGTCATCTTGGAGAGCACAGAATAACACGGTTTTCTGGCGTACTTAAGAATTTTGGTAAGTCACATAACCCTGTTCTTTTGTAAATTGTATTTTGTTTGACGTACTTAAGAATTTTGGTACGTCACATAACCTTGTTCTTTTGTATATGTTTCCAAAAGAAGAGTTGACTTGTAACATTTTCAGAGTTAAATGAAAAATAAAAGTTACTTCAGCTTCTCTGGAATCTTTTATAACAACTTTCCTTTTTTATCAACTATTTAAGAGTCCTTTTTACTGTGCACTCCATGTGGATCTCACTTTACCTGACGGGAAGCAGCCAAGAGGTCCAAATATTGTATGTATTTATTTTTGTAATTATCATCGCTTAGTGAAGCAATTTGACAGCCGCTGCGAATGTCCGGGTGTCCACTCAGTTGACCCCACTGAAAATCAACGTCTGAGCCTATCAGGTCCAGGCATTAGCTCAGTGGGGTCCATTTAATTTTGGACATCGTGGCACTGCTGCCTGGAGGAAAATATTTTTTGTTTTCTATTGTATGTTTTATTTTTTCCTAACCATCTTGTTCTGTATGTTTTTTATCCGTTGCGATGTTCAAACTCAATAAACGTTTTTTCTTTCTTTTTTTCAAATATGAGGTTGCCAGGTACAGTCATACAGTTACTACTGGACGGCTGATCTCATCTTGAAGGCCTGCGTAAATGCCTTTGCACGCCCCGCTTAAAATCCCGTGATTGTGGGAGAAAGCCCAAAGTCATGGGTTTACCCTTGTTTGATCGAACAACGTTTCGTCGAAAATCAGTTGGTCGAATTTCAGTTGGTCGAATTTCAGTTGGTCGAATTTCAGTTGGTCGAATTATTCATTTGACCGAATATTTAATTGGTAAATTTTTATTTGATGTAATTATTTGTTTGAACGAATTTCATTTGAACTAATTTCATATTATCGAATTTCGTCACTGCCCTATACTATAGTTTGGGCGGAACCGACTCGGTTAGATTAGGTTAGAAGGTTTAAGGCGGGAGCGAAGCGGAGCGTAGCTCCCGCCTTAAGCCTTCGTGGTTATTTTTTTTTTTAAACCCAAAAAAACGACTTGCCTCATTACATGCTGCTTGGCATGTTATACCATCTGAAAATTACATCAAATGAACATTCTACCTTTTGATCATTAGTGCAAACGTTGTTATAGCAAATAAACATTCGACGAACTGAAAATTCTATCAAATAAACATTCGACGAACTGAAAATTCTATCAAATGATATTATACAAAGTGATGATTTTCTCAAACGTTGTTCGACCAACTGATTTTCGACGAAACGTTGTTCGATCAAACAAGGGTAAACCAAAGTCATGTGCTGGGAATATCGTGATGAACGCTGGCGTATTTTCCATAAATGTAGTTAATTATCCACGCGTTCTATTCGTCTTGCTGATTCAAAGTCACTCCATAAATTTTTGCAGCCTCTTTGAAAAATCACCCTGTATTATTTTCATGCATGGAATTTATTGACTGATTAATAATTTATTGCACTTGTTCCATTCCTGTTTTTATTATTTTATCAAAAATGTTAGTGTTCTATTTCCTTAACTACAAGTTATTGTGGCATTAGAACGGCGATAAGACTGTAGGAATTATAAATAGTCGTTCTTACAGAATTGTTCATCATTGATGCTCGTTATACGTGACCAGTGGTGACCACATGCTTACTGGTTCAAAGTAATTTCAACGCTTGGGTTTTAGGTAGAAACCCAGTACCATTTAGCGTTTTTTTTTTCTCTTCAATGTTCTTATTTATTTTAAACTCGTAATTATTTTTCTTTTCGGGGTCAAGACGTATTCAACTATTCAAAAACCATGAAAATAAATACAGAACTTCTAAAGTTTTTTGAGTTTCCAAATTAAAAGGGAGGTTCAAATGTATTTTTAGATCCTATTGCACCCGTGCAAAGCCGGGGCATACATTTTGAAATCAATTGCTGTTCGTTAGTCTGTATAAACCTCGAGAACGGGTGGAGCCATTAGGCTAATTTTGATTTTGAAATGATCGTGGAAGTTCCAGGAAGGTTGGGAAGGTGAGTAAACATGAAATAATTCTAGGCATTTCTACAGACACTAAATGTTTGACAACAGAACTACGTCCATTCGTGACCACTTATTTTTTTTTGTTTTAGAAATACCAAATAAAGCTTTGGTTATGTTGTGCAAGTAGGTAATGAAACCTGCTATCTCTCATTGCAAATTATCCTGTAATATAAATAACTCGGCTCTCGAACACTTGCTATTAGTACCGAAGCGGTCGATTCGAAACGATGTATCCTTGTCACCAGCTGGCAATTGCCTTGGTAATTCACGCGGCTTCAGCGTTCAGCCACGAGAACTGCCATCACCATCACCACCACCACCCAGGTCACCATCCAGGACATGATCCTGGGCATCATCCAGGAGGTGTTACCGGAATTCATGAGGAAGCATTCGAGACCTTAGCTAGAGATGTTAAAGCTTTGGATGAGAAAGTTCAAAATTACTGCAACCAGCACTCCAACAGCGCCACGTCTGTGACAGTCGATAATACTCGGTATGTGCTGACTACTCCGCTTCAAGGGTACGTTGAAGATGACGTTAAGGTGCAAGTGAGAGGGAGAGTGATATCCGTCACCGCTGTCAACGCGAGTGGTAACTATTCAGAAGTGAGAGAGCTGCCGCCGTTTGCGGATGCATCACGAGCGACGTACAGCCTGGAAGAAGGGGTTTTAGAAGTCGTGTTCCCTGTCAAGCAACAGCCAAGCTCCTGCAACGTCAATACCAGTGACGACGTCATTTCTGTTCCCAAATTTGTTTTGTTCATACCTGGAGGGTCAGTTGGCCCACGGTTTTGATCCATTCAAATCAATGTTCCTCGGATTTGCATTAATTGTCCATTACAAATGTAAACTCTTTATGAAGATATAAATGTAACGAAAGCTGAGAATTTACCTAACGTTGCCTTAATGAAATTGACCATATTATCTTTTGAAAAAGCAACAATTTGTAAACAATAATCAATGTATAACCTGTCAATTATAATATGACACCCCAAAACCCAAGTCAACTTGAATATAACTCTGTGCATTGCACAACATTTTATGAGGATTAGGTGTAAGTAGTAGGTGTAAAGTTAGTACTGGTTTGTACTAAACTGTGGCACAATTTTCTGTATTTCTTTCAGCTTGCATGTATGTTATTTTTCTTCAATAAACTAGGTCTTAACTCACATGTATCAAAATGTCGCCAATTTGTGTTATTTTTTTGTAAAAAAAAAAACACACATACGAGTATACTTATCTAACACGACTTTGTATGTTTTCTTTCACGCTTAGTTTCATACAAAAACCATTAAATGGTACTTAAACAATCAACATTTAGACTTTCCTGAATATTAATTGTTTAAGCTCTTAATTACTGATTAATCGACTCAACGATACGTCACTCAGAGTTAAGATGCCCTTTAATCTAAGATCTTAAGTCTTAATCAAGATTCTCCCGCAACATATAATTACGTACGTAGAAACACAACTAAAAATAAGCAGAAGTGAAAACATGTTGGAAAGAGTACTACTGAGTTTCTTGCCGGTTCTCAGTACAGAAACTGCTTTCTAAGCCGATGGTTGAAATTGTACTTTTCTCAGCCGCTTTCCTTGAGCGCTAAGAGTACGGTTAGTACGATTTTGGTTTAAAACACGAGTGACGAATACGAAGGATTTCCAGATACGTATATTGTACAGCCGACAGATTACAGTGTTATCGGAGGTCTGCTGTGTAAGGCGCGTCGCTCACTGGTAAGTAGAGTAGTCGCGACACGGCCGAGAAGAGGACTCTAGGTAGAGCCGAGGCACAGGAGGCTATGCTTCTGTCACATTCTGATTCAAACGTTACGCTGGACACGGAGTGACATAATAGCGCCGGAGACGCAGCGGGGGCACACTTGTGTCCACGCAGTGCAGCCCGCCTTACTCGCTCCCACCTTACCTTCACCTCGCCGGTGCGAGTCTTCAGTATGGGCACTGGCTTTTATCCTACTAATATTATAAATGTGAAAGTTTGTATGTGTGGATGTGCCGTGTTGCTGTAAAAACTACTAGATGGATTTTAATGAAACTTTACACTAATATAGCTCATGCATCTGAATGGCACACAATTTATAAAGATATTACACTATTTTTAACCTAAGTCCACGCGGACGAAGTCACGGGCGGCTGCTAGTGTAATAATATATAAAACCTGGTTGTTGCGTGCACTTATGCGCCCGCGCTTCGACCCTGGCACGACTGTCAGTTGATCGCGTGAGCGACGGGCCTTAGAGACCAAAGTTGAGCCATGGGGTCAACTTCATACAGGTACTTATCTTATTTCAACTTTATCTTTTACGTAGAAGAATCCTGCCTCTTTATGTATAGAGTCTGGACGAAAGGTTTAGTCAGTCTATGGAGAGGTGGGAAAAGAGAGGGGGCGTGGTTTGGAAAGAAAGTCGACTAGTCTTTATACCCTGAGTAGCCACAGCCCAAATCCAAATACTTAGCTGAGGCTTTATCATAGATAAAGGAACTGCGTAACTGCAACTACGTAAGTAACGTGCCTGAGGGTGGCCTAAAGTCTCCCATGGTTGGGGAGGGGTGCGGCTCCAATCAGAAGTAATTCTAACTATAACCATTGTACCTATACTGTACAAAAAATATTAGGGTTACTTATTACTGAGGGTTGTTTTATTTTTAAAAATGCGACTTGTAAATAGGTACACACATAAGTTTCATCTGAAAAGAAAGAAGGTACATTTTACACCGGCAACACCGCGCAAATGAGTCACTGTGTAACTAAACTCACTAATAATAAAGTGTTTATGAGGTAATTCCATATATGTACAAACCTCTTTATCAAAAAACTCAAAGTGGGAATTTTCTACCGATTACAAACTTGGTACCTAACATTATGGTAGTCTTCGTTCAACGCTAGATCGTAGACAGCGGACCGACGAATAACTATTAATTCATTAATTGGTTCGTACACAAAAACATAGTTACAAGAAAATAATTAGAACACAAAAAGTGCAGGTGAGCTTATCTCTAATAAGAGATTTCTTCCAACAACTATGTTACAAATAACAATAATAACTTTTGTTTGCGCCGCAATAGTAAGTGTTAATGGTTGCAACACACGGTGCACTAAACCTATGGATGACAACGACCAGGATATTATGTGCAGCTGTTGGAACTTAATGATCATATACGGAAAACACAGCACCTCATTCAAGGAGATAGTCGGTAACGTAACAGAACTCGACAGAAAAGTAAACGCATACTGCATCAAGAACAGCATGACAATAACCCAGGAAGAAACGCAGGAAATCATAGAAATGACCAGCTACAAGATCAGGAAACCGCTTAAAAACTACGCAGAGAAAGAATTGAAAATCATCACAAAACACAGAGTATTGTTCATCTTCGCTTCGGTATTGGAACCTCAAGAGTACGTTGCTGATATAAGAGTCCTACCAACATTTGTAGACACACTTAAATCCAGTTATATTCTCGAAGACGGAATATTAGAAGTGTTGTTTCCTGTGAAGACTCAAGCAAACTCCTGTTGGACGCAGGTTAATGAAAACGAAATAAATGTACCTGCATTTCAATTGTTCCGTGGCAGAATCACTAAAAGATTTGGATATGAGTGAGTAGGGCTATGCTGGTATTCAAATTAAACGCATATTCATTCATGTTATCATTATTTTTTTGCATTTTCTATGCAGTATGTTACTAAAGTTCCGAAAGACGGAAAAAGACATTCGGTCTTGGTTTCAGGCGGGAACCGAAACCGCGTCTTTCACAAACCAGGCGACTGCTCTTATCATTGCGCTACTGAGACCATTAACATATTCATTCATTCACTTTGTATTTGAAACAAAAAGTACAGGGATAATTTAACCCCTCAAGGTAAGCCCTTTCTCAGATTCAAATGCTTTTTTTTATAAAAAAGATATTTTATTTCATAGCCCTCCATATAAAATTAAGTTAAACACATGTGGGTGCTTATTCATTTTTTTAATAGAGCTGAGACCAACTTTTTTTTCTTTTTCTCATGGGGAAATCCTCATGGTTACCTCGCCGCCCGGGGAGATGAAGAGGATTTGTCGGACTCCTCCCGACTAAAACCCCACGGCACTCAACCGTTGCACTTTGGCGGCGAACCTGGATCCTACCGAAAGTAATACCACACTGCTCCGCCGTCAGTGCTAGCCCCAATGGGGCCCCCTCCAACCGACCCCCTCACAAAGGGGGAGGCCATGGAAGCGCCTGGAGTACGCAGGCACTTCCACCGTCTCGGTGGACGCAGTGCAATGCTAGCCAGAGCACCCCCGTACTCCTGCCCGCTGGCTACCATCGTACCCAGAGCCCACTGGGCCCGCAACCACGAGCTACCCAGAGGGCGGCTCCGCTGCCGCAACCCACGCTACGGCGCTTGCAGGCCCCACTGGCCATGCAATCCCACTTGTCGCCCTTGCGGGCTGCAGCGGGTGGGTGGCAAGTCTACCACACTGCCACGCCTGAGTTCTCTTCGCTTCCCGGCGGTTCACCCTACCACCGGTAGTAAGCCCCCTCGCTACACCAAGACGAGAACTTATGAGGGGAAGCTGAGACCACCTAAATCAACTGTCCCAGGAATTACCCCTAAAAGTTGTATAAAATGTAAATTCCAAATACTTGTATTTTATCACACTCTACTGTATTCTTTGCGAATAAATGATTTGTTTGTTTGTATTAATCTTTCGTAATTTGTAAAAACCCAACTGACACATTCGTCGTGAACTGTGAACCCTGATACTTTTTATCAAAGACGGGTAATAATAGCAGATGAGAAATATATTGCCTATAATTCACATAATGTCTTCAAATTTTACCGCATACAGACCACCAGCGAATCATTATGTTTAAATTATTCACTTTAGTGTGTGTTACAGTCATAAGTGTTAATTATTGTAATACGTAAGCAGTGTAGGAACGTGAAACCTAGGAAAGCAGACAAAAAGCTCATACGCAGGGGTCGTATTGACGGTTTTATTGATTTCAACGATACTCCAGTCATAGTATAATAAAACAAGTAGGGCAACTTGGCCACTGAGCAAGCGATAATTGCCTAAACATGAAGGGCTGTGTCATAATAGTGCCCCTTTTTTTTTACCCGGAGGAAATGACGTTACCCCCGGTGAACGGGTATGCCCGTTGCGGGCCCAGTAAGGGTCGCTACAGCCCGTAAGGGCGACGCGGGGATGCGGGGCCAGTGGGGCCTGCAAGCGCCTTAAGGCGCGTGGTTGGGGCCGCGGCGCACAACCGGTTGGCGGGGGCCAGTAACCTGAGGCTGATCCCCCCTGTGCGTCGCGGCCCGGCGGGGCCGTACCGAAAGATACGGCAGCGGAGCCGCCCATTGGGGGGCTCGTGGTTACGGGCCCAATAGGGTCTGCGTACGGTGGCCAGCTGGCGCGTGGTACGGGAGTGCCGCCGCCAGCATTGCACGGGTCACCGCTGCCTGGTAGGGACAGCTTGGCATCCTCGGCCGTCCCTTCTGGCCTCCCCTCACGAAGGGGGGGTCGCTTTCCGGCCCGCCACGCAGGCGGGCTCCGTCCGGGGGAACGCGCACACGGCCTCGTTGCTATACGGCGTATTCCCCCACTACGGACGATCAGAGGGAGTAGTAGGGGTTTTAGTCGGTAGGGCCATTGGTATACCACCCTTCCAGTGGAGAGTCCGACATAACCCGTCCGTCCCCCGGTGGACGGGAAAAAAAAAAAAAAGGGGCCAGTAAAGACAACGGAATTTTCTGCAAAATAACCTCAGTACTTGTGCAACAAGTATTTAATTTATTATACAAATGCTACAAAAATACAATGCTCTCTATTAACTACCAACAATCTTGTCCAAGGGATGTACAGTCAACAGCACATTATGTTACTCCATTTCCGTTTTTTCTCTCGCTCTTGCCAAATGTCATTTCTTTGCAATAAAACAAGGAGGACTGACCGGAAATGGGTAGATTAATGTGCCGTCCACCGTACATACAAATAGTCAACAATCGTTTATATTTATAACACGGAATTGTAACTAGTTCGAGATTTATAGTCAGTACATACATACACTCCCATCCCCTCACGACCATTAACCCAAGCGGGTTAGTCAGAGGCACAGTGATTGTTGCCGTCGTGGCGAACGGAACATTCAGAAACTCACATTTCAATGATTCAACAAGTTTCAACCCTAAAGCACATAGCACATGAGCACATTATCCCTTACAGCTTGAGGTTCGAATTTGACTGACAAAATAATTGCTGGGTCAGAGCCGTGCAGTTGCCGTGCTGGCTTAATGAGCTATGACCTTTCTTTATTTTTGTGTTTTGTGCTAGGTTTGGTTTTCTCAATATTTTAAATGCAATATACGAGTATATTACTCTCTTAGAAAGCAATTTTGATTCTCCTTAATAAATTATAGTTCCTGATATGAGGTCAGATAAAAACGTATGTTATCTGAATATTAGCTTATGGATCGTCTTGGTTTAATTTTTTCTCTAAATAACTGGAACTCAGGCACAGTTATAACTTCATTCCAGTTTTCACTATATGGAAGACTGTAGTTCCTTTCTGGAAACGTTATTTGCAGAATTCCATCCACGAAAGTGTATGAACCTTTGTTTCTATCAACTGATCCCATTATTTGCACTTTGATAAAGCATCTTCCTGAATCGTAGAGGAAAATAAACATTCTTCCGTTTCTGATCATGACAGCAATAAAGGGTTTTTCTGAGTATCGAAGCTCCTCCTCTCTAATTTCAAACCGACGGTGGTGTGACTCATCTTGCTGAATTTTCACCCTTGGAAACCGCGCAGTTTTGCAGAAAAACCTTTTTCCATCCCCAAACGTCACTATACCTGCACTTCGGTCAAAATGAAATATTGTTATTTGTTCTGGTTTCGGTGTGAAAGCCTCGTGTGGTGGAGTCACTGCACTGCTTGGTGGTGAAGACACCGCGCTTCGTGGTGAAGAATACACTGCGCTTCGTGGTGAAGAATACACTGCGTTGCGTGATGATGAATACGAGGTTGTGCGTGGTGGTGAAGTCACTGCATTGCGTTTCGGTTTTACTGGTTCTACCGGTTCTACTAGTTGGTAATAATAGGTACGACTAGCACAACTTTCAATACTAACCACTGCACTAAGTAAAAAAAAACAAAATTACTTTTAGCATCATCCCGCTGTAGCTTAAACTATACCTAACTTGAGTATCTACACGAATGACTGATTGGGAGGTTGAACAGTTCATTTTTATCTTTTTTTTTTTTTTTTTTTATCTGCGATAGCATGCAAAAACAAGGTTTTTACAGATGAACCAAATAACAGAAAATATTATTAACTTCTGGCTTTTCCCGTTGAGCTCACTTTTCGTCATCTTCAGCATTTAAGAGTGCACTGAGAGAAGCGATGTTGGAGACCTATGTCTAAGGTCTCCAACATCCCCCTTAAGAGTTCTCGCCTTGGCGTGGCGAGGGGGCTTAGTACCGATGGTGGGGTAGAACCGCCGAGAAGCCAAGAGAACACCAGGGGGGGGCAGCCAGGGACACAGCCACCCTGAGGGTGGCTCATGGTTGCGGCCCCAGTAGGGTCTGCGTACAGTGGGAGCCGACGGGCCGGAGTGCGGGGGTGCTCTGGCTTGCATTGCAGATTGCAGGACGTCTACTGAGACGGCGGAAGTGCCTGCATACTCCAGGCGCGGGAACGACTAGGTTATGCCGGACTCCTATTACGGACGGAAAATATACCTATTGTTTTTTTATATGGTGGTCTTCAAGAAGACCTCACTCCATCAGATGGGAAGCAACCGTGAGGTCCAGACATGGGGTTGACAAGCACAGTAATGGAGAACTACTTTGCTGGTCAATCTCATTTTGAAGGCCTGCATAAATGCCTTTCCACGCCCCGCTTAAAAAAACCCGGGATTGGAGGAAGAAGGAAACACATGCGCTGGAGCGTTCCACGTCTAGATAGCACGACAAAGGAACAAACCACCGAACCTTTTGGTGCGAGCCGACAGTCGCTGGATCGTGTGTGGATGTTGACGCAGACCAGCGCGTGTGGTGCGTGAGTGGACTGGTGTGGATGGGATCAGTTGGAACAACTCGTCAGAGCATTCGCCGTTGTAAAGGCGGTGGAGGACACTCGACCTGGTAATATCTCTACGCCGTTGGAGAGACTCCAGAGCCATAGTTGCCTCTGGTTTACCGATGGTGCGGATAGCGCGTCGCTGCAACCTGTCGAGAGCTTCTAGCAAGCACTTGGCGAAACCGTCTCATAGATGAGAGCAATATTCCACACACGAGCGAACTTGTTGTTGAACGCTCAGGCGTGAAGAATCGTCCCACTCTGTTCAGGATTCCAAGTTTACGGGATACTGTTCTAATGATGCTCTCGATGAAGTTCCGTTAGTTGAGGTTGCTGCGAACATCCATGCCAAGGATGTTGAGGCTTTCCTTCACTGGTAGTGGGGTGTTCGTAAGAGTGTGATGGGAAAGGAATGGCGACGTGTTGGCAGTGAATGCGCACACCTGTCTTTTCTTGGAGTTGAACTCGAGGACTAATTAATATAATAACTGACTACATATCGTTACTACAAGTTCACTCAACTCTAGTCCCTTACTAGCTGGATCCCTACTTGCATCTAGTGTTGATGAGTGCGCCATTAGTTTTGACAGGTTTGAACCGATTCGTTGCCAATGGCTCGACTGGCGTGTTCTCAATAAAGTCGTTTTTTTTTTTGATGTGTTTGTAGAAAAGCTCTTTATAAAAGTTGATTTCCAAAATAAGGAAACTTAACACTATCTAAAATTCACCCTTTTCTGTCGGTCTGTCCTATCGAGGCAACTAGTACCTAATCCTTCAAGTGTCGGAGCCATACGAGCCAGGCGCATTATCGCCGAATCTTACTAAAATGACGGTAGATCGTTCCACGCCATTATTGGCCCCAAAATGGCGCAAATGCCAAAAAATGGCAAAATGCCAATGGCCTAAATGGTTAATTTTTTAGTGCGAAAGACATTATTATACTAGGCCTAAATGAAACTGCTCCAATTACCTGATAAGCTGAATCAGCTCGTGCGACACTCCAGTGGTTAATTAATATAAGAACTCAAATAAAAAGAATTCACTCATTTTGATACAATACGATATTCACCCATTTTAATTCAATTATTATTAGTGGTGAATATAAAAAAACATGCAAAATTACTCATAGTCATCTACCCTATTCACACATTTTGATACGGGAAGATGATAAAATGACTTAGACATCTGTTCGTTCAATATTTATTATTGTTCCATTTGATTTTTATACATTTATTGAATATCTTATCAAAAAAAATAAAAAAGGACAACAATTTACTATAAAATAACCTCAGTACTTGTGCAAAAAGTAAATTTAATTTATTTAGTAGTTTAATTTATTATACAAATTCTACAAAAATATACCGATATTTTTGTAGAAATTAAACTAGAGCGGTGCTCTCTATTAACTAACAACAAACTTGGCCAAAAGTTGTACAAAAAATGGATAACACTTATTTATATTTATAACACTCCTAACTAAATAGTTCTAGATTTATAATCAGTATATACATACAAACAGACCCTCACCAATCATTACCCAAGCGGGTTAGTCAGAGGCACACTGACTGTTGCCGTCATGGCGAACGGAATATTCAGAAGCCCACATTTCAATGATTGCTCGTAGCATATCAACACATTATCCCTTACAACTTAAGGTTCAAATTTGACTCACAAAACAATTGCTGGGTCAGAGCCGTGCAGTTACCGTGCTGGCTTAATGAGCTATGACCTTTTTTTGTGTTTTGTGCTAGGTTTGCTTTTCTCAATATTTTAAATGCAATATGTGTTACTCTTTTAAAAAGCAATACTGATTCTACTTAATAAAATATAGTTACTGATATGAGGTAGGATAAAAAGGTATGTTATCTAAAAATTAGCCTATGGATCGTCTTGGTCTAATTTTCTCTTCAAATAGCTGGAACTCAGGCACAGTTCTAACTTCATTCCAGGGGTCACTGTGAGAAAGATATTTCTTTCTTGCAAAAGTTACTTGCAGAATTCCATCCACGAAAGTGTATGAACTTTCTTTTACATCAGCTTCTGAAGGAATTGGATTTATCTCCACAAAGCATCTTCCTGACTCGTAGAGGAAAGTGAGCAGTTTTTTGTTCATGACCTTGATAGCAATAAAAGGTTTTTTTAAGTATCGTAACTCCTTCTCTTTAAATACATACTGGAAGTGGGACTCATGTTGCCAATCGCTTTCCATCCTTAGCGGCTGCATGGTTCTGCACAGAAACCTATCTCCATCTGAGAACGTCGCTATGCCTGTTCTTCGGTTTAATGAAAATATTAGTATTTCTTCTGGTTTCGGTGTGATGGGCTCGTATGGTGGAGTCACTGCGTAGCGTTTTGGTTTGACTGGTTCTACATATGGCGGCCGAACCTCATAGTTCGATTGGTGCCGACCGTGACCAGAGCAAGAAGAACAACGACGCTTGTAATGATATTTAAAACAACTTTCAATACTGACCACTGCACTGAGTAATAAAAACAAAATTACTTTTAGCTTCATCGCGCTGTAGCTTAAACTATACCTAACTTGAGTTACTACACGAAAGACTGATTGGGAGGTTGAACGGTTCATTTTTATATACATCAGCGATAACATAACAAAAACAAGGTTTTTACACACAAACCAAATACGAGCAGAAATGTCATTGTACTAAACTTCTGGCTTTTCCCGTTTAGCTCACTTATCGTCATCTTCAGCAACCAAGAGTCCAATGCTAGACATAGGTCTCCAACATCGTTTCTTAACCCTTTGATGAATCCTTATAAATAAGTGCTCGAGCACTAACAGTCAAGTAGAAAATTATCTACAAAACATAATCTGCATGAAAACCGTCCTCCTACTTCATACTCCAACACGCGGGCTTAGTGCTGATTGTTGTGGAGGTGTTAGTTCACCGCCTCATGAGTTCTCGCCTTGGTGTGGCGAGGGGGCTTAGTAAGGGGCGGGGGCTTAGGTAAGAGAGCCTAGAGAACCCAGGTGTGGCAGTATGGTGGACTCCCAGACGACCCGCCGGCTCATAAGGGCGACACGTGGGTTTTACGGGCCCAGTGGGGCCACCGAGTGACCGGAGCTGATCCTCAATGTGGGTCGCAGACCGGCGGGGCCGTACCGCCAGATGCGGCAGCGGAGCCGACCTTCGGGTGGCTCGTGGTGGCGAGCCCAGTCGGGTCACTAATATTAACAATAAATTATGACATAAAACTGATTTAAAATCTTTTTTTTTCCATCTACCAAACCACCCAATACTCAATATTTTGATAGTTCCTGAAATGAGGCAAATAAGTTATTAAGGTATGAGATTTAAATTTTAGCCCATGGATCGTCGTGGTCTAGTTGTCTCTTTAAACAGCTGGAACTCAGGCACAGTTATAACTCCATCACTGAGGAAGCTACTCGTATATGAAAGACTTTTCCTTCTTGGAAACGTTACTTGCAGAATTCCATTCGCGAAAGTGTATGAACCTTCTTTTAAATCAGCTTCTGAAGTTGTAATTCGACTTTTGTTGATCAAGCATCTTCCGGAATCGTAGAGGAAAGTCCACATTTCTCTGTATTGGATCCAGATAGCAATAAAAGGTTTTTTTGAGCATCGTACCTCCTCTTCAGTTACATACCGAAAGTACTGGGATGTATACGAGTATACCTCAATTTTGATTCGTAGAGAGTGCATGGTTTTGCAGAGAAACCTGTTTCCATCTGCAAACGTGATTGTTCTTGTCTTTTGGTCAAATGAAAATATTTTAACTTGTTCTGGTTTCACTGTGATGGGCTCGTGTGGTGGTGGTGAAGTCACTGCGCTGCGTATTGACTTCGCTGGTTCGATGTATGGTGGGATGGTAGGCCGAATCTTGTGTTTATGTTTCCTATTCGAGTGGTGATGGCTGTGATGGCTGTGATGGCTGTGACGACTGTGACTACTGTGACTATATTTTGGATACGAACAACAACTTTTGTCACTAACCACTGCTGCACTGAGTAAAAGAAACAAAATTAATTTTAGCATCATCGCACTGTAGTTTAAAATATACCTTACTTGATTAACTACACGTCAGACTGATTGGGAGGTGGACAATACACTTTTATATACACTTGCGATAACATAGCAAAAACAAAGTTTTTACAGATTAATTCAATACGCTTTTAAACTTTCTTGTTGCATTCTCTAACTAATTAAACACTTAAAACCGGGTTTTCTGCAACATTTTATCTAAACGGTAAAATTACTTTTATACTTGTTTCTGCCCGATGAAGGTTAGATTCACCTGTGAGATGGAAAAGAGTAGATCCATGGCGTTTCTGGATGTACAGGTAATGGTGATGCCAAAGTGAACCTTGGCACACTGTCTGTGTCGTTTACAAGCCAACTAATACAGACAGATATTTGCACACCTCATAGCATCACCATCCGGGTCACCTACACGTTGTGGCATCATTAGTTAACAGAGCACACAGTTTTTGTGACCCTGAGCATGTGAGAGCAGAGCTTAAGCATGTTGAAAGAAAGAAGGAAAGAAAAATTTTTTTTAGTCCACACAAGATCATTTGCGAGTTCACAATAATAATATAACTAGCGTGTGGCGCTAAGAGGGTTTCCACTCAGCATGTGTCAAGTACACCTAATGGTGTTCTTGACGCTGGTCTTCCGTGGATACCTTTAGGCAAGAGTATGTTAAGGAATGTTAAGGAAGTTCTATGAAGAAACGGCTATAAAGTGACAAAGCGGCACCTGAAGCAGAGGTAAAATGTAGAAAACAACCGAGTACCTGCTTTTCTACCTGAAAGGTATAACGGGCAAAATTAGTTCAGTACTAAGGCTATACGCCATTATGACTGTATATAGTCCGTTCGCCAAAATAACGAGAGAGTTGCGCTCGCTAATATACCCTTGCAGTTTTGTAGAGCGATCTTAGTGCTGATTGTGGTAGGGGTGTTAGTTCACCCCTCATGAGGGGACCATTCCTTTGAAGCATCATGTGGATTCCTGTAGGGTGGACATACTGGAAGAGGTTATTACATGAAGTATTTGATTCGACTCAACAGAAGAAGGCTCTACTAAAAAATGTGGGCTCTTGAAACTAAAATTTATTTGGGAAAAAACCGTAAGTTCTACTGCTAATGCTGCTACTGCTGCACGGTCTACTTGATAACGACAATTCTAATTTTATTCAAAGAATAAAACAATCTAATGATATGGGTACAATTATTTTATTTACATACACAACAAGCAATAAATGTTAACAATTAATTAATACATCTAAAGAATAAAATTAATAACTAAATAATACAAACTAAAAATTAGACTTAAGCTAAAAATCATTTAAAAAATTGTGTCCATGTGGTAGGGTACCCAAGATACTGGCAGCATTCCCCCGTTGAATCGCTAGACTCACACGCTGTGCAAGGAATGTACCAGCTCTTGGGTCACCAGTTGTTTCTATAAGTTTTTTCGATAGAGAAACAACTTCCAGCCTGGAAGCACTGGGACCCCACGGACCAAGGGTTTCGACTCCAAATGGTACAAAAATGTATTCGGAGCCGATGTCCCTATATTTGTGCGTTTTTTTTGTTTCGGCCGCTTCAGCCGCCGCACCGACCCGTTTACTCGTTCCGGCCACATGGGAAGGAGCTAGTGTGTCGACGCAAGTTGCATCCCACACCAGCGGCCGGCCCATGCTCCATGGAACGAGTGTCATACCATCAGGCCTTTTACCGTCGTCAAGTACGATACCTTGCGGCTCTAATACGGCCGGTACGTTGACGGAGGCAAAAGCCCGACGGATGACATCATTTAGTGCGGCATGGCGAGAAAAGCGGCCCGCACTCCTAGCACAAGACAAACCGTGGTGCCCCAATGCATCCACCCTACTACCACATGGACATGTGTGAGACACGCATAGCTCGGCTCCAAGGCGCAATCCTACAGCGATCCGTAGCGTGTTCGAGTCGAGGCAGTTACCCGTATTAACACACGGGTAGGCATTTAGCCAGTGTCCAGATTCTCTACGAGAAACTGCCTCAAGTCTTGCACGCTCGGAGCCTGAGCTGTCTAAAATTAAACCCGTGTGAACAACGTTGCAGGCCAGATCATCCCAACTCCTTTGGGAGTTAGGGCACGAGGGAATTTGGTTTGGCCAGGCCATTTGCCATGCTTTTTTAGCGTCGTCTAAAAAAAAGATTTCGGAAGCCGGAAATGAACGAGAAAGATTTTTTTTTGTTAGGTCGGATGTGCTGTGGACAGACGATAAAAAAGCAGGAAGTGACACACTAGAAATTTTGTGAATTCCTAGACCGCCATATCTCGTAGCCAGAGAGGCTTGGGTCCAGGACGATTCGTTTAGTTTAATATTAATGATATTTTCCAAAGAGAGTCTGATTAGGTTGTCAATAGAGTGCAAAAGATTTGTCTTGGACCAAACAGGAGTTGATCGGAGTAGATATGTAAATTTTGGTACAAACAAACAAAATTTTAAGATAAACATTGCCGAATGGGGGGTGATTTTCACTAAGCGGTCGGAATTTTCTTTAAATTTTGAAATTGAATTTTCAATGAAAGGCTCAAAAGAAGCTGGGAAAATTGGAGACCCTAGGAGACAAAGAGAAGTTTTGTCAATAATTTTGATATCTTTTGCCAAAAGGTTAAAATTTTGAATTATTTCATCCTTATTATGAATGTTTTCAGGTAGGTAAAGGTCACATTTTTGAAAATTTTATTTCAAACCCATTTTCCGGAATTTGGTGATAATATTTTTTAAATCATTGAGAACTTTATCAGCTTTATCTCCTAAGGTTCCGTCGTCCAAATACCAAACGTTAAATTTCGAATGAAGATTTTGAATCACAGGATTTATACCTAAACTAAAAATGGCCGGGCCAAGAGGATCACCTTGTTGACAACCGACCGCCGAAAGAATTTCGTTGTTTTTATACATTAATTTTGTAGGTTCTAAATAGCAATGGTTTAGATAATTTGTCAGTTCCGGAATTTTGTGCCAAATTTCTGTCAACATGGTGGTCCTGTCTATCGAATTGAATGCATTTTTGACGTCAATTTTGAGCAGCACCTCATCATCTGAACATGACTGAAGAAAGGTGCGGGCTGAATGTACTGCGGCTTCACAACCTCCACTTACGTTGAAACCTAACTGGACTGGCGAAAAGTGGCTACTTAGTTTGGGTTTTATGTATTTAACGGAAATTTTGTAAATATAAAATTCAAAAAAAAAACGAATTCGATTTTTTTTGTAAATATAAAATTCAAAAAAAATCGAATTCGTTTTTTTTTGTAAATATAAAATTCAAGAGACGATAAAGCTCTTATTAATTAGTGTCGCAACACTATTTGTTGGGGGTATCGTTCGATTTTAAAAGACCTACGATACCACCAGGGGTATCGCCAGGGGTATCGTGGGTCCGCAGTGAAAAACACATATATATGTCACCGGAAAATAACAAGAACCGTAAATTTATAAATTACCTAGGAAATTTATAAACTTTCGTAGGATTCTAAACGAGAGATAAATTGTATTATTTTACGCCCTAATTTCCGGAAATTGATAAACTTTCGGAACGCATCCGTAAAATAATAAGTGGGCAGTAACCAAACGCCATGTGCGCTCTGATTGGTCGAATAAGTCACGTGTTCCTTCTCCTTCCTCTCCTCCGCCATTTCATTTTGGCAGAAGGCCGGTTTTAATGTTTTAAATTTTGTAAGAACAATTCGTCTTCGTGTTCATTGTATAATTTGCGGCTAACTCTCCGGCGATGAGAAACACTGACAAAAAACCTAAGCAACCCAGATAACGGCGGTATGCTCGCCCCTTACCACGATGGGTTCAAATTCCCTCGGTGAATGTGGGCTTCTGAATGTTCCGTTCGTTCACCGTGACGGGAACTCAGTGTGCCTCTGACTACCCCATTCGGGATATGATCGTGAGGGTATGCTATGTTTTGTATGTTATATTTTATAAGTGTATTTCATTTTTTATAAACTGTTTGATTTTGATGAAGTAGGGGTTATATTGTAAAAATAAACCCGTTAACCCGAGAGGTGCCCGTGGCGCAGTTGTGACAGTGATCGGTGTCGATTGCTGTTGTAAAGCAACACACGCCGGGTCGGAAATGGGATGGGTGACCACCCGACCGAAATTTAGTGACGTGTGTTTCGGGCATCTCCGTGCTTCGGAAGGCAAGTTTAGCATTTGGTCCCGGTTGACGTCATTAGATGTCAGTCGTTAAGCTTAGTCAGAGGCCTTAGGGCGGCTTGATAACATCTGACATTAAGGTTGCTCACTAACCTTACACCCCTCCAACAATGCGCACTGAGCCCGCGTGTTGGAGTATGGCTTGTTCCACCTCATGGTTGAGGTGAGGCGTGTGCCCAGCAGTGGGACGTATATAGGTCGTTTATGTTATGTATGTTTATGATACCCGTTAAACCTACCCAGTTTTAAAGTAAAATTCCAGTCAGTTAGGTAATCAAAACTGATAAATGTACAGTTTGGCAAGTCTGATTGTATCATAATCTGTGAACACAAGCATTGCTACTGTCAACATCGACCAATCAGAGAGCAGTGTGTTATTTTCCGTAATTTATAAAAGCGTAAAATTAAAAGCTCTTCTGTGATTAGTCGAACCGTTTAGAATTTTACGAATAGATATCCGTTAGTTTATAAATTTACTACGAGTCGTCGCAAATTGATAAATTTCCGGAAATGTAGGCGTAAAATAAAACAATTTATCTCTCGTTTAGAATCTTACGAAAGTTTATAAATTTCCTAGGAAATTTATAAATTTACGGTTTTTGTTATTTTCCGGTGACATATACAAATCCCTTAAATAATATTTACACACAACAAAAGTTAGAGTGACACAGTGACAGCCTGGCTGGTCGCCTTGGTGATGATATTTCGTTCGCTCCGCTTATTGGTTAGAAATGACACCTGGTCGCCTAGCGACGAACTGGACGGCGTCTTGTCACTGTTGTAAACAAATAACTTTCAGGATCAATGATCAATGATGAATTTGAATGAAACGCAGCCAATACACAGCCTTCTCTTCATTTGTACGGTCGCTCCTATGGGTATAAAGTGACGTTCGACTGGTGGTTGGTTAATTAATGCAACTTTAGAGTAATAAATTAATCACACAGGCAAAGTCGCGGGCAAGAAACTACTTGGTAATTTTGCACAATAATAAGATACTTACGAGTACGATAAACTCTATGAAAATTAATGTTTTAGCAGATAAGGAACATTATAATATTGTCAGTCTTTAGCCAACACAGGCCCGTAGACAGTCACCGACGAACGAACATGTTTAAAATAGCATTTATAACATTTATCGCACTCGTCAGTGTTGATTGTTGCAACTCACCGTGCCTTAAATTAAATAAAACCGACGAACTGTTTGTTTGCAAACGCTTAGAGCAAACGGTCAAACTCACGCAACACTTCGAAGAGTTCATGAAAATTGCTGACAACGTCACAGAATTCGACGAGAAATATAATGCTCTCTGCCTTCGCAACTCCAGGTTGAATGCGCTGCAGCTGGATGAGACGAAGGAATTGATGGAAATGACTAGTTACAAACTGAAGAAACCTCTAGAAGGTTTCACTGAGAGCGACTTGGTGATCTTCATAAGACACAGAGTATTGTTCGTCTACGCTTCAGCGGCCTCACCAATCCTTACTCCTCAGAAATACTTTGCTGAAACAAGAGTCCTGCCAACGTTTGTGGAGACACGCGAAGCGAAGTATACTCTTGAAGAGGGCGTGTTACAGGTGACAATTCCTGGGAAGGCTAACGCGGACTCCTGTCGTTTGAATATTGACGAAGAGGTTATAACTGTGCCTGTATTCAAATTATTCTCTGGAAGTATTGTTAGAAGGATTGGAGAAACAAGCTAAGATAGTCGATCATACAAATCTCAAGAGGCTTTCGTACCTACATTAAACTGAGGTATTATTCGCGAATAAAAAGTTTGTTAATGCTACAGAACGTCCTGTTTCTTTCTCTCTGTCTCTCATTGTTTTTCGTTTGGTGAGCCTTTCGATGTTTTTTTGCTGTAAACTTTAATATTGTTATACAATATAATTCACACCTCACATTTTACAATGTGAGTGAGTGTGTGTTCAGAAAACTAAATTAAAGTGATTATATTCTACTCCGCCGACTGTATTATTCTTTATTTTAATTGCGACTAGCTGTCCGAACAGACTTCGTTCTGCTGTCAAACATTTAGTGTCACGTGACAGGTAGTAACAGTTACTAAGAGGAAACTAAAATCGTGATTTCAACTATATTCCTAGCATTTGTCCATGTTTACTCACCTTTTAAACCTGCCCTGGACCATTACACATATTTCAAAACCAAAATTAGCCAAATCGGTTCAGCCGTTGCCGAGTTTTAGCGAGACTAACGATCAGCAATCCATTTTTACATATAGAGATTCTATTCGTCAATTTTTGTATTCACTAACTGTCTGAATGCATTAGGTACTACAATAAATGACAACGGATGAAAGTCAATGACTAGAATCAAATCGTGATAGCCTTCAGCAAAATTCAAAAAGATCACTTTGCTAAAGCAACTGACTTGGAGATTACAAAAGGCCACGCCTTTAGCATTATAGTTACGACATTGCGTCTCAATGAGTAATTTAAATATTAAACCAGTAAGTCAAACATCCTAATAAAGTAGCATACAGTAATGAAGTGTAAACATGATTACCCGCGCCAAAGTGCAACAGCGGTTATCTGTCCACCAGAGCACGCACACTAGCTGGTATGTAGGCGTTCACATCAACCTTTACAAAACCATTGCAAAATGGGTCTTATGTCAGCCGAATAAGGTGCCACTATGTAAAGGTTGATGTGGACGCCTCTGTTACGATGCTCTAACTCAGATTTTGAAGGATCGGAACTTCCGATTTATGCCACACGCGCATAACATCATCTTAACAACTGCACCTAATTAAACAATTATTTTTTAGGTTTTCATTAAAAATAATTTCCAAAAAGTAAGAAAATTTCGCAGAAAAATAGAATTTTGATAGTTCTGCGTTTAACAGGACTCCAACTCAACTTACAATTCCGGCACACCTTGATAATCTTTGAAACCTCTGGTTCCGGTATGTACAGTCAACAGCACATCAGGTTACCCCATTTTCGTTTTTTCTCTCGCTCTTGCTAAATGTCATTTCTTTGCAATAGAGCAAGGAGGACTGACCGGAAACGGGTAGCGTGATGTGCCGTCCACCGTACATAACTCATATCAGATGCAGTGACTCTAGACTCCACAGACTTCGAATACCGACGCTAAAAAGGTCTAAATGGGCATCAAAATTTGCTTGTTGAACCAACCTCTTCCACCAGATAAGAAGCCTCCAACCATAAATGGGTATTGGGCAATGATATTATAATAAAAAAGAGGTAGATAGGTTATGTCAGTAGGTAGATACTGACGCAAAGTCGGAAATTGACCCCTGGCGTACGTATCTATAGATACGTTTGGCTATTTAATTATAGTCTACTAGAATTATTTGACCGTGTGAACAAGATACCTAGTATGATAATTTACTAAAGCGTAAACAACATACAGAGTAAAGATACATATTGCGCAGAGTCTCAAACTGTCAACACTGTCAATGCTTTGCTCAGTGCACTATAGTTCTGATTTTGGCTGCCACTTTTTAGCACAAGTAACTTGTCTACCTTTTTTATTTTATTATCTTTGGCATTGGGTATTCAACAGGCAAACGATCATCAACTAATTCATATTTTAATACAATTAATCACGAAACACATACTTCGAAAATTGATTCACGAAGACATAAATTGGTTAGATTTTATATTAAACCTTCACTTTTAGAAATTTAATAAATAATGCACTAACTAATCTAGACTAAATCTATTTATAATGCACAGGCACGAATTCATATTGGTCCTTCAGGTCGACTGCGTACGTGGTAGCTTCAACCTTCGGAATCTCATTAGTTCTGATTTCGCTCTCCTTGGCAACTGTGCTTTGAACGCCCACGTCAGCATCCTGGCTCTCATCACCTTCAACGCCTCCCCAACTCTGAATGCCTTCCGTCACGTCTTCAGTGTCAATCTTGAAGGCAGTTTCAGTAGTAGACGCAGTCTTGAGCGGAAACACAATAGTTAAGACCTCGTTACTGTAAGTCCAGACGCCAGTTACGTCAACAGTCAACGGAAGAGTGCGAACATCTATGTAGTTCTTCTCATTACCTTCTTCAGACTTGTGGGTAGCTTGCACCATGAGAACACCCTCGCGGGCTTTGACAACGATGTCCTTCTCTTCGAATCCGGTCAGCGGGATGGTCACCTTGTATTCGGAACCGACAACCTCAGCACTGGAAGCCAACGTGGGGAAGTGTACTCGGAATCTGATCATCATGCTGTCTATCTCCTTCAGTTCCGTTTCCAGTTGCTGCCAGAAGCGGTTGGTGTCGAACATGTCGTCCTCAAAGGTGCCGAAACCCATGTCGTCCAAGGCTTCATGATGGTGGAAAGGCCGGTGCCCGTGAGAACTGTGGTGGTAATGGGGAGCGGCGCTGGCCGCAGCCAGGAAACACAGGATCAGAACAATCATGTTTAAATTTTCTTTGTGTACTGGCGCGGGGAAGAGCCAACCAGTTTATATATAGTCCGGGTCATAGGTTATCACTATCAGTAACTTCTAGACCCCGAACAAAGCATCGCTTCTCGTTTCTTAAGATAATATCTATCAGGAAAAACCTAACTGTGCTTGTTTTAAAGTAGATATTTGAGAAGAGATGTTTATTTACAAACTTTGGTTTAGCACCATTTGCAGAATTTCCCCGACTTGGTGATATCGCGTGTCTATTACTGATAAGTCGTTATTCATAAGAAGTGATTAACAAGGTGTTGTTTACAATAATGAATCGGTTACAATGTTTAAAAATAAAAACAAATTTATCAATTAGTGGTAATGGTAGATCACTAATAAGGGAAAGAGTAAGCTTATATTTTGCATACAGTCAGTACTTACGCCCCTGCCTGACTGTGTCGGTTGTAGTCATGAATGTATGATAAGTTACTTTCATAGAATTTTAATGACGGCCCTTTTGCCATTATCGGAGTTAAAGAAAAGGCGTACCCTTGTCTGGATTTCACTGATTTCACCAAGAAAGTTTTTTTCTAGGAAGTCAGCTGGTAACGAGTGAATAGGTAGATGCTTTTGTTCCGGTTTTCGTCGTTTTAGTAGGTTTAACACTAATGAAAGCGTCGTGACCTAAGTGGCTCGACTGACTCTGACTCGGAACCCGATGGTCCTAAGATCAAATCTGGCCGGAACACACCTACTTTGTGTTCGTTGTACAATTTGCGGCTAACTCTCCGGTGATGGAAACATCGATATAAAACCCAAGCAACCGGGATAACGGCGGTAGGCTTGCCCCTTACCACGTTGGGTTCAAATTCCCTCGGCGAAATGTGGACTTCTGAATGTTCCGTTCACCATGACGGCAACAATCAGTGTGCCTCTGGCTAGCCCATTAGGGATATGGTCGTGAGGGTGTGCTATGTTTCACACTAATGCAGGCCGGAATTAGGGAAAACGAAAAATCTGATTCGTTGATTGTGCTTTTTTTAATGACTGTTTAGCTGCTGGTGGATTTGACAGCTGACCGGACTGTAGGGTGTGTGTGCGCAGAGGGCTCTCAACTCAACTCATCCCCATTATCTACAGTATTGTGGCTGAAAGTAGTACGGTCAGCGGCAAATCACGCTAGGTACCTATTTCCGGTCAGTCCTCCTTGCTCTATCGTCTATGGCCCGGAGCCCACTATCGGCATCGGCACGACTGAGGATTTTAGGTGGCAAATAGCAATATACTATAACAGCCTAGCAGCCTTGAGAATGCTTCGGCATTCTTCGGTAAGTTGCCGGCGAGGCAACACTAGGGGGATAGCTTGCCCTGCGGTTCGGCATCCTTAAGGATGCCTCGTCATCCCTAAGGACGTTGCGGCATGCCAAAGCATAATTGCCGATAGTGTGCGCTTGCATGTAGGATGCCAAAGGATCCTTTTCCTTGCCGATGCCGATGAAGGGCCGGCGCCCACTATCGGCATCGGCACGCTTCAGGATTTTAAGGTGGCAAATAGCAATATACTTTAACATTATGGCAATAAAGTAGAAATTTCCGTGATGTGTTCTCGTAAAAACAAAATGCATTTGTTCTGTTTCTGTTTCGGCATTTTCTACTTTATTGCCATTATGTTAGAGTATATTACTATTTGCCACCTTAAAAGCCTGAAGCGTGCCGATGCCGATGGTGGGCGCCGGCCCGAAGGGCGCCTTTGTCTCTCAGCAAGACCCCAGTTAAAAAAACGTAAATTGTAACCCGATTTTACTGTGCATATTACGAGTATTAGTTTGAACTTCAGTAGGTAGGTTCTTCAGTTATTTTGTAAAACTAACAATCTCGTTTGTTAGTCTTAAAAGCGCCATCTATCTATTGGCTCTTGCATTGCAATAGCATAATTTTTTTAGCACCGTACCGTCTCCTCCACATCATCTAGTCCACGCAAATATCAACAGATGGCTCTGATAGCCATAATTGTAGCATTGTAATTTTACCTTTAACTTTATATTTCCATCAAATAGGCAGATTTTTTCTGTGACAAACATTGAAGTAGAAATTATAAAATTTACAAGATCTTTCATTTGATTTCTGTTGCTCACTATTTAATCAATTACCATCTTGCACCACTGCACTTTTGCTTTTCTTGGTGCTATATTATGTAGAAGTTGTCTGGAAGAAATTACTTCAAACTAGGCTGCTTAAATAAAATTAAAGCAGCCTATTTTGAAGTAATTTAAAACCATTTTAAGCACACTCATTATAAGCAATAGTGCTGAATTGCTGAACTACTTTAAAAATCTTAATGTTAGAAAATGTACTGAATTTAAGATGGAAGTTCTGCAAGATAAAGGTGGTTATAGCTACCTCCCTTGGTGATTGCAAATTCTTAATCTATCACAGTATTCATTCTAGATGAAATTCTGAGATTCCATGATGTCTCTAACACTCTCTCATTAACACTAACATCTGTGTTGGCAACTTATATAAACATTGCTGAGAACGGAAAACATAACACCAAAAACTTATTGAAAATGACTAAAACGTCATTTATTCATTACAAAATAACACAAACAGTACCTTCCGCACACATTATCACAAAATTAACCAAAGAGATCAATATAACCTAATAATTTCTGGAATGTTCCTCGTAGCTACTCTTCATTCCCTGCAACTTGCTTCCTCACGGGTCCAGTCTGTATGATGGGGACGATTCTTTCGTTCTCCGCCTTAGGGGGTGCTTTCAATGGCGCTGACACTGTCAAAACACCATCTGAAGATAACTTTGAAGTCAGCAAATCAGCTTGTACGCCATCAGGGAGCGCATATTTTCTAGTGAAACTCCTTGAAATGAACCCGTGTTGGTCTTCCTTCTCTTCATGCTTCCCTTCCACCACCAGAAACTGGTCAACCGTCTTCACAGAGATCTCTTCAGGCGTGAAATGCTGGACATCCAAATTCACTTGGAATTTCTCTTTGTCTTCCTTTATTGTGGATCCAACGTCGTTCTCCGCTGCTCTCAGATTCCTCCAGCTTCTGTTGTAGGCTTGGTTGGAGTCCGGAATAGCCAGGATGGTCAAGTAATCTTGTGGTGTCAACCCCAAGCCGAAATGTTGATCCCTGATGTGACGAGGCTGCGGCCGCTGGCGTGGGAGCTCGTAATCGAAAAAGAACGGGTACGTAGACATCTTCACTCAATTTTCAAATTAAAATTAGCAGAAAATCACCTGGTTAGAGTACTTGAAGTTTCTTCAGTGCCAAAACAAAACAATAGCGTAGCGTTGTTGATCGAGCAGCTGTTTCAACGAATAATGACGTTAGTTGTCAAAGTGCCGGCTTATATTTAGAAAAGGATCAACAGCGCCATCTAGCCCCGCCTGGAATGCTCTAGAACGTCCCACCCAGAATGTCCGCGAAACTCTACGCGATAAACCACGCAACCGGTTGTTCGAGAAAAACAGTTGTCGTAAACCTTTTATGACACAACAGATAAAAATACGTTTTTGAACATCTCTGTCCCAAAACAACACAAGTTTATGTGGGTTTTCTTTTTAACAGTCATCGCTCAGTTTTTGAAAACTGTTTTCTTGCTATCGGGGTTCGAAGTGACGAAGAAATGTTCGTCATATTGAAATCAATCTCCTTAATTTAGTGAACAACTAGTTTCATTCTGCAACTGAAGCCCACGTGATAATTTTACTATATCATCGTGGTTGTTTTAAAGCTGTGATCTTTTAATATTTTTTGCAATACAATAATGCCATGAGCAATTTTGTTTGAAACTAAATACTTGTAATGGCTTAAGACGTTTTTATTAGCATTCTCCTCAAAAGGAAAAATTGTCCAAAACAAGCTCAAAAAAAAAACTCATCTATGACAATTCAATTACACTGTTACAAATGTTGAGGATACCTGCCGCATCACCATTTGCGTGTTAGTTCTATACAATGCCGTCGGATGTCGCTACTAAGCGAGTCAGATTTTTCTCGAAATTTCGTCGGGTGAGTTCATACTTCGTTGTTCTTGCATCATAAAATAATATCTTTCGTAATACAAAGAAAATATTTAACAGAAGAGTTATTATGACAATTGTTTTTAGGACAAAAATATTTTATGAGAGAAAATGCATTCAATTATGCTGCAAATTTCTACTCGGCAACAGATGTCGCTTCTTTAGCAACCTCATACACTGACTGAGCAAGTAATTACTACGTTTACTCTCATTGAGGGTGGAAATTCATGTTTTTATACCTTCACGGTGTATTATGTCTCGGGCGTCATACGTTATACTGAACCCAGAGTATCAGGGATTCTACGATTAACTCCCGAGCGGTAGAGCGAGGGAGTTAAGGCTAGATTCCTGAGTACGGGTTCAAGATCGCCCAAGATAAATACCTACACTTTTGAGCCCGCGATGCATCACTAAGAATATTCTTAGGCCTGTGCCTGTTCTATTGCTAAATGAATGGTCAAATGTTAAGGCACGCGCACCAAATAAAGGTTCGAGAGGTGATGCGTGTGGTACCTATATCCACAACTCGCTTTTTGTTTAAAAACTATTGATTTTAGGGCTATTTTTATAGTTACCTACCTATATTCTATTTTCACGAAGAGGCCGATATTGGGAGGGGGCCGATGAAATCATTCGGGAACTGCTATGCTATTCCGGTGGTCGCCGAGACTCACTTCGCTTGTGCGAAGTAACTTTAAAATTCCATTCCTTCGCGACGGTCGTCGTTTGAGAGAAAAGAACTAAGCCAAAAAACATTTTTTGATTATTTACATACAAAATGAGAGAGAATACTAATTCAAAGTCAAGCGTATTGATGATTGAGGTAATCTCATTTCAACATCGATGCTCGCACGTGCGATGTGCACCGCCGGAATAGCACAGCTGTCCTTCAAGCCTATATTTCGCAATAACTATATCCTCCAAAGGACATCTGTGTGTCATTAAAATTTTAGGTGTGAAAACATAACAGACAGACCCAGACAGGGTTACTGCCGCATTCATAATGGTGCACTGACATCTGTCAAAATGTATTTCTATGGTCAGTTGAACTGTAGTGGCAATAAACCCGCAGGTTCATTGTTCTCGTGCCCTTCAGAAGTGAATGATTGTGCTTGGATTAACGAACACTCGATGTGATATAATACGAGTAGTGCAAGTGAGGATTGCGACTGTTTATTTTAGGATTTATAAGGCCCTTCGTCCACGCGTCGACTTGTTCGCGATTCGATTGTGCTACGGACTACGAATATCGTACGTGTCGCTCAACGGTTTCTGCCATAAATTTTCGCACACGTTTACTGCGACGCGCCCTCGACGCGACACCTCTGATAAGCAAGAAGTGGAGAAACATACTTGATTACACAAATTAATAACTTGCCAGAATATTAACGGAAGGACAGAGCTAACAGATTTCTTTCAAGTTTCAATTTAAGGATGTGAGATCCAAAATTGTCTTTTTTTGTTTTGTTCTGTTGACCTTTTATAAGTCGACGCGTGTACGAGCGTTAGTAGTAGCTTAGGCAAATTACGAGTCTCGTCTCGTAAACAAATCCAAGATGAGTCAACGCGTGGACGAAGGGCCTTTTGAATAGGTCACTGTTTCTTTGTGATCATTGCTAAGAATAGTACTAAATGCGATGTTATGACCTATCGACGAAATTGTGAACTGCACCATAACATCTGTCTATAATTTAACGCATTACGTTAGTTCATAATCTTTTTGACAAAAATAAAATATTGCTTTTATGAAAATGGTCTCCTAACATAATTGCTTCATAATAGTATGGGTTTCAAAATAGTGATATTGTTATACAAAAATTTAACACTTTGGAAATGGACTTGGCCACCCAAGTTTGCAGGCCTATTCTGGCCTCATTTTGAAACAAATTTCGATCGTGGTTTCACAATAAGATTTCTATTCAATTATTATTTTTGGTGAACATAAAAAAACATGCAAAATGTTTAATAGTCATCTACCCTGTTGCCGTGCATGCCTGGTGTGCTACGAGCTTTAAACGACGTACGAACGCCAACCATGCAGATGGTATGCTCGAAATTTATACATATTTATGGCGTGGCGTACGATAATGGAAGCGAGAAAGAGAAAACAAAAAAGCATGTCGCGGTTTACAATTCATAGATAGTTTTGAATATTGCAAGATAGATTATTATCCTACGATGACTAATAATTATGCTGTTGATTTCAGCTAGGTGACGCAGAGATGAATGGGAGACGAATTAATCCATGTGACATGCAAATCAATAAGTTATTATGAAACGCTGTCAAGGTTTCCTTTGAATGTTTCACAAATGAAGTTCATCCAGAGGTTCAGTTAGGATGTGAATAGTGTAGTAGGCCGTTAATGCAAACCATCATCGTTTAGCTCCACCACTGTGCATCGCCGATTATCACATAGTAACTTTTGAACGTTATTTCAATGATATCTAGAAAACTAAAAGTTAAAGATTAAGAATATTTAAGCTCAAGATTTTCTCAGAAAGGGTCAAGTAAAGAGTACTTTAAACCTACGATCTTGTATGGAAGGACGCTAAAAAGTGAAGGAAGTTACAAATGTAAGGCTCTGTCCACCCGAACCGAGAAATACCGAGAAATAGGCATTATGATATGCACGCGTATTTATGAAAATCTCTGAAACGTATTTGTGTAATTTTTTTGTTATCTTTTAAAATTAGAGTTCTGCCATGTTATCAAAGAGAGTTGTATTAAAATATGTTAGGTATTATTATTTAATTAAAAAGATAAAAACTTCTTGTTTGAAACGGTGCACGGTGAGTACAGCCGTTTACAAGTACTTCTAAAATGTGCAGGTAACAAGCTCTGAAGGCTGCACCCAGACTCTGAAAATCAATAGTCCTTTAAAACTAGATGTATATAACTTCATCAAACGCAATGGCATATATATGTCACAGGTCGCGCAGGCAATGCCTCCGTTCTGACCTGCATCAATGTAGACAGCTATCTCACCAGGTTTACATAGACATAGTTCAATAAAGTATGATGCATTGCGCTCTCCAGGCACTGTAAACAATTTACTATTAAAACATAACACATAATATTTTATTGGTTAATTGTTACTTTACCTCGAAATTTCATGTTTTTTTTAAAAAAAAACCCCTCAAGAAGAGGAATAATACAATTTCCAATGACTAACTGCCTCAATGTTTAAGAACCGAAATAATGCAATAATTACCAGATTCTGATGTAACCCGACCTAAGGGACCTAATACACTGATGGATGATGCGATGTACGAGATAATGGAGAGGCTCGGGCGAAAAATCTAAAGATTACAAAGTCACCTGTTCTTTCTAAATGAAGAAAATTCTAATGAAACTCGTGTGGCCAAGCTTAAGTTTAAGAAAATATCATACAGCTATCTTTACAACGTATTTAGCCAAACGCCGAGGTTAATGTAGTCTTTTATCACATCAATCTACTATCTTGCGTTTGAAACTGAATGAAGGGTGCAACAGTTTGTTACACCTGGCTGGACCGGCAGCCATTCATAAGTGCGCAGAAAGACATGCGCAGTGGAAACGAACCCTTATCAAGGACTAAATAGAGCAGGCTGAAAATCTGAGCCATTCTGCAAACTGCAGTCGTCGTACACTACATTGAATGATCCTGGGAAAACCTTTCATCATGAATATTCCTCACTTTGGAGATAAAATAGGCGTGCCGATGACACCCGAAGAATTCATGATGTCCGCAGCTGCCCAGCTTATGCGCGGCGATTGCAATCGCCCGATTCAACTTATGGCGACCGTTCAACGGAGCACTGCCACAGAGGTATTGACCGATAAGGAAAAGTTCCAAGTCAAGCTGGGCGTGCAAGACTTCGGTCCTGAGGATATTTCGGTGAAGACTGTGGACGGTTTCTTAGTCGTCGAAGCTCGCCATGAGGAGAAGCCGGATGAGAATGGGTATGTGACCCGTTATTTTAATCGTCGGTTCAAGATTCCGGAGGCTTGTAACCTGGATGCGGTGTCATCGCAGTTGTCGTCGGATGGGGTTCTGCTGGTGACGGCGCCTTATGCTGCTCCTACCGAGAGGATTGTGCCGATTGTGCGCACCGGGCCGATGAAGACCACGCTAGAGGAGAAGGTTGAGCGTGAGGGCGACGCCGGTGAGTCAGGCGAGGGCAAGCCCGAGGGCTGCCAGTGAGCTCACCGGGACAAGCGCCAAGCCAATTTTAGCGGATGCACCGTTTAAGTTATTTTTAATGCGAATGTCATAGAACGATATTGATTTTTAAATGAGTTTTAACTGTTTTTGATGGTATGTGTATTTTGTGTGTTTTCTCATTGTTACCATCATGTTTTAAAATATTTAAGGTGTATTTTGTGTATTATCTATCGATTAATTTGTTAAAAAATCCAGGTATCTAAAATAACATTTTGCCTTTGTTATCTCACGGTTTCCTCGCACAAGATGGCTGACGCACAAAATTGATGTTTATATTGTTCGTGAATAAATGTGTAAAAAAGTAAACATTTATTTGTTTTCATTACTGTTTATCACTAGCTGTGCCGACGATCGATTGCAAACCCTTTTATCAACATAGTAGGTACTCATAGTTTGGCGTAGGTAGTGTATTTGAAGGGGACTCAATACCTCCCTTCTTTTTCTCGAGTATGGTATTAATTTTTCCAATACATTTTTAATGCTGCTTTGCTCCCTCCTGCTAATGACGACTGAAATATTTTGAATGCTTGTTAGGTATCATGTTAAAAATACTGATATCGTGAAAAAGTATTTTTACGCAAAGATTCAAGTGGTCCTTGACATAATACGCCTAGATAACTTGATAAAAAATGAAAACAAATTGAATAACTAGAAAATATATATCTGACTAATCAAAAAATCTGCCCTGATACACATTTTAGATCAATAACTGATAGTACCATTCACGTCAAGGGCGTAGCCACGACGGGGTAGGCCGCTGGCCAACACTGGCTCTGACCTTTAAGAAACCTCATCAAACCTAAAAAAACTTGGTGTACTAAGAGCCTGTTCACTGCGAATTATCCAGCGAGGGGCGAACTCGCCACGAAGCGGGCGAAGCTTTGAGTTAATGAGAATGAGAATCATTTATTCGGCTAAAAACAAGTCAAAAATATTTTACAACAAACAAAACAAAATAAACAATAATTAAACCAAACATAAATACAAAGGCAATGATTTAAAAAAAGTAAATAAGTAATAGTAAAAGTAAAGTAAGTAATAATAATAGTTAGTAGATAATATTTACTAACTAATAGTAATAAATTAATAGTAGGTTTTGTCCGCAAAGGCGCAGCGAACTCGCGGCGATTATTTTATGGCGGCAAAATTGCAGCGCAGGATGTGGGTAGGTATGTTTCTGTAAGAAAAATTAACCGTGGTAAGACCGCGCGTATAGTTTTCTTTTGCTAGTTACAGCCCCACCTTGAGCCCATGACTGGCTACGCCAGTGATAAAGAGCTGTTCTTATAAATAATCTGGCAAAAACAGACCACTCAATTGAAACTCGACAGATTTTGGTATTTTGAACGGGGAAAAAAATTATTTGTCATGAGACTTAAACAGGTATATGAATACCTGTTTAATGGTAGTTTTCAAAACTATACTTTTTTCGGTATGTAAATCATAGGACACCTAATGCAATTTGTATTGGAATGTATTCGGTACTTATCTAATAAAATAAAATCGCAATTTTCTTCTTAAAATAAAGTTTATTAAAACTGCAACTTAAATTAGGCGGTTACAAAATAATAGCACAGTATTAGAATCAGTCTTTAAAAACAATACATTTACAACGACGAGAATAACATTTCACTTGGACTCAACAGCGTCCATTACTGGAGATCCTAGTTGCTTCTGGACTGGTCCTGTGTGAGTAACCGGCACAATCCTTTCACCTGTTGATGGCATAGCTAGTACTTTAGGTGCAGTTACTGTGAGTATTCCGTCAGAGGAGAGTTTAGACTCCACTGTGTCTGGCAGACATCCTTGCGGTAATGCATATTTCCGAACGAATTGCCTTGAAACGAAACCATGATCATCTAGCTTTTCCTCGTGCTTCCCTTGCACTATCACTTGGCCATCCACAACTTTAACGTTCACTTCTTCAGGTGCAAAATGCTGGACATCCACGTTGACTTGGAACTTCTCGTCGTCGTTTGACGATATCTTCGAACCTTCTCTGAGGGCGAGCTGGTTCAGCGCCGATGACAGCTGTTCCATAGGCTTCATCATGTTCTCCCACGACCGGAATGCACTCTGCCAAGGATTGAAGAACTGAGGGGCAAACATATCGCGATTCGCTAATTGAAACGGCGAATATCCAAAGAAATCGTCTGGCTGGAAGAAGTCACGCTCGAGCCGGCGGGAAGGCCTCTCAAGATCGAATAAGTATGGAATCATCGACATTTTTAATGTTCTTTCACTTTTCACACTTGCAGTTTCTAGTTTGGTCAATAAAGTTCAACTGGCGCCACTGCTGCTTCAGACCGCTTTTATATGCACGGCGGCTTACAGCGCCCCCTACAGGAATATTCCAGAACAGTGTAGTAGGTAGTTGTTTTCTAGAAGCCGCTCGGAGTTTATCGTAAGAGACGCGGGGCGGTCAGTAACGCCATCTAGTGACGAGTAGCTACACCAAAAGTAAGCATGTGCTAATTTTAGACTTTTAGTGCAAGGTGCAGTTTTGTACGCGCCAGATGATAATGTTTTTATGCTTTATTATTTTAGTTCTGTTGAGTTTTATTTCGTTTGATTGTATTTGTGTATTTTCTTATTATATTATTATTATATATTCTGTAAAGTATTTTGATTTAACTGTACTTACTGTGAATAGACGAGACGGTATGGTGACGGGAGCGTCACCATACCGTCTCGTCTATTCACCATACAAAATGCTGTAAAAAAAAGTATTTAAAGTAGGAGAACAGCTTAAACTCCATTTATTCGAGCATTAGACAGAAGTAACAAAAGGTTATTTTTGGGGCACGGACGTAAATAGGGTACACTTTGTGGTAAAAGTACAATAAATATTATAACTATTAGGATCTTTGCCGAACTTAATAAAATCTACGGTTTAAGCCAACTGTCACACTTATTTGTTCTCATTTAAAGTGAATAACTTCAGAATTTATGAGGCTTTTACTGAATTAAATTATTTTGTCTTACGTGAAACTACACTGTCTATCTCAAAAACCTAAAACAGACAGGGGTTGTGTGGATACACAGACAGGGGTTGTGTGTCCACACAACCCCTGTCTGTGTCTGTCTGTCTGAGAGTCGTACTGTTACTGTCATAATAACTCTACCAAATCCAAATGTTACTTAGCCCCTTCATACATTGTGGCGGAAGGACTTTTCAATTTTGCCAGGTTATACAAACTTTTCAGCCGGCAAAAGTCAGCGCTGGTCCTAGTGGGTGGTAGTGTTTAGCACCGCTGCTTCTATGAGCCTCTTTTTTCTAATGTTTTAATTGGAGTAGGTATAGTTGGTAAAGAAGATTTAAGACACATCAATAAAACAATCTCTATGTTTCGTAATCAATTTATTAGCTCAAGTCCTAATAGTCTGATAGTAGTTGTATTTGGAATCCGCGGGCGTGGGGTCCGGGAGACAGCCGGAGCGAGCGACACGAGCGAAATAACGAGCGGAGTCGCGCGGCGTGCGTGTGCGACTGGGCGAGCTGTAGTCCACCTCGAACAGGCCGAAACGCTCCCTGGACAAATAATAATATCGATTAGTAATTAATTAGACACTAGTTCTTATTGTATAAAATGTATTGTTTTATATTATAAATTGATGTAATACAGGTTGGCCCAGCGACAGTGGTCCAAACATTTTTTTTAGGTAGAGGGCATCATAACAAGTCATTTAAAAAAACATTAGTTCCGCGAAAATCAATACTTTAGAAGTTATGATTTTTTCAAGTTTCCTTTGAAATTTCTCAACTCCAATCACTTAATTCACTCTTGTTTGGAAACTATCGCACTGAAACAGTTCGAATTTGATATATATGTACAATAGTAATGTAGAAACCATATTATGTGCGAGTTTTGAGTTTATTCTAAGTTAATTTGTTTTTTTTTTAATTTTCGTCCGTTTTTTTTTAATTTTTTAAATGACTTGTTATGATGCCCTCTCATAAAAAAATGTTTGGACCACTGTCGCTGGGCCACCCTGTATAAAAAGGAGTTTGTAGAATGTTCTGGATTTTTCTAACATCTTCCACGGGTTTCATTTCACTCTTGAAAACATCAACAACCAGCCCGTAATTCCAGAAAGATCCTGCTATCATTCCCTTTGTGCAAATCAACAATGCACAATACTTGATTTGTAACAAAAGAATTTGTTATCGAGCAAGTTATAAACTTGGTTTATTGACAAAAGAATTGGCTCTCGATCTCGGGAAGGTTCTGGATTTCCGATTCAGTCAGGTTGATGTTGTTAGCCAAGGTGGGCCAGGACCTCTCTCTGCCGAGCATTGTGCTTGCAATGCAGGCAGACAAAGAGGCTTGGCGAGCGTTCGCCACCTTCTGCGAGGAGGTGATGACCGCTAAGGAAGCGGCGGAGCGGCTGCGGGAGCTAGATCCTGCAGCCGATGAGCTCCGCAGGCCGAGGAGGGGGGGAAGACGGCGCGCACCTACTCGCGGTGTCGCACCCCTCCGTGGTAGAGGCCAGCCGGCGCGCGGTACGGGGGTACCGTTGCCGGCATTGCACAGGCCTCCACCACTGCCTGGTAGGGACGGCTCGACACCCTCGGCTGTCCCTACTGGCCCCCCCTCTCGAAGGGGGGGTCGCTTCCGGCCCACCGTGTAGGCGGGCACCGTCCGGGAGAACGCGCACAGGGCTTATAGCTATACGGCGTATTCCCCCGCTATGGACGAAGAGAGGGAGTAGTAGGGTTTTTAGTCGGTAGAGCCACTGGGTAGAGCATGCTCCCCGTGGAGAGTCCGACATAACCAGTCCAACCCCCCGGTTGGCGGGTATGCGCAAGTGCATTTCCCCTACTCAAAAAAAAAAAAGGTTGATGTTGTTAGCTTTTGTGGCAGCCTTTTTTGACGCAATACCGTGCTGTAGTGATTCGAAACAGATGAGAGTCATATTATTTTTTTGAGTACTATTTTGAATTCTCATTACGTCTCTATCAATATTTCCTAATTTTATTTCTTTGTCGATGTAAAAATAATGCAAATAAATATGGGATATTCAAAGCGTTTGAAACAGTGGGTTGAGTGTGACGTCAAAGTCTACGTCTATGTCACTGTCAAAAGCGCGACAAGAAGAATTCAACAGTAATTGTTGGTTACATTTGTGTCGTTCTCAATAAAAAAAGATTGAAATTTTTAACAATTTCAAAAAAGTTTGAAATTTTTAACAACTTATAAATATATTACATTTTGCATTTTTGGTGATGAATGTTATTGATCAGTCATAAAACAATATAAGCTATCATAAAAAAATATAAAAAAGAACAGTGCATATTCGCCTATTAGCATAATGATGCTAATGCTGATGCTTATAGCAATGGCTTTAACTCACGAATAACCCCTCATCCACTCGAAATTGTCGATAAGGCTCCAGTGCGTGTATCCAAACACCCGGCACCCGTCCTTGGTCATAGCGGCGTGGAGGGCGCGGAGATATCTGCAGAAATAACATCAAATCAAACATCATTTTTTACCACCGATCTTAACAAGAATTTTCTGGAGACTAGTCTGGACCTCTGGGGTTGACAGACTGAGTGTGTTATCAGGAGTCTAGAAGTTGAGAGGTCGATATTATAAGTGCAAACTGACGACCATTCGTAGATCAATTTTTGACGTATAGGTATTTGAACGCGTTAAAAATACTGACGCAAATCAGATCACAGCCAAATATGCATAATATTGTAATTTTGTGTTTGTGTCTCTCTTGGACCTCGGACATCTTTAGTCATAGTGAAGGCTTGAACGATCTCGGACAATACGACAGGTGTGACTGTTACTGTATTATAGTTGGTAGCCTGTCATGTCTCACTGCTGGACAAAGGTCTCCCTATACTTTCTCCCTGACTTGTCCTGCCTTCGTCTAGGCCTGCCAAGAGTTAGTCTTCCTTCCAAGAGGTCGTGTTCTGTCAAGATACGGTAAGAAAAGATACGCTTACCCATCAATATAGCTGATGCGGCGAGGGTCGTGCAGGCCAGGTTCTAAAGACATCCCGTTCTCAGTGATGAGTATCGCCGGGTTGTTGAACGAAGTCTTTATCCAATTCAGTACCTTCCGGAAGCCCCAGGGGACAACCTGAAACGACAGTCGGGGTATGATGAAACAAAATATAACTCTCACGGCTATATCTCAAACAGGGTAAGTCAGAGGCACAATTATTACTGCCATCGTGGTGAACGGAACATTCAGCAGCCCACATTTCGCCGAACTAATTTGGAACCCAACATGGTCTACCTATTATGCCAGTCTATCGTCATTATCAGGGGATGGCTAGAGTTTTGTATCGTTGTTTCGGTTTTCCATCACCAGAGGGTGGAGAGTTAGCCAAAAATTGTGTGATGAACACAAAGTAGTGTTTCGATCAGACTTGATCTTAAAGTATACACTTGGCCTAAATGCTCTCAAAAAAAAAACACGCTGAGATAGCAACATTGACGTCAATTACTGGTTAATTTCCAATTTGTGGTTTGGGGAAGTGAGGAACAGGGTGTGAAGTTCCTCATCCCCCATAGAAAAGGGAGGATCCTCCGACCAGACGGGTGTTATGTCTGGTGGGCTACTGCCCGACGGTTGTTGTCGGGTTTTTCTATCTATCCGCAATCGCTCCGAAGACTTTGATAGCGCGTTTCAGGATTGTAATCGTAGTTCCAATGTGGCGAGATAGATGTCGCTACAGTGGCAAAGTTTTATTACATAAAAAAAATATTATTTGCAACAATTTAAAAATCATCTTACTTACTTTCAGCCACGTAGAATTGGACTTTGGCCAGTTTTCGTTCTGTGACAGCATCGCGCCGGTGTCCCCGTCATACAGAGGTACTCCAGTGTATTTATTTGCAGGCCTAAAAAAAACATGATAAATCTCAAAAAGACATGAAGCAATTTATAAACGACCACTCCCACTGCTGGGCACAGGCCTCACCTCAACTATGAGGTGGCGCGAGCCCTACTCCAACACGCGGGCTCAGTGCGGATTGTTGGAGGTGGTATAAGGATAGTGAGAAACCTTAATGTCAGAATCAGATGTTGTACAGCCGCCCAAAGGCCTCCGACGATTGGCATCTAGCGACGTCTACAGGCTAACTGCTTAACGTGCTTTCATGGGGATGCCCAAAAATACATCACTAACTTTCGGTCGGGGTGGTCACCCATCATATTTCCGACCTAGCCAAAACCCCCTTATCTGCTGGAAGAAATCTCTTTTTAGAGATAAGCTCACCTGTACTTTTAGTGTCCTAAATATTGTCTATTGTCTTTCCCCCTTATTCATAAAAACTTAAATAGCGCTTGAACAACTCATTAACTTTTGTACAGCTTTGTCACTTTCGTTCTTGTTGTTGCCGCCATTTGCGAGTAAGTGACAGAACACGTCAATAGCTTAAACTATGCTTTAGCGTTGCGTTCGTTTTTATGAATAAGGGGGTTAGTCTTTTTGTGTACAAACTAAGAAATAAATATATAAAACCATGTTTAATCATCGACTTGGACGATGGTCGCATCGCTATTCGCGCATGGTCGCGTCATCGCTTTATATTAGGACAACGCCAAGACTTACCGCTTCCTAGCCAAGTACGTAGTGTAATGGTTGAGTCCCAGGAAGTCGCTGGACCCTCGCAAAGCTTTTATCTCTTCAGCAGTAAATGAGGGTAGTCTCGAACGCGCGTAGTTTTCCTTCAGAGACCTCGCGTCGACGTTTGCGCGCATGACCGGCGGGTAGTCGCCTTGGGTCGAGAAGATCGGGTGGGCGAACCAACCGAACTGGAAATATATTCTTTATTTTCTTCACAATAAGTAATTATTTTAACATGCAATTAGTAAAAATCAAACTAAATTTCTTGTTAACTTGTTGTGAAGACTGGCGTTTGATAGAGGTTTTAAAAAACCTGCGCTACAAGACACCAGAGTTTGGAAATGGATGGTTTATTAAAAATAGATTTATAAAAGGAGTCCTCCTATGATGTATTTGATATTGATACACTGCTTTTATTGATGTGGTAGGTATATTTTTTGGTGAGCTCTTCAAGAGGGCTTCAAATGATAGTTTGCGATATTTCAGACAAGTTTTTTTATCAAACATTGTATGGAGATTCAATATGTAAAAGAGAAGTACCTACTTAATATTTTAACAATTTTGGAAAACTGTTTTTTTTATCACTTGTTTTTAATTCGTATGTCGTATGTAGTAATTTTGTTAATATTGAATATCTTTCTTTTAGCTCTAATAAATAGTTAAATACAATTTCAGTGCGTAATTTAAAAAAGGAACATTCAGAAGACCGCGCGTGACTTACAATAAACTGTCTCGTCGTCTCAGCAGCTGTTTGGTCTTCTTCAGAGGTGGTAGCTGGTTCGATCCAAGCCAAGTCCAGCGTGATGCCCATGTGGCCTGCAAAGTCAACAGCCGGTGCAATAAATATCATCGGACAATAATCAACACTGCGCCACCTACCCCCAAACTAAGCAAACTAAACAAAGTGAAATATTTTTTTTTATGAACAAATACATAATAGACATAGGAAATACCCCGATCCATACAAACAGTCATTTTCCTGCACACGAGTGTGCAGTGATCGAACCTGCGATCTCTGGTGTAGAAGCCAACTTCTTAACCACTACACCAAATCGGTCATCAAAATTGAGAATTAGGTCGCAATGGGGATGTCGATTTTCTACTTACTAACTAGAAATAGGTAAAGAAGTTATACCAAACTGCATTGGCGGCAAATTCTTCTTTGATATGAAAACACCGATAAAAACCCAAGAAGCCCGGATAACGGCGGTAGGTTCGCCTCTAACTACGTTGAATACAATCTTTTTCATCAAAATGTGGTCTTCTGAATGTCCCATTCACCATAACGGCAACAATCAGTGTGCGTCTCACTACCTCGGGATATTACTCGTGATATGGTTACTTTTCTGTTTCTGCTGGTACTCCTTCTGGAACATCCTGTAGACAGCCGCATGGGCCCTCAGCACGTTATGCCCGCACATGTAGTCCTCAAACCCGCTGGAGCGGCCCCCGGGGGCGTCGTTCCCGCCGTACCCGTCGTGGCAGAACGTGAAGGGCTCGTTGAACGTCAGCCAAATCTTCACGGTGTCGCCGAAATGGTCTAGGAGGACCTGGGAAAGATATGTAGATATCGAAATTTAGGCTTAGTATAATTGTCTTTCGCACTTTGATGCCAATGGCCAAAATTTCAATTTTTTTAGCGCGAATGCTAAATGAATGAATGAATGGCATTTTGGCGTCAAATAATAACGCGCAAATATCTACCGTCATTTTAGTAAGATTTGTTCTGTTATCAATCATTGACAGGTAGAAATTATTGCTAAGGCAAACTAAATAGTGGTTTTTCACTATACTCCTTGCATTATCTCGTGTTTGGTAACCTTTTAAATCTTCCCTGGACCTTTACAAATATCAACACCAAATCAAAACCAAAATTAGCCAAATCGGTCAAGTAGTTTCCGAGTTTTGGCGAGACTAGCCATTTTTTATAAATAGCGATATGTACAAAATATCGTTCGACATTTATAAACACTGCGCCATCTAGCCTCAAACTAAGTAAAGACTGTACTTTGGGAATTAGACAACAGATAAACATAATTAAACTTTTTTTACTAAATAGATTAATATGGACACTTAGTCTGAATGTTTCCTATGTATAAAACATCCAGACCAATACAAACAGACAATGTTCATGCACACGAATATTTGTGTCGGGATCGAACCCGCGACCTCTGGTCTTGTAACGAACTTCTTATTGCAACTAACCCTGGCATAGTCAAGGAAGTAATCCGCCATCAGCGGGTTGGTCCATCCACCCAAGTCCTGCAGAGACTGCGGCAGGTCCCAGTGGTACATAGTGACTAAGGGTTCGATTCCGTTGCTGCGAAGCTCCGAGATCAGGTCTTTGTAGTACCTGATTCCATCTTCGTTTATCTCGCTTAAAAGGAAAAAAGTAAGTTAGTTTAACTTGGTTCATTACATTTCTAAAATATGATATTTTAGATATGTATTAATTATCCAAAAATCAAGATGAATTTCGAACAAAGCATTTTTTATAACATTACTAGCGAATCGCCCCAGCTTCCCACGTGTGAAATGGGATGTTATAATACATAAAAACCTTTCTCTTCAATCACTCTATCTATTAAAAAAAAGCATCAAAATCCATTGCGTAGTTTTAAAGATTTAAGCGAACAAAGTATAGTGAAGTTGTCATTTCTAAATTTCTTCTTTTCTACTCGTCTAACAATATAGATCATTGTTTTCCATTCCATTCAATCTATCAAATTCATGTTCATTTATGTCATTTCAATTGAATACAGAAAAGCGTTTCTCAACGTACACTTCGAATCCCCCACGAGGGAATTCGAAGAGAGATTTGGGATTATGTAAAACTCAATAACTACGGTATAGTGATCATAACATAACATAACATAAACGGCCTGTATACGTCCCACTGCTGGGCACAGGCCTCACCTCAACTATGAGGTGGAACGAGCCATACTCCAACACTTGGGCTCAGTGCGGATTGTTGGAAGGGTGTAAGGTTAGTGAGCAACCTTAACGTCCCACGTTTTCAAGCCACCTTAAGGCCTCTGTATAGGCCTAACGATTGACTTCTAGCGCCGTCAACCGGGACCAACTGCTTAACGTGCCTTCCGAAGCACGGAGATGTCCGAAATACTCATCGTTAAATTTCGCTCGGGGTGGTCAACCATCCCATTTCTGACCCGGCGTGTGTTGCTTTACAACAGCGATCGTCGCCGATCACTGTCACAACTGCGCCACGGGCACCTCTCTTGGGTATAGTGATCCTGGGAGTGGAACTACCTCAGCCGCACTAGATTTTGCACCATGCACCTACTTGCTGAGCCCCGTCGGCAGTATCCTCGTCCAGGCAATGGAGAACCGGTAGAAGCCCACACCCAGCTGCTGCATCAACGCCACGTCAGACTTGTACTGGTTGTAGGAGTCTGCTGCTACATCCCCGTTGTGGTGGTCGAACACGCGGTCGGGGTAGAGGTGGGTGTAGCGGTCCCACATGCTCTCACCTTTGCCTGAAATAGATCTAACATCAGGGCTCGGTAATGTTACCAATTTCACGCTATAAGTATCGTTAAGTAATGATTTTTTCGGAGTCCTGCCAACTGATCAAAAAAACATTTGGCAAAATTACTATTGAGTTAGTAGTATTGAGTTTTTGTAAGAACTTTTGTCATATGTCTTGTTTGCCAAATGAACACTTGGTTAAACGTTTTTTGTCAAATGATGATAATTTGTCACACATTAGAAAACCGATATTTTCATAAGGTTAAAATTTTGATGGTAACACAGGTAGCGGTAATTTGGTAACGAATCCAATTTATTAACGGTAACAATTAGCGGTAAAAGTAAAGATACTTTTATCGTTACCTGTAAAGTCTATGGCTCGGCGGTGCCTGACTGAAGTTAGTCAACTAATAATGGTACGAAAACGAAAGAAAGAGATGGCACAATAAATAACATTATTAAACGATATTTTTAGTATTTTTTTGGTAAAATTAGCAAGCCTTGGACCATAGCAACACTAACATTCACCAATCCCATCATGGGTAACGTTAAGTCAGTTTACCGGTAAAAGGCCACCCAAGTATCTTTCTGCATTTGACAGAAGTAACGATACCCAATTTTTAACGGTATTCAAAGCCCTGTTTTCTGTCTCCGAACATCGAGAAAATTAACCCAGATTAACATAGAAATAAAGGGTACGGCTGGGCGCCACCCAGAAGCGCAAGGAATAGTATACAAATTCATGTGTATGCTCTCGATATGGTTGTATTAATTGAACTCGCCTTAGGGCCCATGGAGGGCGACGCGCACTCTGAACTTCGCTCGAACGAATTCGATGTGCGAAGCGAATAGACGATTACAGCGAGCGTTTTCTCCTGAGGGAGATCGAGATGTAATGTGATGGTAGTGGGAACCGCGACTCTGATCTACGATCAAGTTCAAAAATGATTTTGTAGAGGATCATGGCTCCAATACCGTTTAAGGTATCGATCGGTCGTTGGACGCCTAGTCCAGTGCCTCTAGGTTATTCTTTGTTAAAATGGGGTGGATTAACAGTGTACCCATTAGAACAATTGCAAATGTCTTCTAAGAAGAGGGGCAGAAACAGTATCTAACCTTATCTAAGTTACTCGTAATTGCAGGGCGTCGTTAGTGTTTGCTTGTATACCATTAGGCTCTCACTGGTGGTAAAATTAATAGCGGGGTAAGAAAAAAACGTTATATGATAAGACATTTATCATCATCATCATGTTCATTAATAGCTGCAAGAAGTCCACTGCGAAACATAGGCTTCCCCTATTGCTTTCCAGAGAGATCGCTTGCCGGCGGCCTACATCCACCGAAATCCAGATAGTTTAGATCATGACGTATGCATGATGTGACGACTGCAGTCTGTAAAGCCATCACGATGTCTTTTAAGGTATCTACTAAATAATAAATACCTGAAACGTTCCAAGCCCCTTCTATCTGATACGCAGCCGTGGCCACCCCGAACTTGAAATACTTCGGAAAACATATTTCTGCCGCGGAAATGTGTGTAATCCTGCAAGAAAAGAATTGTAAGGATAAGGTACCTATCTAGTCTAAATATCACCTTTTACACTTAGCTGGGCAAGCCAGTGGCTTCATAAACGAGTATTTTTTTATGATGACATCACAAGCTAGCTACCTTTTGACTAACCCAACTGTCTCATTATACAGTGTGTCTGGTCACCGGTGTCGGACCCGTTAGGGTTCTGTAATATAGTCAATTTTATCGACAAATCCACCGTTATTTTTGTTTTTTTTTTCTACAATAGGGCGGCCATTTATTTTTCGCCGAGGCAGGGTGTGTTCCTTTAAATTGAAATATCTTCTGATGTGCTGGACCTCCAAGCATGAAAAAGGGTTCGTTTAGCAGCTGAAAGAGTAGACAAAAAGTTGACATAAAAGAAGGACAAAAGTTCCCATTAAAGCCTTTGAAAAACACTTGAAAGGTAAAATTCGGTTCGGCGAAATAAAAAACAAATGGCCGCCATTTTGTAATAGAAGAGAAAAAAAAACAGTGGATTTGTCGATAAAATTGATTATATTACAGAACCCTAGCGGGTCCGACACCGGTGACCAGACACACTGTATTTTTTATAAACTTAATCATTCCACTAATATACCTAACTAAACATAATGCCACTGAACAAAATGATTAACTAAAATTAATTCAAAATAGCGAAAAGTTGACTAAGTTTTAAATCGATGGATGGACATGAACGTAACATACGTGACCTACACTTTAATTTATTCATGAAAAAATGCCTAATTAATAACAGTAGGTAATTCCTGTTACACAATGTTATAAATGCATAGAACACTCACCGCATAGACAGCAGCGCGAGCGCAGCCAGCGCGCCCCGGGCGTCCATCTCGTTATCTGCCGACCGCCGACGCACACCGCAGAACCTAACGACCGCTGATATGAGATTATATTATTATTTATTATAAACAGTGGCTACATGGTGTCCTAGCTTTTGTTACTCGTCATTAAGGAGTTCTTAGTATTGAACGCATGGCCGATATGAGTATTTGGCTGCAAGTAAGTAGTTTTGTTCCCTCCAACAATCCGCATTGAGCCCGCGTGTTGGAGTCTGGCTTGTTCCACCTCATATTTGAGGTGAGGCCTGTGTCCAGCAGTGGGACGTAAAAAGGCCGTTTATGTTATATAAGTAGTTTTGTTGGATGAATTTGGTAGATATCAATTCAATTAGGTTTTTCATTTTCATTTTTTGGACAAACTCATGAGGCCTTAAGAAATGTTATGGAATTGCGATAGCGTTAAAAACCGCTAGAGACTGACTGGTTAGTTGATACGACAACTATTTTAGTAGACACTATGTAATATGTAAACAAAAAAAATGGTTGGCATTCCGGCGGACATCACTTCTCATCTAGGTGCTTCACGCTTAATTCAATCATCAATACGCTTCACTTTGAATTAGTATTTTCTCTCATTTTGTATGTAAATAATTAAAAATGTTATTTGGCTTAGCTCTTTTCTCTCAAACGATCACAGTTGCAAAGAAATTGAATTTTCAAGTTAAGTCACCACGAGCGAAGTGAGTTTTGGCGCCCACCGGAATACCATAGCTGGTTACACTCTAGCTCGCTTGCTCGATATCTCATTTTTAACAAAAAAACGGTCCATTTGTGTATCCCAGACAGCTCCCTCCAAAATTATAAATGCCATTTAACTTGGATACAGCGTCGAGGCTTCTTACATAAATTATGTAGCTATTCGTTTATTATAATAATATTAATTACACCCGTGTATTCTAGCTTACCGTGTATACGTAACCACGATTTTCACTATAATGACAATTGTTATCAGTTAAAACGTCCATTAACAAAGTTTAAAGACTAAATTTATCACAGTCATAATAAAATCAAGCAACATGTATCATTTGAAGTGATAATGAATTGCTATAAATTACTTGTAGAAAAGGCATTGACTCATATTCACATACTAATTGCAATTATTACATTATAAATTGTTTTGCCTATGCAAAATTATAAACATTGTATGTTTACGTATTTATTTGTTTTTAAACTATGTATATTGTCCTATTTAAAAAAACAAAACCAACAAATGTATTTCATTCGATGGCAATCCGGGGCACATAGTATGATGAAGGACGATGACATAACATAACATACCCTCACGACCATATCCCTAATGGGTTAGTCAGAGGCACACTGATTGTTGCCGTCATGATGAACGGAACATTCAGAAGCCCACATTTCGCTGAGGGATTTTGAACCCAACGTGGTAAGGGGCGAGCCTACCGCCGTTATCCGACGAAGGACGATGAAAGACCAGATAAAGGACTTTCGTTTCTTTCCCCATTAAAGACCGATTTGGTGTAATTGTTGAGAAGTCGGCTACTACACCAAAGGTCGCTGGTTCAATCCCCGCACAGTACAAGCACTTGCGTCCATGAACATGTGTGTTTGTATTGGTCTGGGTGTTTTCTATGCATATCAAGTATTTACAAAAGAAAAAGTATGCATGTCTATCCGTTGAATCACTAATTAAGACCCTATTTTAGTGATTTATTATTTTTAGGCTGTGTCGAAACGCAGCGCCATCTAGCCCTTAACATAAAGAGCTTCCACTATGGGCTACTAGACAACGAATAAATATGCTTAAATCGTTTCTTTTTTGGAAGCACCCAGACCAATACAAACATGCACACAAATTTGTACTGTGCGGGGATCGAACCCGCGACCTCTAGTTGTAGCTAACTTCTTAAACATTGCTTCAAATTAATCGCTAATAAACATAAAATAAACAAAACAACTCTTGTCTTAAGATAAGAATTAAGCTTTAGTTAGATCTTCAGATTGCCTATATTTATAATTTAGCCACGATCAACAAAAACAGGTTCTAGAAAACGTAAATGAAACGATAAAATGTATAATTCCAAAAATATATTTTATAATCACACATTCATACGATCGCCTCACCTAAAACTACATTTATTTGGAAGACCACTAACAAGTATGGACACTTAAACATCAACATTATATCGTGATATAACTATGTTTCAACTGACATTTTCACAATATAAAATAAACAGAGGTTTTGAATTGTAAAATATTCGATAAATAAACATAAACTATCTACCCTTGACTCAGAACTCGCTTCCAAATATTGAAATCGCGAATAGGTAATTTCAAATTTTATTTATTCAGTACAGGCACTTACGTTTTCATATTTACTAAAGGAACAAGCAAGCAAAACTAAGGTAAGGCTATTAAGAACTACTACTGTCAGATGTTACCTAGCTGCCCTAAAGCCTCTGACTAGGCTTAACGACTGACATCTAGCGACGTCAGCCGAGACTAACTTCTTCGTCACGGCGAAGCACAAACGTGCCTTTCGAAGCACGGAAGTGCCCAAAAAATACATCACTAAATTTCGGTCGGCCTGGGTTGCTCTAAGAACAGCGATGGTTGACGATACACTGATGCCAGTACGCCACTTTATATTGAACGCAGCCGTTAAATGATTATTAAATTAAAAGGATTATTTTCAATCTGTTGACAGCAAAGTTCTGAATCACAGGGCAAATAAATAGGTAGGAAAATAATTATCTTCTATCATGCTGAAATGGCTATTTTGACTGCTCGTCACTTTACCTATTACATTGCTAAATAGGTATTATAGTAAATATCATTCAACGAGTCCAGTAGCTTATCTTGACAACATCTTCATCATGTCTCACAACATAGCGACGAAATAGGTAAAGTGACGAGCCGTCAACATAACCGCTAAAAGGTTGGAATCTGCGTTCATTCATAGTCCTAGCAATTCTACTCCCGAATCCACAAATGTTACGCAATGTTAAGCACGCCTTTAACAGTTTTCTGCTATCCCGAATTGTGTCTATAGAACTGACAGTGACAGCTATACTGTAAGGGACGCTTAAATTTGGTTGTAGTTTATGAATTCGGTATAAACGATTAATGGCATCTGCGTGAATTTCATACACCTGAAAGTAAATATAATAAGAAGCGTGTTATTGAACCTCTTTTAATAATAGGGCCTATGTACAACACTAGTACATAGATTGGTACAATGTTATTAACATTATTATAATAATTGTAAAATAAGAAACATTCCATCTTTAACAGTTGATGAATGTAACTATGTATTTACATAAAGATTTAATACGATAACATACTTTGTAAATCTTATTGGAATATTTTCACCTACTTAAAATGTACTAAATAGTTCATTATCTATACAAATATTAATATCTTTTAAAGGCACTTATTGATATAATCGAAGTATTTATTCAAGTTTATATTCGGAATAGATGGATGGATGGAACTTTTCGACTTTCGTCACGGTCTTCATGACGGGAAGTTTATCGACACAATGATATCATAATAAAAAAGGTAGATGATGATAGGTTACTTGTGCTAAAAAAGTGGCTACCAAAATCAGAACTTTTCGTTTTCCTGAGAAAAACATTGACAGTGTTGACAGTTTGCGACAACACTGCGCAACATGTATCTGTCTCGTTTACGCTCTAGTCAACAATCGTACTGTCTTGATCACACGTTTTAACACGGTCATATTAACTACGTCTACACCGTGGATAATGTTTGAATTCGCGTCAGTACTGACATAACCTATCTACGTCTTTTTATTGGATCGATATCATTGCATAGATAACATTATTGTTATACTGCCTGTTTCCGCCCACAAAATCAATTTTCAAGTTTATACACTTTTTAGTTTGGACCCTGGGGATAAGTTTTGATTAAAAAATAAGTAGGTACTCCTAATATACCTAGTTACATTTTGAAATTCTGAGAGTTATTGCTCAGTTCTAACGGTTAAGTTTAGAGAAACATTGAGGTAAATATTTAACAAAAATTAAAATATTTTCCTATCTACGAGAATACTAATGTATAAATACTACACGTTGTATTGTATAAGTCACGATTTGATTAAAATATGTTTATATCAAATTTTAAAATACCTCAAAATCTACTCAAAATTAATACGCAAATTGGTAGACGTGATTTAAATTCGGATTAAATATTTTAATAATATTAAAATTATAATTATTCACGATAAGATAATATTGCGAGTGCATAAATTCACCCGATATTGAAAAATAAATTGCCATTGTTACTTGTCAATGTGACTTTGACAGTTTTTCAATATAATTTAATTTTAGGAATTATTCTCGTTGCTTATTATTCATAATAGCGATAGATAACACTTGTTTATAAATAAATAAATAATTACAGTCAATATCAGCAACTTGTAATTATATTTTGAAGTATAACACTATTATTGTACAGCCAACGGCGCAACAGCCCACCCATTTCCGTTTTAATCTCGCTCTTGCCAAACGATAATTCTTTTCAATAGAGTAAGGCGGAATGACCGGTAGCCTGTCATGCAGTTGACCGTACATAATATCTGACGCAAACAGCGAAATAAATAATCAGACATAACATTGCTTAGTAATAAAGTATGGAACTTCGCGATATAATATTCTACTTGCAACGACTATACAAGCTGATTATGGAGGACTAACATAGAAAAACATCATGTGTTCAACCACAGAAGGTTTTATTTCGAATCTGAAGTTGGCCAAAAGAGAGCTATGCAATCAGTTGGGCAAGTGCCAAGTATGCGGCAAACTTATAATATCGGATATCATTGGCAATATCATTTTAGCAACTCAAATCACGTGAATTAATAATTTGCAAAGGAATCTCAGTCTTAAGGTCATAAAAACAGTCGGACAATCCAGGGTTTTAAGAAATTGTTTGCAACTGTTTTTTTATTGCTTTTGAACCATTTTTATCTCACAGTGCTTGTTATATCAGCCAATCAGCAATTTATAATGTATTAAAAAATACTAAATTTATTAAATAATCCTGCATAATCAGCTGGTAAAAGACTAACTACAGTACAGTAGTCCCACAAATATAAGTTACATCGGTAGTCTTCGGCGGCGTTACCAACCGATTGCAAGCAAAAATTCAAAGAAGACTTTTTCGTACAACGCAAAAGGTTGTAAATATAAATGACAGTACGCAAAGCAAAATGGTGGACACTGTTTTTTGAATATTTTAAATGATACAAAGTGATTTTTATTAAATAAATTAGATATCAGTGTATCCACTAAAGTTCCGCAGTGATGTTAGTAGTTTTAGTTATTAAACATTTTAACATGACCACTTGAGTCACGTGGTTTGTTGTTGAAGAAATTCTTGTGGCCTCATGGCATGTTAAGAAATTGAAGCCGCGTGAATGACGAAAACTTCACCTGGCTTTAAAATACATACACTAGTATTATAATGTTTACATGCAACGCTAAAACTATTCGATTTTGGCAGAAACAACCTCGATAACAGAAGATACAGGCCAGATGAGCTGAATTTTTTTGACACATTTAAGTCTTTTTTCGCTATATATCGTTGTAACTTATTTTGTGGACTACTCAGAAGAGCTACCTTTACGTCTGAGGCATCTTGCACTGACTGCACTCCTCCATGCCGTCGCTGAACTCCTCGATCTGGAGTGTCATCTCGAAGAAGTTGTACTTCTCGTGGACCAATCGGGTGGCTTGCTCTAGAACCTTCTGTGGGCTCACTCCGGTTCCTGGGGAAGATTATTAATCATTACCTGGCAATACTGGAAGTGATAATTAGGCATGTTTCCCATATATTAATACATAAACATAAACGGCTTGTAAACGTCCCACTGCTGGGCAAAGGCCTCACCTCAACTATGAGGTGGGATGAGCCATACTCCAACACGCAGGCTCAGTACGGATTATTGGAATTCGGAAATCAGATTTCTAAAATAACCTAGCGAATCTAACTAGTCTCAGCGTTTATTCAAAAAATATTGACGTTGCTGGACAGGGTAAAACATTTCAGTTAATAGTGTGAACTCCAAGCACATCTTTACAGAACAAAGAGGGGAGCTTAAAGCTCTTAACCCTTTTCATTTAAGTTATATGGTCCCTGGGAGGACGAGAGCCTCGACTGGATATACTCAAAATGAAGTACCTTCTCAGTAGGAAAGATTTTTGGCGATTCGTAAGTACCTATAGCCCGCTCGCGTTAAGAATGGCAGTGTTTACATTCTTGTCCTTCGACCTAGCACGCCACCTAAACAATCAAATCGTTCCTAATTAGAAAGCTAAGTTCATTGTGCCCAGTTGAACGCATTCTTTCAAACGCAACGGTTTTGTACCTGAGTTTTTCTCCGTGTAATGGAATGAAATTTAAAAAATACTGTATTTTTAACGCGAACATACTATAGAGTATAATGGTCTACTTGAATATAAAGATTCATTTGTGAAGTGAAATGAAATAAGTAGATAAGTAGAGTTGGAGTTTTGTAGCTCTTCTGATGTTGCAAATGTCCATGGGCGGCAGTATTCACTTTCCATCAGGTGATCTGTCAGCTCGTTATATATTGTTAGCAGAACCTCCTTGGCAGACGTAGAGGGCCACTACACTACAGAAGATTTACACTACCCGAACCATAGACGACGACCATAGATCGATGCGTTCTGTCAATCACATTGATTTAGGCGCGCACTTTTGGTTGGAATACTTCGAATCTCAATCACGACATAAGCTTGTAAAAATATTGTGTGGATGGCGGGTGAACTCCTATTTTCTTGGTTTTGGGAACCATTTCTTTAATTGTTTTGTTTAAAGAAGTCTCTGAGTTACTTCCCATAAATATATATATAACGTATACTCACTGATAGCAAGATGCGCAGACAAGGCAGTTTTGTCGAGCGACAGCGCCCACATGCGCAGGTTGTGGATGCGCACCACGCCCGGCAGCGACAGGAACGTGTTCGCCACCTCCTGATAACATCACACGTTATACGTTAATAAGGTATAGGCAACGATATTAAGAAAGAAAGAAAACATCTTGTTTGGTACATAACAAAGATAAAAGCAATACAAGTAGAACATCACAAATAAAATGATAAAAAGTTTGTAATGCAACCAGAATGGTGACCAATCAGCATATGGAAGTCATAAATAGAGCGTGAACGAGACAAGTACATGTCGCGCAGTGTTGTCTCAAACTGTCAATGCTTTGCTAAGGTGGTCGAAGTCCTGACATCGGGTGCCACTTTTGAGCACAAATAACCTATCCACGTGTTTTATTTTAATATCATTGGGTATAGGTAATTACGGTAACTTAACCACGACTCTCTCTACTACTTTTTAAAGCAATAAATAACAAAATTCTTCCTTTAGTTAAAGCATCATACATACCTGGAAGTCAATTCCTCTAGGTGAACCCTCCATAAGCACCAGGAGCGCATCTTTGATGATATTGAATGTGGTGATCAGCACCAATATTGAGAACAGGAATGTGCAGATCGGGTCCACTAAGTTCCATTCAGGCTGCAAACAAACAAAGATCTTTTTAGTTATACGCTTAAAAAACATAATTATTTCCAGCTTTTTCTCGTACCTACACCATTCAAATCACCGAGATAACGCGTGATTTTTTTTTGTCGCGGTGCGCAATTTAGGCCAGTTGGCCTGTTGAGTTTTAAAAAGAATGTTTTTTTTTAAAACGAACTGCGTTTATCGGTTTCTGAGTTATTTGAAAACGTATAAACCCCAAAACGAGAAATTGTTTATACCCGATTGCACTTAACAACACAATTGACGCTAGTCACTACGCCCTGAGTCACTTTCACAGTTAACACTAATATAACGACACCTTTCAAACTATAATCCATGAAGCCGTTCAGGCTACAATACATACTCTCTAAAAGAGGGCAGTAGGCAGGAAGCGTTTACTTCTTATACATGTGAAGTTCAATGGGTAAAGGGACCTTATAACCGCAGCAATAAGGTTCGTTTTCCTAAATCTGAAGGCGTACCTTCAATGGGTAAAGGGACCTTAGGCCCGCAGCAATAAGGTTCATTTTTCTAAATCCAAAGGCGCCTGTACTAACCCTGAAGTAGACGATGGCGGCGACCAAGACGCCGAAGCTCTGCAGGAAGTCCCCCAGTACGTGGATGAAGGCGGCGCTCACGTTGATGTTCTCTTATCGACGGTTACTTAATGTGACATTTAATATGGACCTTATGACCGTAGCAATAAGGTTCATTTTCCTACTAACCCTGAAGTAGATGACGATGGCGGCGACCAAGACGCCGAAGCTCTGCAGGAAGTCCCCCAGCACGTGGATGAAGGCGGCGCGCACGTTGATCGACGGTTACTAACTGTGACGTGGGTAAAGCGACCTTATGACCGCAGCAATAAGGTTTATTTTCCTAAATCTGAAAGCTTTTCTACTAACCCTGAAGTAGATGACGATGGCCGCGACCAAGACGCCAAAGCTCTGCAGGAAGTCCCCCAGCACGTGGATGAGCACGTTAGTGCTCCCTTACTTTTCGAAAGTTACTACAAATAAAGGGACCTTGTGACCGCAGCAATAAGGTTCATTTTCTATAGGCATGTCTACTAACCCTGAAGTAGATGACGTTAGCTGCGACTAAGACGCCGAAGCTCTGCAGAAAGTCCACCAGCATGTGGATGAGCACGTTAGTGCTCCCTTACTTTTCGAAAGTTACTACAAATAAAGGGACCTTGTGACCGCAGCAATAAGGTTCATTTTCTATAGGCATGTCTACTAACCCTGAAGTAGATGACGTTAGCTGCGACTAAGACGCCGAAGCTCTGCAGAAAGTCCCCCAGCATGTGGATGAGCACGTTAGTGCTCCCTTACTTTTCGAAAGTTACTACAAATAAAGGGACCTTGTGACCGCAGCAATAAGGTTCATTTTCTATAGGCATGTCTACTAACCCTGAAGTAGATGACGATGGCGGCGACCAAGACGCCGAAGCTCTGCAGGAAGTCCCCCAGCACGTGTATGAAGGCGGCGCGCACGTTGATGTTCTCTTATTTATCGATGGTTGCTAATGAATGTGACGGTAAAAGGACCTTGTGTCCAAAGCAATAAGGTTCATATTCCTAAATCGGAAGGCGTGTGTACTAACCCTGAAGTAGATGACGATGGCGGCGACCAAGACGCCGAAGCTCTGCAGGAAGTCCCCCAGCACGTGGATGAAGGCGGCGCGCACGTTGATGTTCTCGCCGTGCTCGTGTTGGTGGGACGCCGAACTTTCTGCGTCCGAATCGGAACGCTCCTTCTGTAATATTAAAATAATTTATATACACGCTCACCTTAAAAAATATGTTAATCATACACACTTATCCTCAAATTCAAGAAAATATATTTATTGTCCTATTATTATTATTATTATTATTATTATGAGCCTGTAGTGTCCCACTGCTGGGCAAAGGCCATTGTCCTATATTGAGTTCTTATTAAACTTAGGTTGTAACCGTGTATGATGGATGAATATAAGAAAAGGAATTGTAAGCGCGTTACCACAACTTAACTGTAGAATCTAAATGTACCTAAGCGGCTCGTACTCATCGAACGAGACTATCCTCCTTATTGTATTGTTAATTTGATTTGACGATTTAAAAGTACTTTGTGATAGGTCTATCTAAATAAAGCTATTTTGATTTTATTCAAAAATAGAGCAACGCTGCAGTATTGAGTTAGCAATTGACGTCTCTTGTCACTAACTCGCAAATGGCGAGAGCAACAAGAATAAAAAGGACAAACACTAGTACTATACGGGAGTTGCACGAGCTCAGAATACCTTTGATCTGTTCGGTGGCCATATTGAAGGGTATCGTTTTGCTTTTCGTGCCTAATACGTTCCTAGTACGGACATAGTATAGTACGGTTTTCGGCTACAAATGTCAAGTTGTCTCTCTAACGTAATTTCATCTTTACGTACCTTGTTATTGAGTACAGGATTGCTTCCACCGTGCGAGTGGCCGTGGCCGCCGCCGCCGCCGCCGTGGCTGTGGCCGTGCTGGTGCAAGGTCAGCCCCATGCTGCAGAAGACACATTAGTAGCTTTATGAATGAGGCAGTGTCGGTAGTATCTACCTCCTTAATATGAACTATAAGCGAATGGAATAAGGTTCAAAAACCTCAAACATTCCGATCCAATCACAAAATAAATAAATAAATATCAATGGACATTATTCCACACAGCGCCATCTAGCCCGAACTTAGCAACTGAATGCTCGTGCTGAATAGGATACTAGACAACGGATAAACATACTTAAATACTTATATTTCTACACACCTACTTAGGAAAAACCCTGACCAGTACAAACCTACATGCTCATGCCGCGTGCAAGAGCATGTATGAGCATGTTTGTACTGTGCGGGGATCGAACCCGCAACCTTTGGTATAGTAGCCAACTTCTTAACCATTACACCAAACCGTCGTCAAACTCAAACATACACGCATCCGGATTCGGACACATGAGTACAACTGTGTCCAAATGAGGACACAAAATCCCACAATGTACTCACACAAGGTTAACAGCAACCCCAACAGCCGACGTGATCAGCATCACGGTGGCATCAATCTCGAACTGCTTCGTGATCACGCGCTGAATGGCCATGTAGACCAGGATGCCGGTCACCACCCAGATCAGCAGCACCGACGTCAGCGCGCCTATCACCTCCGCGCGGTACCAGCCGAATGACATTCTGGAATTAACAGCATAAGAAAGATATGAATACCACTGCACAGAAATATGATGAATGAAGAAGCTATAGTCCTTTCGCGTTAAGAATTCAGTGATTTCATTCTTGTCCTTCGACCTAGCACGCACCCTAACCAATCAAATCGTTCCTAATTAGAAAGTCGAGTTCACAGTGCCTACATGAACGCATTCTTCCAAACGGAACGGTTTTGTACCTGAGGTTTTCTGTGTGTGACGGAATTAAATTAAAAAATACTGCATTCTTAACGCGAACATACTATAATGATATGTGACAATTTTTTCTATTAAAAAATATTTAATGGAAATATAAAAAATTTCCAATATTTTTAAGTATTTGCAAAAAATATTAATGAAACGAAACAGGCATAATTCCTAAATCTGTAGGTACGCCACCAAATGATTATAAACATCGTGATATTATGAACAGCCAGTGATATTATAATAAAAAAGGTAGATAGGTTATGTCAGTACTGATGCGAAGTAGAAAATTTTCCCCTGGCGTACTTATATAATTTTACCACGTGGAACAAGATAATATGATTGTTTACTAGAGCGTAAACGAGACAGATACAGTCATGTTGCGCAGTGTCGTCCCAAACTGTCAATGCTTCGATCGTTCTGATTTCGGGTTGCCACTTTTTTTGGCACAAGTCAACTATCTACCTCTTTTTCATTATAATATCACTGATAAAAGCGATATCATACTATCTTTGAATTGTAAATTTACTACTTCTGAGTTTCTTTCTTTGCTCTGTAGATAGAAACCATAGGCCCGGCGCCCACTATCGGCGTCGGCACGCTTCAGGATTTTAAGGTGGCAAATTGTAATATACTTTAACATTATGGCAATAAAGTAGAATTTTCCGTGATGTGTTCTCGTAAAAACAAAAATACCGCTTCGGTATGCTTGAGGCTGCTGTTTCGGCATTTTCTACTTTATTGCCATTATGTTAAAGTGAAGCGTGCTGAAGTGCTGAAGCGTGCCGATGCCGATAGTGGGCGCCGACCCTTAGGCGTCGATGGTAGATTCACATTGGATATGTGTGTGTTGGACGATGATATGTCTTATTGTGTAGTGGCCAAATCTGAAGTCAGTTCGCATAATTATATTTTTTTATTTTGTACTATCGCACAAAAACCGTGGTCGTGATTAGCATTTTTCATTTCAAAAACAATTCACAACCTCGAAAATACATGATTATATTTCATTAAATTCTACGTCTACGTTAAAATATCTGGATATCTGCGATCCATTTGACATTTTGTTTGTCATTGGCTAGACAAGCTTTTGTAATTTTTTGCCAGATGTAACACCCTCTTAATTTTCTTTAAGACTTATTCATCATTATCAGCCGCAAGAAGTCCACTGCTGAACATAGGCCTCCCCCATTGATTTCCAGAGCGCCCGGTTGCGTGCGGCCTGCATCCACCGGGATCCCGCGACTTTTATCAGGTCGTCGGTCCACCTTGCGGGTGGGCGCCCCACTCTGCGTTTGGCCTCGAATGGTCTCCAGTCCAGAAACTTTCGGCCCCAGCGGCCATCAGTTCTACGCGCTATGTGCCCCGCCCACTGCCACTTCAACCTGCTTACCCGCTGAGCCACGTCGGCGACTCCAGTCCTTCTACGAATCTCCTCATTCCTGATTCGATCTCGTAGCGAGACGCCGAGCATTGCCCTTTCCATAGCACGTTGAGTGACCTTGAGCCTTCTTATGAGGCCCATAGTGAGAGACCACGTTTCCGATCCATACGTAATCACTGGTAACACACACTGATTATATACCTTCGTCTTCAGGCACTGTGGTATGTTTGAAGAGAAAACATCGCGTAATTTCCCGAATGCTGCCCAGCCGAGTTGGATTCGGCGATTTACCTCTCTCTCGAAGTTGGACCTGCCTACTTGGACAACTTGTCCTAGGTAGACGTACTCGTCGACAACTTCGAGAACCGAGCCTCCAACAAATATTGGAGTGGGCATAACAAGGGCGTTTGACATGACCTTCGTCTTGTCAAAGTTCATCTTTAGGCCCACTTGTTGAGAGACTCGATTGAGGTTCTCGAGCATGCTGCCGAGCTCTTCAAGCGACTCTGCCATGACCACTATATCGTCGGCAAACCGAAGGTGAGTTATACGCTCGCCATTTATGTTGATGCCGAGTCCTTGCCATTCCAGGAGCTTGAAGGCGTCTCTTCCAATGCGGCCGTAAACAGTTTCGGAGAGATAACGTCTCCCTGTCTTACGCCCCTCTGCAAAGGAATTGCCCTCGTGCTTTGCTCCTGTACTCGGACAGACATGGTGGCGTTTGCGTATAAGCTCTTCAACACTTCGATGTACCGATAGTCAATGTGGCAACGCTGGAGAGACTGCAACACTGCCCAAGTCTCGACCGAATCGAAGGCTTTCTCATAAGACTTATTAATATTTGCAATTCGATTGTTTCAATAACAAGTTAGAAATAAGCGAATTTTAATTACTTAAAGTAAGCGAAAGGCGAACCGCACTAACATTTGGGTCCCCGAAAAGAGATGGCCCCAACGCGTTAGGCCTAGAACGAGAGGGCGGGATAAGCTCGACCATCATCTTAGTTAATGGCAGAATAGAATATAACTTATTTTAATGGATTTGGTTACTAACAAAGATACTATCAACAAGTACGTAGTAAGTTAACCGTGAAAACTGAAGAGTGGGAGGGGAGGGCCTTTGTCTTGCTTTGGGACATGACTGGTTGATTATGGTGATAATCGGTTTAACGGTATAAGCTCGATAGTAGATTATATCTATTTATGTTAAATAAGTACTTTTATAGTCCATTTCTGCCTCACATTCGCTCGAGCACGCCAGATATGAAAATTCTGGTCACTCTCTTGTCCAGTACTGCAAGTACGATTAATTGCCTAGAAGGTCGTATATACTGAGTTTGAGAAAAATGTATTACCTTCTTGTAGCTGGCCTGCTGGCAACCCATAGCGAGAACAATGATATCATAAAACTGGCGAAGTCTGTCAGCAAGTGGGCCGCATCCGTTGCTATCGCTAGACTGTTGGATAAGTAACCACCTGCAAGAGAAGAATCATCTTTAATTCTTGTACATTACATTCATATTAGGAACAAGAAAGGTCCTAGAATAGATCCCTGCGGCACCACCATTTTAACGGATGATTTTGACGACATTACACTATAATCATGGATTTTAAAATTCTAAAACTAAGGTGACAATTAATTAGATCAAATTCAGTATCTTGATTTAAAATCAAGCTTTCGTGAGTCACTTTTATTCTCGACTTCAGGCCAATTCTCAATAAGAAACTTGTGGGGGTCTTTCACTATTTCATCGCAGATATAAGCCAAGCTTTAACTGTATGGCTGGATAAGCTTCTTATAAAACTCCCCAGCAGATGAAGGTTTCAATTAAAGACATTTTTTGTATGGGTTTAAAGTATCTAACTTTTCAATTACCGTGATATTTTTTCAATAGCCGTGACAAGTCCACCCGGTGCATTAGTCATACGCAAGAAACAATAATCTATCGATGCAAAATCCTCAAAGGATCTAAACCATTCAAATAATTTGACCATTGTTCTAACACAATACAGGTATTTAAGAAAATATACACTAGTGCAATTGAATGAGACGCCATGAGTCAGAGGGGTCATGATGAGGGCATTGCAGCAACTAGACGAATTGGCCCTTTGGCGTAATACTCGTAGACTAATAGGTATTTTATAATTGCGTTGTAGTATTTGTAGTCTTTGCAGAATTGGCAAAGCGAATAGCAACGATCAACGACGTCAAGCTACGTCTCGCCTGGTAATGGAATCATCATCATCATCATGTCATGACGGTTCTCCGCGCTATGTGTCCCGCCCACTGCCACTTCAACGATGCAATCCTTCGAGCGATGTCGGTTGCCTTAGTTCTCCTGCGGATCTTATTATTTCTGATTCGATCAAGCAGGGAAATACCAAGCATTGCTCTCTGCATTACTCGCTGCGTGACCTTGAGCCTTCTTATGAGACCCATAGTGAACAACCACGTCTCACTTCCATATGTCATTACTGGCAACACACACTGGTCAAACTATCGCCTTGAGACATTGAGGCATTTCGGACGCGAATATATGCCGGAGCTTCCCGAGTAATGAACGCGTTTGAACACTGCTAGGCCTAGGCATCCCCCAAGGATCTCCACAACGATCGGTCCTGCGCTGTCTGCATCCAGCGGCTTCCCGCGACCTTGACCAGATCGTCTCGGTCCACCATGTGGAGGGCCTGTCCACGGAACGTCGTCCGGTACGCGGTCGCCATTCTAGAACCTTTCCGATCCAACGGCCACGGTTCTCCGCACTATGTGTCCGGTGGTCCCGCCCACTGCCACTTCAACGACGCAATCCTTCGAGTGATGTCGGTTGTCTTAGTTCTGTCCGCCGTTTTATATGCCACCTAATAAATGACTAATCTCTTCTTGAAGAGGCCCAAGTAGTTACTCATACGCACATTCTCCAAAATGCATGGTGTAGAATACCGACAAACGTATTGTAGGGTATAAATAAGTTTTAGTTGGCTTAGAACATTGTCAATGGCTCGATTATAATTCAGATCAGTTCAGTGTGAACATTTGATATGCACAGTACTGTTAGACGAATTACCATAGGCGTCAGTTCTTTGCGGCGGTAGACCGCTTCTTCCATAATTCAAGATGTAACGCCTAAGTCACCACAAGGAAGTGGTGTTAGTTTTATTTATAAAAGTGATAAGTGATCACTACTTCCACTGCTCAGACGACACGGATGTGCCTGGCTAATTCCTGCTGGGCAATAAATAAATGGTTGTTACTCACCTACAATTTCTCCGATCATGAATATGACACATAATATACTAGCTATGATAAGTTTTCTGCGCGCCCGTTTGTCTATTTCTTCATTTCTTGATCTGTGACAATGTTCTGAAAGAAAAAACAGCAGCGTTAGAAGCTTATATAGATACTTATTTTATTATATTATATTCAGCCTGCGCTATCCCACTGCTGGGCAAAGGCCTCCCTACCTCTTATTTTGAAAAGATAAAAATATGTATGCACATTAGAGAGTTACAATGATTGTCTTGTATTCAGAATTTCAAAACGCTATTTAGATTAAAAGACCTTTTTTAATTTTAAGTATTACAGTTCAGAACATCTGCTGACATCAACATGTTATTATTTCTGAAAGCCTGTCATTGTCTCTGCTGGGAAACAGAGGATCGAGTCTGATAGCGTTCTTACACTTTTTAAAATAAGAACCAAAACATACTTTCTACTTCAGTGATGCTGCCATTCTGCCTGTCAGGGTCATCCCCGTCGGCGCTGGTCTCGATGACGGCACAGCACCCCGTCGAGGGGTTCCCGTGCACGCAGAAGATTACCCGCCGCCCTTTAGCTGGGCTGTCGGTGCCATACGTCGCCTTGCCTTCTTTGAAACTGGAAAGAAAAAATCTATAATGAGTAAAATTAAATGGAATCAGCCCAGATATGAGAACTATCCCTATGCGGCATCGATAAAGGTCGTCACATCGTCATAATTTTCAGCCATACGACGGTCACCGCTGAACATAGGCCTACCCATAGATTTCACTCACCCTAGGGTCTTACCTCAACTATGAGAGGCTCCAGGGTCTGGAGCGCCTTTTGGCACTGTACCTGAATATTTATGATTGAAAGCTCTCTTCGCTCTAAGTCATCAACGACTAAGCGTCTCCAGATATGACCCACAAAACGCGGCAACATGTAGGTATATTCTTAAAGTTCGATGTTACAAACTTTATAAATATGACATGATATCAAACGCCTCGTGTGCTAGTAATTAGGAAAGTATTTAAATACGGGCTTAGTGCGAATTGTCAAAGAGGTGTATGAATATAGATACTCCGCTCAGATACAAATAATACAATAATTTAAATCTAACTCACAACACCCGTAGCTACAAGCATGATGATAAATCGTAGATAATTAATATCATTAAGAAACACTTGGGCCTGCTGTCTATCTTGAGGATAACTAATGTTTTCAATCTGGAGGTTTAATAAAACGCAATAGTGGATTCGGATAAGAGAACCAGATCTAGGATCTCACGCTTCGTCATTTCGTCAGCATCCGGTAGCATCTGCACAGTGGGGCAGTAGGTTTATTAAACAGGTTCTCGCTAATTTTTAGACCTCAAATAGATGAAGGTCCGGTCCTTTGAAACTTTATGTAAGTACCGTCTGGTTTAATCCATTATGTAATAATTTAATCACTTAATTGTTTTTCACAAGAATGGTGTTCCTGCAGAAGACAGGTTTAGCGTATTTACTTCTTGTTGTTACATTATACCAGCGTAAATTATAATAAAAAAGTAAATCAAAAGTAAAATGTGAAGTATCTTATCATATACTTATTTCTAAAAAAATATTTAAATGCTATAATATAATAACTGTATATGCGGATTGAAATTACAAAGTACGTAAGTACTACGGAAAAAACTACTTAAACTTTATGAGTTGTGTTCCATACGAACAAACCTACATGGTAAAACGTTTCACAAGAGCATACAAAAGAGTCATTCACTACTAGCCAAGCATCCTTTCAACACGTAGATGGTATCATATTGATATAATGTGGCTTCATGAGAGTATAAATATTCAAGTCTAGTCTAGTCGACCACGAGTCACAATAGCGTTACGTATAATTTTATTACAAAGATTGCCTTGCAATTTTAAATGCCTTCTAGCAGAGCTCGTCAACAAACATTCACGAGTCGATAACAAAACGATTTGTGGATAGTTGCATCGCATCAAAACAGGTTATAGATGTGTAAAATGCATAATGCGACTCAATGACTATGATTGGTAATGGCAAATGGCTGGCATAACAAGGGTTTTTGTTGGACTGCCATAACAAAGGTATTTGTTCGACAGTGATTTGATACTCTGTTGCAGGACTATTTGAAGCAATTATCTAGTCGAAGAGACCAGCTCCAGTGCATTAAGTGCAATGTGGGCAGGAGTATTCCAGTGTTAGTTCGCTGGCTGGTACATTCGCTATCAGATATTCTGTAGCAGACAAGATGAACAAATTATTAGTTTTGGGAGCTAGGATGGCAGGAGGTAGACACACATATACATACGTCGAACCTATAACACCCTTATTGTTAAGTTAAGTAAAGTAAAAATAATATCAATTCATGTAAACTTATTAAAAAGCACTTATGACAAGTCACAACATAAAAATTAAGAAAAGTAATAATATGATTCCACCACCGGTTCGGACGTGTTGATTTGTTGTTGGACAATGTTGTTGATTGACGTGTTGTTACTGCACAAAATTGAAATTCCGCTAGCATTTGCAATATTTTCGTACTTAAATCTCTCGCAGTAACACAATAACGAGGTCCGTGCCCGCCCCTGGGGCGCTCTTAGGCACACTACTCAATAATGAGAGTTGAGAGCCTACTAAGCTCACACTACATAGCTGTAAAAACCATCAGCATTTGGAATAAGAAAACCCTTTTTTTTGCGGCGTAGTTCAAAAACTTTTTCGGAATAAGATTTTTCCAGTTGAGCTTTAGGCATGACGTGTACTTTGAACAGGCAACGGATGCTCGGGAAGAAAAGATGGTGGTGAAATGGATTCTAGGAGAAAGGTCGGTTGGCAGAGATTGGCCTTGAACCGCGAGGATTGCACACTGGGAGTCTTCGATCACATAAACTGGTAGATCGCTCTGATGTCATCCTCGTGAAAAGGCTTGCAAATCAGGCATTGGACGACTTATTGCTTTCTTTTCTGACGTGATGTCTATCTTATTCATTACAACTTTATCAGAACAAGTTCAAATGTACAGTCAACAGCGCATCAGGTTATCCCATTCTCGTTTTTTCTCTCGCTCTTGCCAAATGTCATTTGTTCGCGATAGAGCAAGGAGGACTGACCGGAAATGGGTAGCGTGATGTGCCGGCCACCGTACTTCAAATAGTCAAAGGATTTAGAAAGATTTCGCAAGGAACTGTGCATCTACCAGTATAAGAATATATGATCGAAACTGTGAGGGCAAGCCTTTAGACTGCAGTGGGACAGAATGAATTTATACTCGTGTTTTAAATAAGTAACTTATTTTTCTAGGCACCCATGCATTAACAAACAATTAAACTATTATAATTACAATTAATATGATAGATAACAATAAATTAGGTACAGCTATATCAATCATGTAATGAGGCATATAAACTACCAATTATTTACGTGTTACTGATACCAGTCAAGGTGATGTAGTGAACAATCGATGTTATCTTGTTACCTTTATCTGATACTTTGTAATTGACATTAGTAATTTGTTGTAAATGATAAGAGCTACAAACTTAACAAGGAAATAGATATTAGAATTTAGAAATAATATAATTTTCGGTAGTGACGGAGTGACTCGGATTTGCAATCGATAATCATTTTGGACATTAATACTATTGATTTAAATGAAAAAATAATAAAGCTCTTTCTAATAATAATAAATGTCAACAACAATAACACACACAAACTAGGTAGGTACACACTAATTTGTTTTGTTCGTGGGGACAATTTTGTTGACCGATTTAGTGTAATGGTGAAGTAATCACACACAGTACTATGTTCGTATTTACAAAAGGAAATAGTATTTGAGTTTTGTCCGATGTCTAGTTCCCACGGTAAAAGTTTTGCTTAGTTTAGGGTTAGATATTATCCATGCACACATACAAACTTTCGCATTATAATATTAGTAGGACGTTCAAGAGAGTGAAACGGAATAGTCGCATCGTGAGCGAAAGGAGCGCCACTCTGAAGTAAGTTCAATAGGTTCGACGCCTGCTAAGTCTTGCCATTATGTGGCGGGGACTCCTTCGGCATCTGTGCCATGGTCGGTCACAAAGGAGGATGAACTGTGGAACTACGTTTCCTAATAACAAATATCAGTGACCTGCTATACCAACATTTCTTGCACCAAAGGCACTTCCAGCGCATGTATTCCTAAAGTCATGAATTTAATCCACACAAGCGCCTACTATCCCGAAAATTGAGGAGCTTGTACTATGCGAACTAGACAATGGTTAATACTTACATGGTGACTTTGCAAGTACTCGACAATTTTTTAAAATAAGCTCGGTAGAAAAATATACTTACCTACTTCTCAATCGTATTTTTTTAAACATACTTTTTTTAAAAAAATGTTTCAAAATATCTGACTTGCGCTGGCGTATTTTTCAATTAACAATTGAAATTAAATTAGGTTTTTTAAAAAAAACACTTAATCACCCTCAAAAAAATAAAAACAGTTTCTTTTTCACTGAAATCTATTCAGATTCTGATACCAACTTGCTCCTTAACATTTGGCAAGTACGTGCAAAATCAACCTGTATAGTCAGAAAATATTTCTACAGCATACAGTTCGCATCGTTCAAAAGCAAACGCATCGATAGCAGAAAAAATATAAAGATAAGTACACACAAAAAACAGAACATAAAAACCTCTTTCTATGTTCTGTGGCACAAACAAATGAATGTAACAGGTAATTAAATCTACAACAATCTTATCATCAGTCCGAACGAGCTTCCGAATTAGTAGTTCATAAATAAAAATAGAAAACATATTATAACATTAAGGTAACTTATTCAGGTTTCGCAAACTTAAATTTAAAGATCACTCGACCGATCTTACTTAAGGGGCCTTAGTAGGTGAAAACGTCAAAATGGACTGTTATCTATGAGCTATAATTGAAAATATTGAATGTTTTTCGCACTGAAATTTCTAATATGTATTACAGAACGTATGTGTCATGCGATGACTGATTCCAAAACGCGATTGGAAAAACTTTGCTCGATAGAAAAAAATCCTGAAGTTACCTCAAAAATATCATATAAATGCTTATTACAACCGCGTTGTACGATAATAATTCGTATAAAATCACAAAAACATAGGTATTTACCTTCTCGATTTCGTGACTGTTTTAGATTTAGAAAATACTAATCCCCTTATTCATAAAAACGAACGCAAGGCTAACGCATTGTTTAAGCTATTGACGTGTTCTGTCACTTACTCGCAAATGGCGGCAACAACAAGAATGACAGTGACAAAGCGATACAAAAGTTATCGTGTTCTATAAGAGCTGTTTAAGTTTTTATGAATAAGGGGGTTAATATTTTCATTCACTTTTTGATAAAAAGGGGAATGACGCTTACGATTTTTAGTTTCGAGCACGTTGATTCCATACTAAACGCGGACGCTCACCTCCTCCCCCACCCCCTTACCTCAGGCGAATTTCGCTGACTGCCTAACCCCCCTTAATTAGAAAAGTGACGGTTCTTAAAACGGTTACGAAGTTTACTAATGGCGGTTGATAAGATAAGATAACTCACCCTTACTATTGTTTTGTTAAGTTATTATTACATAACTATCACTAACGTGTTAAATTGTGAATACATTCAGCACACTTTACAATTATAAAAGTTATATTGTAAACCATTTCTAAATTAATCCATGGTTATTGCAATTTATTTGTTTTTATACTTATGCTAACAATGTTTTTACTACTTTCAAGATTAGGTGTAATGTAATGTAACTCCTTGTATAGTGAACGTGTAAACTTACATGTACTACTAGTTGTTTTTTGTATGAATTATGGAATTTTCACGTGATACTGAAACCAACATGAAATAGGAACAAGTGGATGGTCACAAGTATTTACTAGCAATTAAGCCAAATACAAGAACTACTCACATATACAGTAGACTGTTTACATGTCAAATTAGCACCGTCCAAAAATTAGATCGGCAAACTGTAAAAAACCCATTCCCAATCCGGACACGTACAGAGGGCCCTACGCCAAGCGTAACAAAACAGTTGAAAAACAACCTTCACTGCACTAAAATAAGGAACTGGAACTGTCTGAGTAAATGCGGATAATTTGTTACCGTCTGTACCTAACATTCAATTGGTCCACCTACATTAATTACGTTAGTAAGTCTAAACTCAATTGTCAGTCTTGTTTCAGTACTACGAAGGTGCCTGATGATCTCAGCTATTGAGTGAAGGTACCTAGCAGGGACGTCTAAATATAGAAAATAAACAATGTGTCCGCGGCAGATATAAGAACACATATTTAAAGGTATTCGGTATTTCTCAAAAAGCATTTCCATACAACTAGCGTTGCTTGACCACGCAGCGCAATCCGCGGATTCAGTAGTGTTCCGTATTTAAGTCATTTTTCATGAATGTTTAGCACAAACAATATATGCTTCTATCCTTTTTGTCTTGATTATAAAACCTCACTCAAGGTATCAGGCCAAAGCTCGCTATTTCAAAAATAATACAAATGTCACGTAAGCGCCCCTAGCGGCCAGAAAAAGTACTTCTCTCAATCGACATGTGCACACAAAAAAAGTGCGCCTCTCATTTAACATTTTCCAAACAAGTAGATATTTCGATAGGTGATCTATGAAAATAGCGCTACAACGTCCACCACATTTTTGGAGTAGCAAATTATGTATTGAATCAAAAATATTTTGAATGAATTTTATGATTTTTACCATGGTTCTAAAAAATATTCTGTAAAAGTGGCAAACCTAGGCTCATTTACAATCGAGGGGAGTTTTCAGAATGTGTAACTTCAAGCTAAATTCATCTCTTAGACCCCCAACTAAAACATTTTCCGAATTTTACGACAGTGATTGACTACTGATTAAAATATTTTTATAAATCTTATTAGCACGTATGTGAAAACCTGCTCTTCGTGAAAAATCTTCATACAGGGTGAATTTGAAGAAAGGGGGAAAAAACAATGCATGAAAGTAGTCAATCCTCTGTTATTTTAGTAACATTGTAAATAATTCGATTATTAACCGCGACTAAAGTCCAATTGCAAATTTAGTCCAAACACTCGTCTATATCGTCACAAAAAATGTAGGCATCTCATTAACTTAATTACTTATTCACTCAGAGCGCTGCGGCATTCAAACTCAAGGCGTAGTTTTTGTCAGTTCTAGTCGATTGGCTGGTGACGATGACGCTGCGTTGGTTTTTGGTAACGCGCCCTCGATCGTGGACAGTCGGCGTCAGAATGATGAGTGGTGAAATATGTCTGAAGTATTTATCTATTTATTTATTCTTTCTTGCACAAAATTAAGAAAAAAAGTACTATTATGGGAAAAGCAAGCTAATCACTGCAGAATTGAAGTACTGTTTCAGTTGGTTTAGTTTTTCTATTTTAGTGACGCTTCAGACGACGCATTAGTTAGTACTGAATTGCTTTCGTCAAACCGTCAATATCTTTTTGACCACTCTGTTAGCACCTTCGCGATCATGTAAACTGGTAGATGCACAGAAAGCGCTCAAATGTCATCGTCGTGAAAAGGCTTCCAAAACAGACATTGGACGACTTTTTGCTTCCTTTTCTGATCTGCAAGGATCCAGATTTGCAAGGATCTGTGCATCTACCAGTATACAGGGTATCCCTTAAAGATGTCGAAAACTATTAAAATCGCGGAACATACATGGGGGTTATTCGAGTAGCCCTAGTGATGCTCTACCTCGGACCTTCAGATACTACTTATTGGAACACCCTGTATATGACGGAAGGTAAGCACACATCATTTTGATGCTGACTGTACCTAATGCGCGTCACTGTCTGTTACCAATACGTCTTTTCTTCGCAAAATTTACACTTAGACAATGTATGTGCCTTTGCGCACTGACAAACATAGGATTTAGTTAACAAAAAAACAATTGTTATAATCAAATTCCATATAAGTTTCAATTGTTTGATGACGGTGCACTTTTTCTCTTTACCGCACACACCTCTCAATTGTATAACACGCGTCACCGTCTAGTCTGAAGCATAACTATAATTTTTTCATCGGTTAATTTACACTTAGACAATACGAGACACATGGACAAACATGTGTTTTATAATAAGTAATGAGAATCGATTGTTTTTGAAAATACGTCACGGCCTTGAATGATCAGACAAATTCTGAAATTATGACATCACATTTCACAAGTAACAACCTAAGAAAAAAGTAGACACTACGAAGGAACAAGATAATTTGACTAAACAGTTTGCTTCTAGCGAGCGATAAAATCTTTGCACATACCTATTTTTAATAACACTAGCTGCCCCGACAGACGTCGTTGTGTCAAATACTTTCGGAGTCTTGACGGGTTAAAAAAACAATATTTGACCACCAACAAACATGTTGATCGATCCTACAAGATTTCCCAAGATACCATCCCATTCGACGGGTAAAAAGGCCGGGAACATTTTAGGAAACTAAAATTATTTTTAAAACATATTCTAGCTGCGGGTAAGTTTTGCCCGCACATCCTTCTCGTTTATTTTATTTTATACTAGGGACAAGCTAACTAGGTGATTATACTAGGACCTCATGATTATAAATAGGTGCAGTGTAATAACAGGCTTGCAAAAACATTCATTTTCTGTCAAATTACGATCCATTTCTTCTTAACTAGCTCTTCAAAATCACTAAATCACTAGCTCTTCTGTTTGAATAGACAACGGGACGGAAACCATATTTAAGTCTGATTCACCATCAATTTTCAAGTAATCATTTGTTTTATCGCAAACATCTAAGCTACTGCCAGGCGGTTTCATTTGATATCGCGGCGCCTCACGCCTTATCGATATATCAGTGTTGGTAGTCGATAAAACTCGTATTAAAATACACTTCATGCCCAAAAGTTCAAAACAGGTTGTTTGCAAGCAAGAGCTGCACACAGTTTAATGACCTCTTTTTAACCTTGGTTGGGCTTTATCGGGAACGTTTCCGGTGCTTATTTTGGGGGATTGGATGAGTGTTAATATCAATACACTCTTAAATACGATACACACTCAGCGATACTCTACGCTATTCAAGTGGTTTTGTTAAAATAGTAATAGTTAAATTCATAAGGTGGTACAGAATTTTCAACAATAACGAAAGACGCAAGCAATCAACAATCAGATTGCCAGTGACTACATCTTTTGGATCAAAAATCAACTACTAACTGAACTACACTACGTTTATTCGATAAAAAACAATTACCAAATTACTTTCATCTATAGAAGTAAATAAGAGACTGAACTTATAACTCAGATTTTTGGTGGGAAGTCGACAACATCAAATAACGGTAAGATTATTTTTCTAGCAAATTTGGTAAGAAGGGTAGCAAGCACTTAAATCATAAGGACATCAGGGGTGGCATTCTGCATTTGCGCATAGAACGAATGCGAAGTGAGTTTGTATTGTGGCGTTTTGTAAAACTCTATAACTACGCGAATGTGATCATTTGAGTGAAAAGACCTAAGCCAAATAACATTTCAAAATTATTTCTATACAAATGAGGCAAAATACCAATTCAAGGTGAAGCCAATAGACGATTAAAGTTGGCGTTTTTTCCTGATCACGATCGAGATGAGATTTGGCGTGAGCCAGAATAGCATAGCAGGAGAGTGTTAAACATACTTCACATTTGCTTTGCTTTCCTCAACAATATGCCTCTATTGCTAAATACCGTGTTCGGAATAATGAAACTCTTCAGCATAATATGTGCGTATTTCAAGTTAGTGAGCACTATTGTGCCATCAATCAATCTAGCTAAGGAATGACAATAATTTAGACGAACTGTCATATTGCCTGAAAAGCGCGAATTTTCGGCTCAATGCACAAAATTCGCTACGGCTGGAACAGCATTTTTACATGAAACGGAATATGTCCGCATGACGCATGCGTGTGACTATGAACATAATCATAAAATAATACTGTTGTTGTATAGCAATGTCGCATGACAAACTGAAGACGACTGAATGGAGCACTCCTCACCTTAGCGTTGAATTCGAAAGAAAGAAAGCAAAAACGTTTATTGGTTTCGGGCATCGCAACGTACAGATAGGACAAACCAACAAAACAAAATGGTTAGGGAAAAAAAACAACAAAAGAAAAATAAACAAAAAAATCCACGAGACAGCAGTGTCACGATATCTAAAATGGCATGCACCCCACACAGCTAATGCCTGGACCTGATATGCGCAGACGCTGATTTTCAGTGGGGCCCACTGATTTGCTTAGTATTTGTAGCTGCTATAGGGTTCACATTATTAAAGGATTTCTGAACACCAGCGCAAAGTTGCGAAAGAGTACATGAGTTTACTGTGAGAACTAGGTAGTTCCTACCAGGAAAGCATTAGACGCACAATGGCTTTTACCGATGTACCTAGTTGATATTCTAGCCATCCACACGAACGAGTCCAGATGTTCCCAATCAGCCACAAGTCTCTTCAAGTCAAAGGCTTACAGGCACTCCCTGGACAAACATCATAGACCTGACATTCACATGCCTCTAGCTAAGAATATGACTAAATTGATGGCTAGGGCGTTCCTTTTTAATCAGGATGATTGAAACCACGTTGGTTGCTTTATTTAGTGCATGAAAATCTGTCTAAACAATCTGTTAAAATTCTAACAGTATCAAAATATCAATAAATAGAAGAAACTGTAGGACGCATCGAAGAATGTGTTCCAATTCTTGAAACTAATATGAGTGTCAATTTACGGCAGCATAGTATTTCAAACGGAATGCCTGTACATGTCTAGTCTAGACACGTGTTCAACCAATGTCTTTTGTCAAAGCATTTAATATGTAACTTATCTTGTCCTTATCTTTACCTTGAGAACATGTCCTCAAACAGGATCGTGATTGCTATTTGATTTAAATTAGAATAACATGCCATTTTTGTGAAAAAACCATCCAAAACGGTCCTTCTTCCGCTACACTCGAAGTTCGTTTCAGTTTTATTTTCAAGATTCTGATCATGTCTCATCAAAGAATCATTTCGACTATCACTTAGCTAGTCAATGATGACAGGAAAACAACCACTCAATGTCACAAAACATGCAGACATTCATTATTGAAATCAAGTCATGGCTACATGTACTCATCAAGTAGGGAGCGTAACACGCTACACCGATTCAGAAAATCATTGCTATTTTGAAGAGCCTACGTCAAATGCTTTTATTATTTCTATAAAAGACGCCTTTGTGATATAAAAAAGCAATAAAATACTCACAGCAACAACGGTTTGGTGTCTTCCGTCATTTTTTTATGAACTGTTTAACACTTTCACAGAATAATGTCAGTTCAAACCCTGAAAGCCACAGTAGTTTGGAGCACAATTACCACAAAGGTCACATCTACCCTCCCACGCAGGGTTACTTCGCCACGTATGGTGTCAGTAGGGCGACAGCTTACTTACTAATTTAAAACGTGTATCGGTTATCAGTCTCGCACTATCGTGCACCGGCGCTCCTCGCACGATACAAATGTAATGATAACCATGTGCAAACACTACCGACCGATAGATAAATTACTTAGTACAAAACCATTAGGTTCGTCTCTTCGACCCGAGAGTGCGATTTAGATAGTGCACAACGATTACTACGATTAGCTAATGAAATTGTAGCTGACGTCTCTTTGAACAGCTTGCGTTATTTCGAAGAAGCCACTGCGATGTTTATTTTCAATTCAAGAACTATTCAATTCGATCAAATAATCCTACACAGGTGTCTCCTGAACTTTTTAAACCGTGAAGAAAGTGAATGAGGTTATCCGGCGAAGAACTGGAGTCTCCGACATAGCTCGCAGAATCAGCAAGCTGAAGTGGCAGTGGGCTGGTCACACCTGTAGAAGGACCGATGGCCGTTGGAGCAGACGAGTCCTTGAGTGGAGACCGCGGTTCGGCAAACGCAGGGCGTCCTTCAGCGAGATGGACCGATGACCTGAGAACGGTGGCGGAATCGGACTGGATGCGGAAGACTCAGAACCGGGAATTGTGTGGGACAGGCCTATGTCCAGCAGTGGACTATGACAGGCTGATGATGATGAAGAAAGTGAATAGGCATTTAAAATTTAAAGACCTGCTCCCCTAAATATACCAAATAAAGCTTAACTCTACACATTAATTTTAATGGGTTTTTCACCTGAAATTCTGTTCCTATGGAATCGTTTTTTATCTTTTTAGCACCACCAAACACTAACCTTTGTGTTCATTCAAGTACAGTCAGAAAATGTACGGATAGTTATGTACTTTGTTGAAAATACTTAAGACAGTAAGTGATTTTACTGCACCAAATCAAATAAGGCAACAAAACAAACATCGCGCTAACCGGAACCTACGTGACGTATCTATCTACTACAAATACAAATATTTGTTTAATTTATCACAAGACGAGAAATAACCACAAAGAAGGAGCCGATTATGTAGGTACTGCTGAGGTATTTACTTACTCGCTGAATTTTATATGCACTATGCAACAATAAAAAAACAAATGATAGTTGAAAATGGCTATTCTAACGATTTGCCCTTTTAGCGGGCGTTTTCACCAAGTGCGAGGGATGTGCGAGCATCCTCCCTGGTGAAAACGCAACCTTAGTATTCTGTGATATTGTTTAGTTTAGGAGGAAACTGAGGGAAGGCCTTTGCCCAGCAGTGTTCCACGTTCCTTACTAGCAGAGACTAACGCCTTTATTCATAAAACCTAAAGCGACTCTGCAGCATTGGCTTAGCGATTTGACTTATCCCGTCACTTACTCGCCAGTGTTCGACAGCAATAAGAATGAAAGCGACAAAACATTGCAGTAGTTAAAGTGGTGCTGTTAAATAGTGCTGTTTTTATGATTAGGAGAATCAGTTATTTGAGAGGATAAATATTGTAAGTGGAACGATGGCTGGATTGTGCCTGAAAACGGAAGGAAAGGTACTTTACGTGAATGTTACTAGAGTTCTATTACAAGCGCTTGAGAAGTCACACTTAAAATACAGTATAATAAGAAAAAGTAATGTATTTAAAATATTATATGATCAGCTCGAACGAAGAAAAGAGTAGATGCTGAGTTTCTAACCGTGTCTTTTGATTAAAAGAATATTAAAGATAGGAAAACCAGAAAAAGACAATCGGTCTACCTTAGTTAGTGCGTTAGTTAGGTTGGTTAGTGCAGTCGCCCGGTTTGCGAAAGATGCGGGTGCGAGTCCCGCCTGATGTCAGGTAGACCGATTGTCTTTTTCTCGTTTTCCTATCTTTAGTAAGATGATAATGCATTATCCCTAATGCTAAAAATAAAAATAACCTATAAAAGAATATTGTTTTAACAATTCGGAAGTACATTTCGTGCTAATGACCTTTTATGTTAAATATACTATAAGTGGACACTCATTCGTGCTCGTCAGTGTATGTAATGCTACTTATTAGTCCAATTATGATAAGATTATGCATGCGCACATTATCACCGTGTCCGAACCACTATTGACTGCTATTGACCTCGATTTATGTAGGTAATGATGATAACAGAATAATATGCCTATTTTACGCCAGTTGAGGTTGAAATAATTAATTAATTGGTCGTCAGAACAAGCAATTAAAAATATGATAACGCTATTTTGATACTTTGTGTCGTTTTCAATTTCCGGTTTTGAGTGAAAAAATTCAAGTGCTGACTTCAACTTATAAATATCTGTCAAGTTTGTCCTAACTAACAAAAAAAAACACGCGGACGAAGTTGCTAACAGTAGTGCCTGAGTACCTACCTACGCTAGTAGTAGTAGTAGTAGTAGCTAGTTACTTCATATTAAAAACCCCATTTGTAACAAACCGTACATAGGATTCTTACACCTTTATTTTCTATTCTATGATATGAATTTGTATTTAATGAGGCGTCATATGATCCTTAAGCTAGGACTAGACGGGCTCGGTTGAAGAACACTTGGATACCCGTCAGGGGCAAGCACTGGAGGCGGAGCAGTGTGGTAAAGCCCTAGGTAGATCCAGCTTCGCGCCTAAGTGCCGCGGTCGAGTGGGAGGTTTAAGTCGGTTGAACTCCGTGAGGATTTCTCCACAACACCACTTATGAACTCGGAATCAAAAAACAGCGTTAAAATTATAAGTTAGCTGAGAAGATGGCTATCCATCTGCTACTAGTGTTTAAATATACTCCAACTTACTTACGCGAAACTAACACCATGCCTGTGTGTTTGTTTTGTGTTCGTGGCACAATGTGTCGCTCGCTTTGGTAGCCAGTAGCCATTTGCGTCTGCCTAAGCTATTTATTGCATGGAATTCTGTTGGTGCAAGGAAACGCGCCATACATCAGATACTTTTTACAAATATTTCTTACTGTTTTCTTACGAACCTTGGACGACTTTTGTGGTGATATGTTCATAATTGTACATTGACTTGTTCCCTGTAATTAAACTTGTTTCCGTTCGCGTCGAATACTTTCTGTGACGAAACGAATTTATCGTGAACAAAGCCATCTCCACAGTATCCTTATAAAGTATGTGAAAAGGCATTATGTTTTACATAACGTATAATAAAGTCAATATTTATTACCATAAAAATCGGATTGTTAGTTCCAGTTTATCATGCAAATCAAATTGTATTGAAATTCTTTTATTTAACATTAAATAGGTACACCAGTTCCATTATTTACTATTGTTTGTAGAAGAGAAATTATGTGGAGATTATATCAATTTTATTTTTACTCTGGTAACAAAGAATTATAAAAAGATAACATAACATACCCTCACGACCATATCCCTAATGGGTTAGTCAGAGGGATACTGATTGTTGCCGTCATGGTGAACAGAACATACAGAAGCCCACATTTCATCGAGGGAATTTGAACCCAATGTTTTAGTTGTGTCTGATTTTTAAAATATCTTGTTTAAATAGATTTTAAATATCCGAAGTCAAATTATTTAACTAAACACAACAACAGAGCAGTCGCTGTCAAGCAGGTTATCTCCAATTGTTAGAGCAAATAACATGATTTGTGATTCTAGCCAATATACCACAAAACGTTACTGTGTAGGTTATAGCATGCATACACCATGGAGAGCAGTCTAACATAGCTATTCAAGGAGATATTGTGTGAGATATAGCCCGTGTACAATACTATTGTCTTTGAATCATTTGCCACATGCGCAGTGCTCCCAGGATTAAGAAAAAGTTATGAATGCATGCCATAAAGTCTATTTAAGAATGGTATAGAAAAGTTTTTAAAAACAATTTATAATTGAACGTAAATCACGACTAGTATTTAATTACAAAACTAATGTACAATTTGGAAGGGATTTACACTTGAGATGGTCATATCAAAACAATTTTCATCTGAATAGGAAAATGATAAGTAGGTAGAAGGATAGTTGATTGGTAGGTAAATTAGGTTCATTGTTTTACTTGGATTTTAAAGTACATGAGACATTAGATGAAGCAGAACCTTTCATTGTAAAATGAGCAAAACAATTACCTATTCTGTTTCTTCCTATTTTTAAATAAGACAAGTAATAATATGAAATATTACTTCAAACACAACAATGACCCATTTTCTAGAATGCAAATTTGAGCAAAATCAGTTGCTAAAAGTTTTTCAATTGTTAAGCATAAGTTAAGCTTATGGGAATTAGGTTGGTTAGAAAAAAGTACTTCAAGACAACTCTAACCATAAAATATAAAGTTCTTAATTAAATTTAGGTTAGGGAGAAGTAGTTTCTATTTCTGAAAACAGAAATAAATAATTATTTATTTGTTGATTCGAAATTGAACAGAACTTAATTCAAATTTTTAATCAGTCAAAAAGCTAAAGCGTTGTCAATCTCGAAAAAGGACATAACGCTAACAACAATATAACGTCTGCTTATCTGTCAGGCACTGCTAGATCATAATTCGGTGCCGCATGCAGAATACTTTAATAACAACTGCAAAAGAACATTTAAAATTTTAGTGCTTTTGCAAACAGTTGCTCAAATTCTATCATTCATTTTTAGTATATAAATATAATGATTAAAAATGAAGCCCCAGAGATTAATTATACTGATTTAAAAAAAAAAGTTGGTCATGTATCTGGGTGAAAAAAGGATTTGTTATATTGTAAATACTTAATAAGAAATAAACATTTTTTTTAAATCACCCCCTGTAGATTTGTCAATATTTTTGGAATATTAAATTGTTGGAGGGTAAGTAGATTTATTTTGAATTTATTATAAATTGTATCAAACTGAACTTTTAGTTTTCGAAATAACAAGACTATGTAAGTTAGAGAATAAATATTTCACACATACACTAATTAATTAGGCCAAACAGAATGCATTTTAACCCTTAATCGGATAGTGGTAAGTTTCATTTTTCATTGGTTTTCGACTTTATGTCGAGGCATCAAGGTTCAAATTCAGGTGGGTACTATTTTCCCACTATCCGAATAAGGGTTAACCAGTCGGCCGTCAAAGGTCAACTAGGTGAAAATCGTTTGCAATAGCAAATAAAACGGCAACGTATAACTCACCCATTAGCCATAGCCTGCGCTCCTTGGTCCATTATCCTGTTCTGGACCAAACACCCTGGAGTTTCCGACTTGTCCGTCATGTGATGGGCTTCCACATCCTCCAAGATAGCTGCCCGATCCGCATTAGTTTCGTTCAATTTATCACTCGATAAACTTTTCGACCTATACCTGCCGTTCGCAGGAGCTAAACTTTTATCCGCGAATGCACTCAAACCGTTCATTTTCGTATCATTTAGGCATTTTTCGCTAATTATATTATTTGACATCTCGCACCAAACAAATATCGCGCGTACGTCAGTGTTTGCTAAGCTGTCAATCTCAGCTGCGACGCGGTCCGAACTGACTATCCGCGGCGGAATCCCAACGTTTTGCCAGCGCCGGACAAAACAATACACGCGACCCAATTCGCAACACCGCCGTTTCATAATGTGCTTAGAACTGCGCCAATGATATTGTAAACGGCCGAGTAATACGTACGCAAAGACTGCGCGGCGGCCATAACTATTCAAAAAAGTTGGATTGTTTTTGTAATGACGGAAACTCGAGATGATAAATAAATCTATTGTGTGATGCTAAAGCGAAAACAATACCAACGATGTTTTGTGAAAAGCAAAAACAACTTGAGAAAGAAATGTCGCTGAAGAAGTTAGACATAGAATAAACAGCAAGAAATGAGTTTTCAACTAAAAAATGCTTAAGATGCATTACTTATTAACTTCTTACCTATACAATTTTAACAAAAAGATTTAAGGCTAATTTAAGTCGAATGTGACAATAAGCACAATTTCTTTCGCAATAAAACGGAACGATGCAGCCATGCGAAGGAAAATCGGGAATCGCACTTGTCAAACACCCCATAACACCCCATAATTGTGAAAAAAAAGAAACAGTTGAAAAGAGTAACTGCTGAGTTTCTTGGCGGTTCTTCTCAGTACAGAAACAACTTTCCGATCCGGTGGTAGCATCACATTTATTTAAGTACAGTATATTTATTGTTTACATTTAATATTATGGTATTCATATCTATTATTAAGTATGTTTTGTTTGTTAATTAGATTTGACGATTTAAAAATACTCTGTAAAAGGTCTATTTAAATAAAGCTATTTTTGATTTGATTTAATCAGCAGTGTTATTTGGCCCAGTATATTAGACAAGTAGGTACCTATTAAGATTGGTCTAATCCAAGACGAGTTTTAAAGTTCACAGGGCCGGACTCAAAATAAAAACAAAACAAGACGTCGTGTCGAATCGTTACGTACCTACCTACATTTTTATTTAGCAAGAGTTAACTACCTCCTCAGTAACTAGTTACCTACCTAGATAGGTACCTAAAAGACGTAAGTATGTACCTGCTGTGATTGTTTCGCAATACCTACCCATACCTACCGACGGCCTAAACGCAATATTTGATTTGATAAGAAGACAAGCCTGCCTGTCGTGGGAATCTTAATGTTACAGGTACAGCCTGGCAAAAAAGTCGTGAAATTAATGAGGGCGCCACTTTCGTTAATGTGGTCACCCCGTATACTACGACACAAACAGTTTTGATAGTTTACTAATTCAACTTATTTTTTTACAGAGAATCGCTATCTCGTTGTCCCTATACAATCTACCCACTACCTATTCGCCTGACGCAATCATCGCGCGAACCACATTAAGGACACTCCTTTATCATCAATAGGTTTGATCTCGCGTTCGCACGCACTAAGTTCGCGCGAATGCATCACGTGTCGACCTAATAGGACACCAAATTCTAGTTCAGTACTCTCTCATTCCTATAAGTTTCGCGTTATATTATTAAAACGCGTTAAATTTCTTTAATCCCACATTATCCAGTAGAATAATGGAATTAGTCATACAGGTAGCCAGGTCAATCGGGCGAACCGCTAGGTTGCAGAAATGCAGAGGCAGTGGCACCAACAGTTGGCAGTTGATTCCCACCACATACAAACACATTGTCTAGACGGTTTGCTACTACCAAGTAAAAAAATGAAAGAAGAAATTAGCGAAATCATAAATAATTTAAAATTAGAAACAACAAAAGATTTGCTTATTCAAAGTTTGTCCCCGTTGGTAATAACCATTTTCTATTTTAATGACGTGTTATCATGATTTTCTCCTTTCTTCGGTGTATTCTCGGCATTAAAATTAAAACCCAAAATCAATAAAAAAAGTATCAATTAGCTAAAATGTGCTAGCTTCCCTATTTGCTTTTTTTAAACACAGTATTGCCAGTGATAATATTTTTTAGTTCCATTTCAGGACTTTTTTGCCAAGCTGTAACACGTTGTTTTCGAGGTTGGACACTTGACCTCAAAAATACGTGATCTGCATTCACGTCATAAGATGCTTTAGTGAAACCTGAATGCTATAGATATTTTACAATCATGTTCTTGTCAATAGCCGTAGGTAACTATGCGGTTTAGCATGGAATCGGTGCGATAGTGAATAATACAGTTTTATTTTCAAAATCTGCCTCAATTTTCGTCATGACTATTATGTACAATATGTGGTGCAAAACCGTTGCAAATTAAATTGGTATGCTCGAAGTTAAAAAGAATGGTATGTTTCTAGAACTCCTATGAGAAGAAATTCATGGCTAGCTTGTCTATGTGAGTATTTTCAACGGTGAACTCCACTTTGTTTCAAAACATTAGTGATTAGAATTCTATTGGTAATTGGTCACACAGAATTAGTTTGATAAGGTCTTACCATTTATCTTACCACTTTATAGTAGTTAAAATTTTACAAAATCTGAAAGACAAGTACCTACCTATCTAGGCATACTGTCTGTTCTACTATCTCATGTCAGCGTACCGATGGAAATGTGTACCTTCTACATTCAAACATAGTCAGTAGAAGATACTTGTTTATCTCATTATTTACTTAATCCACTTGTAATTTATTATTATCTAATAATCAATGTTTGAAATAAATAACGCAGTCTCAGTATGGTTGTGGGTTAATTTTGTTAAGTTTTAATTGTTAAAGACATTAAGGCAGTATTAACAAAGGGTGCTGAACATTTAATGTCCACATTGTTTAAATGGTCATAGTAGCTGATAGATGTGACAGCCTTTTGAGCATTGACTCCAACAAAGTTAATAAGATTTAGTGATTTATGATGCAGACCTTAGAAATAAACAGAGCTGTAATCTGAACTATTTAGGTAGGTACATGTGTTTCATCAATTTGCTATGCATTACTTTTCCTATAATCACTTCGACGAATAAATCTTATCTTGAACAAAGTCAAACTCTAAGAACTTTTTTTTAATATTCGAACTCATTGGAGGGTAGTTTTTTGCATGCAATGTTAGGTTATTAATACATTTTTGAATCATTCATCCTACCATTCATCTATCATATTCATAGATACCTTTTCATAATAAGTATTTGTAGCAAGTAGTTAGGTGAGTATAATTTGTTCTCAATAAGGCACTTATAGAAATTACTAAAGATTTGCGAAGATTTAAAGATTTCATTTGCGTGTGTTAGCGAATGCACTTTCTTTGTTATGTAATTTAAACTTAAAACGAGTTAAGTAGTTGTGCCCACGTTTGTTAATATCAGTCAAAATAATACTTACGTATAGATACCTACTACGTTGATATTATTATGATTTCAAAACTTCATGTTTTCCTATCAGTTGACCGAATACCGCAAACAAGCGTTTCAAAGTGTGAGAAATGTAAACTATTGATATGACACCATTAACCACAGACCGAAAAACAAACTAACTTTAACTAAATAGCCATACATTACCTTAAAAAAGGCACAAGGAAAATATAAAAACAACCTACTTGAAAGTATGATTATTGCGTTTTAAAATATTTCTGACCTTGTTTCTCCATTTTCAACTCTTCTTACAGTTACAATAGTTTTTGTTTTGTCCTCCATTATTGTAAATATTAAACACTTTCACAGTCTACTTGAGAACACACGTCAGTTAATAATGACTTCTTAGACACACCGCAACCGATTTAAATTGCCTGTGAAATATTATCAGCTGTATCGTAGGAGCGTATGTTTTAGGTTATGTCTCAAATGTAGGTAGATATGTTTAAATATCATTACAAGTGTTCGTGCTATGGAGTAGAGGATTATATTACACCAAAGTATTGGTATTTTGTTCCATAGGTATTTTACTTAATCTTACTACACCAATTACTACTATTCTCATTGTTCGAAGATGTAGGTACAACTTACATGCAGTTAAAGTCACGGAAGACTAACGATTATTTCAAATATTAATTACCTCTAATCTATACGTTATATCTAGGTACAATAGTCTAAATTTTATTATTTAGTTTTTTTAAATGACTTGTGCATCCTTTTGGCTTTTTGGCTGGCGTTTTTTTGCTAATATTTAGTATTTTTATACATTTTCATGTGAACATTAAAATGTTTGTGTATCTGTGTATTTGAATGCTATGTGGATTTTTTTGCCATGCCAAAGAATGACAAAGGTCCCTTCATAATTCGTTCGACGACAAACCAACGGACCGAAATGGGCATGTTTATTTCACACCATCTAAACACAACTTTACTGAATACACTGATACGAAATGTATTCAATAACAAACACTAGATATTTGTTCATTCAAATTTAAAAAATAAGTTGTTTGGGAACCCGCATAACACTCTGATTGGCACTTCGGCCCAGCCAGACATTTTGTGCTGGACAAAACTCAGCTTTATGCAATCGTCTGGATCTGATATTACTGCAAGGTTGGTCCTCTTTCAGAGTACAGTCCTTACGATGATGCCGCGATGTAACAAGGGCTCCTGCCATTTTTTTCTAGAACTTTAAAAAACAATTCAGAAATATTATTATCCTTTTTTACCATTTTAGAAATTTAGGATTGATAGAAGTGTAAGAAGGTGCCATGAACTAAAAACATATCTAGGTAGTTATAATTCCGACTACAATCTTGCTTATCGCAACATTCATTGTGAGACGTTTGAACCGAGAAGCTTACGATAACATCAAACAAAATATATCCTTAATCTTTCGATCATATTCTATGCTTCTATACCAGGTTCGCGTAAACACCGGTGCTGAGTTCATATTTCTGTGAAATTCGTAATAATTTTGTTTGCTTTGCCTGAAATCCGAGCGGGACCACAACAATGGTGTGATGCGAAGCGACGCACGCGCACGCGCCTGTTGCTACAAAGAATGGAATTACAACAGTGTTTACAGTTTTGTAAATAATAACAAAAGACAGTTTTCCCACTTTCTCTCTTTAAATATAAGATGTTTCACTGAAAAGCTGCCAAATTTTCAAAAGAAGCGAAAACAAGAAGAACTTTTAAAATATTTGCTGAATAAGGTTGGCAAAAAAATGTTGTATGGAGTTGGAAAGCCAGCATTTTGAACATCAGATTCCCATTAAAGGTTTTGAAAATAATGTCTTATTTACCAAAAATACAAATCTGCTACATCACCAATCTTATTACAAACACCCTAGGACTAATAATTAATACCTTCTTACTCAACTCACAGTACAGCCCCACGACTTCTGAACTTATGATAAACGTTTGAACTTTAAAACAATAATAGTGAATGTATCATGAATGATTTTATGTTCGCTTAATTTGTATACCACCACCAAGTTGTGAAATTCAAAATTTCACATCGCAAACCCATCAAAAAATATCATAAGACCACATAGAGTTTTGTATGTTTGATTTAAATATTTTGATACGCCCTCAGTGTAACTGTATCCGTCCGTAATATCCAATTAAATTATACGCAGGTGATGCAGTTATCCATATTCAAAAACTACAATTCAAAGATTTAACAATAAATTGAAGAGCTTGAGATTTGAAAGAGCTCGGGGAAATAACCCTTAATACGACCCTGTGGTGATTTTTGCTTTTTGTTCGGTAGAAAAAAGATAAAACTGCACGTTCTGCAAGTGTTCAGCGTCCGTCAGCTTCAAGTGGCCTTCTGCGTTTCTACTTACATAGATACCTACTTCCCTGAATATCTATCGAGATGGAGTTTTGGAACGATTATTAATTTCATTTAGTTTGATATGGTAGGTATTCCGGCGGGCGCCAAAACCCACTTCCCTCGTGGTGAGCGATCTTTCAAATTCAATTTCTTTGCTACGGTGGCCGTTTGCGAGAAAAGAACTAAGCCAAATAATATTTTTAAATTATTTACATACAAAATGAGAGAAATTACTAAATTAGAGTGTAGTGTATTGATGATTGAAGTAAGCGGGAAGCACCGAGATGTAAAGTTAGGTGGAATTTTTTGTGTATAGGTTCTCAGTTCTAGGTTATAGGTCTGCGATTCTCAGGCTCAGACTTCGGTGTTGCAGATGTCATTGGGCTGTGGCGACCTTTAGAAAATCTGAATGTTGATTTTCTTAGTGACTTTGGTTCTTCTACGACTACAGCAGTTTCCTTTGAATAATAATGTAACCTATCTACTTACAAATAATTTATATAACGAGAACAAATAACTAAATTGTTAATAATTGCCGTTAAATAACGAATCCATTGAAAACTTAGTTATCAACCAGTAAAATCCTAGACTCCTCTCCAGGAAGTGTATAACTACAATAACAGATTTTTTGTTAGCTCGTTAAAATCGCGGCACGAATCTGAACTTGACGCCATCGTCATCGACCAATTAAAACAATAACGTTACATAAGAACGGGCATTTTTTGCAACTCAATACGGTGCACCTAACGCGTGCAATCGAAAGCGTATTGCATAATTAGTACTACCTGTGTCGCTATGGTGGTGGTGAATCGGTAGAGTTTTCTCGAGCGATTTTACTCGAAAATGTACAGAGGCGCCCACATCAACCTTGTTGATCCAGCAACCATCCCGAGTTTAAGTACATAAATACTTCTATATTCAACTATGGACTTATCTGTCACTAATATTGAATACCTACTTTGTTTCTTGGTTAGTTTGAGTAGAGTGTTTGCTACCTGCCGTGCTATTCCGGCGGTGCACATCGGACATCACTTCACATCTCGGTGCTTCACGCTTACCTCAATCATCAATATGCTTTACTTTGACTTAGTATTTTCTCTCATTTCGTATGTAAATAATTAAAAAATGTTATTTGGCTTAGTCATTTTCTCTGTAACGACCACAGTAGCAAAGAAATTGAATTTTAAAGTTCACTCACACGAGGGAAGGGAGTTTTGGCGACCGCCGGAATAGCATAGCTGGTATCCTTCACTCGATCGTAACCTGGCTCAAATTTGAATAGAGTCCTTTTCGTAATATTAAAAATACTAAGTAATGCATTTAAGTCAACATACATAAACGGCCTGTATACGTCCTACTGCCGGCAGTAGGCCCGGGCCTATGCCCGGTAGTAAGACGTATATAAGCCGTTTACCTCAACTATGAGGTGGATTAAGCCGTACTCCAACACGCGGGGCGGGCTCAGTGCGGATTGTGGGAGGGGTGTAAGGTTAGTTCATAACATCTGGCATTAGCAACCTTAATGCCAGATGTTATGAAGCCGCCCCTAAGGCCTCTGCCTAGGCTTAACGACTGACATATAACGACGTCAGCTTACAGTTTCAGTCAAAAATACAAATAAATAAATTCATATAGAATCCAATTACTACCGCTTCCAGAATCGTCCCTTGTCCAGCATCTAATTGTTATGCCGAAGTCATTCCACACACGTTGCGTGCGTTTGATACTGACCTACAAATTGCTCGGAATTCTGTCTTGTGAGAATACTAGGTATTCTATGTCTGTGGCCATTATTAGCCGATGCGAAGAATACGACCGGCTGGTTTTAGCAACGGTGGCTACCACACCAGAGGTAGCGGATTCGATCCCCGTGCAGTGGAGTTGAATATGTCTGTGGCATTGGTCTGAGTGTGTACGGGAAAACAGGCTACCTATTTCCGTTAATTATCTATGACGTTTCTTTGCAATAGAGCAAGTAAGACTGACCGGAAATGGATAGCGTGATGTGCCGTCGATCGTAGGTATTTGCAAATGCGCGAGACAAGTTTTCAAGGGTTTCAGGATCAACGCTATTTGTGTATGCGCTTATTATAACTGTTCCAACAAATCAACATAAGTCAGCATGAAAATGGCCAGCTGAGAGCGTCTCACAATGAGAACAAAAACAAGTTTGCTCTAAGAAGGCATAAACTGAGCTGCTTATTTTTTCGAAAACATTATGATAATTACGTGCCCCAAGCAACAAGGGCCTGTCTTCCTACCAATTGCTTTTGATGTAGGTACCATGGAAATTAAAAAAGAATTAAGACAAGCCAAAAGATAAAAAATAAGCATGGATGACCACAAAATTTTAAGTCTGCGTCGAGGCACCCACGTGAGACGTGTCCAAGCCAATCCCATTTTAAGGAGGAACAGGTAACTCGGGTTTGGCAGCAAATAGTAAATAAGTGTATCCCCTTATATCTACTTTATAAAAATAAGTCGGGTTTTCCTTCCTGACGCTATAACTCCAGAACGCTCCAACCGATTTCCACGGTTTTGCATTCGTTGCAAAGGTCTCGGACTCTGTGAGGTTTATAGCAAAGAAAATTCAGGAAAATTTCAACAGAAATACAACAATACAGCTAAGTCCACGCGGACGAAGTCGCGGGCGGCTGCTAGTGTATATATAAAAATAAGTCGGGTTTTCCTTCCTGACGCTCCTTCCTGACGCAATTCAGTAAAATTTCAACAGAAAAGCAGGAGTATATTTTTTAAAGCGGGAAAATCTTTTTTCACGTACAGCTAAGTCCACGCGGACTAAGTCGCGGGCGGCTGCTAGTATGTATATGTATTTTTTTACCTATCGACAAAAAAAGAATTAAGAAAAATACAACACTATGAAACATTTATTCATGGGTTAGTCACACCTTTGTTAAATCTAAGCAATGTCAGAGACTTCAACGCCAGGGGTAGGGCGTTAAATACCATAATACACATTGCATGGCCTTGTCTTTTGTACAGTGCAGTTCTAGGTGGTGTATCAAACACGAATGGCGACGACAAGACAACAATTATAGACGAGACGTGACCATGATAAGCCATAGAGTCGTCGATAGGGCACATGTCTGTCTTAATCTGGCCAGAACATACACAAACTAACTTTTCCACATTGAATATGAGTTTTCTAAAAGAAAAAAAATATCTAGATACCCTGTGCCCTGTTCCTCGCTTATGCTAAGGTTAAGCTCTGCTTCAATTGTATGTAAATGAATGATTGATCGTTTTACAAAACATTGTTTTTATTTTTGACTTCCTTATATACCTATAAAGTGCATGTAACATTTTTACAAAAACCATTTTAACTAATGGTATCCCCTAAATGAAAGACAAAACGAACTTAGATAATTGCATCTTACATACAGAAATATTCTCGTTATCATGCTTAAGAAGGAGCTTGATTTCTATGAAAAATCCAAATATCAGGCATAAAAAGTTAGAGGGCAGTATTCTTGTATTTCATACTCTACTCTCGTATGCTAGCTACTCGTATATTGATTCAGATTCATTTATTCAAAAATGCAACAGAAACATAACAAAAATGGCACAGTTATGAATAAAATAAAATAACTGGATAGTAATGAAAATGTCGAAAGAAGTGTAGAATTTAAATAGTCATCAGAATCAATCAGAATTAAATCAAAAAGTCAACAAACAGACAGACACAACATCAAAACAAAGAAGCTCTTTGAATGTCAAAAAACTAAACAAAGCCGCCACAAAATCCAAATTGAAGCTCAATGACATCTCAATGATGACGAATGAACACATTTTATTCAGAAAAAAGAGGATTTCTGAAGGAGACTATTTTCAGACTACGTTGAAACGGTCCATTCGTTCACTTTCGGCTGCTTTTTCCTCAGCTACTCGGAAGCAGTTCCTCGAGAAAAACTCGAGCGTTGAGGAAGAGGAAGCGTCTCGGTTCGTCAGCTGGGCGCTCTCATTAGACGAATTAAGTTTATGTGAAAAACTACTATTTCCTATAGATGGCGGTTTTGATACAATAGTTCAAGAGGGGGCGAGGACAAAACGATGCTTGCTTCCCTTTGATAGCTATAGGCCTGCGAAGTCATATGGTTCTACCCTATTCAGACGAGGCCCATCTATTTATTTGGGCTGCAAGACAACTTTTCTATTTACTTAGCAGCTGGGATTCCTGTTATTTATTAAGTTTTTCTAGCAGGTAAGTAATGCTTACTTTAAATTCAAGAATGGCATCTTAATAATTTGGAGTTCAAAGTAGTTCATCTAGCCTCATAGAAAACATTTTTAGTTACACAATTTTATCATTGCACTTATCAAATTAAAAATCACTGTACTAAATGACAACCATACCGCCGATGCAAAGCGTTTCACTATCAGGTGCTTGACAGGCCACTTGTTGATAAGGGTTATCATAATCAAATATTATATTACTGTCCACCCAGAAGGCCGTGAGTTCATTCCTACTGCAAGCGCGTGGGGAGACCCTATGCATAATTGGCACCGTCCATTCACCACCACTGTTTTATAAGTACGCGTAAATAAGGTTTCTCTGACCGATTTGGTGTAGTGGTTGAGAAGTTGGCTACTACTTTAAAGGCCGCGGGTTCGATCCCCGCACAGTACAAACTTTGTGTGCTTGAAAATTTCTGTTTTTACTGGTCTATTATGTTTTCACAAAAGGAAAAGCATTTGAGTATGTTTATCTGTTGACTGGTATCCCGTGACACAAGTTTTAATTAGCTTACTTTGAGGCTAGACGGCGCTGTGTGGAATAATATCCAGGGATATTTAATCATCCCATCCGTCCCGGTAGCCCCCCCCCCTGGTTCAGTTGTGACAATGGATCGGCAACAATCACCGCTGTTTATAACAGCTGCCGCTGGGTCAGAAATGGGATAGGGTGACCACCGTAACCGGAATTTAGTGATGTATTTTCAGGCATCTCCGTACTCCAGAGGGCAAGCTAAACCGTTGATCTCGGCCTACGTCGCTAGATCGTAGTTGGTCAGCCTAGGCCTTAAGGTGGCTTGATGCCTTCTGACAGCAGCAAGGTTTATCACCAACCTCCAACAATTCCCTCTAAGCCCGCGATGCCCAGCAGTGGGAGGTATACAGGCTGTCGTTTGTTTACCTTTCCTGAAACTACGGCCAAATTAAATAGCAATATCCCTTATTATAGGAACCACGCATAAAGTAAATATCAGTTTAGATGGCACTTCTTCGTCCTTCCGGCCTTTCAGTCAAATGTCTGTCAAGGAAGTTTTAGGTACTATGGCTACCTTACTCTTTTTGCTAAGGATGCTGATCATAATATTCCCGTCACGCACGCTTCCTCCTAGCCCAATAGGTCGTTCTATAGTAGGACCATTCAGTTGTATGCATGGTGTCAGATGACCTTCCTAGCGGTCAGATGACTGACCGCAAGGGCAGCTCCTAATTGTGTCAAGTTCAGCTGATTACGTGATAAGTACGTTAGAGCATAGGCGTAGGTAAGGGGCCTAACTTAGAGCTCTATCGACTATTGGGGGAGACCCACCTAATTTACAATTGTGACCACGGAGTACGGTCAAGCCCATGCTGTGAAGCGTGCATTGAGAGTGTATCTCAATGCACGCTTCACTTCACTCTGATTTGGCCTTCTGTAAAATACGAGCTACTTTTCAGCGATACACATAAGCTTTTAAAATGTTTTCCATACAAATGAGGGAGAATACTAATTCAAGGTGAAGGGATAATAGACGGTAGAAGTGAGCGTGCTGCATAAAGGTGAGAAATGTTGTCGGTGAGAATCGCTAGCCTGGAGTCAGGTGATATTGGTGTAAACAAGACATCCCAGATCCTTATAAAAGGATACCTTTTCACGTTGTGTCGTTGTAGTGGAGTTGGAGGTAAAGGTCACGTCACGATGGTGGCTGCCACGTGTAAGTTCATCACCAGAGGTGCTTCTGTAGTGATGAAGGTCTCCGGAATGCACGGAAAGTCACTCACGCGTATCTCACGCGTTGGTAAACGCTCGCTGTAATAGCAAACATTGACAGCCTGGACCTTTAGCAGCTAGACCTCAGCAAATATATGAAAGCCCCCCTTCTAATGCTATACGATCATAATCGCAAAATATACTTGATCCTAGGACGACCATACATTTTGGGGTTAAAGATCCAATTTATTCTCAAAAAAAGACATACATCCACTTGCATGAGAACAATCGTTTTCTTACATAAAAATAATTGTCACTCGAACTATGACAACTAACTAACTATGTTTGCTTATATGTTTAACTGAACTGTTTACTTATATGTTTAACTGAGCTATGTTTAGCTATTAACAATATATCTACTCATCTGGTGCATTAGCACTTCAAGGCTGGGTTTCAGTTAAATACTGCGCGACTCTAAATTTAAATGCACCAAAAGAGTTTACATTTTCATTTATTTGTTTATTACCTCTTGAAATCTGTCAGGCAAATAATACCGATTAGATATTTTTGCTTAAGAAAATTGTGCAGGCGTCCAACTCAAGTGCATGGTATTGAAGACTGGATTTAAATCAAGGCTATCAAAACCAAACATTTTTACTCCAAATATTATATGCAACTAGCAGCCGCCCGCGACTTCGTCCGCGTGGAACTAGCTGTATGTGAAAAAAGATTTTCCCGCTTTTCTGGTAAAATTTTCCTGAATTTTCTTTGCTATAAGCCTAACGGAGCCCGAAACCTTTCTAACGAATGAAAAATCGTGGAAATCGGTTCGTGCGTTCTGGAGTTATAGCTCCAGGAAGGAAAACCCGACTTATTTTTATATAGTAGATATCAAAGACAAAGATTTACTTACATCATATACGTCCAAATAACGGTAATAATGCAATAGGATCCGTAATAACCACGTCATAAATTATGTTTCAGACAAACCTGCCCATCCTTCTAATGAAATAACGATGAAATCCACGCGATTTTTTAATAGAATAGATATCAAAGCCATATAAAATAAGGGAACATCAAATAATCTAAATAACAAAATAAAGAAATTACATTACAAACTCGAGGCAATATTCGACGAAAACAATTGTTTTCGTTGGAAGTGATGTCAATTGACATCACTTCCTAAAATACGATTGTACGATTTTGACGCCCATGTAAATCACTGTCGTGTAAAAAACGAAACGCATGCTGGACTTGAGGTTAACTTGAGAGTACCAACGCTCTAGAGGACTGGCGCTCAGCACGATAGGCCATTCCGCTGAACTAAGATCCTCGAAGGTCTGCGCTTGTGGTCGCAAGCAGCTTAGCAGATGCAAGTAGGTCAGGTGGCCAGCTTCCAATGCAGCAGCTATATCCCCATCAGCAAATACATCGAGAGCTCCCCACTCTAAATGCTTTCTACTGACCTGAGCAGTCAATCGGCGCAAGGCCACATAATCGCCACAACGAGGTATGAAAATATCTGTTATGTCTGTTTCTTTGTAACTGATTGGCGTTCTTGCTTCCGCGCCAAATAGCTTCACCAGTTGTTCTAGGACAGCTTCTTCAGAATCTCCTTCAGCATCTTCTCTGATCATCAAATAACCTACCAAAGTGGCAAACCGTGTTGAACTACCAGTGGTTGATAGTTTCGGCTTTTCCATGGCCCAGATTATTGGTCCTCGCGTGCTCAGGATATCTCCACTATAGCCTTGAGCCTCCCAGAATTTATCTTCGTATTGTACCACGAACTTTTTGGCTTGACCAGATGTCATAGAACTTGCTACTTCCACGTCTTTTTTGTGTATTAAAAGTTGGTCTTCCACTTGAATTCTGCGCAGTTCATCCGGACGCAGCGCCATGGCGAGTAAATTGCAAATATAATTAGTTTCCCCTTTCATTGTCTTTAAGATAACCTGCTCGTCAGAATATGATCGAATCGATTCAATGGGTTTTGAAGCGAGTGTTATATCTGCAATGCTCTGTTGGAGTTGGTTGGCTAAACGTTTTCTGCAGTACCCCAGAAGCTTTTCCCGAAATCTTGTGTTGTCTCCGTCTAAGTGATTTCTAGAACTATTAGTCCTGTAACATTGGTGAAGGTAGAAAAGGACAGATATACTGTCTGATGGTGCTCCACAAACCAATCTTACAGTGGTTCTCATAATCTCCCGAGAAGTTGAAAAAACTAAGGCACTGCAAAGGTGCTGTTCCATTGTAGTCTGGTCGTAGAACATGAGTCTTTTCCTTTCTCTTTCGGAGTCATCCCTTGTATGGAACATGTCTTTCATGCTGTGATCTAGTAGCGATTGATATTGGTTCAGTTCAAAGTTCTCTAAAAACCCTAAGTAGTTAAAATCATGAAAGTCTTTAGAAAATTCCACTGTATTACCGTTGGTATGCTGGAAGAGCTTGTTCAGCGAAGATTTGACACGTTCTGGTTCGATAACAGCATCTGGAATTGGTATTTTGAAATCTTTTGCGTATTTTGTGAGGTAGTGCCTTGCTACGTTGTCGCTTATACCTCTGGGATCATCGTCACAAGTTTCTTCTTCGGTTACATTTTCATCTTCATCTTCGTCGTAATGGTCAGTGAAGAAAGATACGTTGCACTTAGAGGCGAGTTTTGATTGCCCAGCCATGTCGAGGACCACGATATCCATGGTGTTGCCGAATTTCCTCTTCAACTTGTGCGCAGTGACGATGCCAGGTAAGCTACATCCTAGTATTATTACGTCTGCTTGTATGTTTTTTGATGCTTTACCCCCTATGAACGTGTTTTCCAATTTTTTAACCATAGGTAAATTTTTCCATTAATGTCTTGAAATAAAGATGCAAGTTGAATACAAAAACTTGTAAGCTGAAGTGGTATTGATCAACCCGAATTGTCAATGTCAACAAAGCTTGACAAATTGGTGTGACTTTTTAAAACCCAAAGAGATTTATTAACATTTCCGAATCCAAGACAAACCCTAACTACCTACCATAGCCGCTAACAATCAACTTGTTCCAGATGAATCTCATTTATGGCCCAATTTTCAAACACCTGTGTAGATTTAAATGGGTTATTTCATATATTTTTTTCAGTTATTTTCTGTAGACTTAATTTAAACAGTTTGGATTAATTGGGTAAAAAAAGTTCTAGTAGCTATACTAGGTCAACTTTTACGAATATTTACGCATAGCATAAACAGCATAGCTTTCTCCATTAATATGATTCTGGAACATAGATATATGCGTATGTGAAGTTACTATTCTAAAAGTTATTTATTCATTTATTGTTGTTGTTTCCTTTAAAGTTCTTAATTATTTTTGAAAGAGATGCAGATAAATTACGTTCCACATACGCTTGTAAGGATAGGTCACATCACATTGCATTGTAAAGTGTCCGTCTCTCGTCTATCCGTCAGTCACTCAATCATCCTCAACTTGGAAATATCATGTTTACTGAACGTACCTAATAAATTGGGTCGAAATATACTTTGAATGACATTATCATTATACAGGTCTAATTAAATCAACAACAAAGTAGCATAATTAATTAACTGAGATAATGACATAACTAATACGTTGATTTATGAAAACAATACTACTTTACTTAATATAGAAATAGAATTGAAATTAACAGTGTTGCATCATCAACAACCAATACTGGACGATCCCAAAAAGTTTTCAAAGGGTGATTCACTTAAATCATGAGCTTAAAAAGCAAGCAAGTGGCCGAAGGGGTAGGTTCGAGATCGTCTGAGCTGATATGACGCGCCCCTCCAACGCGACTGTGCAAACAAGAGTGCTTGCTTGTTTGCGTAGATGCAGTGGAGGGGCGCGTCATTTTAGCTAAGACGATCCCTAACATAAGAAAAAAAAAGGATGCGAGTAATAATAGCAACGTGGCTAAACAGTAACAATTCAAACGTGAATCATAGTAAATCTAACTAAGTACATACAAATACAAAGTTATGGTAGTATTCCGCTAAGACGGTCTCAGCCTGTGTAATTGGGCCGTTGTTTTTGGTCTGGTTGTTTCTGGTACAGAAGGTCTCAGGTTAAGTGTGTGCACGTTGACAGTATGTCTCACCTTTTGCCAATGGACTGAATGTCATTCCCCACCTGCTTCGTTACACTTGGCGTGTGGCTCTCTTTACAAGTAAGCTGTACAGCATCTGTTGATTTTATACATATTTTTAATCATGTAGTTTAACCAGGTCAGGTTGATATCAAAGGCTAGCCTTCTCATATTGACTTAATTAAAAAAAACATTCTTAAAGGTAACCCTTTAAGACTTGTATTTACTAACGCTAACTAAGGCTTCAAATAAAGCTTGATAATTGAAAGTTTCGAAATCCCACAGTAGAATAAAATAAATAAAATCCAGTAAAACATAAAATAATACATAACAAAAGAAGCAATATAACTTTTATTTTGATAATATTTTTTACAGCGTATTTAGAATGTTGTAAATAAAATAAACAATCTAACCCATGAACCCATATTATGTCGAAATAACCCAATTATTAATAATTCATCCTAATCATTGGAGCCAAAGGCGGCGGTCAGCGGCCTATCAAGTCAAAGTCAGGCAAATAAATCAATTTCGCGCAGTAACTAATTGTCGTCGGATAACATTATAATTCCCGGTCTGGGATAGAACGCGAGACGTGCGCCGGGGCACGTACGCCAGAAGACGGGTAGGGGTCCATTGTACCACGGGACGGTTATAGACGTCGGGGTCGTCGTAGCTGAAGAAATATCAATAAACAAAGCCATTGTATTTAATCCTGTGCGACGATGCACATAATTTACCTTAAACTATCTACTTACTAGTATTTCATCATTCATTTTTTTTTCGTGATGTTATATACTTAGCCTTCCTCAACAAATGGACTATACACCGCTCAAAGATTTGTTCAATTTTATCAGTAGTTTCTGAGATAAACGCGTTCAAACAAAAAAATCTTCAGTTTTATACCAGTAGCATAGAAGATTGTAGTTTTCGAGATGGTGAGAGATCTTTAAGATTGTAAAGACTGCAGCTGTCATCAGTAGTCATCACTGCTTCTATCCGTTATGGGCCTTACCCTGAACTTAGGCAATGCTCAAATTTTGAGGTGATGCGCCCCTCTAGACATTCTTTCCTTAATAAAATCGGTATGTCACGTTAAGTCGGAAATAAAATGTAAGAAAGCAACCTCGCTCGGGTCTTCATCTCGACGGTAAGGTCGGGGAAACTTTTTCTTGTCGATGGCCGATCAAAGTGGTCGCAGTCGCTGGCCGGAAAGCAACCTGCCAAATAAAAGGCGGATTTAAAGAATACTAAAAAGTCTTTTTTTTTTCCTCGTAAAATCATCCACTTTCTATCACCGGACCACTAGACGCCGTGAGGGCTTTCACGACCATGTGGTCAACTTTCCAGCGGTCCGAACTAAGCGGTTTGGTGCTTCCTTTCTGGTCCGGACCAGAGCCACTAGGGAGTGGAACGCCCTCCCTGCGTCTGTGTTTCCGGATACATACATACGTGCCTTCAAGACAAGAGTGAATAGGCATTTTCTGGGTAAGCGTGTTCCACCTTCGGCTTCGTCATCGCTTACCATCAGGTGAGTCTGAAGTCAAACGCAAACCCATTTTTAAATTTAAAAAAAAAGCTACATCGTTACGCGTGGCACAATGGAAACGCGTCCTGTATCTGGTTCGCAACGCGAAACGAGCTCGTTCCCATTCGCAACGTTCCGGACGGGTCGATTAGTGAGTGGCGAGGTGACGATCTGACGCTCGGCGGAGAGGTGACCACGCCTGACCAGTAGATAAAATAATGCAGTGTAGATAACTACAGTAAACAACGCTGAGACTTAAACGAACTTCAACCCATTGACTGCCAGCACATTTTATTTTCATATCTTTTGGACGCTTTAAGACGTCTATGACGGATAATGGGTTAAAATAAGTAACTAAATGTTTTGACTACCTGTTACAGACGTTGTTGTGTCGAATGCCATTGGAATGTGACAGTGCAGTCAACGGCACATCAGGCTACCCATTTCCGTTTTTATCTTGCTCTAGCCGAATGACATTTCTTTGCAATACCTACTTAGAGAAGCAAGAACTGACCGAGAATGAGTACCGTGGACCGAACAATAAAATCCCTATTGAAAAACCCAGTGAATATTTTGGGAAAATGTGAAAACATTTCATCTCATCCTCGTATTTCGATTCAAAATCTAGTTATTGACACACTTAAACGCACAAAAAAAAGAATTTATTTCTGAATACGGATTGTTGTCCGCAAACCCAGGCGGTAAATTCGTGAATGCTGATAAATTCTAAACATACTTAGGTTCATTCAGTTGTTGTAGCCAGCGAATTGAAAAAAAAGCAGCGGTTGTTTATTGTTGGACACATCATTCAAGAATTTGTTATCAACATTGACACGTAGAAAGAGCATTGGTTTCGTTTCTACACTATGTTATTTATTCTTATGCCAAATGTGACCGACCGCGGACCGTTGCAGCTGAGACGCTACGCTACGTAGTGACACATAAGGTCGAAGTTTGGCTAATTAGTCTCGACCTTTGAAAAGACTTCAACGCGCACGGCTCGCTGGCATGACCAGCGCCTGGAAAGACTTGTGTTAGATGGCGCCACTTGACTTACCAGCTGTGCAATTCTCGATAACACCAAATCAAATCACACAAAATCATTTCGATCGGAGAACCCTAATTGTTTAGTCGCTTCACCTTGAATAAATACTATCCCTCATTTGTATGGAAGTAATTTTAAAATTATTTGGCTTAGTTCTTTTCACTCAAACATTCACATTCGTATAGTTATTGAGTTTTGCAGAACGTCAAAATGACAATGTAATCTCACTTCGCATTGTGTGACATTCGAAGTTTGCGTTGAAAATGCCACCCCTGTACCGAATACACAAACGCTATTCAAAGTTAGTCCTCACCTATAGCTATCGCTTTCAGTTCTTTTGTCAATTTACGGGACAGCATAAGTTGGAAGGGATCCCTAACTTTGATTGATGTTTGTATATTTGGGAATATGACCCGACCCCGAAAGCTTAGTGGATGTTCCATTTCAGTAACGCTGTCAGCTTTCCTCTGCCTGTAGGTTTTTTTGGAAGAGATCGCTTCTTTTGCGGTAAAATTAGATTGTACATAGACATCAATCTGTATTTTGTTACTGTTTGTTCTTGTAGTTTTGGTGTGCATTAAATAATAATCTAACGCGAATAGCCAGGCCCTAAGTGTGCGTTTTTGAATTAGACGATTTCAGTTACTGAATTTGAGGCCAAGTGCTTCTTGCCACCTCTCGTTACACTATTAGTCCATCAATGTTATTTATTCCTATAATAAGAATAAAAGTTTTTTTTATTACTAATATTTCATCAACCGTTATAATTTTAATTTATTGCTGCAAAACCATCGCTGCTCACAGTGCTGTCACCTTAAATCCCGATTATCATGTAGGTATTAATTAAAAGAAGTGATTAACATGGTAATTGGAATGTGTAATTCCTGTTTACTATCCATAATGCACGATACAGAAATAAAGATGCGTGTTTTATTTCCAAAAGCCGACGTTAATATACATAATACTTGAAGTTGCCACAGAGTTAAGCTCTGTACACAATACCAATCAGGTACATTTGTACGGTTAGCAATCGAATAGAAAATGTGCACAGTTTCAAAAACATACATATGGGTATAGCTACCCCTCCATGAAAGATATATAAAGTCCATTTCAAATCGTACTACCTACTTACTTAACGGATTTCAAAAGCAGGATTACAGTCACCCTGAACAAATTACAATAGAACGCAGTAATGTGATGTCACGCACTGTTTGGTGACACAAAACAGTACGAAGTGCATTTATTTATTGACCAAAATTTTGTCAATAAATAAATATACTTACCCCCTTATCCATAGAAACAAACGCAACGCTAAAGCATTGTTTAAGCAGTTGACGTGTTATGTCACTTACTCGCAAATGGCGGCAGCAATAAGAATGACAGTGACAAAGCGATACAAGTTTTTATGAATAAGGGCGTTAATTTTTATTTATGAATAACCTAGCGGCCGCCTGCGATTTCGTTCGCATGTTGTGAAGTGATAATGTTAGTGAGAACCGACAGGCACACGATAGCGATAGCAGAAAAATTACAATCGTCTTCAGTGTGTTCAGAGCTTTATTTAAGTGTAGGTACAAGTATGTGATTATATGGCGCCGTAATAAACTGCAATTATCGACCGTTTTAAACCAACTGGTTTTTTGGGTAGACTGTTTCTTCTTAATGCCTCAAAATGAGTAGACTAATAAGCAACTGATAAGTGAGTATTTTATAAAAAATATAGTTTCTTAAAATAAACACACTGATACTTATTTTTTATTGGAAAGAAAATAGAAACAAAACTAAAATCACTACAAAAGTTGCATGAATCGGTCGAGTGTAGAATTAGTGATGTTTTGTTTATGAAACTGTATTGTATAAACTTTCTGTTGTTGTGGAATGTTTTTGACTTTGTAATACATTATTTATTCATATTGAATTTGTTACAGATCACTTTATTATTGGATAATTAGTTAGGATGATTTATTAGCACTGTGAATTCTTCATAACATATTTTTTAAGAACTTTGACTCTATAAGACATGAATATGATAAAAGATCGTAGGTAGAACACTGCACTCAGTGTTATCAGTTCTTTTAAAACTGAAACTTTTCTACAAATAAATCCTGCATATCTAAAAGATATGATTTACAGATCATCCATCGCGGTAGTGGTATCACGTATTCAGATCAGGTCTTAATTCAGATAAGGCTGAAATAACCAACACATGGTGATGGTTCACTTTAGATAAATTCAAATAGAGACTTCTTTGACAAGAAGCCGCCCAAAAGCATATCCACTAACCACCCTACGGCTTCCTCTGATCGCTCTTAAATTGGAGAGTGTTATAGGGAAATAGCCTGAAGCCCCCCACCATAAAAACCCCCGAGCGGGGGTCCAATGTTACATGTGTTCAATAAATACATCAGAAAAACTTCAATAATTTAACAGACTTTAAAGCCTGTAATCAATTTTATTTATAGGCTTTAATTATATTTTTTTCAAAATAAGTTATATTAGCTCAATCGGAAGACACAAATTGAGCTGTAAAAGATTCCAGACGTCAAAGAATGCTAGCAGATTGTAAAACGACGTTCAGTTATCTCGGTCGCGTTGTTAATGATGACGAAAGAAATAGTTTATTTAACGAGTTACCTCAAAGATAGATGTAGGTAGTTAAAATTGCACACTTTAGCACAAAAAGGGTGGTAAGACGTCGACTATGTTAAAAGGGGGTCTACTCCCGTCTGTCCGAAATAAAATATGGTTAATCTTATGGTGGCATGGTCATGGTTTATGGTTCGTTTGAAAACCCGGGTTAATCTTTACTCTACAAAGCATACAAAAAGCGGTCTTTTTGTACTCATCATGGTAAAGCTTTTTGTGAATATCAAATGAAAATGCCACTCAAATCACCTACTATCTTTGTTTTGGAAACCATCTTGTCACCCTGAATGTCTGTTTTAGATAAAAAGTTTATTTTTGAAAGACACGACACCTTGAATTGTAAGAAAACTGGCCAACAAAGGTATCGATTTTTCTACGGACTTGTTATAGGAGTCCGTAGATTTCCCGTATAAAACATTGACTGTGACACGGTATCACGCTTGACATGACATGTTTTATTATCAACTAGCGGCCCCCCACGACTTTGTCCGCGTGGACTTAGATTAAAAAAACGTGGTATTATCTAAAAAAAGTAATATATCTTTATAAATGGTAGCGTATGCCCTATTCAGATGCAAAGTGCTATTTTTGAAACTTTTCATTAAAATCTGTCCAGTAGTTTTTACGTGAAAGAGCAACATGGCACATCCACACATACAAACTTTTGCATTTATAATATTAGTAGGATGATTACTGTTCAGACCAAAACAAATTCAGTTTTAATGCATCTTTTTCTTGTGGTCCAACCTAGTAACAATAGTACCAACTTTCATAGGCATTATCCTATATTTAGTTTTTTTGGTATTCTATACCTAATACTTAGAAGGTTTTATGTTGTTTCTAAATTGTAGATGAAAGATACGTAATACACATTTTGTTTCTGATTTTGCTGTGTGACCTCCAAAAACCTCTCGAATCTTCGTAAAAATTATATAGAAGCAGTCCCCCAGGCCGCAGTGCAGCTAAGGCCAATTAGTTTAATTGGAAAATATGCACTTGCCGCTAAAGCGCTAACATGTATTTACGAGAAAGTAAATTATGTGTGTAAGTAAACACTTTATATAAAGGGACTTGTGATTATACACTTACATAATCATACAAGCTTAAGATTAAAATAGAGTTTTTCGAAATAAGAAAATATAGCTGAATTCTGGATAAAAAAATGTGAAGAATGTCAAACACTAAAGCTCAGCACGATTGTGCTGAAATTAAGTAGGTAATCTAAACTTTACTGACTTTCAGTTCTTAGGTCAGTTAGTTATATAATTTTTCATTATCAGTATCATTCAATAATCACTGAGTAAAACTTGAAGCCTTTTCGATATCGAAAAATAAAAGCTAAGCCTGTTAACTGCATTTACTACGAGGTAAATGTTCATTAATTATAGGCAGATTGGACGTCATTAAAGGATCATCGGAGATAAGATAACACAGTACTTAAAAGCACATTAAGTCTAGACGGTTATTTAATCCAGTCCCCGTAGTAATGATGGCAGCAAACGGACATAAGCTGAGACATGTCATAGAAAATTTTATTGCTTAAATACCTTCGTCGTTTGGTTAGTAAAGTGCAGGCTACAGTAACGACCCCCTCATGAGTTCTCGCCTTGGCGTGGCGAGGGGGCTTAGTACCGGTGGCAGGGTGAACCACCGGTAAGCGAAGAGAACTCAGGCGTGGCAGTGTGGTGGGCTTGCCACCCACCCGCTGCAGCCCGTAAGGGCGACACGTGGGATTGCGGGGCCAGTGGGGCCTGCAAGCGCCCTGAGGCGCGGGGTGCGCCCCCCTGTGCGTCGCGGCCTGGCGGGGCCGTACCGCCGGTTGCGGCAGCGGAGGCGCCTGTTGGGTGGCTCGTTGTTGCGGGCCCAGTAGAGTCTGCGAACATTGGGTGCTAGCGGGCCGGAGTGCGGGGGTGCTCTGGCTTGCATTGCACGGTATCCACCGAGACGGCGAAAGTGCCTGCGTACTCCAGGCGCTATCGTGGCCTCCTTGTTATTGTTGTCTCCCCTTTGTTGGGGGGTCGGTTGGAGGGGGCCCCATTGAAACACAGAAAGAAAGTCTAGAACCGTTAAATCGATAGATCTTGGCAGCCACCGCTAATTTCAAAATTCATTCTATCTACAAAATCGTACAACATAGGTGAGGGGTGATTAAAGGAATTTAAATTTTAGCTTTGAACGCATAATTTACTACGGCCCATGGGCGTACCCAGGTATGGGCAGGGGGGGGGGCAGCCGCCCCCCCCCCCCCTAGAAATCAATTTTCCTTACAAGTGGGAATTAAAAACGTATTTCTCTCTCTACGAAAAACGAAACAGGTATGAGCTGCCCCCCCCTAGCTGAAATCCTGGGTACTCCCTTGCTACGGCCCATGGCAGGTCCTATTCATATATACACTTTATTTTTTTTTACTAAATGTCCAATATTGATCATCATAAAAGTGACTACAATCAAAAGCATAGTTTTCTGGGATAACATAAAAAAATAAAACCTTGCAAAATTTGGTCATTTATGAGTACAGTACATGAAAACATAGTCAAGGGTGTCGATTTCCCAAATTTTTAAAAATATTATTATTATTACTAAACCAAGTGACATAGATTTTTTTCTTTATTTTCCCAGAGCCGGTATAACCTAGCCTATCATCCCGTGCCCGCTTGACGTCACGTTTCGGGACACCCTGTATAATCTGCACTTGCTTTTGTCATCTAGCTTTGTTTAATATCTCGCATAGTTACCCTGGCAACAAAACTATTTCACTACAGACACAATATTATTTTTGACAGATAACATAATTTAATATTCTGTTTGACTGCAGTGACGTTGACTGATAGTATGATTTTACGGACATTATTAAATATAATAAATAGTAGAAGATATGAAAGTATTTTCGTCGATTGCTTCAGATATGACGTCTTAACAACGTAAGTAGATAAAGTGCTTGAATATAGAGATGTGCTCAGTAAAAAAATGCTTACAAAATTATCGGTAATATCGTTTCCTATACCAGCAAAATCTTTATTTTCTCATTTTAATGATGAAAAATGACTCTTATCCGAATTCACTAATAAAAGTTATTCAAGCACTAAGTGCGATTTTTGAGTTCTTCTTTCATTGTCGAGGCTTCATATGTAGAATCCTATATTCAGTTCAGTTAGACTTTAAATTTTGACAGCAGCCCACTTCTGCTGACGCTAACATACCTTTTAATTATTGTCATTAAACTGAATATTTCTTGTCTCTGAGTTTGCGCATAGCTATTAAATTTAGATAGGTTACTTATTTATTCTAAATTTGAGAAATCCGCTCACCTTTAATAACTACTTACTTGGAACTCAAAATCGACTGAGGACAATGACTTGTAATCTGTCAAATGCAACAGATGGATGAGTGCAGCGCACGTTTACTGAGCAGTGGTGCGACTCTCGTGGAGTTTGATCGGAAGGAGCGGGAGCACCTTGATCGATTGGAGTGTGAGGGAAGTGCCCTCAAATGTAAACAAAACACGCTGAGGAAATGCATTACGCATACCCGCCCTCCAGGGGATGGACGGGTTATGTCGGCCTCTCCACATAAACCAGTAGCCTACCAACTAACTCTCATCGTCAACGTTGGGTAAATGCGGAAACTGCTACGAAGCCTACTACGCGTTCCACCGGTCGGAGCCCGCCTACACGGCGGGCAAATTGGAGTCCCAAGTGCGATGGGGCCAGTAGGGACAGCCGAGGGCGTCGAGCCGTCACTACCAGGCAGTGGTGGAGGCCGATGCAATGCCGGCGCAGGTACCCCCGTACCGCGCACCAGTTGGCCTCTTCGACAAACCTTTCGGTTAACGAAACATAACTTAAATCTACGTAAGAGTCGAGTGGCTCTCGACTTTTCACTGCTTTTCATTTTCATTTTGTTGTTCGTTTTTTAATTGTCATTAAATACTATCTTTTTCGCTAACACTATGTCCCTTTCGCATACACCGTGGTGAGTCCATTTATTTCTGCTGCTTCAAGTTTTAAGCAAACAACGTTACGGGAATTTCTCGAAAAGGGCACATGAGTTCATTGTATTTCATGCCCAGTTTTCTGTTGAAGCCAAGCCAAGTATTAGCAATGTTATTATTACATCCTTAGGCATGTTTTAAAACAAAAGGCATGTATTGGTTGTCAAATTAACTATTAAAAGGTCCTAAATTACCATACACATAAACGTTTCTATCTTTGGCACAAACTGATGTTTTGTTCTCAAGTCTCTAGAGTTGTCATTTCAGTGATATTCTAAGAATAGAATACCAAATCATTACACATTAGTATTCAGGCTAGGTCCTGATGATGGGCGATGACAGGTGTGTGGACATTCGTGCTTTGTCCAGTAGGCCGCATTTGCAAGCGAACAACGAAGGATGCTCGTGAGATTGGCAGCCAATGTCTTAGTTGTTGGAGTAAGTCCACCAGATCAGTAATTTAAGCATGTTTTGAATGTTGTTCATTTCATTATCTTCAGAATAGTCATGTTCGATGGTAGGTATAGCTTTATGGTGGGGAAGGAATAGCTCAATGCACATTCTCAATTGGCTTACCCCCGAATGCGCAAACGTCAATCAGTGCTAAGTACGCGCTCACGCTCATGCTGTCCCGTAAAATGTCAATAGAACTGTAAGGGACAGCTATACAACTGAGGCATGCTCAACTTTAATTTGCGTTTGTGTATTCGGGGGTAAGAATGTGTGTCGAAGTTGCTGACCACGATTACAAAGCACTTAAAAAAAGTAAATCTAGTAAAAAACTGTAGCAAAAGTAAATGACAATCCAAAACTTCTTCGATATAAATACATAAAGGTACTTATTATTATTATTTTTCGTATTTGGAAATTTGGATATAAATAAGTGGTAGTTTTCAAAACTATCCATCCAATAGCAAAAATCTTTTACTCAATTATAAATTTTCACTCAAAGTTAGAAAATAAATCATAAACGGTACACAGCCTTCTGTGAAGTCATAGAAACTAAAGTATAATTCAGTAATCATCCTAACCTAAACGTTTTTTACAAAGTTTTACACTATTGGGTCGAAGAACAAGTTACCTAAGTTATAGGTATTTAAGTTATGTCAGTCTTCGAAACACTGAACAAGTAATTCAAACAGAAAATTTATTAATACATTGAATACATTTTCTGTTAACCTTTACACTATGTTAGTAATTGTTAGTAAAAATTATTGTAATGTAGGTATCATGGGTGGGTTGATTGACGATGGGAGTAATCATTAAAATCAAGAGCTAATCATTGAACTCTCAAGGCCCAAGACGAAAAAAACAAGAAGATAAAAAATAGGAAACAACAAAATTTCGAATGCGCAGTTAAAATACATGTTACTATCTTTTCACTATAACCGTATAAAAACACGAGATAAAACACCGTAAACATTAATATTTTTTGCAAATGGTTCAAATAAGTCCATGATCAACAACCACGAAATATAATCTTATGAATCATGGCTTTCAGTTTTTATCAGTGATACCTATCTGGTTAGGAATAAGTATGTGTGTAAAATGCACTTGAATCTTTCGTAAACTTCTGATTCATTATTTATTTAAAACTTTAAAGTAACCAACGACTCAGAAATGGCGCACTGATATCTTTTCTGCGATACACCTATGACTAGGAATCACATTGTATGTTTGAGACCAAAACGTGCTTATTGAGTAATACTTTTTAGAACACTTGGGTATTAGTAACCAAAGATAAGATATCATTTATTGCTCAAAGAAAACAACAACAAAAACAATGACTACAGAGATTTCAGGCCCTACATTTGGAGCGATCTCTTCCAAGCAAACTTCAGGTAGAGAAACAAGGAAAGAGAAATAGGTATTATATTATGAAATATTGAAAGCGCTAATTTCAATAACTACTGATTTGAAAAACAAAATAATTATTTTGTCCGGCAGTCCATTTACCGAGCAAGGCTTTTTATTAGACATCGCTACAACCAATAGACGATCAATGAAAAATGTAGCGTAAACGGGGGAAAATTCATGTGTGTTGGGTGAACAGTTAAAGTTACACAGAAATCATGCAAGTGCATTCGCGATAGCATAATGTCTCTACTTTAAAGTTGACTTACTTTGTCTTTTTCATGGTTAAAAAATATGTTCTCAAATGATGCATTCATACTTTACTGTGCTCCTATGGAGTGAAGTAGGTACAGAGGTGTTCACATCAACCTTTACAAAAACATTGCAAATAGGTCCGCAAGTTAGCCAAAGGCCTCATCTCAATATTTACACCAATGGAATCAAAAGTTGGCTTGATATTAGTGGTGTGACTATGAAGATGAGGCCTGCCTTACAGACTCCAGTGTTTTAATAGAGCTCTCGCATATTTCGTTCATTCAATTAAAGTGCATAATGCATCCATCAACCGTACACATCCTAGTCGTAAAGAAGGCAATCAGTTACCCAATGCAACACAACGTTACAATTACAAGCGACACTGCGGATCGAATGACATACGAGAACCAGGGACCGCGCGGGAAGGCACCCATTACAGGAATGCGAATGCACCACGCCAATATACCCTTTACTGCCTCAGTAGACGAAGCAAATTAGGACTTTATTATATACAGATAAGGATTGGGTTTGGCGGGTATTGATAAGGAGATACGGCGATGCGTTTCGGGGTGCAGTTTCGATATTTGCAGTGGGTGCGGTGACCGGCGTAGCGATCACGTACGCACGTCTTGTATGCGATGCTAGGATGATGCATTGGTATGTCTGAAGGTAACACTCAGATCTTCCATGGAAACCTCCAAGTTGCAAAACATCAAAGTGTTAAATGATGCCTAAGAAATTTACACGAGCCATGTGAGAACCGCTAACAGTTTGCTGTTGATCCTCACTATTTCTTCCAGTACGCACAAAAGTGGGCAGAACTGGACAAGGATGTCTAAATATTTGGAGGGCTTATAATATTAATTATCAACCAGTAGCAGTTTCGAGTTCTACGCTGGGTAAATTTTTAGGGGTTTAAAAAATATACAGTGAGTTATTCGTACTTTTATCCTAATAAATATTATACTTATTGTAAAAGTCCACTAAAGGTGTGCTGTGCTATCAACCTGACGTTTTTAAAATACTTAGATACTTAAGTTTTGGCTCAAGATAATTATTAGAAATAATTTCTTGTTGTTTGAAACGATTTTGTCTCTAATGCCACTTTCTTTTGTGGCTCTTTATTCATCCGTTACCACCATAGTAGGGATCTAGGTGGAAGAAGCGGTAAGTGAGTAAGGCATTTGGTACTTACTATTTAGTGCTGTAACGGTGAAGTTGAAGATTTAGACCGCTTGCACATGTTCACAAATAGGTCCTTATCGCAAAAACCAAAGGTATTCAATTTGCTATCAACTATGACTGATTCTTATGTATTGTTGATATGAAAATCTGCCCGATAATGATGATATTTGTTTAATTTCAAACCTCATGCTGACTTTACAATTGCAAACAAACAAATAGACAATGAAAGTGTTTTTGAGAAACAGAGTACTTAACTAACTAGATAATTCTATTTTTAAGATTACCTAATATTTTAAGTGCGACATGATGACTATATTATTTTCATAGCGAAATAAGCTATTTACTTCTGCATTTGTTATCAAATGTCCCCCTTACGGAACTTACGGAACAACATGAAAATGAACGCAACGCTAAAGCATAGTTAAAGCAATTGTAGTTTTTTCTCTCTTACTCCCAAATGGCGGCAGCAACAAGAATGAAAGAGGCAGAGCGATACAAAAGGTAACGTGTTGTTGAAGCGCTGTTTAAGTTTTTATGAATAACTTACTGTATGTAAGACTATGATAGTTATTCAAATATTCTATTGGTCGTTCATTTGAATGTGGAAATTCCAAAGTGCAAGTGAAATAAAATGATTTCGATGTATCTTCACATCGAATAATGCTCCTCCTTGCCCAAATATTATTAATAAAACGTTTTAAGAATTCAGTTTTCTTATCTTAAACTATTAAGTTTTTTTTAAATGTAATGTGTGAAGTAAACGAGCATAAGTAGGTGTCTGAAAAGCCAAAGTGGATTCGAATTTATGCATTTTTTTACTACTTCCATAAAAAAACACTTAAAACAGAAATTAATAAACGGAGCGTTAAAGAAATGGCTCGATTTGCTTGATAAAGATACGTTTACACGTTGGTGGAGACTTTTTAATTTTTGTTATTACTACAAAGTATAAAAAAAAGTCGCTTTCGCTATCCCTATGCTCAAATCTTTAAAACCACGCAACGGATCTTCATGTGTTTTTTTAAGTATACTAGGATTTTTAATTGTAGTCAGTGAAATGACATTTTCAGTGTGGCAGGTTTTCAGTCCCAAATAAATAGTGATGTGGTAAATCGAGTTTTTACAATTAAAAGTTAGTCGACATTACAGCCTGGCAAAAAAGTCGTAGTGAATGACCACGTCTCACTTCCATATTATGTCATTACTGGCAACACACACTGGTCAGACTTTCGTCTTGAGACATAGAGGTATTTCGGTAAACTGTATTTTTAGTAAATAGGTTTTCAGTTTCAAAATGTTTTGTTTCTGTATTATATTATTAACAGGTAAGAATTTCGCTTATTAACCAGTCATACAACTGGAAACGTTTGGGAGGATACAACAGTAGAATCTTCCAAACAAGCGTTTTCTAAAGGTTTGACTACAGGCCTAAAGGGCCCAACCGGCAAAGGACGACGCCTTATAATTTCACATATAGGCAGTGATGAAGGTTTTGTAGATTCCGGTTTACTTATTTTTGAATCGAAGAAAAACAGTATGGACTATTATGAAGAGATGAATTCAGAGTGTTTCGAGAAATGGCTTAAAAGCTTTTTGCCAAAATTGAAGCCAAATGCGGTGCTGGTATTAGATAACGCACCGTACGATTCAAGAAAAGTCGAGCGCATCCCCACTTCAAACTGGCGGAAGGCTGATATTGTTCAGTGGTTCGATGAAAAACAAATTAAATATCAACCTACAATGATAAAGGCTCAATTAATCGAAATAGTAAAATTACAAAAATCTAATTACGAACGCTATGCTGTGGAAGAGTTGGCTGCTGAATACGGTGTCACAATTCTGCGTCTGCCACCTTATCACTGTGAGCTCAACCCAATAGAGTTAGTTTGGGCTCAAGCAAAGGGGTACGTCGCCAGGAACAATAAAACTTTTAAAATAAAAGAGGTAAAAAAATTATTTGAAGAAGGCCGGAAAGAGGTGACGCCTGATAATTGGAGACAGTGCATACACTCAACAACAACTCGACCACATTATAGACCAATATGTGGATTCCTTCGTTATAAATGTAACTGATTCCGATTCTGAATATACCGATTCAGAATCGGAGTCGGAATCAATAGCAACCGTAACGAATAAAAACTTTTGTATTTTCCTGACTTTCAAGTGTTAATTCCCCTGAACCTCTTTGAACATTTTTTTCCCAGCTATGGTTTAAATTTTTTAGTGAGAAGTTTTAATATGGAGGTAGGGTCCATATTTCTCAAATCGTATTATTTAATGCGTTGTGTACCCATTAAATATTTAAAATTTAAAAAAGGCTTTGATACCTAATAAAATAAAGCATGACTAAATGTCTAAAGTCTAGTGATTGCCGAACGTCACTATTGTAGCGGGTCACCCTTTTGTGTATCAGTCACTGTTGAAGTTGTCATTTTGCTGACTACAATTATTAATCGTACTATAGAAAGAGTGATTGAATATGTCGGAGGAAGCGGAAGTTATAAGTCGGGTTCATTGTTGAATGGGAAGATCATTATTTGTTTAAGATTTGATTATTGTTAAAAGCCTTAATTTAATTCCATTTGATTTGTTACGTTCTTCTATAATTTTAAAACAATAATAATTTAATAAAAGTAATGAATATTGTAATTCCCGTAAGGACCAATCAGAGCAGAGCATGTGCCTCGAGTGGGGTCGAGGCGCCATCTTGTTTTCAGTGAGGCTGACAGAGTGTCAGCGTTTTCAGAGCATTATTGGAATTATTGGTGAAGAGACGCTAAAGGATCGAGTTGGATCTTGGATTGTAGAATAGAGAGTTTTGAAGTGAGATAGGTGCCTTGAACCCGCTGCTCAGTCTACATTATCTTTTGTCTAAGCGGTGAAGTAACGGAATATTGTTTAAATCTACAATAAATACTGTGGAATCGTGACAATTGTGTTTTGTGCTAGCATTTCACCCAGATGACGCCCACGAAGCTCGTGCCCAATAACCCTGATGTCGGCAAGGATTATGTTTCTCCGACAAATATGTAGGTTTGTAGGTATAAGAACATCCCCATTGCACCCGTGCGAAGCTAGGGGCGGGTCGCTAGTTTCATTAATGAATTTCATCCGACTATTGAACAATCAGCCGTTGAAAATGGAATATTAGCAGCTGAATTTTCAGAATGTGAAAAGACTGCGATTTTTTAACAGAGTCGGCTTGAATTAGGACAAAAAAAATACTTCTATGAAAAACTACTTTCGTAAGAATCAGACCTTCATACACATTGTTTAGATTAACAGATTTTCCCCAAAACTTTCAGTGACATATTTAATTAATCGGTTAGCGTCGTGCCAAATTTTCTTCCCTTCCCTTCCCAACCAGGTAAAACATTTGAAGTTTTATCTTCCTACAAGATGAATTAAGGGGCTATTTCTGCTACCCTGGTATTTTATGCTCGATTTTAACTTTCTAATAGGTTTCCTTATAACCCTATTTCTTAACCCTATTTCTATTCAAAGATTTTGTCCAAAGTGTTTACCGTCCATCTGGGGGAAGGAAAGAAAAGGGAACCACTATTTCCTCGCAGGTATAAAGGCGGTAGGCTCGCCCCTTTCCACGTTGGGTTCGTTCCCAAATTAGACCTCGGAGAAATGTGGACTTCTGAATAGTCGTGCTCCCGAGCTTTTTTTGCGGGCCTAGTGCAAGTTTTACGTGCCTAAATGTAATGGTACGCTGACTATTTTCTGTTTATAAACTATGTTATAGGTAAGTATGTGCACTGTGGCAATATTGTTAGATTTGTTGGTACTATTTATATCACGGAAATTTCTTGCCACAGACAATCACAAAATAACAAACAGATACAGATAGTTTTGTTTAAAAAATGCGACAAGAGCATCTGGCTCAGCATATGCTGCAGCGGTCAAAGCCCTGAACAGCGCTGGTTTGACCACAAACCATTGAATTGACCACATTGTCCTATTTTAAATTCTGCCACCTAATAATAAATGCATGGCAAATCATGAGTTTACTTGCACATTTATTGAAAAACTTAAAAATAAATTGAAATCCAGTCATACTCGATAACCAATGATCAATGATCATGCAAAGTTCGAGTAGATACTGACTATCTACCTGTGTAGGTGGAAACGAGCGATTTATACTCAGTTGATAAATGGTAATCTATGCAGATTGGTAATAATTGAATTCAAGAACCAATTGGCTAGAGACCACGGCATGCTAATTGTAGCTATAAATAATAATAAATATTGAACATCTATCTATTACTGTCTGAGAAAATGGGCAAAAACTATGTAAAACTAGATGTTGTTAAGTTTGGTTTGCATTTGATAGCTTTAGATAAATGTCACAGATTTTGATATGAAAATTAAATGACAGGATGTATTTTATTATTTTTACAGCGCATACTAAAAAAAGTAGTAATAAGTCCCCAGTTATTTACTTATTTATTGCACAAAATTACAAAAAAGTACAATTGGCGGACTTAATGCCAAGAGGCATTCTCTGTGGCTCAACAGAGAGTTTAGGGAGTTTGGTAATCACTTAATCAAATCAAAGGTAATCGCTTTTTTTCAGCTGTTGAACGGACCATAAACCTAGGTTTACGGTCCAATACCTAGATTACAATACCTAGGTACCTATTCGATGTTATTTTTAACAAAATACGTGACGCGTAAAATTCACACCTCGTGCCTATAGATCTGGGAGAAAGGTTCTTGATAGACTCACACCCAGAAAGACGAATACAGTTCCTTTCGTGATTCGAACCATAAAAACGTATGATTATCATGATGATATCAGTAAAACATTTGTTTATGTACAGTCAACGGAAAATTATGCTATCCATTCCCGCCATTTATCTTGCTATTGCTAAATGACGTTTCCTTGCGATAGAGCAAGGAGGACTGACCGGAAATGAGAGCCTAAAAACGTACCTATGCACAGGTTCAGACCCCCTTATTCATAAAAAGTTAAACAACTCGTTAACTTTTGTATTGTCGTTTTGTCTCCTTCATTATTGTTGCTGCTGCCATTTGCGAGCAAGTGGTAGGTATAACACAATTTAAACTATGCTTTAGCGTTGCGTTCGTTTTTATGAATAAGGGGGGGACAACCGGGTGTATACGTTCAGAGAAAGAAAGATAACCTTTTTTAGCGCTGTAGTGACTAGATATTTTGCATTGTTTAGTTATAATCCAATAAATTGAAAGCCTATGTGCTGTAAAAATCTTAAAAAGTTCCTTGTATCGTAATCCAAATGCTCACATAGGTATGATCGAGCCTTTACTTTAAAATAAAGCGAAAAGAAATCGGAAACTACAGCAACTGGCAATGCTCCAATTTGGCCTGTCATTCTCAAGTTTGCGAGCAGCTAAGTGCGTAATTTGCTTCCACCCCGCCAGTTTGAGTACGTCTTGTTTAAATAAACAATAAGTTACTTTCGGGTTTTGGCGGCAAAGGACCGGTTCTTGAAACGGCAATTACCTATGTAATGTAGTTATGGAAGAACGATGAATTTTAACAACTTTGGGCAACTGAAAGCCGTTTGTTCAATTATTGTATAAATAAATAAATTTAAACAGTTCAGTATTATCAAAGATAATCAACAAATATGTTGACCCCGTCGAAAACCTAGGTTTTTTTGGAAAATATTTGTGTTAGACCGAATTTCCCATTTAAAACCTCCGCAGTTGCTCTCCTAAATAAGTAAATAAGGGATAGGGTAATTTGGTTTCACTAACTATTCTTTAATCTGTGGTTTAACTGGCTAGATATATGTGTGATGTGTAACTGAGCTGTATAATGGCTTGACCCTTGGTTAGGTACTTACTTACATCAATAATATTTCTCGAAGGCTGAACTTGTGTTTATGCAAACTTAATTACTTACTTGGTTTGATAATGTTATCTGGCAAACACAATAACTTATTGGCAACACAAATCTTAGCATTCCACTGTCTTTTTGTACCGAATTGTCTGGGTAACTATTATGCAACGTAGAATAACATGAACGTACGACAATATTTTCGGTTAAACCTCACTTTTTTGAGATCCTGTAATTCATTGACCAGTAGTAGGAATTTAGCAATTTATGTAACAATACAACACATGCACTTTGCATGTACGATCTCAAGATACAGATGCTGCGTGTATTGGAACATAATATAACATCAGGTGATCCCAACTGCTGTAAAGTACCTACTTACAGCGAAATTACTTAGTTTTGACTAGGTAGTCAAACTTCGCTTGGACTAAGAAATGGAAGAAAATATAAAACCACAATTCCAGGGTCCGTACAGCCGTCCGTTCTATTTAAACTTTATGTCATTACAAACAAAGCCGTTATTCAGATCTTACCCAGCTATAGGAGGCCTAGGTGCGAGTTCACTTGACCAAAAGCATCGATCAAAACAAAAAACGATTTCTCTTCAGTCTTCTTACTTAAATTTAGCTTGAACAAATGAAACACGTTCTGATTTTGGTTCAGTAACGATTTTGATAAACCAACGCTGCGTGGCAAGACTTTTGAACAAATTGGTTCTTTCTGGCATTTCTATCTTAATATAAAAAACACTTTTAATGCAACTTATTATGCTGCGTGTGGCGTAGTAGGTGCTTCATGTGGTGACCGATAGATATAAGTTAAGACTTGATTATAATCAATCAAAAAAAGGACAGCGCCAAAGTTTATCGTGGAGCCAGATAAAAGGTATTTTGACTCGTGAGTAGGTACCTATAGATACTGCTTTCCAACATTTACAGCAAAGATAATTTAATTTACCTAATATCAAAGTAAACATCATAAAAATCTTGAACTCCCCGGCTCTTTCTTGTCATGATAAATGGTGAAATAGGTATTAAAGACGAAATGTTATTGATAGTGCGCAATTCCTGCAATCTGAAAAATTACACATGTTCAATCTTCTTTGATAGTGGCGTCATGGCACTGATTTGATTCAGATTCATTAGGAAAAACCTATTAAAGCAATCCATTAACAATCATGGAATTATCTCACTTTAAAAGTAATGTTAGGGATTCACTGATGAAAATTATATATTAACTTTTTTTTGACTAGGTAATCTGTTTGCCTAAATTTTGTTAATTTTTTCCTCACAGCTTGGCCTGCTATGGTATTCCAGTTGGCGCCAGAACTCACTTTTTTTTTAACCCGGTGAAATGCCTTCGTGCTTCCCGCTGCTTGCCGTCACACTACCGTCTTCCTCGGGGTCGCTTTTATTATGAAGGCACCATGAAGGCACACAGCCCCCGCCATGACCCCGGGGCCCCCCTTTGGTCCTACTCCCCAACACAGGGCGAGCCAGAAGTCACTTCGCCCATGGTGAGTTATCTTAAAAATTCAATTTCATTGCGACTGTGGCCGTTTGAGAGAAAAGGACTAAACCAAATATTGTTTTTTTTTACATACAAAATGAGCGAAAATACTAATTCGAAGTGAAGCTTATTGATGATGGAAGTAATTCACGCTTACTTCCATCATCAAAAGCACTGTGATTTCAAGGGATGTCACCCCTGGGGTGGTATTCCGGCTGACATCACTTCACATCTTGGACAATAAGGTGAGGAGCGAGAGGCTCTCTATCTCTAAAATTCAAGAAACGTGCTTAAGGTGGTGCCTAGCCTAAATTGTTTCTTAAAGACTATACGATGACGCTTCTGAAAGATTGCATGAGAATACAGTGGTCATGATTGTAGAAACCAATGACAATCAAGCTGTCAGGAACTGGTTGCTGCGGAGATTCGAGAAGCCGTTGAAGTTGGCTTAAAAGCAGGGCACAGTGGTGTTATCTCGAATCAGAGTCTATAGAGATATCGGTCAACGGAATGAGCTGTGGTAATCTCCATAAGAAGAGTGTGGATGTAATATCAATAAAATATATAAAATGTAATATCACTGGATATTGTTCCACACAGCGCCACCTAGTCTGAAACTGAGCAACTATAGTCATTCAGTTGATACTAAATTCTTAATGTACATAGGGAACACCCAGACAAACAGACATGGTCATGCACAAAAATGTTTGTACTGTGCGAGGATCGAACCCGCGACCACTGGTTAAATTGCCCACTACTGAACCATTTTAAGTACCTAGAGTATTTATAAATAGAGTGCGATGCTATCTGACGATAGGTATGATATTGTATGCTTGGTCTAAATCAAATCAATCAAAAAATATGTTTACCCCATAAGATAATATTTTTTTCCTGATTGGTTTTTTCGTATGGCGTGTTAGAAAACCCAAATATAATTATATCACGAAGATCTATCATCATTATCGTACAACAGTAACGTAATAGGTAATTTGTTAGCATTTCAGAAAGCAAATATATTTGCTATTTTGTCATTTCTATTGTGGAAATATTTTACGTTGATGCATGTTATTGTTCACTATCTTTCTATATATAAAAATGGATTGCTGTTCGTTAGTCTCTCTAAAACTCGGGAATGGCTGGACCGATAGGCTAATTTTGGTTTTGAAATATTTGTAATGGTCGAGGGAAGGTATAAAAGGTGAGTAATCATGAGAAAATGCTGGGAATATAGTAAAAATCTCAATTTTAGTTTTCTCTTAGCAAATGTTACTACCTGTCACGTGACACTAAATGTTTGACAACAGAACGAAGTCTGTTGGGACAGCTAGTAGGAAATAAAAGAGGTAGATACGTTATGTCAGTACTGATGCGATGTCGAAAATTGTCCCCTGGCATACGTAGGCCTATGATTTGACCGTGTGTAGAAGATAGTATGATTGATTATTTACTAGAGCGTAAACGAGGCAGATACATTTTGGGCAGTGCAGTCTCAAACTGTCAATGCTTTGCTCAGGTGTTCGGAGTTTTGATTTGGGGTGCCACTTTTTTAGCACAAGTAACCTATCTACATTGGGGAAAGCAGGCAATAATGTGTACTTTTTTTCCCTAGCTACATTCTAGCAGGTGTGAGAAAAGTCACGTCGCGAGGGTCGTATTCTGTTATGCCAACGCGTTTGTTGAACGTTTATTTTCATTGTGCGCGCGTGACGCTTGCGCGCGTCACATGACCTATTCGTCTGCGCGGAGACACCCTGAGACGCGGATGAGACTCATCGCGAAATTATAAACTAAGACACGAGACAATTGATTCACGAGACACGAGACATTCGTAAGAAAGTAGTTGAAACAATATGAGACTTGCGGACTGGACTTGAGATCACAGAAAGTTTTCTCACATTAGTAGATTAGCAAGCACAAAGCGTGGTCAAATACTCGTATTAACACGAAAAAGCGTAAGTATAGGTACTTGATGTTTTAGGTTTTCATCATATAAGTAAGTACTTCTAAGATGCCCGTCGCGCAGTCGGGACAGCAGGTCGGCAATAAAACGCAGGCAAAGTCGCTAATGGGATGGGTGACCACCCCGACCGAAAATGATATTGCGATTTGTTTGCTGACAAGCCCCAGGATATTGCCAAATTATGCCTGACGTTCTGTGAGCGTACTGCATTCTGTGTCTCGTCTTGCACTTAGTAAAATTTTATTCAAAATGTGATAACCAGTTGTGTAGCTTCAGTATACCTACTATTAAATTGTTCGCTGACTTACTTTTTTGGTGTAATATTGTGCAATTATTATTCTGATAAATAAATAAATTATTCAGGCGTATCCGTGTTTCGAGAGCACATTAAGCAGTCAGTAGTGAAGCCTAGTCGGAGGCCTTAAGGCGGCTTGATATCATCTCACGGTTAAGATTTGTAACTAACCTTACACTATGACTTTACATCTCTACAAAAATCCACACTGAGCCCTCGTGTAGGTAGGTAGGCATAGCTCGCGCCACCTTATATTTTAGGTGAGGCCTTTGTCCAGTTGTGGGACGTATAAAGGCTCGCTGTTTTCTAGTTATTTGACGTCTTGGCGTCTTTGACGACCGTCTTGGTGTAATTGGTTGAGAAGTCGGCTACTACACCAAGGGTCGCGGGTTCGATCCCCGCACAGTACAAACATTTGTGTGCATGAACATGTCTGTTTGTATTGGTCTGGGTGTTTCCTATGTATATTAAGTATGTATTTACAAAAGAAAAAGTATATAAGTATGTTTATCCGTTGTCTAGTATCCATAATAACGGACTATAATTAGCCTACTTGGGACTAGATGGCGCTGTGTGGAATAATGTCCAAGGATATTTATTTATTATTATTTATTTATTATTTATTAGTTATGGCCCGTTTTCACCATCCCTAAGCGGGTGCACATCTGTCAATCTTAGGTGAAGAGAATTTCAGCGATGAGTTTCAAGCTAAATAACCCGACTGACTTATTTCACAAGTTTACAAACCAGCTTAGTTCCGCAAGTGTTTATTGGATTCAATAAGACATTCAAGACTCAACGAGACCATCAATCAATATAGGTTACTCGGTCGATGACAGGTCAATGTTTGTGCGCATCGCGAACTTTCAATCAAATGGGATGACCGTGGCAGAATGAGTCGTAAATCAGTGCTTACTATACAATATAAATGACACTAAATCGGTCACATTGTTTGGTAACCTTCAGAAATGCTGAAATATGAACAGGTCATAGCCATCTATGCGCTCATGCGTTAACTTTAACAAGTTTGCTTTTAAAATGTGGTCCATAATATAACTTTTCAACAGGTAACGGCGTGGCAGGTAGTGCGTGTTAGGTGTGTGCCTACTGTAAGAATACCCGTAGGTACGAGTAGTTAAGTAACTTCATTCACGACTTGACATCAGTCGTGTATCCCAACACGTGGGTATTTTCCCTAAGCCTAATTAGCTCCTAATGACCCAGTCCCAGATAAGTACTAATTAAGAATGACGAGTGCATACTGGCAGATTCAGGGTCCATTACGAGTGAATGGTCGTGCCTACGTGCTCCGAGGAGAGTTACCATTCGGCCGCCTATGCACCGGCGACCTCATTCTACGGCTAGGCACGCAGATCTAGTCCGGTCAAATTAGACAACATTGTGAATCACTGCCATTCTAAAAGTTGAAAAGTCACTATTCATTTATTTGAGATCACCAACAAGGTAACACCAACAATTCGGATAAACACTGAAATTTTAAACATGCTTTTTTACAATTAATTATAAGGCCAAAATGCCTATTTGGATATCTTATGCCAAAACCATACCACTCTTGAATATACATACCTACACTAAAAAAATACATTATAACCCTTACATTCGTCTGGTTTTATTTTATGTTAGTACCTACTGGTATGCCAGGTGAGAAATATGTTTGGTACGTGCCAAGTCGGAATTCGAACAATATGTCTTTTTTTAAGTTTTTTAGAAGCAATTTCATTTGTGGTGTTATATTCATTTGATCCAAATTTACTTTTTATTGATGGAAAGCTTAGAGTAAACAAATTCCATCAACCTGATACATCATAATATCTTGTATTTGGCAGACATAAACAACCATCGTTATTTTAATATGAATATGAATCCGACAGCCTACGAAATAGGTCTTAAAATATTTAACGAGAGGTCATTCTTAGGTCATTGACTGTGAACTATCGTGAAGCATATACTTATTAATTTTATTTTTTCAATCTATGGCCTAGTCAAGGTTAATACCTTAATAAAATAAAAAAGTATTTAGAATTCCACGAAGAGAGTTTTTAGGATTCCCTAGTGAACCAGGAACTTTCAAAGTTTCATAATCAAGATAACTCCATCCAGATAGACCTGTTTCAGAGTACTTTAAATTAGCAAATCGAATAACAAAATGCACTTAGACTTGAATACTTTACTTAATATTAAAAATTCACATGCACCAGGATAAATGTGACTCTACCACCAACCCAAAAAGCTGTGTGTCCTGCTGCTGTGTGAAAGACATTCGAACTAAAAAATTGAGATTCGGTAAAACTACATAATATGTAACACCATATTCATTATATCAACAAAGTGATAACATAAGAAAAACAAACACAAAACAAAGTGATAATATAAGATGAGTAAGATGAGAGTAAGGCTGATTGGCCTAAAAGGCTGATTTTGACAAACACCAAAACGGCATAAACTCTTAAAAAAGTTTTTTCTCTAGCTAGGAATCAAACCCATTAGTTTTGAAAACCATCGAATAACTGGTTCAGAAAAACACCCTTACACAGCGCCTTACACGGAACCTTATACAGCGCGTCCCATTCTCACTTGACTGTTAGTGATAAATCGGATTTAACGTTTAGTGCTGAAAAGTCGTTTTATTCTGTTTTTTAACACTAAACTCAATTTTATTACGTTGTTAAAGTAGCTAATTTTGGTGCTGTTAAACAAAGACTTTGGGTTTTTCTTATTAAGTGCTAAAAACTAAATATAATCCATGAGAAAAAAACTCGCATAACACAAATTGTTAAAATGTAGGATGCAAAAGTTACAGAGATGTACAATGTGTAGAAATTTGAAGAGATGGCTAAGACGATTATTTATAGATCTACTGGATTGGCTTAGAATAGGATAACTTAAAGAGCTCGGTAGGAACATGCAATCAAATAACGAAACTACAGGGGGTCTTCTTCAACCTATCGAGTTTATTATTAAGGTAAACCGTTATTTTAGTTTAGTTAATCATAGCTTATCAACACGACTTTCATGGTTAAGGCACAAAAGCTCAATTTGTGCTCAACATGGTAGCAAATACTTAGACTGAGGACAAACAAACTACTTATCTGTTTCCTCAGTCGAGGTAGGTATATTCTCTTGTCCAGAAAAGTCTGTGCAATACGTACATACATGTGTAATTTAAAGATCACTGGTCTTACTACGACTACTATTTTCAATTTTTACACGCAAACCACAGGAGCTATTTAATGTGATCGAATGCACATTCTTAAACAGTAACTGATTTATTTCTATTCATATGGTGAGTAACAGTCAACCAATTCTGAAATACAAATAAACAAAACAGTTACGAACCCCAGATTTTTGAAAATATTTTCATTGAAACAGAAACTTCAGGCCTTTACTCTACCGGACCCAGACACGTTTTCCCAAATGCGAGTAAGGTATACCCAAGAACGATAAAGTAGTGGTAGTTAATGTAGGTACTTAAAGTAATGTCTTTGTGATTCGCATTCAGATTTAACTGCCACTTTCGAGACGACAATCAATCATTTAAAAACCTGATTATGCCTTTATCATCATCACAGTGAGTAAGTAGGTAGCCAGTGTCGCAGTGCGTGCTGGGTAATTCGAAAACCCAAAATTCTGAAACGTCACTTAAAATTGTCTTTTTTAAGGGGGGAATCCCTTTATGGAATTCCTTGCTGGACTTATGGGCGGGGATGTGTGAGGCTCACCTGCCGTGAAGTGGTAGGCACTACTCACTAAGCCCCGGTGACCTGCTTCAGCGCGTATACAGAGGTCCCCGTGATCTCTGGTCTAGAATTCGGTGCCGGTGGACCCCTGGCGCGCTATGCTGGCGTAGCCAGCCCAGAAAGAGGGGAGTTATACCTCTGCTCTACACCCACCGGTGTGTTCGGCGGAGTGAGGTCACTTTTACGCCGCCGCCCTTCCTCGGGACCACTTGGAATGGAGGCACACAGCCCTCGCCGTGTGCACTCCCAGTGACCCCGAAAGCCCCCCTTAACTCCCCTCTTACGATAGGTGGGGGGGAACCGTGGCAGGATTCTACCGCACCATACCACGGGGCGAAGCTTAAACTGCACTGCACTAACACTAAGCATCCAAGAATAGTGATACCTACTTGGGCATAATTTGGCAATTATAATTATCATCAACAGCGTTTCTTTATTTTTTGTTTTGGAGAGTTGAATACAGACAACCTGCGACAAAAATGAGATAGACCGTAAGTCCATTTTAGAAATAACTTACCTGCTATTTAAATCTATAAACTACTGTCACTAACTTCTAGACGTAAAGGTGTCACTAAACACGTGTCAACTGTTAATTTTAACCGCAATGTTGTTTACGACTGTTACCTCATTCTATGTGGAGTATAGTGTGGTCGCTGACGTTACAACTCCTTTACTGACGTAATGATACTCTCATTTCTTCATGACATTTCATGGACATTCACCATACAGATGGAAAATCTTCTAAACAAAATGGAAATTACGTTGGAGGTAATTTACGAGAAAATCGAATTTACGAAATTTGTGATACGGCCTATGATGTAAGCCCTCAAGATGATGTTTTCCCTTAAATGTTAGGTTAACTTTTGTGTCTGGGTGTTTGAGTGTTTAAACACACAGACACAAAAGTAACATAAATGTTTACCACATGAATGGTGTCTAGATTGAGAACCAAACAGCCAACCTAAATTATAAAAGACTAAGTTTGCTGTAAACCGAAACGACCAAACAATCAACAAGCCTCACATCACAACTTATCGTTACTTCTAAAGCACGAAGATGCTCAAAAAATACCTACATCACTAAATCTCTGTCAGGGAGATACCCATCCCACACGTAAAATAATTCCTTAATATTGACATTCCCGCAGTCATGTTCAAGGTGGTGATGATGGCCAACGTGTCGCTCCTTGCGCGTACAAAGAAAAAAAGGGGAGACCACGGTCATAGAGAACCTACACTGTGATAAGTGTCTGCTGCCGCAAAGTGGTGTTGTACTTTCTAAAATGGAAAATCATAGTGCATAATGATATTAGGTAAGTACTATGATTTCTTCTATTACATTTTGTTGTCATTGTAAATAACAAATGATTCCTGCATCTCTATTTCCAATCACTTATCTCGTGGAGAAGGTGTGACTATTGATAAGATCATGGTTTAGATAACCTCTCAATCTAACATTTCACAATGTATGGTAACTTGCGCAATAAGAAACGCAAACAAGTAAATAAGATTTGCAAGATTTAAAGGGGTGTCATAACACGAGAAGTAAATAAGATTTGCACGAGTTATTTTGGTGCCGTCGAGCCATACTTACTTAGTGTCGTGGGGTTTGGCTTGTAATCACGCTACTTAACCCATTTTCTTCCACAGCGGCTGTTCCAGTGAGCGTGAGTAGCAAATATTACAGATAAGGTACATTTGAGGTAAATAAATCACATTAAAAGATTCTAAAAAACATAACATACATACTTACTTATTTATTTATTTATTATAATTACTGCCACATGGTACATATTAATACAGTGAAATAGAAAACATTGACATATAAAAGTTCTGATATGGACCACAACAACGGCGTAAATAACATTCAACACACTTCTCTTATTCACCTGAACCGCCGGAACACCCCACATATTACACCTCCCGGCCTAAATTCCTCCTTCATGATAGTCGACGGACGATCGGGCGATACCTACTCGCCTCAAAGTAATTTAAGTTCAAATAATGGCGAGACTCCAAACAATCGACTCTCAGGTAGAAGTTGATCTTAAGCTTCACGTACTTACTCTACGATTTCCTCCATTTTTGAAGAGTAACGGAGCTGGGAAGCTATAGCTGGACCAGCAGGTTACTTGGTCTGGTCAAGACAGGACCACATAGTTTGCTGCAGGGGGCAGGGGGGTTATGTGGCACCCTCCACTGAGAAGATGGGGTATGCCATCTTCTCATCATCACTAGAAACTCCGGGAAACTCCGGGAAACTCCCTCTCATCGTCCATGTTGGGGGAACTGCGGTGACTGGCACGAAGCCTAATTCGCGATCCCCCGGACGGAGCCCGCCTACACTACACTAGCGAGGGGCTTTGTCACCCCGCGTGCCCTAACTATAGGTAGAACAAAAATGTAGAGTAAAAATGCGATTCAACTTAAGAAGTTTCTCACATCACACTTGGGGAAGAAGAACCACACCAAAATCTCATTTCCTGAGTCAGATTTGTTAAGCTTCTGATGACTCTTATCTGTATATGGAATGCTGACTACGTGAGTTTAAAGCCATTTGAGGTTTTGAGGCCAAAGCCTTCGCAAAAGATTGCTCATGAGTCACTTAGCATTAGTGTTGAAATATTATTAGGAACTAAGTAGTATGGCACATACTCTCATCAGAAGGTCAGGTTGATCTTCTGGTTAAAACAAATATATATTTTCATATTTATCCATACTAAGAAATATCAATTTACTGAAAAGATCTCATTAATTAAGAAAAATAGCCTTGAATGTCATTTTACTATAAGATTTAATCAGTAGGGATAAATTGCATAAATACAACAGAAACTGTTGGTCGGGATGGTCAACTATCCCATTCCTGTCCACTCCTGATCCCGATGCTGATCTGCTGTCCTAACTGAGCCACGGGCTTTTCAAACAACCAAGAAAACAAACTTTACATACTACAGAAATAAAATAGGATTTCATTTGTCTTAGATTTAAGCGACGTTATTTCGCTAGAATTGTTGACTTACAATCGTCAATACCCTTTCAGCTGTGAGCACATTATACCTATCATTTAAATACTAACTGTACAAATCTGACGTCGATACTATCTGTGTCTAGGCGTCAATTTCTTGGAATAATTTCAGTGTTCGCGTCATTGTAATGTTTGTCTGCTAGTTTTAAACATCATTAAAAATCGAAGGGGATTTTTGGTCTAAAATAATAAGTGTTAGACTACCTGAGTTCCACCTGCGGGTATTCCCGTGAGCTTCCTTGACGTCATTTAAAAATTTTACGGCTCTGAGTAAAGCTTTTTATTGACTTACGTCGGTTGCACTTTACAACTTACAGTCTGTAACATGGTTCAATGTACAGGGTTATCCCAAAAACAGTGTTCGTAAAAGTCGATAGTTTTTTTATGCCAAACTATAGATTAGCTGAGCGCCATTTGACTAACATCTCACCTAATCATAGGTGAAAAGGTGCGTTCCGAATTCAGTCAAAAGTGATAATAGCGCGCTCACAAGCGTCCCGAATTGATGATTTGTATGAGGCGTGAGCAACCTGAGCGCGCTATTATCTCTTTTGACTCAAGAAGGACCGCACTAAATAGTGTCACAGTGTAATGATATATGCTCAACGTAACGATCTGTAAACCATTGAGCAGGAAGCTCTATCAACTTTTTGGCGTTGTATAAAATAAAATAAAAAAAACCATTATCAACCTGAGTTACCGTAAGGGTTGGCGCAGATTGATGGAATATCAACAATATGGAAGTGATTGAATATCCTGCGTCTATTAGTCTGATGTAGAAAAAGGTGCTGGAGTCATGCAGCTCACCTAAATGCACCCTGTACCTAATATTAGAATGTAATCTGAAATCTAAAAATGACCTAATTTGTTTGTGATATTTATATGACAAACAATAATGATGAAACCACTTCATCGAAAATAATGAACATCATAGGATTAGTAACAGATTACACGAAGGAACCACAAAGTCGAATTCTCAAATTTATAAACCTCTTGTATTACGTGAAACCTCAATGCACAAAACGTTATCTAGAAACGTGTCATAGAAATCAGAAAACTGATCCCTGCATTTACCTCATGAGGGATCTGAGATTGAACTAAATGAGTCAGGTAAACGAGATGAGAATGGCAAAAAACCAAGCATGGTGGTTATTCTGAATTTCCCCTTGAAAATTTTAGCAAGTTTTATAACAACAACCTGCATAAGTAACACTTACAATAAATTATGCGCTAGGATACGGACCATCACCATGCTTATCAAAAGCACGCTTATCACATTTAAAAGACGACCATTATTTATTTATTCTTTATTGCACCAAGAAACATTACAATTGGCGGACTTAATTCCTAAAGGCATTCTCTACCAGTCAACCTTCGGGAAACGCAGAAACCTTGTTGGCGGTAGAAAAAAACCTATATTGCGATAAACATTCACATAATTCACACATAACATACACATAATAAAAATATATTTCTTAAAACATAATGCAATCGATTTAAATAATATAAACACACTTATACTATTACAGTACTAACAAATATAAATACTGTAATACAGATGATGCCAACTAATGGAAAATCAGTCAAAAGTGAAAGCAGAATTGTAAAAGGTTAGAAAAATAGGCTCATTATTAAACTACTTAACTAGTTAAAGTCAAGATTTGGGTGGTTTTTGGCTGATTGACCGCTGAGGGGTACGAGAGACAAGTGTATCATATTACTAACATCTTAATTACGTTCTTCAAAGGTCAAGGCTTGCTAAAGACGTCAGACGACTTAATAAACCACGTTCTTAGTTACATACAGAAAAATAATTAATTCATATTTTGAGCAGTAAACGGCCAAAGTACAGTGTTTACTATGGTTGAAATTTGGTTGCAGTCAAATTAATGAATCAAAACAACTAGCGATGAAGGGTCGAATCCTGCCTGACACCTAACTTACCAGATACCACTCTGCTATGACCAGCCGTGGCCAACGCAGAAGTCTCTTGATCGACTCCGTTCTGGGTTTGGCCTCTGTAGACAAAACCTAGTAAGAGGGCGGGAGGAGGGGTTGAGACATGCGAAATAGGTGGCAGGACTAGTCGATCACTAAACCAATACCGCAGCTTTGCTTTAGGCTTTATGATTAAGGGGTCAGGGGGGTCAGACTACGAGAAACCTCCGCGATTTCCCCCTAGGACCTTCACAGGGGCGGATCAGACGCAGTCGAGGTTGCCGATTCTTGGTCGGGTTCTTCTTGATGTCCATGAAACGAAAGAAGAATATATAATATCTAGTTCTGATAGTTCTATTTATAAATGTAAAGCAACATTGTTTATATCAAAAATGTATGAGTAGAAATAAAAGCTATCTATCCTTATAAAAAGCAACAACTTTTGCAGAAATATGAGCCTCTCGTGAGTGTTGAAGGTTGATGATTGTGATTTGTAACATTGATGAATTGAATCTGATCAGTGGTTTTTGATATTTCTATCTTTAGATAAAATTAAAAACGGTGATTTAAAAAACCCGACTGCGTTTCTGTGCAATTTGGAAATGTAAAAACCCTAAAACAAGAAAGTCATTCGACCAAAAAATTGTAACAGTCGGGACCCAGTCTAGGAAGAGAGGCTCAGTGAATTCAGAGTGAGTGAATTTATGACATTGACCCAATGACAGCTGACTTTGAAAATGATACTGAGACTGATACTTTTTTATTTCCATTTTTCTCACGTCGAAATTCCTCAAGACGTTCAGGCTGCAAAGCGTGCTAAACACTATAACATACATACATTGAAAAAAACACACCTACTCCAAAAAACAAAACCGTCCTTCTGGCGCAGTCAATAAATAGATATCACATAATAAATAATAGCTAAAAGATCGATTCAGGTAAGTCACAGATTAGGTTGACGAGTTCACCTTTTTAATTATACAATGATGATTCAAGGCGAAACGCGCACGCACATTTCGCACGCAATGATCACCGCCGTTATCACGGGCGCCGGCGCGCGCAGCTTGCATCACGCGCGGTGGTGGGGATACGATTTGTACGACTTATATTTGCGAACGCGCGCGCACCGCTCCAAACCGCCGAAGTCGTTCGTGACGAGTTAACGAGTTAAACGAAAAATAATATGTGTAACATGTGTACCCGTGATGTGAGTTCCGTCGTCGAGGCTTCCGATGAAGCCTCCGTGGAAGCGGTACGAGGAAAGCTGGAGGCTCCACCGCCACCGGTGGCTTCGAGACTGGAGAAGATGAAGCATAAACACAATATTGTCACAGACCCGATGAATGCTGGGAAGCAGAAGGAAGTGGAGTACCAGCCTGACCTGCTGGCTGTCTCCACGCACTACACGAAGGTTGGATACGACCTGTTCAAGGCTGCACTGGAGAAGGCCCAAGAGACGAAAGCATTTGTGTGAGTACTTTACTTTCTTTTTTTTATTTAAGAAACGTATTTCCTTAGCAGCGTTACGTGCATACACGTGTGACATTTCATCAGCTGTTTCACTTCAGTAATCAATTTGCAAACCAGTTGCTTTGCTAATAGAAAGTAAGTGCTTATCATTGTGACTTGAAGTATCGTTGGCCATAAACTAGAAGTTTACTATGACACGTGCTACGTGTACTTGCACATATAAATTTCCACCATGGTAACTAACGCAAGGATAAATGTCTTTGCTTTCTTTTGTACTTAATATGGAAACTGAATGATGAATATTTTTGAAATATAACATCAATCCCAGTAAAATAATTAGCACCTAGTATCCCGAAATAAAAGATTATGAGACGGTTTCAATATACCTATGTACCAACTATGAGTCCATAAAAGAATATGTTGTTTCCCCTAGTAGATGGTTTGAAGATAATGTGGAAATAAAGTCCCCAGTCGAAAAAATTCGCCATATCGTCATTTGGCAGAAAAAAAACAAAGCTAACATAAAACATGGATTATGTAATTTGTTATGAAAACACTTTTGCTATGCTAAGTAGCTATTTTCAATGGTTTATAAAACAGACACATTTTTTTCTTCCGTGTGGGGATGTGTCAGTTTGCAAACTAAATTTAGTTACCATTATTTTTTTAAATACAAATTTCAAATGTACGTTTCCCTATAAGAGAGAGACTTTCTGTTATTAAACTGCAGATAAACATTTTTGACTTTAAATGTAAAGAAATTAACCAAAAAATATACAAAATAATTACGCAAAATTTGTTTCTGTCACAGTGCAGAAACAAAATGTAACTCTACCACTAGTGTCGGACAGTTTTTATCAGTACTGAGAATAATCGACAAAAAACTCTGCAGTTACTTTTTTCCAACATGTTTAAGAGAGAACGAGACGTAGTCAATGAAATAAATGAAGAATATTGCCCAAAAAACTTACATTTAACAAAAGAGGAACTGATAACTGATACCTTCTGAAACGGAAACTGATAGTTACAACGTAAAGAAGTAGTGTCTCTTAGTGATACCTCACTAGGCTGCCATGAGTCATTAGTCCAATTTAGACCGATCTAGATATCTAGCCGGGAGAGGCCAGTCAGTCTATCTGTCACGGTTTGCGTTTCACCTCTAATCGATTAGATTTGATTGGAAGAAAGAAATAACCGGGCCTTCCAACCTGGTGTTGTTACAATAATTTAGGTTCAAAAGTCTTGGAATATAAAAGACTTCGCTTCTATGTAACTCTGCTAAAACTTTACTAGAGACTGTACTAGAGGTTATCTACTCTAATTCGGTACTGTGGAGTCCTGTAGAGTCCTAATGCCTTTGCCAAAGTCTTAATTCCTCTATTAGTGGTATTTACAAAACAACATTCTTATGAAAGAATGACAGTAAATCTTTCTTCTCACTGCAGGTAGTTATTCATCTCTCTCTAGAAATGAACTCTAGCTTAGCTATGAACTCTTGTAACTACGCCTTTTATATTCATACTTTATTTAACAAAGAAGAATAACGTCACATTACAAGTAGGTACTAAACCTTATCACTTATATAACGAGTAACGCCGTTGTTCACCTGACAATCTTTGGATATATTGATTTCAACACCAAAGTCACAGAACTTAGATAAACTACATATCGGTCGATTGAGATAAAGAGGGAATTCATCTTGATAAAGTCATCTTCAAACGAATAAATACAAATAAGAATAGTTGCAACCATTGTTCTGTATTACTAATACATTTAAATATGTATGGTTTCATTAAGTTAACAAGAATGATGTAACGAACAAAATACAATTGCGTTACAAGTACATGGGGTACTTGTAACGCAATTGATTATCAACCAAAAACTGCCGTGCCCCCAGATACTAACGAACGACTAGGTAGTTATTTTTAAACGATATCAGCTAATAAATCAGACTGATAAGAAATTTACATACAATTGTATTACGCACAAAAATCACGTTACTAAAACAGGCGATTATGTAACTTATTTATTAGGTATTCCTTTAAAACACAAGAAGTGGAAAGATGTAGAAGGGTAAATATTCCCATCTAAATCTTAACACTTTTAGTACGGTTAAACTGATAGTATCGGAACCAATAGTTCAAGTCTGGTCGGAAAACCAACTCTTTCCGGTGGTGGAAAACACCGGATAATGGCGGTAGGCTCTACTTACCACGTTGGGTTAAAACGTGCACGCCGAAATCAGGCGTCTACCATGGGGTAGATTGTATATTATATTAACATTCAAACGAATGTTGAGTTGAATAGTATTGGAACCTAGGTAATCTATCTATATATATAAAAGGAAGTGGTGTTAGTTACTCCACTTATAAATCAAGAACGGCTGAACCGATTTAGCTGAAAATTGGCATGGGGGTAGTTTAGAGCCAGGAGAAGGACATAGGATACTTTTTTTTATTTTTCTTTTTTTTTTTTACTTTTTCTTATTTATTGCCCTTAAGGCGGAACAAAGTTCGCCGGGTGAGCTAGTAGGACTATAACGTTGGTTTTTGTGACAGTCAGAAATCATTGCTTTAAGGAAAATCACGACTGCAGACAGAGGGGTAGACTATGACGTGGGCAATTAACGATAAAAGGAAGTAATCAGCCATTATATTTCAGGTATCTTTGTGTTTCAAAGGCTTTCACTAATCAGCGATTTAAAGATGTCGCTTCAATCACTGATTATTGTAAAATTCACTGACCAATAAAAAAGACAGATTCTTATCTATGCGATTGATAGAGTTAACTGTATGTTCTTGCAATACGATTTCCAATATTTTAACCGACTTTCGATCACATCATTATATAAGAGTTATTTTGCTTATTGGTAATCAGAGTTACTAATCCAACATTTGTCCCCCCTAAAACGTTTAAACAGTAATATGATAAGATATGACATAGTTTATTTCCAAACAAAACAAGATACAGTATTGTGACCAATCCTTAAAATTACTTCCTTGTTTGATTCACATGATGTTTGTTTGTTCTTTTGGAAATTAATATACCTACATACCATACATTGGTAAAAGCAGATGTGTATGTACCTATATAGATACACTTGCAATGTGATGTGATGTGTTTGTAAGTGGTCTTCCAGCAAGTTATGTAAATATCATTTTTATTTCTTCTAACAAAAATATCGTTGTCACATTGATACTTAATTAGCAAGTATAAATGTGCGTAGCCTTCCTAAATTATCTATTATACCTTGCTGACTGGTAGACAATGCCTGTAGGCAATTAATACGCCAATTGTAAATGATCTATACACAAATACATTGTACTCATACTCTGTCCTATATCCAGTTCAGAGTACTCTCTGAACTGGATATGGACAGAGGAAGAGTCCTAGTTCTACTTATATCCTCAAAACCATTGTCACCAGCACTTGGCCTAGACCCAAAGCAAGAATGGCCTCCTACCTGCGCACACGCACGTCTGCGCTTCGTCGGATTGTTTATAGCGCATTCATCTTGTTTTCATAACTGTTGCGCGCTGGGCGCAGAAAAATGGGCGTTTGTCACACGCAACTTACTACAGACTACAACAAGTAAACTGGAATGGTTATTATAAAATAAGGCTTTACGTAGCCTGAAATTGACAAACGAAACTGCAGTGCATCCCATTTTGTTTTATAAACTCAACCAGTCTTTTAACTGTTAGGTTATTGCATCAAGATTTGAAGTACTAAATAGATTAAATAATGACTAGTAAAATACAATAATTATTCATGTTAGCTTTGTACAGCATTTCGAATGAATAATATTTTAATTTAAATAATACTAAGATATGTATTCGATTCTTAAAAATATAATGTCGCTCTACCACTGGCTCGAACGACTAACTAGCGGTACTCATTTTGCAGTTTTAATTCACAAAACCAATATGCAAACTTACTAAATCATTATCTACTTCGGCAGTTGACGTAGAGCACACTTTTAACTTGGCCTAATTAAATCCTTCAACAGCAAAGTAATAAATTATCTAAAAGCATGCAATTAACAATTACGGCCTTATTGCCTTAAACAGCGTAACTTGCTTCATCGAGTTAAAAATAAAAAGTACGAGACCGGCAAAAAATTCGTTAGCATTCCGTATAATTTGCATGCCCGAAACCTTTGGCGGTCAAACGAAACGAATGAAGTCGGAACTGATTAGCACTGTTTAAAAGCCTTCATCCTTTAAAATACAGTTAATTGGCAAAACTCGGAAACAATGTCAGTTTTTTTTTCTGTTATTTAGTTTCTTTAATAAATGCCCTTTAACATGTTTGACGAAGACATAGAGGATTTTTACATCACCTGCAGACTTTTGTAGACTCAATATTAGGTTAGGTATATTTTGCGACCGTTCTTGAAGCTCAAAACATTTGGCCAACCTCAAAAATAGGCACAGAGTTAATAAGAATTTTAACAAAGATACTAAAAAAAATACTTACAACTTTTTGGCAGAATATCTATACAATCACAAGTCTGCCCCTGACGTTTTTGCGTGTGTTTGCAATTTCTTAGATATTTTTCACATTAATTTAAGTGTTTTTGTTATTATATCCCAAGAAAAACTTCCTAGCATCAAAACAACCTTAATTTCCAGAAGGCCATCAAATAACAGAAGAAGAAATAACAAACAGGTTTTCTGTGAACCGTCAGTGAGTCAATATTTTATTTTCTGACGGAAATGGCTTTCCAATGACAGTCTTATTATTTCTTGGCACGTGCTAAATAGGCGACCCATTACGAATTGGGAAAAAAATAACAAACAGGCTAGGTTATGAACTTATGAATATCAAAATAAGAAATAATGACTGGTATTAGGTACCTAGTCGGTCTACCTCTAAATATATATTGGGATTTTTTTCAAAACGCACAACGTGTTTATGTAAGCACTTCAAGCAAACGTCCGCTTTGAGCCTTGAAAAATACAGGAAAAAGTTATGACTGAAAATTGGGACTGCCAGCAGCGATTATTTATTTTCAAAAATAGAACGAAACGTCAGAAAAAACTAGATAAAACTGCAAACAAGATTTGGTTCCGGTGTAAAAATAAATAAGCTGTTGCAAGAGTCAAAATGTCGTTAGCAAATACCGTACATGCTGTTTAGAAACTCTAGTTATCTACCACTCATGTTTACGAGACTATCTCCGTTCTAAACAAATACGAGACATTTCTAGAAACACACAGAACGAATATTGGAAAATACCGTCGCCACTGGCAGCTTCATTATCTTACGCCGTACACAATTCACTAAAAAAACATGTTTCTTATTGCTGTACATTTCGTTCGTTTATTTTATCATTAGAAATAGAAAGAAATAACTTATCCTTACAATAATGAGATTCCGGATATTAACCTCACAAAACAAAACAAATTTGAATTAGATGCTCTCATAAAACGAACAAAATGACGGCGTTGACATTTTTCCTTATCAAAATTGATTAAATTGCAAGGAAAATCATATGTAAAAGGAAAAAATCTTATTGTTTTTGGCGTGAAATTTCGTTTGCTATCACATTTCGACTAAAACGTCGAGATAGTGTCCAAACGTGGATAAATCTGACTTGGGTTACTTCATAGCTATTTTTAGGACATCTCTTTTGTGTTATACAGAAGTAATATACGCCATAAAATCGTAAAGATTGATAATACCGTCAGCAATGTTGCATTATTAACATATCTATGTATCTTCAGAGTCACGTGACGGACGTTTTAACATTGTTATTTCTACAATGAATTACTTATGACAACAGTCGTTCCTTTAATAATAGGTCCTTTTGTGTCACTAACAGCTAAACTCCGAAGAATAAAACACCTAAGTTTATCATTTCTTAGATCAAAATCCCCTAATGTTTCATAACATCTAACAAGGAAAGTTCACCATGTCTTAGTTTGAAATATCGAAAAAATTCTCAAGTTAACAAACAGCAACATTGACTGATAGCACTATGAACACCTGTACCAAAAACACGAATAAAAAGATTGCATCATCCATCATCCATGCATTTAATTGTCATGTGTCTAACTTATCGTGTGATAAACAAGAGCACATAAGATAAACAAAATAATCTAATGAAAGTTCAATAAGATCTGAGATGTAGTGTACAGGGTGAATTTTTCAAGTGGATGTTTTAGACCAAATCCTGAACTGTAATGAAAATGGAAAAAAAGGAGTCTTGATACTGAGTTTCACGGAAACTGAAACTGCACACTTTAATTTAGGTAAAAACATTCTTCTCTATCTTACCATTTGGTTTTGAAAAACAAACACCCATCCCGCTATCATATACAATATTTACAAGTAATAGAGGTATCCTCGTCTCAACACAGTTTTTATATTTCTGTAAGAGCTTGCGGTCGGTCAGTACCTATACTTATCAGTATAATAATAAGATGAGCGTAATATGTAGTAACAAGTGCTTGCGCCGTTTGGCGGACATTGTTGGCAACAGTCACGTTTTGCAATTGTTTTAGCTTATTTTATTATGTGGAGCTGCGGTATATCTGGTAGGCACTATCATAATCTACTGATGTTACCATTGTTCACTGAAGTTATTCAAACGAATGAATCATGTTTGCGTCACACACTAAATCAAGATTGAACATTTAAAAAATTCATGTCAACGTTTGTGTACTTATTAAGAACTCATATCAAAATTTTCCAATATTTGCATACCCCCGCGACTGACACCATTGATAAAAATACTAGAGGAAAGATAAAGCCAGTCTGAATAACAATTATGATAATTTTATAGTTGTTGTTAATAATGTATTTACTCGTGCGTATTTTTCCTAAAGAAATGATAAATCTGAAAAATTATCGATAAAAAAACTTATCAATGAAATTAAACATTGATTTGCAAATCGAAGAGTCATTAAGGGGACTAGTAGAGCTAAATCCAAGTTTTATAGTAACGAAAATTAAGTGTTACACTTCGGTGATCCAGATGAAAAAAATATGTCGTATTCTTGAGGATTCAAGGGTTGGTTTTATCAATTTGAAAACACGATTTAACAAATTCGGCTCGATAGAAAAAAATCGCAAAGATGGGTCTAAAAAAATTTTAGAATGAAAAAAAACTGTACTAAACATCATGCTATCATTCTGTTCTTTTCACAGAATGTGTGTTTTATAAAATACTAGAGCGTGCTCATTTTAGTTTTGTGATTTAATGCGTATATTTTCCAAAAAACACCAATAATTGTTTTCAAGCAAATTGCGTGTGCGTGTGTGCGTGAAACGCCGTGTACAGACAGTACCGGCCGTGGCCTGATGCTAGACGGACGTGTCGCGCATTGCGCTCCGCATTTGAATAATATTTAATTGCTTAGTAATCACTGTTAGAATATTGCGTATGCTATAATAATGCATGGGACACGAAAACTCACCAAAAAGTCAACAAAAACGTCTTATAAAATGAATTAATAAATAAATTACCATAAAATGGACAATGCTTTAAACTAAGCGCTATTTTCGTTCGGTGTTTTGATCGATGCGGTGGAGGAACATGATTAACACACACCCGTAATTAGCCTTCACTCATGGTCGCAAGATCAAAACCTAGTTTTCCTTTTTGTATTATGTTTGTTTTTGTTCGTAGGATAAAGCTTGATTATGATTAGAATGAAAGTTATTTGGCAATTTTAATAACAATAAAACGTTATTTGTATATAGTTTTATTTCCAATAACAACTTTAATTTTCAGTCAGAATTTTGAAAGTAGCCACACGAAAGTTTCTTGCCGGTTCTTCTCAGTATGTGCGTGTGGTGTGAGTGCTCCTTTTTGAAAGTTGATCGAAACATTACGAGATTCAAGACTATTTTAGGAAATAATTGTCAAAACTTCAATATTGCAAATAAAAATTTGTCAAAAGTAGGTGGAAAAAGTTACGGTCAATTAACTAGAACACTCAATCGGCTGATCTGAGAAAAATACTTTATCTCGTGTCTCACAAAGTACTTATCTTTCTGTATATATTTTATTGTGAGAAATTTGTGATTAATTTGTTAAATGTATCGACAAATATTCGATGGTTTTTAACGGTTTGTCTTGATTTTATAAAGGTATCTGTAGATCACTCAATCCTCCAAGTGTGCCGATGGAGTGTTCCTAAAATCTTTAACTACGGCTACATAAATTCTTGACCTTTTTACTCTATTACACGCATACAATCCCTAATCAATTTGTTAAACAAAAATATTACAGTAAAATAGAGTAGTTCGAGAGTAAATTGAAATATTACTTTCTTTGATAGGTCCCGTCTGAGTGTTCCATATTTAAGCGTATATTTAACTAACTGGAACTTGTATGCAAACCGAGACTACATAAGAAATTGTCAAAATGCTTTTCCTAAAATTCAACAAGTCTTCTTTTTCTGTAAACGTTTAGTTAACACCAATAATCAACTTTATCATATTTATAAGCCGAAAAGTACTACGTTGTTCATGTAGGGTAGATATCATTTTATTTTTGTAGGACAATTTTTTCATTGACCCACATTCCGCGCTAACTATTCATTCAAAGCTTGGTTTTTGTTCGTATATAACAGTACGCAACAGTATTATGAGTTAGAAGTTAATAAAGACATTGTAATATGTGCTGAACCAGTTATTGAGTTTACCTACAGAGTTGCGTTACGCTCATTATTGTGTTTGTCTATATTGCCATTTTGATTACTAATAATGAAGAACACTAAGTAAGTAAGTAAGTACCAAATTTTTTTTACTTTTTTTAGCGATATATTTATGGTACTCTATTTTTCTCGAATATTAAGAATATAGAATGGAATATTAAATATCTGACGGCCAATTTGGTGTAATAAAGTAAGGTAAAAACACCTATAACGGAGGTGTTTCGCAACATTTGAAAATAAGAATTTGTTAGTATTTTTAAAGGTGCCAAACAATTTTATAGTCAAAAATGGAATTTGTATTTTGTGCTGCAGTTGAGTCTTAGTTTATTTTCATGTTATTTGTACAAAAATATTTTAATAGTCAGGTCGATTTTCTCTAATACGGAGGTATGATATTGGTCGGAGCCTATTACTGTGGTAGACGGCTCCTAACACGGAGGGTCATTAACAATATTCATTGAAGTCCCGTACAAATAATATTTATTAAATAATGGATAGATAGATTACATTTTAAGCAAATTACAGAGAACAATGTACAATTTAGGCGGTCTTATCGCTAGAGAGCGATCTCTTCCAGACAACCTTCAGATAGAGGATCGTAAGTGAATAAAATAAATGTGTGTGTAATAATAATATACAGCAGAACATTCATTTCGTACCCAAAAATGAAAGTGCCGCCCAGGCAAAAATAATACTGGAATCTTATTGGAAATGATGCCCTGAAAGTTACTTTTTAGAACAAGAACCGTCTACAATTAACCCTTAGACTGATTTATTTATTTTATGAGTCAAGTTAATGAATTGAAAGTGAAAAACAATTAAACATGCACAATATTTTTCATTTCTGAGAAATCACCGTATTAGGATTAAGCCATAAAATTCGTATCATTTAAAAAGTGTGTTATTTTTATAAATCCATGGTCACCCTAATCAATCTCCTCGCATATGAATATGATAAAGTTGATTATTGGTGTTAACTAAACGTTTACAGAAACAGAAGACATGTTGAATTTTAGGAAAAGCATTTTGACAATTTCTAATGTAGTCTCGGTTTGCATACAAGTTCTGGTTAGTTAAATATACGCTTAGATATGGAACACTCAGACGGGACCTATCAAAGAAAGTAATATTTCAATTTACTCTCGAACTACTCTATTTTACTGTAATATTTTTGTTTAACAAATTGATTAGGGATTGTATGCGTGTAATAGAGTAAAAAGGTCAAGAATTTATGTAGCCGTAGTTAAAGATTTTAGGAACACTCCATCCGCACACTTGGAGGATTGAGTGATCTACAGATACCTTTATAAAATCAAGACAAACCGTTAAAAACCATCGAATATTTGTCGATACATTTAACAAATTAATCACAAATTTCTCACAATAAAATATATACAGAAAGATAAGTACTTTGTGAGACACGAGATAAAGTATTTTTCTCAGATCAGCCGATTGAGTGTTCTAGTTAATTGACCGTAACTTTTTCCACCTACTTTTGACAAATTTTTATTTGCACTTTTGAAGTTTTGACAATTATTTCCTAAAATATTCTTGAATCTCGTAATGTTTCGATCAACTTTCAAAAAGGAGCACTCACACCACACGCACATCTTCTCAGTTGAGTTCAAACAACTTTCCGACACAGGTGGTTGAGTCACATTATGTTTGTATACTGTGCATTTATTTAAAAGTATTCAAGTCTTTAAGGACTATGCTATAAACTAACCGCTATTTTCGATGATAAGAGATGTCGATGCGGTGGAGGAACGTAATTATGAGACAGCCGATATATTATTTAATCTTATGGTCCCGAGTTCAAATCCATGGTTTATTTTTTGTATTTATTTATTTAGTATTTATTGTAGTATTTAAGTCTATTCTTAGTATATTTTTGGTTGTTTGAAAACTCACCAAAAAGTCAACAAAGTCGTCTTATCTTTTTATTTTTGGGATTCAATGCGTATATTTTCCAAAAAACGCCATACTGTTCAATTGGTTCTCAGGCACAGTGCGCGTGCGTGTGTGCGTGAGACGCCGTGTAGCGACAAGCGAATTCGAGTAGCGACGAGTACCGGCCGAGGCCGTTGGTTGGACGTGTGACGCATTGCTTAGCTGAAATAATATTTTATTATTTTTTCAAAAGTACTCGATTATTGTGTACACCAACACGGGTGGGCCACGAAAACTCGTCAAAAAATTAAAAAAAATGTCTTATAAAAGGAACGCCCGAAGAATGCACGATGGTATAAGGTAAGCGGTATTTTCGTAAACTTCAGTAGACAACACAGTCAGTGCAGTCAACTTAGAATAATTGTAATTATTATAAGGCAGTGAAGTAGGTATTCAAGGTCCTACTAGTAATTGTCATCCTAATCAAGCTATATTTTTAATTTATAGCCTTTGAATAAACTAAAAGGAGGAAGATATAGGTACCCGCGTACTAAAAGTGGCTCTACAAAAGTAGGACCTAATTTTAGCCCATAAGACAGAAATGGCCCCGCGTACCAAACAAAAGCAAGTCCGACGGACCAACTTATAAAAATAGGTCCAATTGACCTAGTTTCAAAAGTAGCTTCAATGAACCTACTTTCGAAAATTGGTCCAATGGACCTGCTCTCGAAAATAGCTCCAATTGAACTAGTTTAAAAAATAGCTTCAATTACTTAACCTACTTTTGAAAATAGGTCCGATGGACCTACTTTGAAAAATAGGTCCAACGGACCTACTTCATGCCAATCCCTGTCATGACTTGTTTAGAGTCATTTTTAGAAAAAGACCGAGGCTTGTCACAGAAAACAAAGATTGCAATGACACTTTTCAAAAGTAAGTAAGAGTTTAATTTGATAAGAAAGTTACTATACTTCTAATACTTCAGTTGGTCAGATTGACGAGTTTGGTTCAATGTTAGTGAACGCTCTGCATCTGGCAAAATTATTTCGTAGTCGCAGGTTGTGAAACCATAGATCTATATAATGCATAGACAGGTATCATGTATATTCATATTCATTTATTCACTATAAATTTGTAACAGAAAGTACAAGGATAGCAGTAAAATTGTAGATGGTAGGCATAAATACACCTTTTCAAGGTATTGTGAATTTACACATAAAAAATAAAAAACGAATTATAACATTAACAAAAACAAAAAAAATAACAAAGCAACTAGAATATTTAAAAATCTACAAATCTATCTATGTCTACAGGCGTACAAAAAAAATAAAAATAAGAGGTGCCAGTCAAACGAAATGTATGATTTCGATTTTTTATTGTAATTTAGCTTCAAAGTATTCTTTGATGCTATAAGAAGAATTATCAATGAGCATGTTCCTAAGCTTAGTTTCAAACTCTTTGCGTTGCACAGCTTTCAAGGAGTTTGGTAAATGGTTGTAGACTTTTATTGCCATGTAATAAGACCCATTATTAAGCAGTGACAGCTGAACTGGTGGCGCCACTATGTCGTTCTTCCGGCGAGAAATGTAGCGACTTGGCTTGTCGCAGTTTTTCTGGAAATAATGATGCTTGCATGCTGCGTAAAACTGAAAACTGAAAATGTGGTAAGATAGAAAAAAAAAAGGAATATTACTGAGGAAAAGGTATGCCAAGAAAAAGAGACGACTGGTTTACACTCAAAAAGAAATGATAAACACTTTGGCCAGGAATGCGGAAACCCATCAGGGTATTTATTGTATAGGAGATATACAATAAAATGAGAGAAAACTTCTTGAAAAATTTGAAAAGACCTGACGAAGAGCGAGCTACGGTGGAAAGAAAAGCTATTTTGCAAAGAGCCAACGGAGAATGGCTTGAAATGAGACGATCTCTCCTCACTGCGTCTAACTTCAGCAGGGTTATAAGACGCCGTGCAACAACACCATGTGCTTCCTTAGTAAAGGACATTATTTACAATAAAAAATTGGATCATGTAGAATCTATTAGTCATGGCCAGAACAATGAAAAAGTAGCTCTCACTCAGCTGGGCTTGCAAGAAAATGTTGCCATTAAGCCGTGTGGGCCGTATTTAATGACAACGAATTACCTTTTTTGGGTGCCACGCCTGATGGTTTGATGGGTGAACATACTCGGGTAGAAGTTAAGTGCCCTTTGACGGCCAGTAAAATGGGTCTAGAATCAGCAATAAATAAAAAAAGGTAACTTTCTGGCTCAAAACGACAACAGGCGAACTAGCTATTAATAAACGGCATGCTTGGTACTTCCAGATACAGGGTCAGCTACACGTAACCCAAAAGAAATATTGCCTGTTTGCCGTGTGGGCAAATGAGAAGGAGAAATTGAAAACGGAAATGATTGAGCGAAATGATTTTATGTGGGAAAACGAGATGAAAGATAAACTAATTAACTTCTATTTGGACTGCTCGTTACCTGAAATTCTCGATCCCCGGTTATCAAGGAATATGAACATACGTGAGCCTCATATAACTACTAAAAATAGTGAAGACAAGGACAAAATACAATTAGAAAAAGACCAATAAGAATATAAGCTGGAGCTTATAGCCAGTCCACCACACTGCCACGGCTGAGTTTTCTTGTTCACCTTATAACAGGTACTCAAGCGTCCCCGCCACTAAAAGGCGAGAACTCAGGGTGGATTTATCACTTATTATTAACATTTAACATTACAATAAATTAAAATGTACAATAGATACATTATTTTAAGAAAAAGAGACACGTGACCTCAAAGTTTATCTAATAACACTGTAATAGGCTTTCTCAAGAAGCAATCCTTTAACGGCGTTTTTGAACTCATCAAAACTTCCCAACTCATGGACAGATTTGGGGAGGTGGTTGAAGACTCGGGATGCCATGCAAAATATGCTTTTGTTGAATAAAGCCGTTTTGTTCCTAGGCATGCTGATTTTATAGTTGTGTCGTTTTTTTTAATAATTTTTCTGAGTTATTTTTAACAAATAAAACTGTTTCCAAGATATATATGGAGGGTAGGGTTAAAAGCTACCATTCTCGAAAATAGGGCTTACAACTAATGGTCCGATGCAATTTAAATACAGACCTAACACATTTCTTTCGGGCCTTGAATGCTGTGCCTTTATCTGTTGAATTACCCCAGAACATGACACCATACCTTAGAAGGGGCACGACATATCCGTGATATGCTGTCAAAACGGCGTCAATGTCTACTGTCTTTGCAAGCATGTAGAGGGCATATGAATGCTGGTTTAGACGAGCACATTTTTTCAATATGAGTCTTCCAATCCAAATTATGGTCAACAGTTAAACCTAAAAAAGTTGTATTATCTACTTGGTCAATTTTATATTCTAAATACCTAATGTCCATTCCAATAATTTCACGAATTCTATTTCCAAATGTCATTACGTTCGTCTTTGTAAGATTAATTTTTAAATTGTTCGTATCTAGCCAAGTTATAACATTGTCCATAGTGTAATTTACTTCGCGTACTAACTGAACTTTGTCAGGTCCCGATACAACAATGGTACTGTCATCAGCAAATAATACTGTCTGGTGACTGGTGATTTTTGGCAGATCATTTATATAAACTATAAATAACAGTGGCCCCAAGACACCACCTTGTGGCACGCCAAGTGACATGTTTTCAAATTCTGAATATTAATTAATTTCAGTTTTTTTAAAAGGGCATATTCTGGTGACTCTAGTGGATTGAATTCTGCAACTCAGATACGACTCAACAAGTTTCAGTACGTTACCTCTTATACCATACGCAGACAGTTTTTTTAATAATATACCATGGTCAACACAATCAAATGCTTTTGTTAAGTCCATGTACAGGGCGCATGTCAACTAAAACCAACCTGTTCCTCGGCAAAGATGTTATATTTTTCAAAATAGTTACTCAAGGAGCTTTAAATCACTCGCTCAAATATTTTCGAAATGACTGGCACCAATGCTATTGGTCTATAACATGTAATATCACGTCTATTACCCTTCTTGAAAAGAGGTACAATGATTGTACTTTTTAATTTATTTTTTAATTTATTAGGAAAGGTGCCTTTTGAAATACAATTGTTAATAATGTGACTTAAAATGTGAGATAATTTAATTGGTATTTGTTTTAATATTTCTGTAGTTATGTCATCATAACCAGTGCTTTTACTATTTTTCAAAATTATAGGTAAATATTATTATAATAAGCATGTCATCTCGCTTTTCCAGAATAACATGATTCATATCCACTACTATCACCTAAATAGCTTCAATTAAACAACATAATTCGTTAACAAGAGCTTAAAACTAACCCATGCTTAGCCATCACTAAATATTTGAGCTTAAAACTAAACGTTGTACTTTTTATACGCTTACATTAACCGGCAAAATGGCCAGAAAGTGAAAACTTGACTACAGTCCATTTTACAAGTCTGTTACAAGTCATAACATAAAAATTTAAAAATTAATAAAAAATAATGTGATCCCACCAAATAAAAGTTTTAACATTTAATTAAATGAGTTCTATTTCTTATTCACAGCCATCCATATAATTACTAAATAATAATTGTAAAAAATAATTGTATGGATAATAAATACCTAGTATTTATTATCCATACAATTATTTTTTTACGCACGTACTAGGCTAGTACTCTTTTTTGATTGAAATACAAAATATTCACCTATAGTCTCATTATTATTTTAATATTTTGTTTTTATACCCAGTGTCACTTTTACAGTAAATACTAATCCAACAACACCTCTCTAGTTAAATTTCCATCAACCCACAAATATACTAATCCTACTTCCTACTAATATTATAAAGGCGAAAGTTTTTATGTGTGGATGTGCCGTGTTGCTCTTTCACGTATAAACTATTGAATGGATTTTATTGAAACTTTTGTTTTTCGACTTAAGTACACGCAGACAAAATCGCGGGCGGCCGCGCGGCCGCTAGTAATAAATAAAATAAATGTCTTGTCTATTTTGTTGTTTGATCTATGGGTGCTTTAATGTAATATCAAAAGTAAAGTAAAATTATCAATTGTTTTTAGGTCATGAATGATATCATTAAATATCATTATTTACAATTGATAATTCGTTATGTTTTCTGAAATGAACTTATTTCTTTGTTTTTTTATTTTTTTAGAAAATTCTCACACACTGTCACAGTGTTCGTTGCCAAACTCATCCGAAACGGCTTGGGCGATTTTAATAAAATGTTATGATGCTACGGTGGCTGGCACATCACGCTACCGATTTCCGGTCAGTCCTCCTTGCTCTATTGCAAAGAAATGTCATTTGGCAAGAGCGAGAGACAAAACGGAAATGGAGTAACCTGATGTGCTGTTCACTGTACATACCTACGTTTGTTAAATCTGAGATATGCCATAAACTATTTTATAGACCTGTTTTTTTTGGAGTCCAGGTGGACGAAGTCTCTGGTGGCAGCTAGTTAGTTAATAGGTATAATGTAACAATAGAGGTGAAATTCCTTCCGGTCGTAATTAATTTATTATTGACTAGCGTTCGCACGCAACTTAGGCCGCGTGGTCTTAGGTTAAAAAAATAATAATATATCTTTATAAATTGTAGCACATGATTCCGATTCATAAGCTGTATACTGCTCTGCTCCTATTGATTAAAGCATAACGAAAAGTATACATAGGTATAACCTGCCCAAGAGTATGAAGAATAATTGTTTCAAATTTCGTTAAAAAAGTCGTCGAGTAGTTTTTGTTCAGACAAAAATTTTACTGATTGCATTTTTGGCATCAGTAGCAATTCTTAATCACCTCTTGATTGTTAATTTTTAAATTTATTTCATGTACTGAATTGGCCTCTACAGATTTATTATAAGTGCAGATGAGCGACATCTCTTGGAAAAATGGCGAGATCTCATTGTAGTTTTATGTTGACACGGTAGTTTCATGTTGCGCCGATAGATGGCGATATACCGGTTGTCTATGTGTGTGTGTCTAAATTCTCGATTTCAGTTAGGTCTAGTAGTCCTCTTAAGCGATAATTGTGATAAAAATGAAGTCCGTAGAAAAGAAGAGCTAATTACGTCACTTATCTTTCCAAAATAAATTATTTTTTATCAGAAATCATAATTACCATATACATTTTTATTACTATTTTTACGGCTACGACTTACTTTATTGCATTTACGTAAGTTTATGCACCCCAGTGTGTATTATTATTAACTCAGATAAAAACAAACTAGACTGACAATATCCCATATACTTAGGCCAATTAAAAAAAAATTTTTTATTTTTTTTTTCTAACCTATATCATCCCACTGCTGAGCAAAGGTCTCTCCCAATCCTTTTCAAACATTTCGATCCCGTGCCAGGCTCTGCCAATCTTTTTCATGATGTCTCAAATCATGACTCCAACGTTTTCTGGGCCTTCCCCTGTAACGAAAACCGTCTGTAGGCTGCCACAGAGTGACGACTTACGCCATATTCCATCATAAATCTAAAGTAAAGTTAAGTGTATGTAAAGCTGTAACAGTCTCACTATTAAAGAAGCTGAATTTATTTATAGTCCTCGCTAATAAGGAAGGGTATTTTCCCGGTAATCTGCCCTTATACAAAAGTGCGCGGGCGCCGCGGGCGAGGCATTCGATACCATCAATGCAATTACACTCACTGCGACCTACATACGATTGCTGATTTCTTTTAGAGATCCAAATCGGTTTTAAAATATTTTTCTCATTGTAAATTGCCAACTATTTTGACTTCTTCAAAGTCACAAGTCAAAAAAATAGGTACGCAATAGTCAACTCGCTTTTCCTATACATATCTTCCTTTACTAATTTTTGTCTTAATTTTTATTGAATAAGCATGCTTCGAATGCTTCGTGGTTTTGTATTTTGGATTTCGAATTACTTCGATGGATTTTAAATTGGATAAGCATGTAGTAGGTCCCTTAAAATTTTATAATCATTTCGAAAGCGGTTTTTATTTCATCGCAAAATATAATTAAAATGTAAGGAATCCTTCATCCTATTTTAAAACACTATAAGTATTTACGAAAGCAATTTATGACATAAGATAAAACAGTTCGCAGTTTAATTGCAAAGAGTACAAGGATGCAGGTGCCGATATAAAAGTCAAAAGCATACTTTATGTTGTTTATTCATTTGTATTTATACAAAAATGGAAACGCTTCAGTACATGGTAGAACAGATTTAAATGATTAACTGCAAAGGTTCAACAAACAAGTGTCAATGGCGATTAAAGTTAATGATTACATCGTTCCATTCTATTTATGATTGCATACATATAAAATTAACATTAATTATGCTACAAATTCAAAACACTAAAAAATAAATTAAGTTGGATGTGCTATGTGTTATTTAATAGCATGCAATTTCCATTCTGTTGCATTGATGCTGTATTGACCGATATAACATTGGACCGAGAAGTAGGTATTGTATAAAGCGGTATCCCTCCTCGGAAGTATCCAATTTACTAGCAGTGCAGTCGGAGTAGGAATTCTCGAGTTTATCAGTTGCTACCAATCCCACAGTTATGCAATACAGTCTATACAATACAGGTATCACACCTCTGTTTCTTCTCAAAGTCAAAGTCAGGAATCGTAACTCCTGATCATCTTACTGACGACCTATCCACCTGTCTCCATCGGCTGCACTCTGTCACAAGGCGGAAAATCTCGATGACAGCGGTTTTACACCATGCGACAGCTAACACCAAACCTTAAGCAACTTAGTCTCAACACTTTTTGAGGTTTCCCCGTTTCCCTAGTCGCAAACAGACGCTATAATGAGGACTCGGAGTGCAACCGTTACCAAAATGTCTTATTACAGGCTTTATATAGGCTGAAGGAAACCATTGTGCAGCCTCTACTTATTTTGGGTTCTAAGTCTTTCCCAAAGCACATTACTGGAACATTGGGCTTAGAAAATTGTACATTAAGGATATACCGACCTGCAGTAATTCTATTCACATTACTTACCAATGAACAATGGAGAGTATTGACAGCTTACAAGTCTTCAACGTTCGTTACTATTTATGAGACCCGCACGATGCCGCAATGTCATAAAACGTATAACACGACAAGTTTAATACTTAAGACCATTAAATCGGCCCCTAAAACATTGTGAACTACAACGATTAACTAATATTATACATTTCAAAATAGTACTTGGCAAAACATAAAAATGAATGTGTATGGAGGCTTCGCTCTTTCTTACAGTGACAAAATTAACTAGCTACTAGTTAAGAATATTACTAAAAAATCACTTACTAACTATATTTGAAAGAAGCTAAAGATTTATTGTGTTTTGAGATAATGAGTTATGTGGTTTTTGTGTGTAAAACATTACTAAATGAACTACAGTTACAGACCACCCTAAGATACAACCGCTGGTGGATCATATTTTACGAGATATTGTGCATTGTTCTTGGTCTTAACATTTAAGAAACTGCAAATAAACCTTGGTTCATTTGTAATAAATTGCAACTAGTGTAAAGAATTAGTGCTAGATATAACTCATTATTGGTGGCTAAAATGACTAACCATTTGTAAGACTTTGTATCACTATTAAATATTCATACAAACTTCTAAGTTAAGTTTATTTTAGGCTATATAATGTAAAATATTTAAATAAATACCTCAAACTCGTTGGACTGCCCCTTCACAAGTTTAAACCTCATTTAAATCATATTTAATAAAGCAGGTTATGATATTATGTTAATAATGAGATAAATTACACTAATTTGTAGTCGTTTTGGATTTATTCTGCTCCTTTGCACAAAACCCTATCATGAAAATCCGGTATAAAATGTAGTATCGTTCATAAAACTTTAAAAATTATTATTGATTTTTCTAGTACATTTTTATTTATTTATTAGGCCACTAACAAAACTTACACTGAATCATTGATAGTATATATGAAAAGATTTCATTATTTTACATTTACTATACCTATGTCTGTGTGGCGTGTACAAAATTCATTTTTTCAGTCTGTTAATTGTGGCAACACTAATGTCGATGTTCCTGTTAGTAATCTTTTTTTCGTAAAAGCTTGTTTAAGCACCGTATTCCCTTTTATCACGGATCAAAGTGGGAGCATCGTTTTTTTTCAAAAATGCACTTTTGCAAGAGTTCAAGTAATTTACCATTTAACGCCTATAGGAAAAAATATCGTAAGTGAGCAATGCTGTGTCCTGTGCTGTGCCGGATGCTAATTAGTGATTAGTAATTTGACATGTTTTACGTCAGCAATCTGTGTTTGTTCTACGTCTATGTCAAACATTGCCCAATAAGTCAAGAATACTTGAAATGAAAGGAGGAAAACTGGTCAGGCAATACCTAGTTTGAAGAATGAAATAAGAACCTACGTGACTACTTGCCACCTATAGTACCTACTAAATAACCACGGTCTGGCTAAGATACCCTAGTTAATTTGGATGCAAAAATTACGATGTTGACATGCCAATATTGAAATTGAAAAAATATTTAAAACATCTAAACGAGATATAGGTATTTCACAAGAACACAGTAAGTGAATATCAAGCTATTCTTACTTGACGTAGTAGCCTAGCCAAACATAACGTAACATAATAATGTTAATAAATAATATCATAATCTATCGTGTAAATAACGGACGTATTGCTTACTTTAGATTTTCAGAGATTGTGCAAGAATTATTGATAAGACGATGCGGAGAAATTATACTTAATAATACTTAAGCTTCTTGCGCTGATAACAGTGATTGCGCTTGCAGTTGGTAGAGTTGATGCATTAAATCGCATAGTACTTAGTTTTATCACATACTAGCAGCCGCCCGCGACTTCGTCCGCGTGGACTTAGCTGTATGTGAAAAAAGATTTTCCCGCTTTTCTGTTGAAATTTTCCTGAATTTTCTTTGCTATAAACCTCACAAGCCAGAGCCAGAGACCCTTTCAACGAAAGCAAAACCGTGGAAATCGGTTAGTGCGTTCTGGAGTTATAGCGTCAGGAAGGAAAACACGACTTATTTTTATATAGTAGAAGATTAAAGTTACTAGAGGGATGTACGGTGGCCGGCACATCACGCTACCCATTTCCGGTCAGTCCTCCTTGCTCTATCGCGAACAAATGTCATTTGGCAAGAGCGAGAGAAAAAACGGAAATGGGGTAACCTGATGTGCTGTTGACTGTACATACAACGTATAATATCTGATCTTTTCTAGGGTAAATGATGTAAAAATACTTACTTTAGTAAACATTTGATCTGCACATTAATGAGTGGGAAATCACGTATTCAAGGGAAATGTGATGTAATTTATAATTAGAACATTTTTGTCATGCTGTTTAAAAATACAGTTATAGTCTCAAAACTGATTCCTCAAGACACGTCTATCTACTTAGAAAGACAAACATTCTAAAACCTCTCCATAAATCCGTCAATTCACACGTTTATGAATCAGCGAGTAAATAAATCAATCAGTGCCTGCGCGGGTCAAGTAACTGACAGCGCGACGTCACGTGACCTTGCGCACGCGTCACTCGGCGTCGCATCAGCTGGCTGCGCTGTATCTATGCGCCATTGCGGGCGAACTATGAATGACGATGTTTGCTCGTGTAGTAATGTTAGGTTAGCGGGAAAACAGGAAATATAGTACATTTTCTTTGCTTGCCACACCTCTGTGGTCGGCAATAAGTAGTTTACAGTCAGAAATGACGGGTTTTGTAAATTGATTTTGAAGTATCATAGCCCGAAGACTTGAGATTACTATCCCAGACTTGACAAGTGGAGTGGTTAGGTATCTTCTCAACCAATATCGCGGGAAGCTGTAACTGATTTCTTCATTATGTTGCCGCTGCTCTTATAACAATACTCAGCAAATCTGCAGCTCTTTCACAGAATTTCTATCTCTACCCCTTACGTCCTAATACGTGAGGGGGTAAATCAGCCCAATCCGTCCCATTTCAGGTCAAAGGCCTCACCTCCCTCTGAAATATCCTACTAATATTATAAAGACGAAAGTTTGTATGTCTGGATGTGCCGTGTTGCCCTTTCACGTAAAAACTACTGAATGGATTTTGATGAAACTCTACAATAATATAGCTTATACATCTGAATCGCATACAATAAATAAAAAACTTTTTTGTTTTCAACTGAAGTCCACGCGGACGAAGTCGCGGGCGGCCGCTAGTATGAATATAAAAACATAATTGTCTAGAACGCTTGCAAACCGACGTACCTCACGTGACTTCAAGTTACGTTAATACCTACCGTTCCAAAATTATACCTTTGTGTATAATCGCTAAGAAAACATTCGTTCGATTGACGTCAAGTGAAGACAAAAACAAGTGTGCAATGAATTTGTACTCATTCGTGGAGATTCTCGTTGAATAAATTCGAATTTTATTTATTCTTCCTCAATTCTGGTAACATTTTCATGGCAGCTTTATAATTGACATCTCAATTTATGTACAAGTATAATGATGTGCACAGCTTCTGAGCTTTTCTTGTAAAGCTTTTGTGCTGAACGATCCGTTGGTGCTCGGGGCTCGAGAATTCTCGACCATATTTAGTGGGGAAGTATGAAACTAAATTCTGATCTTCAAAAACGGGCTTTTTTGAGTAAATAGCCGCCTGTCGAAGATGACTCAAAAGCTGAGTCTGATGTAATGTTTTATCTTCACGTAAACTAAGCCGCTGCAGCTGGCTGAAACGAATAGTGAAGTAGAAAACAAAACTAGTAAACATGTTTTTATGACGCATATCCGCAGAAAATTTTATCATAATGATAATAATGACGATCTGAGACAATTAAATAAATGGCTTATTACTACTGTTAAGAGTCAAGTTTCAGGCATTTTCACAATAGAAAAAACTGCAGATTTAACATTTATGAAACAATTTACATCTGGCTATATGTGGTTCATTATTAAAGTTTATCATTTTAGCATGATTCGTCCTTCATTAAAAAACGACCACTATTAAAAAAATCTACTAGTATAATAAAAACTGTATTGCTGGCGCTAAAGGATGTCTCATCTCACGCATAAGGATAAAACAGGTTTACGGTAATCCGAGCCATAACATGCACATTAGCCTCTTGGTCAAGATTATGGCTCATAAAATTACTCACCGACTACTGAGCAGCAGCGAGACAGCGCTAAATGACTGCATAAACATTATCCTGATGTGACATGACAACTGTGAACGGAGCTAAAAATAGAAAAAGCAGTTAACATCAATATTACATTAAGTTTAAACAAACCAACACATTGATGTTGCTGGTTATCATCGTCATTGTACATACTACAGGTGGTGCACTTAAGTGCAACATTCACGTTACTTGGAAGAACAATGAAAGCAAATGTATTTTTTATCGATTAAATGTATTTAGACTCAGAGTAATATTACTACACCATACCAACGAGAACAGTCCAAAAAAATTCCCCACTTCATATTTCCAAACTGGTTGGTTGTTCTGGATCCACCGAATCTATGTAATTATTTTCAGATTAACCATCCTTTGCATTTATTGGCCAAAACCACTTTCAGAATTAGTAACCAGCAAAGGAAAAAAAATGAATGCCGGTTTTCGTCTCATTTCTTCAAATCATACCGCAAAGGCTGCAAATAACAATAAGAATATGCAAAGCATTTTCTTCTTAAACTACGTGAATGGAATTCTATTGCACGGGTCACTGTCTGAGGACCTGCATGGCTGTGCAAACAATACATTGCTCGATAAAATCCAAAGTAACAGACGGAGAAAATGTCGCTAAATTAAAATAAAATGTTGTGAATGAATGTCGAATCACGCTCACAAAAAGAAGATCCTGGAAACGCGACTGGAATCCGGAGAGATGGCGATTACGCAATCCATTACCCTTCCTGTGTGGTAATTTGGACATACATTTTAATGAGAATTACAAAGCAGTTATTTTAATTTAACATGCCGAAGAAATTGCTACAAAATTTAAAGCTACCACAGAATTGATGGAGAACATTTTACTAGTAGGTGCCTTCGATCAGGTCATTCTAGTAGACATTTAGCAATATACAGTTCTTAAAATAGTTGATTGGATACAATCGGAAAGCTACCTCGTAATATAGCATTTATCTTACCAAATACAGATTTCTAGAGATTAAAAACAACCAGTCTCCGAGCAGTATCGTGTAAATTGTATAGTTCATTTGCCGATAAAGTCAAAGTTTCATGAATACTTAGTATCTTTTAATGAAATCGTACCAATCAACATGCAAATTCTAGTTTTGTGCAAATATTATTGATGAGATTGGGGTAAACCCTTACTTATGGAACTAATTTAAAAGAAAATCAAATAGGGAAAAATATGTTTTTTACTGGTCACTTTAAGTAGTGAGAAATCTTTGACATGTACAAATTCGCCGAAGCAATACCGAAAAACCGGCTTTTGTATTGGACCGCCATGCATTATGCATTCAACAAGTTCTCTTCCGTCCCATTGATATTTTCGCGACAAAATATCATCACGGAAATAAATAACAAAAAGTAGTTAGACGATTGCAGGCGGAAATACCTGCATTGTTTCAAAAGTAGCACGTATATTTGAAAAAAACCGACAAGAATGGCATAAGTATCTTTCACAAGAAGTTCTATAAAATACATGTATAACTGGAATCAACGACAATTACAAATTGACTTGATGAAATGAAACTACTAACGAAGATAAAAATAAAAAGTGATACTCGCCTTAAAGGTAAAGGCAAACATGGTTTGAACATGAACACTGGTTAATCACCATTCATCACTGTGAGAAATGGAATAACCAGTGGCGAACCGCTTCTTGAATCCAAGAAAGTAGTCGAGCGAACGACATATGCAGGAATCTAGAGTCAGCCACATTTCTGCATACCAAACTTTTACCGGAAAAGTTAAAAATAGGACTGAGAGCATGATTATTATGAATGGATTGAAATTAATGATATGAAATGAGCATTTCATTGAAATGGGATTGGTTTTGAAGTAGACAAGGAAGATATTTCTTGTCCCCAGAATTCCTTTTCCTTTTCACAGGGTGGGTTTACCACGTTCACAGTCTCAAGTTCAGTGGTCTTCAAATCACTAAAAAGAGAAATATGATGAAATGGCTTTGTGAAAACGGGGTTTCTCTGTCATTATAACTCTACGGAACGATTTTGCACTATTGATAATATTCCATTTTTAGGTAAAGACTGACAAACAATCACTATCATTCGCCTAAGTCGTCTACTTAGAGAGCCTTCATCACGTTTCGTCAGCTGCTGTTTTCTGACGTGCGTGCGCATGACATGACGAGTGCGGGTTATTTATCTAATCTAGCACTCCATGCAAGATGCACTACAGAATCAATGACGACAATGACTTTACTTTCTTTGTCTATTGTTCATCTTGGTTCAATATGGTTCACCTGTTCAATTACACCTGTCAACACTTGTTGATTGTTGGTTAGTTCATGTAAGTGAAGGTCATCTCATCAACATTCATTTGAACAGACTAAGCTTAATATTGTGCATCTTTAAATGTTTCTCACAATTGTGAAGCCAAAAATAGCGAAAATAGTTTTGAGATCAAATCTCAAATTACATGTTAGACACATTTTAACAATAAGCGATATTAAAAGAACTTCTTCTGATGAATACATTTTGTTTCACAAAGGCGTTTACATCAACCCTTACAAAACCATTGCCAAATAGGTCTCATGTCACCAGCTTAAGGTGTCCCTATGTAAAGGTTGATGTGGACGCTTCTGGGCCTTTGCTTCATATCGGAAAATTATAAATAGGTAATTATCCGAAGTAAAATAACACAATGATTCACCTTGCACTTTGTTTTAAGTATAAATATTGTATTTGGACTTTGATACTCGTATGAACTATTAATCTCTTTTATCGGGTTAAACGATACTCAAAGTTAATCAATTAATCAACATGTGCCGCAACATGTGTCGGGAATCGGCAATGTGTCAGCATTAGTTTTGTTCTGCTCAACTTTGAATAATGATGAAGACTTTGGAGATAAGTGACACTCATGACTGCGCTAGCGCTCTACTATCTACTCAAGTCTAATCTGTAGTTAAAGGATCAACCTAATCACTATACTTACTAACTCATCGGACTATAGCACCTTTGTTCTCTAAAGCCTTAAGGGTCTACTTAAGTCACAATAGTGTTCCTCTCGTCTGAAAAATGGCTTAATCTACTTTCCACTTAGCATCAACCATAACATTCAGACCATAAGTTGAGCTCTGCATTTGGAACAGTTCCAATCACTCACCCAAACTTCCGGCCGACCTTAATCTCATCTTTATTAATTAAACACAAACTGCTGATAGCATTACGAACGTTTGCACTAATCGCCTTTCTCTAACGACCACGTGCGTTTAGGCACGTCGCCCCACAAGGCTACGCACACATATACATTACTTTTGTCGCACACATACTCAAAATCGATAACTGAAATCACACGGAAACTTTGTACCACGATAGCGTGCGAATTATAGACGGCGATAAGGGAAGTGTACGAGAACTAGGAAGACGCTGTTGTTTTGAAAGCCACGTCGTCATGAGATGCAGGACGTTACCAACCATTTTTCCTGCTGTCATCCACCGATATGCTTTGTAGTGTCTGACGCGCCTCTCTCTGACTTTCTTTTTCGTCCGTGTCCTTCATTTGAATTTCAATTGCGACGATCAATCACGTCTTTCGGCGTCCAATCCTGCGTTTTCCATCTAACAGTCTCCAAGCAAAGTGTTACCACAGCAGCCATCAAATCTTTGGGTTATGCACCCTGACTAACTTGTGAACGGTATAGGCGTACTGCCTGGGCCTCATTGTATATCTTATTCCCAGGCTGTTCGCTGGTGTTGACTGAAGTTCCTGTTATGATTTTCAGTATGTACCTAACAATTACCTGCAGGTAACCAATAGTAAACATTTCAGATTACGCTCTCAGCAAGATAACCGGGAGTAAGATAATGATTTAATTCGTGTTATAAAATTAATCAGAAAACGGGTTTAGAATGTAAAGGGACTAACTTTCACATTCTAAACCAGATTTTGGCCCGGGCAGGAAGAAAATGTTTCACGTGAAATTAGTTACGAATTCAAAAACCAGAGGTTTCATAAATTCAGGGATGTGTACCTGTGACAGATGGACACCCAAAGTCTCACCGATTCTACTAGGTACGTATTTCAATTCGAAAATATGAAACCCGTACAAAAACCAAGATGTAAATTCTCTACTTAATTTAAAAATTACCATAAGCTTCTCGCAACTGCCAACCAATCAAAAGCCTAGTTTATGATTTAATCTGGCCTTTGAAAAGGTTGTTCATGGCCTACTTAGGCACATACATTAAGATTTGAGTCCCAATAAAAAGGCAAATATACCGATACTTTGGTATAATGCTGTTAAACTAGCAATCTGTAAGAACATTAACTAACACAACTCATATTACCTAATGTTGTCCATAATGCATAAAGAAAATTCTTTTATATTTTCAATTTCCACAAGATTCGGATAAAATCTGAATCTTAATCGATTATGTTAATCGTGAGCACCGATTTTAACTCGATGTTATCGCTTAGAGCCTGTTTAGCATACCCGCTCTAACACTTCGTTAAACTGTGTAACCGCATGATAATCACCGTGTACATACATATTTAATTATATGTATTGCAGTCTCGCGGTCGCTAATAAGCATTTCTTATCACTATTGCGTATTTAAATAAGATCTTTACACAATAATGCAACGTAACACACCGAAGGCAGCAAAGTTTTGGTATACGAGTTGTTATTTTACTACACACCTACGTACGAAAGTAGTTGAAAAAGTCCCAAAAATTAGATGAAATGTTTATCAGTGGTAGCACGCACATATGCCCAGTATCATTTTTACCTGTGTATCACAAATAAACGATTTGATTTGATTTGATCAAAAAAATTGCAGCAAATTTACAATGAGCACTAAGTAGGTGTTCAGACGGGGATCACACGGGTTCCAAGCCAGCTATTATTCTGGATAGCACCTGATCTCATCTCGATCGTGATCAGGAAAAAACGCCAACTTTAATCGTTGGCTTCACCCTGAATTGGTATTCTCCCTCATTTTTACAGCAATAATTTTAAAATGGTTTCTGGCTTAGTTCTTTTCAATCAAACGTTCACATTCGCGTAGTTATTGAGATTCACAAAACGCCAGATACAATCTCACTTCATATTCGTTCGATGTGCAAATGCAGAGTGCCAGCTCAAAGCGTAAAACCACTGGGCCACAGCCACAGCGCTCTCCTACTAGCTATTTATTTTTCCTTTTGTTTCGAAGTTCTGTGTTTTCATCTAATTATCACTTGCTACTTTCTCGTCAATACCTAAATATTTGCGTCACGTCAGAGGAACGTGCACAGGTGTAGCGCGTATGACCAACTGATTAGGAACAATTTACTTTGTTTATACAAGTACTTACTTTGGCACAAAGTTTGTTTAGAAAATTAGAATAAAATTGTCAAGCTAACAATCCTGACCAAGCTTTTACTTTCGACATACGAAACATTGCCATATTTAAACAATTTGAATTTTAAAATTACAAAAAACTTCTATGAGGTTAGAAAGCAGCCTGAAGCAAGTTAAGAAGCGTTTGACGATATTGCGTATTTTAAAACTTGGCGTCACCCTCTTGATACTTGTTGACGAAAAATCATATCTCCCGTAAACACTGCGTGAGAAGGATCGTCACAACTAATATTATTTTACACGACTATTACACAGCAAATAACATAACTCAACAACATGATGGCACTTGTTTTCATCAAATATGTGGGTTTTCTCTAATCTGTAAACTAAACTACTAGGTATTTTCAAATAGTAATTATCAAATACCTACACAGGAAACTTGACATGTTATTTGCCACAATTTTGATAGTTTCACTTAGTTTATTTTTTGCGTTTTGTTGTTTATTTAATTTTCTTTACTATATTTTTATTATGTATTTACGAACTGTGTGATGTCAAACCAAAATAAAATTTATTATATTCTATTATTTGAACAAAATATTGAATTATATTATTTAACCAATATCTAATGATCTGTTGTCATTGTTACAGAATCGCGACCCGTACGCCTCAACCATTCCACATTGCGTTGGCCATCATGGTGGCAGTCGCGTGGCTCAGCAGACCTGGCTCTGACGCCAACCTTCGAGGCTGGAGAGCATTGTACGTGGGGGCCGTGGCCACTCACCTCGGCGCGCAAGTTTGGATGACACTAGTATCTGGTGAGTTCATCATGGCTTTCATCAAAATATAGTGCCGTAGCCCAGTGGTTAAAACTGTCATGTAACCCGTGTGGTCCTGATATTCAAGGAACTATTGATAGTATCTTGTCAGAAATGTACTCACATTGAGTGACATTGACTTGCAGAATTTACTAAAATTATGAAATAATGTTTGGCGAACTGCCCATATTTTTGTGGCCAAAACATTTAATTTTCCAACGAAGACATTTTTTGAGATTTGCATTGGTTATTGGATTGAATACTGAGAAAAAATCTAAGTTCATTACAGCAAAGTGAAAAGAAAATACTACCTACGTCATAGAACCCAATACGCAAGGAGTTATGGACGAAACTTACACAAAATAAGCCGTTATGCTTATGATAAATGTGTATACGTGTGTGTAATTTTTACATAGGTACTACATGTATGTCAAATATTGTCTCGTGTACATTGTTGTATTGCAACCACATGTGCATAACAAGTAAATATTTGTTCAGTTGATGATCTTAACTTAGAAAATATTTACTTCATAGTAACAAATATCTTTTTCAAACATGATAAGATAGATGACTCGATTTCGTCGTAGCGTCTCATAAACAAATGAAATCGACAATCAATAATCTATATCCAAACAAGATGATTAATCATTTATTTTTGCTATCTTTGCTTTCGTATTTTTAAACAATGAAGCTGTATATCGTTAGATCTAATAGTGTTAACAAGACACCTAAGCTTTTTAGTCTTATGGGGTTTGACTAAGAACCTTAGGTGTCACTAGTTTAGCTTTCTATGATTAGTTAATGATTTGTTTTTATGTTTTCAATTAGTCTTGTTTTATTTTATCAAGTAAAACTTACTTAATATTATGGATGTATGTCTATAATGTAATCACACAATAACCGCCAGTAAGTTTCTTACAGTTATTTTAGTTCTTTAGAAGTAGTTAAAATGTTTTGTGCTCCTTCCCATTTTAGAAATGAATTCAAGCACACAATTAGTAATAATATTTTGGAATTGCTATTGTTTAATGAAACGTCAAAACACAACATTAAACACCGCGTGTTCCGAAATAACCACCTCTTTAGTTTTTTTTTCACAATGCTAATTAGAGGTATCGTTTTTTAGTGCATGTAAATCAAATGAAAATAATGTGTAACGAACGTTTGTTCCATTTTTATTTGTCATATCGTGGTACATGTCGACAGTTTTACGCTGACATGAACTTTTCACGGCTTTTGAATGGTTAAACTAATGTTAGCTCGACCTTATTCGTCAACCTTTGAGCCAAGGATTGCGATGTGTTCAAATAACATTATTGAAGTAACTACTTACCTAATTTACTATCTAAGGTTGGCAAAACTGTAGTTATTCTTCCTGGTAGGTGTTAACTTAATGCTTTGAGGAAATTACTAAATACGTTATAAATTACAATAACCGCCTACACCGTTAAAACTGTCATTGAAACAATGTATTTTCAATAACTCAGAAGACATGTACTGTTTCATGAAATATTACCCATTCAAGTGTCATTTGCAGGCATTCATTAGTTGCCATTCAATAATATAACCAATCTTGTTGTTGGTGTTATAATAACGGTCTTTTGAATATAAGGACATTTCTCTTAACGTAAATGATTAACTGGCCGGTGTACAATGCATGACCACCAGTAATTCGGAGGTGATACTGACGCAAGATGACTATGTAGATTTCATCAGGTTTCTATGCATCTCCTTGCAATACAACTCACTTTTAATTTATCAGAGTTCTATCGACGACTTAAATTTTCTGCAAATACATTTACTATTTTTAAACTAAAGTATGAAAAAAATTATGGCGTTTCTTATCCTTAACAATTTAGGAAGTTATTTTACTAAATATGTAGTAAACGACTTTTACATCAAGAAAAGTCGTAACCGAATCTGCTAGTCTCACACAACGAATTACATTATCATAAAAATAGAATTCAAATATAATACAGCAAAGTGTGATCATTGATCACCAAGGTAGCTAATCAAGAAATAAATAAACATTATCATCATGATTTTTTGCAATTTCAATCACGACAGTCACAGCAACAAGGCTACTTATATTTGCCTTTATAAAAGATTACATAATTCTTAAAACCTAAGTGCACGGCCTTGCAAACACATTAGCTGACCTCGTTCCGGTCATGGCAGGTTGTAATGTAACCGAATGCTCAACATTCGCGTCATCAAACGAATGACGATTTACGACGGTGAGCGTCAACGATCGGAGCGTACGCCGACTCTCCGTCCCAAAGGTCATATTAATCAGGAAGCTGTCCTGGCAATTTGCAAATCGGATCTATGTTGCTTCCTTTTTCGTGTTATTACATAATATAGGATGTCATCATCGTAGTAGAGATTGTTTTGAGCTGGCTACCTACAATCAAGAAATTCCATTTATTTTTGAAATATTTTTTTAAAACTCGCTTACTTATGAATGTCTGTATGATTGTGCTGTAGATAACAGGTCCCTAGCAAAACTGATTCTTTCCTTAAAAATAAGCCAAACTCAAGATGAGGTAGCTTTCAAATTACTGACTGTTAAAAGTCTTCGTTAAAAAAATCTAATTTGGGTTCGAAAATTTCCAAATCACATGGCCAAAGATGGTTACTTTATTTTTATTTTATAATAGGGGTTTTACGTTTTTGTAGGTACTAAATTATTGAACCAAGTGAAGGCGTCCGTTTTTTTGCTGTCTAGACTATAGTTTATGAACAACATGTGGGCGGACTCAATATAAATATATATACAAAATACCTACTTGCAAACAAATTGAAACAAAATGTTTTGGTTAAAACAAAATGCGGTATTAACACAGCTACAATGAGTACTGAGTAGATAATTTTATTCGTTTTGTTTGGGCTGGACATGTATGTCCTGCTGGAAAACACCGGATTGCTATTCGTATTTAATTTAAGCTTCAGGTATCAACTAGAACCGCTACATCATGGAGGCAGTTATGGCCTCAACTCATCAGAGTTTAAAAGCTGTTTTATATAACTTTGTTTCTAACATAAGTATTTCGTTGTCCCCAGGCATAGTGCTATACTTCTCCCTCCCGCGCCACGAGTTCGGCCGCGTGCAGACGGTGCTGTTCCCCGTGTACTACGCGTTCAACGCCAGCGTCAGCGTGGTGGCGCTGCTGGCCTACTTCCGGACGCAGTGCCTCACGCGCTTCTCGCACACCTGTTGGGTGCAGGTGAGCTGACTATGCACTTTACACTTAGAGCCTAGCCTGAGCATTCATATCACGCATCGAGCGCGTAAATGTGGATTTGCATCCAAAAAACCGAAACGTTACCTTGCCGCCACAGGCGCCACCATAAATAAGAACACGGTAAGTTTACGCACACGATGCGTGTGATCGAATAAAACTCGTGCTGGCGCTCAATTTTAAAAAATTAGGTTGGTAAATATTAGAAGTTACACAGAGATAAAATATTTGTTAACCCCGTTTCATATAGATACCTCTAAATATATTTATCTAAGTAAAACAGACTTACTTTACTTTTAATTACTCAATTACGGGAAAGGAAAACACATATTAGTTAGTAACATTTTCAAAGTTACTCGTGTCGTGAGTGAATGTAGTTTAAGGTCCAATTGCAAAAGAACGAAAAAGTATCAATTGTTGCTAATTCACCTTGATATTTGACTTTCAGATTTACAGTTTGAAGCTTTTACTGTAATATCCGTTATACCAATGTCTAATCAAAGTCTATTGACTCGCCTAGAAGCTGGCAACTTACAAATCATTGCCATTACAAAATCTTGTTAATGATAGCTTTTTAATAATTTCGGCCTTCGCTCTCCATTATTCTAATATCGTGCATCTTATTTAACTAATTGACAATACATAATTAACTACTTTGCAATACAGAAATCATTACCAATTAAAATGTTATTAGCGAAATGTCTGGTCGAAGTTTAACGTAAGATAAATTGCCGTTTTATTTTGCTCCACAAAGATCATGGCCGCCCTAACCTAACGCCAGGTACACATGAGGGAATATACTGGGAAGTATCAGATACTTCACAATGTAATGATCAAGATACGAGTGTGCTTTTAAAAACAAATTGAAACAAAAATGAAGAAGATAACTGAAATGTTATAAAATCTTGGTATAATTAGTCGTAACCTGACTGATACTATGTGAATACAGTTAAAGATTTTCCAATCATAAATTCAGAAAACATTTTCGCAAGGAAATATTCATTTTCTTATAGAAAAGCAATGGTTTAGTTTTTAAATTTCATACTGGAAACGCTCACACTCATGCGCACTCGACCTAAAATCAAAAGTAAACACTACAATAAAAATTATATGGTGCCAATTCCAGTAACAACATTTATTGAAAGCTACAACAATCTGGAGAGTTATTGACCTTAATCGGTACTATCTTATCAGTGAATGCTTTTTGAACGGACGTGAATGCACTCTCGACCAAAAATACACTTACCCGTTTAGGTATAATTGCCCGATAATATTGACCTTTTTAACCTAGATTCTGGCCCGGACGAAGGCCTCGATCGTTGAAATCCAGATACTGCTAATAGCTATACCCGGAGGGTAGGTATACGATAATGCAGAAGCCCGAAATCCCCGAATCTAAAATGAAAAAAAAGTTGACCCTTCAGGATACCAAAAGTGTTTGTGATACCAAAAGGGCAATTGATTTATCTAACCTCAAAATGTCTAACAGAATTAAATTGTAATATGTGCTGTATGCGTTCCATCATTCAGGGCAAAATATAGTTTAGTACCTACATAATTACTTGTAGATTATTATAGATTGGTAGGTAGATCTAAGCCAGCTCCAACCCATGAAACTAGATATTTTATTTTTCATCAAGGTTTTTGCCAGTAGTAACAATAGAACAAGGCCTAGAATGACCTCGTCGCCTCTTCAGCTTCATATTTATATTCAAGTTTATGATTGATTAGATTATTATCTAAATTATCGTTTTATTATTTGTTATTTAACAGTTCCTTAATTGCTAACGCTTATTTTGAACTTAGTGTCAGCACTCACTCATTATCAGCTAAATAATCTGGTATATTTATTCACAACTATTACTATTTATACAAAATTAAAACAAAAAGGAACAAATTTATATAAAACCTAACCTAATATAAAAACTAAACTACCTATAAATGAAAAATTTCTTCTAAAAGTGGTGCTTGAGGCATGGACCCTAAGATGCTGGCCGCATTGCCGCGCTGGACTGCCAGTGACAAGCGTTGAGCGAAATACGCACCAGCCCTAGGGTCCCCTGAAGCGTGGACTAGCTTGGACGCAATAGCTTTGAACAGCTTTTTTGCGTCCGAGCTCCACGGACCCAAGTTTCAACTGCAAACGCCGCAAACTCATGGTCACCGAGAAGCGATGAATATTTGCGGCGTTTAAGAAGTTGGGCCTGTTCGGCCGCAGCACCAGCCCTCAACGACGTGCCATGGACGTGGGAAGCTGCTAGCGTGTCGACGCAGGTAGCATCCCAAATAAGGATTCGTCCTAACGTCCACGGCACAAGGGTAGCACCGTCGGGTCTCTTGCCATCATCCCTAAATAAGCCTCGTGGCTCAAGGGAAGCAGGAATAGAGGCGGTGGCAAGAGAGCGACGAATTATGTCGTTGAGGGCATTGTGGCGGAAAATGCGGCCTGAGCTCTGGGAGCAGGAAAGCCCATGATGCCCCAGCTGGCCCACGCTTCGTCCACAATGGCAAGTGTGTTCCTGACATAGCTTGCTACCGAGCCGAAGGCAGCAAGCTATGCGCAAGGTACTGGCGTCCAGCAACGTGCCAATGTTTTTTGAAGGCAGTGCGTGGAGCCAGTACCCAGATTCTATTTCAGAGACCGCAAGGAGCCTGCCACGGTCCGTACTATCAGCTTATATTTATTAAGTCTTAATTGTTAATTGTATCAGTTATTGGTTATTTCATCATTAGTCCCAATAAGAGACACAAGGTCAAATAGAAGGTCGAGATTAAGATTAAGGGTAAGTTGCACCATAGTAGAAGTTAAGGTTAAAGTTAAAGTTTTTGTCAAATTTGACAATTAACCGTCATTTTTGGGCCTAACGTTAACTTTAACTGAAATTTTGATGTTTGTTATTGTTAAAGTCAGATGGTGCAACCCAACCTTAGTTAAGTCTTTAGTTATTTACATATTGAACTCAGCATTAAACTCAGGAAACTGAACAACGGAAATGAAAGCTATTTTTAAAAAGGACGAATCTTATAATATTTATTCTGTTTGAATTATTTTACCTATATCTATACTAAATTTACAAGCGTCTATAATTTATCATCTATAAATCATTCAAGAAGATTCCGGCTCTTAGCGATAAGGCAGCTTAAATTGTATTCATCGAATCTCTCTATACACTGTTATGTAATTATTCTCTTTGTACAACAATTAGCCTATCTTCTCTTAGTTTAACTAACAATTGTTCGTTCTTTCCAGTTCGCCCTGCTGGCCGCGGTGTTCAGCATCGAAGCCTACGTGCGGCTGTTCCTCGTGAGCCCCATGCTTCGCGCCAAGCACATCAAAACCCAAATGGAGGAGGTCGCCGGAGGTGGGCAAGAGGTAAGCCTTCAATCCTTCCTTATGAAACAACGCAAAGCAAAATGTTGAGTCCATTTTATTTTCATGCCGGCAAATTCCTGTAGTTTATTCTTCCTCAAGTCGTCGTTCCCAAATCTATTATTTTAGTCATAGTGGAATGACTTGATGACATTTAATTTTCTGATCAACTATAAAAAACCAATCAAGTTAAGAAATGGGCATGACTGAAATTCATACGATAGTTAGCAGTAGCTAATACCTAGTGTTACTTGAACTTTCATGCGGTGATCTTTTAGGTATTCAAGGGAGGTTTAATTGATGACTTGCGTCATAACACTGGTAATATTTTCCCTAATCGCTTGGTAACAAAGACCAACAACCTCTGAGTATAAAACACTGAACATTGCAACAAACTATCTTGATTATCCGATTTCATCAATGTGCTGATGAATCATTGAAGGCAAGAACCTCAATTTTTCACCGCGGATCACGAGGCATAGATCACATGCATCAAAAGTAAATATTGTTTCGAAAATAGTACTTCTATTTTTTGAAATGGTCCAAAATAACAGCAGTGACAGTGGAAACTCTGTGGACGCGTGCCAATGTGAACAATGCTATTTGGCACTCACTTGACGATACTTTTGCAAAATGTTTCACATTACTTTTATTTGGTACAGTCACGAGTAAGAGCGGACATGAGGAGGCAGTAACTGGACCCTTTATCACGTGAAATAGGGAATGTAAAGGCCACATTATATCAATTAAGTCAGCATAATTTTCTTCTCCTTCGTGGGGCTAAATCAACCTAGAGTGTGAGTTCTCGAAGCCATCCCATCAGGCTTCTGACTTACACATTAACTACACAAATGCATAAATTATCTACCTGTAAATTCTGACGATATATGGGTTACTCGGTAAATTACCTAATGATATTGACCTGTCACTGCAGAACATGATTACATAACGCCATTCATTGGCAGATTTCGTCATGCAAGCACATGCCATAGTCTGCAGTGAAATGCAGCGCTGCAGTTTGCAATCAAACACCTTACACAATAGTATTGATGATACAGATATGCCGTAGCCTTGTAGTTGTCGAAGTGACTCACACTTTGCACGTGTTGCTATCTGTTCTGACGATGGAAAGTAGAGCTCCCCCTCCCCCGTGCTAATACTCGGTAGCCACAATACCAAAAAAATATGAATTATAAGGGCTATTTGCTTGGGCATAATTATAGAGCCTCGCACATTCCGGTAAAGTATCTTCCACACGACTGCTCTCGCCATGTTCGCAAACCTCAAGTAAAAGCAATGAAACAAAAAATATTTAAGTAAGTAGTAGCCCTAAAGACTGAAGGCAAGCAATATTGAAAAACACATTCAGAAATAAAAAACAAACCACTCTTTCGGGGCTTCTCTACCAAAATATATTCTGCCCATATTACCTAACTTAGTGAATGCTGATTGTTTTAACCACACTTGCACTAAAACTAATAGCATTATTTATGTAAGTAAGTAAGTCCTAAGTAGGTAATCCAAACACATTGTTTTTTAAATACTTAAACGTTATGTAACCTACTCTACTTGTTGCTCAATTGACACTTCGTCGTTAAGAAGAGACACATGTAACGACTTCACCTTCAATCATCTTTAACGTACTTTTTAAATCCAAATTACCACATTTTTTTGCAATTAATGTAGAAAAGTAGAAAACAGGGGAGGCCAGCTAACTACTCAATATTAGATATTTTTCTTATCTCTAACAGACAAGGTAGCGACCACTCCAGCCAGACTGACCCACAAAAAATACCACTGAATTGTGACACACATTTTATCACTATCGGCTTTGAAATACTTGTAGTTAATGCTATGAGTTAATAGGAAATTCAGTTATGTTTTATCTTTAGCAAGTTATCTAAGTACTCTTTTGTGTACCTACCACTAAAATTAAACTTCCTTAAAAGATTGAGTTACGAGCATGATATTTTAAGTGGGTACGTTGCGGAAGCTATCCGGGCCTTGTTTTTGTTTTTAGATAGATATTTTTTTATGACAGTTGTCTGTCTACATTCGTCATCTTACAATTTTACGAAAAGATGTCTTTGGGAACATTATCATGCAAGGGGGGGCTGGCCCTGAGGAGCACGCCACCCGGCGACACGTCGGAAGCTCTAAAAATGTATTCAAAAGTCATTCAATGTCATTTCGGCTACTTCTAATGTCGTCCCTATGGTCCCATACATTTTGGGAGCTTTCTACATGCCATCATCTGCTTCAAAATAAACGTAAGGTCTTAACTGAAGCATTAAATATAACCTTGTGTTTCCATACTGTCGTACGTATCAATCTTAAAACTATCTATGGTGTAGAGCTAGTATGGTATGCGTGCATGCTCGCAAATCCATCGACATTTCGTCTAAGTCTTTAAATTAACTTGTAATTTTAATTCAGCGTATCGTAGAAGAGATTCTTTTCTCAGATCACTGATCACTGAACAGACTAGCCGCTTGTTTATTTGCAACCGTCGTTGTAAGAGTGTTCAAGCTTGTAAAACTATATTTGTATTGTTCCAGGTCGGCCGCCTAATCCTAGGCGAGCTCGCACACTGCCCGCGCTACCTCCGCGTGCTGAAGACCTTCCGCATGTACCACTCCTCCATCGCGATGGGCACCATGATCGCGCTGGGCTGCTCTCTCTACTCCACCATGATCATCGTCGACTCCATGTGCTATTAGGGCCAAAGTCTGAGCGTCACCGCAAATATATAGGCAGCTGAATTCCGAAATGTGCGGAGCGTTCCATTTGGGAACTTAATGCAACTATACCTTTAGGTTTAAACTTGTAATAAACCTCTGAGATAAGAAGATTGGTGTCACGCAACGCAAATGGCTCGTCCGATAATAGTTGATTTGTCAGCAGACGACAGCTAGAGTGTAACACTGCTAGAATAAACTGAGCTTTTATCTCTGATGAGGTATTTCTTTGACGTCCTCTGTTATGATGAGTAACCACAAAAACAATGATTTAATCATTTGGCACGAAGTCCGCCATGTTACAGTTGAGCTGTGGTAGACTTTCAACTAAAACAAATTAAAAAGATTTGCCTTATGATTAGTCATAATCATATTTCAAATCTTGTAAAATGTATGTGAACTCGCTGTTTCGTCTTCTATTTGTAGAGAAGTAACTTTTCCATTAAATCATCTAGTGAATTATGAATTTGAACCAACTACGTCCTAGTTCACTGTGACCTTTTATTAAGACCTAATAATAGGTACCCAATAATAGGACCTAAGTATTTTAGGCTAGTAAACCCTAAAAAATGTTTTGTCAAAAATACGTGGAACATCACTAAGAGCTGATGGAAACTTCTAAAGTTGTACGAAAAAACGAGTTTTGTAGAATTTTGTGCTGGACCCAAGCTTTACAATTGAGTATTTAAAAATAACCAGTTGATCATTAAAATGATAATCATGTGGTTTAACATGGCATCGCTGACTTTAAGCGGGAGTTTCATTGACACGACTTTTCACCATCACACATTTTTGTTTAATTATAAACTCTTATTCAATAAACAAAAAAAGTCATTTACAGCATTTCTACACATTTATAAATTTGTTCACATGCAATAACTTGTGGAATAATTAACTATTATTCTAAACAACAGTATTTGTATGTATCCATAATTAGTTTTAGCGAAATTTTGAGAGATTGTCCTCAGGCTGTGGTCTGTAAGCCTTGCTGCATTTCACAGGTAAAATATGAAATAGCAGACAGGTATTATTGAAATTGTGAAATAAGGATTAAAATAGATATAATGAAACAAGTGATAAATTGTGAACATGAAATTGGATAGACGCGTTGCGCTGGACGCACTCAAAATAATTTCATCCTAGAAAAATATTTAATGATTAGTTGTTTAAGTTTATGGTGCAATTTAGTTGTACAAACGAATATTGTGAATGTTGAATGGCTACTTACACTCTCTTGAAATTATTCAAGAAGAAACTGTTTGTAGCATAGTAGGTAATTATTTGAGGTCGTGAATTTGTCTTACTGCAGAGTCATGTATCATCTCTGTAAGCGACTCGACCTGTTTTAGATAGGTAATTATTATTTAATATTGGTTTTTGTAATTATTTAAGCTACTTTGTGCACACTTTGTGTTTTATGAAACGAACTTGTCGCTTTGTTAAGAGTTGTAAAAGTTACAAAAGTCAATATTTGGCATTAACGGACCTTGCCAATCCAGTTACTAGATCGGTGATTAGTACGAGCGATCATAGCCAGCACCAGCTTAAAGCTGCTTGATGACGATGAAACTCATGTTGTCTGCTCTCTAATTTCCTGCAGTACTGCCATAAAATTAATTGTAGTGTAATATTAAGTAGCGTAAATAGATTCCCGTGAACGCTTTTCATGGAGCAATAATCGTAAAACTCCTTAATCGCAGGAAGTTACGAGGCTGCAATGTACGCGCGAATGTCGATGCTAACGCGTCTCTGACTGTGGCCGCAGTTTGTTTAGAAACTGATTTTTTACGGTATTTTTTATGTTAATTCAACGACGATAATTCATTGTGAAACTTGACAGTATTGATGCCTCCACAGCCAGTGGTCGTGGCAGTAGCGAACGCTTTGTCGCGTGTTTTATGAAACCGGAGCTTATGGTCATCATGTTGCTTTGTTTTAATGATTTTATTAAAACAATTTCAAGTTCACTTGCACACTTGCGACAGTTTTCGTTTTAACCAAGCATCTATGTAATTCTTGCTAGCTGTCACTTTTCAACAAGTGTGCCTATTTGGCAAGAAACAGACAATAGAGAAGGCTAAAGTTAAATCAAGAATAATGAACGTGCTGTGCAAGTGGACCCCCATTGTAGGTACACTCAACCACATCTAAATCATACCACTGCATACCTAAGTAGAGCTTCTATTGCAATAGGCTCTAGGTCTGGATTCCAGTGCTAAGGTTGAGATTTGGACGACTGTACTTACAAGTCAAGCAGCTTGCCCTTTGTTCGAAGCGGGTGATTTTGGCAGATTTGTTATTTTCTAATCTACAACTAGACAATAGGTACTTATAGGTACAAATATATAAACTATGTGATTAATAAATTAGTTATAGCGATATAATTGTTAGTATTTTTGTATTATCCTTAATGATCTGAATGATATTGCGGAAGATATTGTTATTTATTCGTGAAAATGACGCTGAAGGTTTCGTTTAGAAAAATATATAACTACATAATTTGTGGCCGTTGTTCTTTTACCTACTTTTCTTTCATTATTAGATACATTTCTAAAGATAGGTAGGCATCTAGACACCTACGCAATGAATAAACACTGATACCTAATCGGTTCACTAAAAACTATGATTTTTAATTTTGTTGTTTGAGTACCCGCAAAAATCCCCGAAAATTGACGTTCACGCGCTAGAAGCGTTTGATCGGATGAAACTTGCAGTAGGCCCTCGTAGCAAAAGAAGCCTGGCTGTGCTGATGGCTCCCAGCCATGAAGAAGGCCTAGTTAATGATCAATATGAATTAAAGATTCCAACCCCCGAATTCACAACCGTCAATCAAGGTTGAGCGCACCTATAAAGCTCATGCCGTCTGATTCGAATATCTCCCTTAAATTATCTATAGAACTGAAAGTGACAGCTATACTTGTAGGGGCTGCCTAACTTTGATTTCCGTTGTACTAAAGATAGGTAGATAAATTACCTACAACCCTGGCAGAAAGGTCGGATGATTATGCCGTGAGAAAGATAAACGCCGTGTTGGATAAGAAACAGTTTTGGGTGTAATAGCTATCTAGTAAACAATGTTTCTCAACTTTTATTTTTCAGTCACATGCAAGGGTACTTTATACTATAGAGTTTAGTATATGGCCTTTTTACTTTATGAGACAGTGCTTACAGCGACATCTGTTGTTGAGTAGCATAAGTCAAAAATTTCCTGCCACTTGATTTTCAAAAGCCTTGTTTAAATAGTGCGTTTTGGATATCACAGAGATACTGCAAGGGCTGCGAGATATCAGAAGTACGGTGGGCGGCACATCACGCTACCCATTTCCGGTCAGTCGTCCTTGCTCTATTGCAAAGAAATGACATTTGGCAATAGCGAGAGGAAAAACGGAAATGGGGTAACCTGATGTGCTGTTGACTGTACTGTGTGAGGCGTGGCTGTCTCGTTCGTTATTTGGAGGCTCCGCACTTGTGCAACTTCGCTTAAACTAAACTGTTGATACACTTAATACTTAAAGAGCATATTTTAGTGTACTTGAAAAACACAGTATACTCTAGGAGGATCCCTAGAAGAGAAGGACCCTGTATACACTTTTCGAACCTCTTTGGACTGCATCATCATAAAAAACAGCAATGAAGAGCGCGAGTGTACCAGAGTGTACAGCCACCTCTACTGCTGCCACCTAGCGGCCTATGTTGCACTGATATCAGCTGGTTCTTTTGCTAATCCGTCACTGTCAATGTCAGATAACTGTCATTGCAATGGCCTTACGTGGTATTTTGGTATTTGCGTTTACAAAATATTTTAGCAATACATAATGCAATCTAAATCGTTTTCAGTGAATACCTCTGAGATTTTATCGCGAAACAGATGTTCTGTTGATTACAGTGGCCATGTTGTGGATAGGTAGGACTAGTAAAACGGAAAGCATGCAGTGCGAGATGAAAAAGGATTTACATACAAAAATGATACTGGACAAGTGTAAAACAGTGATCATACTGTCGAGTGTGGTGTGTACGCTAGCCGTCGTGGTCTCCTTGCATAATTTATTAGGCTACGAAGTCAGATTAGTGAAACCTTTCGCTCCTATGCCAGCTGCGCTGTACAGCACACATATTGAACCCTATACAGAGCAAGACCCGGTACCTGCTGCTCCCAAACAGAGCGATAAAGCCCGAGATGCTGAAGCCGTCGTCTCTTTGAATGCTGCTCTTGAAATGAAGAAGAACGGTAAACCTGACAAAGCTTTAAAACTATTTCAACATGCATTTGCTTTATCTCCTAAACATGCAGACATATTGAACCACTATGGAGAGTTTTTAGAAGACACTAAACAGGATGTTGTAAGAGCTGACCAATTATACACATTGGCATTGACTAATTATCCCGAACACACTGGTGCTTTGGAGAACCGGCAGCGCACAGCCAGCATAGTTGAAAATCTAGATAGAGAAATGTTGAGAAAGATCGACGAAAAGCGAGATGCATTGTCGTCAATACCGGAAAACAATTCAGCACTGAGGAGAGCAAAAAAAGAGGCATATTTTCAACACATTTACCACACAGTCGGTATTGAAGGCAACACAATGAGTTTGTCTCAGACTAGAAGCATTCTAGAGACGAGGGTAGCCGTAGCAGGGAAAAGCATTGATGAACACAATGAGATTTTAGGTTTAGATGCAGCTATGAAGTACATAAACTCAACTCTGCTGTATCGGTTGCGAGATATCACAATGGGTGATATATTAGAAATACACAAGCGAGTTTTGGGGCATGTGGACCCAGTAGAAGGAGGGCAATTCAGAAGATCACAGGTGTATGTGGGAGGACACATACCCCCAGGCCCATCTGACATCCAGAGGCTTATGTCACAGTTCCTAGAATGGTTGAATTCTGAAGATGCTTTAGATCTGCATCCTGTAAGGTAAGTTTTAATGTAAATGAAGTAATAATTTCATTTGATAAAGCTCATAAACATGTTAGGCAAAACACGTCTCATTTGATGATCTAATGCATTTAACAAACAAAAATCATGGTTGTTGTAATAATTGTGTATCACATTTGTATACCGTAAATTATTATGTCAAAATGTTTCAGTAATAGATACAACATGTTGCAAGTTTTATAGTGGTTTTGTTCTGTATGACTAAGTTTTTTTTTTGGCAAGCAGTAATCAAAACTAAGATAACATCATGAACATTTTATGAAAATAAAAACTAGTAGCTGGGAAGGCCTATCATCAACTAACCTACATTTTGATCGTGTCTATAGCACTGAAAGTCATGAGTTTGATTCCTGCCTAGGAGTCAGGACAAATATTAATGTGACAATTTAAACTATTTTGTTTGGTCTGGATGTCTAAACCTCCTAATTATGTACCTATTTACTTAGGGTGCGTTCCGAATTGAGTCAAAATCGATTACAGCGCGCTCACAGAGCGTCCCGAATTGAGATATCGCGCCAACGGGCCATCTAACGTCAGACAGCTTTACGTCATGGGTGACGTCACCAACGGCGCCATTGCGCTCACAACGATAATGCTCCGGAGCGTTGTCGCTGTGAGCCTTATGTCAGATTCATTGATGAAACGTCAAACAGACATTTTCGCGTAAAAATATTTTTGCTAATATTCCTCAGAATAAATCTTTGCTAGGACAAATCTTTTTCTGTAATAGCGAAACAGAAAGTTTTACCACAAGAACCGCAAGTTTAACCTGGGAATGATAGAAATTAAAAGTTTAAAAATTGTTAGGTTATGTGTCACTATCTAGCGGTCCGAATTGGTTTTGACGCTGACAGCGCTGTGGGCACTGTTGACGCGATATTTCAATTCGGGACGCCTGTTATCACCGTGAGCGCTCATGGACCTGTAATCGCATTACGGACCGCACAGTTACTGAGTGGTGACGCTGACAGCGCTGTGAGCGTCAAAACCAATTCGGACCGCTAGATAGTGACACATAACCTAACAATTTTTAAACTTTAATTTCTATCATACCTAGGTTAAACTTGCGGTTCTTGTGGTAAAACTTTCTGTTTCGTTATCACAGAAAAAGATTTGTCCTAGCAAAGATTTATTCTGAGGAATATTAGCAAAAATATTTTTACGCGAAAATGTCTGTTTGACGTTTCATCTATGCTTATATGCTATATCTTATAACGCTCCGGAGCATAATTATCGTTGTGAGCGCAATGGCGCCGTTATTGACGTCACCCATGACGTAAAGCTGTCTGACGTTAGATGGCCCGTTAGCGCGATATCTCAATTCGGGACGCTCTGTGAGCGCGCTGTAATCGATTTTGACTCAATTCGGAACGCACCCTTAGTAAGTAGTGAGGTAGTAGTGAGGGATGTTAATTAGTTTCGGAAACCCATAGTTCAAGTGAGTTTAGGCTCAGATGATCTTGATTTCCCTAAACCCCGAAGATCTCCCAGATGTGCCATAGAAGATAAACTATCAATGATTATTCTTAATTTTTAGATACGCAGCCCTGGCCCACTACAAGCTAGTGCACATCCACCCCTTCATCGACGGCAACGGACGCACCTCGCGGCTGCTCATGAACCTGCTGCTGATGCAGGCCGGCTTCCCGCCCGTCATCATCGCCAAGAACCACCGCCATCTCTACTACCAGCACTTGCAGACTGCCAACGAAGGAGACGTCAGGCCTTTCGTCAGGTATTATGTCTTAAACTAGTAAAACACGATTCAAACTTAATTGCGGCTGTGAACATCACGCAAGAACACTTGTCAATCAACAAATTGAACAAATTGAGGAGTCAGCGTTGTGAGGTGAGGTCAATCTTGCGCACTCGGCGCTCGCAGCTAACTTCCCAGCCGCCCTTAAGTTTGAATCGTATTATAATGGGATGGCAAGCATGCTATGCTGTTAGTCCTTGCTTGATGACATCTGAAAGTAACTTTCATACTCTCCAACAATTCTCCGAGCCTGAGTTGGAGAGTTAAGCACATCTCAACAAAAGTCCTTCAGCAGTGGGGCTGATCTTTGCGTGTTTTCCTTCTCTTAGTGTATTCATTTGTTATCTATTTATGTGATATCTCCTCCTATCTCAATTAGCTTCACCTCCTCGCTGGTCCGACGTCTTTTTTAGGCCTTTCTAGCTACAGGCCAATCTGGTTCAAAGGCATTTAGCACGACGCACCATGTACGTCGTGGTCGTAATGAAAAAGTCGAAATAGCGAACTTAATGCCGGGACGCATTTCTACGGGACCACACCATTGGTGGGTTGTGGTCGCTGTAACACTCCTTCTCCTAGTGCCCTCTACGTTTATAAATTATTTGTTTTTCATTTTGTTGAATTTACTGTATTTGCAGACTTTTTTATTCAATTATTGAAACTTTCCCTAATTATATTCCAGGTTCATAGCGCAGTGCACAGAGCGCACCCTCAACTTGTACCTTTGGGCGACCAGCGAGTACTCGCACATGGTGCCGGCCATCGGCGAGCCCCACATCCTCACCGGCGACGGCTTCGAGGAAGACCTGCTATGACCCTAACCCTCAACTAGCTGAAATACTTCATTTTAATATTAAGGGGGCGTCCATTAATTACGTGAGGTGCTTTTAAAACTTTCTGACATCCCTCCCCTCTTGGTGAGATGTCATGAGATTTTATTCAAACCCCATCCCCCAATCTCACGTGACAATTCTCAGAATGTGGATTTCTTACGTAAACGCGTTGGGTTGTTATTGAAAAAAAGAAAAAAAACAGCTTGCTTTGTGCTTTTATTTCCGACTAGTTAAGACTAGCAATCAATATTGCTGAGACTTATAAATGTAATAAAAATTTAACAAGAGAATACTTGAATATGTAATGTTTCAATCAGAAAAAAATTGAGTGTAATTTGTCGAGACCCCCCTCTCCCCAACGTGAGATTAGATGAGATGTGAATCGACCCACTCCCCCCCTAAGTCGTCTCACGTAATTTATGGACGCCACCTTATCCAAAACAAATTGATCCAACCCGACGACCGGGTTGGCGCCATCGCCAGGGAGGACAGCGCGGGTTCGATTTGCGTACTAGCACAAATGTTTGTTGATTAGCATTTGAGCTGGCTGGCTGGTTTTGTGATGCTTTCGTCGTTTCTGGTTTCCATGACATTTAACTTCCATCGGGACCAGAGCAAAGTGTGTAATGTTGTTTCCCATTTATTTATTTATTTATTGACAGAAACAGAAGTCAGTCTATTTTCCAATATTTAGAATGAACCTGATGTAAGATCAGGACAAAACAATGAAGTATCTGCTCTTTGTTTTGGTCTTTTAATTTTGTTCCTTGTTTTCCGTAAAAACTTTCTTCTTTTTCTATGTTCATGTAGTTGCTCCTTCTCTTGTCTTTTGAAGACAATTTTATTCAGGTGTAAAACTAAAACTTCTGGAATGAATGTGTCCGAAACGCATTTTCAGGTGACGATTAGCATTACGAAGTTCCTAACTAACATGTTATCGCAATATGTAAAGTGTTACACGTGTTTGTATATTTATTGTGACTAAGTGTTAGGTGGCTCCTATTCTGCCACTACCATTAAAATGGTTGAGAAAATATATTTTTGATTTCATAAAAAAAAGATAGAGATATAGAGACAGCTACCATCAACTGTATATAATAATTGTAATTTGGTTTCTGCAGCGCCTGGCCTACCTGATAGTATTGTAGTGTTACTTATCATCACATTGGATTGATAGATAGGCAATTTAGCTTATGTACTTATAAGTTTATTTATTTATAAAAAAATCCAGCAGAAAAGCTTAAAAGGGTCGCAAGTGGACCTGTTATTTGCGAACCTGTTAAATACCCATTGGTAATACCTAGATAGATAATCACCCATACACAGTTGTGCAAAGGTACACAATTTATGTCTGAGCCTTGTCCTTACAATGTTTATTTGTGTAGTTCAGGCTGTCACTACTCATAATAACATGTACATAATAATATTGATTGATAATGTACCTAATACTAAACAAGTACCTACCTTAAAATTATTTTTGCTAAAATTAGCTTTATTTTTTATGAATTGTGCCTCATTTAATTTTTACCAAAGACACTACATTGAAGAATGTAGTTATTTGCCTATTTTTAGTGTAATACAATTGTAGCCGTGTAATGTTTTATAACCAATATGATGAAATCCTATGCTATGAAGAAAGTAAAATAGTTACCTACTTTTTGAAAACAATGACACAGCCAGAGTAAAATAGTTCAGAATTTCATTACACTGGTCATAAAATAATTAACTTGGTAGATCTATTTATTTTGTGGCGTCCACTGGGATATTCTGTGATATTTAAATTATTGTTTATGTCTTTCCATTCATTCTTTCTCTACACTTATCAATATCAGGATTATACAATTATTTAAGCTCTTTACATGATATGTAACTGAACACTAGATAAAATTCACATTTCGTGTTTTTTCACTAGGTACCTGATTTATACCTACCAACTCCAGTTATTTGCACAAAATAAAGTAGCACAAAGTTCCGAATAATGAACTACAGTTAAAGTCCTATGTGATCGTAGAGACTAAATAAATTGCTAGACTGTTATCTAGTTACACAGAATGTCACTTCATCATGATCATTTGATACATTATTAACTTAAATCAAGAAATGTTTGGCATAATATTCATAAATGTCTTAATTGTTTGTATAAGTAATTATAATATTTTATTTAAACCTGAACAAACAGACATTCGTTTATAAAATCTTACCAATTGTAATTGAACTGCCAAACATTTCAACTCAACATTTTTTGTATGTCTTCCAGTTTGTTTTAGCTCTCTTCAATACGGTACTTTCCCAATATACCAGTACAAACTTTGTCTTATGAAAATAAACGTTTAATATACTTGTAATTATCTTTTTTCTTTTAATAACTCTGATTTTAATTTACACACCTATTAACTAGTTCACTTCTTACTAGCGCCACCAATTGTTTTTATTTAAAAAATGTGCTTTATTTTGGATATTTAAAAAAACTGGGAGATGGGAGATTTTTGCTGGAATTGGCTCAGCAAAAATTGAATTCGTTTATTTACACGGAGATAATTTATTCTTTTAACATCTTAATACAGAAAATATACTATTTTACAGCTTTTGTTTAAATATCTTAAATAAACCACAATTAATAAAAAACGATTGGTGGCTTTAGTGGGCAGTGGACTGTCGTTTAACGCCGAAGCAAAATTTTATTGAACTACTGTCTTTTTTACACTTGAAAAGCAGTTTAATGAAATAAAACAACTAAATCAATTTCGATTAATTTATTATAATGTGCGATGTTAAAATATGTTTATTATAATAAAGCATTTCAACTAGACAACTAGCGCGAGGCACCGCCCCTCGCGTCCCACACTTGTCCATTTCGCGCAACCTTTATACAACCGAGCAAACGAGACTACTCAATAATACAATTATTTAAAAAAATATAGCAATAACCCACTGTCCTAGGTGAGAGAAAGCGGCACGTAGCGATGCGATGTATGACGACATCGCGTAACGTAGGACACCTTAACACAACAATTTAATATATTTCGCTCACATAGGGCATCGGGAAGAGAGATTTCGTTCAGTACAATCAAACATCGGCGTAAACAGCGACTCTGATACAGAGCGCCGATCCTTATTCATTTATTAATAAGCACTATCTAATAACTTTGTAAGCTATAGTATACATAGTACCTCAACATCAGGAGAGCGGTGGCAATCCTTTCGGGAACGAAGTAAAAGAGGACAAGTTTAGGAATTACAGTTACGTGTGCCTTCGGTCTCGGGCCAGCGCCTTCGCGGGCCAGTTAGATGCCAGTCATTATGAAATAAGGAAAACATGAACGCAGATGGCGCCACAACACAAGCAAAATTAGTTAACCAGCTTTTCTATCACTTCGTTGTAAAATTATCAGCACCGTGACATGCGCAGTAGCTTTCAATGGCGTTCAAAGACTCCCTTCAAAAGAGAAAGAGATGACATTCTAAATGAAAGGCACCAACTGGTTTGCGGACAAAACAAAATCCTCGCAATCCTCTGACGTCAGATCAACATTCGTATTATCTCGAAACATTTCCTAAACGTTAACTAGGTTATGGTACAGACTAGTGTTAGAAGCGAGACATCGTCACCTAGCACCAGACGAAGAACAAAACAGATGTAGTTTACACACCTTTATTGCTTGTACAAAATGTGAACCAAATGAACCAGTACAGTACAGATTTAGAACAAGTCCGAAAGTCGAGAAGCGCGAACGCACGTCACAGAACACTCAATATAATGATTTATCACAACAATAAATAAGTCGCATACAAAAACAAAAGAAAAATATTAAATGTATTGACTTGACAAACTTACAGTTACACGAGTCTTTTAAGTAGTTTTACGTTTTTTATTCATTAAAACAAACACGTTAGACGTTTTGCGATTTTTATGAGAATGAAAGTTTTTTATTAGATGATAATAGTAAAAATAAATTACAATTACAGTACAAAGGGTAAGAGTAAAATCTGTGTATAGAAATTTATCTCACCGGCTGTCAGTCATGTTCGTTACTCTAGTGAATAAAACTTGAATCACTATTTCTAGTAGAAGGTCCGACCGTAAGTTTGTATCACGTTTTAGCCTGTGGAGATGGTTATTATAGTTTAACAGTGACATTGGGGATGTCATGACATCCCGGCTTAATATGCAACTTTTTAGTGTATTGTAGGAAGTCAACCTCGCAGTCGGATCTCCTACTATAGATAGACTAGGCACTGCCAGCGTGCACACTAGCTGACAACGCCAATATTAGCACTTCGGTAATGAGCACACTTCACAAATACACGCAGACACGAAGCGCAAGATATCTAACAGCCTGTACATTCTTAAATACGCTCATCTTATTTTAAACTCCCTGAAAATCCAGCGGGTAAATAACAATGAAGCTTAAATTTGAGAAATGACAGTCTATTTTACAAATATCTCGTCGTGTGTGCGTGCTCGCACTCGCTGTTTGCTGGAAAGAGACCACTATACAATATCTATAAGCTTGGCTCTTTCACTCGCAGGGAACATAATCAAAACATGTCGACAACAGTCCAGGGCAATTCCGTGGTAAAGCCTACTTTGTTACATTACATGTTCATTAACAAGGATGTTAGACTAACAATAAAATATAATACAACCATGACAACGTCACCGATTTCATATTTGAGTGCTTCGAAAGTTCATCTCCAAGGAGGCTAACGTTCAAAGATTACGAAAGGAATTCTCCCAATCTTAGAATGAAAGTAGCACTCAAACTAACAAGTCGAAGTCGGCAAGCCATATAAATAAAGAAATTAAACCCGAAATATACGCGAAAATGAGCCATCACACACAAATGAATAATTCTCATTTTTACAAACAGTTGACCACTTTCGCGTATAGCAAGTCAATAATAATATAGTCCGTTGGCGAGAGCAGAGTATATATTATGACTGCTAGTTATAGAGACTGTCCTAAAGCAGCGTTTTTTGAATAGCTATTCATATGAGAAATAAACTGAGCAACTGCTCTTGAATTGTATTTTAACCAACTCTCGTCGAACCGACCATATTATGCCTCGGCGCAACCAACAACAAAATTCAGTATCGATCTTAATTATTTTTCAATTTTTAACTCCATTTCTCCTGTGTAGTACTTTTGCTATATTTATTTATAAAAAAAACATTTACTCTTTTTATTATCAGCTATGTACTAACTAAAAGATACGAATTTTGATGTTGCTGTAAAATAAATCTTACGTCGTAGGATTATGGACGCGGTACAATCTCACATCAAGTCATGATTTAACGATAGCTATAACAAGCGACTTGTAAGGCAAAAGATATGTTATCGAATCACAACAATTCCTAAAACTCTTATGTATAAGGCTCAGAACACAACTCTGATATTAACAAAATATTTGATACTGGATAAAACATGGGTCCTAATTAATTGGTATGTTTGTGATCGCGATGTTAGAACCATAATGAATAAATTTCTCGCAATGTGAACATTTCTTTACCTCCCTCCCTCGCCTTAAGTCAAATCCGGTATATGTAGTTACTAACAAACTTTAAGTCTGGTATGGTTTACGATTCTTCATCATATGGCAACGAATAAAATACAGGTCTTTATGAAATAATGTAAGTAATAAATATTTTGTTAAGTTCAGAGTCGCATATAACGGAGCAAGGCAAATTTAAAATGTAACTGACAAACAATTTCCTTCACAACGTTACGAGTATCACCTCTGTAATCTCAACTCTATAGTACTAACAAATTGTCATGCGATAAACTTCAACCATCAGTCTCTCGAACACTTTGTACTTCCTTCTGATCCACACACGTCTACAATTTAGAAGTAGGCCTTTAGTTAGTTAAATGCATTGAGAAATTAATAAGTCACTTATGTTACGGCGAAGTAATGAACGTAATAACGTCTCTATAAATTAAACATTAATCGCACCAAACAGCGTTGATCTAGAATTCACACGGATCGATAAGGGCTGGGAGCGTGGCAGATATCAACCTATCGATTATATCCATCGATATTTGTCACGCACTAGCCTCATTAGGTAATCAGCGCGCTCCTTTGTGCTTTATAACACTCCTACAATAAACAGTCTATCGTTTCATAACAACACGACGGCACTAGTTTCATCGACAACGTCATTGTATACTAAGCTTTATGAGTAGGAAAATATTAATCCGTTTAAATTAAAATGCACAACTTGCTTCTGGAGATATAGCAGAAATTAAGGGTAAAAAGCAATTGAAAAGTAGGCCAGCTACAAAATATAGTCGGATTCACTCAATTGAATAGCCTTTGGACAAGTATAGGTAGCGCTAGCGACAACAACATTTCTGTTTAGTAAACATCACGTCATCCCAGTTGCCTAGCAACGTTGTCCGTGTCTGTTTTCAGGCAAACAAGCTCTTCAAGGATATAAACCTGTCGCTCACACTATGCCACTTGTCAACAGGCCTGGTAAAGCACACTGGATTTAATATCACTGTATCAAGTTGTCAGCCGACATCGACCGCCATATTGTTGTCCGCCATCTTGGGCGGCAGCGCGCGACGCGGGACCAAGCGATGACGTCACCCATATATCACAACTACCCTCATATTCCATAGAGATCCGCGATACAATAAAGTCCGCCTGGAGATTCACTTTGTTATAAAAACAATACAGCTGAGGAGATCTAATTTAATGACATATTTTATATTATGAACACTCCGAAATAACAGTTGATCAGACTGATTTAAAAAAATCTGTAAGTAATTCATTGCTTGAATGTCCTATCCAAGAACTCCTGCCGGCCAGAATTAATATTCAACTTTAAGATAAACTACGAGAGAGATATGTCAAGATGTGAGGTTTTCCAGCACCTGTTGTTACAGGACGCTAAGTTGCCCTGCCATTTTCACGTACCTGTCGCAGTCGATCTTAAGAGAAGAATATTAATGCTACCCTCAAATTTAAAAGTTTCTAATGGCCACTGGTAGTTTTGTGTAAAGGGTCGTTGAGACTAAGCGTCTAACATTAAAGATTGATAGGTATTTAGTCGGAATCAACCAGAGCTCTCGTAAGTTTACACTGGCAAAACAAAATGCATAAAAATATAATTATATTAACTGTTCTGTTGTCATTGTCTCGCTAAAATTGAGACTTAAGAAAGAAAGAGACAAAACACTACGTTAGTTAAAACAGTCTCAATAGATTAGCGTTGTTATGAATAAAGATGTTTACAGCCTTCTTTGAACTATTGAGTGGTGTAGCCGATGAAGAAAGTCATTTATCCGTTTACTTTTATAAAATCTACTGAACACACATTTATTTAATTCTGAATTTCAAAGTTTAAACATAAACACAACATGATACTTAACTAGTCCTACTGGTCTCGCCAAAAATGGATTTTCCTTTCATGCATACATTCGATAAATGACTTCGTCTACATAGTTCAATAGTCAAAGCAAGCTGGGCCCCAAGTCTGCTAATCTTAAAACGCTTCAATTGAATCGTTATTAAGTTTCAATTGTCTAATTAGACATATTATCATAGAAAATGTGTCAAATTAGACGATTGAGACTCAATTACGATTCAATTGAAGCCTTCCTTACATTAGCAGACTTGGACAACTTTGCAATCTTTAAATGACATTGACAAGAATCCTATTGACATATTCCAGCAGATTGACCTGTCGCTCGCTAGCCCGGGCCGCGCTTGCCGCCCTTGTGCCGCGCGGCTGCCGCACGACTGCCGCGCGGCTAGTGATGCCTTGCGGGCTGGATGCGCCGCGAGATGTGTTCCTCCTGCTGCATCTTGGTGCGGAACTGCGCGACCAGGTCGCGCGACTGCGCCAGGACGGCTAGCTGCTCGTTCAGGAGCTCTTCCCATTGCGTCGCGTACGCTATGGAGTAGATAGATATAATCTTTATTGCATGCCAAAAAGTACAAAACTGTACAGTTGATAATTATTTAGGTGTTAAAGTACAATTCGGGCGGCTTTATCGCTAAAAAAGCGAAGAAAGTAAGAGTAATTTATTACTATTTCAAAGAAAAGTTGTCGTGCTGATGGTACTGAACCAAGAGAATTCCCTTACGCACTCAATAAACTTCGTGAATATTTGCCTCTTTTATTGATTCATTGATATTGTCAAGTTGTTTCAATAAAAACACAACAAGAAACACTCACTTTTCACGAAATTTTAGTACTATAAATTATTTATTATACTTCACCAAATAAAATCAACTGATTCGTTATGCTTGTGTAAAAAACTCGTGGGTTGAACATCACTACAAATGACGCAAATATAATGTATATTCTAAAGTCATGGGAGACAAATAAATCACACGAAAACCCATCATACTAAATTACCACATGACGAATTAAGATTGAAATTGAAGATTTATGACTATGACAAGTTTCATCCCCTTTAACCTAAGGATTGTTAATAATCATTATTGTTCCCGTCCTTCCAATTCATCCGAAACCGTTATCGTTAGGTAGGTTCAAATATTAATACCAATTTAGAACTTCTGGCCCTTTTTGCTATGAAAAATTTAGATGAGGATAAATTTTGAATGTTAAACCAATCGACCTGACGAGTGACAGCATTGGCGCAATGACGAAGCGGTGATAGTGGATGATTTTACGAACGTTTTAGGAAATCTCACTTAGTAAAATAATAATAATGTATATTTTTGGTTGCAGGTGAATATCTGTAGTCGGAAAAACTAATTTAAAGAATCCTTTTAGCAGTTTAACTAAAAACGTAAGGTTATGTTTTTTTTTCATATATTTTTATTCAATAGCAAAGATCAATTTTCAATATTACCAAGTTTTATATATTATTTTTTATATTACCAATTACCAAGTTGCGTCGTGGACCTAAATAGGCATTTTTTGATTCTGACACCCAAAAAAAGTACATGGAAAATCGTTTGAATGAAGTCTAACAAAACAGTATGATGTATTTATGTGTTGAATGTCCGCGTTACAAAGCAAATTAGACGTTTTAGATATCGTTTGCTGTTCAAACCCATCATGGTGTGGCGGCGGGCGCGCGAGCCGTAGAGGCACGGCACGCGGATTCTCTTGCGGCCGGCGCGCACTCCTATATCATACATAACTAAATACCAGGAAAGAAACAACATGGGGGCGATGTATAGCAAAAGGTTCAATATCGACCAAACGACGATACGATATGTGAGGTCGTAATCATGAGTAATTTGGAAGAAGGGCTTGACCACCATATTTCTTGTCTGAAATACTTAAAAAAGGTAACGTTTTGAAGAAACAGATTTCCAGTGCCAAGAACGATAGCAATACTTCCCATCGGTAAATACATTCAATTCTAATTTTAGTGCACTCCGGAATTCACAAACGTCAATCAACGCTAAGCACGAGTTCAAGCTCATGCTGTTCCGTAAAATGTCAATAGAAATGGAAGGGACAGCTATACCTCAGAGGGGTGCTCAACCTTGATTTGCGTTTGTGAATTCGGGAGTCAGAGTTCAAGTAATTGTGGACGATATTTTTCGACACGCGTTGATGTCTCTTTCGACTTTTCAATCCGTGTTGGCACCAGGGTTGATGTCCGGTCCCCTCGTTACACTCTCACTTACTACTTATTCATAAGGTTTTCTTCCTCTGCACCACTCCAGAGTTCTTTTCCTACCATCTACATTGGCGTGTTCCGCCCGCTACAACATCGCGCCATGCTGTATTTATTGGCGTAGCTGCGCGCCACTGCCTAGCTGTGGGATCTACAAATGGCAACTTCACAATTTTAAACTCTATATGTCTGTAATGTGCTCACCCTCCTGGTCGTAGTCGACGTCTCCAGTGAGCTGTAGTAGCTGCGAGATGCGCTGCTGCAGGTAGTCGGAGCTGTATCGAGTGATGTCTCACCGTCCTGGTCGTAGTCGACGTCGCCGGTGAGCTGTAGCAGCTGCGCGGTGCGCTGCAACGCGTGCTGCAGGTAGTCGGAGCTGTATCGAGTGATGTCTCACCGTCCTGGTCGTAGTCGACGTCTCCAGTGAGCTGTAGCAGCTGCGCGGTGCGCTGCAGCGCGTGCTGCAGGTAGTCGGAGCTGTATCGAGTGATGTCTCACCGTCCTGGTCGTAGTCGACGTCGCCGGTGAGCTGTAGCAGCTGCGCGGTGCGCTGCAGCGCGTGCTGCAGGTAGTCGGAGCTGTATCGAGTGATGTCTCACCGTCCTGGTCGTAGTCGACGTCTCCAGTGAGCTGTAGCAGCTGCGCGGTGCGCTGCAGCGCGTGCTGCAGGTAGTCGGAGCTGTATCGAGTGATGTCTCACCGTCCTGGTCGTAGTCGACGTCGCCGGTGAGCTGTAGCAGCTGCGCGGTGCGCTGCAACGCGTGCTGCAGGTAGTCGGAGCTGTATCGAGTGATGTCTCACCGTCCTGGTCGTAGTCGACGTCTCCAGTGAGCTGTAGCAGCTGCGCGGTGCGCTGCAGCGCGTGCTGCAGGTAGTCGGAGCTGTATCGAGTGATGTCTCACCGTCCTGGTCGTAGTCGACGTCTCCAGTGAGCTGTAGCAGCTGCGCGGTGCGCTGCAGCGCGTGCTGCAGGTAGTCGGAGCTGTATCGAGTGATGTCTCACCGTCCTGGTCGTAGTCGACGTCTCCAGTGAGCTGTAGCAGCTGCGCGGTGCGCTGCAGCGCGTGCTGCAGGTAGTCGGAGCTGTATCGAGTGATGTCTCACCGTCCTGGTCGTAGTCGACGTCTCCAGTGAGCTGTAGCAGCTGCGCGGTGCGCTGCAGCGCGTGCTGCAGGTAGTCGGAGCTGTATCGAGTGATGTCTCACCGTCCTGGTCGTAGTCGACGTCTCCAGTGAGCTGTAGCAGCTGCGCGGTGCGCTGCAGCGCGTGCTGCAGGTAGTCGGAGCTGTATCGAGTGATGTCTCACCGTCCTGGTCGTAGTCGACGTCGCCGGTGAGCTGGAGCAGCTGCGCGGTGCGCTGCAGCGCGTGCTGCAGGTAGTCGGAGCTGTATCGAGTGATGTCTCACCGTCCTGGTCGTAGTCGACGTCGCCGGTGAGCTGGAGCAGCTGCGTGGTGCGCTGCAGCGCGTGCTGCAGGTAGTCGGAGCTGTATCGAGTGATGTCTCACCGTCCTGGTCGTAGTCGACGTCTCCAGTGAGCTGTAGCAGCTGCGCGGTGCGCTGCAGCGCGTGCTGCAGGTAGTCGGAGCTGTATCGAGTGATGTCTCACCGTCCTGGTCGTAGTCGACGTCTCCAGTGAGCTGTAGCAGCTGCGCGGTGCGCTGCAGCGCGTGCTGCAGGTAGTCGGAGCTGTATCGAGTGATGTCTCACCGTCCTGGTCGTAGTCGACGTCTCCAGTGAGCTGTAGCAGCTGCGCGGTGCGCTGCAGCGCGTGCTGCAGGTAGTCGGAGCTGTATCGAGTGATGTCTCACCGTCCTGGTCGTAGTCGACGTCTCCAGTGAGCTGTAGCAGCTGCGCGGTGCGCTGCAGCGCGTGCTGCAGGTAGTCGGAGCTGTATCGAGTGATGTCTCACCGTCCTGGTCGTAGTCGACGTCTCCAGTGAGCTGTAGCAGCTGCGCGGTGCGCTGCAGCGCGTGCTGCAGGTAGTCGGAGCTGTATCGAGTGATGTCTCACCGTCCTGGTCGTAGTCGACGTCGCCGGTGAGCTGGAGCAGCTGCGTGGTGCGCTGCAGCGCGTGCTGCAGGTAGTCGGAGCTGTATCGAGTGATGTCTCACCGTCCTGGTCGTAGTCGACGTCTCCAGTGAGCTGTAGCAGCTGCGCGGTGCGCTGCAGCGCGTGCTGCAGGTAGTCGGAGCTGTATCGAGTGATGTCTCACCGTCCTGGTCGTAGTCGACGTCTCCAGTGAGCTGTAGCAGCTGCGCGGTGCGCTGCAGCGCGTGCTGCAGGTAGTCGGAGCTGTATCGAGTGATGTCTCACCGTCCTGGTCGTAGTCGACGTCGCCGGTGAGCTGGAGCAGCTGCGTGGTGCGCTGCAGCGCGTGCTGCAGGTAGTCGGAGCTGTATCGAGTGATGTCTCACCGTCCTGGTCGTAGTCGACGTCGCCGGTGAGCTGGAGCAGCTGCGTGGTGCGCTGCAGCGCGTGCTGCAGGTAGTCGGAGCTGTATCGAGTGATGTCTCACCGTCCTGGTCGTAGTCGACGTCGCCGGTGAGCTGGAGCAGCTGCGTGGTGCGCTGCAGCGCGTGCTGCAGGTAGTCGGAGCTGTATCGAGTGATGTCTCACCGTCCTGGTCGTAGTCGACGTCGCCGGTGAGCTGGAGCAGCTGCGTGGTGCGCTGCAGCGCGTGCTGCAGGTAGTCGGAGCTGTATCGAGTGATGTCTCACCGTCCTGGTCGTAGTCGACGTCGCCGGTGAGCTGGAGCAGCTGCGTGGTGCGCTGCAGCGCGTGCTGCAGGTAGTCGGAGCTGTATCGAGTGATGTCTCACCGTCCTGGTCGTAGTCGACGTCGCCGGTGAGCTGGAGCAGCTGCGTGGTGCGCTGCAGCGCGTGCTGCAGGTAGTCGGAGCTGTATCGAGTGATGTCTCACCGTCCTGGTCGTAGTCGACGTCGCCGGTGAGCTGGAGCAGCTGCGTGGTGCGCTGCAGCGCGTGCTGCAGGTAGTCGGAGATGGCCTTGTGGTTGTCGAGCACTTCCTCCTCGGCGCGCTGCAGCTCGTCGATGGCCTCGTGGAACGTGTACATCTCCGCCGACATGTCGCCTTCCTGCAGGGATTGTATGAAGCAATACATTAGAGAAAAGAACCAAAGGGCAAGCGTAGCGCACTACACGGGCGAGAAAACACCGCTACCGGCAATGATTTTATAATAAAAACTAGCTTCTGGCCACCGGCCTACGGCCGACTTGCGGCTATGAATAAGCTAGGTCTGCGACGCTGGCCACCCCGCGGCTTCTGCGAGGCCCCCGGGGGCCTCGCCACAGCTCGGCCTTCGGCCTCAAGTTGTTTGACGGAGGGTTTGTTACGCGAATCGCGCTCTCGTTCTTTTCTGGGAGGCAGGTGTTTTAGCAAAATAATCCTAGTGCGGGCGCTCAGCCTGCGGCTTCGCGAAATTACTTGAAGGTCGATGCTGAACCGGCCTCCGACCTCGCCTTTTGGTTCCTCCGGGCTTCGCTCTAAGCGGATAAATATGACAATTGAAAATTTCACTAAAACTGCTTTTTCAGGTAGTAGGCATAATTTTCCAGGAAAATGTTGCTTGGGTTTTTTGTTAGGTTCAGTAAGGCCTACAGCATGTTGAAAAAAATTACCCCATTTTCAGGGTAATTTCTAAGATTAACCCAAAAAAAAAATTGCTTTGTTTGAAAAAAAAGAATGTCATCCCGTTCAAAACTATCCACTATACACGATTTGACCCATTTAAAGGTATTTTACCCCCTTGAAGTACGAATTAAGGACCGTGAACTTTTGGCCTGACATACTAAGACATCCCGTACTAAATGTATTAGACACTGAAAGTGCTACATTGTATGCGGATATATCGAAAAGTTTGCGAAGCAGCAGACCGAACTATGAATGTGAGGCCGGAGGCCGAACTCCGCCTGGAGCGTACCCCAATGACGGCCAAACTAACTTCGCGAAGCTGCACACGGTACAGCCCGACGAAATCGTCTCAGTAACCAAAAGGCGAGGCCAGAGGCCGAATTACGCATAGGGCAAAGCCCGGAGCGTCGAGCATCGACCCTCAAGTAACTTCGCGAAGCCGCAGGCTGAGCGTCCGCATTAGGATTCTTTGGCTAAAACACTTTCCTCCCAGAAAAGAACGAGTGCGCGATACGCGAAACATAAACCCCCCGTCAAACAACTGCGAGGCCCCCGGGGGCCAGGTCCCTAATGACCTTTTAGTATTTTTGCAAAAATCTACTGGCAACACTGGGAACTATGGTAGAAAATAAAATTTTCGACATGATTGTCTTTAAAGTCAGTGACACTTCCACATTATGGTAGAAAACGTTGAACTCACGTTGAGCGAGCGCAGATGCGCGAGGTCGTCGTGCTGCGGCTCCATATCCACATCGCGGTCCGCTAGGGGGGACTCCGCGCGTCGCGTGTCGCTCGTGCCTAGCTCCTTCACCCTGGGAGACAACAGATTCATATTAAATCTTTATAAGCCTCTGTCCATATCTTGGACACCATATTTCCAACCCTATTCCATGAGAATAGGGATCAAAACCAAAGTAAACTGAGAACAGTAGAATATCTACATACAAACGTGCCGCTCTAGGTTTGAATTTGTGCGTGTGCGTAGCGCGCCGTATCGGCACGCGATTTCACGCACACGCTAGCATAAAATATAGGGGAATAAGGTGGCGGTGGGAATACTAACTCGGCGGGCGGCCTTAGATAACCTACTGTTATGTTTACTGTGCCAAAACCAATGAAAAATTGCAACATGGCCTGCGCTATAAAGGGTTGATACCGTCACTATACTATTACATAGTGTTGCTTTACGATGTTTTAACTTCTAACCCCCTAATTTAAAAACACGTCCAGCTGAGTTGAAAATCTGGCGTGCCATTCTCAATGAACAGTTCGATTTCATAGGCGAATTTATCTGTCAGGGAATAGATAGTAACTTGCCTAACGATTCTATAAATCACTGCATAGTATATTTTATTTTATTTATTAGGACAACCAACACGACAAACACACATACAATTTTGCATACAAACATACAAACATTAGGACTTAAAGCTAAGTGTCGTCCTAATTATCGACCGTCTTGGTGTAATTGTTGAGAAGTCGGCTACTACAACAAGGTTCGCGGGTTCGATCCCCGCACAGTACAAACATTTGTGTGCATGAACATGTCTGTTTGTATTGGTCTGGGTGTTTCCTATGTATATTAAGTATGTATTTACAAAAGAAAAAGTATTTAAGTATGTTTATCCGTTGTCGAGTATCCATAATAACGGACTATAATTAGCCCACTTGGGACTAGATGGATATTTATATTTACATTATAGATCATCGCGATCATGCACGTGCGCGACTTGTCGCCGATGAAACTGTCGCGCAACACTTGCGCAACTAATGCTATAGTAGATGGAGTATAGTATAGATAGACAGTAGCCCCACCTGTCGGCGTATCTGAGCGTGTTGCTGAACTGTCGCGCAACACTTGCGCAACTAATGCTATAGTAGATGGAGTATAGTATAGATAGACAGTAGCCCCACCTGTCGGCGTATCTGAGCGTGTTGAGCGAGTGTTCGCAGGAGGACATGGCGGGGGAGATCATCGCGATCATGCACGTGCGCGACTTGTCGCCGATGAAACTGTCGCGCAACACTTGCGCAACTAATGCTATAGTAGATGGAGTATAGTATAGATAGACAGTAGCCCCACCTGTCGGCGTATCTGAGCGTGTTGCTGAACTGTCGCGCAACACTTGCGCAACTAATGCTATAGTAGATGGAGTATAGTATAGATAGACAGTAGCCCCACCTGTCGGCGTATCTGAGCGTGTTGAGCGAGTGTTCGCAGGAGGACATGGCGGGGGAGATCATCGCGATCATGCACGTGCGCGACTTGTCGCCGATGAAACTGTCGCGCAACACTTGCGCAACTAATGCTATAGTAGATGGAGTATAGTATAGATAGACAGTAGCCCCACCTGTCGGCGTATCTGAGCGTGTTGCTGAACTGTCGCGCAACACTTGCGCAACTAATGCTATAGTAGATGGAGTATAGTATAGATAGACAGTAGCCCCACCTGTCGGCGTATCTGAGCGTGTTGAGCGAGTGTTCGCAGGAGGACATGGCGGGGGAGATCATCGCGATCATGCACGTGCGCGACTTGTCGCCGATGAAACTGTCGCGCAACACTTGCGTCAGCTTCGACACGCGGAACGGGAGGTGGTTGTTGCCTTTCATTCCGAGGGCGCGAATGCATTCTTTCAGGGCGAGGAGGGATTTGTTTATCTCAGCGCTTTCCATGCCTGGAAAAGAAAATTGCGATTAGTATTTGTTATCAAACAGCATAGACTTCACTTACACTAGATGCTAGGTATACCTAGTACGATTCAAACTTAATGGCAGCTCGGAAGTTAGCTGCGAGGGCCGGGTGCGCAAGATTGACCTCACCTCGAACCAGCTGACACCTTTATTTGTGTTCTGCGCATCGACTCGCGGGATGTTCACAGCCGCCATTAAGTTTGAATCGTTGTAAAACAGACGAGCTATGTCTGTCAATGTATCTACTATCCGTCTGAAATGTTAAAACATAAAACACAAAAATTAGCAATTGGTGGGGATCATAATCACGGTTCATAGTCTTATTGAACGTGAAGCGGTCAAGCGGATTTTCATGTAAAAAATCATATTCAGACTCATTTCAGACTGCACACATAGTTAAATATAGCAACAGAATTGGGTCGTTGTTTTATGAGTACAGTTTAAAGCCATGTTTGCACTAGGCAACATTTACTGCGCGACATGTTGCTCATCATGTTGATTAACGATGCGTGACTGCGCCATGCCATCGCTGCGCATAGTATCAAATGTAAAGCCGCGCGTCATGTTAGAAACAACCCGCGCTGTTGTGCAACGTCGCTGTACATGTTGAACGTCATGAGTTGCGCGTCAATTGTTGCCTAGTGGAAACGCGGGTTTATATTCAAGTTGAACCCATTGACCGCCATCACATTTTGTTTCAATATCTTTTGGACGCTTTAGAACGTCTATGGCGGATCATTATCCGCCATAGACATAGCCGAAATAACCCATTGGTTAGGTACTTTGGAGGTTTAAGAGGGTAACTGCCGCACTCGTCAATTAACGTGAATGTTTATTAGAGTCAAAATTTTACATTCTTAAAAGTTCTTTGTTATAAGGTGTCTTTTTAACCCTTTCGACGCCACGAGTTTTCGTCAAAAACGTTCACCACACGCCACCGCAATATAAGTCGTTGGTTTACTAGTGCTGACAATGTTGAGTATCGATATTATTAATTTGTAATGAATAAATCATTATAAAAAATATATTTAGTTATTTTTTAAGTTCTTGGGTTTTATTTTATTATTTTTACTCTGTGAAACATGAATTGAATGTATTGAAATCTCAGTGGCGTAATAATACAGTGAAAAAACGCACAAGTAATTATGATGATAATTGCATCACTACGTGTCTGATATATCAGACAGTGGCGTACGCATAATATGAATTTTTAGCGAGTGTTAGTGATGCGTCAACTTCCGGTCATAAACTTCGATACCTTACGAATTACTTTTAACTTATTGATTAAATAACCAAATTAATCAAATGATGGAGGCAATAATTATTTTACTAGTTCTGATGATTTTATTAATATCTAATAATCCTTACATCAGGTTATATTTATTTTAATGACAAACTGTGCTGTCCGTAATGCGATTACAGGTCTGTGAGCGCTCACGGCGATAACAGGCGTCCCGAATTGAAATATCGCGTCAACAGTGCTCACAGCGCTGTCAGCGTCAAAACCAATTCGGACCGCTAGATAGTGACACACAACCTAACAATTTTTAAACTTTAATTTCTGTCATTCCCAGGTTAAACTTGCGGTTCTTGTGGTCAAACTTTCTGTTTCGTTATCACAGAAAAAGATTTGTCCTGGCAAATATTTATTCTGAGGAATATTAGCTAAAATATTTTTACACGAAAATGTCTGTCTGACGTTTCATCTATGAATCTGACATAAGGCTCACGGCGATAACGCTCTGGAGCATAAAAAATAAAAATAATGACCGGTAAGTTCTTTCTAACGTAAATGCATCTATGTATTCCAATATTCCTAAAGAAAAAATAAAATTACAAACACTAAGTATATTGTGTCAGAGCATAGTAACCACATTAGATTGAGAACACTATATAGTATTATAATTTTTTATAACTTACCGTTGATTATGTAAGAACACTTCATCACTTTCAAATTCAACATCATCAGTTCCTTCCAAAATCCTAATCAACTCCTCTGCAGTGGGCATAATTTAATAAATATTAATTTACAAACGTAATACATCAACACAGCAACGCAAAGAATAACACAGTAAATAACATGATTTTGCAGGGTACTTCCATAATTTATCGATATCTCCTACCCTCATTGTACAGCACTAAATAAGTAGTTCTAGAAACATCTATCGCCTCTGACGTCACTTCCGTGTCTGATATATCAGACGTTGGCGTACGAGACTCATGCATGGTCGTGTCGTGATATACTACGCAATTTACTGGATTTGATGCAAAACATAATTCGAAAATAAAGCGTTTTCTGTGGTAAAACTTGGTAAAATTTCGTCACACACAAAAAAATATGCCCAAAACCAAAACCTGTAACATGTAATTCTTACATTTTTGAATGTTTCTTTTTTAAATTACCAGATTTCTGGTTTTGGTAGGAACATCACTAATAAATAAACTTGGTCTGATATATGGTGGCGCTGAGGGTTCAAATAAAAAAAAAAGAGTTCGAGTCGATTCAACACGGTTTTGTTTTTGATAATTTATCATTAGAATAACATTATAATACTTTGTGAAATTCATATTTTTGATTAACTAAAGTATAAACAGTCTGAAAATTTTATGCATATGTCGTCACGTACTATAATGATAAGAAAAAATAGATTTAACACGTTGAACGCCACGCCGGTCACAAACAATAGGAATTCGATTGTTAAAGTGACCGACGGCGGTGAAAGGCTTAAATTGGTAAGATATATTTGTCTGATATATCAGACTTTGGCGTCGTGGGCACGGAAATTAAATGTCTGATATATCAGACTTTGGCGTTGAAAAGGTTAAAAATGGAATTTTGACTCTAATGAACCATTAACGGTAATTGACGTCTCTGAGTGCGGCAATAAGAGTCAGAGGAAAGGGGTAATAATAAGGGGGGTTAAGAGGTAAAGTACTGACGCGTCTGCCGGTTGGCGGAGGAGGTGTCGGCGCCGCGCTCGTTGCCCGCGAGGTCGATAAGGCTGAACTTCCCGTGCACGCGGTGCATGCCGGGCGAGCGGACCACTATCTGGAACACGGCGTGCGATCGCGACGAGTTCGAGTTCGCTGACGTCTGTAACACACATACGGAACTGTTAGTTTTTAGTGATAGCAGAGGATTGAAGCTTTAGAAACTGTGACTAGCTTCTAACCACCAGCTTACAGGGTTTTTTCATTATTTGCTATCCTGGAGCCTTGTTAAGATCATTTTACAACCCTGTTTTACCTCAGTTTACGTCTTTACATTCATTGAAATTGGACTAAAACAACAATGAAGAAAAATTAAGCTTTTTTTTGACGCTATTTACCACACAAAACACGACTGTAAATTTGCAGCTTGTGACTGAAACTAATAAGAGATTGTGCTGGGGCCAAAATTACCAGAGGTTTATTTGATGCCATTCCGTTATTAAGCTGAATCCCGAATTTAGTTGGAATTCTAATAAACTTTCGATACTTTCGAAAACGACTTAAAATTTAAACTTACCTGAATATTATTCACTCAGTTCTTTTTTGTTGTTATGTTATGTTTAAGGTTTATACCTTTTTTTATTTTTTGATCAGAGAGCCAACAGCGCTTGGTAAAAACACAATAAAGTATCCAAAACAAAACTGACTGCCAATAACAGATTTTTACTTATTAAACAAAACAATTGAATAATTCATGCTAGACTGTCGTTGAGAATGGGCTAAAGATATGTTTTAATGTAAATTTCATTGATCTATAATTAATTACTTAACACATAACATAATTGTGCGCAAATTACGTTTAAAGTATAAAAAGTATGTTGAAAATAGTGCAGTCAATTTGCCAAAAATTGTAAGGCTAGAACACAGCTTTAGAAGCGCTAGTACAGTAGCCAGCATGTCTGACCTGTCCCGAGGTGCGCGCGGCGTTCCCGTGCTGGATCAGCTTCAGCACCTCGTCCACGTTGTCGACCACCTTCTCCGTCAGCCCCACTATCTGCACCTGCTGCTTGCCGTCCTCCAGCACGCGCAGCTTTGCTTTGTCTGCTAGGAGGTCGAACACCTAAAAATAAACGGGATTTTTAAGCATTCAGTTGATTTTGAACCAAAATATGCTCGCAACTATGCTATAAACCTTTCGAAACTAAATGGCTATCGGAGAATACAGCTCAAAAACCCGTTAAGACCGACGGCTCCTCGAGAAACCAGTAAGCTAGCACCCGAGTTGCCATCGAAACCGTAGAGAATAAAGAGAAATGAATTTTAGGAGTAATCCTAGTCCTAGTTATATTAAAAATTGTGAAAGTTTGTATCGACGTTTGTATACCTTTTTGACAGATTCTGTTACCGCACATCATTTCACGCTGATTGGACATTGGAACACAGCTATTATGAGTTAACTTGATTATCGGATATTGACGAGTGATAATAATTCAAAAGTAGATTACCTTCCCGGAGTATATCTCGAAGAAGGAAGCGGAGACGATGAGGTTGAGCGGCTTGTACTTGGGCGACTTGAGGTAGGCGAACACGTCGCGCGCCGCCATCGCGTAGATGCCCTTCTTGCAGTCCTGCGTCTTGCCCTGAGGAACATCACAGTGTTAGGCGAGGATTATGGACAATGCTTAGAAATCCTGTACTATAAAAACAATAAATAACCGGGTTTTCTGCAACATATAAACTACGGTAAAAACTACTATCGTGACCACGGCGCATGCAATTGTCGCCGAAACGTCGGGCAAATTTAGGTAAAATAGTAGTTTTTACCGTAGTTTATATGTTGCAGAAAACCCGGCTATTTAGTGTTTATATGTGAAAAATGCAACAAGAAAGGTTAAAAACCTAATCCTATGCTAGGTTGAAATATCAAAGTTTCAGAATACAGGCCTTATCGGTAGGTATAGATAATCAAACCTAACAGCTCAAGATCTGATGGACAAATCTCTTGGTTTTTGAGATGTGCGATTTGTCTATTTGTCTCACGGGAGTCACGGGACGCGATCGACATACTGATAATCAATTGTATTATTAATTGTCATAGTCTACTGGCTTATTCAGCCACCAATCTCCTAAGTTGATAGTCTGATATCGAGAGTATAGTTATAGTTCATGAATAAAACTAACAATAGGAAATCTAAGAGTAGTTTCGTGAAAAAATTGATTCATATTATGTAAATAGTTAGTTAGTTTGCACTGCTTCACTTTTGAACCAAGCCCTTATAAAGTTGTTAAATTATAAAGCAGAGAGCCAAATGCGTTTTTGGAACTTTCTCCGGCAGCTGAACACAAAACTACCAAATAGTTTAAATAAAAAAAAAACGGCCTCAACCATTGTCTCCTGCCATATATCTGCAGCCAGTTATGTATACATAATATTTTTCCCTTCGTTACCTGGAAGTCACCACCCATAGTGTGCGTCTTGCCGGAGCCGGTCTGTCCGTACGCGAAGCACGTCGCCATGCCTCCCTCGAATATCGTCTGGACCAGGGGCTTTGCCGTGTATCTGGAAGAAGGTTAAGCTAGTTAGTGAGATATTCATTACTCAGTCAAGGTCGACAGATAGACTAAGCAACATTTATAGTGGTACACGTTAAAAAAATAATATAGCTTATTTATTAGTCCCAAAAGTGTGAAGAAACAATTGAGAAATTAAAAAGTGCACAAGAATCGACAATGTCTGTTCAACATTTTGGGACCCTCATTGCCCAGAGCGGATGTGCCTTTTTTGCTCTCAGTGGCAGTTTTCCCTTAGGCTAGGTTCAATGCCGGAGCGGAACCTTCACACATTAGAATACACTTTATTGTTTAGCCTTTTTAGGGCACAATGGTTAGGAACAATGAGAAATTAATACTGGTAGGAATGAGAATTTGTGACTGGTATTTTCTCAGCAGATGGATTCTAGCAGCTTATTAAAAAAAAAGGTTTCTAAAAAAATACAAGGTGACGAAATTAACCAATTCAAGGCTTTTTGGCCTTTTTAGAAAATAATAATGATCTTACTTGTAAACTACTTCATTGGTGCAGGAGTCGTCGAAGGCGTAGTCGAAGCGGAACTTCTGGTTCTCGAGGTACTTGGTGAGGTCCACTTTGTTCTTGGGCTCGTGGACTATCATCTGGTCCTTTGTGGGTACACTTATGACGTCCACCTGGGAACAAACATCGATTGAGGGCTGAGGCTTACGGAAAAAAATGTGGCTACTAGACCACAATATAACATCTAGAGTGTAGTCAATAATGCTACTGATTAGCAACCCTCAAGTACAGGGTGGAGCGGGTGTTGCTTGACTTTGAAATCATCTTCGTAAGGTTTGCAATAAAAAAAATCTTGTGTGACAACCCTAATGCACATTATGCTTTCGCTGCGCTAAACGGGACCCCAGAATCAAAATCACTTTTACCGTCCTTTTTAATCGTTTCCATTGATCCCCAAGCTAATATTTCTGATATCAACAAAACTGTCTTAGCCGTAATCAGTGAGGCAAGAACGAGGAAGTCTGTAAAAATTGGCTACTTCATTAAATTTACGCTAGATGGCACCACTCGTATGTCTGTCTCACCTCCTTTTTGTTGATCTCCTTCTTGTTGAGCGGCCGCTTCCGCACGCAGACGGTGATCTGGTGGTCCTCGACCGGCTCGTTTCCGGTCAGCGGCCGGAAGTCTATGCTGTTCGTGTACTCGCGGATCATCGCCAGGAACTCCCAGTTAGGGTTGCCTGGGTCCATGTTCATTAGGGCTTCCTGGGGAGTAAAGGAAGGTTTGGATTATGAGAATAGTTCGGATGTGAAGAAGTTGTACCCATTGCATAACTAGTCATTTGGTTTCGACTAAATACCTCCATCAGAACGGAGCAATGGAGCAGGTAAGAAGGCAGTCTCACAATCACCTTTCATAAACATTTGATTCATCGCCTAGTATTATTTTGAACTTGATTCGCGACTTTTGGCATTTCAAGCAATGAACGGGTGGTGAAAGTCATACTGGGCCACGCTGGGAGAATAGATCACAATACTTTTTGGCTAAAAATAAATAATCAATACGGGATATGGCATCACATAGCGTCGTTTAAGTTCTAACACCACGTATGTAATTTTTAGGCGGTTTTGACATTTTGATGCCATTCGCTAAAGCATCTAAAGACGCGTCGTTTAGCCCAATAGGAATCCAGGCACGACCAATAGAATCCCTTAAAATAAGGAAAAAGTAGCAGCATGAAAGCCACTATCCTATGGAAACCGTACGTAAGTAAGTCAATTCGGTTTTTTAGCGCTCCTGAAAAGTTGCTAAAAATCACATACGTGGTGTTGGAACTTAAACGACGATATGACGGTAAGGATAGTCACCAGGGCTCTGTTTTCCAACAACCCGATCTGCACACAGGCGCATGTTTGGAGTATGGTTCGCATCACCATAACGGTGAGCTACCACTTGCACAGGGTAACATAAACTAACCTTCTCCTCCTTGAGCTCGGCCTGCCGCTGCCGCCTCTTCTCGCGGTTCTCCTTGAGCCGCTCCACCTCCTTGACGACGTTGGAGCGCCGCACCTTTTCCAACAACCCGATCCGCACATAGGCGCATGTTGGAGAATGGTTCGCATCACCATAACGGTGAGCTACCACTTGCACAGGGTCACATAAACCTACCTTCTCTTCCTTGAGCTCGGCCTGCCGCTGCCGCCTCTTCTCGCGGTTCTCCTCGAGTCGCTCCACCTCCTTGACGACGTTGGAGCGCCGCACCTTTTCCAACAACCCGATCCGCACATAGGCGCATGTTTGGAGTATGGTTCGCATCACCATAACGGTGAGCTACCACTTGCACAGGGTCACATAAACTAACCTTCTCCTCCTTGAGCTCGGCCTGCCGCTGGCGCCTCTTCTCGCGGTTCTCCTTGAGCCGCTCCACCTCCTTGACGACGTTGGAGCGCCGCACCGCGCCCGACGCCACGGCGTGCGGCACCGACACCGTGCTGGACACGCCGGCCGCTCGCGGCTGATTCAGGCCCACGCCGGCCGCGGGCGCTGTTGTGAACTGGAAATCCACACACATTCAATTACATTTAGTCTAAACTAGCTCACCCGGCGAACTTTGTTCCGCCTTAAGGGCAATAAATAAAAAAAGTAAAAAAAAAGAAAAATAAATAAAAGTATCCTATGTCCTTCTCCTGGCTCTAAACTAGCTCCATGCCAATTTTCAGCTAAATCGGTTCAGCCGTTCTTGAGTTATAAGTGGAGTAACTAACACGACTTTCTTTTATATATATAGATATTACTGGCATAGTAAAACAATATGAGCTTTACGGAGTACAGGAGTATTTTAAAATCAGGTGTCTCTGTACTTAGAGGCTGTTCTAAAGCAAACTATGTAGCAAATCTAGGAGCCGACGGAGAGGGAGAAGACGAACAGTTGCCCATCGTCTCCAATCTCTCCGTGGAGTAGGCCGGCGGGCGCGTGGTATAGGGGTACCCACGCCTTCACTGCACAGGCCTGCTCCACTGCCTGGTAGGGACGGCTCTTCGCCCTCGGTTGTCCCTACTGGGCTCTACCCACGTTGTGGGGGCCACTTCCTGCCCACCGTGAAGGCGGGCTCCGTCCGGAGAAACGCGTAGGCTTCGTGCCAGTCACCGCAGTTCCCCCAACATGGAAGATGAATGGGAGTCCCGGAGTTTTTAGTGGGTATGCCACTGGGTGACTCCTCCCCAGTGGTGAGCCCCACATAACCCGTTTGCCCCCGGCGGGCGGGTATGCGAAGAGGCATTTCCTTCGGGTCAGAATAAAAAGGGGTAGGTAGGATAGGAAGGATTAAAGTAGTGTGGCACCTCCTTGGTGTTGTTGTGCAACCGTCGCTGCTGCAGATGCGGCATGTACGGCGACTGGTTCATGTTCGGCACCACGGACGCCACACTCGGCGTGCTGCCCGCGCGCGAGCGGCCTGACGCTGGGGCCTTGGGAGAGGAGTACTGGATACAAGATAGGAAGGTGGGGGTGAGGATTATAGGAAGGGAAAGAAAGTGCGAGGGTGTTCAGTGAACTAGGGTACATAGCCTGATCGTTAGACGCCACTTTACAGGATCGGTAACTAAAATTTAAGATTTCAACGCCTGAAGAATTTGTGTGGAGATAAACACGTTAGAATAAGTTACACTTTTACAAGTTAATTCCAGACACGTTGGCTTTGTGGAATACATTTTCGATCTGCCGTGCTATTCCGGCGGTGCACATTGGACACCACTTCACATTTCGGTGCTTCACGCTTACCTCAATCATCAATACGCTTTACTTTGAATTAGTATTTTCCCTCATTTTGTATGTAAATAATTTAAAAATGTTATTTGTCTTAGTCCTTTTTTTTTAAACGACCACAGTTGCAAAGAAATTGAGTTTTAAAGTTCACTCACACGAGGGAAGGGAGTTTTGGCGTCCGCCGGAATAGCATAGCTGATCATAATTTATAGCATAAAAGACTTGTGCAAAGTTCTCAGCCGGTCTTTTGAGGTCATTTACAGAGGGATAATATCCTAATGACACAGGAGTTTGGCTAATTGTAGACAAGTTCTACGCTGCGTTCTTTACAATGTCTGCTTGCTTTTTTGTTTGAACTCCTTTACCTGTTGTGTGATTCGAGAGTTGGGCTGCGGCTGCGGCGGCGGCTGCACCGGGGGCGGCACGTTCTCCGCCCCCCGCCGCCCCGTAGTGTCGCCCCCGTGGCCATTCGTGTACGCGCCCCCACCGCCTGCGTTCGACAACCGCATCTGGTTGTTGCGGGTGACGCGAGATGGCGCTGTGAAACGATAAACATAACTTATAACATTAAGGAACAACCATAATACAGCACTCAAAGCATATACTTTGCAAATGAGTGTCAGATAACTGCACCCCTATTTCAGATCAGATCTGAAGAAAGTGCACCCGTCTAAGCATTTTAAAAAACATGCATCTCAGCACGACTATATTTGGAGGCGTGCCTCCAAAACAGACTCTCATATTTAGGGTACTACCGAAACCAATTTATGTTTCTTATTACCTTTTAAGTTCGTGAATCATACACGTGACGCAATACATAAAGTGAGGCAAGACCTTTCGAAAACCGCAAAACAGAAATAAAAAACCTAAATACGATCAAGCCGAATGCGAACCTAATGGTGCAGAAAGCGATTAGGGCTTCTATAGAAAGCCTTTGCGAAAACTCAAGTGCAAGAAACAGTTCTGTAGTTTTTCTCTTACGTGACTTTCGCTTTGGTTCCTCTTCCAAGACATCTGATGCCTCTTGAGAGGGCATTCCTGTGGTCTCAAATGCCTCCTTAGGAGTGCTTCCTTCGTTTGAGTCGGCTACCCGTCTCCGGCATCGCAACCATGAACAACACATTTCTGCCAATTTTTTCAATCTATTTATTGGTCAGAAGAGTTTTCGGTCATTATTTGAGGTTTTTCGGCATAGAATTGGAAACTGTATCAAAGTGTAAAGTGATATGTGCTCTCCTGACAGACGAATTGTCCGTAATGGCTGCGGCCTGCGTTGGCGCAAGGCGAGCCTGCCGCTGCGCTGCCCGCCATATTAGGATCTCTTTTCCGTAGTCAAGGCAATGAACCGTGACGCACGCGCCGAGTACGGTCGTGTGCGAAGGTGAAATTGCATATCGGCCAGTTCGGCCACACTCATTACTGAAAACTCGCTTTACGCGCGGTTTAACATATCAACTGCGACCTTACTGACCTATACAAGTCTATTACGCGGTCAAACCTACAAGTCTGTTAGATACTAAATTTACAAAAACCAATGTCAACAAGCACAGACAGAGCGACCCGAGAGAGCGACACTGAAGTACTGAAGACTGTAGCATGAAAGCTAGATCAATTATCTGTAGCGGCGACTAAACAAAATTGGAAATAATAGCCGTCCATTAAGGTTCACTAATGTCGTTTGTCCGTCACATTGATGAAACTTTTATTACATGACGTGCGTCCGATGTTCGATCGATACGCTAAGCTGACTTGAACTTGACGACACACGATTGACATACTCTAGTAGTACGATGACCTTCTTAGATATAACAAAAACTGATCAGCACATCTAAATTGAGTTACCCTACAAAAATAAGGTGAGTATATTATTGATCGATATTAGAAACCATTATGGCAAAAGATCAGACGCAAACGTGCACTGTCTAAAGATAAGAAGCGCATTGGTGCTGAAATAGACTGTGGACAAATCGGCATGGTGGCATGGGCTTCCTTCCATTTTGTTTTTTGATCAGGTTGGCGCAGTGACGTGTAGCTTGACAACGGTTGGTATGCAGATAAATATGGCTAGGCCGACGCCCTCTGATGATAGTACATTTGTGAACCATCGATTAGGTTTGAACAGAAACTACTAGCAATAGTATCGAACTCCGTTATAGAGATATCAACCATAACTATACTGCTATCTTCTGTATGTACCAATGTCTCACGCGCACGTTTAGTCCAGTTAGACCTCATCTAGTCAGACATTACTTCTTGAGAAGTGTATACAGTGACTGGACCTGATGTTTGGTTATCAATAGGAGCCGTCTTTAGGTAATATGTTTAAACTTTTGTTTTAAGGCACACTCTAAATCCAAGCGAAGGTACACCAAGATAATTTTATTACATTCAAACAAGTTATCTTCAAATTGAAATTAATATTTGTTCATCTGTGAAATAAGAATAGCAATGAGGCTGTCAACATTCATTTAGGAAGACTTTTGGAAACTATATCATATCTCATTGTAGGCTTCCAAGGCAATATTGAGAACTAACAAAGCTCTGAGTTCAAAGACCTTAGCCAAATCGAAGTTCTTACACGAAGGTACAAGTTAATTCTACTAAAAGTCGTAACTTCCATTAAAGTTGCAAAGTTACTGAATAACACTTAGGTACCATCGCGGCATCGCTTCAAACGCTTTACGAACAACTTTATCTACACCTAGCATCTATTCGTTATAATTTGGTGATGAAAACTTTCCATTAGAAACACCGACGTTTCGGAAGAAAAAAATCTATCTGGTGGGATACATGGGAGCTTTTAAAAAGTTGCTATGGAATTCGAAACAAAGTGCTCAAGTGTCAAGGCGCGTTTCCACTAAGCAACATTTGCTGCGCGACATGTGGCACAACATGTAGCTCATCATGTTGATCAACGCCTACGCCAAAGCCCTATTGGTGCGCATAGTATCAAACTATACAAGCCGTGCGTCATGTTGGCAACAACGCGCACTGTTGCTGTTGTGCAACGACGCCGTACATGTGAGCGTCACGTGTTGCGCGTCAATTGTTGCTTAGTAGAAGCGCGGCTTAACAATGAAATTTCCCAGACTAGTCGAGATGGCTATTTGCAAAATTAACATTAGCTTTAAGATTTACCGGGCCCAACGTCATAATTGAGAGGTTCACCGGGTTCAAAAAAAGTTCAGGAATGAAGACAATTTCATAGGAAAGGCGGCAGGTGAACGCAAGATGGATGGATGAGGTGGCGTCCATAACGGGCGGCGTTTGTGATGATTTTATGATCCCTCAATGAGATGTCGCAAGATTTGGTTAACTAAATACCAAATGGTAGCAGGATGTCGGTGGAAGCACTATAATAAAAGATCGCCATTTTTTCCACTTATTGCTTTACCAAAGGGAATACCTTCGTGCTTCTATTACCACTAGAGTTATTGCTAAGCAAACCCTCAGATTTACATTCGCTTGACCTGGAAGGTGTAGCGGCGGTCGGCACGAGCGCGTTATCCAGATCCTGCACGTACGTAACTCTGACGTAAGTGGGGACTTCCTAGCTCATGCGATATCTGATCTAGCGCTCGTGGGAATTCATTGTTGCACAAGTAGGACAGGAGTATTTTTAGTTAGAAGCGGCCCATGCTTGTTATGGAAAATCTTATTTTGATATGAACTGACTCGTTAACGCAACGGATAGAGGTCTTGCCTATAGCGCCAAAGGCAGTTGGTTTAATTCACACCAAGGAAAAACATTAATGTGACGTTGTGTGTGTTTTGTGATTTGTGTTTGTTTGGATGTGTCTTAGCCCAATGGTAAAGCACTCGCTCGATTCGGGCTTCGAGTGCAAATCTGGCCGGAACACCGAGTTTCCTTGTAATTTATTTAACTTGCTGCCAAATAAGTTCTGGTGATGGCAAACACCGATGACAACCAAGGTAACCTGGGTGACGGACGCCAAAACCACCCTCTAAGGTGGGCTTCAAAATGATTCGTTCCGGTATTTAAATTTATTCACGAGCGTATGTTATTTTGTTAAAACGCGCCAAGAATGTATGGGATGTGATGAAAAGTCGTCACAGGTCAAAATGAAATTTTATGTCCCTTCAATTATATTGTTTGGCCCTTTCTACATGTCGTCCAGTGGGACGTGTGGGTCATGGCTAGCTCCTCAGATCTCGATTCCCAATAGAAACTTCATTGTGATAAAAATAAATGTGTCGTAATCAACTTTGGATGGTTAATCCTTGTCAATGTTTAGTGCTACAGTGCCAAGTAGATCGAATGAAATGGACCACGCGAAGATGTTTGTATTTCTAGGTCTTCCGTAATAAAATATTATTTCTGACAGTCCCCCGTGGTAATTTCGTCAACGAGACTCCCCAATAGTAGTCTCGTTGTTTTGTTTTACTTTAAGACTTATTACCAAGACAGTGAAAGGCTATCAAGTCCCTGCCAAATAATTAGAGCAAGTATTTTGATCTGGTGCTTCTATATTCACTTTTGCGTGCTGTGTAACATCTGTTAAATTGCATTTAAATGAACTCGATCTATATGCCTTCCTGTCTGATGGGCACAAAGAGTGCATCCAATCAGACGACAAAGGCGGCGTAGGGATGACCGTGAATGGGCATGAAGAGGCATCTGTCGTATGCCAATCATTGGCATTTCTTGATTTGCCTCTCTACTGCCATATCGTACAAAATTTCACATTAGCGATTTGCCCGATCACACTCAGGAAAATAGAATCAGGAAGGCGGCTAAAACAAAAGCGAACCCTCGCTATTTTTGAGTAGAGTTTGAGTTTGAAATGTCGACATGACAGTGTGTGAACAGCACCACCAGAGCATCGTAAAAGTAAAGTAAAGTAAAGTAAGTAAAGTAAAAATAGTATTTATTCATGTAAACTTATTAAAAAGCACTTATGACAAGTCACAACATAAAAATTAAAAAGTAATAATGTGATTCTACCACCGGTTCGGAGGTGTTGATTCTACCGAGAAGAAACCGGCAAGAAACTCGGTAGTTACTCTTTTTTAATCTTGTTTGTTTACAATAATTGCGATAACAGAGTAACAACAGTAAAGTCAAAATACATGATGTGCAGAGGAGCAGACTATTTCTGAGATGACCACAAATCCTTGTCGTTCAAGTAATCTTTTACATTGTAATAACCTCGTTTCATTAAAGTTTCTTTAATTTGCGATTTAAACTTGTGAAGGGGTAGTTCAACAAGACTTTGAGGTACTTTATTAAAGAATTTTACACATTGACCCACAAATGATTTTCCTACTTTATGAAGTCTAAGATTAGGATTTACAAGTTTGTTCTTGTTTCTTGTATTGAATTTATGACTATCACAATTCTTCTTGAAAAGGTGCAAATTTTTGCGTACGTACATTATGTTGTCATAAATGTATTGAGAGTGTACAGTTAATATATTTATCTCCTTAAATACTTCTCGGAGCGAGTCGCGTGGTCTAAGGCCGTATATGGAGCGAACGGCTCTTTTTTGAAGTACAATAATAGTATTTATGTCCGCCGCTGACCCCCACAACATTAGTCCATACGACATTACACTATGAAAATAGCTGAGGAAAAGGAGTCTAAACAAATTGGCCAAATGACTTTTATCCTCAAAAAGGTAGCCGCCATCGATCAGCATTAACTTTATATTCGGCACTTAACAAAATATTTAGCAAATCTGCGAAATCTGCAAATTTTGATCTGCCCAGTTAACTGATCGACCCGCGACACATTCAAACAGACGAGAAAGCCGGCAACGAAATAGCCGCGGAGAATTTGATTGTGCTGATTTGTGCTTGACCTGACCTAAGACGAATAAAGACGACAAAAGCGGCGCAGAACTAACCATACAGAATTTAATTTCACCCGACTGAGCTCATTATCTCATGTAACAAGCTACCGGGTAACGTGCCGCCTATGAACTTACTAACGAAGGTAATTAGGCGGGCGAGTATTTTAATTAATTTTGAGAAACTTCATCACACTTGACATGTCCTACAAATTATGTTTATAAAGGTGACAGGGCAGCAGAATTCCTTGCCATTGGGGCGAATACAACTAAAACGTATGCCGAAGGCTATCTTATCGAATAGAAGATATTCATACAAAAATGTGATATTTAATAATAAGTTATTTATCCTCGCCATTGGGATATGTTAGCCACCATAACATATCCCAATGGCATATTTCAGCAAAACCCAGAACACATCTTTTCTAAACCAAGATCATAATTTTTAGTTCCTTACTACTTGAATTTTTTCAAAGTGATATACTTGAGTATTGAACGTTTGTGCCCTAGTTTGAATAGAATACACTAAAACAAAACTCTGCTCTATGAACTCTGCGTACTCATTTGTCGTTTATCTAAATCATCCTATCTCCTTTCGAATCAGCAATACGGATTGAAAATGCAATGTAACAACGGCACTGAAAGTACTGATACGTCCGCAAAGTTGACGAACGCAATTCTACTGGGCTGACCCAAATCACAGTCATCATGATGGATTTACAGGAACATCTATAAGAACAGATATATTCTCATATCTGCGTAATGATGATGTTAATGAAACGGCAAAGTCATTCGTCACTACTGGTCACCTTTCTCTAAATTGAAAGAGACTTGTATCTCTTCACTAAATTGATCAAGAAGAAGCATCCAAAGAAAAAAGTTCACTATCATGAATCAATCAAGAATTAAAGATGAATCACCAAAAAGTTGTCCCAAACCATATACACATTAAATCAAACTGTAGGTTTACAACACAAAGACACTCTACAACAAAAACCAAATTTCCGAATCAAACCAAACAATGTCAACTTCTATTCATTCCATTTTGTTGTCAGCTTCCGTCGCAAGTGTTATGAATGAAAAAAACAAATGTACCTACATAGTAGGGAATCACAAGGGTCGTTATCCAGCGCCCACGCACCGTTCTCACTGATTCAGCGGCGGCCTCGATCCTCGCATCATAAACAAAAAACTGTTGTCCACAACACAACGCATGCACGTGGGTGAGGCTGAGCATTGAACCTGAGGAATTAGGAGCTACGTGAAGAAAACGATATGAATTTACCCAAAGTAGAGGCTTTCAATAAAAAATTGGTCTGGGGTGATGACCTGATGAAGTGATTCACACCCTTAACCCGAACGTCAAGAAATTGACTTTTGTTAACAAAACGATGTTACTTAAATCTTTAAACATAATGATAAAACTAATAATGAATAAGAGATTCCTGTCGAAGGGTATTCCATATTGGTAAAGAAGCTACAGCATACATTTGAATAATTTTCTCCCGTAAACGTCTCTTAGTGGCCAACTGGCCCCACATAACTTCCGCACTTGGTACCTTGAAAGCCACTTCCCGAAATGGGAACTGCAGAAATGATCAGCCAAACACATTTCAACACTGTACACTTGAATGTTTAATCTATACGCTTAGCATAAGGTCCAAAATGGATTGACTTTCACCACAGACAGACAATGGGGGTTTGAACTTACGGCCTACGTTTTTCGTAACCTGCCGCGGCGGCTGCAAATGCGTCTGAGCGCATCTCGCGTACAACACTGGCATGGTGAAATTCCGTAGGCAGAAAAAAAAGATTTAATCTAGGGGACAACTGTCGAAGGTCAGGTTCACCGCACTATTGTGTGTAATCCATTTGTGTCACTAGTTAATTTGAATTTGGAACACCGGTACCAGCCAGTGTTGTGGTACACGCTACGGCCGGCCGCACACTGTCCGCGCGCCACCTCCAGCCTACACTTATACCGAGCGATGAAACTAACGGACCTGACCGCCCCATGAAAAATTCAACCCCAAATACAACATAACCACACGCCATCGTGATGTGTTTTAATAATGATAAACAGAAAATATGGCTACATTTCCACGTGAGCCACGAAGGCACATACGAAAGGTCGAGTTCCGCTTTCCTTCCGCGAGGATGTGTGGTGAAAATAGAACCAGAGATAACAAAGGTCAGGTGAGGAATAGACCCGCTCGTGGCTGTAGGATCGTGGTGACCTTTGTCTCTGCAACTAAAAGACAGTTATCGCGATTCTCTTGACATTTCTGCCTGACTTCCTCAAGACCAACTCGTCTTTGAATTACAAAGAGGTGACGTAGACAGTCATAATTTCTAATAAAAACGAGAACTACTCCTGTTTTGCGAATCTATTCGTTTCGCTGTAAGGTGAGTGCGTCTAATGCAGAACTATTTTATACTCGTAAATAGGTTAACAGCTATGTTATTGAAATATTTGCAGAAACACTAACGAGCGCGTAAAGTAAAATCTGCATGAAATATTTCAGTAGGAAAATGCAAAAAAAGATCTAATTTAGAAAGTCAAATTATAATGCAGCACAGAAATTAAAGCATCTAAGTATGCATCACAAAACGCGGGCTATGTTTTTAGAAAAATCCAGAACACAAGCACGACCCAGAAATATATTTATAGACAGTAAGACTAAATTTGAAATAAATCTAGTTCAGAGAATGTCTCTAATTATAACATTATGAACGATAAATACTAAATCTAAGTTCAATGTACTGCGTGTTGGCGATGATTCCCAGGCGACTGGGGTATCATACATTTATTATGAAGTTGCTTGTGAATGTGGGAACAAAAACATACCGTGTCTAATGCGGTACACCTGGGACAGTCCACTAACAGAATTATCATGTCATTATAAACCTTTGTCATTCAGCTAAGAGCAACAAATATTATTATAGATTCAAACCACCACGTTGCAATAGTTCTTCTAGCTGGCCGCCTGATGGCATCTTGCCATATGCAATTATTTAGTCATTGATGACCCCGTAAAGAGAACTTCTACGTAGTCAGCGAGAGGGTCAATGGTGAAGCAGGGGGTCTTTCGTCTCACAACAGATCCCGATGAACTCCGGACCTCACCCACCATCTGTAGGCAAGTGTCATTTAGCGATGATTGACGAAAGGTGAAGGTAATAAGGTAAACAGATGTCGTAAGAATCCGATGTTCCGTGCCCCATCTCTCTCACCTTCCTTTGGTGCCAAATGTGAGCCGCGATCTATAAAACTCCTTACACACGCATACACTTTGCAGTAGGCATAAATTAGGGCACAAAGATGGTTACATCTTTGATCTTTCAAAATTCTTCAGTTATCACCATCATACTAATTGAATTTAATTAATTTCTCTCGAATTTTGACTCCTCAACAAGACAAGACTTAACTTTTTTTCGTTTTTACAGACAAGGTTCAACTGACTGGGCTCCCCAACACCTCGAACTAAAATCACATTGTGTACGAGTATGTATCTATCAAGGACAACGATCTTGCTATTTAATAGAAATAAAAACAACAATTAAAGACTAATTGATAGGCAGAAAGTTGTTTAAAAACATAACACTACCACTGACAAGAATTCATAAGGAACACACAAGGCAAAGGTCAAGGATTCATATGGGAAAGTTCATTTTGTGCGGATTGACAAAAAACATTTACGAGTAAGACGTTCTACAAACCAAATAGAAATTTACATAAGTACTACAGTTAACAACTACGATGATATCACAAAAATTTAAAATAATTCATACTAAAAATACACTCAACTTCTGCCATTTGGAAGTTTTCACAAGCGGACAGTCATAAATCGTTGCTTCGTACTAAAACACTTCTTTCTTGTCGGGTTTTAATGACCGCCTAACTGTTGTTGGGCGGCCTTGAGGTGAATACAATGTCAAGATTACATTTTTAGCTGTGGGCACTGGGTGACCCCAGCGTTGAAAGTTCCACCGCGGTTTAATCGAGCTTGCTAAGACTTAGAAGAGGCCAAGTGTGGCTCTTGCGGTGTGTGTGACCTATATTCTCTTGCGGCCGGCAGTTCCGTTTAAAATGTTTACTAACTGCTTTACGCATTCAATATACAAAAACATAATATGTTAGCTTCGCATTATTATTAACTTGATCTTGCACTACAAATGTAGGTTGGTAGTACCCGGGTATGTTCCGAAACACAATGCCCGATCTGAGAACTCCCCCTAGAGCCCCTGGCTTTTGAGCAGTGCTTTTACCACTTTTCTACCAACTTAGTTTCATTCGTCATACACTACATACTGGAGCAGAAACATGAAAGATGCTAACCATTAACCTATGCATTCACCCTTACTTTGCGAGATAAATGGTATTTCCATTGCTCCCTGCAAGGGAGCTTTATCCCTGACAGGATCTAAGTGATAAGTTTTCAAAAACTTGTTGAAGATTTTATCATCCTACTAATATTATAATAACCATTACGATAAACGGAACCTTCACAAATGTAGCTATATCTCACTCAATCCATAGCCAATTCCTAACCTCGTCAACAAATTCGGATGTAGGACGCGCATTCGTCCGGGTGAGACCCGGCGCGAACGCGACGCCGAACGTCGCCGAGACACGCGACCTTTGCCAAATCAAAGTTGCGCAACAGTCGCGCGATTGACGCAACACGCCCGGCTTCGGCAGGGAATGCGGCCCGGCACGCGACGACACTATTAATGAGAGGGACCGACACTTACTAACTAACGTTTGATTCCGATGCATTTTGACACATTTAAGTATTAACGCATAGGTTTTGTTTACGGCGGCAGTTGCTGCCTTTCAACCAGTATGTAATGCTCTATAATACATAGCAGGAGCAAAACAATAAGCTTAAGTTCGATTACCTTATACATTTTTTGAACTTTCAGGAACTTAACTCTTTTCGTGATTTATTTTGCCAATAAATAAGAGCTATTTGAGTTAGGGCTCCAATTTATAGTGTCCTACAAATTGTAAGTGACCTTAGTTTTCATCGGCTCCCAGTAACGATGCACGCAGCGGAAGGATTGAACTAATGCGCAGCTTACGTTGATTGGTTTTGGAAAACAAATCCTAAACGAAATAAACATGCTGATCTAACTGGTGATCTAATCTGCTATATTGTAGTGACACAATTCGGTAAAGTAGAACAGAGGAAGACAAAAATAATTTGATCGGAATCAAATGGTCACGTTACGTTATTAGTTCTAATACCGGCAGTCGGGAAATACTTTCTATTAATGATTTCGTGAGCCACTGAAACCGTAAACTTGGTCAAATTACAGTTGTTACGTTTAAAGTTGTAGCTAATCGTACGCTGTGTGACTTATGGACAACCATATTTTATAAATATAACCAGCCTACTGAACGTGGTTGTTGGTCATGAAATTACCTGTTAAAGAGTCCTTGTACACTGTGAAAGCACTCAGCGTGTCAGAAGCAACATAAAACAGTAAGAAAAAAAATATATTCAAGCTAATTCATTGAAACAACTCTCCTATGCAAGGAACTATCCATATATACAAGTTTACTTGAAATCTTCAGGCGATTATTTTAATGCTTGTAAATACACACATCAAAACTGTCTAGGGATATCATAGGGATATCATTTTTCAAATATTTCATATACTTAAGTTTGTTTACAAGTATTTTCTTAGAATAACGCGAGGTCAGAGGCATAAGATAAAGGTTAAGAATATTAAAAAAAAACTTTTGATTTTGCTAAAATTTTGACACCTTTTAAAAGAAAAATCTGTCTTTTTTTAACGTCCTTACGATTGTACAATAATGCTACTACAATGAATTTCTTTATACAATCTGAAAGGGCAGATATAGCAGTTTCTGTGTTCTAATAATTTCTACGTTGGTATCAATATTTTAATTTTTACAGCCTCCCAAATAGCTACACTATGTATGAAAATGCTTGAGATATCCCTAGACACTTTTGAGCAGTGTATTTAGCAAATGACAGAGCGCCCATTTTCGCGTGCGAGTCCACCTGTTTATCCAAACAACTGACCCGCGACCGTCGACCTCCAACTGTCAATGGACCTACTACGGTATCGCGAAGCCTCCGAGCGAGATTAAATCCAATCCAAAGATACGTCCCTTCCTTTCCGACGACAAGAACAAGAAAGAGACAGAGTATCACCCATCACAACAAACGTTCGACGAGTTCACGAGGTATATAGGACCGTTGAACGGTGAATCATCGCGTGATGAGAATTAAGCCGTTGTTGGACTGGCCTCCTTTTTCAACGATTATCAATATTTGGACACTTACATTTTCGATAGTCTATGAACAATATTTGATGGAACTAAACTTAAAACTAAAAATCAATACGCGGAATTGAGGTCACAGACAAAACAGAAGCGATAATCTAGTAAAACAAATGACAAACTACATAAGAGTTTTCGGCACAACAAAAGTGGAGAACAAAGAGTGCATACGCGCATGATCGGTCGTTAAGATTGCGCTGGACCGTTAGGGCTTGAATGTGAGATCATTAGGAGCTTGGTGACTTGTCTTTGTGGAACATCGCTATATTTAACACGTGGTGAGACATAGAATAATATCCACTGTTTGGTGTATGATTCACGAACTTAAATAAATTGTAAAATAAGAACGTTTGAAATACGAACTGCCTAGGCAAGCATTTCTTTGTACAACTAGGGTTCTCAAGTAAAATTGATGGAAATATTTTCTGCATGCAACATAAATTGGAGCCTCAGAACCATTACAACCAGGTTAACTACTGCAGTACTCTAATAAATCAGCAATGGGTATTTTAACAGCTATGGATTCAATTACGTCAAACGTAACCGTACCCATTAAACTAAAGAATAATTTAAAGTAGACGTTATGGTAAATTGAAAGTATTTTTTACTCACCTTTAGTCGCCACAGGGATGGATTGTCGCGTCATGTCCTAAAAACGGAAACAAATAATTAGTAATATTTATAATCACATACAATCATAAGATGAGCAAATAATAAAGATATAAAGCTGAGGACATCAAACCAAACTACCTAAGTACTGTATTTACAAAGAAAGTTCAGAAAATAATTTGAAAGTAACCGTTTTGCCGCGAGATAAAGAAATGGAAAGGGGAAAGAAGCAGTTGTTTCTTAACACTATTTGTAAGATTGCATTGCCCAACACCACTACGCATTCAATCTAAAATGGCGGCGAATTAACAAAATCCTTTGAACAAACTTGAAGAGTTTTCCTATGGCAGATGACAGACCGTAAGAATTCAAAATATCAACAAAAGCAAAATTTGAAGATAGAAAACATCTTACGTTTGATAATTTCAGCAGAATTAACAATAGCTATCATAAAACACAAGTGCGAGCGCCTCTAGTGGCCTCCCAAAAGTGTCTAAATTACCCCCAAACGCAGCCGCAGTAGACGATACGCCCGCATTGACAGTGATTCCGCAAGAGGCGACTTTCAAAAACATCACTATTAAACATTACATGCGGGCTGATACTGAACAGTTGATGCTAGTTCAGGTAAACAACATGGTGCTCAGACTTCAATCAGTTTCTAATTTTAGCAGCACTGTAATTTTAGTGACAGTAGTTTTATACAAGTCTCCCACACTAGGTTGGACTGGTTCTGAATGTGCCCAGAAAGGTACTTGTGTTCATGGAATTAATCGTAATTTTACTGTTCATATTTTGAAGCACGATTGGCATAATACAATATTTGACTCGAAATTCAAATCCATAGTTCAACGTCCACCTACGCATTGAATGAAGCGAACTGAAAAGAACAAGACGGTATTCATTTTTCATTTTACTATTTAATCATGCTATTTACCCTAAAACCGTTATCTTAACCATAAAATCCAAGAAAGAAATCAAACACGGAGAGAGCAACTACGCTTATCAGTAAGCAGTACCAGCTAATTGACCTAACAACTTTACCTAATCGTTAATTAACCGTACTAAAATGAACGGCAGCTTCGTAAACTAATTCAGCTCGATTACCGAAAGCACTCTATTAAAAGAGTTGTTTTTTCTACACTTTTATACCTTCTGCACTTTTGTTGGTACTAGTTCAATATTGACTGATTGTTACAGTGACGCTATCCAACATTTGGCGAATGAGAAACTATCATTGAATTGTATAGTAAGCGCATAAAATCCAAGAAAGGTTCTCATTTCGTAAAAAACTATCTGCTCGATCGTCTACATAGGTATCAAGAGTAAGAAAGGACCTAAACGTTTGTTTTGGAATCCTGTTCGTTCTTTAATCACAACGTGCTGTACGTCCCAACCATACGCAATACATTTAAACAGATACAAATTACGATTAATATTAGACATTACACGTAATGTTAACACATTACACGAGCTATCTAGGTCGCCATGTGCCGAGTTGAAGGACAGTCGTTATAAATCAGTCAAAGGAATGTGCAATACTAATGCAGCAATATTTCAGCTTATTACTTCGGCAGAATCGTGTGGAAGGGAACGACAGCGTGTCTCTTATTGTGCGAGATTATTACATAAAGTAAGTAAGTAAATATTATACACAAAATAACAATAATGGTTACAATTAGGTAAGAGCAAATAAATGTACAATACCATTTCTCAGTAATAAAGTATACATGGCATTGGGTGAGTTTAGAGCATGACAGAGACGACAGAGATGGCCCTATGAATAAGTTTTTTCATTATACCTTTCTGTGAAATGTTTCGGTAAAAACTTACAAAAAGGACACATCAAACAAAAATTTCAATTTCTTTTCTTCGGTTATTAATGCTGGGAAACTGCTTGGTTACATATTCCACCTTCTTCACACTGTTTTTCTTAATGTGATACATAACAAGTTAAATTTACGTTGAAGCTCGCAAGTTCTTACTACTTAAGTTTTCCGCGCTTTCAACTATTGTAAAGTTATGTCTTTTTTCCTCTTTTTTGATTTTTATTCAACCTGATCTGTCCTACCGCTGGGCGAAAGTCTTGCCCAAAGTTCTTTTTAGTGTCAATATTTGCGAGTAAGTGGCCGACACTTCAATGGCTAAACCAATACAGCACTGAATTAACTTTTATGAATAGCCGGGAAAAGTCTAAAGCGCTAAGTTTCAAGCGAGAGGCCCGCTTCTATAAATATACATCAAAGAACTTTCGATTAAAATGGCGAAAGTTAATTACTTAATCCCGACCTAGTTTGATAGTGACGCAAAAGGGAAGATTAAATCTTAGGCAGCCCCCATTAAGGGGAAACCACTCATGCAAGTGGGGCAATAGGCGCGATGTGCGGCTTGCCATTTCCTCATTTAAAATCATTTCTGTTTATTTCCTACGCGGAATGACTGTAGACTTGATGGAATGCTATTTATGGGCGTAGCTAACTACAACTTACTTATTATTTTATACAAGAAATATTGCCATTGAAGATTAAGAAATGTGAACGATTGAAGAGCATTACCATTTTACTGTTTGAAAAAGAGATGCAGTATGTCTGATTTCAAAACGTTGAATGTGTGCCATTTTTAAAGAGGTTTGAAATGACACAAAAATTGATTGCAAAATTTAGTAGGAATATAGCGAGCGCTTTAAACTGGGACTCATACTTCTCCTAAAAGAATACTGCCAGATACATCAAAACGTTTATGTGTTTTTAGTGTAAATCTCCTTAAAAATAAAGCACACCTTAGGAAAGTTTATTCAATTACACAGGAATTACGACGCTAGCTCAACAGATCAGCGTGAGAGCACGAGTTTCCGCATTTGTCACATTGTAACAAGTCTCTTTAGCGTAATCTGACTGCACGTGGGGCGAAATTACACACTGAATAAGGAAGGAGTTCTAATGGCAACAGCACAGATCCTCAACGCTGACATACCAGAGTGTGGACAAAGTTGTCTCACGCATGGCGCTTCAAGTATATGTTAGCACTTTGGAACATTTCGGGTTATCTTTGTTGATATAGAAATTATGAAGATGCTGTCAAATTAGCCAGTGATAATTTGACGCATAATGACTCACTTTCTCATTGATATTATGAATGAAACTTAGCCCAAAGTCTACAGTGACCGATTTATCTTAGGTAACAACCAAAAATACTCGTAAATCAAGATTTCTTGAAATTAATTACCGTACTTACTTTGCAAATGCTCTAAAATTAAAACTTCGAATACGTAAAATTCTAAACCAATTGCCTTGCCGATTGGCCTTTCCGAGTCCTTCATAGAGCTCACCTTGGCGTACATTATCTCCTAAGCCTCCGTAAATAAACACAACTTGCTTTTTCAGCAGCAATGCTAAAGATTACGACTATTTGCACAGAGGACATCAACTGCAATAACTGTAAGCCATTTATCACGAGGAACATTAAATAGCTGTGCAAATTGCGCGGAATTGTAATCTCTTCCAGGAGGCTGGGCTCCGCCGTAATTTACTATTCGACGAGACGAGTCCTAATGACTGGCGACGAGGAGAAGAAAAGACTTGATGAGCTCCATATAATTCGGATGTCATTTTCCTAGACACGATCACTTCGGCTTGAAAAGTCAACGGTCGATTATCCAATCGTTGATTTTACTCGTGTAATTTAAATAGAACAAACAAAGAGATATGTTCAGAAAGAAAGATTAGAGGAAAAGAAGTTTTACAAAAGTAGATTTTATAAAAAGTTTAGCATTTCATAAGCTCAGGGCGTTCGTGGGAGATGTGCTTATATTTTACAATGTGAAGTACCTGATACTTTTTTTGAAAATCCCGACACCGTCCGTCATAATATCCGAAGACAGATTGTATGCAGCTAATTAGGTGCAAAATTAACTTTTTTGTAGCTTATGTGCGCGGAAGTCATTATCACCAACAAAAGATACCTTCAAAGAGGATGCCTTCATGAGGAAAATATTAGCTACTCACAGTACAGGATAAATAAAGGAACCTTAATTAAAATTAATGACAAAGACGTACTATTTGAAAGTGGCGAAGAGTAAGTAATTCAAGTCGGGAAATGAAAGCGTTCACCAGTAATTTCTACGTATGTTTGATGAATAAACAGCTTAGAACAACTTCAGGAACAAAGGAAGTTTCAAATATCCAGTAATTGGCTTTCGTTTGTCGGAATCCGTAGTAGACTGCTAACACTCTTTATGTATTTTAGATGCACTTCGTCGCACAAGATAAAGTTTGTTTAATTAATTTTAGATACACCGCGTTACCGAGCAAATATTCACGCTCAAGATAACCTCCAAACTAAACGTTATAAATGAAATGATTCACTGTTAGTATAACGGCAATTTAATACATATTTATTCAGGTCTCATCGCATACTGAAGAGTGTAGCGGGTAGCCGCTCCGGTAGCTGACAAAAAGGTTAAATAATAATGCCTATTGTGCTAAATATTATACAGTGCACACTACACAACATCAAACTGATTGGATCGGGTTTTTGTCACGCCTACGCAATCCGGCAAATCGAATCGGCTTATTGAAAGCGTACGACAAAGGTGTGACAATGACAAAATCGCAATCCATCAACAAAACACCATAACAAGCCGTTCGTGTGCAAATCATAGATCGTGGAGCAACGTAATCGTAAAGTGAGGAAATAAATAAGGTGTGGGTGGCGTCGGCGCCGAGTCCGACGTGGTGTGGTGAACAAGTGCGGGACTGTACCGATCGGGAGTTGCGCACGGGCAGCGTGTGCCCGGAGTCCCCGGCGCCCTCGCCCTCGCCGCCCTCGCGCAGGAACCCGCCGTCGTCCGACGAGGAGCCCGAGGGATCCTTCCATGTCAAACAATCACGTGCCAATCATACCACAATGTAAACAACTTACTGGACGCTCCGCAGCCTCATCGACACTCGCAGTCATTTTATTATAAAAAACAAATGGAGAGCGCCACGAACCTATTGTTCTACATCGAGTGGAAAGTGAAACTGAATGCTAACATGAGCGAGTGTGAAAAATCGATGCGCCCCGGTGTCCGGCGCGTCAGACGTACCCATACAAGTTGAAAGGTCGTTCGGCCATCAATCATCGTCTGATCGCCCATGCGTGCGTTCGGCACGCAACTATTGTCCGACATGTTCGTCAAACATACAAACTTAACGCAAATTACACGAATTTACCTTTGTTTACAAAATTTCGTCCATTTGCTTGATTTCTTTTATTTTTAGAGCATTGCTTTGTGTTTTTGTGTACGGTGTCATTTTTGATAGGCGGCGTGCGCTAACAAACGGCGTTGCCTAGGTAACGGTGCGGTTTTTAACAAAAATATTCCACAAGCGCTGATCGCTACTAAGTGCAAGTTACAAAATGATCACCTGCCAGCTGATGATGTATGGGAACATTTCTACATTTTCCCCTGCGGTTGTGCGACAGCCGTGACACCGGTTCAATCACGAGTTCCGCTCATTCATAGACAGATCGAGTTTTCACTTTAGATTTCACAGATGCTCTTCATGCTTGAAACTTGTGAATTTGAACTCTTTGCTAAATGATTAAACTTGATATGGTCATTTTTCTAGTAATAGCGATAAGCCGGTAGAGTTCCATGGGCTGGGAGCACATTCGCCTATGGCGGTTATGCGAGTTGAACTGTGTCTGGTGTCGATTAGCAACGCGTCTCGCGACCAAACAATGAGAGTGATCGCTGCTTGGTACGCGCTCGAGCGCCTTGCTCAATCGATAACCTAACTAGAGCTTCCGTTCGATGCTATCGCGAAAGTGAAGTACATTCGATTATAGACAGAAGTTTGCGGCGAAAGCAAGCAACCGCGGCTGGCCACTCAAATTGGGTCGATTCACCACTTTTCGACCTTAGCTGCAGCTTTGCTTTTACTGCAAAGAAATGGTTTCCACGCTGCAGAAACTAATTGCATTACTGTTAGTGTACCGCATATATTAAAGTCAAAGCAAGGTTACGGACTGAAAGGTTTAATTACTGCTTTTAAATATTTGTTAATTACTGAATGCAAATTTCTACATAACTTTTGTCTAAGCCAGGGTTTCTCAAAGAGGGGTACGCGTACCCCTAGGGGTACGCCATTCGAGGGCAAGGGGTACGCGACAAAATTTACGTAATGGCGGCTTGATAACTGGCAGACGCGCACGACCGACACGCACGCATGGTAGATTTTTGGGCAGCTAGACAGGCAGAGTATTCCGAACTCTCACGCAAAGCGGTGAATTTCCTTTTACCCTTTGCTACAACATACTTATGTGAGAGTGGATTTTCACACCTGGTCATGATAAAAACTAAGTACAGAAATCGACTTGATGCAGAGTCAGAATTGAGGTTAAAATTGACCTAAATCACACCTAAAATTGAATCCCTTTGCGACAAGAAACAAGCACATCCATCACATTAATATTAAAAAGACATTTCTTTTGGCACTATGTTTATTAACTTTTATTTAAAATAAAAACCTTATTTTCTTCAATAGTCAATTTTATTATTTTCTTTGGGGGGGTGGGGGGAGCAATTAATTAATTAGGGGTACGCTGTCACCTGGAAATTTTAACAGGGGTACTTGGTGCCAAAAGTTTGAGAAACCCTGGTCTAAGCTTTACGACAACTGTAATGAAGTGTTAGTAATTCCTTAGTAATGTCAAGTTTAAATTGCAGAATTGTTGCTACTACAAGCAAGCGAGCTCTAATAGAGTTGTGGTTGTTGACCTTTGATTGTTCACACTTGTTTAATGCAACTGTAAAATATGTAGTGTTAACCGACGATGACAACTACACAGGACATAACAGACTAGTGTTAAATGATGGTGGGATTTAGTGTGGTCGGGGTAAAATGAGGAACGTATGATGTCTCTACTTTCAAATTTCAAACTGTACGTAAAAACTTTCATTTCAAGATCTTCAATCTAGATCTTATCTATAGACATTTGAACATTGTTATTGACTGAGAACATACTTTTCAATTAAAAGCAAATTGGATTGAAATTGCTTGAATTAGAAAACAAGCAGCAATAATGTTTCATCTTCCTAATTAGATAATTTACGCAAATATTCACTACTAAGAAAGGGTATTTAAATAACATCTAATTTGTGTTAACTAACATTTGATCGTACTCAAAACTAGAGACATGATACTATCCTCGCCTTACTCCACCAGTGTCAGTACCAGGCGCTCATATCTGATCAAGAGCTGTACTCACCCTGGCGAGTTTGTTGGGCATCGGCTGCAGATGCGGCGTGTGGTTCCTGGTGCCGGCCAGCTCGGGGTTGAGCGCGAGTATGGCGTCGATCTCCACCTCCTTGCCCTTCGTCTCGCCGCGCTCGTACCATTCCACCGTGACGGAACGAGTCTCCAGGTTGACGCCGGACACGATGGCTGAGTGGATGCGGCCTGGAACAACATTTTGTTTTCTTTTAATCCATCCATTTTTAAAATTAACAAATAAGAGGTAGCTTCACGTACATTGCTTAGGTCCTACAGTATGGTTCTTGTGTATTGAAACAACGAAAGCACCAACAACATCTGTTGAGGTAACGCATACGGGACCCTGTGAGAATTGGCCGGCCTGAGTAACTACTACACTAAACGGGTCAACGAAACAAAATATTTGAACGTATTGTCACATGGCCCAATGTGGTGCGTGGATTGCAGATTTCAGCTCGTAGATAAAAAAATATGTTTTTACACGACTATATTTTTAAAAGATATAGCATAACTAATAAAACGACGCAGATTTGTTGCAAACTAAGTGTTTGTACAGGTGGGTTAATTTAATAAAGGTACTTGAAGTACAATGACTTCTCGTTAGCAATACCAACAATAATCAGACATTTTATTTGAGCAGATGTTGAAAATGAAGAAACTGATATAAGAACAATATTGTAAATAAATTGTTCGTCGTAATTTATTTATTGAAAACCATAATGATAAATAATATAATATAATGTAATCTCACACTAAAAAGTTAACGTACCCCTATATCGTTAGTAACGTAAGGATATTCATCTCAAGGCCGCAAGGGCGGGTATAGGTAGGAGCAGTAGAATCGTATAGTCTATGGTTTCAACGTTGCCTATAGTCTAGAACAATAGGGGGTGACTAGACATCTCAAACAAACGACCCCTAACGTGCTGAGGCGGCAAGGCCGTGCCCACGCCATCGAAATTAAATGGAGGAGTACTTTCTATAATGTTGCTTTTCCCTTTTATTTCCTAAATTAATGTGACAGTTTCGTCAGCTATTAACGCACTTTTAGCCAAGGAATCAAATTACAGGTCTAGTCGAAGTTCGAGCAAGATTAAATAATAATTAAGAGATTTTGAGATTTTTAACACAGACAGCAATCAATTAATGAAAGAAAATAGAAAAGATCTAACGAGAATTCTAAAAAGAGATAAAATCACTATCCGCATACGATACAAAGCCAGTAAAGTGAACAACCTAATTATATCAATGAGGACAAGGTCAGCGACCTCTCCCAGTCCCACTAGCGAGTTCCTTTTCATTAGCCGCCGACGAACCCGCCGCAGCCAACGTAAACAGTCAACACGTGGAAACAAAGCTTTGTGCTAACTATACTAACTTTAAAACTGGAATTATTCATCTGTACAGAGGCGCACACATCAACCTTTACAGGGACACCTTATGCAGCTGACATTAGACCCAATTTGCAACGGCTGTTTACATGTATACAAATGCACATTAGGCTACCACAAACTGCAACCTTAATCAGAATAATTTGATCTTTATTTCAAGAAAATAAGGTTCGAAGTTTGCAGTAAGCTCATGGGGAACTATACAAGCTGTGTTTGTATTGTACAGAAAAAATCAAAACGCTTTCTTTCGTATCCGAGAAATAAATAAATTCAAAAAAAATAACATTAATATTTACTTTCTCATATTTTAAAATCTCTGTTATAATATTATATGAATCCTATTTTTACTATCCAAAGTAGCTAACACACTTGTTTAATTTAAATAAAGCAGAATTTCATGAAGATCAAAAGCAGATCCAAATCTCACACTTAATACTTTACTACAGCTATCTTACACGGTAAATTTTTACCTACAATCTCGTCTTTTATTCCTCAATAAAAACTGAAAAATAACTCCGAGAGAATCATATAAAAAAGCAACAAAACCAGAACCCACATCTGTTGTAGCTTTATGGACACTAAATATACAAGGAGCATTATAATAAAAGGTTACTTCTACAATCTGTACCTAGTGCCTGTGCCAAATCTGACATCAATGCTATAACGGATCTAAGACAATAACCGCATTACTAATAAACGTGGCATAACGCCAGGTTTGATATGATTTGAATGATATGTAATTGTTTGTTTACATTACACCACATCTCTGCTTACCGCTTTGATGGAATCAGAAGTGGCTGCTTGTGCCATACTAAGAGCCGAGATATGGAAACTGATCTACGATGACAAACTGTCCGTTCGGTGCTATCGAAGTTCTGAGCAATACTAATAATGGGCAATAACAATTGTCATTATTGCTGCCTCATAGTGTCGATATGAATGCTGTATTTCAAAAATTATGCCGAGAACCACACTATCATTAGACACACACAACACACTATCAATACACAATCGATAGCATTATCGATCTAATTGTATGTTTACATTACAATACAACACATCTCTGCTTACCGCTTCGATGGAATCAGAATCGCAGTCGCTGCTTGTGCCATACTAAGAACCGAGATATGGAAACTGGTCTACGGTGTCAAACTGTCTGATCGGTGCGATCGAAGTTCTGAGCAATACTCATAATGGGCAATAACAATAGTTATTATTGGTGCCTCATAGTGTCGATATTAATACTGTATTTCAAAAATTATGCCGTGAACCACACCACCAATAGACACTCACTCAATACACAATCGATAGTATTATCGATAGAGTTAGCTTATTATTGATTCATTTAGGTATTTAACAAAAATAAATTTGTAAGCTAACACAGATAGAAATAGAATAAATTTACATAGGTAGTTTAGGTTAGTATATGTATTTTATTATTTAAAGTATATGTTTCATAGTTTTTAGAGTTTATCATTTAAAATCTTCATTGTTTAAGTTAAGTTCTACTTTCAACTTTTTGTTGTATTGTTTTTTTTTTAATATTTTCTATATTGTAATTTTTTTTTTAAAACACTGCTGCAACGCCTACTATATTTTTCTGCTTAGCTCTATGGTTGACTGGTAGAGAATGCCTTTTTCGGCATTAATAATAATAATAATAATAATCATTTATTTCAGGCTCAGAACCCATATACAAATTCAAAAATCATACAATTGGTTTTAGTAAAGACTTATTTTAATGTTAGTAAGTAGCTCAGTCATTTTATTCAATTTCATTACATCTCCTTATTAAGTCCGCCCTTTGTAACAATCACGTTGAGCCAAAAATAATAAATAAATAAATAGATAGTCAGAAGCACATTAAAACTATCGACAGTTGCGATAACAGTAACCAAGTGTTGCTAAACAATCGATAGACAAGCAGTAATGTTAGTTTAGTGCGACTAATGCGTTGTGGGATCAATGGCAGCCGGTGATGAATGGTCCCAAGAGCGGCGCCGACGAAAGCACCGTCATGGACACAATTTGCACTTTCACGACACTGATGAGGAGCTCATTCATTTTCGTAGAAAATTATAGTCATTCATGAGAAAACCTTGAAGTTTGGAAATCAAAACTATTGTAAGTAAATGTAGTATGGCAAATCATGAGTCAGAGACTTTATTGGGAATTGGCAAAGAAATTTCTACAATAAGCATGATAATAATAATCGGCAATATTTCAATGATATATTAATTATGAAATACATAATAGAATAGATATATTCACGTGAGTAGAATGGGTATCTAACACTGATAGTTGTAACCAGATAATTTTACTACAATAGATTTCACATCCCCAGACAGAACAAACACAAATTCTAATCAAATGCTTCTCTTGAGTCGAGATCACAGTTTGAACGCACAACCCGTGGCTTAGTAGGCTTAACTACTTCGACCACACTAACTCATACAAGGACTATTGAATTGTTGATGTGCTGAGTCAGGTTTAAAAAAACACACGATTTTGGCTGGAGACAAAAGTGAACCCTAAAAATATTTTTAGGGCCCACAAAACCCCTTCAATAAAACACATAAAATAATGTACAGATTCGATAGTGATAAAGGTATAATTTAGCTATCGAACACCATACCGTTACCATAGTTACGTTCCACGACCGAGCCAACGAAAGTGGAACGAATGCCGAAATAACAGGAGCAAAAGTGCTGACGGCGGTAATATGCTGCGAGATATACCTGTGACAATTATGACACTCTACTTATAACCGAGGTACTTATAGCAGCAATATAGAGACAATGAAAATATAGTGATCTAAAAAGTACAAAATTGGTCGTCAGTGTTTTTAATGTGAATTCGAGCAAAAAAATGTGAATCTACAAAAAGAACCGCAGTTTTAAATATTAATTAAATTAAATGTTATTAATAATCTTACGATTAAAACGCGTTTATACTTAGCAGGACAATAAAAGTTAACAATTTATCGATGTGTTTTATGACCAACTAGTCGTACAGAAAAGACGTAGAATAGGTAGGTGTATGATGAGAAGGTGTCGACACTAATGAGTTGAAAATAAACAAACTTACACGATCCCTAAAATTTCATCCTGATATAAACTAATCTCATGTTAGTTGCTGCATAAATTGCATTAAATGCTTACAAAAACTGTTAATAAACACCAAAATTACCAGCACACAAATTTTCTGCATGTGAATATTTAAAAAAGAAGCCAATATGTCAGCCACCACGTTCCTGATAAAGTGATGGATGGTTAAAATTTAAAGGTCGATGATTCAGCAAACACATCGTATTATGTGCTGATAAGCAGAAAAAGTGGACGGGACAAGTGTTATTTTTAGGATAGTATTTGAAATTTTCATTTTACGTATACTTCATTCCATATAGGACGGAGATGTCGATAAAATAAAATGTATCGTGCGAGCACTGCAAGGAATACATGGCCAACTGCCAAATAGTCACCGTGACACCAATTTACGGAGACCTTTAATTCCGAAGAGCTCTCGAGGCAGAGAGATTAAAGTAAAATGGTGCACACGCCTAGTGTAAGATCGGTCGTCGTTATGTCATTGACCCGTTAACGCACTGCTTTGCTAATTATAATCCAGTTGCGTTTCCTTATTTCGACGTAACCAACCAATGCTGAAAGAATTCGGGATTATAAAGTTCAAAACGAAAGGGTATAGCGCATGTATGGTTCCTTGAATTAAAAATTGAACTGCATCACTATCTCTTCTCTACTACTCGGCAAGTATCAAGTGCAGTGCATGTGCTTTAAGAGCACAACGCCACATGTAGATAATTGTCTACTAACAAATAATTACACCTGACAGGTAAAAGTGGAATGAAACTAGCTCACGCCATTCAAGTTTCCCACGGTCAAGTTTGCAACAAGGGAGAAGACTCGATGCGCAATTATTGCAGTGTACGCAGTCAACAGTATCTCCACACTTAAAGCTAGAAGATAAAATGAATCAGAAACTCAGGAGGAAGACTCCAACGACGAAGAAACCTCGGCGTTTCCTGCTATAACGCGATCAATCATCGTGCACCACTGATTGATTGCCTTTGAACTTGACATGTGAATTATAGCTCAAAGTAAACTCAAACTTGATTCTATCGCACAACAATGTTCAGCGTATCAATACGATGCATTTAAACTGAACATAATAGCGCACGGTACAATACAAACAGCAAATGACACGTTACAAGAGGTCAAAGATCTCACTGACATGCGCCAGTGCCAGCCCAATGCCGCATAAGGTCAAACTCGTGAAATGGCGGCTAAGGTCAAAACGCAGCTTTCACCGTAAAACGTAATGCAACGTCAATTAGGGTGGAACTAGACGTATCGTGGAAAATGGACTGCAGAAAAGGAAATGTCCGTTTTAGGAATTGCGCGCTTGCAGCGCTCCTTACTCTAGGTTCCTAGATAGGATCATGGTTCATTACGCCGCCTTTGCGGCTGAAGCCTTTCGAAATAGAAGTCAAAGTAGAAACTTTCGGAAATATGTACTTTCTAAAGTTAGTTTCCCTGTTGTCTACAGTTTATTTCTTAGTTGCTATGTAGTTGCTGAACTTTTCGTGCAATAAACAGGAAGAGAAAATTTTAGCTGCCAAACAAATGATAATTATAAAAAAAATACCCACCATTTCTCAAACCCATATTTTATGCTACCTTACTTTTTTTTAGATTGTGTATTTGCAGACCACACAGTGGCAGTTTTCGTGTAAATGTTTTCAGGTTAAGATAGAATATACCAAATTCTAGAGCATATAAATTATGCATTAAATTCATTCACTCTCCAAAATTGATACACCGTTATAAGTGCCAATAAAATCAATGGCAACTTAAAGAGCAACACGGCCAGTGTCTTCCAACTCTGAGAATACTGTAACAGACAGCATATCACTTCTGCAAAAACCGTATATTATAATTCAAAGTAAAAGTAGGTTCCTAGGTGCACGGAGCAGTAATGAGCTACTTACCCGCATAGTAATTTCGCAAAGCGTTCGCGGCCGTGGCCCACATAAAAACAACAATTGCAGTGTGTTTAATAAATCATTATTTACGATCTCGACGGCTGCTGTCAGTGGTGTACGGTATTTCAGCTTCTGTTGATATCACTTTCGCTTTAGGAAATTTGATATCGAAAGCGGTTTTAACTTCTAACCTATTTTAGCGGACATAACATATTCAGTAGTGTACTACGGCTTAGACCTCAGCTTGCTGTAAGTATGTCTATCATTTCCAGAGTTGTCGGTACATTCACAAACATCTTGCGATCTTTATCTGGTCTTACCAACTGTACTACCACCACCCCTGTGATTCAAGTGGGTTAACACAAAAATATGAATCTACACAAGCATTTGTATATTAAATTGCAACAATTAACCTTGAGAACATACAGGATTTGAAGACAATTCTGAGCTAATATTCCACAGAAGATTAACTTCAGAGGTATAAAAAACAGATCTTATTAATTAAATAAAGTAGCATTCAAGGTGAGCCAGTCGATTTACTCAGTGGTCTTCGAGCCTTCATAATCCAGTCCAGTAATTGAATTGTTATGTAACCGCGATTCGCTTAGCATCGCTGTCGTTAACCTTTTATGGTACAGCTTATTTTAGCCATTAAGTCCTCCTCAGATGACTCTAAGCGTCAACTGTTGCTTTCTACTTTTCTTCGTTGACGTATTGTTGTGGTGTTTCCATCAGCATCCATCAGCTATTTAGCTTGGAATATTTCTTAATGTTTCGCTTCACTTTCACGACTTTTTATTTCATTGCAGAGCTAATCTAGATTCTAGCCGGGTACTGCGTTAGTCACGGTCACATAGGCTAACCGGTGTTCATGCTGCAAACTCTGTGCCAAAAAGTAAATGCCATTCACAAGAAACATAACAATGGCAAAATCGACACTTTTAATCAGGGGGCTTAGCCAAAGTAACATTTAGAAAACGATAGCGAAGTTAGAAAAGAACAAAATGTATGGGATTGATCACGTGATTTAGCGCGGCTTATGTCAATCCCATTCATTTTGTTCTTTTCTAACTTCGCTATCGTTTTCTAAATGTTACTTTGGCTAAGCCCCCTGGTGAGAATCTTGGACATTAAGCCCGTGATCGAATAACTATTTCAATCAATAAAACCTAATGAGCGGTGAGTGTAAACTAGCTCGAGAGTTGGACCGATGGACAACCGCAACATCAAAGTTGCCAACAATGCGTTGCTTGCGAAAACAATGACAGTAGTAACAGAATAATTAAGTCGAAATCGTCATCAAATTCATTAGTTATTAATACAAATGCAATAAGGTTCTACATTGGACAATATAACCAGCTCAGTGGAGTGAGTCAGCGATCCGGTCTCAACCGGCTAGACGTGCGCGGGCGCCCCGCGCAGCGCCACGAGCGCGGCACACGTGGCCGCTCGGCACGAGCTTGCACAAAACAATATTGCGGACTCGAGGATAAATTGTACCGATAAAGCTCTATTGGAATGACAATATACAACTTGGCAAAACAAGCAATTCAACATGGGCCTCTTCGAGAAGAGAGTGAACAGCCATTTGTTAGGCCGACATGTACAATCCATACCATTGTGGTCAAATGCGGGCCTAACTAACCTATAAAAAAAAATATCGAAGAAAGAAACGATTTCAAACAATAAGCGAAGGTATCAACGCGCAACTCACAGCATGTCTAGTCAACGCTGAAATTATTCTTCTTTAAGAAAGTTTAAGATTATGGCGTAAATACCCGTAGTAGGGTCATTTCGCCGGTTTGCGTCCACTTAGTGCAGTTGCTAAGTTTGAAGGTGAAACTAAAAATGTTCTAGTCTAAAGTCTCATATAATGTGTTCATTATATAGTCTATTTTAGGATTAACTTACATTTTTGTCAGAAAAAGCTTGCGTTTTTTTTTAAAATAGATAATTATCCGAATTAGGCGTTTTACCCAGTTTGCGTCCAAAAAAGCCAGTTCGCGTCCACCCTGGACCAATTCGCGTCCACCGGCTTTATAAAGGATAGTAGGGGTGATATTTTTATGAATTTGTTCAGAAAAAGTTGTATTATATCAAATTCCTTATTTAAGGATAAAAATATTTCAAATCAACTTTATTTACATTAAAAAACGCTTGAAAAAAATTAGTACTCAAATTAGGTAAGTTGTACGTAGATAATCATATTGCACCTACCGGGTGCGGCAATTGAACTGTCCGCCTCCTTGTAACTATTTTAAAATTCGAACTACTGAATCGAACGCGGCAAAAATTTGAAAATATAATCTGTGACACATTATCTATGTTACTTCAAAACTATTCGGTCGTGAGAAGAAACGTTCCAATTTTAAAATAATGGATTTAAAACGCAATTCAGTGATTGCTCTTTATTTGGAGGGAAAATCGAACATCGACATTCGTCGAGCGCTACCAAATCTTCAATTGAACGAAAAATTTGTGCGTCGTACTATCCAAAGATTTAACGAGACTGGCAGTGTTAAGAAACGCTACGGGGGCGGTCGACGCCGTACTGCAACTGCGCCAGCAGTTGTCGAAAAGGTGCGACATCGTTTACGCAGAAATCCAGAGCGCTCAGCAAATCAGCTCGCCCAGGATCTTAAGGTGAGCGACCGCAGCGTTCGTCGTATATTAAAGGAAAAGCTTAAGGTTAAACCATTAAAAAAAAACTTTTCGCAAGAACTCACTGCTTTGCAAAAGAGCAAACGGCTGGCTCGATCAAAGGAGCTGATTCGCTTGCTCGACACTGGCGAGCTTCCCAACTTGGTATTTTCAGATGAGAAAACTTTCTGTGTTGAGCAGTTTCTTAACAAACAAAATGACCGTGTGTGGTTGAAAGGACGTGTCAGCGATCATTCAGATGAAATGAGAGTCATTCGACGACAAGGAGCCGACCAAATCATGGTATGGGCGGCGGTGTCCGAAAAAGGACGTTCTCCGCTTGTTTTTCTCCCAATGGGTCGCAACCAAGCCAAAATAAATCAACAAATCTACCAAAATGAAGTCTTAAAAACAGGATTGATACCGTGGGCATACAAGACATTTGGTTCGGAGCGTTGGACGTTCCAGCAAGACTCGGCGCCATCGCACAGAGCAACTGGGACGCAAAATTGGTTAAAAGCGAACGTTCCTGAGCTGATCGACCGAGATATGTGGCCGTCGTCTTCGCCCGACTTAAACCCTCTAGACTTTTGTATTTGGGGTGTTTTACAAGCGAAGGCCTGTGCTAAAAAACACACATCAGTGGAGGCGCTCAAAACTACTCTTACACGAGAATGGAACCGTTTAAATGACGACGTTATTCGAGCAGCCTGCGCTTCATTCAGAAAGAGACTCAAGCTTGTAGTGCAGGCTAAAGGCAATTGTATTCCATTAGAATAAATAAGAATATAATTTTAGACGTTTCATTTTCATATGTAAAAAATATATTAATAAATATTCAAAGTAAATAAAAATATTTAATTTTTTAATATGGACAGTTCAATTGCCGCACCCGGTATATAAAATAAGACACTAGGAATATGGCGGGTGTTCGGTCCGCCTGTTGTGTGCCATTTCACCCATTTCCCCAGGCTCTGTGTCTTCAAGTTGTCACAGCTTCCCGTCGAATCTTCGCGTTGCTTAAAGAGTCTGATAATCTGCTCCACCTTCAGCGCTCGTACTTGGTCTATGCCTAGTTTGTCCTACCCTGTGAGCTACCATCTGGTCAGTGGGTAAGTTGGCATTCTGCGATCAGGTGGAGACTTGTTTCTTCGCACTCCTCGCACTGCGGACACATGGGGTCGTCTTTCACGCTTATCAGAGTTAGATGCCTATTTGGTTGGGAGTGTCCAGTTTCTATCTTGATTACTAGTCGAACGTTGCTTCTAGAAAGCTTAATCAGTAGCCCCTCCCCTTTCGTGTCTAGTCCGTTGGTAAACTAGCTCAACTGTCGCAATCCTGCCGTGGTCTTTGATCCTTCTTTGGTTGCCGCGATAGTTCTGCGCTTGATTATCCCTCGATGATGTTAACCCCTCTTGGGTTCTTCTCGACCCCTGCTTTGGGCCATTGATCAGCTTCTTCGTTGTCTGCCTTTCCCTCGTAGCAGGAGACCCTCGCACATCCAACTTCGGCTGTGCCAGCTAGTCTCTCTAGTGCTGATTTGCATCCTTTGACAATCGCTGATGTTGTCTCTGCTTGTTGAGTGCTTTCAGTGCGCCTGGCTGTCACTGTAGATCATCACTTCTGTGTCATCGTTTTGACGCTCGCCTAGCAGGCATGCCAGCGAAATCCAGAATTGCAGAGATTTTGGTTTGGCAAACGCTTGCCGGCCAGCCTGCCCAGGCGTCTTTATCTTGTCATCTCCCCTGCTATCATCAAATAGTCCATATTGCGCACGCTTGCAACCAAGAGCTTTGTTGATTTTTTTCTGAAGCGGTCGGTGTAGCATACTACTCCACCTGGTTCTGTTCTCCAGTCGTCTGCCTATGAATGAATAAACAGTAAGTAATCAGTTCTGTTAAGTTTTGTCTTATCGTTTTGTTCTTCACTCGAATTTTATTTAACGCTTCCTTTAAATCGTCTTCTGTTTATGATCCCTTTTCTTCATTCTTTCTTGATTCCGAAGACCGCATCTTAAATTTATTTATTATTTATTTATTTATTTACATTAATTAATACGGATTACCCAATTACAATAATTAGACAAAAAAATATGAGAAGAATGAAAGAAAGTACCCAATTTCATTTAAAAATATATTTATAAGCAAGTAGTCTGAATAAAAAATGTATTATTATAATAACAAACAATACATTTAAAATTATTTTAACAAGTAAGTGAATTTTATTGTATTTAAAAAAGTAGTGGACGCAATCTGGTCTATCATTATCCCCTATAGGTATACTTTACGTCCATAGCGGACGCAAACTGGGAATTTTATAAATTCGATGTAGTAATTCGCGTCCACCCCATTTTATTCGTCAAATACAAAAAAACTTAAGCAAATTCATAGTTAATATTATTCCTTTTTTCATTATAAAAGTCTAGAAACAGCTATGTATCCTAAAATTCACATATAACAACAAAAAACTTACCTTCGAACGCACCACTGCACACTATTTTTTCGCTAAGAATCCGCTCTCTTGCTGAACATCCGAGACAAATTATTTTTTTAAACGGGATTGGTTTGGCGCACGGACCTTATATCCTTATGTGCGTGTCTCTTGAACATTGAGGTATTAGCACTAAAGTCTTTTTTTTCAATTCGTGTGTTAGTTTACTTATTTTCGAGTATTTTCAAAGGCAGATCGGTAAAGTGGACGCGAACTGGGTGGTGGACGCAAACAGGCGAACTAACCCTACGTGCATTTCAACACAAACTAATACTTATAAATTCAAAGGCAATACTATCAGAAACGAATACTCATAATCGGACTTATAAAGATTCAACCTCATGGAACATTATGAGCCTTAAAAAAAGATCAAGTTGTCTAGATACCAACTTTATTTGGTAGAATCAGCCCGCGCTGTTGTCAATGAACATGAAATTCCTAGATGTTTTTGGCACAGTTTAAAGGTCGTCTAGCCCCTTTTTTTTTTTTTTTTTTCTCGGTGTCAAAAAATGCATTTACGCACTATCCCACCCCTCGGGGAAGGGGTGGGGGTTTGTGGGACTCGCCCACCTCTGAAGGAGGTGGGAATACCGCACTAAAAAATACACCGGTATACCTTCACCGCTTACGGGACGGCATGGCTTGGCACTTACGAAGCAACATCTGTGCCCGTTTGCTCCCTAATAATCCATCTTTATTTGTAGTTAAAAGTTACCGGTTCACTTAGTGTTTATTATAATTTTGTAGCTGGTAAATCCAGCTTTGTAGTGGTGCTTTTAGATTTTCGATCAGTAAGAGAGTGTTAATATTAGAAGCAAAAACGTTTTAAAAATTTTAATTAACCGTTGGTGCCGACTTGTACCTACACTCCGCGCCGCCGCGCTGTGCGCCGCCGTCTCCGCTCGCTGCGTGAATCATCGCGCGGCCGTACCTACACGACTAGATCAACTCGCCCGCTCGGTGCTGTGACTCACGCACGATGCTGCCGGCTGGTGCCTGTTGCGCGGAGTGCCACTGTGCAATAACTGAAGTCGGTGGTTTTATGAGATGCGCGGGATGTAAGCAGTTTTTTGATATTTTATGCGCCAATTTTACGCGAAATTTGTATGGGCTACTCTCATCGGAGTTTAAGAGCTCCTGGAAATGTATGGAGTGCCGCAGTGGAATACCAAGAAGTGACAATACCCGTGCTCCGGTGCGCCAGCAACTCAGTAATCACGACATGAACGCTTCTGGTGAGTGTCCGGATGTATCTTTCTGCAGTCCTGACAAGGTTACCGTGCGTACGGGAAAAAGCTGCGCTGTAAATAACTTGAGCCGTAATGAGTCTCTCGATATCCAGCTGGATATGATGAGGGAGTGCGTCGTGCAGGAGTTAAGAGAAGCATTCACTGTGCAATTCCTAGCCCTTAAGACGGAATTAATTGATAGGATTGATTTGCTAACCTATAAAGTCATGGCACTCGAGGAAAAAATGGACACGATGGCTGCTTCTAATCAAAAATCCGAAAAGTCTGCATCAGCCATTGGTTGTACTAACGCCGAAATTAATAAGAAAGTATCTGACATGGCATGGCAAGTCAATGAAAATAGTGTCAAACCTCAAGCAAAACCAAAGAAGGGGAAAAATAGACGAAATGCAGTCCCGGTTTCAGTTCCCAAAGAATCTTTAGTGGATTTTCCAGCTCCCATCCCTGTGCCTTCAACATCAAGCAAGAGTGACGCGGGTCGCATTGTGAATGATCAAGACCACTTGTCTTCAAATCATGAACAGTGGGTGGAGGTCAGGCATAGGCGTACTCGCGCTTCACTCCCCGGTACTCTCCGGGGTACTGCGGCGCCGGGAGCCACACCGCTCTGTGTACTTTGTGTACTGTCCGACTTTTGTAATCTTAGTCAACACAATAATGTATTTAATTGCCATGGTAGCAAGTTGGACCTTGTGCTGAGCAACTGTGATCCTGATCAGGTTGTAGTATCCTTGGGAATGGATCCGCTAGTACCAATAGACGACTATCATCCGTCCCTTGAAGTAAAGGTAAAGGTTCAAGCTCCAAGCATTCACAATACTTGCTCTCTGCCCCCTACCCAGCGACAGGGATTATGCCCAAATTGGAATTGGCATAAAGCCAACTATAAAGACCTATACGCGGCTTTGGCTGGTATAGATTGGTCAGAGTTGTTGACTACTGGTGATGTGAACTCTGCTGTTGAACTATTCTATGCAAAATTGAACCATTGCATAGGTCTTTTTGTACCAGTCAAGAAATATGCGAAGGGTAACAGCCAATACGTATATCCTAAGTGGTTTACAGCTGAAATTATACATAATATACACAGCAAAAATTTTCATCTGAAACAGTTTAAGTTATATAACAAAGATTTTAATAAGGAACTATTCAAATACTATCGATGGTGGGTGAAGATATTAATCAAGGATGCATATCAGCAACACCTAGAGCGCACGCAGAAGAACATAATCGATAATCCTGTTAAGTTTTGGGAATATGTCAAGGGTAAAAAGAAGGAAAGAGGACAAGCTGACGTCTATACCTACCATAGTGTTGAGGTGACCGGTCAGGCAGCGGCGGACGCCTTTGCAGAATACTTTGGTTCTGTCTTCCAAAGTGAGGTACCTGTTCTAGATCCCGAGGTGGCTGCACGTGCTGCCCATGCTTGCGCTGATTCGACCTTAATCACTGTAGGGAAAATTCATGAAACTGATCTGCGTGCAGCCGTAAAGGGACTGAAGCCACGCTCTTCAGGTGGGCCTGATGGAATACCTGTGTTTCTTGCCAAGGACTGCTTATCGATGCTTCAGGTGCCGCTTCTTTACCTTTTTAATTTAGCGGTACACCAGTCTGAGTACCCTAACCAGTGGCAGCTGTCGAGAGTTACACCGGTTCCGAAGGGGGAACCTGGAATGGACGTTTCTGCTTTTCGACCGATTGCTGTGCTCTCGGTATTTGCAAAAATATTTGAGGCAATCCTGAATCATCGAATTTGCAAACAAATACCCAACCTGCTGCACAACAGCCAGCATGGCTTCCGAAAAGCTCGTTCGACCACGACAAACCTTATAAGTCATGTTGACTATGTGCACTCCGAAATGGACGCTGGGCGACAGGTTGATGCCGCCTACTTTGATTTCCGGAAGGCTTTTGATTTGGTAGATAATGATATTCTCCTAAAAAAATTAGCCCTTCTAGGTTTTGCACCAAGACTCCTCTATTTCTTCTCGAGTTACCTTAGAAACCGGAAACAATTCGTACGAGTGGATGGTTACGAGTCGCGTGACTACTACACAAGGTCAGGAGTGAGTCAGGGTAGTACGCTTGGACCTACACTTTTTCTGATCTTCATCAACGATCTGCCGGATAGGGTGAGAACTGCCAGGTGTCTCTTGTTTGCTGATGATTTAAAGTTATGTCTGGGTATCAGGGACACAGTGGATTCAAAATCCTTGCAAAGGGATATAGATGCGGTGTCACAATGGAGCAAGGAAAATCATCTTCCATTCAATGATAAAAAATGCAAGATGATTACCTTTTCCCGGAAGCGTCACCAAATAAAAACCACTTATAGTTTATTTGACGCTCCAATGGAAAGAGTTGACGAGATTCGTGACTTAGGCTTAATTTTAGATGCTAAATTAGATTTTCACAAACATTTGACAACAATATGTAAGACAGCGAACAGACTCCTTGGCTTTGTTTTGAGAACTGCGGGTGAATTTGGAAGCGATGCGGTAGCAAAGGTTTTGTATAATGCCTATGTTCGGAGCAAGCTGGAATATGGGGCCATCATCTGGGATCCCTATGAAAACAAATACATCCAAATGTTAGAAAAAGTGCAACGGAAGTTTTCGCGTTGGGCTTACAAAAAATTATATGGTTTTTATCCCTATTTGTATCCTTCCAAATTTGTATCGGGAATGGTAGATCTGGAAACGCTCGAGCTGCGACGACTACTACAGTCATTAAAACATTATTTAGCCGTGATTCATAATCTAATAGATAGTCCCGAAATTTTAGAAAGAATTGGAGTTTTGGTTCCTGCCCGGGTTCCCCAGGATGCGATGGGGATGGTGGCGCCGCGTCGCCGGCCGCGGCTGCTGCTTCGGCCCGTGACGCGCACCGAGCGCGCCGCGCATGCGCCTACCACTCGTGTTCTATGCCTGATTGGGGACATAGTTGCTCGGCACGAACACATTGACTTATTTGCTGACCAGTTGGGATATTTGTATCATGCTATGTTTTTATTATTATGTAAATGACTTCTCTTTTCTTAATTATTAATCTTATTTAATTCTCTTACTTGACATATTATTTTTGACATTTGGACTTGCTTGTTTGTTTGTGTTTGACATGGTAATATTTTATTTAATTGTGTTACTAACCCATAAACTAGCTTGTAAGTTTGACTAATATGTTGAATTGTAATTTTGTATTCTTTGTAATTTAATTTTAACTTGTTGGCGTTTGGATTAAATCTGTAAGCCTTCAAGCCACCCTTTTTTAAATAAATAAATAAATAAATAAATAAAAATGGCTCTGATCGATTGCCACATCGTCCCTGCGGCGGCCCGGCCTCCACGCCGGGCCTCCTCACGCCACGGGGGGCATCCTGATATACGAGGACACCCCCAGACGGGGACACCGTGCAATGGGGATTGGGCTGTCGTCTAGCCCCTAACAGGACTGGTAACGGTATTGTAAATACGATATCTTGTCTTAGATCGGTAATATATTGGTCTCGTCTACCTACGCAATAATCTACCATATTATTACGAAAAAAATGGAATTTGAATAGAAACTGTTAGAAGAGAAATAAAACTGCCACTGATAATTGCTATAAAATTCGACTGACAGAAAAAAATAACTCCACTGTGAGTTTATCTTGCTGAATATGATGCACTTGCCAACGTAATCATAATGAACATTACTACCATGTTTTTCCTAAGTGTCTCCCCTATAAGTCTACGTTATTTTTTTCATGTCTTGCTAAGGTGAAAAGATGAAATGTTGATATAAGACACAAAAAGAGATGATGCTTATCGATAGAGTGCATCGAAAATAATTTTTCGTGGTAATTACCAGTATCAAGTCTGATCTCAAATTTCAATTGGTCAATTGCATTATGAACGCTTTCCTGGCATTCTTCTGTAACGCGATACGGATCTGACACAGATGCCGGAATAGAATGCTGACCACATCTATGGATTACAGTTCTATTATACTTGTTAAAAAAATACATAAAAAAACAAATGAGGATGGCGTACTATCTCGCGGACCGCTTGGTGGTTACTTTACCCTATTCTGCAACACCTGTGGTTTAACTTGTGGTTGCCCGAAACTCGTGAGAACATTTGCCCTTACCCAAATGAAGAAATCACCCCTTTGGGTGATTTTTCATTTGGGTAAGGGCAAAGGGCAAAAATCACACCCAATCAAACAATTGCATTGATAGATCATTAGGACAACTTGTATGATGAATGTGAAAGGCGGTCCGCTAGAGAGCGATCTCTTTCATACAATCCTCTTCATAAAGATGGCTCATTTCAGAAGTGCAACAACTAAATAAGGCGTGTATCCTGGAATCGCATTGACAAACAATGTCATACGGTGTCCAACTAAATTATAGAGCAGTTCATTTTAATACTGCTATTTTTCAAAGCAGTCCATTCATCTTATTACGACATACAAGTCAAAATACACAGGGCTATCTGAGATACAAGTTCAGCGCAATTAAGCGAAATGCTACAATATGCTCCTTAATGAAATGGCAGTAAGACTGAGAATGGTTGCTAGAGCCAGGCCACAAGCGATGACATCAGTAGACGGAACCACTCGCCCTCCCACACGACACCCACTCCGCGAGAGCCTTGCAAAACCCTCTTCTTGACTGAGGGCACAGTATAAACAGTAGGTTATCGATGGCCGCCCGCCGAGTTATTAGCCTAGCGTGCACACAGACACGCGGCACAGCCCGTCCGTACTGCCATCACCTTATCCCCCCGAATTTTATGCTAGTGTGTGCGTGCCGACACGGCGCGCGACGCGCACGCACACATTCAAACCGAGAGCGTCACGTTTGTAGGTAGATATTTTACTGTTCTCTGTGTACTGTGCTGAGGGCACGCAGCGAACGGAACGAGTGGCAACACTTAGCGGTAGACTAGGACTCTTTTGGGCTAGAGCCTTGTGTAATCAAATACATATACAAGGGTGATCTAAATGTTTGCTTTGCAATTTTTATTCACGAGGACGGTCTGCTTAATCACACTATTGAATGACATAAACAACAATAAGAATTATAATCATTTTAAAATGAGATTAAAATAAATATACCGAAATAAAAAGTAAAAAAAATGCTTCGTAATTTAAAACAGTATGTTGTCATGTAATTAGCGTTTTCGCTAGCCAAAGCCTACATGCACAGATTGTGATTTTTTACAAGAGATCATATTCATATTTTATCGTGCATTAAGATGACATGCATGATATTCGATTAATGTGAGTCATCAATACAATATCATGCATTAATACATAAGGTAACAAAAGCCATCTTCACGCATAATTATAAGAAACGATAGATGTGTTATCTCATCAGTCTCATCACACATAACAAATAACACAATGCATAACAAACAAACATAAGCTACACTACGTAGGCTAAATGTAACAGTAATCGAAAGATAATAATATTCCTTATCGGATATTAACAAAGAAACAGCGTACTGCATTAATTTTATTCAATCAAGCCAAACCAGTTTCCGCCAAACATCACACATGAAGTGAGCTTGTTAGAATAAATTTCGAACAATAATGAAAATCGTTCCACGTACGAGCTAACAATCGCGACGAAAACGATGATTCAACTCTAAATAGAACGACAAATTTGAACAATGCGATAATTGATCCTGCAAACGACTTGGGCCAATTGGGGATAACGGTTTGTGTCGACGAACCGAACAAAACGGACAACGACAAATATATTAAATCTTCGGAAACTTTTAACTTTTAAAGTAAGCGAACAGTACAGTCACCATCAAAACCTTCTAGAGTGGTCAAATTTATCTCTATACATATTTGAGAAAAGCAACCTTATTACAAGAGTATTATCCTATCCTACTATTAGTACTTGTAATAAGGTTATTAATGCGAAAGTTTGTATGTGTGGATGTGCCGTGTTGCTCTTTCACGTAAAAACTACTGAATGGATTGTAATGAAACTTTACAAAAATATTGCTTACACATCTGAGAGCATATGCTACCATTTATGAAAAGAATGTTTTTTTTTAAACTAAGGGTGACGTGGACGAAGTCGCCGGGTGGCCACTAGTAATAAATAAATAAACACATGATATCATTGGACATTATACCACACAGCGTCTGTGTTCTAAGCGAAGCTTGTAGGCAGTGTAGATATAACTACATCCACAGATGTTTCTTTTAGATTTGACAGCAAAAAACCACTCAATCGGTTTGTTGTATTAAAATTATTTTTTTCAAACAATATTTTTACTTTGGCCAGTCTGCAAGTCACCATTTCGATGCTGGCTGTACCATTCAGATGTAACAAACCGTGTTCACAAAATTGACAAATGAAGTGATTATCCATCTAAAAGTGAATTGAACAGCTATTGACATCTGTCCACTATACGAGCATGTACCTATAATGCGCACGGATAGATCTCCATTGAATTCAGATAAGCAATTCAATTTGTGCGTGCGCAGCAATAGCGTCAGGCAATCACTCAGCCAATTATTAACATAATGATGAATTTTCTAATTATTGATAGATAAACAAGTGCAATCTCACCTAAAAACCACGGCCATATTGTAAGGAAACTGATAATAACTTTCGCTAATCTAACTTTGAGATGAGTGAACCAAACTTTGTTAGCCATCTTCGTCTTACTGAACGGACTTAGCGCAGCTATCCTGACGCAAGGTTAATTGTGCGCAGCGTGGGTTTAAGTCATGTACTTCATCGTACAAAAAACTAACTAAATAACACACGACCGGATAATATTTAGACTGATAGCTGTAGACCACACTTTATTAACTCCGGCAAGCTCAGCTTTTGGGAAATTAGGAATCAGGAAATTAAAACAATTATGTTCATTTTACTTCAGTGACCTTAGTTCTCCTACGGATTTCCTCATTTCCTCCTCATAGCGAAACACCGAGCATAGCCCTCCATAGGCCCATAGTGAGTGGCCATGTCTCAGATCCGTACATCATCACTGGCAACACTAACCTTTGTCTTGAGGCACTGTGGTACTTTGGGCGATTCTCGTTTGTATGGTGGGAATGACTGTGGTGGCTAGATGGCTGATGGCAGCGGTAAAATTAGGCCATATCAGAAGCCTGACCAAACGGAAACGATCTGACACAGGTTGATCACGCGATCCCACTGGCATTACACATACAAGACTTACCCCATTACATAATATAACACTGCTTAGACGGTAAGCAAAAACTGTTTATCATGCCTTTAGTACATGTAAAGTATTTCTACGGTTTGCAATCTACTATGTCCGTTACTGCGCCAGGGGTAGTAAACAGTTTTAGAACCTAGTTTTAACACTATTGCCATGAAAAGCTCGTGGACTTTGAATGGATATTATTGAAAACCTTGTATTATTTATTTATTACACAACTAGGACGTCAAAAAATGAGTTCAAGACGTACAATAGTAAAAAACAAACACAGGCTAATGTCCAATGACAAATGAAACCAGAGCGAATATTTTCCGGGCTTTCGCCCTCATTCCAGTTAGTTTACCTTTCGAAAGATACGATATCAACCAGAAACAAAGTCGTGGATGGCCCAAATTGATGTTATCGATTACCAACTGAAGCATACGTAGTCCTTTCACTGAGCCATTCGAAAAAGCAATTTCATAATGATAAAAAGCTCGATTCAATAAATTCACCTACAAACCTAACAATGAAGTCTTATTTTGTATAAATTATGTCATCGAATAAAATACCAGCCCAGGCTTTCATAGCAATTGTGGACTAGATTAGATACAAAAGGTTTTATAGCCATGATTCAATACGTTAATTCAGGTCAAGACTTGATCAGTGCTGACCGTTTTTGAAGGCCTCTGCAGCTTTTTATTAAGGAATTAAATATTATACCTTCTAGGCTAGGCTAGGATCGTCTCTCAGTGGCAACAGGAAAACGGATATCGTCAGAAGTAGGCCGAAAAAGAGATGGCGAGACGGCCTGGATAAATTTTACCAAGAGTAGCGCACTTTAGCTCAAGAAAAAGATCGCTGGAAGGATATGGGGGAGGCCTTTAATAAAGGCTAGTACCTAATAAAAAATAATATTAAACGTAAGAATATTATTGACAAACGTTTTTATCACCTTTTTTCACCTCGATAGACCGATATTTAGGACCGAGACGTTTACAGCCAGAGCTAGTCCGTGATATTAATAATTCATTATTAACTGCATACAATAACAGACTCCTACATCTATCAGCTATGTCGATGACATCATCACGAAATCGAAAGTAGGTTCTATATCTATTTTCAGCACATTTTTTGCAATAAAAGCAAAACATGGTATGGTAGAGCCAAATATGATTTTATTTGCACATTTACCTTTTTCAATTTATTATTTCAAAATCTTAATCAACCTGCCGATTTATTGTCTGAGCGCCTAATATATTGTGATCACTTCATAAATGACAAACTTTAACTCAAGAAACGAAATAATAGTAAATATTGAGAAACGAAACCGTCTATAAACAAAAATAATTATGGGTATAATAGAATTTGGCCAATAACCATGAGTTTTGCAACTAATTCTAGATAATTGATTTCTCAATAAATATTAAAACAGCCAAGCAAGTGTAAAATTAGATTTGGTTAGTTAAAAAGAAGCAGCATTAAATATAATTCATCTCAGTGTACCTAATCCCAATGAGCAAACAGGTGTCATAATATTTCTTTGTTCATGTTTAATCAATCGGAATCTTAATTTATAGACTGTCACAGAAAACTAAAACATTAAAATTTAACCAGACTTGAATCTCGCCTTTTTCGTCGTCGCTTTCCAACAAGTGAAGGCGAAATCGTGGTAAAATGCTGGACTATCACAATAAAAAAAAATGCTAGATTTCGAATCGAGTTTTAAACGTTGTTCCAAACACAAGGCTTAAGTTTGTTGTGGACTATGGTCCGCGGCCTCAGGACACCTCGCCCACGTGGCTGACGTGACGAGGTGAGCCGCTCGGAACTGCCACGACTAGTTCGCGTACTGTCGCTTTAACTAAACAACCAGACTGCACGCTCAGACAAATTACTGCTTCGACGCAAATTATGCAATGCACTCCTCATTCGGAGATGTTATAGCGTGGCTTAAACGGAAACTGAGTCAAGGAACAAACTAATGCATACATTTACAGAAAGAAATACAAACGACTCATACGTCGTCCTTACTCCGAAGTAATGTTATAAAAACCAGAAAAACTAAAGATACCACAAACAATTACAATTCGCACAAATCATAGTTTATACCTACAACAGACTTTAGTTCTAGTGCGGGAATCCAACCCACTACCTTTATCAGATCAACTGGCGGTCATAATAAGGTTGCTAACCGAGTCGCTAACATTACCAAACAAAGAAACCACATAGTATTTTTGAATGTATTTTAAGACAAAATGATGAGCCCAATTTTTTGTGCTTTGATACATGGAAATTAAATACCTCATTGAACTGTTCCTGGTGCTAGACTACTGAGAAAGGATGCATCTTTAAACTACCAAAAAAAGTAAACCTCTTCTGACAAATTACTCAGCATTGTTAACACGGTGAATGAGGATCTTAGGAATCTATTGAAGTACTGTATTGATGATGGTAAATAAATAGCAGAGGTTAATTTGTAAGATAGTTTGCCCGAGCGCTACCCGCTGCGTAGCGACCATGACAGATCTATACACAGACGTAACTGATTATAATCCAACCAAAGGTCGTTCAATGATCGTTCATGCTACCGACCGTATTAAAGTAAATTAGGCTGCTCAAATTTTAAGAACTAACGGAATAAAAAAGCTAACTAGCAGAAAGTGTAACTAACTAACTCTCATCCGGTTCGAAGGACCACTATACACTGTCCCAATAATGACTATGATTGCTTGCTTTATGTACAAAAACACAATATTAAGGTGAAAGCAGGTTTTGGAATGACAAGCTACCGCGATCTATAAAATTCACTGTAACATCTCTTGGTGAGAATTTTAACTTATTCCACTCGACTTGGTTCTAACGATATCGCCAATTACAATAATAGAAGGTTAAACAAGTGGGTTAATATCCATTGCGACGTACATCCGAATGTTTCAACGAAGCAAGCAGCGCTAGAGGACCTGTGTACAGTTAGGCGGTGCAGCGCGGTCGGCCGATGCGAATGTCGGCCGGCGCGTCACAGCGAGGGAACCCGCTCTCCGGTGACTCACGCCACGTTCACTGGCCACGCAACATGCCACTGGGCCTCTAATGAAAAATTATTGCCTATGTGAAAGGAGCGCTCTGCAATATCTGATTTAATGTCCTTACGTGACCTTGAATAACCTACGTCTGAACTAAACGTGGCGAATTTTTAACAATTCTTCTTTCTACTTTGCTCATGCAACCCGTTCAGCGCAGTGGTTAAGACATTTGAGCTGAAAAATCAACACAAGATCACAGTTGATGAAACAGTGTTTGTGCTGTGACTGGGTCTTTGTGATATTTTTCTCATAACATTACTTCAACGAGGGCGATGTGAGTGTGTTCTTTCATAAGCATATTTACGACAGTTAATATCGTTTTCAGAAACGTAGAAACCATTCGTTCTAAAAACAGTCTGTTATTCAAAAAACGAAGTGTCTTTATTCTCATTGAATTGTTTAATATCCTAATTTTTTAACCGGCTTACATGTCATCTGGATAGCAGTCAAATGTTTTTTTTTAGCCTATGCTGTCCCACTGCAGGGCAAAGGCCTCCCCTACCACCTTCACCGCAAGGAGTCAAATGTAGTAATACTAAATTCCTAAAACAGTCAAGCGATATATTAACCTTGCAGGCTTGCGACAAACGCCAAAAACTCTGTGACAGCCGTTTTTGGACACCAAAAAGGCAATATTGTTGGCCGATGTCAGAGGGGCCGCAGATCGATGACGCAACCTTGGCCAGCAGTCGTGGGCGACCACACTGTAACGGCAACTAGGAAGTGCTGCGGCACGAACGTTGAACACGAAAACATTGTCAAACGTACCCACGGTTGTCTACGCTACGAGGAAAAACTCAAAATGTACAATACATGTTATCGCGGATGGACTGAACGCGAAGTCGCGAAACCATTCCGAGAAATGTATGATTGATTCTCATTTGTCTTGCGAACAATTATTTTTTTGTATGAATGTTGTTTGTTAGTCGTTCAATTAGCAAAAGAAATGAAGATTACGTTTAGAGGAATTTTAATTCACAGATCTTTTGAAAACACGGAAGAATCATTATTTATTTCTGATGCAAAACAGTTGAAAAGTTTACAAAAGCTTTCATGAAGAACATTGGATCGATTCACGGCACGCACCCAAACCTGCCCTGCTTTCGATTCCATTAGCCCTATCTAATCTAAGCTCCGAACGAAGTCCAAAGCCCTTCATCATGTTCCCTTGAACTAGTCGCGGGATCGTAACCTTGCGTTTTTATTGGCGCGCGTGGCTGTCACGACGCGATTGACAGCTTCCTGCCACGAGGACCACTCCACATAAATAAGTATGCCCATAAAATGACATTGCAGTTATAATTGAAACTATTTTACAACTTGAGCTCCTTTTCGCTACGATATCGTGACGTGAAATGAGGAAATTCGAAGAATAAACAGTTCACCAGAGCGAATTTGAAAGGAAGAACATTAGATTCAGAATATATTGATACAGAAGCTGAAAAGGAACCGTCTACAACTAACCCTTAGACTGCTATTTGAGTTTGAAATTACAAAAAAAACATTATTTCCCTGAATACATGGAAGAATGGATATTCGCTTGAGAGGTGTTGTTAGATTCGACTCAAGGGCGTACCCAGGATTTCAGCTAGGGGGGGGCAGCTCATACCTGTTTCGTTTTTCGTAGAGAGAGAAATACGTTTTTAATTCCCACTTGTAAGGAAAATTGACTTCTAGGGGGGGGCAGCTGCCCCCCCCTGCTCCTACCTGGGTACGCCCTTGAGATTCGTATTTACTATGAGAATAACATCAGGTATTTTTTTTTGTAATTTTATGTATACTCGGATTTTTAATTGTAGTCAGTGAAATGACATTTTCAGTGTGGCAGGTTTTCAGTCCCAAATAAATAGTGATGTGGTAAATCGAGTTTTTACAATTAAAAGTTAGTCGACATTACAGCCTGGCAAAAAAGTCGTAGTGAATGACCACGTCCCACTTCCATATGTCATTATTGGCAACACACACTGGTCAGACTTTCATTTTGAGACATAGAGGTATTTCGGTAAACTGTATTTAGTAAATAGATTTTCAGTTTCAAAATGTTTTGTTTCTGTATTATAGGGTAGAGGAACCATTAAATGAACGATTAAGCGTTCTTTGCAACTTTAGGTACTCTTATCTCAGCCTTCCCGAGCTGTTTGCCCTTGCTGTTATTTTTTATGATTTTCAAATATACTCAAGATTCTATTAGTTTAAGAAAATAATTCCTTCAATCCACCTGTTATTCATAAAAAAATGTTTTCCATAAAACTTTTGCTTTTTGCCCTAAAGATGAACAGTGTGCTCTAATTATGAACGTTTTTAACCCAATAGATGAACTACCATTTAAACGGTGATAACTATGGGATAAATGTTATTTGAATTCTTTGATGAGCAATAAATTTAAGAAGATCTTATGAATAAGTAGTTTTTTTATATTATGTATCATAATGTAAACACATTAACACGAAAATGTGTACTTCTTAACTGTGTTTTTGTGTTGTTTTTGGATAATAAATCTATCTCTTTACCAAAAAATCACAGACTGCATTAAAATAATTATTCGTAGGCGTTCACACTCTAATAACGTATTGGTTTCTTTGAAATCAATTAACAACATTCAAATTCAGGAAAATTTGATGTCTGAAATTCAAACCTCATTATGTGGTTCAAGTTTTGGGGTATCAATCCAAAAGTTGAACAATGAACGGTTTCATACTAAATGATTAAAATAAATTGTCGTGAAACATAACAATAACCTAAACAATCTATGTTCAACTTTTGGTAGGTGACTTCATAATACTTCTATTAACTAATTTAAATGGCTTTAACTTGACTTCCAAAATGATTTATTAGGTTTTTGGAGTCTGTAAATATAAGCACTTTCTCCATTAGTTGAACGCCGTTCACTTATTGGATCCAAAGGACAAAATTGAATCCATTAGTTGAACAGTGAATTTCTCGAAAAATATGATAAATAATGTAAATCTGGTATACAGCAATTGTAACTAAACATATCAAGATTATGATAAAACCAAAACCATTCAAATACAGCTATTATTACGTGTTTGACGTAACATTGTGCTTAAGCATGGACACTGCTTACCTTAAGTAGGTTTCCATAGAAAACCGTTTTTTGGCAGGAACAGCTTGCGGAACAGCCGATTGTAAGCGCGTCCGTGACATTAGTGTCAATATTTTAATGGTGTTAGATAGGAAAATGGGGACTTTATTACATAAATAAATATTGCACAGAAGAGAGAAGCAATTAATTTTTTATCGAATTATTTCTACCGAACGTTCATCTATTGGGGGTCGTTCATCTTTTGGTTCCTCTACCCTATTATTTACAGGTAAGAATTTCGTTTATTAACAGGTCATACAACTGGAAAAGTTTGGGAGGATACAACAGTAGAATCTTCCATACAAGTGTTTTCGAAAGGTGTGACTACAGGCCTAAAGGACCCAACCAGCAAAGGACGACGCCTTATAATTTCATATTTAGGCAGTGATGAAGGTTTTGTAGATTCCGGTTTACTTATTCTTGAATCAAATAATAATAGTATGGACTATCATGAAGAGATGAATTCAGAATCGGAGTCGGAATTAATAGCAACCGTAACGAATAAAAACGTATATAATTACTTGTATTTTGCTGACTTTCAAGTGTTAATTCCCCTGAACCTCTTTGAACATTTTTTTTCCAGCTATGGTTATAAATTTTTAGTGAGAAGTTTTAATATGGAGGTAGGGCCCATATTTCTTAAATCGTATTATTTAATTCGTTTTGTACCTATTAAATATTTACAATTATTTAAAAAAGGCTTTGATACCTCATAAAATAAATCATGACTGAATGTCTAAGTCTAGTGATTGCCGAACGTCACTATTGTAGCGGGTCACCCTTTTTTGTATCAGTCACTGTTGAAGTTGTCATTTCGCTGACTACAATTATTAATCGTACTATAGCCAGTGTTACTCTCACAGTAAATGCAAATCAGACGACAATCAGACGCTCTCAAGCGAAATCAGTCAAGCCGTCCAGGCTGCAAAGCGTGTAAACATTGAATTAGGCGCCAAAAATACGCCATTTTGTTTTTTTTTTATTTTAACATACCTACTATCACTCTCACAGTAAATACGAATCTAACGACACCTCACAAGCTGAAATCCGTTTAACCATTAATCCAGGGTTTTTTTTTAATTTCAAACTCCAATAGCAGTCTAAGGGTTAATTGTAGACGGTTCTTATGCTAGAAAGAAACTATCAGGGCATCATTTCCAATAAGTTCCATTATTATTTTTGTCTGGCCGGCATTTTCATTTCTGATCCGAAATGAATGTTCTCCTTTAAGCTAGTAATTCTTAGCGACTGTAGAAATATAGAGACAGTTGTAAGATTCTTACGAAATTCGGAACCGAGAAATAGATAAAATTACAAATTAATATACATTCGAGCGGGCCGCAGCGCCGGCGCGTGCGCCGCACAAACGCGCCGTATATGGGCGCACGCAACGCAAGGTCGGACGCCTTCCTCGTCGGCCCGCGCCTTGGCATTCTGTTGTAAAAACCAACTTGTTCTTCTGACCGTACTGTCGAAAAATTATGTTGGTGAATAACAATGGATTTTATTTAATTTCCAGTTTGCTTGGGTTAGGTTGTTTTTCTGATTTAATGGAGAATTAGCTTGCTTCTACCATGGTTGTGACTGTATGTTTGTTGTTTTTAAACTCTTTCAATCAAAGGTGTACTAAACATAATCTTGATTACTTGCTTATCTAATGTTTCACATTTCTGTTAATATGACCGTGTCCCTGTGACCATTTGGAGGTGGAGCAGACAATAATTTCTGTTTCTTGGTATTTTAGAAGTAGTCTAAGTGGCTCACACTGAGCCCTCTCTGAGATGTCATGCTGGTTTTCATTTTAAAATGCCTTTTTGGCTGTAAATTGTAACTCAATATTGTACAATGATCACTGATAAAGATGCACTACACTTCAAAATCCAAAAAATTGCTATCAAAAGGTGGCAGTGGAACAACAGACAAAACTGAGTGTGCATGCAAAATGTTACAAAAACCATTGTTTTTGGTATCTCTAGTAGTTACTAATTTTTCTGTTGGTACCTATACAGAAAAATTAGTCCAAAAAACTCCAAATACAAAATGAGATGAAAACATACTATAAGACTACATTTGAGTATTTATAACTTAATTAACTCACCCTGTTACAATAATCACAATTTGGACCATTAAAGCTAACAAATGTTATAGAAGAGATCCTCCAAATATATTGTGAAAGTGGTTGTAGGGTCTATGTTAAGTGTTTTGTTGCTAATGGTGTTGTTGTACCTGCAATATATTTTGTATAGATAAAGCAGGTCTTTATTACTGTGCTTGTGTAATGGGAATGAAAAAGGAAAAATGATGTATTATCAATAAAATCTGGATTTCTTAAAAAGAAGAGTGAGTGAAGGAAAGGCTGCCCAGTCTCTCATTAAAAAAAAACAATATTTTTTGTATATTGATGTGTCCTCTCAGTTAATTCTAAATCTTATTACAATTAATGCTTTGATTCATACTAGGCAACCCTTTTAGATAATATTGCATGTATAGCCCAGGGGTTGAGTGAGCACTCTGGAACGAAAAGCTGTGTGGTTTGAGCTCAAATCTGGCCAGTAGACCCACTTTGTGTTCATTCTACAATTTGCCGATAGCTCTCAGGTGATGTAAAATAGGGATGCCCAAATTTTTGCTTTGAATCGATCTTTTGAATCGTAATGGATCGTAACCCCGTGAATCGATCCGCGATCTAGATCGTATTGCATTGAATCGATCTCATTCGATCTTTAAAGATCGTATCAAAAATTAAATCGGAGTCGGAAAAAGCGTCTTTATGGTGTCCTTTTAGATGTTCTTTTAGATTGGTAGTATTTCCTTTCGTTTTCACAGTTTGTGAACAAAATTTACACTGCCCATCTGTATCACTTTTAATAAAGAACGTCCAAATGCTTGACTTCACTGGTGGAGTCACACTTTAAGAAATTCACCAAAATAATTTATTTTTCCTATCGAATCATAGCACTAACCACAACGAACAAAAGAGTCTGCTGTTCTAGCTGCGGCGGCGGTATAAAATAACTTACCAAAAATAAAAACATACCTACCTTCATTTATTTCATACTCGCCGCAGTCCATAAAACTCGAGATTATTTTCAACAAAAATGTAAAAAGTAATTAACTTTCTATGTAGTAGATACATAGTCCCGCTGCGCGCTAGAATGTTTATGTTATCAAAGATCATAACATAAATATTGTTTAATTTGCATTAGTATTTTTTGCTTTTTGATGATACGATTTTTTCATACGATCTTCCCAGCATACGATTCGAATCGTATGGAAATCGCATCCTGCTGAATCGATTCAAAAAATCGGAAAATCGTATTGCCGTGAATCGATCTTCTAAAAGATCGATTCAGATCGGGCATCCCTAATGTAAAACTTTAACTTTAAGGTATATGCCTAAACATTGGTGAAACCAACCTGGCTGTCAGGTATAACATACCAGAGAAATTCGTCCAGTCTGTTAATGGTCTCGGTAGCATAATTGGTAGTTCAGTCGCCCGGCTTGCGAAAGACGCGGGTTGGAGTCCCGCCTGATGCCAGGACTGAATGACTTTTTCTGGTTTTCCTATCTTTTGATGTAAAACTTGCCACATAGTGATCAAATTCAATATCAATAGTCAGCCAAGTGGTCCACTAGTTATGACAAGTTCTGTGTCATCAAATGGTTGATAAGATTGCCTGTTCAATGGAGTGTAAGAGATCAATTATGACGTTGTCTGTTGCGATGTGCTCATAGGTACAAAATAACCACTTACTGGTTGCTGACTGTGTAAAAACCTTTTTCAAACCCCTGTTTACTAAAATCATAACATTGGACTTCACTGCAGTCAGGTGCAAATCCATACCTACCTATAATAAGTGTGTGATGAAGATTTGAAAAGAGAGATTCCTCAACTTTGTATGCTGACATCATCTAAAGATTAACATAATAGATACCCAAATTATGTGAAATTGGCAAACAGTGTATTGAGTTAACTACCACACCACATTGTTAGACAAACAAATGCAAAAAAACTAGAAAGCATGTTGATCACAGATTTTAAACCAATTACTACAAGACTTAAAGCAAAGCAGAAATTCTTGAAATCTGTTTGGCATGTTAAACTCACTAGGTAGAAATTTAAAACTAAAATAACTGAAATTATGACATCCACAAAATAGATTGTATTTGGCACCCTACTTTGATTTCTATACAGCTAGAATACTAAGCACATTGCTTTCACTCTCAATTAGGTGAACTTCTGCAGGTCAACTCATCCCAGACAAACAGATAAGCAGGTTATTGTTCTACAAATCAATGTGCCTGGTTAGGCGCTTGTAAATCGCTAATTTTATTGGTAAAAGTCGCGCTGATTCACACTCCATCACGCCGACATGAATCACTACAGAAATATACTGGTGATAATGTTGCAGCCTGATGCCGTAACTGTTAGGCCTAAAAAGGGAATTCGTTGAGGAGAAGACCGCTCAACAGAACGAGAAGCAAAGCGGGATCTCCAGGGCGATAGTACTCACCATCTGTTCTTTTTATGTTGATGTTGATTCCAGACTGGATCTTCACGCTACCGTCATCCATTTTCGCACTGATTTATGCACCACATACACTAAAGAACATTATTTCGCAATGACTGTTTATTCAATATTAGTCTAACACATTCGGAAATTACACATGAGAACCGGTGAAATTACAAAATAAATTTCTACACCCAGATTGACAGTTATGCCGAGCTAGCTACACACTTCAGACTGGAACGTTTGAAATTTGTTTCACTACAACAGTCAAATCAATCACCACTTTCTCAGTCTTGACTGTTTTAATTGATTTGATTATCGTAAGATGAAAAAAAACGAAAATCTCAATAAACCACGATTGTTTTAAATATTTTCGGTTAGAAACCCGAAATTCCAAAAATAATCAGGAACACTGCGTCGAAAATGTATGGCTTGTATTGCCAGTTTAATCTCACCACAGGCAAATAAAATTGTTTTTTTTTTAAACAAATCCATATTTAATAAATGTTAAATCCAAATTAATATTTTGAAAAATACGTGTTCTAAGAGTACCAGCAGTTTTATGTAGAATAATTTATTTTTATCTTATTAATAGCGCAGTTTTATCTGTTTTTCAGTCTTAATCGAAAATGCCTCTGTTAGCGCAGGCTCGGAACTTCACTAAAATCCATAGAGTCAAAATCCCGAGTGTCTCTGCTGCTGTCTGTCATGTCAACTTCATGTTAAAATGTCATGTCAGAGACAACAGAAAATAAATTAATCTAGTTTTTCTTTCGCTAGGTTTTAGGCTTAATTAGTGCTACTTTCTTCAATAACTTATATTTAAAATGACTACGGAATACAAAATATCACACAAAGCTAAAAAACGTATCAAAGAAGTTAAAAGGAAAGCTCGCCCAGGTAAACGAATAAATTCATGTTGCGATACCGCATCCCTTGAAACATTTGTGCTAATTTAGGTTTTTACTCAATTTATTGCTCTTTTATCGTTAAATCGCGTAGCCTATCTCTGAACAACTTATCTATTACTTTGATAACATGTATTATTACTGAAATAACAATTAAAGGTCTGGAAAAGTCTAGGTGCAATCAGCGTGGCTGGCATACTTAGAACGACCTGAGTGCCTATGTAATAGGACTACTTATTCATTAATAATATTTTTCCTAGAGCGAGAAAAAGATGGCATTTGATTTTAAGTCATTTTGATTTCAATAAACATGCTCCTACTGATGCTTAGCCTAACCTTAAATTGGTGATCCTTCAGACTTGTGATGCTTATGTGCACTTATTGTGTATTTGTTAAGCACTTGGTTGGGCGTAGATAAAACGATAATAAAATTAAAATAAGTGCATTTCCACAACAGAACTTGCATTTCTTAAGTGGGTTGTTGATTGAATATTTGTTTTTTTAAGTAGATTTCCTAACATTTTTAGTGAATTAAATAAAGGAAGGAATATTGCTTTGTGGTATTCCTATGGTGGTTTTGTTACAAAATCTGCTTAAAAACCAAATATTAAATCAACCATCGAATTAAGAATAAAAGTTCTCTTGTAAAAATGCCTATTAATGAGTATTAAATTGTTTTAAAATGGAAAAAAGTCAGGCTGCATGTCCCAAAGAGATTGGGATGGTAGCTTTATGGAGGATTATTAGCAGATCTGCCAGATATTTGGTTGAATAATGCTTGTTTTAGGCTAGCCTAAATTTAAATTATTTGTAAGGCATACATGCTCTGGCATTAGACACATAATATTAATTATAAATGTTTTAACAGCTCATGTAAGTGAACATTTTATGTTCTTATTGAGAATAAATGATCTATAAACCGATGTCAACTGTACCATTTTTCAGGTACCTAATAATTTTTTCCAAGATTTTGAAATCTGATTCTCTTTTGAAAATCCAGATTCTTTAGCTGACTATTATTATTAAAAATAATATTCCCTAACTTTTAAACCTCGAACATTGACACACTATAATAGGAGATACACACTAGATAGGACCACACTCAAAATGAGTGACTATGATCAACTAGGTGTATATTAACATACCTAAAGACCCCTAGTCCCAGTTGTTCATAGTATGACTAAAATGTTCAATCAGATGCTGATTATTATATTTTCAGAATTAACTAACAAGCACCAATGGAATATTTTGAAATATGCAGAAAATTTTGAAGAGTTTCTAAAATGTAGTGACAATGTTGAGCGAATAGACAACAATGAAGTTTCACCACAGGAATTTATAGATAAATATGAGAGTAAATTCAAACCAGTAGTAATAAGGAATGTACAGACCAATTGGAAGGCAAATCACAAGTGGACCTTAGAAAGACTAGCCAAAAAATACCGTAACCAAAAATTTAAGTGTGGGGAAGACAATGAAGGTTATAGTGTTAAGATGAAAATGAAATATTATGTAACTTACATGAAAACGAGCAATGATGATAGTCCCCTTTATATTTTTGATAGTAGTTTTGGTGAGCACATGAGAAGAAAGAAACTTCTGGAGGACTATGAAGTACCTCAGTATTTTAGAGATGATTTGTTCAAGTATTGTGGTAATGAACGAAGGCCTCCATATCGCTGGTTTGTAATGGGGCCTCAACGATCTGGAACTGGCATTCATATTGACCCACTGGGCACTGGTGCTTGGAATGCCTTAGTATTTGGACATAAAAGATGGTGCTTATTCCCAACTCAGACTCCAAAGGAGCTGATCAAAGTTACTGGTGCTATGGGAGGGAAGCAGAGGGATGAGGCTATAACTTGGTTCAAGTTGATCTATCCCAAAACCCAATTAGAGACATGGCCACAAGAATATAAACCGGTATGTTTATTTTTATTGATTAAAAGTTATTTGTCATCCCTAATATGTGATTATGATTTGGAATACTTTAGATTTAGATTTAAAATATCAAATCAAAAATGCTCTACTAAAACCTACTCTAAGTTTTATTGGAACCATGTCTTTATATTTTAGGTAGAAATTCTCCAGAAGCCAGGGGAGACTGTATTCGTACCTGGGGGCTGGTGGCATGTGGTGCTAAACCTGGACGATACAGTGGCGGTTACACAGAACTTCTGCAGCCGCACCAACTTCCCTATCGTCTGGCACAAAACAGTGCGCGGGCGCCCTAAACTCTCCAAGAAGTGGATCAAAGCTCTAGAGGCCAAAGAACCAGACTTGTACAAAATCGCAAGCAGTGTCGACGTAAACCAAAGCACAGGCGTAGCCTCCGATAGCTCTTCGAACAGCAGCTCGTCAAGTAGCGACAGTGAAAGCAGCTCATCTGACAGCTCCAGTGGAGAAGACAGTGGCCAAGAAAGTATCTCCGCTCACAAGAAAAAGAAGAGAAGGAAACTTGGCGCTGAGTAGCATATATATGACTTAGGAATCATTATTAGAGTTTGGAAAAGATTTATAATGTAATGAAATTGTACTAGTAAAATATAATAAATAACAGTTAGGTATGTAAGCCTGCCAGTTTTGTATTACTAGAGAATAAAAATTTATTCAGTGTTATAGTGAACGTGAATGACTATTATAACTTCTTTTGTTGACAGACGAGACGATTCGTTATGAATAAAGTATTATTGTAATAATATATTTGTTTTGATGAATCTAGTAGAAATCAGTTTCGTAATGATGCCGACACATAACGTGTGCCAATTAGTACCTAATGTAACGATAGAATAGCCGATCAGGCAAAATGCGACAGGCCAGAGAGGACCTCAACCTCGAGAAGAAAGTTAAAGACTTCTTATCCGTGATTTATTGATACGATAGGAAAGCTTAATTCCTATTGTCACAGGAAATGAATCGCAACGGGTGGACCAATCACCAGGTCTACAGCCAGTGTCCCCAACCGGAAGTAATGATAATAAGCTGTGATTGGTTAGACGACCGACTTGATGTAATGGTTCAAAAATTGGTAATTTTACACTAGAGTTCGCGGTGCGATCCCTGCACAGTTCAAACATTCGTGTGCATGAACATGTCTGTGTGTTTCCTATTTAATATTTACAAAAGAAAAAGACCGTTGTCCTGCGCGGGCACCCAAACTCACTTCACTCGTGGTGAGATATCTATAAAATTCAATTCCTTTGCGACTGATCCTTTGAGAGAAAAGAACGATTGAAAGAAATAACTTTTTTCAATTATTTACATACAAAATGAGAGAAAATACTAATAAAAACTGCGCTAGCAAGCGTGAAGCATCGAGATGTGATATGATGTTAGTCGGAATTCCGACGACGAAATCCTCTGTACTTGGGCACTTTTTAAATAAAGAAATAAATATCACTGTAGATTATATAGTTTGGGCCTAGATGGCGCTGTGTGGAATTATGTCCATTGATATTTTAGCTATTTTTTGATAAGTGTTTCCAGTTGTTTGAGACTCAGCCTGTCAGATCATTTCCGGAAGTCCGAAGGCTCAAGGATAGCCCATCTCCAGGGTTGCATCCAATATACACACATCAAAACTGTCTAGGGATATCATTTTTCAAATATTTCATAAAGTTATGTTTGTTTACAAGTTGAGCATTATCTTAGAATAACGCGAGGATAGAGGCATAAGATAAAGGTTAAGAAAATTACAAAAAAAAACGTTTGATATTGCTAAAATTTTGAAACCTTTTAAAAGAAAAATCTGTCTTTTTTTAACGTCCTTACGATTGTACAATAATGCTACTACAATGAATTTCTTTATACACTCTGAAAGGGCAGATATAGCAGTTTCTGTGTTCTAAAAATTTCTACGTTGGTATCAATATTTTAATTTTTACAGCCTCCCAAATAGCTATACTTTGTATGAAAATGCTTGAGATATCCCTAGTAGGCCAGTGGATATTAACATTAAATTCGCAAAGCACGATGTAGTGCTGCATTTTTGGTATGTTGTTTGGATCAGTTAGGGTGATGTAAATCCCAATTTGCAACTTCGAAAAAGTTGTGCTCGCTGCGCAACACGTGATAAACTGCGAAAATTTTGGACTTTTTTCACTTTTTGCTCTTAAAGTCATAAACTATGCGTTTCCGAGAAGTAACATTCACTACACAAATGAGGGTTATTAAATTTGCAACAATTTGAGCCTAATTGCAGCTCTCTAAAGCTTATAACGACTAAACTGTGGCTATTCGAAGATGGTTCGTTTTTCCCGAAATATTGAAATTAATGGCACGTTTTTTTACAATTACCACTGTAGTGTCACCTTCCTTCAATGCCAGTCGACACACAAAGCAGACTCCCGCTGGAACCGACATTTTTATGTCTATTTAGCCTGACTTCGTTCGCGTTAATAAGATAATAGTTTTTTAGCTGCTCCCCTGCGTTAGGCTACTTCCAATTACTATCTTGTGCGAAAATCAAAACCAAAACATAAGCCCGAAGGCATTTGTTTAGTTGATGGGAGTTTTAGCCAGTTTACACTGTTACCGCCTTCACCGCGTGGGGTACTCCCAGCTTATGTTTTGATATGCATATTGTTAGTGATTCATGTAAAAATATCGGTTCCTCCGGGAGTCTGCTTTGTGTGTCGGCTGGCAATCAAGGAAGTTAACAGTACAGTGGTAATTGTAAAAAAACGTGGCATTAATTTCAATATTTCGGGAAAAACTGACTATCTTTGAAAGGCCACAGCTTAGTTGTTATAAGGTTGAGAGAGCTGCGGTTAGGCTTAAATTGTTGCAAATTTAATTAACTTTATTTATGTAGTGAATGTTACTTGTCGGAAACGCATAGTTTATGACTTTTAGAGCAAAAAGTGAAAAAAGTCCAAAATTTTCGCAGTTTATCAGGCGGTGCGCAGCGAGCACAACTTTTTCGAAGTTGCAAATTGGGATTTACATCACCCTAACTGATCCAAACAACATACCAAAAATGCAGCACTACATCGTGCTTTGCGAATTTAGGGTTTTTTAGTGTCGATTTCTACTGGCCTATAGACACTTTAGATGTGTGTAGTTAGCACAATTTAGGCATTGTTCAAGCAAGAGAAAGTTGAATCGCGCGCGGCTCTAAAAAAACACCCAGAGACAAGAAATGTTTTTGAGATTTTAAACTAAATCGTAATCTTGCACAGCACTATCTTGTCATTTTTGTTACTGGCATAGAACAACTTTAGTCTATGGTTTTCTGCAGCCATTTGTGAACTCTGCTAAAGTTTTTGTGAAAACGTCTGATCAAAATGTTGAAATCAGCTACTGGCACTCTAGCCAATGTCCTGAAAAGGTCTTTGATCCCAGCCGTGAGGGTTAGTGCAGTGGTTCCAGCCAGAAGGTCGCATGGGGGCCCAGTGGAGTCCGACGAAGAATTCGACAGCAGGTTATGCTCCACCTTTTGACGTTGTTATGTAACTGAAAATGATAATAATCCAATCGGCATTCGGTTTTCATATTCCAGAATGTATTCAGAATGATAGTAGACACCGTAAAGACTGAATGGCCTTCTGAATAATCTGTAGTGTCCTATTGTACTAACTGCAGAGTCAGACACTGAAACTGTGTCTGACTATGTGTGCAATACTACTAAATTTTCTAAAAAGTCCTAGATTTTGGTTAGAAAAAGGTAGTGAAAATAAATATTTGTATTCATTACCGATCAACTAATTCGGATGCACTAGGGATGATACAGAAATAAATTTATAGTGAAAGTATTGATTATCCTATTGAAATTTAGGTTAGGTAATGTTCAAGAATGTATTGATAAGAAGTGCTGATAGAGTTCATGGCATGTAGTGAGTGTAATCTAGATTTGATTTCATGAATTAGAGCTCCTCCATGTGCTTCAAATGGAAGTCTATTGAAAAACAAATAGCATTGGTGACTTCTTATCTGATAAGGTGATTATTCACTGTACGTAGTATTATGTCTATTTAATTAAAAACCTTTCTTCTTTTACATTTCAGATATGAAGCTTTCTTCAACAGGAAAGACATTGATGGCTGGGAAATCCGTAAGGGAATGAATGACCTGTGTGGTATGGACTTGGTCCCAGACCCAAAAATTATCAAAGCTGCCCTACACGCTTGCAGGCGAGTGAACGACTATGCCCTCGCCATTCGGTTCATTGAGGCATGCAAAGACAAGTGCGGACCTAAAGTAAATGAAATATACCCATACATTATCCAAGAAATCAAGCCTACACTAACTGAACTCGGCATTGAGACACCGGAAGAACTCGGCTATGACAAGCCAGAATTAGCTTTAGAAAATGTTTATGAAATGTAAGGTTGTCAAAATAAGCTGTAGAAAATTTGTATGATAGTTTTGTTGTCGACTTTTATTTTACATTTAATTGTGAGAAGATGCAAATGCAACTTGAGTATTCTTGGTCCACCATTTAAATCGACGTGCTTTGTCTAATGTATAAAACGTTAGAGATTTATTTTTTGTTTCATTTTAAATTAATATTCCCAATGAACTGTAGATAAGTTATAGGCAATAAAAATGCAATTTGAAGATATTAGTTGTATTTTAATGACACTAAAACTCACTTCTTAGTTTCTCACTCAGTGGAAGCAACTGGAGGAGGCCTTTGCTAACAGGCACACTGAGTTGAGGGACATTCTCTAACAAACTTAAATCACAACATGCTATATGATGTTTAATCTGTCATTCAGTTCAAAGGGCTAAAAAAAAACTCACTAATTGTCACTTGGGAGATAAACAAATTTGCTGTGCTGGTGGCACTTTTGCTATGGTCTGTTTTGAACACCCCAATAGATCAGTTTCTTACAGTTGAAACTAAGCCTGGTGGCAGCTAGTGGCCGGTGGTAGACTTATGTGTGATGTGAATCTAGAATTCCATAGCCATGTTTCTGCTTGCGAGGAGGTTCGCCGCTCGTCGTCGGCAAGCCGTACTAACTGCCTGTGATAACAGATGCGATCTTGGTCACAAACCCACGAACGTCAAAAGTGACAGCTATACTTAAGAGTTAGGGTAAGTTGCAAAATAGTAGAAGTTAAAGTTTTTGTCAAATTTGACTTCAGTTTTGGCCTAACCCCGGTACTTCAACTGAAATTTGGATGTTTGTTATTGTTAAAGTCAGATGGTGCAACCCACCCTAAAAGTTGCTCATCTTTGATTGGCTTTTGTGAATTCGGGTGTAGATCTGCCCTGTAGGGTTATCTAATCATAAGGTAAAGATCACACATTAGTTATGGCACGGTAAAGGAATATTCCTTTACCGTGGTTATGGCATGATTCCGCAACCGAAGCTTATACTTATGTGATTACATACCGAGCTAGGCAGCAATGCAGCGGTAGCCCTGCTGCCCATCAGTGTCGGTCGCCCTACCGCCGCGACAGATCAGTAGTGAGCCGCCGCATCTTGTCAACTCAAAGTAAACTAAGGCCCGGCGCCCATTATCGGCATCGGTATGACTGAGGATTTTAGGTGGCAAAATCCATGATATGTGGTCTCTATTTGTCACCTAAGATCCTCAGTCGTACCGATGCCGATAATGGGCACCGGGCCTAACCATTCACAACAACGCATCACCGCGAACAGAGTGAATCAGCGCGGCAGGCGCGAACCTTTAGCCTCAATTTAGACAGGTGAATTAAGGACCTAACTAGTAGAAAGTCACTCCGTGATAGAAAACCATTTGTACACAATTATGTACTATTTAAAAATTATAATGTATAGACCGGCCTGTATTAACCACTTTGCTCGACAAGGGCTTAACAGTCCATCCATGTTTTGGGGGGAGTTCAATATTAATAATATACTCATCGTTTTACGTAAATACTTTAATGATTGCAATATTCACACAGTCATACCAATACTATTTACAACAATCACAAATCATTTCGCATACTTAACAACATAATTGTGCTTTGATAATTCTATCCTGTGAAGGACGAACACAATTTGTTATGGAAAATAAATAAACAAAACATTCGTAAAAAGAAAAACAACAAAATGAAATAAATAATACTTAAGTTTCTCTGTCTTTTCCCATGATAAACAAAAAAATACTCTATCCACAAATATATTACTCGCTTTTGTACTTTTCTATAATATTACTATCTTACTGACTAGACCAGACTATAATTTAATATTATTCTTAACGTTTAACGTGAATCGTCAATTTAAAAATGTCGATGGCTATAACACTGGAGAGTTATCTGGAACAGCTACGTAGTTTCAGATCGAAATATAGTACAAATACAGCTAATTTGAAATCACATCTATACACATAGTAGTTTTAAACATTCAGATACTAACTTCAATCTGTTTTAACCCTGCGCAAGAATTAAATCTTTCTGTTACAGAATATTATACAATACTGTTGACTATCAAATTACATTTAAAAATTCACCTAGTTAAGTATATTACAAAACTTATTTAATATTTGGTAAATATATTAATATAGAAAATCGTGGTGTTTTAGTGAAATTTCTCACAACTTTCATTAGACTAGAACGTTTCATTCGTGACTCGAGATAGACTAGAATAAAATAAATAAGTGTAACAAACTTAGTTTAGAATTAAATTAAACATAAACAACAATGTACTCAACAAACTCGTAAATAAATTAAGGAATGTATAATCAAATAAATACGTAAATAGTATCTCATCAAGATAAACTCCGCATGTAGAGATCTCAAAACATAATTAATGCTATGTCAGATGTTGTAAAAAAATATTGCACAAATCTGTTTCCTTCGTAACAGTGATTTGCTCTAATAAGTTAATAAATTAAGTCTTCTCGTTATTACTAATCATAAGTTATTCGGTACTAAATCAATTTGATGGTTATCACGGTCCCGGGCCATTTCGATGGTGAATCTATTGTTATTACTTCCCGCCCAGAAATAAATCACTGAATTACTGGACATTTTCCTATATTTTAATGCTAATTGGCCACTACGCCCAGCTCGAAGGACCACGTGTTATCCAGCGCGAAGGACCACGTGCAATCCGGCTCGAAGGATCACGTCTGCGCCCCGCGACTTGTAGGAGCACGCTCGCGCTCGGATTGGTGGCGAAGTAAGCGCGTGCGTGTTAAGTGCGCTCAGTGAGCAGGTCGGGGCACTCGGGCGAGTTCTCCGGCGGTGGCGAAGTGGCCACCAGGGTCAGCAGCTAGGAATCAGCCACTACTGCATCGCGCTCTGCCTTTACTTGCTGCAAATATACAAAAGTATATTATTATACGCCGCGATTTGATATGGTTCAACTTAAATGTTATGTAGAGGGTTATCATATCATTCAGGGGACAGAACGAGGACATTATGGAATGTCTGGCGCTAGGCATTCTTACTAACGCCTACTAGTTAGGCGAAGTTCAGCTATCACTACAGCGCTGCTTATGCAGGCGGGTTTTCGGACCTAAAAGAACTAAAAAAGCTTCTCAATTTCATCATCCAACAAGGTAAGACCCCGGAAGCGTGAAGTGGAGTTGAGGTGTTACTGTTCTTGAAAAAGGGTGACAAAGCTCTGCTCAAGAAATATAAACCTATCAACCCTGGAGGGTTGCCACGTGTTTATGTTCATCTCAACGAGTAGTCACGAACGGGCTCGCCAGAAGATTTTACGATTTCCAGCTTAAGGAGCAAGCCTGGTGCTGTAGCACCGTAGACCACATCAAGGTTTTTCGACAGATTATGCAAAAGACCGAGGAGTTCAATCAAGGCTGTTTATGGCTTTCGTGGATTACGAGAAGGCCTTTGACTCTATGAAACCCTGGGCCGTTCTAATGTCGGTACAATGACTGTCTTGATCTAGGACTGCAAAACGAGGACGATACAATTGCATGGAGTGAAATAGGGGATATCCCCGAAACTGTGAAAAACTAACGCATTGAGAGAAGTCTTCAATACACTGGATTCGACCGGGTATGGAGTCAATGATCGTAGAGAGAACATCATACACCTCAGATTTGGCGATGCCATGAAGACAGATAAGACTGGATGCGGAAGGCACAGAACCAGGGGTTACGTATATAATACATCTTGGGACAGCCCTATGTCCAACAATGGACAACGACAGGCTGACGACGATGAAGTTCAGCTATTTGTATGGTCTCAAAGTCCCTGATATGTAGACATGTTGTTTTCAGCAGGTAAAATTGACGTTTTCGTAATCACAATATATTGTCATTTACCAACGACAAGATTGTGGTCAAGAAACTCATGTCTTTATGCCAGGTTCGTAAGGCGTGATAAACCTTACTGTTAAATGTTACCAAGCCTCCCTAAGGCCTCCGACTAGTCATTTTGACTGATATCTAGCGATGGTAGCCGGGACCAACTGCTTAGCTGGCCTCCGAAGCTCGGAGATGCCTGAAAAATACATCACACAATTTTGATCGGAGAGATCATCGCTTAACATTGAATGACCGTTGCCTCTATCGCCACTAGGCCACGGATCAACAGACGGCTAATAAAGAAGTATCTTAGTAAACCGTGGTGGTTTTCCAAACCTGTAAAATTCGTAGGAGATTATGTTTATGATTACATTTCACTGAAAAATCTTAATTTTTTTACTTTTTAAATAAAGAACGACGTTCATAACGCCGGCTTTCATGACAATATTATTTACTAAGATTCTGCAGTATTATTACTCAAACAGTCCAGCTCAACGGCCCTTACGGTTGGTTCCCCATTCGAAATCCTTTTTGGATTATTTATCTCTCTTGAAAATTGAACAGGCTTGGAAAGCTACACCCTGATTATCGACCTCTCAGCCACTAGACTTCTGATAACAGCCGTGCGGATTCAGTGAACGTATCTGACTAATACATTTTATAACGAAATACACCACTCAATAAGTTCCGTGAGCTTGTAGCCTGCCTCAGACTTAATTTCATGCTAGAAATCAAACATCAGAGAGCTCTGTGTGTTTTTTTCGATCAAAGGCACCGAGAAATAACTTTAAATCCCCGTCTAGACTCCTCAGGCGTCTATTGGCTGTGAGGTCGTGTTGTGTCGAGTAGTGTACGGACCATGGCCTTGCTGAGCGCCTGCGCGTCCTTGAGGCTGAGCACCTGCAGCACTTGCGCTTCGCCGCCGCCCTGCAGCATCACCTGCGCCACGCCGCCGCCCATCGAGATCGCCTCCAGGGCTTCGCCGTTCTGTTATACCTTATTGCGTTAGTAAACAGTAACCTGACAGCTATTTAACACACTACATATAATAGCTAATGAAATCGTTACTGATATACAGTCAAGTTGGGTCTTTGAATTTCAGTGTAACAGTAAATCCACTCTTAGATCAGTTACTACTGACAAGTGCTCCAACTAAAAGATGTTGAGTATATGAGGGATTGACTCAAAAACAAACAACAGTTATGTAGGTACTTTTACTGTTCCTAAACAGTGGATTCAATGTTACACTAAAATTCAAAGTTACCCAACTTGACCTTAAAACAGTTGATTTTAAATTACAATCCTAATGTAAAAAAAAACTAAGATTTTTGTCTGAAGAAAGACACGTAAGAACTACTGAACGGTCTTTCTCGGAAAATACGTAGTTATACCAATTTAGGATCCAGAGCAAACACAGCTCAAACAACTATAATCTGCGGCAACTTATAAAAATTAAGAACGAGCTGTCCTGTTAACTAAATTTGTGCAGATACTTAACACGAACATAAATAATGCACACACAGAAAACTTCGAACAATAACTTTGTACATTACCTAGCATTGCAGAATAAAAGTGATAATAAAATGCAAAATACACACCTGTTCATGCAGAAACTCAAAGGGTCAAAAGCAGTGCGAGCTTGGCTATGGAACATGAATGAAACAACAAGGGTTCCCGGCGAGCTCGCTTTATTGGCGCCCGAGGGCTCTCACAACACACAAGCGCACATTGAAACGCGCACTTTGAATCCCATTAGTGATCCCATCTAACGTCAGTATAAGTTTAAGCTATTAGCAAATTTTAAGACTTCTCCTGTTGTTAAACAGAATAAATTGACTAGTCACAGATACAGTGTCAATTGTTTACCATAATCCGGCTCGAAGGACCAAAAATATACGAAATTGAGATCACATGTTCATTCAACGTACGACTTCATACGAGCACTCTATAAACTCTGGTAAATAAAATACAACATACTAACTAACTAACTAAACAACGCTTCACAGGACATATTACCCACACGAGCTAATCTTAAGCATCAGTTAGCTTAAATATTGTACTCGTGTGAGCAACTCATGCAACATAAAACTTAAGACAATCCAACATAAAAAAAGGCTGTAAATAAAATACTGTGATGTACTGAGTATCTTTGGCGAACTGCGAGCACTAGCTTACTTACAACTTTAGCAATAACGGTAAATTAAATATAATAAAATACACTGTTTACATAGAACAGCGGAAAATGGTAAATAAACAACAAACACTACAAAAAAAATATAAAATAGCATGTGAGACTCTCATACATTTTCGAAGCGTTCGGACTTTTAAAATATACTTCAGTTTTAAGTATAGGAGAATCTCACATAAATAAATAATCAACACAATTAAAATTTGCACCTTTCAACTTAGTAAAATAAAAATCTTTTAGACATAAGTTTCTCTAAGTATACATGACACTATGAACTTTAGGTCTTCGTGTATATTTCAAGAAAATTCCATACTCAACAAACATGTTTCGTAAACAATAACCTAAATATTTTCAGTCGTCGTATTGACATCTGTTCTGCGTAAGCACTTATCTGCTTAATCTAAATAGGTTAATCCGATTACATTTGCTCAGATTATGAAAACCATGCTTTGTTAAATTAACCACCATGAGATAAACTATTTGTCAGGTATGGACTTCAAAAACACAACATAATATAATTTATAAGCATTAAAATAATATTGGTGAAAATAAAACTAGCACAAAGTGCACATCAAAACGGACACTCAATGACTACGCTACAAGTAACAGTTATTATGGCAATATCATGCATTTGGCGGTTTTTGACTATTATGCTTTGGTTTGGCGATATATGAAATAATTTAAGATCCGGACTAAGAAAGCACTGATGTCGGTTTCTATTGAAATAAGACAGTGAATACGTAATGGGTCAATAAGTCACGACTCATAAAATTAAATTATGATTCGGAAAAAGTCCACTTGCAAGAACTTGCACTTGCTTCTGAGACTGGTAGGTTTTTCTTAGCCTGGATCTTGTACTAAATCAATTTTAAATTATTCTAACACTAACATTCTCAAGTCGTGTTTTGCACTTTCACTGTGACATTGAATCATAATACTTTTTAAATACTAAGGAAGGTGCCTTTTAAATCTTTTTGTAAAACCAAACACGACTAAAGAATTTAGGAATAAAAACGAGCATTCACAAACAAAATAAAAAATATGAATAAATCTATTATGTAAATAAAAAACACACTTTTTAAGTACTAAAGAGATCTTGTTGTCAAACATTAGTCTCGTAGGAATATCACATAATCTCACTGGCTTGTACTGTTATAATGACACAAACATACACATCGAATACAACTTTTAAATAATAATTCTAATCTTTTGGTTGTTGAATTTTACAACTAGCGAAGCTTATAAGCTGTTTGAAAAAGTGCTATGCACATTAATTCAAAGGGTTGGCAATTTCGGAGACATCACACTCAATCCAAATATTTGTTTGCTTATTTTTAAGCCTACATTACTAAGAAGAATTGAATATTTTCCATTTTTAGTAATGTCTGAACACGTTACGGGTTCGACGACTTCGCATCTGGAATTTTCAATCGAATGATGTTAGCGCACATATTAAGACCAGAAGGCTTCGTAAGGCGAATGCTATACGAGCTTATTAACTTCGTAGACCTTACGACAAATATGTAATGTTAAGCAAGAAATTGCATTTCAACAAACCATTTGGCATAGCGTCCAAAAATTTGCGTTTGATTCTGTTTTTTTCATTACGCATCATACATTCTGCTCAGAGCCGGCAGTTTATATTTTTTTTCAATTCACTTTTGGAAATATTCGCTGGTTGTGAAATAATGTTAATTATGGTACAAGTATCATTGCTCTAAAACGGATGAATTGATTATTTTATCTTACTCGTTTCAGCTATGATTAATGAGAATAGTGTTAACCAATAGATTTGCTAATGTATCTGTTTTTGCTTAGAAGTCAAAGACAGAGCAATCGACTGTCTCAGCTACGAATAAGTGCTAAAAAGCAGCCTTTCTAGTCGTCAGTATGTGCGCTAAACATGCAATTCCTAAACAGCGCAGACGTCCAGCTCTTGCTTAACACGGATGGTGCGGTTGGGGCGCTCCAGCTTGGGGCACACACGGTTGGGGCGCTTGGGGTTGGGGCGCTCCAAACAGACCTGCACGAGCGGCGCCACGCACACGCCGTCCTGCGCCTGCATGGACGCCACCATGGACTGGTACACCGACGCCGACACCGGGACCGTGATCACGCCAGACACCGACACCGGGTAACCTGGGGGAGACGCAATCATTATTAAACACTCAGCCAACATTGGAATAAATAACTTTAAAACGTTTAGCGTAGCGGAATCAACAAATAGCGGGTTTAATTCCCGCATCGAATCGATAAAACTGAAGTTTCCACTGAGTCCGAATGTTTACGTTACTTTATTGTTTTGCTGTCATAACAAGTGAGAAAACTCTTATTACTTTTTTATTTATTCGATATTATGACAAAAATAATATTTTTGATGAAAGAGGAGCCACTGGTGGGAATAAAACTTACATCTTTCGGTAGTTGTGGCCGCGCATTTACATTTTCAGGAACTAAGCTGTACATAATAAAATTGCAAATGCAATCAAGCTAATTTCTAACTTTTCATTAACTGTAGTGAAACAATTCCTTTTTTTTATGGCCTTAAAAATCTCTTACGTGTATCAGAGTGAATAACCAGTTAAACGTTGTTTTTCTCTCTTCTTCTCACAACAAGCTGCTTAGATAACGCTAAATGTATAAACAGGAGCAAGTATTCGGAAGCTAGTCTCATACCGTGTCCGTCCTCGCCGGTGAGTATGATCTGCCCGTCGTGGTTGAGCGTGGCCTCGGCGACGGCGTTGAGGTCCACGGCCACGGCGCCGTCGCCGCTGTGTATCTGTACACACATACTAGAGCTAGTCTCATACCGTGTCCGTCCTCGCCGGTGAGTATGATCTGCCCGTCGTGGTTGAGCGTGGCCTCGGCGACGGCGTTGAGGTCCACGGCCACGGCGCCGTCGCCGCTGTGTATCTGTACACACATACTAGAGCTAGTCTCATACCGTGTCCGTCCTCGCCGGTGAGTATGATCTGCCCGTCGTGGTTGAGCGTGGCCTCGGCGACGGCGTTGAGGTCCACGGCCACGGCGCCGTCGCCGCTGTGTATCTGTACACACATACTAGAGCTAGTCTCATACCGTGTCCGTCCTCGCCGGTGAGTATGATCTGCCCGTCGTGGTTGAGCGTGGCCTCGGCGACGGCGTTGAGGTCCACGGCCACGGCGCCGTCGCCGCTGTGTATCTGTACACACATACTAGAGCTAGTCTCATACCGTGTCCGTCCTCGCCGGTGAGTATGATCTGCCCGTCGTGGTTGAGCGTGGCCTCGGCGACGGCGTTGAGGTCCACGGCCACGGCGCCGTCGCCGCTGTGTATCTGTACACACATACTAGAGCTAGTCTCATACCGTGTCCGTCCTCGCCGGTGAGTATGATCTGCCCGTCGTGGTTGAGCGTGGCCTCGGCGACGGCGTTGAGGTCCACGGCCACGGCGCCGTCGCCGCTGTGTATCTGTACACACATACTAGAGCTAGTCTCATACCGTGTCCGTCCTCGCCGGTGAGTATGATCTGCCCGTCGTGGTTGAGCGTGGCCTCGGCGACGGCGTTGAGGTCCACGGCCACGGCGCCGTCGCCGTCCAGCGTCTGCACCACGCCGCCTTCGCCGCTGTGGATCTGCACATACAACGTATTTATTTAAACATATATTTACTTTTTAATGCACACGAAAAGCTACAGAAATAAAATAGTAACAGATCAACGTGTAAATGTACTTGTGCAATTTGAACAGCTTAATCGCTGAAAAGCGACTGACACAACATAACTAATAATTTACTTATTGACCGACCCGAGGGGTCTGAGACTGGGGGGGGGGGGGCTGAACGTTTCTAATTGTAATTTGTACTCCTATAATGCCGTACCAAAAAATGTTTTTTTTAAAACATTGAATTAGAAATTAATTATTAAAAATAAATGACACATAATTCCTCTGCTGTTCAAAAAGTTAAATGGATAACAAAACAAAAGAAGAAACAAAAAATATCAGTTTTTTACAGTCAAATTGGGTAACTTTGAATTTTAGTGTAACATTGAATCCACTGTTTAAGAACAGTAAAAGTACCTACATACTGTTGTTTATGGTCTGTTTTTGATCCAAATCCCTCATAGACTCAACAACATCTTTTAGTTGGAGTACTTGTCAACAGTACTTGCGTACTACGAGTGGATTCAATGTCACACTGAAATTCGCAGTTACCCAACTTGACCTTACCAATTTTGAATGTTTTTTCCAATAGTTGTTCTATCAAACAAAAGTGAATAATGAATATAATCTGATGAGTTACCAGTCGACTCACCACTTGCGCGGTGGTGCCATCGGGCAGCGTGATGATGGGGTTGTTGGGGTCCACCTGGATCAGCGACACCGTGCCGTCCGGGTTCGTGATGGTCTGCAGCACCGCTGGAGCGTACTGCGACATCTATACATATACATGTTTATGAGATAACTGGTTTCTGTGGCTTCTGTTATAGGTCATTCACGAGCAGTCAAGCCACCTGCTTTGATAGCTATGGAATGGTGCCCTATCAGAAAGCGGTTCCAAATGAATGGCAGCAATAGGTTTGGAGGTGGTATCATTTCGAAACTTTTTTGACACAAGACAGAGTTATCAGTTGCGTAACCAAATGACATATCAACAGTAACGCCTCTTTTACTGCCACAGCAGAAAACTATATCTAGAAGCCTGGTTTCTACACGTCTAACATGTAGAAACATCTAACATGTTTGTCTACATGCAAACGGAAACGACGTACAATCAAGTTTGTTTTTTGCTAGAGATAGGCCTCTCCCAAGCTGTGCCACATTTCAGAAGTTGACTGTTGGTGATCGGCCCATCTAGTTGTATTTTGGTAATAATAAAAACAAATCATTCATTCCAAAAACTAGTTTACATTATGTTATGTTGAGGAATCATTGTGATTGCTATTACATAACCATGTGACTGGGTTAAACCCGCTTAAATGTGTTAAATAAATAATAATTTTGCAGTCTTCCCGGTAAGTAGTTAAAGACACTTGTAGTGGGAATAATGGAAGATGGGTAATCCCGTACATCAACATCAGCCAGCGTCATCTGATCGATGCAGACTTGCTGCGTGGTCAGCACAGCCGACTGGTGTTGGCGCGAGCTGGAGCCCGAGCCGCTGGAGCCGCCCGAGCCCGCGCCCGGCATGCACGCTGATATCTGTGCCGGGAAGGGGCGGGGCTTGGCCGAATGGGCGGAACTTGTGGCATGGGCGGGGTTTGACGCAAGTTTGAAGCGGGGCAGATTCATACCAGTTGCAGATATTGTGTAGAAATATAGCCGCAAATATATTGTCAATAATACAAAATACAATGACGAGACGTAGGAAGAATTTTCATTAAATAGTAGTCAACAAAAAAACAATAATAAAAGTAAGGTAATAGTTTGAAATATTTTGAGAAAGTTACCAAATCCATAGCAGCATTCCATATGAGCGCGTGTGTAGGGAAGAACATCAATTTAGTACACAGTTATTTGAAGCAAATATACAATTTTAAAGTCATCAACAGCATACATTCAAGACCAAAAACTATGCCAAATGGAGCAGTCATGTGCATATCATTCGTAAACCATTCGGACCAATACTCTCGAAGTATATTTGGACCATTCTGAGCCATGAAAAGTATTTAATAAATAAATAAACATGAGACATCATAACATACATTGCTCTGGTTCTAAAGTATGGTGTTTCCTTGTCATGAAAATTACAAACAAACACCCAGACATTAGTCTCATCAAACAAACATTTGTACTGTTACGGGAATCGAACCCCTTTGAGTCACAATAGGCGCTTGAATCACTGCGCTAAAACGGGTAGTCAAATTCTCGTAAATTCAACTTTCCGACACCAATGGTTGAGTCACATTATGTTTGTATATCATGTATTTATATGATATTTTTATTATATTATTTAAGTCTATTTTTAAGTGTGTTTTTGATTGTTTTGTTGACGATTTAAAACCGCTTGTAACAGGTCTATTTAAATAAAGATGACTTTAGACTTTGACAAGTAAGTATATGTTTGACCAATAGCCGTAGAAATATATGTCTATAATGAGATGGTAAGTAGTAATAAACTAGTAATGTACTGACGGGTTGCGTGGGCGGCCCCTTCTCGTCCTCCTCGGTGAAGGCGGGCAGCAGGTCCTCGCGCCCGTGGTACTTGTAGCAGTTGATCACGATCTGCCGCAGCGCGTGCGTCCACGACATCTACAGAAATAACACTAATTAACTCATTGTACACCGATTTATCTCACGACCTGTGCTAATGGTTTCATAAAGGGAATCTGCAAATAGCTGTACTCATTTTAAGTAGGTACTGGATAAGTTTTTTTAATATTATGCTGTTGTATTACTGAAAGATATATTTTATTTCCTGTTATAAAAACTATTTCTCAGTGGTTAGGTAAAATCCTCAGAATTGTAGTTTAGTTGGTGTGTGGTTGTTGTTAAAGGGTATCCGCGTAGCATTCTTCGGGCTTGTTTTTTTTGAGGGAGCAAACGAGCTGAAGGGTCACCTGATGGGAAGTAATCACCTCTGTTCATGAACAACCGCAACAGCACAGGAGTCAAAAGATGCGATATTTGCCTTTCAAGAGGGCATACGCTATTTTCTTGAAGGCCCCGATGTCCTACCCTTCCGGAAACACTTCCGCTGGGAGACCGCTCCATTTCAGCTGTCCGCAGTAAAGAGTGACGCATGTATCACACAATTGTAAGCGCTAACTATCCAGGTGAAGAGTGTGGAACTTCATGTGTGTGAAGACGATCACTGCCACGATTTAATGAGTAGGTCTACGAGTCGCTTTCCCAGGAGTTTAGAGTCCCAAATAGCCCAGTTTATTCTGAGTCTAGTGTGTTACCTTTTGCTTCTCGTCCTCTGAGCGCGCGTCCATGCGCACGTTGGCCCACGGCAGGTCCTTGGGCCACCACGGCGGCCGCGTGGACTCACGGCCCCAGCCCGGCTTGCCGCGCACTGTACACCACATAATCACTATTCATATCTACATCTTACATTGGGATCAGCTGACTATGAGCTAAGCAGAGCCTGAATGTGTTTTACTAAATATTCAGTGTAGTCTCGAGACTAATTTGGCCAACAATTCAAATTCATGGCGTGATTTCGAAAAAAAAGCACAAATTGTATATTGTGAAATCCCCTTGCCAATTTAATACTTCGCCAACTATATTGGCGAAGTATTAAATTAAAATTTTGGTACAAAGATCTTGCGACTCCTACATCTGCAGTTTTAGAATTGCTTTCTTAAGAGGCAGTTCACTGCCCATTTGCACCACCAATCGTTTTTTATTAATTGTGGTTTATTTAAGATATTTAAAAACAAAAACTGTCTAATTAAGATCATCAAATAAGATTTAAAACATTAAAACATTTGAATACATTACAAGTGCTGTAACAGTGCCGAAATATCGGACACTCAAAACAAAAAGGGTACATGGTAGCAATCCCGTTTTTAATGTTTTAAATGTTAGTGACCATGAAAGTTAAAAGAAATATAAAATGAGATATTTTCTGTATTTGAGATGTTAATAGAATAAATATCTCTGTGTAAATAAACCCATTTAAGATTGGCCAATTTAAGCTCTTTTCGTAGAAGGAAGTAGCTGTAAACTTACCCATAGAATACTTGAGCATGAGCGGTATGAAAGCCCTCAGCTGCGCCTGCGTCATCTTCTCCACCGGAGTGGGGATGCCGTCGATGATGAGGGGGGGCAGCTCGAAGAGGCTCGGGTCGTCCTGCGGCGGCGGCGGCGCCTGCTCGCACCCGCCCAGCCCGAACTGATCCACGTTATGATGTCGCAAGCCAAACTGACATAGCACCGCAAGGATCCGTACATACTATTATGGACCTAAGCTTTATGAGCGCAAAGTGCACTTTTGCCTACTCATCTGTTAAAAATATCTATAGACTACTTTGGACCTAATCTTTGCAAGCGCAGAGCTCTTGCCTACTTTTGTAAATTGTAGATGTCAATAATACGATCGTATTTCAAGTCGTTAAAAATATTTTCTGTCCGAAATGTATATTGATTTTAGAGTATCAAAATTTGTTATACAAAATACATAACAGCTATTAATATCACACTCCAACACTTATGTTTATTGGCCTTTGTGCCTTTCAAAGCTTTACGATACTTCATAAATGTTGAAACCGAGTACAAATAGCGCGAGTTGGATGCCGAGCTCAGATTGCGAGTGTGGTTGTGACTGAGACCCAATCAGGTCAATTTGTAAACAAAAAACACATTACTTTATATCGAGACAATTATTATCTGTTAAATAATAAATAATTAAAATAAGGAATTATGATTAATTCAATAGTATCGAATATTTTTCAGTTAAGCTTATTTACCTGTTTTACTATTCCTGTGCCCCAAAATGCCCCCCCAACAATGTTTGGATCCACGCTTAGTACTCAGTATGCAAGTTTGGTATTCGACAGCAAAATAAGTATCACACTGGCGACGATAAAAACTGGTACTTACTCAATTAGGTATTTCGTAAAAGTATCAATACATATTTGCTGAAATATTTGTATCATCGGGAAATTTACAGAACCAGATATTATAGACTTCAGTGGCATACTCAAACAATCAGCTCAGGTGTAAATAAAGTTATTATTAGTTACGTTAGAAATAATAAAAAGGCTTTTTAAAAAAAAAGTAATTGGATACACTGATAGTAACATTGGCAGAAAATTACAATTAAATTGAACTAACAACATTAATATCCAATTTGCCCTAATTGAATGAACCACAAGAAATGCTAGGTAAAAATCTTCGTCATCCAATAACATTCACATAGGATAGAACCCTCATGGATGGTTGATGATTACTCCTTATTTTTAATGAGTCAGCTAGCTGTCTGTACGGCCAATAAAATACTTTTATTTCTTTCTTTTTTTTGAGATAATTATATCCACCAGGTTAATTATGTACCAATAGGTACACATGGAGAGTTTTGAATGAGAATTCAACCCGAATGCGTATAATTTAGGCGAATGAAAAAGTAACCTAAAAACTATTTTGTTCTAAATAACGTTAATGTTGGTAATGATAGGAAAACCAGAAAAAGACATTTGGTCTTATGGCGTCAGGCGGGAATCAAACCCGCATCTTTCGCAAAACGGGCGAATGCACTAACCACTATGCTACTGAGACCATTAACAGACCGGCCGAATTTTTCTGGTATATTTACCTGGCAGCCAGATTTGTTTCACCAATGTTTAGGCATAAGTCTTTTTCTGGTTTTCCTATCTTTAGTAAGATGATAATGCATTATCCCTAATGCTAAAAATTAAAAATAACGTGAATGTTGGTAATGTTCTGTGCCTACCTGTTGCGCGAGCGCGTTCTCCAGCTCCTCCATGATCATGCAGCGCAGGTTGCGCACCACGTCCTCCAGCGGCTTGGCGCCGAACACGCGGTACGAGGTGTTGGGCTTGCCTGGAGTGGCCACCAGCACCACCGCCTGCTGGCCCACGCGGGTCGCGAACTCTTCTATGGTTTGCTGGTGATACATTGAGATTATTGAGTGGAACAAGCGACGTGTGTCAGGATAAAGCGGCTTGGCGCCGAACACGCGGTACGAGGTGTTGGGCTTGCCTGGAGTGGCCACCAGCACCACGGCTTGCTGGCCCACGCGGGTCGCGAACTCTTCTATGGTTTGCTGGTGATACATTCATGAGATTATTGGGTGGAACAAGGGACGTGTGTCAGGATAAAGCGGCTTGGCGCCGAACACGCGGTACGAGGTGTTGGGCTTGCCTGGAGTGGCCACCAGCACCACGGCCTGCTGGCCCACGCGGGTCGCGAACTCTTCTATGGTTTGCTGGTCACACATTGAGATTATTGGGAGTGGAACAAGCGACGTGGGTCAGGATCGAGGAAAGTGGGAAAATATGGTCTCAGTCAACCTCGCGTAGTAAAAGGGGTGACACATTCATGAGATTATTAAGTGGAACAAGCGACCGAGGATCGAAGCAAGAGGAAAAATATGGGTAATAAAAGGCGTGATGGTATGTGCACAGAGGCGTTCCGGTAAAAAATTATATAGGGGCACCTTATACTGCTGACAAAAGACCCATTTTGCAATGGTTTCGTAAAGGTTGATGTGAATGATGATAGTTAAGCAGTCTTTCATGCTGGATTGGGAGAAGGGAAGGATTAACAGAGAACACCGGTACACCGCTTCATTAAAATGTCAAGCTTTAGTGTACTCACTCGTACTAAAAACAATGTTGGCCCCTCAAAATAAGCTCTGCTGCCTGACTACTAAATCAAGTAAGAAAAGATATCTATTTGTATAAAAAACTGTTTGAAGGCTCATTAGGCTGGCCATTTGTTTTCTTGCTCTTGCCGAACAAAAATGAAATTCTGTGCAATAGAACAAGAAGTAATGAACGGAAATGGGTAGCCTGTCATGCCGTTGACCGTACCATACATCCTAAGCATTGTAAGTACTTACTCTCAGCTTCCTAAGGAGCCTGTTCTGGTGGCGCTTCCTGACCGAGGGGTTGGTCTCGAACGAGTGTGGTCTCTTGCGCTTCTTCGACGAGGCGATGGCGGCAGCCGCGGCCATGCCTACTGGCCCTGTCACAAAATAGTATTGAATATAATCCAGTGGCTTTAGTAATGAGTAGGAGGGAAGATATTTTGAGTACTTCGTATACCAAATGAGTTAAGATTCGAATCTCCAAATTGACGCTTCAGGACTAAAGGAGTAGAAGCAAGAAGTAAGGTAGAAGGAAGGTCTCAGTTTAACCCCTTTCATCCTCTTTATTCATAAAAACGTAAACCGTGCTTCAACAACACGTTAACTTTTGTATTGCTTTGTCTCTTTCATTCTTGTTGCTGCCACCATTTGCGAGTAAGTGACAAAACACGTCAATTGCTTACACTATGCTTTAGCGTTGCGTTCGTTTTTATGAATAAGGGGGTAAATTTCCATGCGCGTCGCGTCTTTAGTCTCATTAAACCGCGCACCCACTGAAAGCCAGTAGGTATTGTTTTCTTAAGAAGCAAACTGGCTTTGAGTGGGTGCGGGGTGGTGCGGACATAAATGGAAACTTTGTGTCCGCACAACTTTTTTTTCCGTAATTTCAATTTCATTGTATTTTGTTTTCATTGCCAAATTAACTTTTCTTCTTTGTATAAGCGCAAACAGAGGTATTATGTCAAAGTTTTAACAATTGGCTATTTTATGGCGTTTTCTAGAATGGACCTTGAAGAGTTCTTTTCAAATTACTTATTCACGTTTCCTTATTGAGGAAATTATTCAAGTTACCTTTTGTACTTAACTGGGAGGACAGTTTTTGGCGTTGCTTTTCATACAAACCTACCTTACCTTACCTTTTGTTTGGTATTCATCGAGCTCTGTTAAAAATAAGGTAACGCCAGGGAGCTAAGAATATCAAATAGATCTCTCGTGGGGATTACGTACGCGCCAGCGAAAGCCCGAAGCCTTTAGCACCTACAAGTATGTTAAGTTACACGCGCGCGAAGATAATCCGCGCGAGGTGTGATGTGTAATGCATTTAACAACATGTGCATCGAAAAGGTATAGCTGGTATGATGTGGATGTAAAAGTATTGTGTGGATCAATAACCGACGTTATTATTATGATCGGCATTGAGTCTGTCTGTAATTATTAGTCATTTACCTGACGGCTACCTCATCCACTCATCATATGCACTCGCAGTCAACCGCAGAAGTGGTTTGCGAGGCTTTATTTTTTTATATCTGTTATTTGATTGTTATAATAAATAAATAAAACGTTTGAAATAGCCAAGACTTTGCTACTGTGTAAAGGGGTCGTGAGTTTCAACATGTTTGCCTAAAATACAGACGGTGGCAAACGAGCGCAACTCAAAAGTGTGACCGAGGACGATTAACACCATTTGCAAATCCTGCTAAACATCTTCAAATCCCTGTTGAAATTTCAGAAAACGAACTGTCCTAAAGTATAAAGACGAAAACCCTGACGATGGCGAACGGTGCGATCGATGGCAGAAAGTAGCCGTGGGCATCATAACAAAACCCGTCGCTTACTCTGCAACCGTTTTTACTTATTCATTATTATCATCATCATCAGCAGCCACATGATGTCCACTGCTGCCACATAGGCCTCCCCCATAGACTTCCAGAGCGGCCGGCTGTAGGCGGCCTGCATCCACCGAAACCCTGCAACCTTTATGTGGTGGACGGATGACCTCCGTCCACCTTGCGGCCAGGCGTCCCACGCTGCGCTTGGCCTCGAATGGTCTCCACTCGAGGACTTTCCGTTACCGTTTTTATTGGTCAAATTGAACTGAAGTTGAAGTGTGACTCACCGGCGGCAGCAAGTTGTTTGGTGACCTCGTCGCTCATGGCAGTCTTGATCATGTCGCTGTCGTCGTAGACGGAGCCGGTTGGGGAGGACGCGCACTCGTCGTCGTCTTCCGACCCGCTCAGGCCGCAGCCCTCCACTTGGGACATCACGTCCTTAGAAATATATTTTACAGTTGTTATTATTATTTTTAGCAATTTCCATGCAGTATCTTTACTGAGATCCGAAAACCAGAAAAAGACATGCGATCTTGGCTTCAGGTGGGAATCGAACCCGCGTCTTTTGCAAACCGGGCGACTGCACTAACCACTGTGCTCCCGAGACCATTAACAGACCGGTCGAAGCTTTCTGGTATATTTTACCCTAACATCAATGTTAAAGGCACACCTTCAACCATATTTACAGTTTCTTAATCAGTATTATTACGCAGGAAAATGAAAGGGGAGTGCCGTTTCTTGGACAAGTTCAAAATGGTCTCAAATCAAGAGTTTAACCTATTGATAATAATAAGAGAGGAGAAAGCGCAAGATGTTGTTGTGCGCTTTGCCTAACCCGTAAGGAAATAGGCGGGATGGTATGTTATGTATGAATAAATAATGGACTTTAACAAAATACGGGTAACCCATAGCTCAGAGATGGATGCTACTTCAGATATGTTGTTTAGTTACATAAATGTCTCAAGGTTTGCTTGCTAACTTTTTTCGAGGCCGAGACGAGGCCCGCGGGCATAATACCCAAATAGAGTTAGGTAACTCTCATCACTTAAGTTGATGAAAGCTGCAAAGAGCGTCACTGTTGCGAGAGCAATACGTTTCATCTCCATCCAAGATGACAATGTTAGTAGGTGATTCGGTACTAAAAAGCCTATCACTTCAGACGCGACCGAAAGCAGCAGTAGTAGATAGTGGTGTAAACCAGTCTTTCCCAAAGTGGGCGATAACGCCCCCTTGTGGGCGCTGCAGGTCTCGAGGGGGGCGGTAAGAGACCCAGAAAGAAAATTGGGGCGTTGTGTAGAGGCGGTAGGTGAAAAAAAGGGGGCGCTAAAAAAAATTATATTCTCGAAGTGGGCAGTAGACAAAATAAGTTTGGGAACCACTGGTGTAAACCATTAACTAATTAAATTATGCTAAACAGATAATCTTACTAATTAATTGTTAAGATAGATAGATAGACTCCATTGGCTGCTTTAATTAACACATTTGTAAGTTATACATTTTCACATGAATGTACAATTTAAGCGGTCTTATTGCTAGAAGAAACCTCTTCCAGACAACCTACGCTAAATCCAAAGTTTGTTTTCGGATTGCTTTTTTACAGTCAGTTGCCATGCATATCTTGCTGCTCATGTGTATGATTCTTTATTTAAATAATAAACTTGTAAACAAAATCCTTGTTTGTGAGTTTCTGATGGTTCCTCGGTAGAGTAAACCCTGTTATGAAACAGTGCTAGATATCCCTCTATATTAATTAAAGACTGCCTAAAAACCTATTGATTCCTACAAAACCATTGTTTGTAAGTATAATCCTGTTAGTATCGAAAAATAACCACTACCATTAAAAAAAGAAAACAGTAGGTATTTGTAAATCATTAAAAACGGGAATGCTACCATGTACCTTTTTTGTTTTGAGTTTCCGATATTTCGGCACTGTTACAAGTGCCATGGTCACGGAGCAACTTGATTGGTAGCGATGCCGTTTTTAATGATTTAAGTGTTAATGACCATGAAAGGTTAAAGAAATATAATAGTAGGTATTTGTGTTGTTTTTTTAAAAAAAAATACAAGTACAAAGTCGTTCACATCAACCTTTACATGCATCTCATGCTGCTGACATAATACTCATTTTACAATGGTTTTGTGAAGGTTGATGTGAACACCTCTGTACTTGCAAAGTCACCCTAGACTTACCTCCTCAGCCATATCCATTGATTCTGAGCTTACTGCCGAGTTCATGATACCAAAGTCGGTATCTTCGTCGTCCTCGTGCCCCCTCACCTCGCGGACCATTGAAGTGCCCCCTCCTGTCTCACGCAGTTGGTCACGATATTGTTTTAATGCCTGTAGCAATGAGGTTATGTAAATGTTAGATTGGCTGATGATTTAGAAACAGTAGCTGGTTGCCAGTGGACCAGAAAAATGGTGAATGAAATACTTGGAGGAAATTGAAGAAACCCTCCAGTGAAAAGCAAACAGAAAAAGATCTATAACATAGTAGGTATAGTACCAAAATCATAGCTGTTCTGTAAAAGGGTTCTTCCCTATGTATTGTAAATCTTAGGTGTAAATTCAGTACTGGACATTTATTATTATTTATTGTACACTAGTTTTTTTTTTAATGTGCTCATGATATTTTTTTATCTTGTTTGTTTTTTTACAAGCATTCAGGCATTGTACCTAAATAAAATAGTAATCAATTAACCCGGCGTCATGGGGGTTGGGTCTAAGATACCCGGCCGTTTTTAGAATTTCTATAATTTTTATACTATTCACCCGACATTGCTGTTTTTTCCTATAGCTGGAGTTAATGAATCACTTCACACGTTTGTGCCCTGAAATAAGTCAGAAAACGCCTGAGTTTGGAGCTATAAGTGCCGTAACCTGAAAATGGGTAATTTAGACCCATGCCCCTCATACAAAATGAGTTTTTTTTATATTTGTATTACTTCTTCTTTATTGTAGTTTAAACCTTTTTTATTTAGTTTGTTAGTGCAAAAGACATATTTGAGCGGTTTTTATAGAATATATATTACTATTTTTCAGTCTAGTTTCCATGAGAAAAATTAAATTATTTCATATTTTTTTTAGTGTTGGATAACCCTTATAACTCTAAATGAATGCTGGTAATACTAAAAACCTTTTCTTTTAACTGGAGACTAAGATATGTAAATATTTTCAGGGTCAAATGGACCCAACCCCCACGTCCGTGTTACAGTTTTTAACCCCCTATGACGCCGGGTTAAAAAGAATTGGGAAGCTCCAACTATTTTACTATTACATTCTATAATGATTGAGTGAGATTATGGGCCTAAATTGTACCAAAAATGTAAAAGCTTTTGTTATTCACTTGTGTAACTGTATCTCAGTGTTACTACAGTCCAAAAGTACTTCTGTTTTATTTATTTTATTTTTTCTTTACCGAAAAAGCCTGAGTCTCTTGTAACATTAGATTTTTTCTAATAAGAATAAGACTACTTCATGATCATGAAAGATAATTCATACAAAATGGGTCAGTGTGTGACCCAATTGTAATCCTCAGAAAACTTGTAGAACTATCAGCATTGCTTTAATTTAGATAATGTTTTATTGTGCTACCACAGTGCTAATAGATGTAAGTATTAGAATGCTAATTCTTGTTAGAAATAATACAAAGCAATGACCATTTTCAAAAGCCCAAGTTACAAAATCAATACTTCAACAATTAGGTAGGTACCTCTTTATTTGCTGTGATGAATGGGATGTTGTACAAAAGAGAGATTTGAATGAATAAGAAGTATTGATTTACTTGTCTGAACCTTTTATAGATTTCCTACAAGGATACTTCAGTGTTTAAGAAGTCTCTTTTGACACAATTCTTATTAGTTCAAGTGGTGTTGATTATGTAGGCTCATTCGATTGCCAGAAAATGTGCTCTTGTTCCTATTTCAGCTACATCTACATAATGAGGAACTTGACTATTGAGTAGGCAGCTAACTCAGGAAAATCAATACCAAAGCTTCCCTAGCAAAATGTAATATCTTTCCTCTATACTCCTAGATGGTGGTAATATGAAGACAATCAAGCTGTTAAGACAATAATACTACGCTGTTAGATTGTCTGGGCCTCCAGCTTAGAAATATCTACAATTTTTCGATATTCCAAGCCATTTGCTAAGTGACGCATTTTGTATTGCAGTTTTGTTTGCATTCAATGCATGGTGGTTCACTGCGACGGGTCAACTTCGAAGACGAATGACGCGAACTCTTTTGCGGCGGCGTAAAGGATAAGCCCAAATGAATGGCCATCATGAAGGGGAATCGCGCGTTCGAGCAGGCCCAGACAGAACAGAAAGACTACGGCTGCGTACGCACCTGCGTGATTTGAAACACATATCGCAATCAAAATAGAAGTCTTCAAAACTTGCTGTGATGTAACCGATCTGAATAAACACTTTTCTAACCGTGATCACTTAACCAGACACTGAAATCACAAAATTTACGGAGTGCACTGGAGACCCCGAAAATCCCGAATCCTCCATTATTATCGATCGGCAAACTCGGTACATGGCTAGCATAAACTTCACAACTACAAAACGCCATTTTGTACGAGTCTGCGCGGTGCGATTTTCGCATGGAAAGGAAAATCGCCCCTCAGCCCGAGGGGGGATCGGAATAAAAGCTTTTTGTAAGTATCCTTATGTGTTATTACAACGTGTAATTTGTAAGCACTTACCAATTTTAATGGCTAATTTTAGTCCTCTAATTATTTTTATTGCCCTACAAGTTGGGCGTTCAGGAAAAATCCAAGTTTATTTTCGAAAACATTGATCAATTGTCATACTAGTGCTGCCATCTATTGGAATTTTTAGTAGTTACATTTGACATTTCGCAGTTCGCAGAATGTAAACAACATCACTCATCAATCAAATCAAAATACGTGCAAATTCTAATCAGAATTATTTTTCAAAGGTACCTGTTTTCTTTTAGTGTAAATAGTCAGAGGCAAATAGATAAAAAGTGAGTACATACCTAAACGTATACTTTTACTTGAGTACATACGCTTACTCAATGATTTTCAAAGATAATTTATCATTGGATCACCATCAATTTTTTATTAAATTACATATTTTATTTATAATATACTGCTTGACAAAAAACCTATTTTTCACAGAGACACAAATAATTCTGTTAAATTGAGTCTCTAATTTGTTTTCTAGAGTATCAACGTCATAACCTATGTTTTCACAGTTGTTTTGGCACTTAGGTTCTCCATAGCTTAGTTTTATTTAACCGTATTAACCTGAACCTTCTTAGGTATTACTATCTCAAAGCAATGACTTAAACCATTAATGTGCTGTTGAAGAAACGATAATAGAATTGTTGCAAGCGTGTGAGGGCTTGATTATTCTGTTGTGCCATTAGCGCTGTTCTTAGTGTCAGGATCATGTGAAATTTTGTAACACACACAGTGAAAGCATCTTGGTGTACATTCATTGAATTACCATTTATAGTATGAAAGCATTTTTGAACATATGAGTAAGTATTTCATTCTCAAAACACATTCATGCTCTTCATTTTTGGAATCAAACAGTATTAGTTTAGGTGTCACCAATATTTCTTTGAATTAGTCAATACAAAATTTATTTCATGGCACAGAAAGCCACAGGTAAAGCTTATACTCAACCACAGGCATACAGTTTTAAAGTTTGTATCACTCAAGTAACTTTTCTAACTCCATTATTATGCAAAATGCGATAGTGAGAATAATGAGATTTTTTCTGTGTGCCAGTAATCTGTCATTATTTGGCTCTGGCTGAAATTATAGGAACCTACCTATTTTCTAATGTAAATCACAGCGTTCTGAAGCAGATAGTACAACTTATTTTGGACTACCTAGTGAAGATCAACAGTTGGGTAATTGTATACCCATGATTTATTTTCTATTTGATATTTAGAGGAGCACAAAAAACAATAAAGATATAATATTTCCAGTTTAATTATTTTATATTGCATAGTATTTTTTAATGTCAAGACATAATTAAAATGGCTTAGCGCTTACAGTCTAAATGACTAATTTATCTTATTAACTAATAATATTACATTTACAAGTGTAAGAAGTATAATTTTATGAAAATCACATTATTTATTAAGTAATTTGTCAATTTGTTACAATAGTTTCTGTAATCATCGTGGCCTCCTGTGTTCCATGGATTCCTCTGAAGAACCTGCAAATAAAAACAACAATTTGTCACTATATTAAAAAAATACGAAAATAACATAGAAAATGAAATGTTTGCCATCTGTTATCATATTATTATGAGCATTTATTTTTGGCAGTAAATCAAAAACTAAGTGCCATTGCATGGTTGGCATTTGGTATTTGGCACACATCTCAAATAAGCAGATGCAAAAATTGGGCAGTCATATTTTCGTAAATTGTGTAGTTATTGAAAGTGGGATTTTAGTATCTGGCACCAGTTAAGTCGCTTGTGAACTTCGTATCATACGCACGTCTTACCTAAGTAAGTTCAAAGCTAATGCTGGCAGTGCTACACTATGATGAAGCGCACCTGACCTACCTATGGGTTCAAAGCTAATGCTGGCAGTGCTACACTATGATAGAGTGCGCCTGACCTACCTATAGTGGCAGTAGGTCGATGGCAGAAGCGGCCCCGCCAGCCCGGGTCGCAGGCGCAGGCTCCGAAGCTGCAAGTGCCGTGCTTGCAGCCGCGCGCGCAGTCCCCGGCGCGGCGGCCGACCTCGCAGTGGTTGCCGCCGAGCCCCGCGGGGCAGCGGCACTTGTTCACGCCCTTACACCGCCCGCCGTTCAGGCATGGTATCACGCATTTGGCTGCAACAATCACAGTTATGGTCACTATGGTGTAGGATCACGATATTGAAATAGATGAAGGACCTATCAGCAGTGGCCTATAAATATCATGGCATGACGGATGGAGAATAACGCATGAACAAGCTTTTAACAAGATTTATGAAAGTTACATTTTGAAAAAAAAGGAGGCCACGCATATTCCCTTTCAAATTGTGTTATTTAGAAGATAACTAAATGACGAGATTTGGCATAGACACTGCACTTCAATGAAATCATTGATAAATCTGTTTTATTTCATGAATTGTGTTGATCAATACTCACAAAACTCGCATCTTAGCCCGTAGTAACCCTTAGGGCACTCGCAGGTGTCTTTCTGTATGCATTTTCCTCCGTTTAGGCACTTCTGCGAGCATATTCCTGAAACATAAACATGAAAATGTTAAAAACAAAGTTTACTTCGCTTTCAGGCCGAAGATGATACGACCGAAGGTCTCCGCGCAGCACGTCAGGCTGGCCCACTCGGCTGCTTGGCAAAAGAATCCACATGTAAGTATCAGTACAAAATATTATGCTAGGGTACCTCTTGGCTAACGCGTAGAAGGCTTCGTGCCAATTACCGTGTTCCGCCACTGTGGACGATGAGGGGAGCAGTAGGGTTTTTAGTCGGTAGGCTACTGGGTTATTATCAATCCCCCAGTGGAGAGTTCGACATAACAGCTGGTGAACAGCCTTAAATAATATCAGGTAGTGGTGATAATGAAATTAACCTCACGCAGCTTATACCTGGACCTGATAACACCACAACTTATCAGTCACCTAAGCTCTGCTTTTTTTAGACTCAGAAATGTATGACCCTCAGATGATCATAGTGTAAAGATGTCCTAAATACATCAACCTAAATACTTCAATTAAGATTTCTCTCTGTTTCCAGCTAGACAAAATAATCCGCGTGGACCACGCAGGCGAGCTGGGCGCCGACCGCATCTACGCGGGGCAGATGGCGGTGCTCGGGCGCACGGCGGAGGGGCCCACCATCCAGCACATGTGGGACCAGGAGAAGGTGCACCGCGCCAAGTTCGAGGAGCTGATCAACAAGCACCGCGTGCGACCGACTGTGCTCACTCCACTTTGGAATATCGCTGGATTCGCGCTGGGAGCTGGTGAGCTTTTTCTACTACTTCAGCCTTATATACTCACTCATATGTGGGATGATTCTGTAAGAGAACGGCCCTGGCTGAAAACCAGCGATGCTCAGGTCTTTGACCGTTGCAGCATATGCTGAGCCAGATGCCCTTGTCACAGTAAAACTAAAAAATACTGTTAAGATTTTTATATCTGTCTATTTTTGTAATTATCTATCTGTGACAGTAAATGGTATCTTTCTTTCTGTCTTTTTTTCTTTCTGTAGCCGTTCATTGTAGTGCATAAACCTTCTTAAGAGAGCGCCAACACACGATTCTTTGTTTTCTTGATCGGACTACTCCCTGCCACCCTCAAGTTCGTCATTCCATCAGGACTGGTCGCCCTTACAGGCCGTTTTGTCCGCGGTCTCCTCTTCAGAACGTGTCTCCCCTACCGTCCATCAGCCCTAAACGTGGCCTGCCCATTGCAACTACAGCTCGCTAATCCTACAACCGTTCTCTTCAGAGTGAATTCATTTCGGATCGTATCCTTAGAGATGATCCAAGCATAGCTCTGTCTAAAGCGCGCTGCGCTACCATAGGTATTTTGCAATTTGGGAAGTAAGGCGAATATTTTCAGAATCTCGTTTGAACATTTGTCAGGTTCCAATAACATCATTATGCTCAACAGAACAAAACAAAACTGAATTTTAATATATTCATGTCTTTTTAATAACCGTCTTGCACCACCGCAGCTACTTCCTTTTCCATTTTCTCTACCTGAAGGTTGTCTGGAAGAGATCGCGCTTAGCGATAAGACCGCCTGTATTGTACATTCCGAATATCTTTAATTCCAGGCACGGCGTTGATGGGCAAAGAGGCGGCGATGGCGTGCACGGTGGCCGTGGAGACGGTGATCGTGGACCACTACAACGACCAGCTGCGCACGCTCATGGATGACCCCAGCGTCGACAAGGAGCTGTTGGAGACCATCACTAGGTTCGCACAATTTACATGACTTTTCTCTGTTACCTGTGCTCCTCTGTCTTTGTTATCTAGGTAATGCGATAAATTTGCACATTCTCTGATCGAGGTGCCGTTCTTAAGCAACGTACGCTGGGCCGGGAATGAGATGCGTGACCACCTCGTCAGAGTTCTGAATTTTTCAAGAATATTCGTCCTCCGGAAGCCCTCCTGGAGCAGTTAGTCCCGGTTGACGGCGCTAGATGTCAGTCGTTAAGCCAAGTCAGAGGCCTTAGGGCGGCTTAATAACATCTGACATTAAGGTTGCTCACTAACCTTACACCCCTTCAACAATCCGCAATGAGCCCGCGTGTTGGATTTGGCTCGTTCCACCTCATAGTTGAGGTGAGGCCTGTCCCCAGCAGTGCGACGTTAATAATCCGTTTATACATAAACATGTATGTTTCGGTCCTTTAAAAATGCTCGCTTCTTAGTGATAAAGCCACTCAAATTGTACATAACAATGAATCTAAAATACGTAAATTACTGTGGTTTCTCAAGGTGCAATATATCCAACCCCCCAGGTTCCGCGACGAGGAGCAAGAGCACCACGACACAGGCATTGACCACGGCGCAGAACAGGCGCCGTTCTACAAGGCGCTCACCGAGGTCATCAAGGCGGGCTGCAAGGTCGCCATCGAGATCTCCAAGCGAGTTTAGTTAAGTTAACCAAGTATTAGATAGTATAGTAACTTAACTTTCAGTGCCGGATTAGTCATGTAGCAATTGCTATGGGCCACTCCCACTATTTAATTTTATTTAAATTTTGGCGAGGGATAATGAAACCAAAAATAACAAAAATCAGAATGAATCAAAAATATGAATGGGAAAGTCAGAGGCACATTTTCGGCGTCATTGTGAACGCAACAATCAGAAGCCCACAATTCGCCTAGCGAATATTGAACCGAACGCAGTTAAGGGCGAGACTACCGCCATTAATAGGGTGGCTTGGATTTTTACCGGTGTTTCGTTAACCCTGCGGTTAAGTCAGCAGCAAATTGTACAATGAACACAAAGTAAGTGTTCCGGGCCAGAATTCGGACCTAGGCCGGTTTCTCACCCAGATTGTTAAAGCACCACGACGCTCTCACACAAAACCTTACGAGCGCGCAAAGCAAATCTCAAGCTAAAACGAATTATTGTTAGTGAGCTACAGGTTTGGAAATCTCACCAAACCCTGGAAGTCGGAATAGCACCCAAAGGTAGCCAATTCCTACGGGCCCCATTTGAGCTTGATCCGGCACTGATGACTGTACTTGACAACCTCACTAGACTCCACTGCCACTTTCTATCAAGTGCAGTGGAGTCATTTTAGAATAGTGACAAAAATATGTTATTTTTAAAATAAAAATATTTCAAGTTACTTATATTTAATTTAATTCGTTCAAATATTTTTTCCACATAGGTAGTTAAATCACTTATCGTTCTTTAAATTTCTAAAATTTTCACACATGGCTAATTGGTTGTAATCAGTATGAGCAATGATATTTTAGCTTATTGGTAAACTTTTTGGTGGTAATACATAGTTGTTAAATTTCTACTCGACAAGTGCAAATGTTTCATTTAACTTTTTCCGCTATTGCCACAATTTTTGGGAATTTCTAATGATTCAGAAATCCAGTTAAACCACATATGCCTAACTAGTTTTTTGCCCGTGTCGATAGAATGTGACGTCAATGAGCTTACCGCAAATGTGTCACCTTAGCCGCAAGCACTAAATAAGTCACGTTATTTGGTAATCCCAGTTTCATTCAAACGATATACGCTCGGGACTGTCTCCCAAAAAAGGTATTAGACGCAAACTGACCAGAAATCCATGGCTTATTTGAACTTAGCAATAACTGAGTCGCGTGGGTTTTTAAAAGTGTTTTTTCATCGCCGGAAAGTTAACCGTAATAAATACAAATTACATTATTCTAGCCGTCCTTGTTAACGGCGGCGTATATCAAAATAAAATTATAAAAATAGAATAGGGTAATAGGCTCTGGAGTTAACAGAGCACAACCTGACAGTGTTGCCCCATGTACAGAGGCCAGTAGATTGGCAAGAATGTCAAAATGACAGTTTTAACCCGAACTCACAAACGTCAACCAATGTTGAGCTAGCCGCCATAATTTTGTAAGGCATACCAGATGTCGCTACTGAGATGGGTTATTTAAATCGGAAGATCTCTGTAAAATGGGTATAAAAAGCCATAAACTAAGTAATAAAGCGCGTGTTACCTCCTTCACAATTCCTCCCCTGGTACCCTGGGGGGCACGAGCACACGCCGGGCGCGGTGCAGTTGCCCCCGTTCATGCACTGCGGGTAGCACAGCGCCGTGCGGCAGTGCTGCCCCATGTACCCCTCGGGGCACTGGCAGATCTTCTCGTGGTTGCACCAGCCTTGGTTCGCACACTTTTTGTTGCACTCGGGGTCCGGCCCTGGGTTTTTGGTTGGGATTTTATCATGAATAAACTATAGAAGTTTTCATACAAACATTGTCTTCAGCTTGCTAGATTTTGTTAGAGTAAATCGGTAACATAAATATACTTCTAGCTAGGGTAAATCGATATTAAATAAATAAAAACATGAGCCCAAATTTTTGAGGCCAAGTCCTCTATGTATGTTGAACATAATGTATTTTTTTAGCATGAAAGTGAAGTGTATTGTGAAACACATTCGTTAACTCGTCACAAAATAAGGTATCTCCCTGGTAATATAGAAAAAATACTTATTTCTAGGGGTGCAGGAATTGAACCCGCGACAGATGGTCGAATATATTTATGGTATATGTTTATATGATTTAAAAACACTAATATTATGAAATAAGTTGATCTAAAAGTACAATGTTCAAAGCTAGCGCCAGAAACTATTAACTGTTCAAATAAATCAAAAGTTAATAATGTTCAGAAAATTTAAGTTCTGGCTGAGGGTTAAAAGCAAGCAAGGGTACCAACCTAAAAAATCAAATGTCGTGAGCAGAGGCACCGTGAGACCAGCCAATCAGCGTACTCGGCGATAGCACCCGGAAAATAAGGCATCACCACATTAGTACGAGCATACGGAAAAGCTTATAGGAACTGCGTTCGAATTGTACGCCTGAATGTAGTTTTTTTGACTTGCATGGGCTAAACAATTATTCGTTTTTTGAAGCCATAGAAATCTGTTCATTAAAACGGTCTCCGTAAAACGATAGTTAAGATAAAGATTGCCTCGGTATTGCGATGCTGATTCCCATATTTTCAGAATACATATTTAGCTAGTACGGACAATGACATGACATGCTACCCATTTCCGGTCATTCCTCCTTGCTTTATTGCAATATAATGACATTTAGAAAAAACAAGAAACACAGAAATAGGTAGCATGCTAAAACGCTGGCCACTTGTAAGTTTAGTTGAGATTTTAATTTTAGGGTTTCATTGACAATTGACAAATATAACTCTTATCTCGCCGTCCCATATAGATGCACAAATCAGATTCTAAACCTTATGGTATATGGCAATGTAAAGGTGAGCTACACGTAGGTACAATTATCGGGACACTGGCTTTGTCAATTGCACGCACACTTCGCCAACTTCGTTGTACGTTCTAAGCTTTTCTCCGAAATGCTCTATACTCATGTGACATTAGTGTTAATAGGCCTGGCGGGTGCCAGGTGAGGTCATTAGTAGACAGGCTCTAAACAAGGGCCAAGGCATGACGTGTGTGAGGCGAACGATATAGTGAGTGACAGTGCCCCTATTGTCGGCACTTGAATGAAACGTTGTGCAAAATATATATTCGTATGTTTTTCCTCACGATAAATCATAGCGTGTTTAGTCTTGAGCTCACAAAGCCTGTTGTAATGGCAATCTTATTGGAAAACTAACAATGCCGTAATAAAATGTCAATCGCTGTATTGTTCTGCCTCGACACATGAATAAGATGACCAAAAGATGAAATAGTGACCAGTGCTCGTTCTACTAACTAGATGTATTATTAGTAGCAAAAGCATAACTTTTCGAAGTCGAAATAAGTAAAAAGTTTAAAGTTATTTCTGCTGTAATGATTTTTCTCGTTTCATCATGGGAATTCAATTTTCTTATCTTTTAAAGTAGTAATTAGCATGATAATGAAATTAATAAGCTTCAACAATTTGGAAAACAATAATTATATTTCTTTAAGTTAGGTAAGTAATAATCTAATTATAAATTTAATCTCTAGTCAAAAAGCATATTTACCTTTGTTTTTGTTTCAGTATTTACGTTTTGTATCAACAAAGAAAGTTATCTAAGTTAGTAGGTTGCATTTTTCAATAATAGTCATAAGGAAAACTGATATAAACATAATGGTTTAGTGTACAGAAAAACATTGAATACGAACAAAAACACAGGCGTTTAAGTGTTAAAAATGCGTTGGCGATACAATACCTGTCCTTTCAAAATACACACCTCTCTGTGCGCATTCCTTCTTTAGGCTAAACCTGAGGGGCGTGCCTTTGAGCGGCTCCCCTTTGCCATTCTTAAGTACTAGGCCTATCTCAAAGGTGGCTACTCCGCTGCTGTTACCGACACACGGTAGGAATAGACTGAACTCTGCGAACAATTGCAACGGCCGTTAGCTCAATAGGTCCAAGATAGGACCAGTCAAAAGATCCGAAACCAGAAAAAGACATTCGATCTGCTTGGCATCACTCTGGTTGATGGAAGCACCCTGGCTCATAGGGTAAATATACCAGAAAGATTCTGCCGGTCTGTTAATGATCTCGGTAGCATAGTGGTTAGTGCAGTCGCCCGGTTTGCGAAAGACGCGGGGTCGATTCCTGCCTGATGCCAAGCAGACAGAATGTCTTTTTTTGGTTTTCGCATTTTTAGGAAAGATACTGCATGGAAAATGCTAGAAAATAATAATAACATAGGACCAGTCAAGTATTACTGTCTTCAAATTTTGACAATACCAAAGTATTAGAGTTTTTTTACTATCTTTTTTAATCGGAATGGAATTTTTGGATATTCATGATACTCATTTAATCCATTGATTCAAACATCCCTAAAAAGGCAGTTATTTTTAAAAGATAGACTCAAGTCGCGTGAAATTTCAATGGCAAAATTACATGTGCATGCCAATTATGTTTTTATTTATAGCCGCTAGTAATCGCTTGTAGCAAGAATGCCAGTAAACCAGTATATTTACCTTTATTCGTCTTAGGCACCCGTCCTTGCGTCTTGATGGACAGCACAGGTGGACTCAGCACCTTCTCGTCTGATGACAGCAACGTGTCAAAGTTGTAGTAATACTTCTTCCTGGACCTCCACGTGAAGTTGACGTATCCGACCTCGGAGGGGAAGATGGGCAGCTTGTGGGAGAAGTTGGGGTCCAGTATGTACGGGGATATGTACCCGTTCTGAATCGCGTACACTTGCATTGACATACCTGGAGATTTAAATAGGAGCTTGTGAGTATCACATTAATTAAGCTATTACTCGGCATTTTTTTTACTTGGTGCCGTTTGCGGTTTAGAAAATGACGGATCAGGAACAGGGATACCCTTATTTGCAATATGATTGATCAGGCTTTGCAATATGCAGACCACAGATCACTCCCATGGGTGGGTGACAGACAGACAATTCGACAACACTGTAATTAATAGTTGAGTAATAGTTGAATAGTTGACTGCCTCCGTGGTGTAGCGGTAAGAGCGTTGGGCTCTCAACCCGGAGGTCGTGGGTTCGAATCCCGCGCGAGCCAACAACATGTTATGTTTGTGTTGTTGTTTCGAGTTGGCTAGGACAGTGGAGCCCGATCACCTCGTGTCCGAAAAGTAAGATGATCCATGCTGTCGGATGGGCATGTAAAAAGTCGGTCCTGCGCCTCACCTCTCTCCGGTCGTGGCGAACTGTCGTCCCATCGGGTCATAGGAAGGTAATGGAATAGGGAGTGCACCTGTGTATTGCGTGCATACTTGAGCACTATAATATCTTCTGCGTAACTGGTTAATCTCGTTGAGATTAGCCGCTGTGGTCGGAATCGACCAGGAGGGCATTAATAGTTGAGTTGAGGGGAGCTCCTAGCAATCTTCCCATGCCAGTGCTGAGCGTCAGCGACATTGGAAGCGCGACGCCATTGACGCCAGTGCAGTAACTCATTGTGCTGCACTCACCGCTGAACATGCGGATCTGCCGCTCGTCTATCCACAGCGAGATGTCCGTCTGGCGCGCCTCCGCGTTGTACTCGCGGCGACCGGCGCTGAGCGTCAGCGACATTGCCAGTAACTCATTGTGCTGCACTCACCGCTGAACATGCGGATCTGCCGCTCGTCTATCCACAGCGAGATGTCCGTCTGGCGCGCCTCCGCGTTGTACTCGCGGCGACCGGCGCTGAGCGTCAGCGACATTGCCAGCGCGACGCCGGCGCACAGCCGCGCGCCCATCGATGCCGATCGCCACATCCTGGAAAAGTTCACTGACAAGTCAGTTGAGATACTCTTTGTAAGGTCTGGAGAGTGACAGTATTTTTCTGAATTAATAATATGAAGTTATTCATAGGAGGACATCCTAGGAGAAATAACTAACGTTAGTACCTACGTATAATGAGACTGCCACTGTTACGGATACACCCAGGCAAGTGCGAATATCCTTCTAAGTATATCTATAAACAGAAGTTTTAATCCTGGATGGGATTCAAAGCTACGCAAGAAACATCAATAACCAGCGCATCTGAGCCTGATGGTCTGAATTCAAACCTCATTGCCAAGGCATTCAGGAAAGAATAAACAACGCCAGGAAAGAGGATAAAAATTTGCGTTGATGTATGTAAATGTAATGTAATGTTACGATATGAATGCGATTGAATACTTAAACCTAATTCAAAATGAAAAAAAATAAACGTCTATTAAAATTATTTATTAACGATAAACCGCCAGTCAAAACTACTTTCTTTTACTAAAAAAAGGAGTCATAATCACCACAAATCAAAGCTGAGAAAAAAAACCGCTCCACATAAAACAGGCGTGTAACCAGCGTATAATTTGTTTGTCCACCGTACAAAACCGTTCTCGAGCAGCGTGACAAAAACGAAGAAAAACACAAATATCACAGTTAACATAATTGATTGGGCCAGTTTGGACGTGCTGCCACAAAGGACCCAGCGTGGGAAAAGGCCGGGGTGTCGTAAAAAACCGACGACTTCATTAAATATCCCCTGTCAAAAAGTAATGTCTACTAGTTTTTCTTGCTCCCGATGTCAAATTATACTTACAAAAGGTGTTAACAAAAAAAAGAGTCGACAATCGTTCTATGCACAGGGGTAACCAACAATTTTATCTATGATCTTCTCCAATAACTAGGGTAAGTAGGCAAACTTTTTCTGAAGAGAAAAGGTTACCGCCGAGTTCAACTTGAATAGGCAACAGGAAAACTGCAGAACGTTTGCGGTTCTAACATTAAGTCAGTTCAGGTTCAGGCAAAAGTGTAGGTACAATCAGTGTACCTATGTCTAACTACATATAATGACTAACTAACTCTGAGATGTGTTAATTTTCTTTATTGATGTATTTTAGTGTTATTTTTAAACAAAATCGTAAACATTCTCGATTTCACAAGACATTGTTTTGCTTAACCTATTAATTTAAATTACGCAGCCGACGTGAGTTCACGATCTAATCTTTTGTAAATAATTGTTATTGTAAGCCAAAAAACACTGATGGGCGCCAATTATCTCTGCTGTTTATAAATAAAATGTTAATTGAAGATAAAAGCATAAGCTCAATAATTTCACACAACAAACGGGAGATAACCCCGAGTCCTCAAATTAGCGAGGACGATGCCCACATGTAAATATAGTTACTATGACCCTATTTATTTTGTGCTCTTGTTCTCAACTATTTATCATATCTCTTACATTATCTAACACGAAGGCAATTTGGTCGGATCCGGAATTCTGGTTTCTTAAATTAATCAGAACAAATCATCACAAACCTTCAGTACTTATCATATGTTTTTTTTCTATCAACATTTAACTATCAATAGCAACAACATGAACAAACTTCCATATTGGTTCTGATTAATTTAAGAAACCAGAATTACATTTTTGAATCTCGAGAAAAATTAGTTTTTAAAAGGTTTTATTATTACTATTTTATCACATTCTAGAATAAACATACAATGATAATTTTAGGAAATGAAATCATAACATAACAGATAAATGAAATGTTTACTTAAGTTATCAAACAATAGTAGTAGGTATTTATTGCAAGCAAATAGGTACCTACTCGCTACAGTTTCAATATCTGTTTTGTTGGTACCTAAACAGAGAGTTAAATGGCCCCTGTTGTTCATAAAAAATACGCAACTGCGGGACTTAACAACTTCATTTTCATGGGCATTAACTCCAGCATGGAAAGTCTACAACATCTTCAGACAGGAATATTCTAACCAAGTCGGTTGGAGTTTGTTTACGAAGTTAAAAAATCTGAAGTGAATAGTAGGTCACAAAGGTTACACGTAAATATAACGATGCTTCTAACACACTTCTTTGAAAGGCTTATGGTTTGATAAGGCTATAATGGCTTTTTTTAAGGTTTGCTATGTCTAATCTAATCAAAATCAGTCATGAGGATCCCACTGCTGGGCAAAGGCCTCTTACCCCCCTCCACGCGAGTCTATTTTAGGCCTTTTTCGGCCCAATCCAGATATTATGTAGGTATACCTAAACATTTCATACATAACTATTGATGGCTGCTTATCTGTACGTGAGCATTGATAATTCTGTCTATTAACCTCCCACCTTCTTGTTATCTTACACGTAATTCACGGATGAGCACCGTTTGTGGTTCCTACATACTCGTATAGGTAACTAAGGTATCAAGAGTAGGTGAATTAATATTTTGTGAAGGAGGAAAATCTATATAGTATTCATTGTAACTCTTTACAACAGTGTCAGAAATTACAGTAGGGAAACTTCTACACAAAAAATAAGCAAGGCCACTATTTTTTATTAGGAACTAGTAGTCGGGAATCATCTAACTGGAGAGCAAAACAAAACAAGTAGCAAGACAAAAAAAGGATGGCAGAAATATAGGGACCGTAGGCGACAGATAATAAAACAAGCCGAACTTTTGCAGACAAACCAATCGTAGGAGGAAAGAAATGTATAGGAAAAAAAGGGAAATGAGCTCGTCATATTATCCTACCTAATAACTGGCAGTGTCTAAATAGCAAAGAAGGTGACAAGAGTGGTGTGATGACGATGATGAATGGCCTAAGTCGTAATCGTAACATAATCTCGTGGCTTGCTTTTTATGACTGATTCGTTGTATCCATTCAAAACAGGATAGTATCAGAGTATAGTGTGAATAATATAGTAGGTGGAGAGTAAAAAGGTTTGTTATCTCTGCCGCTGCACTTGTCCGCTGCAGCCGCGATACCCGTTCGGAACAGGTACCCGAGTTACGAGTAAAAAGTAAAAAGTGACGCGCGCCCCCGTCCACGGGCGCGGGCAGCCCGGCTGTTCATGCGCGGACACTAGACTTTGGGGTTCCGCGAATGGGGAGTGTTGTAAATAGAAACCTGGGGAAACAGGAATAGAACTTGTTTTTCTATCCCTCAAGATTTCATTGACTTGGGTTCATTCATTTTCTTTCCAGTTAGTTCTTAGACTTGTCTCATTCAATGACCCACTTAGCGAAGGGTTAAAAGCGCCCTTTAAGAGCCCAACGTGAATGGTTTCCACCATTCTATAGAAATTACTTTTCATAAGTTGTCAACTAAAACAAATCATTACGTATTATCCACTTGAAAATAGCAAATCAGTGTGTACCTTTGTGCATATTTAAAATAAAATGTAGTGGTACAGACGGATTTCGCCTTTATTCTCAATAGTTCGATCGTCGAACTAGTTGGAATTATATTTCTCATTTGTTCGACAGTCGAACTAGTGTGAAAGTTCTTACTTTTTCGATTGCTTAGCCTGATCTATTAACTTATTATTATTCGTAACTAGCGGCCGCCCGAGACTTTGTCCGCGTGGACATAAGTAAGAAAAAAAAGTGATATTAAAGTTCTTCTCTCTGTTCAATCTCAATACAGACGCAGAACTTCACGTAATCCTAAATCCTACAAATCTCTCTCAAACGATCCAGGAAATAATGACTTAACATCTTAATCTTCGCAAGTTTTTCTGAAAGAATTGCTTACGGAACCACGCGTCGCTTTTGGCAGTTTTTCTTTTATTTTTATTTGCTACTCGCGAGTCACAATGGTCGATAAATCCGCTGTCACCGCTAACTGGAATGGGAATTAATATGACTGAGATGCAATTAAAAATAAACGGGACAGTCCCTTCGTTAGGCAGCTAGTTTGTCTGTCGTTATGGACAGATTTAGACTTTTAGACCACTTTCGAGTTTAGCATTATTTACTAATTTTATCTCTTTTAAAAAAGGAAATATTTATCCAATTTATCAACGAATACCTAAATTGATTACAAATTTGACTGATTGAGGATTTTTCTTAAATATTCAGAAAATGTTATCAAGGTTCCTATGATTAAAAAAAACTTGAACAATATTAATACTAAATTAGGAGTAAGCGTGGCATTTAGTCTTACTCACTTTGGCTACAACAACACTATTACTCACATATTTAAAACAGTCTGTTTATTTCTTTCACCTACCCGCAAAACTTATCAATTCGCCGCGTAAACTTGAGTAGGGTTGGACACCTAAAGCTGTGTAATTAAAAATAAAGCACAACGCAAAAACTATCATATTCCCAGACACGAACACGATCCGGTTTTATAATTGAGCGCGTCCCCAACGAGTTTGGTGCGAATAAATCGGCAATATTTACGTAGTGGCGGTCAAAGGCCCGCGGTGCAGCCGGCGCGCGCGCAGCCCGCCGACGCACCGCACTATTAATAGGTAACGCGCTTAAAAGTTTGTTTACTCTCACTAGATAGCAATGTTTACATTTGTCACGCTTTTCATCTTTCGGCGTTTATAAGCGTACGCGCCGGTTACAATGTTTTCCTGCTCATCGATATCAGGAATGAAGTAATGCTTAAGATCAGGATAGATGGATATACAACTGCATTATAGCTAGAAAATTAACTCAGAAACGAAATAAAATATTTTAAACTCAGCTACAAAATAACCAAATTGGGATACGAGGTAATATGACACGAAGTGCACTCGATTCGATATCGCTACAATTAACTTTTAAGTGGGATCGACGATCTTTTATTTAACAGTGTCTGTTATCCTGAGCAAATTCGCGAAATTGCGTAAATTGTTTTTTTTTACACTTTACCTTTAAAATTGTATTTGATTTGTGTCAAAATATTGGTGGAGAAGCACAAAACACGGTCATTATTCAAAGCACTGCACTCGCGAACGTTTCGAGTAGGAGGTGGCGGGCGCTGCGTTGCGGTCTGCGCAGCGGTCGGGGGCTGACTGCCGAGCGAGTGGCCATACTGGCTGGCACTCCAGCCAGACCCACACACCCGCTCATCCTGTCCGACACACTGAAATGAACCGTATGACCAACATTATAGTGCTTGCCAAGCTGAACGATAGCTTGGTCGCAGGTCAAGACAGCATCGAGACGGTCATCTTTTGGCTAATAAAGTTTTTTTGCTACCAACGTAGTTTTAACTTATCAATTCAGAACAATTTAAACACTTGTGCTCGAACTTCGAAGCGAATGTCATTAATTACCTACCTTAAGTTATTTACTTTGCAGTAGTATTTTCACTACACGCTAGCTTTTTCTTACATCTTCTAGACGTTTTACGTTAGCTTTCTCTAGTCTCTTCCAGAAGTTTATCATTAGCATTCATGATTCCAGTCGGTTGTTCGTTCGTTCCTATCGGCATTTGCTATCAGCAAATCGTCTATCTGCAAAATTCCTTGTACCTATATGCAAGTGTTTAAAGTTTATGCAAAATAATTCCAATAACACCTTGCGTGAGTTGTTATAGAACTCAAATACAATTTGTAACCGATTTTTCTCCTCGATTATTATTTAAGGCCTCATACTATTGCATTTTATGTGCCCCTAGGGCATTCATATTAGGATTAATAGGGACAAACAGATACCTAATAATAATTCGCCACTCAATGTTCATACCTACTCCACGCGGCAAAGAAAACAATGCATGATCTCTACCAACCGATCCATCAAACTAGCCGAAAGGGGCCAAAAACTTATCCAAAATGGCACGGAGTTAACAATTTATTTAGATTTAATCAAAATAGATCACTATAAATAGCTATAAATGAATAATGTGAAATGTACAAGCAAAACCGCCGCTTATTAGTCCGTTAATTAGGAAGTTTAATTAGGATTAATTGTTGCTGATACACAACGGTCAGACGGCGCGACCCGTACCCTCCTCAATTGGGACTAAGACAAGAGTGCAACGCAATTGGCGGGCCTCAGCGCATCTGCCGTCGAAGTTTATTGATGACGCACTCCTCAATAGATTCGATACTTTATCGACTTCAATTTACTGTTTGTTAAACATATGATTTATAATTGTTAAGTTTGTATGTTGTGCATTCATTTGAACAAGACGTCGAATCTAGTTGTAGAGATCGTCTAAGCTGAAACGACGCGAACCTCTGTAGACATATACGCATAAAAGCAAGCACTCTTGTTGCATACAAGCAAGCACGTTTTTTGCATACAAGCAAACAAGAGTGTTTGCTTGTATGCGTAGATGCTGAGAAGTGGCGCGTCATTTCAGCTAAGACGATCTCTACTTAGGTATCATCTTTTTACAGCCGTGTGGTTGACTAACCTATAATGCTTATGCTTATAATATCAACCACAGGTTCACAGCTAGTGCTTCAGTGCTTTTCAATGGGATTATTAAGTATGTACCTACTCGTAGTACATAACCCTCTGCAAACACCAAACGAATTTATGTACTTATATAAGTGCGTCGATTTGAGAAAATAAACGCGTACCGTTCCTGGTATTTAGTATCTTCCAAATCGTATGAGTAAAAAAAATTAGGTACGGAAAAATCATAAGCTATATTTCAGCAGGAACCTCTGTCCCTTTCTGAAGACCTTAAACGTAGGGTCCTGCTGGGTATACAGACATACCGCACCGCACCAACAGTGGGAGAGCCAAAGCATACCTACCTACGTCTTCCAGGTCTGAACACGTGGCCGTCGGTGCAGTAGGTTCGTTTAGAACATGGCGTTTTCGGCCATTGTGTCAGTTCCGACCATTATTAATTGCAAGGTCACTTTTGAAGGTTTTTATCGGCCCCGCGTGACAGCTAAACGTAAGGGCTGCTACTTTCGGGGAAAGTCTGTCAAATGTCCTATTGATAATCATTTTATGTTCAGCCTTATCTACATATTAAACATCATTCTACGGAATAACTAGGTAAAAATAATAAAACATTTCAAATAATTTCTTAAAATTTATTTTCTATGCAACATAAAAAAATATCCATCATAGTTACACAATAAATTACAGTTACTTAATGCGAACTAAAATGTAATTATTATTATTCGTGATCAGAACAACATATTCGCACGAGGTCAGAATTAGTCCAATGTAAGAAGAAATACCATGTTGCAATTTGTCATGTTTCAACTTTAATATTAATTAATAAATGCAAACTATCATCTAATTTAACAAAACACCTCCAATGTGGGTTAAAAAGCTTGCTTAGCATTATCATTCGGAATACAGATGCAGAAGTTTTGTAATGCCGCTCTCAGACAGAGTAATGACAGCAAACAGAGTGAGTGTTAGAACTGAGTAACATATCGGCGTCACATACTTATATGCAACGCGACACGGCATTCAGATATTAATACTATGTGATGTATCACGTTCCAACTAATTTATATCAATCATTTAAAGCTGCAGAAATCAATGTATTGAACACAAAATAAAAATGTAAGTGACGGAAAAAAAATGTTTTCCTCTCAAATGATATGATTACGATTTAAGTAATATAGGTCTTACAATTTGCCAATTCAAAACGAATGCATGTGACAGGCCACAAAAATAAAGCATCTGTATTTTCATTACCTACACAACACTGATTGTACCATACAACAATTACCTACATGTTTTCATGGAATACTATGACCTATTGTAACAATGTTTCAGCTATTACCTTCTGTTTTGATTTTAGTCAATCGTATTAATCACCGACATTAACATTGGATACACATGAGGACAAAAATATCGTACAGATATTTGCAATTGATCACATCACACAACTGCTAAACTATTCTTGACTTCCAGTAATGAGCGATTTAATTGTAGTCGCATGATTATCATAAGATATTACATAAATACATATTGTGACAGTGACACTACGTAAATGCATACATTGTGCTCGCGAAGAAGTAATTCCGTCTAAAATTGTCATTCTCATAAAATTAATGAAACAGTATGATTAAAATTTCATATAAGGCAAGTTACGACTGTAGATTACATTTACATGTAATAAAGTAAATGAACACATTGTGAATTCTAAGAATTTCAAGGGGAAGGCAGTGATACATATCACCGTAATATTGGTGAGATACTTCAACAATTTAACGTCTTCAAACTGTTCTTTGAATACTAACAAATGTTCGAGACAGATTTATTAACAGCGTGAATACTAACAAATGTTCGAGACAGATTTATTAACAGCGTGGTAAAAAGCGACAATAAACAGACGCGAATCGAACAAGGCTCTCCTACTATTAATTAATATTAATATATATTAAATTCTTACTAGACAATAGACATGATAAAGATTCCTTAACAAATAACTTAAAGGGGTTACGATAACAGTGCCTTCAAATATAAATATAATGCAATGTATAAGGTACCAATGGTTTCAGTGTAAGCTCTAACTCAGAACGATCCTCTTGCCATTAAAAACGTTACGATCGAGAAATTATACCACACAATTTCTATGGGGGAAAAAATTAATACAATAAAGTCATGAAAAATAAAATAAATAAGTTACTATGCGGGTTTCTATCGTAAACGGCAGTCTTTAGTTTTAAAAACATTGTTCAGATTACATCTGACCGACGCATACAGTTAGAAACTCGATAAATAAAGAGAACTATAAACAAATCAACATGGTTAAACCGCGTGGAATGTATTACTTAGGACCCGACACCTTTCAGGCGAAGAAAGAATATGCACAAATAAAATATATTCAATACGCTGTCTGACTAATTCGAACGTGCACTGCAGTGGCCCAGCCGGTATTGACCTGGAATTTATTGTGCACTTAAATTGGCCTGACAGTGTATCAGCAAGTTCAAACGGTACAATAATGTCACATAAAGCAAAGAAAAATACAAATATGTGTTACAGTACAGATGCGACAAGCGAACGCGTTAGCTGACTAACATTAGTTAACACGAGACCCTAGCCTTAAATCTAACACGAGATACAATTGAGATATTCATCCTCATACAAAGTGGAGGAGGCTGGAAATTCAACACTCTTGCTAGTCAAATATTTTAGAAAATTTCTTCATAATAATTTTGGCGAATAGCTACAATGTTTCAATAAACTCAACAGCGGCGTCCACTCTGTAATCGTCCAAAAATGAGAAACATTAACTTGGGATAACTTATCAATGTGAGTGGTGCGAACAAATTTTATAAATTTCAAATATATAATAATATGTTTAATACAAAAAGCTTAAAAGACTTAGCATCTACTCAAGAGAGACATCTCACTGACGGGTATACGATTCAAATGTTTGTGGAAGTTGAGGATAACATTGGTCGTCAATTAGTCGTACCGTTGGTCGTCTAACCTCATTCCGTTGCTTTTCACAGGCGATCAACAGTACACCTCGTACGACCTTTGGTAAATTTAATTTCTAACTGTTGAGATTCAATTCAATATCATTACAATCTAATTATCATATTTAGCAGCCAGAGATTTTTGATTGGCTGACCAACGACGACGGAAAACACGGTCCCGAGGACAGATGATTGAAATCTAGGTTTTAGAATAACATTTACAATATGCAAAGCTACTTAAAATCGCGGATCTGCTCATCAAAATACTACTTAGGACTTCAAATTGTAGAATAAAAACTTGTAATGATTAAATAGATCGTTGTCAGTAAAATTGAACGATCTTTTAAAATATGTACACGTCGTCGCTTGGCATGCCATGGTGGGATATATCCAATCCGTGCAACGTACCGTAGGATCACAACATCTACACAACGCTCCCTCGTTCCTCGCGAAGCACCAACACAGGCCGGTGGTCAAACTGCGCGTACAAAAATATATTCTAATTCAATATACGCTCCTCTCACTTTGCCTTGACACATGCCATGTAAGGAAAAATATGTATTTTTTATGCTGATTCCATTTATTTAAGATCATGAGTACCAATTAACTAGTCACTAGCATTTCTGGTCTAGATAAGGGCAGTTGATGTACCGTTGGCATGGATCGTCAAGTCTTTCTGTATGCCTGGCCAAAGTCCATGCCGTTTGCTTAATGTGCGTGTGGTGTGAGTGCTCCTTTTTGAAAGTTGATCGAAACATTACGAGATTCAAGAATATTTTAGGAAATAATTGTCAAAACTTCAATAGTGCAAATAAAAATTTGTCAAAAGTAGGTGGAAAAAGTTACGGTCAATTAACTAGAACACTCAATCGGCTGATCTGAGAAAAAAACTTTATCTCGTGTCTCACAAAGTACTTATCTTTCTGTATATATTTTATTGTGAGAAATTTGTGATTAATTTGTTAAATGTATCGACAAATATTCGATGGTTTTAAACGGTTTGTCTTGATTTTATAAAGGTATCTGTAGATCACTCAATCCTCCAAGTGTGCCGATGGAGTGTTCCTAAAATCTTTAACTACGGCTACATAAATTCTTGACCTTTTTACTCTATTACACGCATACAATCCCTAATCAATTTGTTAAACAAAAATATTACAGTAAAATAGAGTAGTTCGAGAGTAAATTGAAATATTACTTTCTTTGATAGGTCCCGTCTGAGTGTTCCATATTTAAGCGTATATTTAACTAACTGGAACTTGTATGCAAACCAAGACTACATAAGAAATTGTCAAAATGCTTTTCCTAAAATTCAACAAGTCTTCTGTTACTGTAAACGTTTAGTTAACACCAATAATCAACATTATCATATTTATAAGCCGAAAAGTACTACGTTGTTCATGTAGGGTAGATATCATTTTATTTTTGTAGGACAATTTTTTCATTTACCCACATTCCGCGCTAACTACTCATTCAAAGCTTGGTTTTTGTTCGTATACAACAGTACGCAACAGTATTATGAGTTAGAAGTTAATAAAGACATTGTGATATGTGCTGAACCAGTTATTGAGTTTACCTACAGTTGCGTTACGCTCATTATTGTGTTTGTCTATATTGACATTTTGATTACTAATAATGAATAACACTGTAAGTACCAAATTTCGTTTTGACTTTTTTTTGCGATATATTTATGGTAGTCTATTTTTCTCGAATATTAAGAATATAGAATGGAATATTAAATATCTGACGGCCGATTTGGTGTAATTAGGTATGGTAAAAACACCTATTACGGAGGTGTTTCGCAACATTTGAAAATAAGAAACGAAAATAAGAATTTCTTAGTATTTTTAAAGGTGCCAAACAATTTTATAGTCACAAATGGAATTTGTATTTTGTGTTGCAGTTGAGTCTTAGTTTATTTTCATGATATTTGTACAAAAATATTTTAATAGTCAGGTCGATTTTCTCTAATACGGAGGTATGATATTGGTCGGAGCCTATTACTGTGGTAGACGGCTCCTAACGGAGGTTCATTAACTATATTCATTGAAGTATTATTTGTATATATTCATATACAAATAATATTTATTAAATAATAGATAGATAGATAGATATTCTTTATTGTACAAAAACATTACATTTTAAGCAAATTACAGAGAACAATGTACAATTTAGGCGGTCTTATCGCTTATCTCTTATCTCTTCCAGACAACCTTCAGGTAGAGGATCGTAAGTGAATAAAATAAATGTGTGTGTAATAATAATATACAGCAGAACATTCATGTCGTACCCAAAAATGAAAGTGGCGCCTAGGCAAAAATAGTACTGGAATCTTATTGGAAATGACGCCCTTAAAGTTACTTTTTAGCACAAGAACCGTCTACAATTAACCCTTAGACTGCTATTGGAGTTCAACTAGATTTCTAATAAAGAACACATACCGCAGAATATGGTATCTTATTTATTTTATGAGTCAAGTCAATGAATTGAAGGTGAAAAACAATTAAACATGCACAATATTTTTCATTTCTGAGTCATACCACCGTATTAGGATTAATCGATAAAATTCGTATCATTTAAAAAGTGTGTTATTTTTATAAATCCATGGCCACCCTAATCAATCTCCTCGCATATGAATATGATAAAGTTGATTATTGGTGTTAACTAAACGTTTACAGAAACAGAAGACTTGTTGAATTTTAGGAAAAGCATTTTGACAATTTCTTATGTAGTCTCGGTTTGCATACAAGTTCCAGTTAGTTAAATATACGCTTAAATATGGAACACTCAGACGGGACCTATCAAAGAAAGTAATATTTCAATTTACTCCCCAACTACTCTATTTTACTGTAATATTTTTGTTTAACAAATTGATTAGGGATTGTATGCGTGTAATAGAGTAAAAAGGTCAAGAATTTATGTAGCCGTAGTTAAAAATTTTAGGAACACTCCATCGGCACACTTGGAGGATTGAGTGATCTACAGATACCTTTATAAAATCAAGACAAACCGTTTAAAACCATCGAATATTTGTCGATACATTTAACAAATTAATCACAAATTTCTCACAATAAAATATATACAGAAAGATAAGTACTTTGTGAGACACGAGATAAAGTTTTTTTCTCAGATCAGCCGATTGAGTGTTCTAGTTAATTGACCGTAACTTTTTCCACCTACTTTTGACAAATTTTTATTTGCACTATTGAAGTTTTGACAATTATTTCCTAAAATATTCTTGAATCTCGTAATGTTTCGATCAACTTTCAAAAAGGAGCACTCACACCACACGCACATGTTTGCTTAGATGAATGCTAACTGTCATGTTCTTATAAAGAGTAGGCAAAGAACACTCTACACGCCCAGATTTAATGTCTAACCGTCTCGATTCTTAAACATATGGGAATCGAGCTTTGAAGTGATTGTACATTTTTCTTAAGAAATCGAATAAGCTTTGATTTGTGTTTTTATATGAATACATCTGGAAGGTAAAGTATGTCAAAATCTAAAGTTTTCTTGTCTCTACTAATGCTACAGAACAGTCATATTTTTATTTTATCAAAATAAATTTTCTCAATGGTCCTCAGAGAATTTGTAGTCTATGAAATAGTTGATTATTAAGTAGATAGTTTTAAGTAGAAAAATAAAGGCGAGAGAGTTTCTACTATGTTAAATTACGTATACTGGCTAAGTAAACTTTATAGATGCAACATCTAACCGAAATGTTCAATTAAGGTTATTTCCTCTGTCTCGTCTGAATTTTGATCTAAATCACTTCAGCGACCTTTCCAGGTCTTAAGTTTCAGTCTGACCACCGGCACCCAGAGCTAATAATTTTATTCCTTTACCTATTTTTGTGACAAAAATAGCTTCTTTTAATTTCAAATCTTCACCACTACCGTATCCTTAATTTACAAGTAATTGATATCGAGCCAAAACATCGCCTACGTACTTCTAACTCAAGCTTACAGATGGATGCTCTGGCACTGGAAACTTGATTGTTTAGAAATGTATATCTACCCCTCATATGTTAATTTGATATTAATGAAAACATTCAATCCAGTTATCAACCAATCTCCAATTATATTTAATTCATTCAGTGCTATCGAGAGCACTGAATCTCCTATCTACTAACAAATCAGTTCAATAAATTTCCCAGCGCCAGAGGGAGTGTCAGGTTATGATGACTATTATACTTCATTACTTAAAATCAGTCTCATAAAGAAAAAAACTCATTTTCCTTTTCAGATTCTAATAGATACGCAACCACTTCGTACAACATTTAAAGTCTACTAAAGCGATACGAGGAAGTGATCGCGCCGAACTGTTCCAAACGTTAGACCAACATAACGCGAATGATCTTATGATGTAAAGCGTTTTTATCGGGCACAATTTGGCCCAATGGTTGGACAAGGCAGTATATACTGTTAATCGTAAATAATGAATATAAAAACCTATATATAATTTGAATAGCCGTCACTACTGACACTAGTCGAGTGCCAAACTAACAGAATTAGTAGGCTCTGAGTTCAGCTTATCCTAACTTGGCCCTACTCTAATAAATTTAACTAAATAAAGTGTTCAAAATGCTGCCATTTATCAATACCAGACGTCAGTGCTGTACAGTTTGAAAGAGAAATAAGAGTGGCAGTTTAGAGCATTTTCGGTGACACGCGTCTCGTGAGCCAATTGTTATTACGTCTCAAAGTTTTGATAAAAGTAAAGAAAATAAATCAGAGATGTTTTCTGAGATTCTAGCGAATAAGTCGTGGAACTTCTAGCATAAATTGCCCCATCTTAACAAACTTAATGATGTTTTAAGAACGCGTTGCCACCAGCAAGCGCAAAAAATATCGTTAAGAGGGTGCAATCCATCCATAATGTTCGATTTCGATACATCATTTGCATTCGATCCACTCGAGGATATCGCGAGTAAGCGTGCATACAAATAACATTCATAGTACATTCAAAATAAGGTTCGAGTGTCGGTCACATTTCGTTTTTAACTAAGATATAAGAGTAAACATAAATGATAGCTGCCACGTGGTTGACTCGACGAGATCTCGCGCGTCCTTCTATAAGATTGCGCCGCCCTTGCAGCCTTTTACAATAAGTCTGTTTAGAAGCTATCCACGACGTTTATTTTTCAAAACTACTATAAAATTCTTAGGAGTAAAATCAATGGGTTATTTTATTTCAAATCATAGACGTCTATCCGACACCGAACAATCATTGTTAAATTAAAAGCGCCACTTCAGGCAGAGTAAACTAGAATCAAATATATATATATAAGATATTTTAGGGTATGTTTTGCTTCCAATTATTTGTAATTTATCTTACAGTGGTGTTTCTGCAAGAATTCGTGGATAGCCTCTAAACAGCTCCTCCAAATATGTTCATACGACAAGACACATTAGAGATTAATAATCGTGACCCACTTTGAAACCCTACACTTTAACTTATCCGTCATACCATGAACTATTCCCTCACATTAAGGACAAGCCACACTGGGAGCCTCGCTTTTCATTGAACTGAAAGCAGTCTATGAACAGACGCTGTAGCAAAGAGGAATTAGTTTACCTTTGCTTCCAAAGTGGCCAGTGCTAATTTTCAAATTCACAAACAAAAAAAGGCGTTTCCTGTTCTATTTTCAAAGTGGTTCACGTCAGACCTCACAAGTTGTTAGTTGTTACTGGCTGGTTCTCCGGCGTGTCTACACGTAAGTGGGCGGCTGTTGTCCGGGCGCGGCGGGCGGGGCCGGGGCGGGGGGCGCGGGCGGCGGGGGCAGCACGCGCGCTCCGGGCACGTACTGGCCGATGAACGAACCGTCCTCCGTGAAACGGCCTGGGGAAGATGCAATCGTTAAAATGTCTTTTGCATTATGAGTTATGCATAGTTTTTTAGCGTAAGTACTTATGATATTCAGCGACATTTATAAAAGCCTGAGTTATAAATGCATTTATTTTATATCTCTTAGGAATTAGATTAGGCAATCGCCTTGGTCGATCAGAAACGGTTCCATAATTTAATTTGTGTAATATTGAGTTGAATTGCAAACAGTATGTTCAGTCGACAATTTATAAAATCGCGAAACTGAGAATTTTTGCTATTGAGGCTGTAGCCTGTGCCAGTGCAGTCCAAGGAAACATACATAGAATTCATTCAAATTGCCGGGGCAGATTCAACCCCACACAGGATTGCGAAATACGCATAGTTATATCTAAATTTTTTGTACTTTCATTCAATTTCTACCTCTTAAATTCATTACCAAAATATAAAGATACATAACTCACTCTGGCCAAACTATAGTCGAGCTATGCATAATAAAGGATTTGAAAAATATAATTCAAGCTTAAAGTCTAAACTAATAATTTCAAACTAAACATAAATCAAGCAAAAAAAACACTTACCTCAAAAACTTAAAATTAGCATTGCTCGTGCATTTGCATATAAGGAAGGATAAGTGGACGAATACAAGGATACTAACTAAAACTCTACCTAAATGCACAAAAAAATACCAAACGATAAATAAACAAGCACAAGTGTTTACTTTTAAAAAAAACATAAGTAGGTAGGAATAATAAATTTCACTCCAAAAATCACTCATAATAATTACAATATTTTTACAATCTAACATTTAAATTAAAGTATTTGTGTACTTAACGCCTAACCTAAGTTTCGTAGCAGTTTATTGAGATTGCAAGAGATTTCATAAGATAATTTATGTGAGACAAATGAAAACAGGCTTTATTGAAACTATTTCTGAAATAGTAGAATAAAGACCCTGACGCCCGTATTATACCTAAACACTGGCAGTAAAATTCCAACTTACTATAATAATACCGGAGATTCCTAATTAGATTCTGATCAAAAAATTTAGCGGGCGAATTCACCGTCAGACTCGGAACCAATCGGATCGAAGAGCGTATGACGTCTACGGTGATTGGTTGAAGGACGCAATGGCACTACGTTTCGGAACGCGTTTAGTTTTAGTAGCGAAGGAATGGGGGTGGGGTTCGGGTGAGTTCGGGTAAGTTCGGGTTTAGACGAGTGTGGCGAAGGCCTGCGAGGCGGAGTCGGGCTGGCTGGAGGCGGGCGGGCGTCGCTTGCGCCCGTACTGACCGATGAACGAACCGTCCTCGTTCATACCCGCTGGGTAGGCAGCAGAGCGACAACAAAAACACATGCACAGTCGAAATCAAAAGAAAACAAGCTTGGTCACACTGTTCGTGCAACTAAAAAGAAAAATATAGCATAAATTAAAAATTAACTAACTTCTTTTTACTGATCTAATAAAACTCAATCAAAACAAACAATCGTGCACTAGGAAAATGTAAAAAATATGAATTTATTATTTAGGTATTAAAATGATGAAAACTAGCATGAAACTTGGCCACTTCAAATTGTGGTTTAATTACAGTAGAATACGATGCAGTTACTGGTCATATAACAGCGTACCGCAGTCGCTATGAAAATAGAAATTGACTAACTATTAAGTATCTAGTACGAAAGGTGGAAAACTACAGTAGTTTTTCACCTTTCGGACCATCAACCACAGCTAGAGATGTAAGTTTAAACTTAGGCTTTGACTGTGGTTGTCTGAACTAGACGTGACCACTTGTGTCATATTTCAAATCTAATAACGTGTCTGATTTTAATTAATCACAACTTTTTAAAACTTCAACGACTTTTTACTTTTATTGCATCACAATGTTTTGTAATTGTTTTCGTTGTCAAATAAAGTATATATTTTATTATATAGTACGATTCATAATTCCAGTCAGCAAAATGACAACTTCAACTTTGACTGATACACAAAAGGGTGACCCGCTACAATAGTGACGTTCGGCAATCACTAGGCTTAGACATTTAGTCATGCTTTATTTTATTAAGTATCAAAGCCTTTTTTAAATTGTAAATATTTAATAGGTACATAACGAATTAAATAATACGATTTAAGAAATATGGACCCTACCTACATATTAAAACTTCTCACTAAAAAAATATAACTATAGCTGGGAAAAAATGTTTAAAGAGGTTCTGAGGAATTAACACTCGAAAGTCAGGAAAATACAAGTAATTTTATACGTTTTTATTCGTTACGATTGCTATTGATTCCAGCAATCAGCAGCAGGAATCAGTAAGTAACGGCTCCGAATATTCGTGTATAATGTGGTCGAGTTGACACATTTTGTCTTCGACTTTTATGGTATGGTTGATGCACTGACTCCAATTATCAGGCGTCACTTCCTTCAGGCCTTCTTCAAATATTTTTTTAAGTCTTTTATTTTGAAAGTTTTATGGTTCCTGGCAACGTACCCCTTTACTTGAGCCCAAACTAACTCTATTGGGTTGAGCTGACAGTTATAAGGGGGCAGACGCAGGATTGTGACACCGTATTCAGCGGCCACCTCTTTCACAGCATAGCGTTCGTAATTAGATTTTTGTAATTTTAATTGAGCCTTTATCATTGTAGGTTGATATTGAATTTGTTTTTTATCTAACCATTGAACAATATCAGCCTTCCGCCAGTTTGAAGTGGGGAAGCTCTCAAATTCAATTCTCAATTCGTGCTACTCAAATGCTTGAAATGTATTCGTGCGAACTCAGTTCGTGGCCAAAGCTAAACGAGATAGCCCTTCTCTCTTGAAACAAATATTTGAATCAGTCAACTATCAAAACCGTTTGTGCCATACCCTATGGTGTCGCCCCAATTAATTTCACGACTTTTTGCCAGGCTGTAATGTCGACTAACTTTTAATTGTAAAAACTCGATTTACCACATCACTATTCATTTGGGACTGAAAACCTGCAGCACTGAAAATGACATTTTACTGACTACAATGAATAATCCTACTATAGTGACAAGTGATTGCTGAAGTAGTCACGTTTTAGACTATAAAGGTGTTTGAAAGCGCCCTAAAGGCGTGTGTACACTCGTGTCAAGTACCTGTCTCTCCCTCGCCGTACTCAGCCATGGAGTCGGTATCGCTCTCGGGGCCCGGCTTGGTGCCGCTGCTCATTGAATGTCGCGATTTGTTGTCCAGTCTGAAACATACATACATTTTAGTATCGAACTTGTTTTTAGGTAGAACATATACTAACGTCGCAATCTAATGAATTGGAGTGGAGCTAGAAGAAGATGGTGGCATTTTTTGAGACTTCATATTCTAAGTTATAGTTATAGTCAAACAAAAAGAAAAACGATTTAAATTTACTAAATTATGGCTTTTTCTGGCCAGTGAAATCTGGTCCGGCCAGTCACCTCATTAAAAGTGAAAAGTATAGTGCGGAATGATGAGCCTTAAAGATCATCCCGGGTACCAGAGAGTAAAGCAGCTGTCATAAGTTCCAGTCATGGTGTAGCTGGAAGTTTACATATTTGAGTCGCAGTCAGGGCCCAGGGCCTGGAACAACTAACATGAAGATCCGGACACGGCGTATCTAGAATTAGGTAGTATTAACTACTCACGGATGCGTGTACTCGTGGAAGCCCTGGTCGTTGTAGTCGCGTCGGCCGTGCGCCAGTTCGCGGTCGTGCACGTCGTACTTGCCGCCGCGGTTGCGTCGCGCCACACACACTAGCACTAGTACTAGTAGCAGGAAGGCCAGCGCTAGCATCACGCCGATGAACCAACCGGCGGTCGCCATCTTGTCGTCGCGCATTATTACTGGACCATCTGCGGGTTAATAAATAATAAATATCCCTGGACATTATTCCACACAGCGCTATCTAGCCCCAAGTGAGCTAAATAAAGTCCGTTTTGAGGGGATGCTCGACAACGGATAAACATACTTAAATACTTTTTCTTCTGTAAATACCTACATACTTAATATACATAGAAAACACCCAGACCAATACAAACAGACATGTTCCTGAACACAAATGTTTGTACTATGCGGGGATCGAACCCGCGACCTTTTATGTAGTAGCCGACTTCTCAACAATTACACCAAGACGGTCGTCAAAATCGAAAAATCGAGGTGGGTTAAAAAATACTATCGACTTTAATTTCGTTAGAATTGTTACTAAATGGGAGGTGCCCGTAGCGCAGTTGTGACAGTGATCGGCGACGATCGCTGTTAAAGCAACACACGCCGGATCGGAAATGGGATGGATGACCACCCCGACCGAAATTTTGTGATGTGTATTTCGGGCATCTTCGTGCTTCGGAAGGCACGTTAAGAAGTACACACACACTAGCACTAGTACTAGGAGGAGGAAGGCTAGCGCTAGCATCACGCCCATGAACCAACCGGCGGTAGCCATCTTGTCGTCGCGCATTATTACTGGACCGTCTGCGGAAGAAGTCAAGATCTAGCTTAACGGCTTTAATTTCGTTGAAATAGTTTCTAAATGCTGCAAGAACATGTAGCGCTGGACTATTGAGTATTTTGTACAATCGTTATTATATATTGTGTATCAGGCAAGGTGAACTAATACTTCTAAACAATAAGTTCCCTTCATGAATCACTTTATTAATATCTGAATAATGCGGCTCAGAACTGGAATTGGGTTTTGCGGAAAAATAACCCGAAGAACCAAAACCTTTATGACGGTAATATGAAATATGGTATAACCAATGATATTTAATAAAAAGAGGTAGATAGGTTACTTGTGCTAAAAAAGTGGCACTCAAAATCATAACTTTAGAACACTTGAGCAAATCATTGACAGTTTGAGACGATACTGCGCAACACAACAACGTCTCGTTTACGCTCCAGTAAATAATCATACTATCTTGTTGAGACAATTTGCAATTTCATATAAGTACTGACATAATATTTCTGTCTCTATTTTTTATAACATCATTGGGTATAACCATTAAAACAGAATGTTGAGCCAAGTTTACTTCCCTGGAATAATACCTAGCAGTAGCAATAATCCGAAACAGGGGGGCTAAAACAGCAACATTTTAGCATTTCATATTATGAATCATCTAACTGACGTTTCATCTAGACCGCGGTCCGTTTCGAGTCAAAAGTGAGTAACAGCGCGCTCACACGCATCCCGAATTGATAAATTATATGAACGTGAGCGACGTCAGCGCGCTATTACTCGCTTTTGACTCGAAACGGACCGCGGCCTGGATGAAACGTCAGTTAGATGTTTCATAATATGAATCATCTAAATGTTACCGTTTTAGCCCCCCTGAACACACTGATGCCGATTGGTAATTGTGCGAAACCGAAATAGCTCTTCTCGAGAAGGTTCGAGATAAAACCTCTTCAATTTACGAATATCTATTTTGTTTAAAACCACAATGATTTTATGATATTGCAGAATACTTTTGCCGATCCAATAAAGAAGAATATCATATTTTCTCCATAAAATACTTGTCGTTTTCTCTATGGTCGCGTTCGGAAGACTAATGGTCATTGGGTTTGTTTCAGAAGAGCTGGAGATGAAAGACATTTACACTTGAAATTGTGCTTTTTATTATCATAGTATTCTGTTTTTGAGTACCTACTGCTGCTGCTACTGCTTTCTTCATGCAATAAAGTAGATTTATGTTATTTTTAATAATTATGTCATAAAATAAAAAAGTTAAGTTTTTGGAACTCACTTAGTTTATTCCTCACTGTTTTACTAAGGTTATGTATACCTGTAATTAGCTGATGTATAAGAACTAAGCTCATTGTATGTTTGTGGAACTTTTGTATACATCTTGCTGTTGGTGTGCTTAAATAAATAAATAAATGTTATCTAAAGTAAATAACTTACCAATGGTAGTATCGACGTCCCTGATCTCGCTAGTGCTGAAATACTCCCCGTCGTGCGCCGTCAGCTTCACCTCGTACATCTGTCCCGGCTCCAGCCCCGTCAGGATCACGTAGTCGTCTTCGGTCACCTAGAATCAAAGCAAATCATTTATTTCTCAGAGTAATAAATTAATATGCCTGGACTAATGTCATGGAATAATTTCCACACAGCGCCATCTAGCCCCAAGTGAGCTTATTAAAGTCCGTTTTTATGGGATGCTAGACAACTGATAAACATACTTAAATACTTTTCTTTTGTAAATACATACTTAGTATACATAGAAAACACCCAGACCAATACAAACAGACATGTTCATGCACACAAATGTTTGTACTGTGCGGGGATCGAACCCACGACCTTTGGTGTAGTAGCCGACTTCTCAACTACTACACCAAGACGGTCGTCTACGCTAATATGGTTAGTAACAAGGGATCTTAAAGTATCGGTTAGTTCACATATTCTGCCATTGCCGGCGTAGAAATATTAATTGGAATACATTTGTTAAATTGTTAATAAATTGGAATACGTAGTCATCTTATATAAAATTATTCAAAGTCAAAGTTCATTTTAATGTCCAAATACTCCTGGCATGAATAAAAACTCTTCTGAAGTAACCCTTTAGTTAGTACACATTTAAATTGATTTACGTCTAATGCTCTAATGTCGGTGGCAACTTATTATAAATTCTAATAGCATTGCAGTAAACATTATTGCTGTATATTTTTAGTTTCTGTCTTGGGATTAATAATTTGTGAGGGTCTCTACTATTCTTTTTACCTGTCACATTTGTTAGTTTAAGTAGTTAAGCAATCATTGTTAATCATGTTGTGTGTACAATCTTTGGATTGCTGTCTGGCCTTTCAGACATTTTTCTAAATATTGTGGACATAAAGTGACTGCAATCTGTCTGTATAGCTTTCATAAATAAATAAATCATTATTATTACCTCGTTTGTATGCAGCCACTCCGGCCGCCCCTTCAGCTTGTACCACACCACGAAATGTGTCCCGGCGTGCCCGTCCAACGTCGGCAACCATCTCACTTGTATATGGGCCGTCCCTTCCTTAGCCGGCAACGTAGTTGTATCAAACAAAGGCACATCAGGAACCGCATTCACAACGCCTTTGGTCATCTGCTCTACGTAGTACTTATCACCTTCACCGGCTTTCGTTTTCGCTCTAATCTCAATCCTGTATTTGGTGTTCGGTTCTAAACCGGCTAACTTTGCGCGGTCGAATTTAGGATCGATCTCCTTCTTTCGCTCTTGGAGAGGTCCTAGAGCCGTCCCTGTCACTTTCTGATACGAGATCTTGTAGCCAGTGAGTATTCCGTTTTCGTCGACAGGTTTGTCCCATTTAAGCAGCATAGCTGACGAACCAATCGGGTAAGCTTCGAAGGATTTGACCGTGCCGGGTTTCCCCTCAGGCGTGACGAAGCTGAGTACATCGCTGGGCGGTCCGTTGTACCTGCCGTTGTAGACTAGGATGCGTGCGTTGTTCTTCTTGTACGGTTTGAATCGTGTGACGAGTGTGTTGGTGGCGTCGGCTTTGACGAGTATTTCTTTCTGTCGGTCCTCTTCACCGTCGGTCCAGGTCTGTATCTTGTATCCCTTGAAGTGTCCGCGGACGGTTTCGGGCTGTACGGCGTTCCAGCTGAGTAGCGCGGTGGTGCCGGTTGTGACCTGGACCAGGGTGAAGTTGGCCGGCGCCTGCACGGGCACGTCTTCACCCGACCACCCCACTACTTCAACTGGAGTCACGTTTGATGTTCCTTTTGAGTTGACTGCGATCACCTTTGGGAATAAATAGAAAGTTGATAAAGACAGATTTATCAATGAATTCTGTAACGGCAAAATTATTAAGCTTTTCGACTGACGAGTATCTCTACGTCATTAGTACCCTGAGCAATACTTGTTAGATTTCCTTAAAAAACTATTATTTCCTGGCATATCACCATTTATAATTTTATTGTTTCTAATTCAAATTCCGAATTTAGGTATATTTATAATTGACTGGCCTGTTAACAATGAGTGAGGTCCTTTCTATAGCGCCAAAGATAGTGGGCTCAAACTCACCCAGGACAAAATTAGTATTCATGCCGCGTTAAGGTTATTTTTGTCCGTTTGAGCATGTACTTAGAAATATTAAAGTATACAAGCTCTGCTTGTATTACTAAAAAAACACATTATAAATGTAGATACCTTTATCTTATAAGGCTGGAATGTAGGGGTATTCCGGACGACCAGTTCGGTCTGCTGCCAGTCCCGAACCTGCGCTTCCTCCCAGTCTTGTCCGGTGATGTTGCGTCGCCATGACACTAGGTAGTAGAACCCTGGGCCGTTATGCTCGATTTGGGGCATTTTCTGTCAACGAATACATTTTTTAAGTGACAAATTGTTTAAAAAAACACTTCAATTAAATATTTTTTTTCATTTATGTCATTTTTATTCATTCATTTCATGCATTCTTTTCATTTTCATTAATTGTAATTGAAGCGTTTTTTTTGACAAAGACAGTCTCGAGACTCCTTTGTGTTTTACTCTATATCTCACGTAGTTTTGTTCCTTTAACGCTCAGCTGAACAATTCCCCTCGTGATAATAATATATCTCATTTTGATTGTGTAGTGCAGGGATGCAAATTATGATGATTCTCATATTTATATTTCATGAGAATCAACCCAAAAATTACATTAAAAAAACATTTAGTATGGAAATACTGTTTTTTTTAAACTTAAATAATACTAAAGGAAGTGGTTCTTCAGCTGTAAAACCTCTTTCTGACTCTCACTCGCTTCTGTAAGCTGTAGAAATATAGCATTTTCATCTTTTGCTCGGCACGGGCATATTTAACCTAAATGATGTTGGTAGAGATACTGACCGACCAAGAGATGACCATGTTGGTAGGATCCGTGCCCTTGCCCTCCACATTGTCAGGGTTCTTGTAGGGCACGTCGGGCTGCGTCGTGCACACGTCGGAGTGCGCCGACGGCGTCGACGGACCGATCTTGTTCCACGCGATCACTCTGGAACACACATTACATTTATAAAACATTGTTTTGATGAACAATTTGGTGTCATGGTTGAGAAGTTGAGTACTAGAATAGAATAGAAAAATATTTGTTCAGGCACCACAATAATGATTAAAAATATATAATATTTTCCTATACAAGAGGTCGCGGGTCTGTTGTATTGGTCTGGGAGATTTCCATGTCTATTTACGCATTTGTTAAAAACAATGTAAGTATTTAAATATCTTCATCACCTGTGTACCTACCAAGCTATTCTTAGTTTGGGGCTAGACGGCGCTGTGTGAAATTATGTCCAATGACATTTAATTTCATTCAATTTTGGACGGGGAATATAAATTGGAATATCGGCAATATCTTCCAGGGTGTTGTATTGTCAATCTTTTAGGAGTTTCAAAGGTTTCGAATTGACCGAAAACCACATTGGCTGTGCGGTCCTGACGGTGATATCAGGCGTCTAGAATTGAAGAGCTTGCTTGCTCGTGTTGTGCTGGATACTGAAGTATGGGCTCGAGGGCTCAGGGTGTAAGTACGGAACATATTGAAAAGAGTAACTGCTGAGTGTCTTGCCGGTTCTTCGGTGGCTGAGTCACATTATGTTTCTATACTGTGTATTTATTTATTATTTTTATCATATTCTTTAAGTCTATTATTTAGTGTGGGTTGCACCATCTGACTTTAACAATAACAAACATCAAAATTTCAGTTAAAGTACCGGTTAGGCCCAAAATTGACGTCAAATTTGACAAAAACTTCAACTTCTACTATGGTGCAACTTACCCTAAGTGTATTTTTGTTTGTTTTGTTGGCAATTTAAAAGCGCCTGTAACAGGTCTATTTAAATAAAGATATTTTGACTTTGAGTAATGCTGGTCACCTGAAGGTGTAGTTGGCCCAAGGGCTAAGCTCTAGAGCCCAGGTGGTGTCGATGGCGGGCACGTTGTCGGCGGACGAGTCCCAGCTGTGGGCGTGAAGGTTACCTGAAGGTGTAGTTAGCCCAAGGGCTGAGCTCCAGCGCCCAGGTGGTGTCGATGGCGGGCACGTTGTCGGCGGACGAGTCCCAGCTGTGGGCGTGAAGGTTACCTGAAGGTGTAGTTAGCCCAAGGGCTGAGCTCCAGCGCAAAGGTGGTGTCGATGGCGGGCACGTTGTCGGCGGACGAGTCCCAGCTGTGGGCATGAAGGTTACCTGAAGGTGTAGTTGGCCCAAGGGCTGAGCTCCAGCGCCCAGGTGGTGTCGATGGCGGGCACATTGTCGGCGGACGAGTCCCAGCTATCGGGCGTAAAGCTCGTGTTGTGCTGGATGCTGAAGCGCAGGATGGGTGCGCGGTTGTCGCCCATGGGGTGCCAGCGCAGGTTCGACACCTTCTCGTGGCATTCTATGCCGTCGAGGGCTGGCGGGTTGGGTTTGTCTGGGGAGGAAATATCATTTTTTAGTTTGACAAAAAACACATTTTTGAACATTGCTTCGTACCCTTTTTTCGTAAGTAGGCAAAAAAATTGAAACACATTTTTGTCCATGGAAAGTTGTTTAGTTTAGAAAAAACAATTTTACTACTAACTAGCTTTTTAACCCATGAAAGAAAGTAGAAACAACTCTAGGTTATAACCTAGGGATTCAGTTACTCCCAGTTAAAGGCGTTATCACAATCCTGTTAGATCTCAAGTTACAGCCAGTTTTTGCGTGAAAAGGATCATTTTTGACAACGTCGAAGTAGTTGAGTGACGGTAACTAGAAAAAGGTAAATTTGTACCATGAATCTAGTGCACCGTCTTGATATCTCTGCCTGAATAGAAAATTCCTCTTGGCATTAAGTCCCGTCATTTGAACCGGTTTTTCTAAACGTGCAGTCGTGAATAAATAAATATGACATTGTAAATGACAACTGCTCCAAAGGTAATTCCTCAAGTAGTTATGTTTAAATGTGTGTGTAGAGGTGCCCGTGGCGCAGTTATGACAGTGATCGGCGACGATCACTGTAGTAAAGCAACTCACGCCGGGTCGGAAATGGGATGGGTGACCACTTCGACCGAAATTTGAAGTGATGTATTTATCGGGCATCTCCGTGTTCAGGAAGGCCCGTTAGGCAGTTGGTCCCGGCTGACGTCACTAGATGTCAGTCGTTAAGCCTAGTCAGAGGCCTTAGGGCGGCTTGATTACTTCTGACATCAAGGATGCTAGTGAGCAAGTAAGGTTAGTGAACCTTAAACCCCTCCAACAATCCGCACTTAGTCCGCGTGTTGGTGTATGGCTCGTAACACCTCATAGTTGAAGTGAAACCTGTGCCCAGCAGTGGGACGCATATAGGCCGTTTAAGTTATGTATGTGTGTGTCTAGACCTTGCACAGTGAGCGTAGCCTGCGCCCTGGCTTCGTCCACAGCGGTCCGCGCGATGCAAGTGTACTCGGCCGAGTCCAGTTCGGTCGTGTCAGAGATGAGCAGCGAGTAGTCGTTGGTCATGCGGTACCGCGGCTGCGACTCGAACTCGATCGGTTGTCCGTCGATGAGCCAGACGATCTCGAGGTGAAGGGAGTCGTCCGCGTTCGCGTTGCAGCGGAAGGTTGCGGACGAACCCGCGGCTACTTCGTAGTGTTCCGGCTTGTCGGTTATCACGGTGCGCTCTGGGAAACAAACAGGTCCAGTCTTTATTTTTACAATATAATTATGTATAAGGCCTAAAGATTCATAATGCCTTATCAATGGGGATGTAGACATGTCACTAAAGGAGAGATAAAAATAAATAAATATCACCGGAAATTGTTACACACAGCGCCATCTAGCCCCCAAACTAAGCAACTAAATGCTCGTGATATTAGACAGCGGATGTTTATGTACTTTTTTTTGTAAATACATACTTAATAAAGAAAACACACAGACCAGTACAAACAGACATGTTCATGCATACATTTGTTGGTACTGTGCGGGGATCGAACCCGCGACCACTGGTATAATAGCCCACTTCTGAACCAATACACCTACTCGGTCTTCAAAAAATATTCATATTTTTTCTATAGACTAATTCGATCGAATTTTGGCTTTCACAGCTTAACGAGACCATATGGGGTGAGTATAAGGTGATACTGGGAGATGGCAATTAGACGAAGAAATTGTTTTTGAGAGCTTCGCGGAAGATTGGTCCATAGAAGGTTTCTAACGCCCTCGCATATGAAAGCGAAAGGTGGCCATTGCTAATTTTAATTTTTTGTAGTTTCAAAGTTACTTAATAAGTTCAGTTACCTATTTAATGCAAAGATGCTTTATGTTCAGACAAGTTCTGTTTGTTTAGAAATGTTTTTTTTTTTTTTTTTTTTTGAAATAAGAAATTTGCTTCCCTGATTTTTATTATTCAGGGAGACTGAAAAAGGTTAGTTATCTACTTTTTTGTTACTGTGATTTTAGTTTTAATTTATAATTTGTCTTCTAATCATCATTTCGTTTGGTGAGTTCCACTCCTATTATTTATTGTTGTGTTTTTATTTTATTGGTTCATTTACTTTATTATTATTTGATGTTATTTATATTTATATTTATTTGTTCTGATTGTATATTTATATTATTTTTATTATTATCTATCCTTCTGTTTGTTTATTGCTATTTGATTATTTCTTTCTTGTTAAATATTTGTTTCTTCTTTGGGTTGTATATATATATTATTATTCTTATTCTTCATACTTCTGTTTATTTGTTGGTATTTAATTGTATTTCTTGTTAAATATTTGTATTTAATTTGTTTATATTTATGTTAATTATTATTCTAGTTTATTTATTTTGTTTTATTATTTTATGGCAGGTGGCCTCGGCGTAGGCCATAAAATGTCTAGCCTGGGTTTCGAGCAGGACACTATATGTGGAACTTTCGACAGCCACCCCCAGCCTCGTCTCCAAATCGTTTCGTTGGACGGCGAATATTGGGCAGCTGCTGAGAATGTGGTCCACAGTCTCCTGCTCTTGAGGGTCGCACCTGCACTCGGACGTGGGCTTCAGCTTGAATCTTTCCAGATATGAAGAGAAGCCTCCATGACCGGTCCAGATCTGGGTCCTGATGGTATTGGGTACCCATTGATCTAGGAGCCGGTAGGCCCTCCTCACATCCGGAAAGAACAGCTTTGTTGTTGCCGCGGATGTGCCCGTGGTGTACCTTTCCTGCCAGGCGTCGATGGTAGATTGCCTGAGCCGGTACTTGACGTACGAGGCAGGTACTGCGTCGTAATCGGGTGCTGTTTTCTTTTTGGTGGCGGCTTTCGCGAGCTCGTCCGCTCGCTCGTTGCCGGCCACACCGACGTGTGCCCTGATCCAGAGGAAATGCGTCTCCTCGCCCCGTTCCCTCCTCTCACCGACGACCGCATGGATTTTCGCGGCAATTGGGTGTGTAGTGGCGGGATTCGAGATCAGGTCGAGAGATGAGCGAGAGTCGCTTAAGATGCTGACACTGCAACGCTTCCGGCTGGCAAATTCCAATGCTTGGTAGATTGCCCAGAGCTCGGCCTGGAAGACGGTGCAGTAGTCAGCTAACTTGAACTTAGCGGCTCTAATCTCTCGACCTTCACTGATGAAGGTGTATGCCGCGCCTACCTTGCCGTCGAATTTACTTCCGTCGGTGAAGATTTGGGGGAGGTCTGGAGACACATTTTCTAGGGACTGGTGGGCAGTCTCAAAACTGATGAGGGGCCTTTTGGCGGGATGCCTCAGTGTTGTCCAGTGGACTCTGCTCTCCATGGGGCGACCCGGCAACTCTGCAAACTCTCCTTGTGTTCCAGTGCGGTAAAGTAAATGTGCCTCTTTGACTCTCAAGTCTAGAGGCAACATTTTAGCCAGGAGAACACTGGCGTTGAAGGAGGTCGTGCGGTGAGCTCTGGCTGCTCGGATCGCGAACATACGCTGGATGTTGCAGAGTCGTTTCTGGACGTACACTTTTTGGGCAGCAGATCCCCAAACGCCTGCCCCGTATAAAGCTATTGGTTCTACAACCGCAATGTATAAGTGACGCAAGACCTGTGGGCTGAGTCCCCATGAAGCGCGTACGGCCCTGCTCATGCTCTTAAAGAGTTCGGCCAGTTTGGAGCATGTTGCGCTGACATGGGTTCTCCAGGTCAGTTTGCGGTCGATGTGCAGACCCAATAGCTTTATGCTGTCTTGACCGTGGATGTCCACCCCCTGCATAGTGAATTTTGGCTCTCTGTAATTGAGCTTGCGGGTGATAATTAGGGCTTGGGTTTTATGCGGGGCAAACCTGAGTTTGTTCCGCGTGCCCCATTGGTGGACGAACTCCAGGATGCTGTTGATTTCGGCCTCGAGGGTGTCCACGTCGTTCGCCTCCGATATAATAATTATATCGTCGGCGAACGCCTGCAGGAAGTAACCCCTCGACTCCGAATCCAATAGCAGGGAGTTCAATAAGACGTTCCACAGAACCGGGCCTCCTGTGGAGCCCTGCACGCATCCCTTCTCAGTGCTTTGAGACACGGTCTCTCCGGCGTAATTGATGGTGACCTGCCTGTCGCTGAAATAGCTGTCGATGAGATCGTACAGATTTCCTGGACAGCCATTCGCGACAAGATGTTGTTTTATTGCAGGCCACCATGCGTTGTCGAACGCTCCCTCGATGTCGAGGGAGAATAACGCCACGATCTTTTTGTTGGAGAGACCCTGCTCAACCTTGGAGAGTGCCGCGTGCAGGGCATCCTCGGTGCTTGTCTGCGGGAGAAAGCCGTATTGGCGCGTAGAGAGGCAGTTGTTGGCCCCCAGGAATGTTAGGAGCCTTGTTATGAGGGCCTTCTCAACGATTTTACCCAAGACCGGCAAGAGACCTATAGGTCTATAACTTTTTGGGTTATCGTAGGTATACTTGCCGGGCTTGGGGATAATCTTGATCGTGGCCCTCTTCCATTCCTTAGGGAAATACCCCTGCGCCAGGCATGCGTTGGCGATCGAGGTGAAGAGCGCTATATTTGCCTCGATTGCATGGGTACATATATCGGCCGTCAAGCCGTCATTCCCGGGTGCTTTTTTGGGGTTCATGAAGCGCGCAATGTCCCGCAGTTCTTCTCCCGTGAATGGTGGCTCGTCGGCCGAGAGGCGGTCCCTGTCGATTGGTCTCCTGATCTCTCTCTGTTCGGGAGTTTCTATGGAGGGATCGTCGGACGGGTAAAAGGTTTTGGCAAGGAGGGTGGCGGATTCCAGGGCTGTGAGGGTTTTCCCGTCTCTGTCCTGGAGCAAGACGTCACCCTTGTTATTGTTAGTGGAACGAATCACCCTGTAGACCGTGTCCCACACACTTTCTCTGTCTTGTTTTGTACAGAATTCTTTCCAGCTGTTTAGTTTTGCGTGATTAATCTCAAGTTTATAGTTTTCTAGTTTAGTTTTGTATTGGTCTATTATTAGGGGTTTTCTGTGGCTATTGGCAATTTTAATCTTTCTCCGGTGTGTGGTCAGGTCTTTCTTTAATTGAGTTAGTGACTCGTTCCACCAACTGATCTTAGGTTTGGTTCCTCCCTTCCTTGCAGGCAGAGCTTCGATACAGGTGTTCTGTATGGCCTCGGTGAAGTCCCTGACGATCCGCTCTATCCCCAGCGGGTCAAGTGGTTCCGTCGTGGCCGCCGTTAAGTTGGCCTCTCCCAGTTTGACCTCAAGCAAACTTCGGAAAGCAGCCCAGTCGGCGGACTCCGTCTTGAAGCGCCTCGTGGAGGTAGTAACTGGGGGCTCGTCCCCGCTGTCGGACTCCAATACAAATTCAATTGCATTGTGATCCGAAGCGGGTATTAGGTCCCTGTTGACCCTCCAGTTCTTGGCGACGTTCAAGATGCCGTCTCCGCAGGCAGTAATGTCCGGATGACTGGAGATGACCCTCTGGCCCCTGACCGTCTCAAAGGTGGGTAAAGAGCCTACATTTAGCAGCGTGAGCTGGTGCTGGGCCAAAAAGTCCAACACCATGTCGCCGCGCTCATTAGAAATGTGGCTGCCCCACCAGATCGACCATCCATTCACGTCCGAGCCAAGGAGACATCTCCCGTCATTGGTCCGCTCCATTATTCTGCCCGCAGATTCCAGCCGAGCATTTGCGTCCAGGGTGTCCAGCTGCGGCTCCAGATATATGGAGAGGAGCAGGATGTTGCCTGAGCTGGTCTTCAGGAGTCCCGTGGCTAGGCAGCTGGAGCAATCCTCGGTGAGCTCGTTCACCGTCAGGTCGGGGTCGAACACCACTATCGCGGCCTTGACAGGGTCGCCGTCAGTCCTTTTTTGTATAACTCGCACTCGTCCAGGCATACGAAGCTCGCCAATGGCACCCACGTAAGGTTCCTGGACGAGTGCCAGTTGCACCTTCCCCAGGGACGCCGCCAGGAGGAGTTCGTCCGTTGCAATCCGGGATCTGGCCAGGTTTATTTGAACTATCTTTAATGGAACTCTGGCTTAGCAATATGCAACTCTACTCCTGGCGATTCTGTCCCATTTGGAGCGTATCGGGCATGTTATGCTCGTAGGTCTATGAGGACTTGTGTCCTCATTTTTGCAGTTGATGCACTTTGGGCTGTTGTTGGTTGCCTCGCATTCCCGTGTGGGGTGGCCTTCACCGCAGTGCGCGCAAGTGGGTGTGGTACGCTCGCACCAGCGTTTGGTATGCCCGAATCCCCAACAGTTCGTGCACTGGATGAGCGGTGACTGGTCCTCGACGTGTACCCGCTGAAGGTCGATGTACACCTTCTCCTCCTGCATCAGGCGGTTGTACATGGCGGGTGACACTTCGAGGATCACGTGTGCCTCGTGGGGATTACGGGCCCCCCGTCGGAAGACCTCCCTCATCTTCAGGTCCGCCTCAGTCATTCCGTTGGTGACTCTCGGGTTCTGCCGTTGGAAGGAGCTGATTATGTCCTCTTCAGTGTTCACCTTGAGCAGATCCCGGAGTCTAACCAAGGGGTTCTTCATCTTGGCGTCCTGGATGGTGATTTTGTCCGACTTGCCAAGTTCGGTTTTGAGTTTCTCAAGGCCGGTTTTGCTCTGGCACCCCACTATAACCTTGGAGCCCCTGGCCCTCCGGAGCCTATCCACGCCGACCCCCAGATTGCGCCCGTTCACCAACTGGCGAACGTGGGACACCATTTCGTCGCCGGTCTTGGCCGGGTCCTTGGGTGTGATGATGATGGTGTGGACCGGCGCCGGTCGGCCAGGGGCTGCAGCCGCATTTAGTTGTTTTAGGGCAGTGGTTGGCTTGTGTGGGGAGTGTAGCTGGGTGTCCGAGGTGCTTGGCGCAGCCACCGCAGTGGTTGATTGTAGTTTGGCGGAGATGTTCTTGACCGCGCCCTGCACCTCGGCCATTTGACTTTTTAGGAAGTCAACTCCCAGTTCATAGTTCAACCAGCTCTTAAGGTCCTCGGTCTCTTTGAGAATCTTCTTGCCGGCAGTTTTGAGTTCGTCATGGTCTTTCTTAATGACGTTTGTGAAGTTACTCAATGTTTCGGAGTGTTTTATCTCCCTGCCGGCAAGAGTCTTCTCATATTGGGCTTTGGCGCGCTCCTTCTCCGCGATGTGTCGGTTTCTTGAGTCCGCCAATCTGAGCACCATTTCGTAGAGACCATGCAGTCCGTCATTGACGTCCTGCATTATGGCGCGGCTGGTGTTGCGGGACTCTTCGAGACGCGACTTGGTCCGCTGGAGAAGGGATGCGGCGCAGCGCGGAAGATCGTGGAGCGGTCCGCCACCCTCTGCTCCCACCGAGGACATAACTGAGACATCCGAGCTTTCGGTGTCTCCAGGCTCTTTTGCCGAGACCGATGCGGAGTCCGAGATTTTAGCTGCTCGGATCTGTGCCTTAATCCGGAGTAGTGCTGACTCTGAGCGTGATTTCTTTGAGTCCGCATCGGAACCGGCTATGGGTGTGGACGAGGCCATTTCCCATTCCTCCCTCTCTTCGCTCTCTCGATTTTTTGCGTCGATGAAGTCGGAGGGTGTCGAATGAGGTGTCGTTGGATTCGGGGTGAGTTCCTCTACAACTTTGCCGAACAAAGCGCACAGGGGTGCCTTACTAAAAACCTTAGAAAAATGAATTTAAAGTTTAAGGGATGAAAATTTGATGTTTGAAAATTCTATAAAAAATTGAATAAAAATCCAAGAGTTTCGGCAGAGGTCTCCTTAGATGCTCCTGGTGGTCCCCTACAAGTTTGCTATACAAAACAAAAGTGGGTTCCTTACAAAAATTTTTGTCAAAATTTGAAAAAGTCAAAATTCGAAGTGTTTTTTATTTTTAATAAATTAAATTTAAATTAAATTTTAGAAAAATGCGCAACGGCGTGTCCAGACAATGCTATGCTATAAATTGAATCAAAAAAAGATTTCAATTTGTGTTTAATTTGGAAGAAATTTAAGGTTGAAATTTCAGTCCTATACAAAATGTATGGAGGTCGAAATTTTTTAACGAAAAATCGCTAAAATTCAAAAAATACAAAATTAAATACGCTTCTTTTTATGTAGAAACACTGAAACTACTTATTAAAGAAATATAGAAGCGCAAAAACCACTCTAATTGGGCTTTTAGTTCAGCTAATTTGTTGTTTAGAAATGTTGTAAATACTCACTCTTGACTGTTAAAGAGCCAAATGCCGATTTCTCGCCGAACTTGTTTTTCGCGTAACACTGGTATGATCCCACATCGGTGAATGAGACGTCTCGAATCACTAGATCGCCCTCCGGGGTGATGTTGTACCTGCATCGGAAAAACCTTATTTAGAAAGTTCATACAAAACACAATGTTTATTTTGCTAGACATGCAGCAACAATAGTAAGCTAATACCATAGGAGTTTGAAAATAGGGTGTAATGTTGACAACAGTTTTGAACAAATGCTCATGAGTGATGCCCTCAACAGCTCCAGGCAGACAGCGGTATATAATTCACTCGATACTGATTCTAGGAGTATTGTCCTTGGGCAACGCTCCTAGAATGAAATAGACAAGCAGCACGCCGTTTTAGATAGTTTTTATTCTTTTTATAACCATCCCGAACTCCCGATGTTCGGTACTTGTATACATGACAGTAATTCCTACCAAAAAAATATATAAATATTTTCTTTGAAATATTGAAACTTATATGGGACCTACTGTATCACAATTTATCAAGAATAAAAATAATACAAGAAACATAAATACTAACAATTAGGTAATGAATACCTTACAGTACCTTATAAAAAGATTTTGGGGAGCCTTTAGAAATATTATATGAGAATTACTAGACCCATCACTTATCGGAGGAAGTCTTTCGTCGTAAACTAATGAAGACACATCAAAGCCTAATTACATGAAAGCTCCGTGCGCAAAACGGATGTCACCCGGAGTATTAATACACCGCGACCTGGGGATGGCTATAAATGTCAGCAAACAGCCATTTGAGGGAAAGGTCACGCGCGATCAAAATATAATGAGAGATATTGTTGGACACAGAAGCTACGGATGACTTGATTCTGCCCTAAACATAGCCTGTTGGATGAAATAGTAACAGGGTTCATAAGTACCTGGTTTTAGACAAGAGAGTTCGAATAAATGGAGCAAACACAGTAATACTGGCTGGCTCTTTGGCACCTACTGTCCTACTGTTTTAACAGTAGATTTGCTGTTTTCACACTGATGTCCATATTTTCTGATTCATTCCAAATTTTTACTGTTTTTCAACTAGCATTCAACGCCACTTATTACGCTGTGCTTGCATTTTGTTTTATTCTGGACTACGTTACTATTTAATAAAACACAATGACACTAGATGGCAGCATCTTCTCACGTCGGGATTTCTTATTCTTATGCACGGGGAAAGCCCAGTTTATGAATGCTATAGGCCTATTGTATTGCGTATTGTGGTAAAAACACAACAGCATTCAAACTTTTAATTGGAAAAATTAATGCGACCCCGCTGTCCTGTATTTTGGGGTTGGAAACATTGCTCCCAATAGCGATTCAAGACCAGTCCCAGACAAGCATTGTTGTTGTTCATAAAGTGTCTGTATTGGTCTCTGTCACCTACACTACAGTTCTATCTCTGCGTTGTTTGGAGTCGAATGATCTCGGTGTAATAAGCCTGGTATTCATTTATTCATCAATTGCCGTCAGGCGTCCTTATCACGCCCTTATCCCGTTATGTTTTATAATAAGCATAATGTAAAACCCAACATATGCTGTTAACTACTGGTAGGGTACACTTCACATTCGGTTCCTATTGGCGACTCTATAAAACAGGATACTGAGATACTCACTTGCCACCAGTCAGATCCACTTCATCACGCATCCACCTGACGATGGGCTTGGGCGCTCCGAACACACGGCACTTCAGCACAGCCTCCGAGCCGTCCACTTTAGTCAGGTTCTCTGGACCTTCCTTTATTTCTGGCGGGATTGCTGTAATAATAACAAGAATTCATGAAGCAAATGATATTTACAATACAACACATGCTCAGACGTAGCTGGCAAGGACAACTTTATGGCTTCGAAGGAGTGATAGCTGATTACAAATACCTGTCTAGATATGAACCTGTTTATGTTTTTAAAATGAGCACAACTACAAACTACAAGGCGCACGGTGCGTAACATAATTGGACGAGTTATTTTAGTAATTCTAATTATACTTTATCACTGGCTATATTATCGACGAAGTGAAAACTTACCGAAACATTAACATGTTTTCGATCTAACTAATAATAAAGATGAATGCAGGCAAGGGCAAAACGAAATACCTTATAGTGTATTTCTGACAGATATTGAGGACGACACATATCAAACATCATATTAGTGGTATTATAAGCCCACATCCTCAGCGCTCACTTTACACCCGCAGCCGAAACAACAGGTCTAGTCTCATAATAAATTACTGAGTACACAACAACTAACAATATCCTGCGGGCATTTCGTGTGGATTGCGGTGTGGGCGTGCGAAGAGATGGCTGCGAGGATGTGCCCAATAGACGCAGGAGTGGATTACTTGTACGGTCTTACTTGCAGGCAAATGAGCTGTAGTCAACTGTATACGCTTTCACAGTTCGTATTACCTTATATCAATGTGTTAAAGGGCATTATTCAACTGCAATGTAACGCTTGTTGTGTGGCCCTCTGTACTATGCTGAGACCGGGATATGGCGCGCTGGTGCATCCACGTGGGTGCGCACATCGAGTTGCACCGACAACTTCACTAGTTTATAGTTCCGGTGGACTACGAAATGCGTGTTTGGAAACAGTTGTGATATTTTAGTTCTTTATATTACTTGTCAGTTGGTTGTCCACTCGCCTACCAACTCGTTCTGGTAGTCAATATGTTTATTGGTCACCGACAAACCTGACCAGACAAAAATCAAAACATACACTTTTCGTAGACTGGCCTAGCCTTATCAGAATCAGATTAGTATTATGTGCTATCGAATTCATAGTTAAGTAGAGCATAACCTAATTAGAATAATTCTGAAACGGATTACTTTCACAGTCTAAAGACAATGACGCTGTAATGGAAATAATTATGGAAATTCTCAAAAGATAAAGCAATGCTCTTCCAGTAAGTTGAAAATCTAGCATCAAGTATGCAAGTATGTATCATTCCTCATTGTTATTCTCGTACCGATCCAAGCACACGAATTTCTCATTTGTGTGACAAAAAACAGCCAAATTATACTTCGAGGAACTAGTTATGAAACTCGCAAGTGGAAGTTCGTAGTGGTTACTCGCGTCCGCGTACGGAGAGCCACGTGCGTCGCATGCGCAACGAACACATAAAGCTGCCTCTACACAGCCGTCAACTCTTCTCTGACCAGGAAGATAGTTTTGGCCTAATTTCTTATGTACACTTAATATGCTCAACGGACAAACCATTTTAACTCCACCATGCAATAACCTAAACGCAAACATTTTTAGCAATACACAACCAAAATTTAGTTATTTTTATAGGAGAAATTTTAACTTTCTTGCACTTGCGTCACAAGCAATTTTATATATCTCAAGGTTTTTCGTTTCAGTGCCGAACGAACAATAAAGACATTTTTTAAGTTAAAGCATTTCACATAAATGGTGCTCTCATTACAAACGATTAAGTTGTCTGAGTGTGTGTGCGTGTGAATTAGTAAATACCACTGGTTTTAAATCACAGAGAATTTGATATTGACACTTGGGGATTCGCAACAACGTCAGTTCTTTCAAATCGGTCGAGACTCAAGACATCCGGACAGAACGATGAAGTACCCAAACAAAGTTAATCGCATACGGATTCCGTTTTCCGAAGTTTGATGGAAATTAGCACGCTATTGTTTTCTAATTAAATGAACGCTTTAAATAGCGTCAATTACACTGTATGAAGTGCATTGTCATCTGAATGTGAATGCGTCTTAAGACTCGGAGCACCCAAGGGCAATGGCGAGTGAATCTGCAGTTATTGCTCTTGCATAACGTCCTTTAGCTTGTTGGCGAGAATGGACAACCACTCAATTGGCGCTTTTGTTGCATTCACGTGACCCGCACGACTTGTGGGTCATAAGATAGATAGATAGATATATTCATTATTGCACACCAAAACAACTGAAATCAACAGCAAAAAACACAAATTAGCGTTAATGTACAATTTGGGCGGTTTCATCGCTAAAAAGCGATATCTTCCAAACAACCCATAAGATGTTGCTTTACAATAGGAAATTCGACGGCAATATCTAACTCAGGTGATTCAGATACTGCCAAATATAACTAGCTAGCACACTGTGTCAGGGCTACTCTCAGTTCCACCATTTTCAACCTAAATTACAAAACAAGCTCAAATATAGCTCTTAACAAAAACGTTGACTGCGAGAAAAACAAAGCTTCAGATATTTTAAAACACACGTTTATGGCGTTTATTTGTTCGAACGTGTTTACTTTATAACATGGATGAAATACAAGCTGCGTATCAGGCAAATGGAACAACTAAAACAAATGCAATAACAACGGCTAACTAAACGGACTTTCGCCGCCCTTAAAATAGGACTTTCAGAATTGGTATTTCCTCCTGTAGCAACGTAAACACTAGATAATGGCGTTTACTAATCACTTTTAAAAAGGACAGTTTTTAGACATGCAAAATGGCAGAACCGTTTATTAAACCATATTCAATAGTTTAGCTTTGTCCCGGATAAACATGTATTTAGGCTGATTTTATACTGACTACGACTGACACCAGCATCTAATTTAGTTTTAGATTCAAACTTCGAGATTTGTAAGACAATACGGATTATCTAGATGACTCACTGGGGGTTATCGAACTGGGGAAAATATTCGGGAGAAGGTGTCACTAGGGTTGTCTCAACAAATTTTACTCTTTTCAGACCTCATGCATGCAAAACAAATATCAAAGTTCCCTTTTCAGGCCTCACGCCTGCATAACTCAATACATTAAGCTCTTTTCCTGCTTCTGACAGTTTAAATTAACTGAGTTCTGATCAAAGGTCTAAATGAGTAAAGTTTTAACAAACACTCCTTGATCCCGCAACAAACTCTGATGAGGCCTACGTAAACATGGCCCTATTTCACTTTTCCGATTACTTAGGTAAACTATGTTCTAAATAGAAGGACGCAGGCATATTCGTATAGCCAAATTGTAAAGCTCAGGTAGTAAAGTCCGGGGTCAAGTGGCAACCCTGCGCGACTCCCGGGGCTAGGCCGCTCCTTTTAGGGAGGGTGGCTTTGAGCCGGCAGGTAGCGTTTTGTACGACACGCAATATTGAGCGCAGCTGGATTCCTTATTGTCCACTGACAATGGGTGTAATCCTCGGTGGTGAATCCTTCGGAGATTTGTTACTGTAAGCTTTTGTAGAATCCATTACTGTTACCGTATTGTGATCGGTTTCGGTTGCGACATTTTGATTTGTTGAAATAACTTTCAATGGGCGATTTTGTAAGCAGGATTTGTAAAAATAGCATTATATTTTTGTTGATTTTGGGACAGATTTGAACATTGTGGATGTTATCGTTATTGACACTTAAAAACATCGTGATACGCGTGCTCAGATAAGTTGTAGAGATGGTTAGTTAAAAAGCAATTAATATGTATATGGTTTACAATATATTTCAACCATTCAGTAAAAGTTTTATTTATAACATAAATATGACTCACGAGAGTAAAATCTGGGTCATGTTTTCCTTTTGTTCAGCAGTACGTTATCATCAGTTATAAAATATTAATTATGTTCAGTTTTATACGAAACCGCAAATTAATGGGTACACCAACTTATTATTTATTTATTTATTTACACTTTAATGCACAAACAAGTACAAAAGGCGGACTTAATGCTAAAAGCATTCTCTACCAGTCAACCATTGGGCGAGACAGAAATGCTGTTGGCGGTGCAAAATTAGAAAGAAGTAGAAGACTATAGCCAATGGAAAGAGGAATAAATACTTATAAAATAAACATACTTAAACAATACATACACATATGAGGATATAATATATATATATATATATATAAATATACTTTATTTAAACAAAAATGCTAGGATAGATGACAGAATCAATTATTCATAGACAGACGAAGAAATTCACGGACAGATTTCTTGAAAGTCGCTTTACTTGGAGCCAACTTGAACTTATCAGGAAGCTTATTCCACAACCAGATGGCATTCAGCGTGAAAGAGTGCTCGACGTGGCTTGTCCTATGAGCGGGAATCACCAGAGTGTGCAAGTTACAGGAGCGCTGATTCCGAGTACTTGGCGCCACTTGCTTGATAAATGTATAAGACCCAATAGAAAAACAATACGAGTATCAAATCCCTACGCCCACAAAGCATAACATTCATTGAAGAGCTCAGCAATCAGTTTACCAACATAGCTGGATGAATGAATCCCGTGGCATAGACCGTGGTCAATTGGCTCAAAGCTAATAAAAGACTCAACCTAAATTATAAAGCTCAAGATTCCACATAGTTCGATGAATGAGCCCACAATTTATACGTCCGCCATCCCTGTGATCAATTAAAGTTGACGGTTATGGCGGTCGACAGAGTTCATTTTACAAATAGAAGTTTCATATTAAACTGACAAAGTAAACTAGGGGATTTATAACTATACTCTTATTTATAAGCTGAACAGTCTCCCTACGGTAATCTTGGTGATTGATTTATTGCATGACAAAAGAAATGAAAAGAAGTGTGGCAGTGAATTATTTTCTAGCGTATCATGATACCTGCAAGTTTAACGAAATGAATAATCAAGAAGGATACTAAAAGTCAACTTATTCACTGTTATTTACAAATTGTAAACTGAAAACCAAGTTAATAAGTGTCAGAAAAAAATACATTGAGACCCAAATTCGGATTCAAAAGAATTAATTAAGAAGTAGCAGCAAGAAGAACGAAGATAACATCTTGAGCAATGGCTTTGGCAATATGAATGGGTGCGAAGTCCGGGCACATCGGATATAAAAGTACGAGCCAATTGGGTCGCGCTTTACTGCACAGGCCACATGGATCATACATATTTCACTAGACTGTCACATAACTCCTTGTAAAGTACCTACGTATATTGAAGGATTTAAAATTCTGTTGAATGCTAGAAGTTCGTAAATGACTAAATACTGGTGGGCAAAAATACCTTTTGCAGCATCAAGGACCTGTAAGAACTTTAACCTAAATGTCAAGTAACGCAGCTAAGTAAGGTGCAAACGATTTACTGGAAGGCCACTTGACATATTTGAGAAGCGTTGTTCTCGCTATTACCTCATCTGATTGCGTCGTGAAAAGTGTTCTCCTATAACATTTAAAAGAATCTACATCATATTTCAATTTGACAATATGTAGAAACCTGTCTACACCTTGGCTTGGCAAATACAAGCAATATGTAACAGGACCGGCGACGTGTTGCAGTTGCATCCCGACAATTCCCTGGAGACTTCCCGGGTTTATTGCGTTGCAGCGAACGTTGCGGACTGATCACTTACGTCGCTCCACAGGGAAGAATGCATCTTATCTAACAATGTGCTCTTCAGACGTATTCACTTCACCAGTCGACCCAACAATGTAGTCTAAATGCTGCAGATGTCAGGGATTTTACGGTCTATGAACTGGCAGGTCGTTAATTTAGAAACGCAACATCCAGTTGGGAATCTGGACATTGAAATAAATTTTTTACAATATTTCGTACATCACTTCCTGTAGAGCCAGGTTATATTCAGCGAGGGACACCCTTTGATACCTGATGTTTTGTTTCAACGAAGATGTGAATAAATAACAAATCACGTTAATTAGCAAATATGCTGAGTACCGATGCGTCCATTACTACGTTTGCCAAATGTGAATTGATGAACACAAACCCGTAAACTTGTAATTTATATCAGAAATGGAAATCAGACGCGAACCTACAATCACACATCCTTCCGTTTTACAAGTCTTTTGATGGTAATTTCGTTGATAAACGAAATGTCATGTATTCGTACACAAGGTTGGATGTAAATGGCTACACATGCGTGCCTTTCGCCAATATCAATAGCAAAGGCGACCTCCATAACAACGCTATTCAAGATTAGCACGTCTGTAAGTATAGCACTATAGTTTTGTGTCTTTGATAAAGCCTTCGATTGAGTTTTTATTCGGATTGGTACAACTCATTCTAAATCATTTAAGAGGATGAGGCTGTCAGTTAAAAGTTCCAAGCCATAGAAGATTTACTGTCTTTTTCCATCACTGTCAATAACACCTATTTATTCGAAATACAGTGGTTGAACCCTAAACCAATTACATTGTGTCCGTGGCAATGAAAACATGACACAACGTAATATCCTGTCGTAGCGAACAAAAACTACATAACTAGTTCTAACCTACGGAAATATTCAAAGCAGGTACACTCTTTTTACAGTTCGTATGTGATCCAAAAGGATACGTTAGTTAAATATTATGTTTTGAGAATTACTTTGTTGATATTTCCGCTAAGATATATTCCATTTACTAAACGTGAACAACAATCACGTTTCTTAACACAAACAATTTCTTAATCCATTAGTTATTATATCAGAAGAAAATCGAATTACAATGCTTTTAGTAGATACCAAAAACAAAACACGGCAAGGAACAGCTGTCACCCCGCCTACACGCCATTATTATTTGAAGCGTGTCTCGACTCAAGTTAGTACTTCGGTAATCTGATCTGCTGAGTCCAATGTTTCTTCTTTGTATCGGTAGAATCTCCCAACCAAGGAACGAAAATCTACAGTCAGCTCACCAACCATGTCGAATTTGAATATTTTGTAGAGGCGTTTAATAAGTGCACTTCACTAAGTTATATACAATCAACATGACATAGCTAAGTTATAAAATTAAACCATCTGTAGGCCGAGCACGAAAACATTGAATAGTGGTTACAATAGTAGGTATAATACTCTATAGTATGCAAAACGAACTAACTAAATACAATAGGATTTCAAGTGACGTGAGATAAATACTTGTGATTGTGATTTAAACATATCAGGACCACAACTTGTTACGGCCATTACCACTATGATGAAGTTGACACATCACTTCGTTAAGATCTAACGTAATACAGCTCTAATGCCTTTAAAATAACTCCGCAGCGCCGCACCTGCTTTCCTCCTTGAACCTTCCAAACTAAATCTGCAATTGAATATTCAAACAAGAAAGCACTTACATTGCACGTTGATGTAGACATCCTTGTAGACGTAGCCGATGGAGTTGGTAGCGTTACAGCCGTAATTGCCCGTGTCCTTCTTGACGAGGTCGGTGATTATGATGGAGTCCGCGGTGACCTGGCGGCGCGAGTTGGTCTCGGCCTGCTCGATGGGCTTGCCGTTGTGCACCCAAGAGATCTGAGGCACGGGCGTGCCGCCGGCCTGGCAGCGGATGATGGCAGTCTCGCCTTCTGCTTTGTTCTGGAATTCTGGCTCTTCCGTGAAGAATGGGGCAGCTGGAAGAAAAAGATAGGTTTAGTATTGTTGGGATTTTAAATATGATACAAATTTTTTTTTAGAATCGCGAAATCGGATGATCCTAAAACAAAACATGTGTCAAACCGTTCTTTACTACAAAGTAAATGGTAGATCAGAATGTGCAGCGTCTTGAAAGGGTTGTTCCATAAAAGAGGTTCAATCTCCATAACTTTAAGAAGAACTACTTTGACATCCACTATTTCCACACAGTAAAAACCAAAGCAACCATGAGCTATGATTCGTCCTAGGCTATACCAGTTTGAGTTTTTACTTATTTAATAACGACCGCTGGGTGAATATGAACCAGCGCTTTCAGTTAAGTGCCCTGCATAATGAATATATTTCTTGGTTTTATAAATTAAAGACAAAACGTCTGTGTTATCACAGCAACATTAAACGTCTTCACAACGAAAAAGGTTACCCGAGGGGCCGCGGCTTTATCTATCGCAGAACAAAGCTGTTGGCACTAAAAAGATTGTCAAGAATTTTTTAAATGCCAATTGTTCGCTAAATGAAACGACCATGTGGAATGACAAAATGCAGCTTCGTTACAGGGACTGAATGGCATTTAAGACTTTATAGGAACAGTTGGCGCCTTTTCAGTAATTTATCTAGTCGTTTGACAGAAATTGTATAAAAATATTTTTTATTCATACGCTTGATGTAAATAAAACACAGAGGGGGTTCAGTGAACGTTGAAGAAAATATGAGAAGGAAATTGCATTAACTTTATGAATCAGACCCCTTAATAGTATTTTATGGCTTTGAAAGTAGTTGTTTTATGAGCTTCATAAAAACTTATGGATCCGCATTATACATTGATATTCAAATAAACAGGGAGCAAAGCTGTTGTAGGCTCGCCAAAAGGATTGTCTGAGAAGTGAATAAATGGTTATTATACCGCCAATACTACTTGCTGAGTTTTCAAAATATTGAAAACTAGCAGCCGCCCGCGACTTCGTCCGCGTGGACTTAGCTGTATGTGAAAAAATATTTTCCCGCTTTTTCGTAATATTAGTAAGGATGCCTATTTTTTTTGAAAATGAAATATAGCCTATGTCACTTAGGAATGATGTAGCTTTCCAACAGTGAAAGAATTTTTCAAATCTGCCAAGTAGTTTCGGAGCCTATTCAATTCATACAAACAAACAAACAAACAAAAAATCAAACCTTTCCTCTTTATAATATTTGTATACATATAATATGTATGGTAGAGAGATCCCTAATAATAGCATACGATACGATTTGGTTTTACAATTAAATATCTATGGTTTTCACATGAAAATTTCAATTAACACAATTTAGGGTGACGCTCTTCTCTGAGAATTGTGAATGCACGTTAAAGATTTAAACATCCAACCTATTCTTATGCGGAATACTTTACTCGGATACTTGTTAAAACTACTCTTAACAAACCTATTTATCCATACAATTTCATTTACTTTGATGCCAAGCTAACCGTTTAACATTGGGCTTGAACACGTGTGACAAACAATTGTATCACTCGTGTGTTGCCGACCCTATGAGCATATTTTCAAGCCCGTCTTGAAGAACTACCTGCTATCTATATCTATTTTGGAAAACATCAGCCTAAAGTTAATTCGCCAATCTGAACGTAAAGGAATAAAAGAAAACTTTTCAGAAACCGAAAGCACGAGACCATAACGATTACTGTGTGAGGATAAGGTCGAAATAAACATAAAAACCAGTTGATTATGCGTCATTTATATACGATGTAACTTATACCCACAGGGGGTTGGGAAATAAGCCAGAGATGAGTAGGGGCAGTCACCCCGCGCGGCAGGATTTTCCGACGCGTCACTAAGTATCCTTAAACGTATCGGAGGAAACCCGACAACACAGTCTAGGATCCAGTTACGAAGGGATTAGATAATAACACTCCTGAGCGATAGATTGGACGTCCTCGCTAAATGTGTTTACTCTGGAAAGAGTTTTCTTTTAAATCTGCTGGAGAAAATTGGTTTTAATCAGAAAAGCTGAAGGATAATCCATTACTATCTGATGTTTTGTAAAGGAATTTAAGATGATAATATCAGGTATACTCAAACCTGGTTGGTAGTGACCTGTGCGAAAAATCTAGTGGATTTTTTTCCTGAACCTGGGGAAGAGCAAAAAGCAAATGAGAAACCTCACAGAGGGTGTTCTTCAAATTCAAATAGAAGTATCTCTAATATTTGAGAAAAGCAACAGTAATAATACTGTATAGAGAATAGTGCCGCTATAAAAAACTTAGGACTTTGACATTGGTAAATAAGAATTGCTTTTCTGAAACCGTATCAACATTTCTGGCGATCCCATGTTTATGAATTCTACCTACCGACAATACTATCGACTGAACATATCATGAGCTATATTCGCGGCAGCATATTTGTTGTTTACGAGCAGGTTCGCGGCTAATGGCGGCTATTCCACGAAAGGACGCGTGACCTACCCTACCACTACAACTATGTAGAACTAGGACGAGGACGACACATAATAGTGACTTAGGCGAGGCACTGTCTTTTTAGCGAGAAAGAGACCAGGATTTTGCAAATCGAATGTTTATACTTAATCATAAATCGATATGATTACTTTGCGATGTGACGTCATTAATATTTCCGTAACAAACACCGAGCAAAGCCTGGGCACGCTATCATACAAAAATAAGTATGTACCTTATTGACTTTTTCCTTATTTAGGATGAGGCCATATTGTGTAATTCAGCGGACTAAATTTGCGAAAATTTCATGTTGCCGGCTGAGCTTGGCTCGGCTGTGTGGGTGTGTATGTATGACGGATTCGCCGACATAAAAAAGTAATAGGGCCAGATATGCCTGGGCGTGTGCCGCCCGAAACAATTTTTGTATCGGGTTTTTTTAAAAAGACCTTTGTTACGAATTAATATAAAATTTTAGCCCTTTTTCATTTACAATATCCTACTAATATTACAAATCCGAAAGTTTGTATGTTTGGATAGATGGATGTGTGTTGCTCTTTCACTTTAAAACTACTGAATGGACTTTCATGATACTTTCCAATAATATAGTTCATAAGTACATCAGTATAAGACATAGGAATTTTTTTTCAAAATTGTAGCCTAAGTCAAAGATTGTCGAACTAAAAATGAGAACGGATTGTTGTTGATACTATACTGAAAATATTTGTATTCCTAAGCTTGAAAATAATGGCAGCGCATTATTCCCTCACGCTGCCGAGTTTCCGACTAATATTTGAAAAGAACTTCCTAGTTCCTTCGCATGTTCCTACATGCGTATTATCATTTGCAAGAACTTTGTTATTACCCCCGACTAGAGAGGGAGTTGCTACCCTCGTTGCTGATACTTCAAGTTATGATTGCACAACTTTTCTCTTTGCTTTGCAAAACTGGTAACTTTGTCAAAAGACACGAGGGAAATTATACATCTGTTGTTATATAGAGGTTCAGCATAACAATAAATTGTTAGTAGAATTTCAATCGGTAAGACAAGTTCTTTCCAGTTTCGTTTCAGCACTACTGTTTATGATCAACCTTATTCCTAACCTATCAACCTTAACCTTATTCAATGTATCTTTCAATTCAACCTTTCAATAGCTTGAAAAGCTTAGCAGGAAATTTCAGGCGGACTAAGTTTTGTCATGCGTTATTATCACGTGCAATTAGTATAGTTTTGGCGCGAGAAAAAGACATGATACATTCGCGGTGGGCATAGTAAAAATAAGAGACATTTTAGAGTTTCAAGCTATTGATAACCCAAATAAAGAAATTGAAACCCTCTACGAAAGCTCTAACGGGTCGATTAGGATTGAACAGTCGGGTTAGAAATCTAGACAGAATAACCGATAGGAATTTCTCAATTAATGTGAGAACTGGGTTACCGAGAGGTCAGCGTGCGTGACAACAATTACGTCAGCGTGTGGTGAGCCGTGACGTGGACATATTAACGCGCTTGCCGACAGGAACACTTATACTATACAACATATTTCACTCAGTTGAGGGAAAATACACTTCCTGTTAATGTAATGAATATGAAAGAGCTTGTGCGCAAACATCAGTTTGTTTTGCAATTTCGGAAAGTGATAGATTATGTGCCCGTTGAACAATTTCATTCAGACATACATTTTTACTTTGATAGGTAAGTTATGTAACAAAATAAAATTCAAAGTCATCTCTTTAATGTCCTGGTTCCCTACGGAAGGTTAAAACTAAGGGAAAAAGCCGCCACCAATATTTATCCAGTCATGTAATAAATATCGGTGAAATTCGAAATCGGCTTCATGGATCCAATCCATCAAGGATACGCTGAAAGCTTTGATAACGAACTATGAATCACATTAACTTTCTACGGTAATGACAAGACAATAGATCTCAATGGCACGGTGATCTTAGCAACATAAAGTTATGATGAAATATGTCTGTCTGAAAACAAAAACAGAAATCTGGAAAATACAAATTTCAAATTTATGCCAGGGCCGCTTCATCGTCGCGAAAGATTACAGTTCGAAAGTCAAGGAGCACAAAGGACCTCGTCGAAACCCGTGGAATACAAAATACTTGCAATAATAGCGAAATAAAAAGCAGTTGCCATTGTAAGGCAAAGTGCACAACCATTATACGATCGCATCGCTAGCAGGTTTCTGCGGTACGAAATTAAAAAAAGAGCTATACTAAAAGGATCCAGGCTGTATTTGCATTTAAAGGACCAACCAATTGAGATCACCGAAGGTTTTAGTTTTATACAAAATATATTAAACCAGATTTGAAGGTGATATTTTCGAAATAAGTGTTTTACGTCATCAAAGATTGCTCATTGGCGTTTGAAGTCATTTTACGAACGCAATATCGCCGTCATAGGTTTAATATATTACTTTAATTCAAAGGAAATAACGAAATTTGACTGGTCGTTTAAACACATCACAGCTTCGCTCTGGTAGTAACAGGACCTTGCAGGCGTTCTAAGCTACGTTTCTAAGCACGATGTTTAGAAATTATCAGTAGGTAATCAGTAGTCAACGTTAATTATTTGCCTGATTTTTCTCGCCCGCAGACAGGGTAGCCATGTGTAACTGTCGCCTTTCGTATTAGAAAACAAATTTTAATCGACAAGTTATGTTACCATAATTATTTTTCACCCACCTTAGAAATCCAAAATCACTAAAAAAACTATAAAGTTGAATCATGTATCATATTTTATATCTGGACTTCAGTTTCAAAATGAAATCTATTAAAATATTTAAACAATTACGACAGCCAATCTAAGTCGTAAAATCGTCCACTATGCGCGTTAGTGAACTCCCACAAATCTGCGTGTTAACGGACCAAAACAAAATAGTTAACTCATTCGTCTGGCATCGCCACGATAAAACTTTGGCACGCCAAACGTCATAAATAAAGCCAGCATCCAGAATTGATGAATCCATTAACATGAAATAAACTTTGTTGCATCGGGCTAATGCAACGACAACGTTTCTCGCTTTGATAGACTATTTAATTATCCCCAAGACTAACACAATAGCAACGAGGTTGACAAGTTATAAATAGAAATGAATCCACTTAGAATAGAAAACTTTCTACCGTGTTTATGAGATTAAAACGTATGAATATTCGTGACAGACTGTCTCGTCTAAGTTCAAGTGAATCACGTTTTATGCTAACCAACTCGGGAATTGAACCCGAGACGAGACAGTCAATTCCTTTATTTTAAAGCATATAATTATATGTTTTTATTTAAATAAAGGTCAATATTAGAATGGACCCACCTGGGACGTGTCTTTAAAGTAACGACAATTTCGTGTCAGTTGGGTGTCCGGATGTTGTTTCGCAAGTGGCTTTTTAAGACCTATGATTTACCCCGTCTTTTTTCCAAGGGTCAGAAATAGCAAAACAGTTTATTTTTTAAATTATCCAAATGGAAAAGTCGGAAAACAAAATCGTGACCCGTTGCGGTTGAAATAGCAACCCAATAGACAATTACGCGAAGAATGAAGCCGCTTTCGGTGTCCGCACTCGGGGAGGAAGTGACACAAAACATCCAATTCCAGCGGCGTCACAAGTGGGGCAGTAAACCCGCCTCGCCGTCCGCGGCGTGACGAAAATGTGTAACGAGCCCGGGAGGATTCAGCCCTACACGTAAGGAAGTATTGCGATCCCGCAAAATGGGATTCCACACCTGCAATTGCGCAAATGCGGATCCCGCAAGTGTGAAGATTGATGCCGAATCTTTCGCGTAGGTCAGAGTGAAATAAGTGAACCGTGTTTTTGCACATTTAAAATCTAGTCATCCCTCAGTATGTCAGATCGACAGGTAATTTACCTGAATAGACTGATTACTTTCACTAAAACTTTTATTTTAAATGACTAGGTACTTTGTGGATATTTGTAGACGAAATTAAAGCCTTTACCTCTTCTAATCCCGTGAGATTCCACACCCGTTTAGTGAGGTTGTGGAATGGGATTGGAAGAACTGCGGGATGGCAATCCCTAGCCCCGAGCCGCAATAAGGCTGTGTGTACCGAGCTTTAGTATTTGCAGATCGATGCAAACACGCGGCGCCGTTCGAGATCATGACAGCCGATAGTCGATCGGGTTTATTAGTTTTGATAGATCGATTAAGTTATGAAGCAATTTAGTTACTTTCTGTTAGAACACTCATTGATGACTTGATTGAGGAACTGCTGTAATCAACTTATAATCTGTGTTATTGCTAGACAAAAATACTAAGCAGGACTTCGCTACAATAGATGGTAAATGGCCTATTGATCGACCATAACCTTCTACTAACTTCTACAAAATCGGCAACATTTACATTATTATTTATTATTTATTTACATTTACAGATTTTATGAAAACGATTTAAATCCACGAGTCTAAAAAGGACACAGAGTTATCGTTTCATATGGTGAAAACCACTTCGTTAAATCTGCACCACATACGTGCAGTGCAGTGACAGCCGGCTCGTTAATTTACATCGCCGTAACTGTAACAGTACAGCGAGATGACTATCGGGCAACGAGAGCAAACGTATCAACTATTCATATTAATGTTTTATTATTGTTTTAGCATTTTCCATGCAGTATCTTTACTAAAGATCTGAAAACCAGAAAAAGACACTTGGTCATGTTGGCATCAGGCAGGATGCGGGTTCGAGCCGCATCTTTCGCAAAGAGGGCGACTGCACTACCAGCTATGCTACCGAGACCTTTAACAGACCGGCCGAATCTTTCTGGTATATTTTACCCTATGAGCCAGGGTGATTTCATCAATGTTCTAGGCATCCACCTCTAACATACCTCCTCTCCACCTCTATTCATATGAATGCTTCGATTTTGAGTCGTAATTAGTATTTAAGTGGGGATGCAGGCGCTACAATAGGCGCCCACGTCCTCTGAGACTTTATTAGGGCCTGCATTCGGTAATGTACCGCGCATTGTTGTACTTGACGTAGGAATGTTAATGTAGGCGTGCAGCTATGTATTCCTTTACTGTGGCTATGTACTACTAGTAACCATACAGGGGCAAAATGAAATATCGCTGAGTTTTATGTGAGCTTTTCGCAACCTTGTGAGCTATATACTTTATGCCGTGTTTCCTATAAAAACATAGTAGCAAGCAAGTGGAAGTAAGCAAATAATCATCCCGATTAGAAACATGGTTGCAACTGCTGATCGGAGCAAATAAAAGGACTATTCTTGTAATCGCGATCATATATATCACTACGTAAAATAAAGACGGACGTCACCTCGTCCAATCATGAGTGGAGCATATTATCAGCTGCCAGTTTAGGTGTGTGCGTGACTAGCACGTGTCATTGGCGCTGTCACACGGAGTAAAATTGCGTAGTTTGTAGCACCTGGGGTGTTTGTGTGAGTGTAGCAGGTCGTGTACAACAAACCAAATTGTAGCACCTTGCATGATTCACATTTTTTAATGTTATGTGTATGTAATGTTATGTCTATTATACTCATCATACCCATCGTTTTCATTATTAATTAGTTAGAGAGAAAGAAACACCTTTTACAACTGGACATAATTAAAATTCAACTGGTCACTGTCCGTAAATTGTACATTATGGCGTATTCTGCCTCATATGACGGTAATAAAAACTTTACAGCGACCGTCCTGAACGACTCTTTCGGAGCGACATTTGGGGTTGAGTCACCGCGGTGCACTCCCACAAATGAACCGTATGAAATATGACGAACGACCCGTATCATGCTTTCACAAAACCTATCAGACGACCCCTTTTCATGCCAGCTATGCAAAAAGATCGCATCACTGTGAACAGATGACACAATTTCTCATGGGGGAGCTTTAAATGGAAAATAACGACTAGGCGGGTCTAAGAAATGCGAGAAACTACTTCGAGAGAAACGGTACATAACTTTTTTTTACAAATACTTTACTAATGTAGTCATGTACAATCGGCGTTGTAATAACATGTACTAAATAAAACTAAACATTAAAACATTAAATAAAAGTATGTGTATCCAACATAGTAGTTATTGAAGTTTAAACATCAACTTGTTATTGTTCAATAATGAAGGAGTACCAGGACAAGATTACTTTTCAGACAGGCCATTTTTTTCTTATTATCGTGGTTCAAACAATCAATAAGTTCGGTAATAATAATGATAATAGATAGGATAATCCCTCCATAAACCAGAAACTTCGAAACTACATAGAATCTCTATCACGCAATGCGTCCAAATTCGAATCACTTTTCAATATGGAAGGTCCCCACTCCCTAGACAATGACGGTGCATTATTTCAACAGTAATAGTCGCTGTCAACATTGCTTACTAAATTAATGAATAACCCCCTTATTCATTAACCCCATCATTAATTTAAGATGTTATTTCTTTCATTGTTATTGCTGTCAACATTTGGGAGTCAGTGACAGGACAATTCAATCGCTAAACCAATGCTGCAGTTCTGAATTTACTTTTATGAATAAGGGGGTTAGTGTTCTGTCGCACTGAATCCTAAATCATACAATCCTGTAAAAAGAAAAGTGATAATTAATATAGACTCACCCTCAATGTTGAGCTGTATGGAGTAGGTCTGCGCGGTTCCAACGCCGTTGCTGACCTCGCACGTGTAGGTGCCCTGGTCTTCGTACCCTGGGTACTTGATCACCAGGGTTTTGCCGTAGTTGTCCTGCGTAATACTTTGGGAAGACAGTATCGTTCTGCCGTTCTTCTTCCAAACTATTTGAGGTAGCGGCCTGAAAAATATTACTGGTTGAAAACGTTCTTCATTGAATTTATAGCACCATGGACATTATATGTATTTACATTTGCACAATAAACGGTTTTCTAATGTTCAAATGTAAGGAAGGGTTTACTCTTTAAGCTCCGATTAATATTTACTAAATGAGTAGACTTGAATTAGATTTCGAATGTCGATCGTTCAAGTCAGATCATTAAATTATTCACTTAAAACGATTGTTAAGGGGGGTAAAGAGATTTTATAATACACAGGAGATTGAGCGAAACAGATCTATTCGTAAATACTCACGTTCCACCATAAATACAGTAAAGCTCCACCTTCTTGCCTTTGAGCCCCTTCTCCACCCTCCTCGTCGTGTACTGACGCACCGGCTCGTGTTTGTTCAGCGCCGGGGAGATGCCCGTCGGCTTCACTTGCAAATACACTTTGTTGCCGAGCTTGTACTCGTTCCTAAATATCGACTTTGCCGCGCAAGTGTACGCGTAGTCCTCGCTTGCGTCGAAGCGAGTCACGTTCGAGAACCAAAGGTTACCCTCGGGATCTAACGTCATCCGAGAGTTGTTTATCGTCTTCAGTTGCCCCTGTTCGCCTTGCAGCATCCAGTAGACTTTCGGGCTGGGATGGCCGTCGGGCGGCGAGCAAGTCAATTTAAAAGGTTTGCCTTCATCAGCTGTGATTAAATGCTGAGGGCCGTCAGTTTCCTTGAAGGAATTTAGCTCGGCCTTCCGCACGAACACGGAGTTGGAGGTGGCGGTACCCCATTCGTTTTCGGCGAAGCATTGGTACTGGCCAAGGTCTTCATCTCGCGGCTGGCTCACCACGAGCGTGCCTCGGCCAGGCTGCTGCGATATGCGGTTGTCGTAGCTGGTGTATTCGAATGACTTGCCGTTCTTGATCCATCTGTACCTGTTATCGGAAGGAAAAGAAAACATTACTTGCTTGTGGGCAACTATACCGATGATCATGACATTCGGCAGACTTCGGCAGCAAACCTGTTCTTTCAATTCGGGCTACATATAGATAACGGTGTCAAGTTTAACGGTTACGTCAGAATTAAATATAAGCTTCTCGTAAGCTTTGTGTTTCCTGAATGAGTTTTCATTGTGATTTAGAATTCGGATGATTCATTTAGAATTTCATTGATATTCCTATGTATTTGGTTCATATTTGCTGAATTTGAATCATACTAGGACAATACTAAAACCGTCATTTCCTACATCAGAAACAAAATTACTCAAGTGAACAATTCCAAACGTCGATTGTGTGTCGTAAATAATGTATAATACCAGTTTAAAAGCATTATAATAAATGTGATATCGACGTTTAAACGGTTTGTATAGTAAAATATTCATTTAGCTAGTGTGGAGGTCTCGAGATGACTTCATTGAGTCAGATATGGAGGTTGATTCAAGTCACGAATAACAACCGACTGATGACGAACAGCTATCGTTATTATATTTAGATATTAAGCCATTATTTTCATCACAGTGCGTTGGATATACGAACATTATAAATGACAGTAATCCCGTGGATTCAGTCTCTTGGTTTTATTCAGTTTGTTTTAGTGTTTCAGAACATAACACGATTTTTGATCGCCAACCCGCAAGCGTGGTCAGTGAACCTGTTACCAGCAACAGTAGCGGTGACTTGATTCCTCTCATCACCGTGATTTCTAATAGTGGGATTGCTTACTTACGTAATTAATTGAGTTTAATATTTCAAAGTGGTCTTTTAAATACCCCGATAGTCGGAAATTGAATCGGGGTTTAGCACCCGCTCTTAATGTTACAAAGCCTGTGTAAATAAGGGCAATCCTGAGGAAATGTAAACAGACGTGACAGAACATTCTGAAAAGAGATTTCCTAAAAGCATTTCTAACGTTTTTTTTCGCAAAAATGCAAGGCGACAAAAAACATTATTAAATAATTAATAAATAACAAATTAATAAATTAATTAATAACATTATTAAAAAACATTATTAAATAATGTTTTTTGTTAATAGTTTTTGAGTCGTAACTCTTGAAAGGTCAATGACTAACACTCGATTTATCAAATTCCAAAGCATGAAGTTATTCTACTTGTCGAAGTATTACGTGATATTGAACACAATGCGGGCTCCACTATAAATAGAGTGGTATCGTAGTTCATTTCGATTTCAATTCTCGGTGCAAAAAGTCGACGTCCTTTGCATTACCTACAAGGCGTGTCATTCAAGCACTAAACTGAACCGCTGGATTATAGTGTATTGGAATTGGAATAACAAAGTATTCGATCGAATGAGAATGGTTACAAATAGCTTATCATAAGGGTTACACTCTGTGCCTGGTAATCTGAATTCTGAAACAACACTTCAAGTATGAATGTCCATTCAGGAATAGATTCAAGCCTATGATTGGTCTAAATTCGACTCATACAAGCTAGCTTGATTGAATCGAATTTTGAGCGCAGAATACGGGCCTATATTTCTCTACGAGATCAAATCAGAAATTAGGAATCCAGGGTTTAATAACTGAGTGTTGCCACCGGCTACCTAGTGCGAAAATCTGATGGGATTGAAGGCATTTAATGGCAAGCGCAGCGTGAGACGGCCACCCGCTACGTGACATAGGTCGCAGGATTATATGGCCTCATCAAATGCGGAATACCACATAACTCTTCAAGTACTTTAAATAGAAAAATATGTTTTCTGCTGTAAATGTTGTAATCAATTAGGTACCATCATTACGCTAACAAGTGAACAGAATAAGAAACATGTCACACATGGCACAACTTCATAAAAAAAATTAACGACACTTTTGGCTAATTATAATAGTCAGAGTTTTTTGTAAGACGTGAGTTAAATTTAACTATTCAATCCCATCTGTTGTTGGTTTGTAGTTTTAAGCACTGAGTTTATGCAGCATCGTATTTTTTTTAATTTTCTTTCAGTTTTTTTTTCTATTTCAGACAATATAATGTGTTTGGTTGACAGGTAACAATACTCAATAAAGGTAAATAATAATTATTTCCACCGTATAGATAGATGTATGTGAACAAAAAAACATGGACAAACAGACAATAGTAAGTGAAACTGAGTTTTAAGTTTTTATAAATTCCGTTAAAAGCCTTTCTGAAGATGGATAGAAATATCATTAAACATATATTCAGCACACGGCGTTTGCTAGGGTTGCCCACTCATAAGAAATTATGATGATGTCATCATAATTTCTGCATTATGATGTCACTTTTCAGCAAAAGCTATATCAAATATACCTTTAAATTAAGCTGTTGGAATCGAATAAATAAATATACACACTAAATAATAGACATAAATGCTAAGGTTTGTGGCAAAGTCTGAGTTTAAATTGCAGATAGATCAATTATAAATATTCATGTGCATTAATTAATTAAATTGAGTAGTTAGCATGCATGCTTGCCTTTATTGCTTGAATTTAAATCTATGGCTGCACCTTATAAATTCTTAAAGGCATTTAAAGCAATGAATGAGTCCTTTGTAAGATTAGTAGGATCGCTGGGACACTCCCGGAATTCCGTTCGGGATTGCCAGCCCTCACCTAGCGCCAACGTGTAAAAATGTATTCGGGGTCCCCCGCGCACATTTTCCCCACTAATAGCGACACGAGGGAATAATAAAGCGATTGTTTACGACTACAATAGACACCCGGGGTTCCGTAGAGTTTTTCGCGGGAATTAAATTTTCTTTCTATATACATACCTAAGTCAGATTCCTGATGTACCTGTACCTATCCATTACCATCACAGGTGTTTTGGATAGGTATTGCGTGACACAAATGCAAGCCTCTTTATGCAAAAGCAAGAGGCTGGTGGTGGTAATTGCGTTAAAATTTGAATAACAATGAGTCTTGTTCTGACCACAGTGTCACCAAACAGAAATTTTATTGATAATGCATATCCATTTCCAAGTTTTTAGAAGTGCTGTTACTCAAAACCACAAAAGGAGCTTATTAAAAAGGTTTTCCAATAACAATGGTTAATGACGATCAATTACAAGAATTCATTAGGCTTGTCTATTTTGTCCTTGGTGAAGTGCATTATTCATTTTACTGATTTTCATAATATCCTTAACATTCTAAATTAGTGTGTGTATTTGTGTAATTATTGTTAACCAGTCTAATCCCCGAATTCACAAACACAAATTAACGTTGAGCATCCATCAGAAGAAGTTTAGCTGTCCCTTTCAGATCTATTCACATTTTAAGGGACAGCATGGGCGTGACTGCGTCCTTGGCGTTGATTGACGCTTGTGAATACGAGGGTAAAAATGCCTCTTAAAAAATGCACTAGCTTATAATAAGTTAATTGATGAACATACTTGGGAGCAGGTTCTCCTTCGGCCTCGCACTCTATGATAAATGGTTTGTCCACCTCCCCGGGCTGTGCCACTTGGAACAGAAGCTCTTCTTGTGTAGGCTGCTTAACTATCTTCGGAGGGGATGTCACTGTCAAACAATCAATACTATTAGGCTTCTGCATTAATATTTAATAGTTCACATAGCACTAAAGTAGAATATACTTTCTAACCAGAATAAATTATGTATTTTTGTTATTTCAACTACTTTAGCAGCATAATTACTGATTCAAGATGAATTTTAATGAGCAAATATACTGTTTTTACCTTTTAAAGAACCTTTTGTATACCTAATTAAAGGTGTAAAATATTGAAGTATTTGTAAATTATTTATTCTCTGACACATAGCATCAACATATTGGAAATTAGACAGATTTGATTTAATTATTTATTATTCATAATGAAAATATACAGTGAAATTTACATTAGATGTCACTATGGAGGGTACAAGCCGAATAAAGTTGAAACAAAGAGTGAGAAAATAATCAAGCAATTCAAGATGAATGAAGTAAACAAGGTAGTCAAAATCAAAATTTGTTCGACCCAATAAATGCTTATAATCAATTTGTAAACAAAGTTCAAATACTGCTTCATACAATCATTAAACTAAATAATTAGAGCTTTTTTTGTAAGCTTACAGTAAAACTTGTTTAAATAATTTAACTATTTTTAAACTTTTATAGTATTGCTACTATCTTTTTCTACCAGCCAATGTCTCAATTTGTATGGTTTGAGTGGTTTTCACATTCATTCAGCTAATATAGACTAGTGACACACAGGCAGCTATTGGGCAGGTGGCTCCCCAACTGATAAAACTTTTAATAAATAAATATTTGACAGATTCACATACATACATTTCATTCCTTTTTTTAATACATTGCTAACAACAAAACCCAAACACCCAGAACTAGTAAAGATAGTTGCTATGTTAGGCAACTTTCGCTGGTGTAGTTAGAATTCAACTTTTTACCGTTAAAGTTAGGTATATGTTAAAAGACATTTATAGAATTTTTTTTAACAATTCAGGATTATAGACTGATGTATTATCCACATGTTACTCAAAATATCTATAATAACTTCATTCTGTCATGAGACAAATCATGATTCATACCAAAAGACAGTAAACAAAACATTCAAATAAATCAGCAGCAAATCAAATTTAGTTGACAGACCGCAGCATACCAAGTAACACATTCTTAAGGTCACAAATACTAAAATCAAAGTTGACACAGGCCATGTGTGACGTAATCCTGTTAATATTGCCTCCACGCATATTTCATGACATCAAAATCTCAATCACGCAAGCCAAGGACAAAACAATATGGTCAATTACCAATCTGGAGCATCAGTACCGAATAAGATGTACCATAATAATACTAGTAGTGGTGTAATGAGACTCCAGAACAATAATGCTGACTATTAGGATGAGATTATACCTACTTATTAGCATAAACTATAATTTTGAAAACAACTTTTTAATTACCGTTTTGAGGGCTGAATAAGTCTGATCTAAACATTGGACTACCAATGTGATGGAACTGAAGATACGTATTACTCAAAAGAACGAAAGTGTACTTAGGAAACTTCATAAGTTTGGTAAAAATAGCGTAAATACTCACATAAAGCCGCCGCTTGCGTTACGGCCGCAAAGAAACATATCAGCTTAACAGTACCCATGGCTCCAAATGTCTCCTGTCTCGTGGATCTAGCAAGAAACCAGACAAATCACTTTAGATACAGCAAAACACATTTCTCCGGCACACATGTCCAAGCACTCGATGACCTAATCCGAATAAAGCTTGGCCACAATGACAACACCCACTAAAAATAGTAACACTGAATTCAACAAGACCTTCTCGTGACACAAATACACGTTTAATGTCCGACAGACTCACTGTAAACCTTTTACCCCTTGTAATTACACCATTTCACTACGGTAAACCAATAGAAAACCGCACTATTTCACTATTCCATACAGACAAGGTAAATCAATAATCACATTCCAATAACGCAAATAACTTTATTATAGGTTAATAACCGCAAGTAACAATTTATTAAGCTGAATCAATTACCTATTAGGATTTTTATATTAGTATCATCGCGAAAACCAACTTAAATAATGAATTACACGAGCTTATAGGCGGGGCCTCAAAATAGCTGTCGTTCGTTCAACAGCGTTGAGTTTGACGGCTTGACGGTTCAATGACTGCCATAGACTACCAAACTCTATGCCGCAAACGGTCAACATGACATTGTTTTTGTCTCTTTCTAACGCGTAGGACTGGAACTGGCGTTTTCTTGTCTATTTTACTTTTAAATCCATAGACAACAGTGACTTAACTTGAATGTGAAAGTGCATTAAAAAGTTTTGCGGTGAATGCACGATGCACCGTGACCGGGTTTAAGGTGACCGGTGACCATTGTCAGAAGGTGGTACCGGTTTAAGGTTTTTTCAGGGTTCGGAGTAAAAGCTTGCACGTCTTTCGTCATCCATGTGAGAATATCTCACTTTCGCTTGCTAGAAACCAACACATAGCCCTCGGTCAATAGAGGTTGGCTACTACTACACCAAAGGTCGCGGGTTCGATCCCCGCACAATACAAACATTCGTGTGAATAAACGTGTCTGTTTGTACTGGTCCTGACCAGGTAGACCTGAACATGATGTTCCCAGGTGTTCCTATGTTATGTATTTACAAAAAAGGGACCTATTTGAGTAGGTATGTTTATCCGTTGTCTAGTATTCCATAGCACAAGCAAGCTTTCAAGCTTTTCCTATTTTAGGGCTAGGTGGCGCTGTGTGGAATAATGTCCGATGATAGTGTTCTAGCTCAATTTGTAATTGAGTAATTTTGGTACTCCATCATGATGCAAAATCAACCTATATCACATCGAATTATTTAATGCCATCCATAATCAATAAACTAGACCAAGCTTCGAACCTGCACTTCACATCTCAATGCAGCACTAAGTTGCCCCGACTCGGTAGACATAACCGTTTTTTTTCTATGGAAATCCGAGAACTTACTTATTCGCCGCGTTTGATCCAGCGAAGTCGTACCCACGGAACAGATTTTTTTTCTGTTCCGTGGTCGTACCTACTTGGCACTCTTGAGTCGCTGAAGCATCTTCAAATGCTCATAGCTTATAGGCTGTGTGGTCGATGGAGATGTAGAGACATGGAGGGAGGATTCATGAGCATAAGAAAACTCTTTGTATCAGAGTTAAGATGAATAAAGCACTGTACGACTTTAGTCGTGTCATGCACGTCTTAGTTGCTGTCATGAACAGGTTTTTGAACTGCTTTTGCAAAATTTGTTGGTCTTACAATTATTAAGTAATTAGAATCTACAATACCTATATTGAGCAAAATCCCCGTAATGTTTTTATAGACATATTTATATTTTCATCAAGTCGCCCATAGTTACTCTTTAGCTCGGTCAGTTAATCGATTGGTCGGTCGGTGATTCTGTTTTAACAAATAAAATGAGTAAGTATTTCCATACAGTATCTTAATGCAGTGATGTTGTGGATGTATTATTTTTTACGTGGGGAAACGGGAAATCCTCATACGTAATTACCCCGTACCCCGCCACCTGGGGAGACGAGTCCTCCGATGTCTGCCTCCTACTGATTAAAACCCCACGGCACTCAACCGTGGCACTTTGGCGGCGGAGCGGATCCTATCTATAGTATTAGTATACTGCTCCACCGCCAGTGCGAGCCCCTCCAATCGACAACCCAACAACAGGGGAAAGGCCACGAAAGCGCCTGAAGTACCTACGCAGGCAATTAAATTCCGCCGTCGCGGCACTTCGCCCTGCCGGCTGGCTTCCACCGTACGCAGATCCTCATAGATCGAACCACCAGAAAACCAAAGGTCCCACTGCACGGGGGGGATCAGCAACGGATCGCTGGCCCCCACCAAGCGTTTGTGCACCAGCGGGTGGGTAGTAAGTCCACACTGAACCAAGCCTTAAGTTATCTTAGCTTCCCGGCGGTTACAGCTACCTACCACCAAGCCCCTCCGCCACGACAAGGCGATAACTCATAAGAGGGGGATTTCATATCTCCTTCAACCCATGTGAAAATAAAATTGATTGCAAAACGTTTGTGAAAGCTGTCAACCTAATGCATTCTTTTTTTTCAAAGGTTCTGTACAAGATGTCCTAAAAACGCGTCATAGCTGCTATGGCGGGGCGGAGCCCTGTAGAGATTCATTCTACCAAGAATCTTCGTGGAAGTCAGACGTAAACGTGGCTACGGCTGAGGAAAATATCAGTAGCACCAGATCAGAAATTAAATCCCGGCTGTTAAAGAACGATGACTCTGGCGAGTATTACAAAAGATACGAGCACGATGAAATCCCCGTCAAAGATGAGTCGCACTCAAATAAAGCAATCGAAATTGAATCTAAAGTCAGCGAAAAGGGTTCATTAACCAATTCAGATCTAGAAAAATTAGAAAACAAAATCTACACAACTATTTCGCAAGAACTACAGACAGACGACTCATCAGTAGGCAGTCTTGAGTCCAACATAAAATTCTTCAGGGCGTCTATTCTAGAAATTCTTAATAACTTTTTCACCAACCAGAAGGATTTTGAAGAATCTAAAAAAAGATTTGAAGACATTCTAGCGAATCGGGAACTCACTACTGCAGACTGCAAAAAAATTATGATACACCACTTGTTGTCATCGGACACTAGCTTGTCTCGAGAAAGCCGTAATTGGACAGAAAAACCCGACTTAGAAGGTAAGGATGAAGGAGTTGTGAGCAATTGTACTTCTCTATCAGAGAAGCAAACTGAGAAACTCCTGGAAAGTCTGCACTCTGTCGTTGAAGCATATAAAAATGAAAATTACCTAACTGACTCAACACTCGATGATAGAACATCTAAACTTAACAATAGCTCGAGGAAAGAAGAAACTCTGAATATTTGCCTCCTAAGCGGGATGCCATACGTGCAAATTAGAATGAATGAATGCCATTTACTATCAGAAATAAATATTAAAGACCATGATCGTCGCAAGCCTGAGTATCACGTGGCATCTGCGGAAAACCTGTCAAAATTGGCTGCTAAAAAGGAAGAGCTAGAGAAATTAGCGAATCAGCAACAAGGTAGCCATTCACCAGATAGGGAAATACCTCTTAAAGGTTCCTTCGCTAGGAAAAACATTCATTTGAATGAGGATTTCACTCACGACTGCTGTGACAAGAGCGAAAACAAGTCTCTAATGTCCAAAATTTGTAGCTATATTTGCAAGAAATTTCGGAAAAATTCTTACTGAATGTGATTCGCAATTGGTATAACGTCATTGGGAGGTAATAAATACGATTTGAAATGTTTAACAAGTTGGTATTTTATTGAGGACTAGATGAACAATTAATATAGACATAATCAGACTAAGTATCACGTTTCAGCATTCTCCTCGTAATTAAGTATATAATACCACCTTATCATAGTAATATGTTTGCAAAGTTGCAAAGCGAACTCCTTTTTCATGTGCAAGAATTCCCTGATAGTTTCTAAGTCCAGCATTATCAGAGCTTCACCATCTATCTCTTCTTGCTTCATGCGATCTGCAATGAGTTTGCAATCTTCAGTGTTTCTCAAATAAGAGTAAACGTCTTCAACCGACCATTCGAGTGGGTTTGGAGAAAGCTTAAGCTTTCCTTTCATCCACGTCATTGCAGTGTCCTTTTCAAACATTTTGTTGTCTGATGGCAGAGGGTCGTAAGTCCTGAATTTCAATTTTTTCAGTTCTGGCTCCTCACTGTCGGATACGTCGGATATATTCTTCGCGTCTCTAGAATTTGAGCTGCTCTCATTTGTTTCATGCTCAGAATCGGTATCTGGGGAATTTCGTTTTTTGGTGGTGAACGAATTGCTGTAGATTGTATTCATGTCTTTCTTATCCCAGTGTGCTTCTTTCATTTGCAGTGCGAAGTTTGGTAATTTGGCGCCTCTGGTCTTCATTTCCATCTTAGGGTAGTTGTTTTTAGGCTCTCGTTTTCTTCTTCGTGTTTTCTTTGAGTCTGCATTGCTATCAGGTGAGTTGGGTCTAGTGCCAGACTCTGAGGGTGGAGTGGATCCTACGCTGTGCTCGCTGACTGAGTCACCGTCTTTATTGCTTCCTGACTCTTGAGACGGTTGTGGCTCCTTTTCTTTTTTCTCCGGGGTACACTTTTTCCTTCTTCTCCTGCCGTTGAGACTGCCTTTTGGCCTGCCTCGGCGTTCAGTGCCATTATCTGAAACAATTTTATAACATAGGTGAGATAAATGAGCCAATACGACGAAACAGAGTTGCAACGGGTTACAGACTGCTATGATAGATGTCGAAGTCTTTTTCGGTAATTTATAGCTCTTCACGCTGATGTGAATATGGGTCTGATTGGGGACGCTGGCTGGGTAAGGTTCGACTGTTGTGAGCCATTTCACCTTATTCTTCCGGCGCCCTCTACAGGGTCCCTCAAGTTTTCCCATCCTCACAGTGTCCCTTTTGAATCTTCCCGTACTATCAGACTCAGTACTCTTAATTGTTTCATGGCGTACTTAAAGGCTAAACGTTATTTACAAAGTTCTCCTATACCTCATCATTAGCACCTGGTGGCGTAGCCTAGTAAGCTGGCTTTTGCAGATAAAGTACGCCATTGCAATTAATGTAAATAAATGTCTCTCTATCAATTATTTTCTAACTTACGCAAAAATGTTAGAGGCTGTTGTCGCTTTAAAATGTATGGCAAGTTCAGTAAAACGGTCAGGGTATGAACTGCCCTTATTTGATTGGTTTTTCATTTATCCACAATTTGGATTCGGTATTTCAAAGTAAATTACAAAAAAAATGTTATATATATAATCGGCCTATATACGTCCCACTGCTGGGCACAGGCCTCACCTCAACTATGAGGTGGAACAAGCCATACTCCAACACGCTGGCTCAGTGCGGGTTGTTGGAGGGGTGTAAGGTTAGTGAGCAACCTTATTGTCAGATGTTATCAAGCCGTCCGAAGGCCTCTGACTAGGCTTAACGACTGACATCTGTCGACGTCAACCGGGACCAACTGCTTAACCTGCCTTCCGAAGCACGGAGATGCCCGAAATTCACATCACTAAATTTCGGTCGGATGGTTACCCATCCCTTTTCCGACCCGGCGTGTGTTGCTTTACAACAACGATCGTCGCCGATCACTGTCACAACTGCGCCACGGGCACCTCCCCACCCCTGTATTTTTTTTTATATGATCTCGTTGCATAGCCTGAACTAACAAGAACAATACAATGCTAAATCCAAGGCACAATACTCACAGAAAGTGGACTTATCCACCCGTTGGCAGTCCTGCGGGCAGGGGTCGGAGTGCTCCTCGGGCCCGAAGAGGCACGGACAGGCCTGCAGCTTGGCGCACACCTCGCGGCAGAACGGGGCCACTTGTGCTGGACTCGTCACGATCGGCACGTACGCGTGATACGTGCTTGCTTTTAGTCTGAAATGATAATGTAATTCATGTTTTAACAGGTTTTTAATACGCAAGGACATTATTCCAAAAAATGTAGTACCAAAATTAGCTACTTATTGTATTATAGGATACTAGAAAACGGATAAACATAGTTTATTCTTTTGTAAATACATACTTAGTTTTATATACATAGGGAATACCCAGACAAATAAAAAACGGACATATTCGTGCACACAAATGTTGGTACTATGCGGGGGTCGAAACCGCGACCTTTGGTGTAATAGCCGGCTTCTCAACCAACCAAATTGCTCGTTAAAATGTATCACAAAAGGTCTAAATAAATTAATTTTCTTAAACTTGCTTTATTTCGACGACCGATTTGGTGTATTGGTTCAGAAATGGGCTATTACACCAGTGGTCGCGGGTTCGATCCCCGCACAGTAGAAACATTTGTGTGCTTGAACATGTACAGTTTGCGGCTAACTCTCCAGTGATGGAACACACCGGTAAAAAACCCATGCAACCCGAAAAAACTGCGGTAGGCCAGCCTCATACCACGTTGGGTTCAACATTCCCTTCCCTCGGCGATGAGTGTGCTTGGGATATGGTCGTGAGGGGGAGCCCTTTCGGTCGCATAAACTCTTTCGTCATAATGTAGTTTGGCATAAATGTTTTGGCATAAAGTTTTTTCGCATAAATTATGATAAGCAGAGTATTATAAACGCATAATGGTTTCATTGGCATAATTATAATTTGCTATAATTGTATTTATCATAATTTAAATAAGCATGTAAGGTTTTATTAAAAATACTCGATTAATCGATAGTAGTCTTACTGCCTGTTAATGGCAACCCCAAATGGGGAAACGACATAGCCTGCTAATGGTAACACCAAACGCTCAAATGGGAACTGACAAGATGGCGAGGCGGGTCATTCTTGGTCGGGCAGTCAACGTCAGCAGACGCCTCAGTAAGTAACGCCAAATATTTATAGTTACCGCCATTTTCCCTTAAGAGTTTTACTTCCCAAATAACTGATCAAACTGTGTTAAGTGATTGTTAATGATAATTATGTGTAAGGTTATAATGTAGTGCTGTTAAACAATTGAAATATACGATCTGGACTATGATGCCTGAGTTATTTCTTACAAATCAGAAGTGGCAAGAGCACATGCTCGCTTTATTCTGCAGTACTTGCCGTTTTATAGTAAATAACGTTGTGATTATACCAGTTAGAACAAAATCAAGTGACCAAAATTAATGCCTTCCACTACACTTCTATGTAATTAATTGAGACTTTGTACTAGAATTTAACCATTGGGAATCATTTGCATTATTTTTAAATAGGTAATTGAGCATACAGTATTGCAAATTTTATTTTTAGATTGAGGGTAGATTTTCGTTTCTTCCATCTTCTGTTGGTTCAGTGAATGCAATAAAATTAGCCATTGATGTATCCCTGATACAAATCGATGCTTTAAGTTTAGTGACATTAGGGTCAATTAAGGTCAGGGTCATTTTGAGGTCAAATTATTGTCGGGAATGTGTGACATAGGGGTTTTATAAAGGGGGACGAAAATGTCGTCAAAATTAGGCTAGGACGCACCGTTTTCGAGATATGTAGTGTTTTCTCTCTCTAAAGTCCTAATTTTATTCTGACGAACAAATACAAACCAGTATTTTTTTTGTGTGTGTCTGAGATTTAGATGGTGAACCTGACATTAAGAACACCGCTGCGCGCCCTGGTCGACCCCTGAGAGCACGCCGCGCCGCGCCGAGACGTGATGGCTACGGGGGCAGTCGTGGTTGGAGCCCTATCCAGTGTGGTGCAAGATCCTAGAAGACTAGCGGAGCTTGGTTCTACTCATCGCAGCGAGCACGGTCAGAGTATTCGTGAGAAGATACCAAGAGGAACAGCAGCCCTGCCCTACAAGTTAAGTCTAGGACAAATTGCTGAGCTGTAGCTCATATATTTAATTGCCCTTGCCTGCCTATTGTGCAGATCAGAAAATCACAAGTTCTTGTTATTTTGTTTATCCTTTGATATTGTAATAACTCTGTATTATTTAACATTGTAGAAGGTAACTAAATTAACGTTTGAATTACTTGGTAAAAAAATAATAATATAATATTTACATTCTCGTTAAATCGATGCTTCACATATAGTTAAATCAACACAATACTGTACACATTATAAGCTTTGAATCGTAATAATATATGCCTATCATATCATACAGGTGTACATAAAGTTTACCATAAAAATTATGCTTATAGATTGTAAAATTCTTATTTAGAAATAAAACTCAAACCATCGGGTATAAACCGAATTTGCACAGAGAGATTTTAGTTTTGCACTAATCTTTTCTTGAAAGTTCTGGAAAAGGCCATTTTTGGATATTTTATCCCTCATGTTAGTCTGGTCCAAGGTGGTCCAGGTCAACAGTCTGTCCTTTAGTCAAGAGACCAACCTTTCAAACTTATCTAATGACTTCAACGATTATAAACAACTATACATTTCAAGCGTTTATTTAGATGCCTTCTACGAGTATACAATGTGTCGAGGTTAGGGTACTTCTAGCCTAGTGCATAAAACAATTAACAGCTGTAAATGATGAATATAAATCTCGTTAAATCTTAATATTCTTGAATGTTAAACGTGGGTAACTTTAGTTATTCTAGAAAGAAAAAAATTGTTGGGCATTTACGTTTTACTTAAATGTATTTCATTTTACGTTCATTTATTTAGGGTGTAACGGCAGTGAGTTATAATTTTAAGAGATTTGGGAATCTCAAATGGTGTAACGAATGACTATTTCCTAGCGTAGCGGCACCGCAGTGTATTCTTGGCTAGCTTAGATAATACATAATACAAGCAAGCTCTATTTCATGTAAGAGTTTAAATCATCATGACTCACCTGAATAGAGTAGTTTTCTGTTCAGCTAATAAACAAATTAAATTCATAAAAGAAGAAAAGATAAATAGCTTATGTAGTGGCTGCTTATGATTTGTATACACATTTTTGTACATAAGTGTTAGAAAACCGTCTAAAAGTAAAACCTTGACAATATTTTTGATTCTGTATCTTCTTCAGTTGTAGTTGACACATGATATGACAGTTTATTTGTCTTTGTATGATGGTATTCTTAGGTTGGGTTGCACCATCTGACTTTAACAATAACACACATCAAAATTTCAGTTAAAGTTAAAGTTAGGCCCAAAAATGACGTCAAATTGTCAAATTTGACAAAAACTTTAACTTTAACCTTAACTTCTACTATGGTGCAACTTACCCTTAGGGTATTGTTGGAAATTGCAGATGTCTTGTCCTAGCATTATAAAAGGATTCTTCTATTTTCTAATTGTATTTCTATTCAAATCTAAATAATGCTTCATAGTTGGTTTAAATTTATATAAAATAACAGGACTACTTATTGAACTCTGTACGTTATTAGAGTATTTTATTGGTACATTTGTGTTTTCAGATATTGAATATTTGTGATTTGTATTCTTTTGTAGCCCCTAACATGTAGATATACGAATATCTTACTAAGTCCTACCTTATTAAGTCTGTAATACCGATGAGAGAATGTTTTCAGTAATCGTATGTTTATGAATTGTGCTCATTTAATAATTACTTTACACAGTATACCTGTCACCGGAAAATAACAAGAACCGTAAATTTATAAATTTTCTAGGAAATTTATAAACTTTCGTAGGATTCTAAACGAGAGATAAATTGTATTATTTTACGCCTTCATATCCGGAAATTGATAAACTTTCGGAACGCATCCGTAAAATAATAAGTGGGCAGTAACCAAACGCCATGTGCGCTCTGATTGGTCGAATAAGTCACGTGTTCCTTCTCTCTTCCGCCATTTCATTTTGGCAGAAGGCCGGTTTTAATGTTTTATATTTTGTAAGAACAAATTCATCTTCGTGTTCATTGTATAATTTGCGGCTAACCCTTCGGCGATGAGAAACACCGATAAAAAACCCAAGCAACCCAGATAACGGTGGTATGCTCGCCCCTGTATGTATGTAATGTGGGCTTCTGAATGTTCCGTTTGTTCACCGTGACGGGAACTCTGCGTGCCTCTGACTACTCCATTTGGGATATTATGATCGTGCGGGTGTGCTACGTTTTTTATGTTATATTTTATAAGTGCCCGTGGCGCAGTTATTACAGTGATCGGCGACGATCGCTGTTGTAAAGCAACGCACGCCGGGTCGGAAATGGGATGGGTGACCACTCCGACCAAAAATTTAGTGATGTGTATTTCGGGCATCTCCGTGCTTCGGAAGGCACGTTAAGCAGTTGGTCCCGGTTAACGTCGATTGATGTCAATCGTTACGCCTAGTCAGAGGCCCTAGGGCGGCTTGATAACATCTGACATTAAGGTTGCTCATTGACCTTACACCCCTCCAACAATCCGCACTGAGCCCGCGTTTTGGAGTATGTCTTGTTCCACCTCATAGTTGGTTTGAGGCCTGTGCCCAGCAGTGGGACGTATATAGGCCGTTTATGTTTATTATTTTTATAAGTGTATTTCATTTATTTATAAACTTTTTAATAACGTAAAACAAGATTTCTGCGGTTTTATTTTGATGAAGTAGGGGTTATCAGCCTATTATTATATTGTAAAAAGTAACCCGTTAAACCTACCCAGTTTCGAAGTAAAATTCTAGTCAGTTAAGTAATCGAAACTGATAAATGTACAGTTTAGCAAGTCTGATTGTACCATAATCTATGAACACTAGCATTGTTACTGTCAACATCGACCAATCAGAGAGCAGTGTGTTATTTTCCGTAATTTATAAAAGCGTAAAATAAAAAGCTCTTCTGTGATTAGTCGAACCGTTTAGAATCTTACGAGTAGATATCCGTTAGTTTATAAATTTCCCTCGAGTCGTCGCAAATTGATAAATTTCCTGAAATGTGGGCGTAAAATAATACAATTTATCTCTCGTTTAGAATCTTACGAAAGTCGATAAATTTCCTAGGAAATTTATAAATTTACGGTTTTTGTTATTTTCCGGTGACATACCTACTAGTACCTTATCAAGTCTGTAATAATGATACGATGATACCGTGTTTTCAGGAATTTAATGCCTATTATGTCCGTTAATGACCAACAACGAAACCATGTTTGTTAGTTCAAAAATAAAATAATTATTGCGGAGGTGTTTCATTGGCGAAGGCTATAAAGTTGGGATTTAGGACACTATCATTAGACTAGTAGTACAGATCACATAGGTTAGATGCCGTTCTAGACAATAGTTATACCCTCCCTCTTATCCTTGTAAACATGTGCCAGACAGGAATATAGTGAGAGAAGCCAAGGTGGGAAGGAAGGTTTGTTGAGGAATTAACAACCCCATACGTGTAACGATGGTGGTAAAGTTTTGGCCGTGCGGGTAACGCCGGTTCTGTTAGTTTGGCCGTGCGGGTAACGCCGGTTCTGTTAGTTTGGCCGTGCGGGTAACGCCGGTTCTGTTAGGTTAAGCCGAGCGGGTAACGACGGCTCTACTAGGTTCAGCCGAGCGGGTAACGACGGCTCTACTAGGTTAAGCCGAGCGGGTAACGACGGCTCTACTAGGTTAAGCCGAGCGGGTAACGACGGCTCTACTAGGTTAAGCCGAGCGGGTAACGACGGCTCTACTAGGTTAAGCCGAACGGGTAACGACGGCTCTACTAGGTTAAGCCAAGCGGGTAACTACGGCTCTACTAGGTTAAGTCGAGCGGGTAACGACGGCTCTACTAGGTTAAGCCGAGCGGGTAACGACGGTGTTAGGTTATCTCATGGTTAGAAGACGTAAAATGACTCGTTTTCACCAAGTCTTAGGTTGTCTGTTTGTTGATTACCTACACGTGCATGAGGGCATGCACAGTATCAGGATGGTCGAGTGTAAGGTTTTATTAAAAATACTCGATTAATCGATAGTAGTCTTACTGCCTGTTAATGGCAACCCCAAATGGGGAAACGACATAGCCTGCTAATGGTAACACCAAACGCTCAAATGGGAACTGACAAGATGGCGAGGCGGGTCATTCTTGGTCGGGCAGTCAACGTCAGCAGACGCCTCAGTAAGTAACGCCAAATATTTATAGTTACCGCCATTTTCCCTTAAGAGTTTTACTTCCCAAATAACTGATCAAACTGTGTTAAGTGATTGTTAATGATAATTATGTGTAAGGTTATAATGTAGTGCTGTTAAACAATTGAAATATACGATCTGGACTATGATGCCTGAGTTATTTCTTACAAGCATAAATGTGAAGAGCATAATTGATAAACGTATAACTTTACTTTACCATAATATAAGAAACGCATAATAGAAGAATCCATAAAATACAAAACGCATATTTCTACTCGTCTGCCCAACAATAGAGTTGGGGCGGAACCGACTCGGCTAGATTAGGTTAGAAGGTTTAAGGCGGGAGCAAAGCGAAGCGTAGCTGTAGCGTGCGTGTTAGTTTTTCAAACCCTAAAATAAAATGCCTGCTGCATCTCTGCATGCTGGGTGCTTGCCTGCATGCTTGCCTGCACGCTGCTTGCTTGCTTGCGTGTTGCATGCTTGCCTGCATGTTGCATGCTTGTTTACATGGTGAATGGCGAGGGCGGATCCGACATGGCCGTGATAGGTTCGAAGGTTAAGGCGTGAGCGCAGCTCACGCCTTAACCTTCGAGGGTTAGTTATTTTTTTTTCAAACCCTAAAATAAAATGCCTGCTGCATCCCTGCATGCTGCTTGCTTGTTGTATGCTTGCCTGCATGCTGCATGCTTGCCTGCATGCTTTCCTGCACGCTGCATGCTTGCCTGCGTGCTGCATGCGCGCCTGCATGTTGCATGCTTGTTTACATGGTGAATGGCGAGGGCGGATCCGACATGGCCGTGATAGGTTCGAAGGTTAAGACGTGAGCGCAGCTCACGCCTTTACCTTCGAGGGTTAGTTATTTTTTTTTCAAACCCTAAAATAAAATGCCTGCTGCATCCCTGCATGCTGCTTGCTTGCATGTATGCATGCTTGCTTGCATGAATGCATGCCTGCTTGCATGAATGCTTGCTTGGTTGCTCACTATACATTTGCATGCTTGCTTGCATGATATTTTCGAAATAAAAATATTTCAGGATAACAAAGAGAATAATAAAGTTTTTAAATTTTGATTAAGTGTTTTTTAAATGGTGATATTATGGTATTCTTATTGTATGACTTGAAATTTGTATGCCATAGGGTGAGATGCCAATGAATGATATGCTAAGTAATCGTTATTCTAAAAACAATTATGCATAAACCTTTGATGCTAATATATCATTATTATAAAAGAAGTTATGCGGGAAAAAAGTATGCCTTATGATTTATTCTAAATAAACGTTATGCGAAACGAAGAGTATGCCAAAAAACGTTATGCAGACTTAAGATATGCCTATTTAATTTATGCATCCCAATATGGACCCGTCGTGAGGGTATGGTATGCTCTATTGCAAAGATAAGTCATGAATTTTGGCATTTGAATAACCTGATATACCGTCGACTGTACATCAATTTTGCGATAACATTAAAATGTGGTTAATACTCACTTTGCTCTCAGCATTTCCAGTCTCATCCCTTCTTCAGCTGGGCCCTCCACTTCCCAATCTTTCAGCAACTTAGCTGGTTTGTATGAAGCTGATATTATTTTATTGAGAACCTCCTTCAAAACCAGAGTTAAAGGTCCAGGTCCCACATGCTTTGGAAGTTGGGAAAGTTTGTTTCTGCTAATGGAAGGGCCAGAATAACATTTATAGTTGAAGAAAATCCGGTCACACCATTCCTCTGAGGTCTTTATATCCTCTTTCACCTTTCGGACCTCTTCCACAGGTTTGGGAGGTTCGTCAGGAACAACCGTCACGTCAGGTATGTGCAGAGCATAGTTGTTGCTATCACACCACCCTACAGGGAAAAGCAGGTCACTATTCTGGGCACACCAAAACTTCTCACCTATTGGCAGCAGTTCAACACAAACCATATGCTCTACAATTGAATCTATAGAAGCAACATGAATTTCTTCGTGGTTTTGAGGATTGACAGCTTCCAGCTTCATGTCCACTTCGAATCCTGCCAATGGTTCCTTGTTTCCAAAGCAGTAGTCTGGCGCTGGGACAGAGGAAGTCATGGTGAGGTATTCATCCCAATCAAAAGGTCCTTCTTTCCATATCTTTGGTGTTTTGAAACTGATTCCGCTCTTTTCAGCCCAGCCTATAGGGTAGATGTATGGGTGCATGGAGTCACATAGCCAGGCCATTTTGGAGTCTTCATAGTTCTCAAGATGATCATCAATCACTACCAGGAAGTGGAAGTTGTTGAACACTTTGGTAACGGTTGCTGGGCGGACAGTCTTCATGTCTTGTGGGCTTAATGCTTCTAATTTCATGCCAGTGATAAAGTTGTGAACTTCTAGGCTTTGATTAGGCTGTAAAATAATAATAATCGATTACATTTATTGTGTACTTAGAAAACATGAAAGTTTTAAGTGGTAAGGAGTTAAATGTATTAATTCCACCATTTGTACTTATTTAGGGTACAAAGAAGAATTAAACTAAATAAAGGGTGTACCTGAAATAAATCAGAAGGTGTTGGTTCCTTGATAGATTCTTCAGCACTTTGCCGCAGTTGTGTGCTAAGTTCTTTCTTACAAGTGAACTTGTTTACTTTCGTAGGATACTTGAACTGCCACGGGGAGCCCTGCACAAAAAATATCACATAGTTATAATAGAGTTCAAAATCTTGACATAATTATCAAAAACTGGTTCAAGAAAAAGTCATTGTACCTTGTTAGTCACAAATCCAAAACTACTGAGACGAGGGTTTGAGAAGAAGATCCAAAACTGTGATAAATCCTCATCAGATCCATCATATCGCAACAATAATCTCCCACCAACATTTTCTGTTACCTGAAATGTAAAAACTCTATTTAGTTTAGTTTATTAAATAGACATACAATTTGAAAGTCCACATTCAGATACTCTTCCATGGCATTGGCCTACAATCAAGAAAGCAATGCAGAATTGAGCTTTCAGACTTGTTTGGAGTGACCACTGTCACTATTCATAAAATAGTAGAAATTAAAATAACTTACAGTAGCAATCCAATATCTGTATGGATCTATAATATTCTGCACTTCCACCTTCATGCCTGTTTTGATTCTATCAATAGGAGACAAGCCTTTATTATTCAAGGCTTCAATAGTCACGGACTGTCCATTCAGCAGAGCGCTTTTCATAATATCTATAATAGTGTCTCCATAACAGGCATTTATGTCATCCGGAGGTTCTATCAACTCATCATATTTTCCGCACCAACCCAGAGGGTGTACTTTGGTCTTTGAAATATCACACCACAAGTCTTCCTTGGCACCCAGGAATTTAACTCTAAGGAGATGGCCACAGACCATGGTGATGTCTGCTATCCAGTAGATGTCTGGATTATTTTTGTGACATACTTCAAGTAGCATTCCTTGTTTGATGCCATTGTTAAGGCTAGCTTCAACCTTTAACAAAAAAAGTATACTATAATCGTGAAAATATACACAGTAGATAACAGTAGGCATTATACAGGGTGTCCCAAAGCTTAACGTCAGGCGGGCACTGGGTGAGACACTCCCGCCTTTCCTCCGGAGGGCGGGATGTCCGCAATCGGATTCACGCCGTCTGATCCTTTTGCGATAAAATAAACGCCGCGATCACGCTGCGAACTCACGGGCTGTATCGCGGCCGGTGAACGCTTTATCCTTCAGTCAAATTCAAAGCGGGCTTCGCGGTTTATTTTATCACGGAACTATCGCTGCGAAACCGCGGCGTGTGAACAGGCTCTTATGGGAATAATAAGAAAAAAAACTTAAAAAATAACGCTGTTTCAAACTGTGCTGTGTGTGTAAAAATTTTAAATTTCGTTGCATTCTTTTTTCAAGTCATCCTAGAAAACTATTGATTGCAGTCCCAAATGTTACAATTGAAATTGTATATTTAGTAAAAGTTCAACTGGGTCATGGTTAAGATATTTTTTGGCAACTCACTTCATCCCATTTTCTTTCTAAAAGTACATACTAAAGCATCCTCAGCAACTTGTCTAAAAAATAACTCATTCAATCATGATTTCAAAATGCTAAGCTCTTCCCACTTAGGAGTGGTCACCTATCACATTAACCGACCAAGAATGCATTGCTTAGCAACAGCAACCACTCCCTATTTGCTAGCCTATGGTCACTTTTTGTTTGATTAAGCAGCAATAATAATATATAGATTTCTCCTTGATACTCTAGATTTCATCTAGTTCAAGTGTTAAATGAACCATTATGGTACCCATTAGGTACATCATTTTTTTTATGGAAACATGAGCTGTGTAAATTGGAGGTGTTTTACCATTATGAAATCTTGATTACATGGGCTATTTACCTAGACAACTTGCCAAGGATGCTACAGGACCTACTGAAGTACTGAAGGGAAATGAGGGATAAAGTTAGCTGACACAAAAATTCTTGACCATGCATGACATGGGCAAACTTATTTCATTTAATAATAATACCATTTAATTTTTACATTTGGGACTATCAGTCTATCTATAACAACCATGAAATATAGAAAACCATGTGGTTACACTAGGAGGATATAAAAACATGACATGTTGGGAAATTTAGAAATTTGTAAGCCCAGTAGGTACCTATATGAAACAGTTGGTGAGACTTATAACATTATCAAAAACATTATTTTTATTACTTTTCAAATGAGGTTTTTTTAAACAGTATGAAAAGAACACACCCATTTGGGACAGCCTGTATATTTGCCTCAACAAAAAGCATAGAAAACACAATTTATAAACCAATGATGATGGAAGAACATAGATCTGGAGGTCTCTAGCAGTGCTCTACATCTGGTTATATTGGGTATTCTTTGCAGATGTTGCAGATAACATAATTTTTGATCTAAGAATGTAGGGTGGATGGATTTATAAAACAGTATTTTGCCAATCTATTTAGTTAAGGTTTTGACCCAGGGTTTAAGTAATCTGGCTTTCATCTAGTGTGGTCAATTTAGTTAACAGCGAACTCTACGTAGATGTGAAACATCTTTAGATAAAAATCAAAGTGGTTGGTTTGCCTCTACATTTAAATTTGCAACTCTGGGCAAAAGCCAGGAACACTCAGAACAATGGTGGGTTTACAATGGTGGTACCAAATCAGCATTCATTTGACTACTCCATTAGGAATACAGTGGAGAGTGTATGTTAAATTATTAATAATCCAAATGCATTGAATTCATATCATTAATTAATTGAAATGGAGCCACCATGGAGATCCGAATGTTTTTTAATAAATATGTTAACTCAAAGACTTTTCAGTTCAGACAGTAAAGATACTTTCTTTAAAAAAAACAATGATTAATATTTTTAATACATAGTAACTTAATTAGTAGTATTTATGTAGGTAATCAAAATATGATATAAAGTCATGAAGTTGCGTAATTTAATTTGCTAACTTAAGTACAGAAGGACAAATTTTCCATATGGAGGAAGAATTATCCAAAATAGTTAATTACTTCTTGTTTTCTATTATGATTATATCAAAACATGAACGCAAAGGAAACTCTTTTATTGAATACTCCTTATTAAATGCCAATGGTAAACTTAAAAGCAATTTTAAGTTCACAGCTAAAAATAGACCATTTTTTATTCATGCAAAACTAATTTTAATCATTTATGAAAAGACGAGAAACAAATGAACATTTGAAATAAAGGAAGGTTTTCATTCGAGAATGAGTAAAAGAAGAAATATGAACTTAATAATTAAGAATTTAGAATAAATCCCATGACTAAATTCACGCAAACTTACGTGTGAAAATAATTCTTCAGGAACTGGCGTACTTTTACTTGCATCTAAATAATTACTCCAATCAAAATCCATTGTGAGCTGTTTTTAACTATTTAAAGTTTAACTGCTTGGTTTTTCACAGAAAACAAGACTCGCTCGAACACGAACAGATGAACTTGGTACGAAATTCAGAAATTCATTTTCGGTTTCAAAGATATACCTGTCTCTCATAAAATTGCAAAACAACAGATGCTATCTCTTTCTAAGAAAAATACCACGCAGAGATATGTCACAGCGATATACCACTGTACTATGGATATACTGTTGAGATATCTTTTAAATTTTTAAATAAATTATGAGGTTTTTTTGCGGTTTTCCGTGAACGTAAGTACGGTGGCCGGCACATCACGGTACCCATTTCCGGTCAGTCCTCCTTGCTCTATTGCAAAGGAATGACATTTGGCAAGAGCGAGAGAAAAAACGGAAATGGGGTAACCTGATGTGCCGTTGACTGTACCTAAAGAAAAATAACAAACTCGTCTTCGTCACGTCACATTATTGTGTTGTGTGTGATGTGGTCGTACAGTAAACTACAGTTAAAGCGTAATACAATGTACGCGTATTGACAGGCCTTAATAAATTATGCTTTTTTAGAAGCCGTAGCTAGTTGTAAGTGATATTGATTGTAGTTAAATTGGACCAGTATTTTGAAAGATAAAGACATTTTAGATTTCTAAATTAGAGCCGTTGCAATCAAAAGTCTAAGAGGGCAATTAAGGCCGCAGGACAGAGCCTGGGCCCTGTTCAATAAAAGTTTTGCTACAAGTGCTGTTTAATAAACACTACAATTATGTAAAAAATCTACAAGTGAAAACCTTACAAATATTGTAACTACAAATGCTGTTTGATAAACACTTCAATTATGTAGAAAACGCCTGTAGAATTGTACTTACAAATTTGTAAGTTACAATTTACATAAATGTAAGATTTTGTTGCTTTAAGCGGATTTGTTTTTTTCATTCATTTACAGTGATTAGGGAACCACCTTTAATGCCTGATAATTAAATTTCTTCAAATATAAGGATTTCGAGACAATGGGGCGTGCAACTGTCAAAGTGGCGCTAGTAGAGCAAATAGGTACTAATTTCATACGTTTTTGTATGAAATTTGTAGAGAATTCTTGATAACACACAAATGCCGGCATGATATGTACCAAATGCAAAGAAACTGTAAGCCACTAGTTTCCCCGAGATGGGAAACTTAAAAAAATGTGGCTCAAAGCAATAAGGAGAGTAAAGTTCGAACCTAAAAGCGGGGCCAAGGTGTGTCATAAACATTTCGAGGCCAGTGCTTTTGGAATAATCGGTAAATACTCGGATAAGGTACAAACAAATCAAATTTTGGTCATATATGACCCAATCTGTTAAATGAAAAGGTTATTTGAAGTCATTCAGACTTCAATTATAACCTCAAACTCTTTAAAACTAGGTAGTATGAAGTTTCCGTGTTTTCATCACTACTTAAATGATTAAAGGGTTACAAACTAGCCAGACTATCATAAGCAAACATTTAATAAACTTAAAAGCAAGTTCCAAGACCTTAAATTGAAGAAATAAGAAGGAATTCATGGAACACAAATTTCCATTTAATTAGGGCGGCATTCGATTAGGGCGCCTCTTTTTCTTAGTTCTTCTTTTGACTCGCATGTTTTCCAAGTGGAATACATGTTTAAAAGTGGGGAATTATCAAGAAATAAACGCAGTTGTTAATGTTTATCACACTGTCACAGATAAACAAGCGTTCATGTTATGGTGGCGCCATCTGAGATTAGCTTGTCACTTGTAGGCCCCATTAGTTAGCCAGTGGTGGACGGACGGACTTCTTCTCCAAAAATTTACTGACCACAAACCGAGACATATTATTTTTTATGCAGATGTATCTTTTTTTTACTTACACCATGTGCATCTGCTAAAACATAGTATTGTGAGCCACAGTGCAATGTTCACAAAATTTTCTGAGTGCGCGTAAGGGCCACGTCTATAATAAGATCATGTAAAAATTTTATAACCAAAAAATATTCGACGCTATTTTGCTGACCCGAATTTTTTGGTGAAATGTTTATTCTTTTATTAAAAGTGAAGTTTATCTGTTTACTCAAATACGCCGCTGCCGTTTTTTATAACACTCATTACTTTTGTCACTACTTACACTACTAGTTGTTAGGACAATTTTTATTTATTTATTCCAATTTCCTTTACTTGTAAGGTTGAGTCAGAAAATTGTAAAGTTCTGACACAGGGTAAGCCCACCTGTCGGAATCGTACTGCAATTATGCGTTTGATAAAACAGTTGTAGCGTGTAAGAAGTTTTTGTTCCGCTACGTTACGCAATATCCATTGCGTCACGGCATTATTATTAAAATGTTTTTTGTAAATTGTCTTTTGTGCCTGACTGTACCTAAATTATATAATATTTCTTTTGTAATAAAAATGAAGTAAGTAAAAGTAAAAACATCAAATTTAAATAAATAATAAAGTTATATAAATAAATAAAATGTTTTAAACTTAACCTAATATTTACATTAATATAAACAAACAAAATAAAATCAAATTGTAAAAGTAAGAAAATGTATAAATAAAATGAGTGGTACAGGACAGCGCGACTATATTTTGTTAGTAGATAATTAGCGTAGGCAAACTGTGGAATGCGCCTGCGCCGACTCGCTTTGAGAGATAACGGCCGGCGCTTGGACCTCGGGCATCGGGTGTCCGCGCGCGACAGTCGATTTTATGCCTCCGCGCCGAATGCATGTCGCTTACTAGCTTGATTTGACTACGCGCAGTTATCTACTGAGGGTACGTTCCAAAACGAGTAGTGTAGAGTGATTTTTACCCTCGTAGAAAAGAAGGAGACAGAACTATAAATTAGAAAGAGAAAAGACCAGAGCGATAGATTGGTTTTAGGAACGCTATCGAGTGATTTTTAACGAAAGATGGTTTTTGAACGGCTTAGGGTAAATATGTCGCTGTCAAATTTTCAAGCAGATTTTTCAAGCAACGTTTAAGTTCCACTTATTTAAAAAACTGAAATACTATCAGAATTTATTGAATACAACTTCTTAATAAATGTTCAGTTTGTCTGACTAAAACTATCTACCGAAAGTAGCAAAACTTCTACCTGACAGCTGTCAGGTGAATTCTACCTGGCCCCAGACGTCGGTAGAAATCGCACTTGTCAGTGTGAACATTACTCTCACCCAACCCGTTCCAAATTGCATGCGAAACTGTCAGAGTAAACGGTCGGTTACTCACGGTTTCACTCGGGTGGCTTTAGGAACGCGTCAGAGTGATTTTCGCACCACCCATAGTGACTTTTACTCGTTTTGGAACAGACCCCTATTGTATGTAATTATTGGTGTAAGACTTTCTCTAAATTTCTTCTTCCGTATTTTGTCGCTCCTTCTGTAAAACTTCTATGATCTTTATTCTTATGTGACGTGATAGTTCGTTCAAATAAACTGTGAACTGTTTGTGTGGTGTTTAGAATTTCACACCTACTCATCATTCTACAAATATGTAAATTGTCACCTGTAGAAAGTAAATGTTTATTGAACAGAAACTTGTAAAATTGTAGCTACAATTCTACAATTTTGTAGATTTTCCACCATGGTAAAATTGTAAGTTGTATCTTTTATTGAACAGAAACTTGTAGAATTGTAGCCTGTAAGTTTTTTACATAATTGTAGAATTGTAATGTTTATTGATCAGGGCCCTGATGTGCTGTTGACTGTACAACAAACGCTAGTGTGAACAGGCTCTTATAGAAGGTGAAATAAAGTATAGCATAGTAAAATAGCGCGTGATAGCCAGTCATCTCTATGAAGCGACTTGCGGCAATTTTTTTTTCTGAATTTTGATTGGCAATTTTTTTTTCTGAATTTTGATTGGTCGTATTAACATTTTGTTTTAAATTTGCCAATCACAGAATAGAGTGAGACACATTTTATCTGATTCAGTGATTGGCTAAGTAGCTGTCAACATTTATAACCAAATCACGGTTCGCTTGAGACAGTAGATTTTCGGCTGCTGGATGAAAGAAAAGAAAGAAAAGTTCGAGTTGTGGTAGCGTCGAAACGTCATTTTTGTTCGATTTCGATAACATTCGTTTTGCAATTAAACAATTTAATTTAGCGTTATTTATCTTTGTGCAAACAATAGAACTGGTGTCAACTATAAAAATTTCGTTGTTGTGACTTCAAAGAGTGATTTCCATTATGTGAATACTTTCTCTTTTGTGGCTGACTGACCGTGTTGCGAAATCAAAATGAGTTTTTTTACGGACGATCCATACACAAATACATCTGATGATGATCCAAAACCTGATGATAGTTGCATGCTGACGAACAGTACACATAATGTGATATTCGGTGGTTATAACGGCATTCCACAAACATTAATTCTTAATTTGGTATCATGGATATGCCTGATATTGTTGTTCTCTGTGTTGCGACGAACCGCTTGGAATTATGGGCGAATGGCGCTCGTGCAGCGGACGAAGAGCCGTTGGACCAACTTGTTCTACCGCGGTGGAGACGGCGACGCCCTCGTGGACCGAAGGAGAAGCACCGATGAGTCGGCAAGCATAGACGAAGGATTCTTCACTTGGATACCGGCCGTGTTCAGAGTGACGCGGGAGCAGGTGTTGGCCAAATGCGGGCCTGACGCTGTCCACTACCTCTCTTTCCAGAGGCATGCTATAACACTTCTGTTCATAGTAACATTAGTATCAATCTGCATAATATTGCCAATAAATTTCTCAGGCGACCTCATAACAGATTTAGGTGCCTTCAGTAAAACAACACTAGGCAATGTTAATGGCAGATCTAGTTGGCTGTGGGTTCATACATTATTAAGCATTGCCTTCCTGCCAATGTCTGTGCTAATAATGAGAAGATGTACTGGCCGTAAACCTGTGCCCACATCGATGACTGGCACTGTTATGATCACCAACATATCCAGAGCTGATAGAAATGAAGCAACAATAAGGGCTTATTTTGCTCATAACTTCCCACATATTCAAATTGTGGACCTTCGCCTTGCCTACAATATCAACAAACTGAATGAAGTTCATGAACAAAAAGATATGGTTGTTGAGGCCCTGATATACAGCGACACATATTTTAGGAAGACTGGAAAGCGAATCACAGTAAGGACAGGCTGGTGTGGACCAGAGGTGGATGCGTTAGAATACTACACCAGAGAAGAGAAGAGACTGAAAGATGAAGCGAAGAGATGCCGCGCAATGGTGTTAAATGATCCTCTTGGTATTGCCTTTTTAACTTTACCCTCATATCAGCTAGCGGAACATGTAATTAACCATTTCAGCATGCACCGGGGTTGGGTTCTCACCCATGCCACAAACCCAGCGGACATCATATGGGAGAACTTGAATGTACAACCTGGTATTTGGTATATCAAGGCTATCTTTGTTAATTTGATCCTATTTCTTGTCCTGTTTTTCCTTACAACTCCTGCCTATGTAGTCAATCTATTTAATACCTTGTTCATTAAGCTGAATACTCATGAAAGAGGTAGCAGTATTGTTTTTGAATTCTTGCCCACTTTGCTGCTTTGGACCATGGCAGCTGTTATGCCTGCTATAGTAGCATTCTCTGACAAGTTTCTGTCCCATTGGACCAAATCTCAGCAAAACTACTCTATCATGACGAAAACTGTGTCATTTCTTTTATTGATGACCTTGGTCCTTCCCTCTCTGGGTTTTGCTACTGCAGAAGCGTTCGTCAGATGGACCATTAATCACGAAAATGATACGATTCGGTGGGACTGTGTATTTCTTGCAGACAAGGGTGCATTTTTCGTGAATTACGTCATAACTTCAGGGTTCATCGGTACTGCCTTGGAGCTGATACGCTTCCCGGAACTGTTCCTTTACGTTTGGTATCTCTTGCAATCAAAATCGCGAGCAGAGAAAAGTTACGTGAAGAAGGCAATTTTGTACGAGTTTCCTTTCGGCGTTCATTACGCTTGGAGTTTAGCTATTTTCTCTATTACCATGGTTTACAGTCTCGCGTGTCCTCTAATTTCGCCTTTCGGCCTAATATACATGATGTTCAAGCATATTGGGGACAAGCATAACTTGTACTTTGCTTATGGCCCCTGTGACATGAGCGGTGTCGGTGGCGGACGGATTCACTCGACAGCAGTAAGGCTAACTCGCGTATCCGTTCTGCTGCTGTTGATCACAATGGCTGCCTGGGCGGGCTTGAGGGCCGGTTTCGAGCCGCGGACCATAATCTTGATAATGGCTTCCATAGTCGCGTTTGGAACCTTCCTGCTCCTCAGCCCGTTCCCTAGTTGTACCCCTCCTGCGCCATTACAGGCGGAGTCTAGTGTAAGATTCCCGGAGTATGTCGCACCGGCTTTGAGCAAACCAATTGACACCCCTCCCAGCTCGGGTCCTACGACTCCCGACTATGGAGCCTCGTCGCCTACGACCCAGCATTCCTACAGTCCCGACCCAATCAACATTTAGACATAATTTGTTTAGTACTTCATGCACTAAAGCAAGAAGGCAATATGCCTTTGGTCGCAGAGTGCGACTTCTTGTCGCATCTAGAGATTATCGAAAATAACCGATAAGGTCTTTGTTTGTATATCTGATGTAGACGATAATAGAAATAATATGTAAATATTGCAATATTTTTATATATGTATAGTGTACGTAGTGTACGTTATAATTTATTAACGTGTAAGGGTTTCTGGAGCACTGTGCGTGGAGAATTAGTTTCTCGACTGCGTTTGGCGTCGAAAATGCAAGGCAAAGTTATTTTACTGCACGCGTAATAACTTTGAAGCTTTATTTTAATTGTGTGTATTCTACTTTTCCGTGCACAGTAATCGTAAAGATAGCATCAATGCTATAAAGTCATTATTTGGCACTACAAGCGCGAGAGAAACTAGTTTTATTCGAGTTTATCTTTCTTGAACATTTGCGTCCACAATAGGCAATACCGAACTGAGCTTCCACGTAGTTAAAGTAAAGCATACAACCTCCAGCTCAATACGAGGCCTAATGCCTTAATAAACCTGCTTCCTACACGCGGATGCTAAGCCCACGTGTTACGGTTGAGCTCAATGGCTAAAGCCAACGAGACACGTGCCCTCTGTCCTGTTCTAATTCGACACCTTTCCTACACCTCAACCACCTCTCGCGATAGTGCCAACTAGTGACAAGCTGCTTAAACCCATTATCGGCTTTGTAACTAATATTTGGTTGTATTTTTTACGCCTGTTGCCTATGAAATAATGCCGTCTTAATAAAATATTTTTGTATAATTTGTAAAATAGATCTTTTACCATTAGCATGCGTTAATCAAACGATATCAATTAGCATAATATTTTTAATTTATCGTGTGATAATTGTTAGTCATTATAAACTATATTAGTATGCTGTTGAAGTGTTGATTAGTGTGACTTTCACATTGCACACGAAATACTATTATTTTTTATTGAATAAATGTTATTATTTCTTAATGAGTGATTTTAAATTCAAAAGCTCTACACCAAACGTAAATATGACCCTAGGATTTTTCTTTCAGAATTTAATTATAGCTATAAATGTAGTTCCGACTACGCAGCTACGTAGAATACTTTTGCAATTGCCTTCTAATTATCTTTCGGTTCTTCTTACGTCACTGCTTACACAAGCAATTCAACGTCGGATGTATACGTGAATTACTTGGAACTGAACAGAATGAAACAGTGGTATTGCTGCCGAATACTGTTAGGTAGTTTTAGTTTTAATAAGATAATATGATGATATCTATAAACGTCATGTCACGGTCCCTGTGTTCCTTGTCTTGTACGAGTATACCCGCAGCAGCAACCGTCTATATTCGTGAAGAAAATGTTTTTGTTTTTTCTATCCTAAAAAATGGTTCCTAAAGATATTATTTAACAACTAGAAGCTTTACCTTTCAAAGAAAGATCGCCAAGATCTTGCACTAAGAAATATGTAATAGACACCTTTTAATTTTCAAGGTAGCTACCTTGAAAGATACCGCATGGAAATTGAGTCAGTAAAGTAGATTCGGTTAAACGTGATACGCCCGCGTCACCAGACACCACGCGTTGTCAAGCTTCTGAAGAATAGGTAACCTAATTGGATCTATCATTGAAGACTTGTAACCGTCCGAGGATATCATAATTTAGAGCAATGTTATTGTTATGTACCTTCATATAATACCATGTAATACCTTCTAAGTATTGCAGATAAATAACAAAGTTTATTTGCTGCTGTTCTTGCAGTTTTATATCCGATCTTTCTAAATCAATTCTCCTATTGGTAGTAGAAAGTCAAGAAAAACTCGCCAAAGTTCATTTTCTTATAATGATTTAGGGTAAGTTGCACCATAGTAGAAGTTAAAGTTAAAGTTTTTGTCAAATTTGACAATTTGACGTCATTTTTGGGCCTAACCGGTACTTTAACTGAAATTTGGATGTTTGTTATTGTTAAAGTCAGATGGTGCAACCCACCCTTAGTGTAATGGTCTTCATGGTAGATAATGTGCGTTTTAAAACATGGATAAAGTCATCTTTAACTCTAAGTACCTAGGTAGCAAGCGCAAGCGGTTTTCATGACATTGTGTTGGTATTGGGTTGTGAACGCACTCTGTCGTTTGCACAGTTGTTAATGATGTTGAATAATAGTGAATAAAATAGCTTATAAATATTGTACCAATACTATTTATCATCACGTTTTACATTTCCCGATCAACCTAATCGTCAAATTAGTAAGCATCCTGCTGACTGATTAATAATACTTTTATCGTACTTTTTATAATCACTTGATTACGCGACGTTTAGAACACCTTCAGATTAACGCTGATATATTTTATTTTCGCATTCATATTTTATTTTGCTGCTGTGTCGCTATCCTTATCTAATGAATTTCGATTATTAAGTTAAGTCACTGCTTATTGTTGTATTTTCCCCTCCGATTGACTATCTTTTATCACTCTTTCCTGTCCCCTATTACAATCATTTGACTGCTTTTGTATCTCTCCATCGTCTCAGTTAATTTACTCTATTTATAACTAAACGATGCACAGTAAGTTACTACAGCGGTTTTAAAAAATGAATGTTCTAATTTATTCTAACAGTTTACTTACATGCATTTTTGATGAGCAAGTGTCTGACCTGATATCTTCAAACTTAGCTGAATGTTAATTTGGTAGGTTAGGTTTATCAACGATTTCTATAATGAATTTCCCTAAGGAATTTATTCTCTATACTGCATACCTGCACTTGTTAGAACAAAGTACCTACGCATGTATCTCCTATGAACAGCGGAAACTGCTATAATGATTCATAGATTGCTTTGTTAGTCGCATCGCATAGCCTTCGCCTGACTATGTCTAGTGCGGCATTACTTTCAGATCTAGTAGATTCATTATCATCTTAAAGTAAGACCTAATACAGACCACGATCGCTATGTTGTTTTGTCAAGCATTTTGATGACATCATCAATTCGCATCTCATTATTTACCGGTTCCAGAACACTTGGTCAAATACGTGTAGAACATGAATTAATGGATATTTTTCAATCGTTCTTTCAATGAAGGTAGACAGAAAAAGCCTTAGTGCATAAAAATTGTCTAAGGAAAAAGCACTTAAAGATACGTTGAATATTATGTCGGTAATAGACGGTTCTTAATTAATTACGCATTCGTAGTTTTTGAGGAACTAAGAAATCGGTTGAATTTGCATAGAATTTCCATTAACTTACGGTGGGCTGCCATAATGTCCAGCAGTGGACGCGGGACGTTTTAAAAGGCTGCGAATGAGTAGGTATTAAGTGATTTATCAGGATGATTGTGAACTTGCGTAACGCCAATGCTGACCCCTACCTAATAGCTTTAACTATCTCCTTACATTCCACGGCAAATTCATCAATGAGGAAGCCGGCAAATAAGTAGACATCTAACTAATTCTTCGGTCTGACTTACTTTCTAGACCATATCCCGTCTAGTTGAACTTGTCCGGTTTCTTTTTATGAATACGAAACATAGAATATGGCCCTGAATTTTTAACTGCCACTGACCTGTCTAACATTGTAGAAGGTCGTAGATTTTCGCAGTGCGGACTGTGCAGTGGCGCAATCATAACTGTAGGTATGTAGGTACCTATAACGCAAATTAAGAGAGGGATCCTCTTCCAAGCTAGCATGCTTCTCTAAATCTTGCTGACGGCTGTTTCAGACTGGAGCCGCGAGCACAGAATGTATAGGTGTCCATTCATTCTGACTAACTACATATCTATAAATACTCTCTGAACTTTAGGTGCGTTGTGTGTCATCGTTGTCATCAAACATGGTTAAAACGTCTGGATTTCGTTTATCGGAGAAGCTATAATCTCACTAGGCAAATCCTATGATATCCATTGGTCTGAGGTTCACCTCGTACAATTCAGATGACTCATTTACCTAACCATGTCATTTAAATACCTACCTTTGTTTTTCAACTAGATAATTGAATTGACTAACTTTGTGCAAATAAATAAACACGGCACATTCAAAGGTATCTGATGAAGTTATGTGGGTTAAATTAACTCATTCATTCCCAATCACAACACGACTCTTATCCTCGAATTCACAAAAGACAATCAACGCTAAGCACGCTCATGCTGTCCCTCTCAGTTCTACCTATTGACATTTTACGGGACGGCATGAGCGTGAGCGCGTGCGTTGATTAACGCTTGTGAATTCGGGGCTAGGCTGCGTCTCCCTCAGAGATGCGTTGCGAGGTAGAATCGCTTCATTGAGCCACGTTATAGTGACTTTACTGTGATTGAGCTAAGTTAGGTAAATGGAGGGATTCTATTGGTTCTTAAAAACACATTCCTCTTACATCTCCGGTGGAAACGCAGCCTTAATTAATTAAGGTAAATAATGGCATCTGCTATTATTTACGTGAGTGCCTGCCCATTCTTTTTTAGTACTTAGGAGCATTATCATAATACCCAGTACTCCAGTACCTACAGACTACTTGACCTACAATTGGCAGAGCCGAAGTCCGTTCAACTTTGTTTTATTGATAAAAACAAACCGGAAATATTGTTATTCGTAAAATGTACCTAATAATTAAGATTAATACCAGATAAGACTGCTATCCAGCATGCTAGTAGGTAGGTACTCGAGATCCAAAGAAACTGATATACTTAGGTACCCCAATGATATTTAAAAGAGAGTAGATACGTGAAGTGGTAGTACACAAGTTGTCCCCTAGCGTACGTACCTACCTATAATTTGACAGTCTGTACAAGATAGTATGATTAATTACTAGAGCGTAAAGGAGACAGATACATGTTGCGCAGTGTCGTCTCAAACTGGCAATGCTTTGCTCAGGTGATCGAAGGTTCTGATTTTGGGTGCCACTTTTTCAGCACAAGTAAACCTATCTACGTCTTTTCTACTATAATATCATTGAGGTACCCCAGTTCCTTCAGTACATACTTCATTTCATAATGATGTTTCATGCTGTATTTCTCTTTATTCTAACCATTGCGTCACAATAATCGAACCGTGCTAAATGCAGGCCGATAAGCCGGCTTGATTATTCATAATAGAAATACTCGTAACTACACGAATTTAGCCACGATAACAATATAGTTTCGATTTCAGGATCGTACCGCACAGCTCCGAATGCGTGATAGCAGAAAAAAATTACGACCGCTTTGGTGTAATGGTTATTAACAAGTTGTTGTTACACGGGAGGTCGCAGTTTCGATACCCGGCACGGTAAAAACTTTTGTGCATGGACTGTCGGTTTGTATTAGTCTGAATGGTATGTGTAGGTATTAGGTCTGCTCATCCGTTGTCTCGTATGCCACAGTAGTATCTACAACCTGCTGAATATAAGGTTTTTGGAACACTCTAAATCATGGTTTTCGACCTCCTAGCTAATAATGAGAGGCAGGTACGGTCAATGGCATGCAAGGCTCCTGATAAGCCGTTGACTACATAATGTTTAAAGATAATTACCTACCTATAGTTTAATTTGAATATGAAACCACATAGATAGTTTAAGTTGAACATGAAACTACTTAAATTCAATTGCAATAAAATGATTGCAGTTGCACGTTAAACAATAATGTGCAGCTATTGTTTATTACCAATATGTATTTACGTACGTAACCGCGTCACGTAGGTACAAAAGTTATCACTGTTTAATTACTCCAGTATACTACGTTACGCATTCAATAGGCCTTCTATGAAAACTAAACTGTTCCTAATAAACGTGTTTGTTATAGGTAGTATAGTGTATTTAATGTTTTCGCAGCTTTCGTAGATAATTAAGTCCTAAGATTCCGATGGGGATTTTCTTACGTTGAAAGAGTTTATTTTTATAGGTACCTATACTTGTCGATTACCTATGTTCCTACCTTTATATTCAAACAATAAACAAATTTGAAATTTAACACTAGGTAGGTGAAGATCAGCTTTCAAAATACCTTTATCAGATTGGTTATTTAAAACAAACCTCCGCTCCTTCCCGATGAAAAATGGACCTGAAGCTTAAACACTTGGGAAATGAGAAGGTAAGGAAATACGAGTAAAACACACATGTCCATAAAACACCGACAGCTTTCGAAAGACCCATATGCATATACCTATCTGATGCGTTGTTGAAACCCATTTCCGCTCAACTCCGGGGCAAAACCTAACCTAAAACTAGTGAAAAGAGGAGGCAAAGAAATAAAACACACTTGATCCATAGAACACGTAGGTAGATATATCAACAACGACTACACTACTTAATCTTAGCGAGTAAAATGGCGCGCGCGTGCGTGTTCTGGAAGAGCGCGCGCACGAGGCCGCGCAGCTCCTCGGCGCGGAAGTGCTGCGCCAGCGGGCCCGCGCCGTCGCGCCAGTGGCTCTCGATGTCCTTCAGCGACCCGCCCAGCACGAACATTAGCTCTTGGAGCTTGAACCGATAGGTACTTCACTACATTGGAGCCATCATCAACCTATACTGGTTCTCTGCTGGCCCCTATTCAATAAAGCTGACAATCCGACAATTCGACATATGTCGAGAAGTGACAATTCTACAATTTTTCTGTTCAATAAAACTGACTGGCGACATAATTGTCATGGTGGAAAATTGACAAATATGTCGGATTGTCGCGACAATTCGACATATTTGCGTTCAATAAAACTTTTTACGCGACAGGTGACAGGTGACAATTTTTCGTGAAAAACTTGTAGAATCTGCTTTATTAAACACAAAATTGTCGCGACAATTCGACATATTTGTAGAATTGTCAGTTAATTCTGACAGGTGCCTTGACCCTCTGTCGCGAAATCTTTTTTGAAGTTGTAAGGTGTAAATAAGTGTTTTTTTTCTTAATATTATAATATTTAGTTGGTACTGATACCAAGTCAGGGTACCAACAATCTAAGTGATAATTCCTTAGTTTGAAGTTGGTTATGTATCTGTCTGTCTAAATAAATAAAATAAGAATTACTGACTAAAAAACTAAACCTTTAAACTAAACCTTAAAACTAACTAAACTAAATATTTTTATTTTGGTAAATTAGTCCCAAAATAGGTATTTTTTGTTCATTTCTATTTTACATACGAGTTGCACTAGATACTGATTAATTCTCATTGTGGCAAAACTAAATTACTACTTATCCCTAATTAGCTTCAACAATCAAAATTACCTGTTTGCAAACAGTTCAAAAGTCGACATATTTGTCACGACAATCCGACAATTGTCACTGACAATTGTCACCGACAATTGTAGAAAATAATTACTGTAGGTTTTTGACATTGTCGAGTTTTATTGAACGCTATTTTTCCTGACAAATTTGTCAGGATTTCACCTGTCGGTTTTCGACATATTTGTCAATTTTATTGAACAGCCTAAGCGCGACAATTCTACAATTATGTCACTTTTTGACATAATTGTCGAATTGTCAGCTTTATTGAATAGGGCCCTGGACGTATGCCTCGCCTAATGCGTACTATAGTGCGCCATCTTAATCCAGTTGCATCCACTCCCTGCCAGCAGCTTTTTGCAAACCGTCAGATTTGAGTTGTTGGCCAAATGTTTCTTTTTGGAAAACTAGTTATATTTTGGGAAAAATTTTGCCAGAAATCTTTAACTTAGGTTCAACTTTTCACCTTCAAATGATGTCAATTTGGACCCATAACTGAATTGTTTAGACGCTATCTACGCTCTTCTTTGGAAAATGTAGCTAAAAGTCCAAAAAACACTTCTGAAAAGGAGCAATGAGAAGGGAAAGAAATAAAACACAAATCCATAGAGCACGTATATTAACAGCGACTAGACTACTTAATCTTAGCGAGTAAGTTGGCGCGCGCGTGCGTGTTCTGGAAGAGCGCGCGCACGAGGCCGCGCAGCTCCTCGGCGCGGAAGTGCTGCGCCAGCGGGCCCGCGCCGTCGCGCCAGTGGCTCTCGATGTCCTTCAGCGACCCGCCTAGCACGAAGATTAGCTCTTGCAGCTTGATCCAACACTTTACGTGGGACTCCACGTCGGAGGGGTTCTGGAATTAATACAAAAATTGAGGTCGAGCCGAAAAACTGCCGCCAGGGCTTACCAACGAGCAATGGATCACGGTATTTTAGGCATACCAACTTTTGAATCACTGAGAAATAGGCTCTAGGACTCAGGTTGCCGATGTGTGTCATATGGCTACCAAGCTCAAATGAAACAACTGCTTTTGTCACATGGAAAAAGCAGCTGTTTCAGCACAAGGCCAATGAGCTCTGGCGAACCGTACTACCAATCGAGTCACCGAAAATGGAAAGCGACAGCGCGACAAACCCAGAAAGAGATGGCAAAGATGAGTTCGACAGTCATTTTAGCGTCCTCGCACACGGGCCTCAAAACGCCGTCACTGGCATATTCGTATACCGTAAGATGGGGTTAATTGGTATCTGGGTCTTAATTGGGACAGGACTTTGAAGATGTTTCAAAGCTTAAGTGAAGTGCTGTATTTCTTTTATATTTGGGTGTTTTTGTTTTTATCTGTAGTGAATATAAAAACGTACAAGAAATTAAGAAAAATAAAGCCTTGAAACATCTTCAAAGGCCTGTCCCAATTAAGACCCAGATACCAATTAACCCCATCTTACCGGTAGTTCGTAGCATGTGGCATGTGGCGGCTAGCGGCTTGACCGTCCGTGTGTGGTGAGTTCATATAAAATGTATTAAAACAACAGGAAATATGCCGGTGGCGGTGGTTGGTGGTATGTGGCGTGTGGACCGTATGTGGGGACGTTTAGTGACTGGCCGACGAGACGGTGGTTTTGGACCGCAGAGGTGGAAAGAGGGAGAGGAGGCCTTGCCCTGCAGTGGGGTAGCACAGGCTCATATTAATAACAAAAAAGAGCTTCTATGCTTCTTCTAATACTCCTAGTTTTGTAGTATCGCAAGCAGTCTTCAAAGAACTCTCAAGATGGTCACTAAAATATTAGGGGTATTTTGGTACATGTTTAGTACAGTCAGCCAAAAATGTGGTCTACCACCCTACGGTTGAGATTCGTTTGAACGTCATGAAACAATAAGGTCAATTTTCCCTGGCAATGAGTTTGTGTCAGTGACTATTGCTCTCTTTGTCATTTATGATATAACGTCATGCATGCCAAGGGTCAAGTTTGAATTATCGCAGATTGGGTAATATTTCATTGACGGAAATACTTGACAGTAGAATTGTCACTGAAACTTTCTTTTTCAGTAGTAATAAGTTTCTCTTCGAAAAGATCGACATGGTTTTAGTTGAGGAAAATAGATTATCGCATTAAATGAGGTTAAACTAAGTCACCCAATGACGTCAAATGTCAGGAATCTCAGATAACAGACAAAACGTCATAACATTATTGTGCATGTGTTAAACTCTGTTAGAAAAGTCAACCTTAGCGATCGTTACATCTCGCAAAAACTTTTGTCAAAAGTGGTAGACCACTTTCTTGGCTGACTGTACCTACTTGTGTTCAATGAAGGTGAATCGAACATTACTGGATAGCTCTAATCAAGTTAATTCACTTCAGAAGATCTTTATTTCTAGTTTTAAATGAAAAAAGCAAATATCTGGTCGAAATGACGTGGCTTATAAAAGAGCAAAGAGCTTTGAAGCTAAATTGACAAACATCTAGATGACTGGGGAACAACATCTTTGACCCTGCATCTTAACAGATAATTATCTTAGGCAGTATGAAAACCTAAACCTAGGGCAGTTGAAGGAATGAATGAAGTGTTATCTTAACTCAGGTGACCCCTGAAAACCAGCTTCGTGATGGTTTTGTAACAATTGTAACCAACGCAGCTGCGTTGGTTACAATTGTTATGCTGAGAGGCAGCCTTTTAGACACTTTATTTGTAACTATTTGCTGTATACATTTTTATTGTTAAGTTAAGTGTCCAATTAATTTTATTTCTGTCTTTCTTATCCTCATGCAAAACGAAAATATCACAATAGGATGTCTTTGAAACTCCCCGCGTGGTGTTTAGGAGGTGTCTAAACATAAACTTGAGTAATACCTGGAATACTGGGTGTAATTTGGGCATCTACGTGCTTCGGAAGGCACGTTGAGCAGTTGGTCCCGGTTGATGTCGCTAGATGTTAGTCGTTAAGCCTAGTCAGAGGCCTTAGGGTGGCTTGATAACATCTGACATTAAGGTTGCTCACTAACCTTACACCCTTCCAGCACTCCGCACTGAGCCCGCATGTTGGGGTATGGCTTGTTCCACCTCATAGTTGAGATGAGGCTTGTGCCCAGCAGTGGGACCGTTTATGTTATGTAATACCTGGAACAGCTGCGGCGCCTTCTGCACGACCAGTGTGTACATCTCTGTGAGCTGCGCCGCCATCTCCATGGAGACGTCCTCCACGGTGCACACGCGGTGTATCAGCTCCTCGATGAACATGTTCACCAGGGTTGCCATCAGCCTGGAACAGGGACAGATAATAGTAGATTATTAACCAAGGGGATAATGCAGTGTCTTCTGTCACTGGTTACGATTTAAATCGCGAGCGTAACGAAGGATCCTAGTTTTACGCCCGAGCGCAGCGAGGGTTTTAAAACTTAAATCGCGAGTGAAGCGAGGGATTTAACACGAGTCCTGAGTGTAGCGAGGGATTTAAGTTCACCTAAGACTAAGACAAGACAGCTTTATACCGAGGAAAATACTCTACTTTTCGTACCATTTGCGAAAAAAATATTTATTTTCATACTTGTTCTATTTTATCACATATAATACTGGCAGGTCATATAAAAAAATTATTAAAGCAGTGTCTTCTGTCGCGGGTGATGATTGAAATCGCGAGCGTAACGAGGGACTCGAGGTTAACTCCCGAGCGCAGCGAGGGTGTTAAAAACTTAAATCGCGATTGAAGCGAGTGATTTAACACGAGTCCTGCGTGTAGCGAGGGATTTAAGTTTACCTAAGACTAAGACAGCTTTATCACCGGGGAAAATACTGAACTTTTCGTAACATTTGCGAAAAAAAAAAATATTTTCAAACTTTTTCTATTTTATCACATATAATACAGGCAGGTCACAAATAAAGAATTAAAACTTCTAATTCAAATTAGCGCTCGAAAACCTCGGTAAGTATTCCGAATGAAATTCAGTACAATTTTCTTTCCGTTTTTAACAGATTAAAAATGACTATTGTTATGTTCGCTTTTTGTGGCCTAGAATGTCACTTTTTTGAGCAAGTGGTACGAAAAAGAAGATATTGCACCTTTGTAGATGTTTTTGTTTATTTGATTACTCGATGACCAAATTACCTACTTGGATTTAAATTTTATAATGATCAAGTAAGACACATCTTTCTGTATTTTAATAATAAGCTTGTTTGTGACACAAAAATGTAGTTCCCGTCCTTGAGATTCGCTAAATTTTTCTTCCCTCTGCAACATATTACGAATGCGGTAGTTCTGGGTGCTCTTACATGATTTGCTACTAGGTTGATCCTGCGCTGTAAATACTGCGCTGAAGATACGAGTCAACTCAAATGACCAATAATTTTCGAAAAGAAATTAATGTTATATCAGCATAAAGACTCAATGCTGACATAAGATGGCGTTCCCGTAGGAGATACGGGGATTAATATGTATAGAAGGTATGGGTTCTTTACCGTCGATATGACTGTATTTACCTAGTAAAGACGTTGATTGGGAAGACCCCGATCCACACATTCCTCAGCAGGTGCAACTGCCTCAGGCACTGGCGCACGGCCGCCTCGGCGTTGTCGCCCAGGATGTCCTTCACCACGATGCAGTTCAGATCAGCCAGGAGACGATATTGGTTCTTCACCGTCGATGTGTATTTACCTAGTGAAGACGTTGATTGGGAAGACCCCGATCCACACATTCCTCAGCAGATGCAACTGCCTCAGGCACTGGCGCACGGCCGCCTCGGCGTTGTCGCCCAGGATATCCTTCACCACGATGCAGTTCAGATCTGCCAGGAGACATGGACAATGAGGACAATTGTAGGTCAAGGTAGACAACAGGAAACAGTAAATAAAAATCGAAAAATATAGTATTGAGATTATCAATTTCATTTAATTACTAATAACCACGTAAATTCGCCAAGATGCAGGCGACATTACCTCGTTGGACAACAAGGCTTATGCATTAAGTATTTTTCAGTTGTCGTATTGCTTCAGTAAGTCAAGTTTAATGTACTACTATATCAATAAACATTATTCATTAAAGCATTAGTGTACGCTGGGTCGGAAGGCCGACCGCAAGATGAATGTCCTGCAGGGGGTTGCATAATTTCGATGGATCCGAACCATAGATAGCTGGCCGCCCTGGAAATCTATGGCAGGCCTATGACCTGATATTGATGGCTAATTTTGTGGATGAAGAGGGTGCCGTGGCTCAGTTGTTATTGTGCAGTTACAAAGTGGAGTGAGTGTACCTCCTACCGTAAATTAGTGATTCATTTTACGGGCTTCTCCGTGCTTTGGGAGGCACGTTAAGCAGTTGGTCCTGGTTGATGCTGCTAAGATGTCATTATTCAAATCATTAACCGCACTCAGAGGTCTCAGGGCGGCTTGTTAACATTTCACAGTAGGGTTTATGAGTAACCTTACAACTCTCAACCCTGTTTATGGCGATGAAACTGCAATAAGTTGCCTAAATAGCTACCTGAAGATCGGATGTTGTCCAAGATCTGCTTGCGCTGTTGCTGCATATGCTGCGTGAGGTGTTTGTAGCCGAGGTCGCGGAGCTTCTGCACCAGGTCCACGAAGCTGATGGGGTAGTCCAGCTCCCGGCCCTCCATCAGGATCAGCCACTTGTCGCCGAAGGTCTGGAGGTTGTGCGCCAGGAACATGCAGTTGTTGTGGAACAGAGCTGGGGAAGGCCATTGTTTAGAATAGTTTAGAGATCGTAATTAATAGTTGATTCAATTAAACTCAAACTTATGGTCAGCTACGCATGCCATTTAAGGATAGTAATGAATCACTAAATTGCAAAGAATGACGAAAAAAAGTGTCTTCGCTCTGATTCGAACCCACGACCACTGAGTTACAACATAATCTGAGGCTGGCGCCTGCGCCGCTGAGCTATGCGACTTGTTGCTACACGGACGAAATAGATAGTCAATTAACGCGAGAACGTAAATAGGAATCTTCACGGCTTCGTAGGTCCTTACCTACAAGGAAACCGAAAGCATGATACGCGATTTTGACACTAAGATGGGTTCCATAACACTAAAGGCGTTTGTACATCAAGCAGGTGCCTTTAGGCAGCTTGATAATGAGCAAGGCACGCTACCGGCTTTCTAAACGTCGGCGGGCGGCGAAATACTACTAGACATACTCGTACACGTTTCTAAAAATCCGGAATGACGCGTCTGTTTCATGCCGCCTCAAAGTTAAATACTTTTGAGTCGTGTAGTTTCTGTCCATAGGTGGTACAATGCAGGTTGAATGCTTTACTCAAACATGTCGACATTGGCACTTTGAACTTACCTACATATTGGGGTATAGTCTCCAAATACTTTTCATGGTGATACGGAACAACAGCATCATACAATTCAAATACTAGCCGGGTTGTGTTGTATAATTTCTTGGACACAACGTCAGAGCACTGCACTGCCTGCTCCATCATCACGTAGACAAGATCCAGCAACTCCTGAGCAGTCTTAGATATCATGCATCTCGGGAAGTAAAACAAACTCTTTGGAATAGTCTTATCAAGAATCTTTAAAGCTTCTTCTACACCTTCCTCAGGCTTAGCACTGGTCCCTGCATTCTCTTCTGGTATACTTTCAACACCAATAGACATTGTTACACTCAAATCTTTGAGCATTATCTTACGAGCTGACTCTAAGAAATACTGACTTGACTTATTAGCAAAGAGAATATCAATATCATTAACATATTGCAATATTGAGAAATTCTCATCAGGAAAGTACTTAACTATGTATAAGAAATGCTGAAAATCTTGAATTTCAGAAGTAATAACTCCGTAAGTTTGAAGCTCATTAATATTATTTGGTATTGTGTGAATGAGACAGTCCTTTACCAGTAGATCTCTGAAGTCACCACATGTCTTTCTACCGATGAGTTTCATTAGTGAAACCTCCTTGTTGAATTCAAAATTCAAATTGTGGCTAAGATAATGAAACAATAAACGCAAGTTTGAAATAACTGCATCATAAGGTGGCCTGAAATCTGGTCTATGATTGATAGTTATAGTCATAAGCTCATAAGTTTCAGCGAATACAAGACAGTCATTGTTGATGATAGGTTCAATAACATCTTTCATGAGAAATTGTGAAAACTCAGTTACTTTTTCATCTAGTTTTTTGCTTCTTTCAAGTGCGTTAAGGATATCAACTACAATTAACGATTCATCCAAACTGAGTGTCATGGTTATCGTGGTTTTACGGTTTCCAGGTTTAATCGATTTGAAAAGTAATCTATCCCATTCTCCATATAAATCTTGGATTAAACTGTCAAGAATGAGCTGGCCTGTGTGTTTAGTGTTGTTGTAAAAGTCTAGCTGTTTAAATCCTTCTGCTGGCATTTCAATGTGCTGAAGCATGTCATACACAGCTTCGACAGCTCGTGTGAAGCTCTGAGCCTCCCTGCCATCATCAAACTCTTTGACATACTTCCCACACTGCACAATATCATACACTATGTTCAATGCAAAGTTAACAGATTGCAATTCTTTAGTCAACTTATCATGGTTTTCTATAGATTTGAGTATCTCAGCCATTGTAACTTGTTCTATCTCTCGCTTACACAATTCCATATCATCTACTACAGCCTTGCTCTCTTTAGACAGTTCAATACTCTCTTTCATTATAGCTTCTATGTCATAATCACTATTACTCAAAAAAGTTTTCAAATCATTCTTATATTTGTCTATATCTTTAGCTATTAAAGGAATTTTATCTGAAGGTTTCCAGATATCTGAATTGTTACTATTGAGTACATTTTTTAACATACTGTCTACATCAAATTCTGCCATCTTAGTGCTTTCTATTTGACTTATCCTTTTTGATAGTGGGCTTAGGGTACGAATCACGTTTCTGTGATTTAGTGTAGGAGCTTCTATTACTGGCTTTTGTTTGGTGGTACTTGTTGGAGCTCACTGCATGCCGCAACGTGTTGACGAGGAAGCGCTTGTTGGGTTTCGGTTGAGGAGCTTTGACCCAGCCTGAGGGGCCAACTATTTCGGCTCTTGCTGCGCCTTGGACTGCTTCCCGCATTAGCTCTTCAACAGCCAGTCTGAAATTAGCCCAAAACACAATCATATACCTACTGATAAAGGCAGAAAGTGATAAGGCAGCTTTTTAACTAATTAAATCCTGTTATACACAAAATTAACGTGTACTTCGTACTTTTCTAGAGCTTCGTCATCTAGAGGTTCTTTATCCAAGTTTTTGGTATCATCTTCTTTTTCGGTCATAGTTCGTATAAGTCCAATAATTCTCTACTACTTATTACTCACTATTGTACTACACAACATTTAAAAGACAGTGGGAATCCTTGCCAAATCCATTTTTCAAAAAATTTGGATTCTTCAAACACGAAAACAAACACGTATTTTTGACAACTGCAAATCTGTCTGCGTTCAACCAGTATGAAAATCGTTATTTCTCTCTACTTTTTCGTTGACAATGTACGAAATTTATACTTAATGCAAAAGGCAAAAATTCAACAAATAAAATGTTCTGTACCGCGACTTTACTTTTAACAAATAATCAATATAAATTACAAAATATTTTGTTTCTTCAATAAATTCTCACATTCAAGAACGCGTCTAATGATCCTTTCCTTTTTTATCAAAATAGTGGCAACAATTTTGGACGCGTGGAGTGAAACGTCAGCCACGTACGTACACCTGTCAATTCTGTCATTGGCTAGGTGTTCAGAAAGTCTTTCACTTCGAGTTTAGTTTTATTTTGTATTTATTACTTAAAACAAGGTAATTTTAAATCTATTGTGCAGCATTGAAAATGTTTAAAGCCTTATATTTTTTATGAAATCAGAAGTTCGAGATTTAACTCAATAATTGACGTAACCAAGTCCCGTACAGTTCGGCAAAATTTTAACAGTGTTACATTACCGTTTTCCAGATAGAATGGCTGCGAAATTATTATCCCTGATCCTGATCGTGGCAGCCGCCGTGACGGCTGATGAAGAGGCTACTGCGGCAAGGTTACTTGTGTCGAAACATGTGTTGAACAAATACTTGGTTGAGAACATGGACATCTTAGTGAAGTACACTCTGTACAACGTCGGTTCAGCGCCGGCAGTAGACGTCAAGCTGGTGGACAGTGGGTTCCACCCCGACGTGTTCCAAGTGGTCGGCGGTCAGCTCACAGCCCAGATCGAGCGAATCCCTCCACAGACTAACGTGTCCCATGTAGTCACTGTTAGATCAAACAGATACGGCTACTTCAACTTCTCGTCAGCTGAGGTCACCTACAAGCCCAGTGAAGATGCTGCAGAGGTAAGATATAGATTTTTGAAAAAAGTTTATATGAAAGTGTGTTGTCCACTTGAATTTCTACTATCTCTTTTAGTCATTTCAATTAATGTCTTTTAAAATAATGTCAGGCATGTTAGTTCATTCCTGTTTTTTTGAAGAAATAAAACCATATTTTAGTTCCATTTCAAGCCAAGATAAATATTTATGTTAGAAGTTGACTTTTAGTAGTAGTGGAGTACCTAGTTACTTGTTTAGTTTGGGGTCAGTGGATCTGGTTTAAGCCATGCCAGTTATTTATTTATTTAACTAACATCAGTTCTCATCTTTTGCTTATTATTTATGATGTTTCTAAGCATCATTCATTCATACATGCTGACTTAATATAATTGCCATGGCTTCTTGATGCTTAGGACATTATTACTGGCTTAAGCTTACATTTTCCCAATAATATAAGTGTTTGATCAGTGTTAGTTATTAATAAACAAAATCCCACAAAAACAAACAAAGCTTCATATCTCCTACTGATAGTCACTTTTTTATTTTAAAGATTTTAACAAGACTTACATAAACATAAGTTACACTAGTTGAATTGAAATTCATTAATTTGCGCATACAAAAGTTACCATAATTTAAGTAATATAATATTACACTTAATATATTTAAAGATATTTAAATAAATTTAAGTTAATATATTACCAATTGACTTACATAGAAAACAGATGGTATGTCCATTTTAATAACTAACTTTATGTGGTTTTATGTTACAATGGAAACAACTTTAGGGGCAAAGGAACTCCTTCTGGCTTTGTTTCAGCTAACAACAAGTAGATTTTATTTATGTATGTATAAAATAGTGTCCCACTTAGCAAAGATTAGAGTCCAACTGACTTCGCACAAAATAATTTAAATTCATGGTACAGTACAATTCAAACTTAATGGCGGCTCAGAAGTTAGCTGCGAGTGCCGAGTGTGCAAGATTGGCCTCACCTCCCAACGCCAGTCTCGCATCGACTCGCGCGATGTTCACAGTCGCCATTGAGTTTGAATCGTACTATAGATCACAGGAAATAATATATATTTACACTTTATTTTTCATATTTCAGGTTCAATACGCATACAGCAGCTCTCCCGGTGAAGGAGCCATCGTGGCCCTCAAGGACTACGAGCGCAAGTTCTCGTCGCACATCCTCGACTGGGCCGCGTTCGCCGTCATGACCCTGCCCTCCCTCGCCATTCCCTTCGGCCTTTGGTTCTCATCCAAGAGCAAATACGAGAAGCTCGCTAAGCACAAGAAGACTCATTAATCTTTAGTTAGTTAAAATACTCCATTGCTAATGTTTCGCAGGTTTATTGTTTATTTTATTTTTTCACAACCCTCTAATTTATCTAAAAGTAACATTTATTTTGAATCTACATACTTAAATGTGTTAAGAGTAAGTGCTATTTCTGGTTAGTAAACACAACTGACTGTATTTTAGGTGAATTTATTCTTGATATTGAACTACAAATGCCTTTTTCTTCAATGTATGATAATTACGTGTTAAACATTAGCAGTGTCGATTTCCATTTCTTCATTAGTTATCGTTCATCTACATCTTTGTTAATAATTTATATGAACAATAAAAAAAGACAATTTTTAATGCTGTTTTGAATTGCCTTACATCGAATTAATGGGGGCCAGCTCCGTATTTGTGCTCACCAGTTGGCGCCACTATCGAGTGAAGTCCTGGGCCCTGTTCAATAAACATTACAATTCTACAATTATGTAAAAAACTTACATATTTGTAAAGTTTTGCTACAAGTGCTGGGCCCTGTTCAATAAACATTACAATTCTACAATTATGTAAAAAACTTACATATTTGTAAAGTTTTGCTACAAGTGCTGTTTAATAAACACTACAATTATGTCGAAAATCTACAAGTGAAAAACTTACAAATATGTAACTCCAAATGCTGTTTAATAAACACTACAATTATGTAGAAAACGCCTGTAGAATTGTACTTACAAATTTGTAAGTCACAATTTACATAAAAATGTAAGATTTTGTTGCTTTAGCGGATTTGTTTTTTTCAGTCATTTACAGTGATTAGCGAACCACCTTTAATGCCTGATAATTAAATTTCTTCAAATCTAGGGATTTTGAGACAATGGGGCGTGCAACCTTAGACTTAATGCTCTAAGCGTGCAACTGTCAAAGTGGCGCTAGTAGAGCAAATACCAAAAACACAGACGTTTTTGTATGAAATTTGTAGAGAATTCTTGATAACACACAAATGCCAGCATGGTATGTACCAAATGCAAAGAAACTGGTTTCCCGAGATGGGCAACTTAAAAAAATGTGGCTCAAAGCAATAAGGAGAGTATTAGGAGATTTTCTGAGTGGAGTCGTAATAAAGATCAAGTACAATCTTTTTAACCAAAAAATATTCGGCGGTATTTTGCTGACCCGAATTTTTGGTGAAATGTTTATTCTTTTACATTAAAAGTAAAGTTTATGTGTTTACTCAAAACGCCGCTGCATTTTTTATAACCACTCATTACTTCTGTCTTTACTTACACTACTAGTTGTTAGGAATATTTCTTTAATTTCATCCAATTTCCTTTCCTTTTTAGGTTGAGGCACAAAATTGTAAAGTTCTGATACAGGGTAAGCCCACCTGTCGGAATTTTACTACAATTTACATAAAATGTAGACTTGTAACTACAATTATGCGTTCAATAAACCAGTTTTCCCTACAAATATGTAAATTGTCACCTGTAGAAAGAAAATGTTTATTGAACAGAAACTTGTAAAATTGTAGCTACAATTCTACAAATTTGTAGATTTTCCACCATGGTAAAATTGTAACTTGTAAGTTTTATTGAACAGAAACTTGTAGAATTGTAGCTTGTAAGTTTTTTACATATTTGTAGAATAGTAATGTTTATTGAACAGGGCCCTGTTTAATAAACACTACAATTATGTAGAAAATCTACAAGTGAAAACCTTACAAATATGTAACTCCAAATGCTGTTTAATAAACACTACAATTATGTAGAAAACGCCTGTAGAATTGTACTTACAAATTTGTAAGTCACAATTTACATAAAATGTAAGATTTTGTTGCTTTAAGCGGATTTGTTTTTTTCATTCATTTACAGTGATTAGCGAACCACCTTTAATGCTTGTTAATGAAATTTCTTCAAATCTAGGGATTTCGAGACAATGGGGCGTGCAACAGTCAAAGTGGCGCTAGTAGAGCAAATACCAAAAACACAGACGTTTTTGTATGAAATTTGTAGAGAATTCTTGATAACACACAAATGCCAGCATGGTATGTACCAAATGCAAAGAAACTGGTTTCCCGAGATGGGCAACTTAAAAAAATGTGGCTCAAAGCAATAAGGAGAGTATTAGGAGATTTTCTGAGTGGAGTCGTAATAAAGATCAAGTACAATCTTTTTAACCAAAAAATATTCGGCGGTATTTTGCTGACCCGAATTTTTGGTGAAATGTTTATTCTTTTACATTAAAAGTAAAGTTTATGTGTTTACTCAAAACGCCGCTGCATTTTTTATAACCACTCATTACTTCTGTCTTTACTTACACTACTAGTTGTTAGGAATATTTCTTTAATTTCATCCAATTTCCTTTCCTTTTTAGGTTGAGGCACAAAATTGTAAAGTTCTGATACAGGGTAAGCCCACCTGTCGGAATTTTACTACAATTTACATAAAATGTAGACTTGTAACTACAATTATGCGTTCAATAAACCAGTTTTCCCTACAAATATGTAAATTGTCACCTGTAGAAAGAAAATGTTTATTGAACAGAAACTTGTAAAATTGTAGCTACAATTCTACAAATTTGTAGATTTTCCACCATGGTAAAATTGTAACTTGTAAGTTTTATTGAACAGAAACTTGTAGAATTGTAGCTTGTAAGTTTTTTACATATTTGTAGAATAGTAATGTTTATTGAACAGGGCCCTGTTTAATAAACACTACAATTATGTAGAAAATCTACAAGTGAAAACCTTACAAATATGTAACTCCAAATGCTGTTTAATAAACACTACAATTATGTAGAAAACGCCTGTAGAATTGTACTTACAAATTTGTAAGTCACAATTTACATAAAATGTAAGATTTTGTTGCTTTAAGCGGATTTGTTTTTTTCAGTCATTTACAGTGATTAGCGAACCACCTTTAATGCCTGATAATTAAATTTCTTCAAATCTAGGGATTTTGAGACAATGGGGCGTGCAACAGTCAAAGTGGCGCTAGTAGAGCAAATACCAAAAACACAGACGTTTTTGTATGAAATTTGTAGAGAATTCTTGATAACACACAAATGCCAGCATGGTATGTACCAAATGCAAAGAAACTGGTTTCCCGAGATGGGCAACTTAAAAAAATGTGTCTCAAAGCAATAAGGAGAGTATTAGGAGATTTTCTGAGTGGAGTCGTATTAAAGATCATGCACAATCTTTTTAACCAAAAAATATTCGACGGTATTTTGCTGACCCGAATTTTTGGTGAAATGTTTATTCTTTTACATTAAAAGTAAAGTTTATGTGTTTACTCAAAACGCCGCTGCATTTTTTATAACCACTCATTACTTCTGTCTTTACTTACACTACTTGTTGGGAATATTTCTTTAATTTCATCCAATCTCCTTTCCTTTTTAAGTTGAGGCACAAAATTGTGAAGTTCTGACACAGGGTAAGCCCACCTGTCGGAATATTACTACAATTTACATAAAATGTAGACTTGTAACTACAATTATGCGTTCAATAAACCAGTTTTCCCTACAAATATGTAAATTGTCACCTGTAGAAAGAAAATGTTTATTGAACAGAAACTTGTAAAATTGTAGCTACAATTCTACAAATTTGTAGATTTTCCACCATGGTAAAATTGTAACTTGTAAGTTTTATTGAACAGAAACTTGTAGAATTGTAGCCTGTACAGCCTGGCAAAAAAGTCGTGAAATTAATGAGGGCGCCACTTTCGTTAATGTGGTCACCCCGTATACTACGACACGAACAGTTTTGATAGTTTACTAATTCAACTTATTTTTTTAGAGAGAATTGCTATCTCGTTGTCCCTACACAATCTCCCCACTACCTATTCGCCTGACGCAATCATCGCGCGAACCACAGTAAGGACACTCCTTTATCATCAATAGGTTTGATCTCGCGTTCGCACGTACCAAGTTTGCGCGAATGCATCACGTGTCGACCACCTAATAAGACACCAAATTCTAGTTCAGTACTTTCTCATTCCTATAAGTTTCGCGTTATATTATTAAAACGCGTTAAATTTCTTTAATCCCACATTATCCAGTAGAATTATGGAATAAAATTAGTCATACAGGTAGCCAGGTCAATCGGGTGAACCGCTAGGTGGCAGAAATGCAAAGGCAGTGGCACCAACACAGTTGATTCCCATCACATCAAACACATTGTCTGGACGGTTTGCTACTACCAAGTAAAAAAATAAAAGAAGAAACTAGCAAAATCATAAAAAAATTAAAATTAGAAACAACAAAGCAACAAAAGATTTGCTTATTCAGTTTGACCCCGTTGGTAATAACCATTTTCTATTTTAATGACGTGTTATCATGATTTTCTCCTTTCTTCGGTATATTCTCAAAAGCTGGCTCAGACGCTGCTTTGAAAATTAAATTAAAATTAAAACCTAAAATCAATAAAAAAAGTATCAATTAGCTAAAATGTGCTAACTTCCCAATTTCTGCCAATTTCCTTTTTTTAAACACAGTATTGCCAGTGATAATATTTTTTAGTTCCCTTTCAGGACTTTTTTGCCAAGCTGTAAGTTTTTTACATATTTGTAGAATTGTAATGTTTATTGAACAGGGCCCTGAATGTGTGGTGCAGAAACTAAGTATTCACTAGCGCCTCTAGCGGCAAAATCCATACGTGAAAGCATTGGTTCGTTGGCGACGTGTCCAACCACGCTAAAATCACGTTTAGATTATTTCGGACCGCACTTCAGTTCGTAAATAAAAAAAGTAAAAAGTCATAATATTGCTGGTTTGAGTGGCTGACATTTCAGTTCTGATATAACCTCGAAAACCTTTTTTGAAATGAAGAAATATTTCTTGATTTAACAATGAACACTATTAAAACGTTGTTATATCGCGAAAGATCTAAATTATTCATACAACGTGCTTATGCCACAACCAAAAAGAAAATACCGACTGAAACTGACGAGGATTTGCCTAGTTAGTTACTCACTATTTTCGAGGGTCAAATGTTTATTATTTAAGCAATGAGCTGAGATAAAAATTATGATAACGTTTCAGTATTTCAATATCCCGTTAGTAAAAGTTCGGATCGTCGGGTTTACGTGTGGGGCTTAGCTGAGACAGGCGCTCTTGGCATCCACCTCCCAAGAGGCAAAAAGGGCAAAAAGGCATACAAAAACAATTTTACGTTGGCTTGGCATCCTTTGAGGTCTACTTTTGCTGAAAGATTTGACGTGAGTATGGCTTGGATAATAGTGAAGCAAGCAAATGTGCCAAAAAGTTGGCAGCACATCTTATCAGTTTATTTAACCATAATATTAAATTGAACAACCCATTAATATTCCTCTTCATACTTTCCTCAGGTAACTGAAATTACTAGCGGCTATGGATTTACAGTTGCAGCAATCAAAACAAGTGAACAGCACAAAGTGTTTGGCACTGGCATCAACACTGATTCACAGATTGGCTACCATGCCCCTCGTATTGGTCATCCATTGGAGATGCTCTTGAGTCCTGCACCAATTTATATACCCTATAAGTCACTAGAAACCAAGGTAGGTTAATCAAGTTTCCCATGTGCCTAGAACTAGAATTTTGAGTAGCTTACTGTTACCCATTCAACTCTTAATCAGATTGTAGGTTTATCAGCAGGAAGAGCACACACTGTTATCCTAACAGATAATGAAGGAGTATACACAATAGGAAATAATGCTTACGGTCAATGTGGCCGTAAGATCAACCCTAAAGAAGAATACCGGGGTAGTATGGTGTCACATAACATCAAGAGACTGGGCAAAGAGAACATAATAGATATTTGCTGTGGACAGGACCATACGTAAGTTATAATTATGATCATGACCTTTGAAAAGTGATTGATGACCAATGTTTGTGCGGATACACTTTCAAGCTGAAATTAGATACTCAACCATGCTTTACAGTCATTACCAATATATGTATTTTTACAGTTTATTCCTGACAGAATCAGGGAAGGTTTATGCCTGTGGTTGGGGTGCTGATGGTCAGACTGGGCTTGGAACTTACGAGAATCAAGGCATTCCAGCTCCAGTCAAGGGTGACATAACCTCTGAAAAAATTGTCAAGTTGGCTGGCACTGTTGACTGTGTGTTGGCTATCAATGGTTAGTTTAATTTTTATGTTAAGAATTGGTTAAGATTATAAAACTAAGGAGTTCCACTGTTTGATTCCTTTAAACTGTGTGACAGATTTAAACAGAAAAAGGGGAATAAATACACATTTTGACATTTCAGATAAAGGGGAACTGTTTGGATGGGGAAATTCAGAATATGGGCAAGTGCCAATGGCAACCAAACAGCAGCAAGTTAATATGTCTTATGCCTTGGTTAACTTCACAAAGGGATTAGGAAAAATCAAGGACATTGCTGCTGGTGGTTCCTTCTGCCTTATTGTCAATGGTATGCTAACAATTTTACTACACAATGTTTATTTTTTGCTGCTCAAGTTAACCAGCAAATATAACTAAGTACAATTCTTTTTTTTGCAGAACAAGGTGACACATTTGTGTGGGGTTATGGTTTGTTGGGTCTTGGCCCAAATGTCCAACACAAAGCGAAACCAACACCAATACCTCCACCACTGTTTGGCCGTAATGAGTTCAATCCGGAATGTGTTGTGGAACAAGTTGGGTGTGGTGTTGGCCACTTGGCTGCTATCACCAATAATGGTGACTTGTACACATGGGGCCGGAATAGACAAGGCTGCTTAGGACTAGGACACACAAAAGACCAATATTTCCCTCTGAGAGTGGCTGTTGGAGCTCATGTCATGAAAGCAGTGTGTAGTGTGGACCACACCATAGCATTATGCAAACCTTTTATGTGATCTAATTAGTTTGCCAGTGACACTAGTGTACCTGTATAGCTTTTAGAACTTTTGTTAAACAATTAAATGTGCTGTTAAAGTTATATCATGTTTTGTGTATGTGTTTATTATTATAGCCTAGATTACGAAAGTATATTAATTACTACATGCAATAAACATCATCAGTCATCCAAATAAATAATAACATTGACAAAATGGTTTATATCTTCCTTTTTTATTACACTTTTCCATTACATTACTAAGATATATTAAGGCGCGATACCAGGAAAACGGCTCTCGGGAAAACTAAAGTTTTATATAGAAAATATGAAGTATGAGGCACGAAAAAAATCGTCATAGTAGTCAAAGAGTTGCACAATCAGCTCAAACTTCCAGTATATGGATCAACTTACTAGATTAATGTGAAAAAAAATCAGAATATCGCTAAAAACGTGCAAAACGCACTCCCGTATTTCAAAAGTTTAGGCATCATATAAACTAACAACTTACGTGTTTTAAATAACGTGTAAAGATCAGATATCAAAGAAGCATTGCCAATCAGTTGTTTTTCATTGCTTTATTTCAGTTTTGTGCAAAAAATTCCCAAACATTCCGAATTTTACGCTTGAAATCTCCATACAAATTACTATGGAGTGAGTGAAGTTTCTTTGATAGCTGTCCGCGCACCGTCGCAGCTCACTCCCCCCCATGTCCCCAAGGTGAGCGCACGTCGCTTTTGACGATAATGACATTTATAATTACGCGGATAATTTACACGAAATAGGCGCACATAGGGTCTTTTGTTGAAAATAGTACAACTTTATTTTTTTTCCTCCGTACTGTTTGTTCATATGCATTATGCATAATTTATCAAACGTATGATTTTATCATGATTCACCATGAGAGTTATATGGCAGGTTTATATTTATAAGTACACTTGATTAAAAGCTGTCTTGGGTTTGACAATTTCGTACTAGTTGCCATTTCATTTTCCTATTCTTTACGCAGTCACGTGCACTCACCCGGCGTCATGTGGAAGACTGACTTGCGGGACTGCGCAGACGGCTGTCAAAGAAACTTCACTCGTTCCATAGTAATTAGGATGGAGATCTCGAGCAAAAAAAATTGAAGTTTGCGTTCGCTTATACGAAACAGAAATATTATTGCAATAGAACATAATGACAAGTTATTCGAAACGGAAACACACTTCACACCGGAACAGCTTTTACAATTGTACCGAGCACAAATTCGGTTGTGTATGGAGTACTTCTGCCACCTCTGGGATGGCTCTGCCAAGTATCAGCTGGATGCACTGGACTCAGTAGACCGAAGAGCCAGGAGACTGATAGGTGACGAGACGCTCGTTGAAACCAAACTCGAGTTTGGATCATCGACGTAGAGTTGCCTCTCTATCGGTTTTTTATAAGGTGTATTTCGGAGAGTGTGCGCAAGAACTTCATGACCTGATACCACCCTCTACTTTCTACTACCGGACCACAAGACGCCGCGAGGGCTTTCATCTCCATGTGGTCGACTTTCCAGCGGTCCGAACTAAGCGGTCTGGTGCTTCCTTTCTGGTCCGCACCGCTAAGGAGTGGAACGCCCTCCCTGCGTCTGTGTTTCCGGATACATACAACCTTGGTGTCTTCAAGGCAAGAGTGAATAGGCATTTTTTGGGTAAGCGTGGCTGGCAAGACTGAGGTCAAACGCAAACCCATTTTAAATTAAAAAAAAATATCAGATAGAACTTTGATATAAATATGAATTATCATATTTACGTCAGCCATGGAAAAATGGCAGTGCAAGCATTTTTATCTCTAACTGGCTATTTGCACACAGCTTTTCCCTGTAGTAATTTGAATGAACTATACAGACAAACGTTCTAGAAAATATAGTTAGCATCAACTATCATTTGGATAGTGAAAGCTTATGTAAAAACAGACAGAAAAACGCGGAGGGTGACTTCCTTTCATACTATGCTCTACTCGTAGATCAATTCCAGTAAGATGAAGATCACGGTGGATTCTGTATTAAATTCAGCGCGATGGCCTCTACAGGAGACTAAAGGTATTACTCAAGTGTTATTATCTAAAATAAATTATCCACTAAAAGTGTCTCAACTGTTGACAACTGTTAAATTCCTCGTTTTAGTTAGTAACAAGATAGCTCCGTTTAATGCTTCTTGCAGCTTTTCATTACAAGTAAGACCAATTAATTAGTGGGTTCTTCTGCATGTTACTAGAAATGGCTCCGTGTATTGCTATATCATATGCATTGGATGTAAGAAATATTTTGTGTTGATGATGATCGAACGGATAAACCAAGTTACAACTAAATCTCGATGGAATCGTCAAGTACCAGATATAACATTGTGCAAATAACGTGGTCACGAGAATAGATTGCAAATAATAGTGTAAAAAAATAATTGGCAAAACCGCTTGTTAGTATGTTTAATAAAATAAAATTTTTGGTTCGTTTCTTTTGTTTGCCCTATATCCTGAAATATATTGGGTGGCGAAATAAAAATATCTTTGGTGAACGCATCAAATGATTATCATGCCGCGATTTATAATAATAGTTAATAAATAAATATCCCTGGACATTATTCCACACAGCGCCATCTAGCCCCAAGTGAGTTAATTATACTCCGTTTTTATGGGATACTAGACAACGGATAAACATACTCAAATACTTTTTCTTTTGTAAATACATACTTATTATACATAGGAAACACACAGACCAATACAAACAGACATGTTTATGCACACAAATGTTTGTACTGTGCGGGGATCGAACCCGCGACCTTTGGTGTAGTAGCCGACTTCTAAACAATTACACCAAGACGGTCGTCCGGATTTATGCATTGCATTTATGCACGGATTGCACGGCCCAACCACTGTGTGACCATAGCTGTCACGATCGCTTTCAAATTTGACAGATTTTCTCTCCGGCCGACCCTAGTAGCGAACCTTAAATTACAAAATTACAATTAAGTATACCTAATGGATGTAAAGATGGATCACCTAATTCACATAGAAATGGTTACTTTCAAATATGTATTGCTATGGAAGCTATAAGTACTGTAATTAGGTATGATTTAAAGCAAACTTATTTTATTTACATTAAATTAACAGAATCAAGTTTTAAATAAACAGTATTCAAAGCTTTGTGATCACATTAAAAATCACATTGTCCTTGTCACCATTTTAATATATTGAAGGAGAAGGCCACCAAGCCTAGTTGATCAGTGACCTTCTCATTCAATACCACATTAACTATTGCTTGCACTCATCATGAAAAGGCTCCAATGTGCGGAAGTCACGCCACGCCGGTGGCAACAAGGAGATGTGGTGGAGATGACATCCACAGCGTTTGCATGGCTCACTGAACAGGTTAACATAGCTGTGCAGCCATGTCATGAATGATCGCACAGCCAGCTCAGGCAATGTTGGTGAATAAAAGTGCAACATAGCAGCATGTGCATTCTCTGTCACTTTTCTGAACACATTGTGCCTGGACTCAGTCCACAAGTCAAGGGTCTCACCATAACCTTTAACCATCACCCACTCCATCAGTAAGCCCTTGAAAGCCACAACTGCTTTCAGTACATGACTCAAATTAATTTGAACAACTGCATTACTGGCAAAAGGGCGTGATATTGTTATCTTCATGTCATTGTAGGACCTGTCTATGTTGTTGATCACTGTGTCTACTTGTAATGGTGCCACATTGTGGTTGCTCTGCAACTTCCCTCTACGTTTTGTGCTGCCTGAATTGATATAAGACCTTTTGAGCGAGTTCTGGCTCAACAGTGTGTGTGCGAAGGAGCTGTACTCGTGTATCTTGTCAGTCCACTTGTAACTGTTCACTAGTTGTGTGTATAGCGCCTGTCTATCTTGCGTCGTCTCTTGACTTAAGAAGGTGGTGTTACCCAAGTTAAATGGCGCAGTTGGTATCGGGAGAGTATTCACAGTTTGCTCTAGATCTCGAAGGTTGACATTGACGTTGTTTAGAAGCTCCTGGAGTTCCAGAAGGAACTTATCCTTGCCCTCATCACCGTGGTCAGCGCGAAGTCCGTTTGAAAGCGTCTCAAACACATGGCTGACGCTTAAACGTAAAGTTCTTAGTGAAGTTAGGGCTGAATTTAATTGATCTACATTTATTGTTTGGTTCATGTTGATTGATGCCGAACGTCCATAGAAATTTGCAGAATTATACAAACACAGACAGCAGACGCAATTGCACTGACAGACAGAAGTGACAGTCTGACAGTAGATTGACACCCTGCTTTTTTTGACAGTTTAGGCTGCAGTCCGAATCTCGTATTGTTTTACACGCGTTCCCAAACTTAGAGCTGCAGCAGCATTCATTTAGAAGTGCAGTCATTTACTCGCAAATTAATATCAACAGCATTATGAAATAAGGGTACGTTTGATTTTTTACGAATGAAGATTTCGCTTTTCAGGTTGGATCAGCGAAATTGACGCTTGGCGATGTGTGTGCCAGAACTACAGTCCGGACCGTTCGAAAAAACTGACATATTGTTTCTTCCTTTCGGCATCTTTTGATGTTGGCAAAGATAATTCTTTTATTCAAGTTCGACAGCCTATTAATGATTTTAATTTCCTAATTTTAAACTGTAATGATAAATCTATCTAAGTAGCTTCATGAATTTTCTCTTGCTTTTTGCTTGAACGGCTCCGCATGGGGTCCAATTTTCAGTCATTTTCCTCCTTGCTTTACTATCCATATTTGAGGCCTTGGGCTCGAACAAGCCGGGTTCCGAAAAGGCTAAAGAAAGCACCATAGACCACATTTATACGCTGCGGCAAGTTAGTCAGAAGACCGAAGAGTTTTTTAACTTGCCACTTTGTCTAGCGTTCGTGGGCGTATGAGAAACGCCTACAGCGAGGCGTGAGACAAGGTTGACGTTATTTCTCCGAAACTGTTCACAGGTGCTTTGGAGAATATTTTCAAGCTTCTGGACTGGAAAGACTTGTGCGCCTGAGTTGTCTCCCATACTGACGCGCCTGTATCGCCTTTCGCTAGGGACCGGCATAGTCCCTAAGTCGTGGAAGCTGGCTAATGTGCAGCCCGTGCCTAAAAAAGGTAGCCGTGCAGACCCCACTAACTATAGGCCCATATCTGTCACGTCTGTAATGTGCAAGGTTATGGAGCGTGAGCTTAATAACCGCCTCTTGGCATACCTGGAAGCTAACGATCTCCTCAGTGACCGCCAGTTTGGCTTTCGCCGTGGGCGATCTACTGGGGACCTTCTAGCGTATGCCACGCACATCTGGAGTGAGGCTATTGAGAGGCATGGGGAAGCCGTGGCCGTGTCTCTCGACATCTCTAAGGCCTTTGACAGGGTCTGGCATGAAGGCCTTATTAGTAAGTTGTCTTCGTTCGGAATCGCTCCCGGCTTTTGTACCTGGATTTCCAGCTTTCTTGAGGATCGCCAAATACGAGTCACTCTTGGGGGTTACTCGTCTGACCTGTACTCGATAAACGCTGGGGTTCCGCAGGGTTCGGTCTTGTCTGCTACATTGTTCCTGCTGCATATAAACGATCTACTTTTGCCCAGTACCTTTGGGTATGCTGACGATACCACAATTGCGGACAGATATGAATCCACTGCAAGGGCCACTGCGGAGGAGACCCGGTCCTGTCGCGAGGGTATGATTGAGCGTCTCGATCAGGCTTTAAAGCGTGTTTCCGACTGGGGTGGGGCTAACCTCGTCCATTTCAACGCTGCCAAGACGCAGGCGTGTTTGTTCTCCAGTAAGCGGAGTCTTTTCCAGCTGGCACCATCTTTCCAAGATGCAATTATACCTTTAACCGACAACCTACAACTCCTAGGCATGGACATGTCGTCAAAACTGAATTTCGGCCAATACATTGAGTCTATAGCTAAAACTGCCGCTAAGAAGCTCGGTATCTTGTCCAGGGCAAGGCGGTACTTCTCACCGGCTATGCTGCTCCAACTTTACAAAGCGCAAATCCGTCCGTGTATGGAGTACTGCTGTCATCTTTGGGATGGATCCGCCGCGTACCAATTGGCCGCTTTAGACTCAGTGGAAAGACGTGCTTTGAGACTTGTTGGTGACCCTGCCATCACAGAAAATCTGCAAGGCCTTGAGCACCGCCGGAAGGTCGCTTGTCTATCGGTGTTCTACAGAATGCATTTCGGAGAGTGTGCGAAGGAGTTGCATGACCTGATCCCACCAGCTCCCTTTCTGCATCGGACCACTAGGCGCAGACTGGCCTTCCACCCCTATATCGTTGATATTCCGGCAATCCGCACCAAACGTTTCGGTAATTCCTTCATAATGCGGACGGCAAAGGAGTGGAATGAGCTTCCTGCTGAGGTGTTTCCACTGCAGTATGACTTGGGCCTCTTCAAGAAAAGAGTGAACAGCCATTTGTTAGGCCGGCATGTACCAACATAGACCGCATCATCACTTAAGATCAGGTGAGATTGTGGTCAAATGCGCGCCTACTTAATCATAAAAAAAAAAAAAAAGGTCGCGGAATCAATTTCAATGGCGACTATTACACACCTTCGAATTGCCGATGATGTAGTTCTTATGGCTAAGACCTTGGAAGACCTGAACATAATGCTCGAAGATCTCCGTAATGCTTCCCAAAGAGTGGGTCTTATGATGAAATCATGTCAAATGCCCACGTTGCACCCGCTCCACTTAACGTTGGGAATATTACAATCGTAGTTGTTGACCAGTATTGACCACTATGTTTACCTGGGACAGACAGTCCAGTTAGGTAAGTCCAATTTGGAAAAAGAGATCTCTCGTCGAATACAGCTCAAATGGGCAGCGTTCGGTAAGCTCCGGCATATATTCGCGTCCAAAATACCTCAATGTCTCAAGACGAAAGTCTTTGACAAGTGTGTGTTGCCAGTAATGATCTATGGGAGTGAGACGTGTTCGTTTACTATGGGTCTTCATAAGAAGGCTCAAAGACACCCAGCGAAGCGAGTGATGGAGAGAGCGATGCGTGGTGTTTCCTTGCTCGATCGAATCAGAAATGCTGAGATCCGCAGGACAACTAAAACAACGGACATTGCTCGAAGAATTGCATCGTTGAAGTGGCAGTGGGCGGGATACATAGCGCGGAGAAACAATGGTCGTTGGGGCGGAAAGGTTCTTGAATGGCGACCGCGTACCGGACGACGTTCCGTGGGCAGGCGCTCTACAAGGTGGACTGACGATCTGGTCAAGGTCGCGGGATACCGCTGAATGTGGACAGCGCAGGACCGATTGTTGTGAAGATCCTTGGGCTTACGCCCAGCTGTGGGCGTCGTTCGGCTGATATAATGATGAGGATGTACTATTCCATGTTGCTACGCCTATGCTATGTACGATAGTAGAGTGATTGATGGCTAGCCGATTTACACATGAATTTCTTTCGTTCTGACGTCCTTTTTTTAATTGGTTTGTTAGCCCTACTTGTGGCATTCACAGCTTTACCGGACAAAGGGGTAAGCGGAAGGCTCTCAACCTTTAACCTGCCATCCGCTCGGCCGTTCCGATCCTCGATCCGCCATTACGTGCGCCCTAACCGCAGACTTTGTATGCAAATGGGCGAATTTGTTCCACCGCCATCTTTGATATTAGCACGCCAAGCTTTTAGTTCTCATTCGGGCTTATGAATTGGCTATGTTTGAGGGTTAGCGTTTGTTTCCTCTGTTTTCGTTAGGGTTAATACGGAAAATAACTAAAAGGAGTCCAGGCAGGGTACCTTACCACCTAAAATTACAGACACACCCACAGACAGCATTCGCATTTTGATTATTAGTATTGAATAAATAGTATAGTATAGAATAAATTAAGTGTAGTTAAAAAACAAAAAAAAAAGATCAGCTCTAAACTTTGAAACCGTGAACTCTTAACTTGTCTTTACGTTCTTGTAAATAAAAATGTCCCATGGGATTAAGCGTGCTGTTTCCGAGGAAAGGTGGCACAGCTCGGCTGTGAAGTCTAGACGGGTCCGTTGCACTGCTAAACCAGAGTTGCTAATCTGCTTAATCTAGAAATTATTTATTCCTTCAACAGGTATTATGACACCGTTTAGAACTTTCTACTCCACTAATTCAGTCCAGCCAGCCAGGCGAGGACACCGCCCTTGCCCTGAAGGGCGGGCGGGCAACAAACCCATTCTTTCAAAGTGTCCTTTGTATTTATATTAGCCGCGTCATATAATACCAGTTAACTCGAACACGTTACTCCATCGTCAATTGCCTCGAATGCCTAGTAACTTACTCATTTAGACGAAATTAGAAAAGTTGTAATCGTCTACGAAATTCGTTTTATCGAATGGCTTTTGATTGGATTTGAGTTGTTTAGTGTTTGAGACACACCATCCTGAACTGAAGATAAACTATATTTTTTTGTTGATATGAAAATGGTCTTTAGATGGGGATAGTAATGAGGAAAAGTTTGAAATTTGACGTCTAGGAAACGCTAAATAGTAACGAATTTGAGCTTAGTGTAAACGAATGCCATTGTGTTGTCTCCTCTGGTGGCTCATGCTGTTAAATCTGTTTTTTTTTATTAAAAGGTGGGCAAGAAAACACTAATAAATTACATGATAGAGAATACTACAGTTTATAGAGTCGTTGCACTCGTAATGTTGTTTGTAGAGTCACTCAAATATAAAACAAAGTTTAGGACTTTTAGGGGACTGTAACTTTTCCTAAATATTTTTGATTTATATGATCACTTAGTAAGGTCACATACTGGTTCTCATGCTGATTATACCTAGACACCGTGTACCTATTAATTAGCCTTATTTAAAAATGACGTGGTTGTGGGTTTCAATGGAAAATGATGAAGGTTATATTGAAGAAGGGTTTTGACTGATGATCAGGAATTTGGAGTACCTATTTAATCAAACAAATTTTAATCGATTTTTTTTTTGTCTTGGTGTGTCACTAGCCTAACTCGGCGGTAGAACAAGTGGCCTGGGAATGGCCATTTTCACTAATTTAATTGACTTAAGATGTCCGCTGAAGGTCTTTAGGTGAATCGACCCAAGATTAATGATGTTAGTTTAACTTGTGTAAACGTTAGGCCAAAATCAAGAAAGAAGGCACAAGTTCTCCATTATTCCTTCCTTTGTCCGTCTTACCCCTAAATTAACAAACGCCAATGAAAGTTGAGCACGCTTTCGAACTCATGTCCTCCCGTAAAGTGTACAGTCAACAGCACATCAGGTTACCCCATTTCCGTTTTCTCTCACTCTTGCCAAATGACATTTGTTCGCAATAGAGCAAGGAGGACTGACCGGAAATAGGAAGCGTGATGTGCTGGCCACCGTACCTTGAAATGTGTACCTTGAAGTGACAGCTATAACTATAATAACGTCACGCCTGTCAGGTCCTCCTAAGCCAAGAGTCAAGAGTGTTGATGTATCTACTAACAATACCTTTTTACAATTGTAAAATATAAATTAAATTTGTATAAGCTTAACTCACAATCAGTCCAATAGATTATGGTTAGTCCCATTATTTATACTACTATAGATGGAAACGGGAGAAGCTTATTTGCTCTGGTTTTTTTCTGTTAAGAGAAAACCTTTTTCTGCTTTCCAGTCCTTCTATCTGCGGTGGACTTGCAGGCCTTCTGCATAAAACGTTTCTGAATAGCTTTCTGTTGCTTTTTGAAAATTAAAAACCAATATTGTTATTTCCTGCTTGTAGACTTATTCTATTAAATTAAGTGCTCCATAATAACGAGACGTTCTCTCAGAGACAACACAAGAAATATTTTTCTGCTGTTTCTGTGGGGATCATGCTTGCAAATAATTATTTTGTCAAACAACTCTATATTGTACAAAACGGGGAGAATGTTGTCGCAAGCGTCGGCGAATGGCTGGGAATAACGTCGCGAACTTTCCTAGTAAGTATTCTTGTTTTACAAAAACAATTTTGCGAGCTCAAAACTCACAAAGTTGTGAGAAAGTCACAATTGAGTTTGTACATTTTTGATAAAACGTTCACAGGACTGTTAGGACTAGCTTTCCTTTTGTGTAAGCAAATACCTACCCTCTAGTTGTGAACCTTCCTTTCATGATAGGAAATAAGAATGGCTTACTTTAAAATATTTGTAATTTAGAGAGTTTAATCCGGGTCAATCCTTTAGGTAAGTGGCAATAAATATCTTTATTTCTTTCAATAACCAAAGCTATTTCTTATTCTTATCGAATTGCTATAATAAACATTGTTACTCATATCCTGCACCTCCCTTTTCTCGGGGGTGCACCTAGGTGCACCTAGAGTGCCACTGTAAACTAGAGTCTAGAGTGTAACTGTTCCATAGTAGAGTGAAAAAGGTATCAATATAAAATAGTTAAACAATTATGAAAAAAATACTAAGTTTCAGTAATTTAAAACAAATGTCTATTTCGTGGCTGTACATGATAGTGACTTTGTCTTTCTGGCACAATTTCGTAGTCCTTACATCAGAATAAGTTATAGGTCCGAAGGGGCGCGTTTGTGACGGCCCAAATATTGCCGACAACCGGGAACGCTTTACTTAGAAGCCTTCGTTCCTGTTAGTCGTTTTGTTACCACTTCTCTTTTTACAAGGGACGCGAAGTGTACAAAATGTTTCATATTCTAACTAAACTTTAGTTTGAGATTCCACCATGTAGTTATGAATACGCCGAAAAAATGTGGATCATAGTTGTTGAATTATGCGTATAATATCAAAACTTTTGTGAAAAGCTATTGAGCATGGTTGGCCGTACAAATAGCACTGACAAAGAGTTCATTCTGTTGAGCATTTAAGTTTCAGCTGAGCGCGACGGGTTGATTAAGGCTTTTAAAATGCCTTACTAAAGGTGGAGTTATGCCTCAGGAAAATATTGTCAATATGACAAACCCACCAAAAAGAGATACTTAAATGTTTCGAATTACACACTTTTATTTCTTGAAAGAATAATTACGCATCAAGTCAATAGACTTGGGTATACAATAAAAAACTCCTCCGTCTTGGAAAGTGGTCACAAAAAGGTATTTCATTAAGAGGGAGTCCGAGATTTACTGTTGGTATAAAACGCAGGGTTGCATAAAGTTGGAAGTATGCGCATATAAAATATAACAGTCTGTCTCGTTTGAATGGGCGATCAACTGCCCTCGTGAAGTGCCCATCGGCGTCGGAGCGGCTGGAGGGAGTTACTACTGAATTATACACGTGTGTACTTCATTCTTACACTTCACCAACTAGGCCCTGTAGAACACCGGCCTAGTTGAAGCTAAGCTGACCCGTCTTGAATAGTCTCAGTTGTGACTATCTCGTTAAAGACCGCCAGTGGCAGTAGTATTCCACTATTTTGTTGTTCCCAGAATTAGCGAAATGGCTAGAAATGTTCATCATTTTTATGTTCAAAGTCTCTTTGCTTTGCTGGGCATAGCGTCAACGTCTGTCTCACAACAGTGGGATCCTTGTTGTGGTCCAAAAACGTTTTCATATCGGCGTGGGTGTTTCGGTGCTTGGTGAGTACGACAGTTTTACCTTCAACCTTCAAATCAAGATTCGAATTCATTGCGTTCACAAATAATTAACTAATGCTAAAATATGACTTAATAGGAGTGAGCGTGAACTTCCCACTGAGGTAAAACACAGGAATACATAAAGTCGGAAGCGACGTGCTCATAAAATATTACTGGCCGTCTCGACGGAATGGGCGATCAACTGGACGCGCAACTGCCCGCCGTCGCCGCAAACGGGAGTTACCGCCGAACTAGGCACTAACCTCGATTCTTGAAAATAATAGCAGGATAGCCTGATGGTATCAAGGATTCGCTGTCATACGACGATGGGAATAGTGATCTCATTAGTGAAGCAAGGATTATCACAAGATAATACAATAGAAGATAAGACAGAGAGATGCCAGCTTGATTTAATGTATGATTAATATACGAATTTACGGTTCTTGTTATTTTCCGGTGATATATACAAATACACGAATACCTATTTATAGTCACTTTGCTTTGCTGGGCTTAGGTTCTTGTCCTCATATCCTTCTTTTATTCACAGTGGGACCTTCGTTCTGGTCCAAAAAGTTATTTTATCGGCGTGGGTGTTTAGGTGCTTGGTGCCTACGACAGTTTAACGTTCGAGTTTCAAATCAAGATTCGAATTCATTGCATTCACAAATAATTAACTAACGCTAAAATATGACTTAATAGGAGTGAGCGTGAACTTCCCACTGAAGGTAAAACACAGGAATACATAAAGTCGGAAGCGACGTGCTCATAAAATATTACTGGCCGTCTCGACGGAATGGGCGATCAACTGGACGCGCAACTGCCCGCCGTCGCCGCAAACGGGAGTTACCGCCGAACTAGGCACTAACCTCGATTCTTGAAAATAATAGCAGGATAGCCTGATGGCATCAAAGATTCGCTGTCATACGACGATGGGAATAGGGATCTCATTAGTGAAGTAAGGATTATCACAAGATAATACAAAAGAAATTTAATGTTTGGTTAAAAATATCATTTATTATTATTATCTCACACTGGGATAAAAAATATGTTTTTACAAAGTTTCTTTAATCTTGAAAGCATGAAAATGACAAATCGGTAGCTCCGAATCTAGATTCTCCTATCTAAACGGTTGAAAACCCTTTCGTAAATGTACAAAACCTGGAACAGATGCGTTCTGCAATGTGAACAACGTTTTTACATATCGCAAAAAATATTTTTCCGTACGTAGATACGTTCAACCTTCAAATCAAGATTCGAATTCAGTCAACGCGTTCGCAAATAATTAACTAACGCTAAAATATGACTTAATAGAAGTGAGCGTGAACTTCCCACTGAAGGTAAAACACAGGAATACATAAAGTCGGAAGCGACGTGCTCATAAAATATTACTGGCCGTCTCGACGGAATGGGCGATCAACTGGACGCGCAACTGCCCGCCGTCGCCGCAAACGGGGAGTTACCGCCGAACTAGGTACTAACCTCGATTCTTGAAAATAATAGCAGGATAGCCTGATGGTATCAAAGATTCGCTGTCATACGACGATGGGAATAGTGATCTCATTAGTGAAGCGAGTTATCACAAGATAATACAATAGAAGCTAAGACAGAGAGATGCCAGCTTGATTTCATGTATGGTTAATATGATTTATCTTTTTTTTAAGTTTGTTTAATCTTGAAGGCAAGAAAATGACATATTGGAAACTCCAAATCTATATAGATTCTCCTATCTAAACGGTTAAAAAACCCTTTCGTAAATGTACAAAAACTGGAACAGACGCGCTCTGCAATGTGAACAACGTTTTTACATATCGCAAAAAATATTTTTCCGTACGTACGTTCAACCTTCAAATCAAGATTCGAATTCAGTCAATGCGTTCACAAATAATTAACTAACGCTAAAATATGACTTAATAGGAGTGAGCGTGAACTTCCCACTGAAGGTAAAACACAGGAATACATAAAGTCGGAAGCGACGTGCTCATAAAATATTACTGGCCGTCTCGACGGAATGGGCGATCAACTGGACGCGCAACTGCCCGCCGTCGCCGCAAACGGGAGTTACCGCCGAACTAGGTACTAACCTCGATTCTTGAAAATAATAGCAGGATAGCCTGATGGTATCAAAGATTCGCTGTCATACGACGATGGGAATAGTGATCTCATTAGTGAAGCAAGGATTATCACAAGATAATACAATAGAAGATAAGACAGAGAGATGCCAGCTTAATTTCATGTATGGTTAATATGATTTATCATCTATTTTAATTATCTCACACTTGTTTTTTTTTATTAAGTTTGTTTATTCTTGTTGGAATGAAAATGTCAAATTGGAAACTCCGAATCTTAGATTCTCCTATCTAAACGCTTAAAAAACCCTTCCGTAAATGTACAAAAAACTGGAACAGACGCGTTCTGCAATGTGAACAACGTTTTTACATATCGCAAAAAATATTTTTCCGTACGTACGTTCAACCTTCAAATCAAGATTCGAATTCAGTCATTGCGTTCACAAATAATTAACTAACGCTAAAATATGACTTAATAGGAGTGAGCGTGAACTTCCCACTGAAGGTAAAACACAGGAATACATAAAGTCGGAAGCGACGTGCTCATAAAATATTACTGGCCGTCTCGACGGAATGGGCGATCAACTGGACGCGCAACTGCCCGCCGTCGCCGCAAACGGGGAGTTACCGCCGAACTAGGCACTAACCTCGATTCTTGAAAATAATAGCAGGATAGCCTGATGGTATCAAAGAATCGCTGTCATACGACGATGGGAATAGTGATCTCATTAGTGAAGCAAGGATTATCACAAGATAATACAATAGAAGCTAAGACAGAGAATGCCAGCTTGATTTCATGTATGGTTAATATGATTTATCATTTATTTCAAGTATCTCACACTAATGATTTTTCATTAAGCTTGTTTATTCTTGAAAGGAAGAAAATGACAAATTGGAATCTCCGAATCTAGATTCCTATCTAAACGCTTAAAAAACCCTTTCGTAAATGTACAAAAACTGGAACAGACGCGCTCTGCAATGTGAACAACGTTTTTACATATCGCAAAAAAATATTTTTCCGTAAAACCGAACGAAACTAAACGAAACAATTGAAAAAAGCACGGCACGTCTCACTACATGTTTCATATTCCCGCGGTTGAATCTGTCGTGAATAGAACATCCGATGTTTGAATATCTGTGGAAATCGAATCGGCCGCTTCCCCGGAACGTCCCGAAGACCGCTTCGGATCGCAACCTACTTATGCAGATGCCCTTGTAAGGCTTTTGGAGGAGAGACAAGTGATATTCTATCTCCTTTACAACCCTTTGCCAACTTCAGATAATGCAATGTCTTTCTATCGTGTGGAGTTTGGAATATTTTTAAACTTAACTGAAGAAATGGTAGATTAATTTGAATAGATAGGAAACCCAGAAAAAACATTCGATCTTGGGCTCTGTCGCGGCCAAAACCTGAGCCTGAGACCGAATGTTTTTTTCTGAGTTTTTTATCTTCATGTAAGATGATCAGCTAGCTTTATGCCGAGAATGCTTCGCTCCATTGCTCTTTGGCACACCTGGAGACTGAACTTCTGACTCTTTGTTAGTGACCATGTTTGTGCGCCATAGGTTAGGATAGAGACCTATGGAGGAAATTGGGAGAGACCTTTGCTCAGCAGTGGAACAAAATAGGTTAAAAAAAAAAAAGTGAGATGATAATGCATTATCTCGAATGTTTTGATAAAATTTGAATAGGTTTCGTTTCGTCCTTTAAATAACAATTACCTAATACTTATTACAATAATTGTGACATGTTTGCATTATTACGCTTTTTAAGTGGCATAAATATAACGACCTATGAATGACAATTGGATACAAACAAATAGACGTGTTCGAGAATATCTTAACTGAACATATTGATTGGTATTAAATGCATCCTTTGTTCAACTGAAACGAATAAATTAAGCATGTCGAAACAATGAGATGACAATTTTAATTTTATTCCAATGAATAATAGAGAGCAATTTAAATCGAAATACAGAATCACGATATAATCGAGTAGCTTTTCAGAAAATATTTATTTCCAGTATGTGTGCACCCGGTTGGAAATAAAATGAACTATTAAAACGAACAACAGGCGGAGTTTATTTTGGATATGGAGATTAATTGAGTAGTAAAAGCTCGAAGCAATTCATCCTCCATAAATGGCAAGGGATTTAGCGATACGGTAAGTGGTAATAATTTGTTTCCTTTGGGATTTCAAGTTTGTTGGCTTGGCGCCCAACGTGGGGTACGTGACTCTTAAAATTTACTAATGATTAAGCGATTGTGATAAATACAATGTTCACTATTTGCTCTTAACGAGAAACGTATTGTTAATTAATTAATTCATCCACAAAGAGCGGGTAAAATATTCATGGCATTGGAATAATTTGACATGAAATTAGGCAGTTTGTAAGGCATTTCGTCTTTATTAATTTAGCGAAGACACTATAAAATTAAGCTTTACAGTATACAATCTTAATATCAACATAAAATAAAGTTAGGAATAAAAATAAAATATAGTCAGTCCAAAGCCCACCCCGTATTGTACCTGACTGAGGCAAACAACAAATCAGGCAAAAATGAGGCAAATTTAATAGTTCTGAAATTATACATGGTTTTTGCTGTTTTGGGGCCAGTCTTTATGAAATGATAAAAAAACCCCAAAGATGATTTGTTCCCAAACTCATTCTAAAAACATATAACATAAATGAGTGTATAACATAAAAACCAAAAATACTATTCAAGGCAATACGAAAGTAGAACTCATATCGTAATAAACAACAAAGAAATTGAACAAATGTAATATTACTGAATTACAGACGAGCTTTTCCTTCTACGAAGTTCGGATGGATTGATTTGAAGAGGATTACTTCCCTATGTCGGCATCTAATATAGGCTTTGATTTGTACCAGTCATGTCCAATATAGCAGAAGTGTCGTCGAGAAGTCATGTTAAGCCATTAACTTGTGAAGTACACTTCACTCGGGATAAGATGACAAATGGATTGGGCAGCCGTGCGTGTTGGCGCCCAACGTGGGACTCAGATTGGCACAATTAACCTGAGACGCCTTGGACTGTACGAAGTGATTTAACTTTCAAAATATTTTAAGACAAATAATAAGGTTCTTTTGAAGGCACTAAGTCGAACGAGGGCAAACTAATTTGTAAAGTGATATAAAAGATTTTCGCCGTTGAAAGCAAAGTAAGGGATAACGTACATTTTAAACATTAATAGAGTTTCCGCATAGCTAATGAATCGCCTATCACGTGGGTGTAGGCCACGCGCTTTTTAATATTTCAGTAGGGACACAGCTCAACTTTCGTGAAAGGCCGTCAAGGGCGCATAAAGATTACAAGTCGGCGTTGAGCGACATCGCATCCCGGCCGAGGGCTGCACCGACCTTGAGCCCGCTGCCCTACTTAGTCCCGGGCCCTGTGAACGATGCGAGCCCCTTATAGCTGCCTCATTTTTTCCACAGGTGATGACGGATTTAGTGGGCTGAATGATACACTAGGTCATTCACGTAAGTGCTGAATGAGTAATCATCTTCGAAGCAAAAAGAGATTCATCGGTCTTTTTCAAGGGGCAGGGCTCAGGTCGAGGCTCGCGCACCTGGAGGCTGCGCAGGGGAAGAGAGCGGAGGGGGTCGGGTGTAAGGGGCTCGGGGGGGCAGGGGGCGGGCGCGCCCAGTCCCGCGCCGAGCGCCGCTCGGGCCGGCCGCGCTGTTCCACAGGCCGCATGAGCGCGCCGGCGTGCTAGCGCAGCGTGCGCGGGTGTGGTATGCCCGCGCGTCGCCGCCATGGCCCCCATGATGGTGGCCTTGGCGCTGCTAACTTTGCTGCCCGGTGAGTGACGCCCGCGTGGCGACGCAACAGGCGTCCGCCGCGCCGCCGCGTTTGTTTACCCCCGATCTAGAATCGATTGGCGGGATGGTGAGAGCTGAGGTGTTGTGTGTGTTGGTCAGAGGATGCGATAGGCGAAGCGAGAAGCAGAGGTAACGCGGTATGAAGGACGGCTCGTCCGAGCGGATAATTCGGTCGAATTGGTCAGGTAACATAATTTAAAAAAAAACAGGTTACAGAAGATTACTTTCGAACGTTTACAAATCGCTGCTAATAAAATAGAGATTTCCCCAGAGCACATAGTAGGTACAACGTATGAACACGGAGGCACGTGGGTCAAAGGCTATAACTCGCTAGACTTTCCATTTCCACGTCTTTCAGGTATACGAGGCAATAAAAGCGGAAAAACTCTTGTTTTACGAGTGAATCTGTACCTGGCTAGCCAGTGAGCGACCCGCGTCTGAGATCCCAATCATTTGCGTGCCGTTAACGCGAGAACATTTTATGGGGCGGTCTGCAATCTACATGATTAATTAAAATGGGATTGTCTTCTAGTGGATTGCTTTTCCTTTATTATCGGATAGCCAATCGCTGAATGACAATAACATCTGAGTTTGTCTTTTGTCCGATACCCAAGATTGTAAGGACACGTCACCGTAGATGTTAATTGAACCTACTTACTCCAGCGTCAGGATGAGCTAGGTCAACATCGTAACAAATTTTATGACACTCATAATAATTTCAGAATGAACATAAATTTTCCTATTAAATACACAATTAAATCCATTTTAGCACCATATTATCTCATGTGAGTATTTAATTGTTTAATTTTGATGGGAATTATTATTATATTATACTCAAGTTAGGTAAAAGATTGAAATAATAAACAGCAAGTAGGTCTTATTTTGAACTATTAAAAAAAAACGATTCCAAAAAAAACTAATTTATATCTGAGTAATGTGTGTACTGGCTTAATTAATAAATTGTAATGCTTCGTTTCGAGTTACATTACACATATAATTGACATATTACACAGAAGGTAGTGTTAATGCTAAAACCACACCAAATCGATCAATTAGCCACTAAAAACTATTTCAGCAGCCAGTTATATTTTAAATACAAATCATATTTATAAGGAGCCATTTTACCAACATCTCCTTTAGAAAACTGACTTAGCGTTTTATTCTTCTAAAACGAATATTCTCGGCAATGAGCAATTTGATCTGATAAAATTTGGGTCTCGCATTATTTCAGCCATCTATCATCTAAATTTCAGTTGAAGGTTTTACAACCAAATCGATAAAGTTGGAACAAAGGTTCGCTCTTGGGGTCATTGTATCTATAAAAACTTTGAATAACTCGGGCGTCCTTTGGAATAAAAGGGATAGATGTTGACTAAACTACAAATAACGTTTTCGTAAAAGTAACTTTCGGCGTTATAACTTTCACAATTCAAAAGTACGACATAGCGACAGTGATCGATGAAAACAACTCAATAACTCAACTCAATATTTTAAGAGCAGGACGAATATATAGTATCTGTTCCCACGCGTAACTGTCAGCTTCCATCTTTGTTTAAACGAGAGACGGGCTCTGAGAAAAATCGATTAGTTAGCGTCGAATGAACTGTTTGCTGTATTTGATAGGAGTAATATATCGCCCTTCTCATATTTCAAAACGTGCAAGTGTAAACTAAAACCTCCACACCCGAATAGCCTAATCGCCCATTATTCAGCTGTCGGCGCGAAAATCGCTTGGCTCCGTAAAAACAATGTAGCCTTCATCGAAAATAACGTACAGCGATTCAAACGTCCGTCGGCACAAAAGAAAACAAATTGTTTTACACGTAGGTGCCAGCAAGTAGGTAATCGCAGAGATTTATGGAGGCAGGAGTGTACTGTCGCGAACATTTATCATTTTCGTGCCATTACGTCCAGCGAACGATTCCAAGCTTGCATCTTTACTCGACATTAGGGCCACCGACGTAAAAGAAAGACGGACGGAACATCACACTAAAAAAATGTGAAGCATGCAAGGTGCTACAAGTCGTTTGTTGTACACGACACTCACACAAACAGACTAGATAGATAGATAGATATTCTTTATTGCACACGAAAACAACAGAAATCAACAACAAAGAAACACAGATTAACGATAATGTACAATTTGGGCGGCTTTATCGCTAAAAAGCGATCTCTTCCAAACAACCCACTAGGTGCGACTAGGTGCGACAAACAACGCCATTTTACTCCGTGTGACAGCGCCAATGACACGTGCTAGTTAAGCACACACCTAAACTGGCAGCTGATAATATGTTTCACTCATGATTAGACGAGGTGACGTCCGTCTTTCTTTTACGTCCGTGATTAGGGCCTTCATGGTTAGGTCTTTGTTACGGCTTGTGGTGGTATTCGAATTGATATAATTCAATCATTCTGATTTCTTTTCACTGTAAGCAATACTTTAACAGAACTAGAGGAAGCTTTGCTAGCTGTGACACCCATCTTTTCTTCTGGCAACGATATTTAAACATTTTCCAAATAGCACAAATGTCAAACGTATTAGAAATTTCACCAGATGCTGCCCTGTAATTTCATTAATGTTTATCAAAGAACTAAACCACATTTATAGTTTACTAATATATAAGTCCTTAAATAAATGACATGGAATGCTGAGCGATGTTTCAAAACTAGAAAAGTCTATGTGGTAAGTAAAGGGCGGTTTAGGGAGAGCAACATGCGAATCTAGCCCGAACAGTTACCAGAAATCGGATATTATTTTATAAAAAAAAATATTTTTAACTACTACTACTATAAATATCGCTGTGGACGAACAAATCAGATCCTTTGGTAGTGGTTTAACACAACGAGTGTTTTGCAAACATCCACAAATAACGCAAACAAGAAACAGTGGAATTACACAAGTCTCAAATGGAAGTTATTCGTTTTTCTTAGATTGTGAAGTGTTCCTCTACAAAGAATCCTTTCTCGTTATGAGATGCTTCAGCGGCATGTACTCTTATCAGCTCCTTTGACCGGGCATTCAAAGAGAACGCCTTTGCGTTAAACTCCCGCGTAATAATGAAAAACGTACAAATACTATTACATTTTGCAATGAAAGTTGCATTTTGTTTTGTCATTTTGTACTATTCAAAGTTCTTAAGGGTTAGTACAGATTGACTATGTTTATGTTAGCACAGAGTTTATGATGTGTATCGAAATGTCACGCAGGCAGGCAAAAAAATAAAACCGCCCTCGAACTTATTAAAATTTGGAACTTGGAAAATTTCACGATGTCATTTTCAACTCTGTTGATGATTTCTTAATATTTGACGTTTGCCAATTTTGTTAAATTGTTTGCAGACTTAATTCATAATTTAAATAAAATTCCAGCCAGCAATGCCATGACTCCTGTTGTCACGTTGCGTAGCTCGCGCCCGCGCCTAACAAGCCCGTGAAAAATGGCTGGTTCAGAAACTCGCGTGATTTACTGAGCGGTTCCTGTTTTGTGGGCAGCCGAAAGTTAATTGGTATCGACGCGGATTTATGTTTTCAATTCCACGGCCCCTTCGGCCGGCCCTTGGCCCTGGCCCTTGAGCCTTCAATCGAGAACCAGCCGCACCAGGCATAAATAAGTTACGCTAACGAAACCCAAACAAGTTGGTGGATATCCTGCTGCTTAAATTCGGGTTTTTTATTTATGTACGAATGTAGGCACCTTTCAGTATCGAAATTAAGTTAGGTACAATTGCCAGTTGAGAATAGTCAATTAGATTCCTATATTGTAGTTTTAGGCTTTGGGCACTGAGTTTGTACTCTACAACTGCTGTATTTGAACATTAAAAATCAGTTATTTAGAAGATAGCAATTTTGAGGTAAAATCTTTTTTCTAACTTATACTCCCACTGCTGAGCTGATCTTTCCCAATTTTCCACGTTGTGCAAGGCTCAAAATTGGGTAGAAAATTAAAATACCTCTAAACCGCTCATTATTTTTTTATCCTAATTCGTTGAAAAAATGTTCTTTGGCGAAGTTATATGAGTTGGCTAATCTTTTTCGTCCCTCAAAGTTTAATTAGGTTGTACAAACGTGGAATGCGGGTAATTACATTTACGAGAAGTTATGATAATAAAGGAAGATCTAATCAATTAGTCACTTCTTATTTGTGTGTGTTTTCATTCACAAAGTTTGATTGTTTGTATCAGTGAAAAGTTTAATTCAAAATATCTGTTACAAATACTTTCCAATCTTCAACAAACCTAACATAAATGTATATTAACTATACCAATTTAAACGTTCATTCGATTTGTTCAAATATGAATTTTAAAACCTGAATATTTATGGATGGAGCTTTGAATGAAGCTAGTACAAGATTGTAGTCTATATAGGTAATTCGCCTGAACGAGGTGGGAACATACAACGGTTAGATAAAAGTGACTGAAATAAACAAAAACGGTTAAATGTTTTTCATTCCACATCACTAACACATAAAAAACAGCCAACATGACGTATATTTTGTCAACATGTTGTATTTACAGACAAACCATACAGAACACATGACATATACAGGAGATCAGCTGACCACAAATTTTTACTTACTAGATCTTTATTAAGATTGTGAATATGTGCCAGTCTGCGTACCTGTACACAGGTGATGCAGTTGTCTGTACAGCAGTAACTAAGAGGTTTCAAAATATCACAATGACAAATAACTTTGTCGAAGTTGAACATATATTAAAAATCTGTCAAGTTAGGTGCTATGACAAAGTAGGTTAAACTGTTACTAACAGTTGTAGGTACAACTAAAAAGCGCTCCAAAGATTTCATGTCATCTAAACGTCCCAATTTTGCTTGTTAGGATATTATCAACAGCTGTTAAGAGCATGTTCTACAAACCTTATCAATTTGCCGTGATCAGTCCATCAATCATAATATCTTGGGCGTAGAAAAAATATATTTGCAGCGATTATCGAGGCAGGATATAAGTCTCTGGTCGTACTGTGTATTTATTATATTTTGTCATCGTAATTAATGAGCATGAAATTATTTAACATGTTCATCGCTATTCCGGTTATTAACAATACAATTTTGATTGTTTTACTGACCGATTGCGGTAAAAGACTTAAAACGTGTAGTTTGATTAAAAAAACAGTTAATTTATACTTGTTTCCTGTAACATGACACTGGATTCATAACATTTCCATTTAAATTGTTAGTTACCGCAATGATTCAAGCATATCGTTTTGTGTTAAAGTGATACTTACTTCTACATACTACGAGTGATTGAATTTTGTGGCTGTTGGTATAATATAGACCCTGGTCAGCAGCCGTCAAACTTTAAATTATTTACAAGTAGAATTCAAAAGCAAAATCACTATCGTTTACTTTGGGCAAGTGGCGGGGATAGACCTGAGATCTAGTGCAATATCATCAGAAGCCCACATCCAATCCTATTTAGTAATCCTGTTTCTCTATCCTATTTGTTGTACAGTATAATAAAGGTTTCAGGCGCTGGAAAAATACACAGTGGCTATTTATTTGTACAAACGCAGGGTTGGGAGTGGGACAAAAATCGGTCAGTGCAATCAATATAAGTAAACAGTAAATAATGGACGGACAGCAAAACAAATATTTCACCGTGAGCGGTAATGAACGTCCTGGCAAACAAACAAACAGACGAGACCAACTTATTTCATTCGGTACACAGTCGCGCCCCAGTGGATCGGCGTATTTATTAGATATACCGTTATGTAACGGTTATTTTTAGACAGATTTTAAGAATCTGGGGCGCTAGTCAAGAGCAAAACGTTTTAAGATTTTAACGTGTCAAAAGCTTTACAATGTATGGTTATGCCAATTAATGTCATTTTGACTTTTCGCTGATCTGGAGATTCTAATATCATCCCGTCCCATACATGACTATGTTGCTCGTGGTGACCCCCCTGATTGCTCCGGTATTGCAAACTTTAGACTAGTGTTCTAAGAAATGTTTGAAACCTTAAGGTCTGCGAATCTCTAGGCTCTGAAATGGAAGAAGGCTAGCAGAAGGGAAATATAGCAACAACAGTTGACTAAGTTATTAACATAAGGCTATTCAGCCCCACTACAGAGGACTCATAACTGAAGAAGAGAAAAAGAAGAAAATTAGAAGATTATAGTCTTGTTTTTTTTTTCTAGAGAATGACACCTTTCAAGGTCAAAGGAAGATCAAACTTCGAAAACAGGTTATTGCTGCTCAGACGACTTTTGTAACCATTGTATTACAAGAAGAAGACACCTCACATTTTGTAGTAACTGGTGTCTCTTTCACCCACGTAAACCTTTCATGCTAGTTTAGCTCCCCCAAAATTATGTAGAGATGAAAACATTCCTAGCACTTTCCCTAAATTTTCCAATTTGTGAGCGGCACTGAGCGAAAGAAACTCGTTCTGCTGCCAATTCCGCCGACGAGGCGCGACAATGGTCGTTTCCAGTTAAACTAGACGGCCACTAGGCCATAGCACAGTGTAAACCATACAGTAGGCTATCTAAGGCCGCCCGCCGAGTTATTAGCCTAGCGTGCACACAGACACGCGGCACAGCCCGTCCGTACTGCCGCCTCCCTATGCCTCCCTATTTTATGCTAGCGCGTGCGTGAAATTGCGTGTGCGTGATGTGTGCGTGATATCACGACACGGCGCGCGACGCGCACGCACACATTCAAACCGAGAGTGGCACGTTAGTATGTAGATAGCTTACTGTAAGATTATACTGTGGCCATAGGCAACAGTCGTATATTAGGGCTGCGTTTGTTTACATCAAGATGTTTTTGTTTACTAGTTTTGTGGTTATAGTTAAAGTAATTGTTCACCGAGACTTGGCCCTTTGTAACTGGAGTACATACTTCCAGTTTTGAATACCCGTTTTCTATACATAATACATACGAAAATGACACTAAAATCTTACTTGGATAGGATGAAGTACGGCTTCCGAACAAGTAACGTTTTAGAATTTTTGACTTAATCTGCGAAACTATTTATACTTGTTAACTGTTTCCATTTTACGGTTATTCGATAAAACATAGGTATTATGATAATGATAATTGAGTATGCTGGCTCAGATTTTCAGCTGATTATTTGATCTACTTAGTTCTTTTTTTTAGAAAATATTAGCAGTGTTAACTTTGTTAAAAAATGCCAGCCCTGTCTCGGGGGATATTACAAACTGTTATTGCAACAAAATGTGCCTCTTTGGCACCAATCCGGCGAGGGGAATCCCGTCTAATTGGAGTTCTCAATTCCGTGCCAAACACTGCCGCCTAAGTGAATGGCAAATGCCAAACTTGACCTGCCAACCGAGATTAATTGCCTCCATTTTATAGGTTTTTTTACATTATTGATGATGGTATTTTTTATGGAAATCTTCGTATTTTATCATTTGTTTGTCCTTGGAGAATATTATTAGCATGTTTTCTATTGTTAGACTGTGTTTTTAGTGTGCGTTTTTACAGTCACTTCCACATACACAGTTTTCCAGCCGTCACTGCTTGCTCTGAAGTCTTATCGGGAAGCTTATCTATATATTAATATCAGATGAATGAAATGTAATTTGAAAAAAACCTAAAAAACACTTTCGGTGAAAAGTAAGCATTGTTGTGACTTCCTTTGACTTATTCAAAACAGAGTTAAGAAATTGAGCAATTTCACCACGTGTTTCTAAGACATAATCGTATAAACAACATACATAGTATACATGCTTATGCAGGTCCTCAAGATGAAATTTACCCGCTCAGTAGCACCTAATCGTTTCAGTATTCTTTTCAGACTCATATCTGTACCTCATAACTGCTTTCCTTCGAATGGAGTGAGGTCAACATTGAGTTTACAATAGAAAAAACATGATTTTCATAATTAATCACGATAAAACAGGTAATCAGCACAAAATGATAGTCATTATGTTATCATTTTCAGGGCTAGAAACTTACTTCATTATTTCACCAGTGAGGATCCTCTCTGCCTTTCCGCATATTTCACGAAAGGGCTCATTATAATTTTAAGGGTTTATTAGTTTAGCGTGGTCAAACTCACCCTGACCTTTCCCATTATAGTTTTAGCATACCTTAGATAAAAGATAATAATAGGTGTATTATTATTAGCACTGAAGATTTTGCTGTTTTCGCTGAGCCCAGCAGGCGTTTTAAAATTAAACCTTTCTAAATTATTCTTCAAAAAATTAAGACCGTGTCAATTGTTATATCATTTATTTACTATAAATTGTACATTACCGTTAATCTGTGTTTCTTTGTTGTTGATTTCTGTTGTTTTGGTGTGCAATAAAGAATATCTATCTATCTATCTATATTTACTCGTAATGTCAATGTTTTTTTAAAGATATTACTGCTTTGCAACTATTATTTGCTTTAATCAAAGTAATAGCAAAGACAATGTTCAAAGGAATTTAAACTTCAAGGCATGGATTAAGAATTCATTTGCAATTTAACTTATATCCTCGTCCGCAGAATAAGCCAAACCAATAACAACTAAGCTAAACTTACTATAACTTGAGTATAGTTATAAGCTCCTGGCTTTGTGGCAAATCCACTCGCAACCACCCTGATCGAAATTGAGTGATGTAAAATACACTTACAGTTCATAAGTTAATTTTTAATGTTTAACCAGGAACAAGAAGTAGCATTTGTAGTAGTTATTCAACCAAACACTTTCTTTAGTTTCCCTATACGATTTGGGCGGATCTTCTTATTTCTGTACTTATGTAGATAGCATCGGCGAAACAGCATAGGTGAAACCTTACATAAAACTTTTTTTGCGATTATATACACGTTCCTACATAGGAAACACCCATCCAAACAGCCATGTTCATGTGCACACGAATGTTTGTGATGTGCGGTAATCGAACCCGGGACCTTTAATATATCAGCTAAAATTTTAACCATTACACCAAATCGTTTGTCAGAATATTTTCAAGCAATGAATATTCCAACACTGCTTTGCTAACGCAAGCCCCGAACGGAACATTAAATGGAAAAGTTGCACGGATTTTACTTTATGTCAGAAAAGTAATTTAACTTTAAGTTATTTTTCGAGCGATCTTCACGGGATTTGCCTCCCTTTGTGTTACTAATGAAATAATAATGTGATAAACCCTCCATATAACGGGGATTCAATATACCTATTTCCTATCCTCTTAAATATTGTATTTCGTTAAGGAAATTCGATATCTTAAGAAAGTTAAGCTTAAACTGAATTACTGATTTTATTTACTTATGTATATTAGATTCAGTTAAAGGTTCGGCATATGTTTCGGTTTGTCTTGTTTATTGAAGTTTGCGATTTTCAGCCATATTTAGTAAACGTGCTGATCAAAACAGTGCTGTAGAAGTTCTATGTACGACTGTGGCAATACAAGCATTGGATTGCAGCTTTGATTCAATTCCACTGTTAGAATATGCAAGTGGATTACTTCCCTCCGTATGTACTGAAGGAGAAAATGGTACCTACTAGTGCCACAAAGCATTGGAACACGTTTGTTCGGTTTCTGTCCAACCACTGTTGCTCAAACTGTTCTGTCCAACCACTGTTGCTCAAACTGGTAAAAGCTAGTAGATTCTCGGGCTCCATCCGATTGACTGAAAACGGGAGGTAACGTGTGTTCATGTAGAATAGTTTAGAAATGCCTCGTAGTAGGTAGAGATGGCGCTTCCTACTGAAAACGATTTAAAATTGTTTCAAAGATTATTTTATTAGATGGTTTTGCAAGTTTTCTTTTATAACTATATAGGAATTGTATCGCTTCTATTCAATCAAGTGCAGAAGTTGGAACACACTTAGACCTCGACAACCTACGGAAATCTAGCCAATTCTATCAGACGAAACAGGATTTAGTCATTTTATTTATTTATTGGTTCGTAAATTACGATTGAAAATTATAAAAAATAAAAGTACATGTGACATGAGAATGAAAAAACAGCACAATTCAGTGCAAACTGAATAAAATATCTCATTGAGTGGAACGACTAGGGTCCTGCATTGCCTCACATGACTGCTACTCATTCGTATGAAAATCCGATATACTGGAATTTCCATACCCGGATTGTGTCCGCCTTCTGCGACCCTTGCGAAGTATGTAAGCAAAAAACACGGCAGCAACAGTACGCATTGTCAGAAATGTTCATGACCCGCTGGATGTGAGAGTACGACTGTACAAAGAGTTGTATTCGAGACAGCATTTCGGTTATTTAATATACATCCTCCTTGGATACTTGGCGTTCATCCAATGCACGTTAAGTGGAAGGTTTCGCCTAGAGGGAAGTTGTGGAATGATCTGTCATCAATCGTTTTCAGGCTTTGCTTGTCTAGAGCTTAGTTATAAGTAGATAACAAAAAAAAAATACGACTTTCCCTGCCATACTTGTCGAGATAAGTTTTTATGAAATAAAATATCTTGAATATTTAAGAAAGCAATGTAGTCAGAATAGATAGCCAGATTTCTACTTTTGACAAGGCATAGGCAAGGTTTTCGGTATAATATGTGTGAGAAACGTACTATGGCGCGAGCGCCATACTCCAACACGCGGGCTCAGTACGGATTGTTGTTGAGAGGGTTTTAGGTGTGTGGATCACCCATCAGACATTTATTCTCTCTTTATTTGAGAAACATACAACAAAGAGTACGTCCACATTGAGCGTGATTATCTGAAAAATCCTTAAAAGAGCAGGACAAACATAGAGCAGTTAGAAACGGCTAAATATTAAATTATGCTTTCAGACATTCACTCACTCGGTCATACGAGAGAGTTCGTTCACTCTGTCTTTAACTTTGTGAATGGCTAATTTTAATTTCGCGAATGAATGAGATTAACCGACTTTGCAGCTTTGCATTCTATTTAGATTTGAAAAAGGCTAAAATATGGGTAATTAAATCACGTCATGTCTCATTGTCAACCTTTGTATAGTTCTTTCAAGAATGTACCTACCTTTTACGTTGGCGAACCTTTCATTCTATAACGTTGTTTCACACATTTGCTTATATTTTTGGGTTTGGGAAACACAAAAAAAAATTTTCACAGCTGGTGGACAGTGGCAAAACGATATAAACCTATTCAATTTTTAATATTTTAGATTCCATATGATGTAATAACAGAGAGCAATAACATGATACTGGCTGACATTCCCGTTTCCATTTTCGTGTTATGTGATTAAAAAGATGCTTGAAAGTACATTTTTTTAAATAAATGGCACGCCTTGGCATCAAAAATCAATATCGAAAAAAAAAAACAATGCGCAATTGTTATTATTTTCCCAACAGCCGCTGCCGCCTGACGTTGACGAGGCCCTATTCGAAGAATTCCGTTGCCTATTCCACCTAATTAAACGAGTAATACTCAAGACATTTGGGAGGCAATTTCGCGAAACATAAAGTGGGAAAGAGACGACGAATGTCGCGACAGAGCAACAAATTAGAAGCGTCGACTAAACGGGTGCGGGAGTATAATTGATCGCGTAAGCTATTCCCTTTGCGTCCTTTGTGCTGAGTCAAGCAAGCGTAGGACAGCGTAAATAGTTCAATGCTCGCTTTTATCATCTACCTGTTAGCTTATGATCATCATAAATCAAAAACAAATTAAAATATAATTGAATTTGTGTTATGTCTTTCTTTTCAAAACTGTCATTATTTATGTATCCATTTATAGTGCCAGTGCTAAAAACGAATGATATCCATTGTATTCTGTTGTGTCTGTGTGTTATCATATATTTTAATATTTTTATAAATTCCTGACACCTACAGTAACACAAAGGCTTTATCTATTTCAATTAGTACGGGTGGACTACGCAACATGAATTTAATCTTTTACACGCCACATAACACAATAACCAAAAAACAATGGCAATGTGAGCTGAGTTGCCCGGGGTATTGATTTACTAGCTAGCATCCCGGCCCAGATTTGTACTAATATATATAAACGGCCTATATACGTCCCACTGCTGGGCACAGGCTGACCTCAATTATAAGGTGGAACGAGCCATACTCTAACACTCGAGCTCAGTGCGGATTGTTGAAGGGGCGTAAGGTTAGTGAGCAACCCTAATATCAGATGTTATCAAGCCGCCGTAAGGCCTCTGACTGGGCCTAACAACTGACATCTAGCGACGTCAACCGGGACCTTAACCTGCCTTCCAAACACGGAGATGCCCGAAATACATATCACTAGATGCGCTTAATCCTGTTTCAGTTTTAAATCAACTCAAATAAATTATATTTGTATCGTTTTCTTATATTTACACAACGTTACTCATTGCTCTAGAACTGTTGTTTTGTAAGATATCAAGATACAGCTAGCTCCGCTAGCTCTTACTGTGTACTTTGTATGAATTTGCTACTCGTACCTACACAAATTTGTTAAAAGATAATATTCACACCAAAATCCTAAATCCATTTCTAAAGACTAGACGAACCTATCGAAGGTGAACCCACAAATGTTTTATATAACACGCTAATTGGAGAATTTAATTTCGAAAGCAGTCGTAACTTGTCATAAGAGATGGAATTCCACCCCTTCATTATCGGGATGTTTGCCCAAATATTGAATTAATTACAAAATTACGAGGCGACTGATGTTTTGCCCGTGGCGTATTTATACTAGCGCTGGGTAAATGAGACTCTCATAGTATAAACTATGGGATTCAGTTGTATGTACAAACGGCTTTTGTGAGAATGTTTATTTATTTGACACTACTTAAACAAGAACTCTTAAATATGTAGAAAACCCTTGAGTGCTTTTAAGTATAAATAAATAGTAAAAAATATTTGGGAATCTATGTCAGATCCCACACAGTAAATAGGTATCTAGGCGGTTGTAGCACGTTTTTAACCAAATGCCATATTTTTATCCCTATAGCATCCGTATTTTGAAAAAAATATGGTCACTACTTATAAATGTTAAACTAAAGCAAAGAAGCTAGTCTTGTTTAGTACAAATAATAAGAACTAATTAAGCTCTTTATTTTCCCAAAAGACTTTTCGGCCGTGACATAACCACAAATATTTATGTTGTTTCTTTTGTAAGAATTAATGCTATCTTAGTGATTAAATAGCAAAAGAGGAGGAAACTAAGCGTGTCTGACATCTACTAGACATATTCATTAGGGAGACAAGGAACACACAATCCGAAACATTTCATCTTATGCGATAAACTTATTTCATCTTTCACGGAAAATTCTTGCGAATAAAACTGTCCTTTTATTTTCATCCAGGATTCATGATCCAGTATTTAACCGACATAAGCATTTGATTACTTAGTGAAAAATTAAATGCATTCTTATAATAATAAGACAATTCGTTTAATTGAGTTTACAAAAAACATTTTGTGAAGTGTACGTTAATAAGTGACACTACGAAATCGCACAGAGAAACCTATTGTATTTTATTTACAAAATCGTCTGATTCGCTTCCTGGTAAGAGGAAATTGTTTTTTTCAAAAGTGCACTATGTACGCAGTTACAGTTGCACGCCGTGGCCTTTTAGAGTATTTCTCACTATTCATTACTTTTTACGATTGGGAGATATTATGTACAACTTCCCACTAAACAATCCAGTTAAGAAGCAAAGTTTTTCAGTAGCGAAACGCCTAAAAATATTTAATAAAAATGTCCTACGAAGATTTGATCGTTTTTTCAAATATGCCTGAACGCTTATCACTGCGTCCTATGGGAAAAACCTATCTCAAATGTTGACTTAAGAGCAATAATGAAACTGAGCAGAACGCCTTTAAATCTTGAATATTCTGCCTCATTATCTTTTATTCCTCCGTCGCGGAGCTCGGTCCCTGTCACAGTAAACAGAGAACAGTAAAATATCTACATACAAACGTGCTGCTCTCGGTTTGAATGTGTGCGTGCGCGTCGCCGTACGCACAGTATAAACATACAGTAGGCTATCTAAGGCCACCCGTCGAGTTATTAGCCTAGCGTGCACACAGACATGCGGCACAGCCCGTCCGTACTGCCGCCTCCCTATGCCTCCCTATTTTATGCTAGCGTGCGCGTGAAATCGCGCGTGAAATCGCACACATTCAAACCGAGAGTGGCATGTTGTATGTAGATGTTCTACTGTGTGTTTATAATGGTGCCGTACGGCACGCGATTTTACGCTCACGCTAGCATAAAATATAGTAGAATAAGGTGGCGGCAGTACGCACGGGCTGTGCCGCGTGTCTCTGAGCACGCTAGGCCAATAACTCGGCGGGCGGCCTTAGATAACCTACTGTTATGTTGACTGTGTCCGTGTACAGGCCGTCAAGCGGCTCGCTTGAGTTTTAAAACTCCATTATCGAGACGTTATTTTTACGGCGAGATAGGCGGCCGCTTTACAGTCCGCTTTCGAGTGTTTTTAGTTGGATGTGAGAAGTTATGGCGGACTAGGCGAAATGGACAGCTGTGCAGGTTTATCTAGAAAATCCTCCTGGTAATATTGTCTAAGCTGAGAGCTAGGTGAAGTTTTTACTTATTCTATGCGCTAGTTTGATGAGCAAGGTAGAAGTATGAAGACTGAAGTTTAAAAACGCTAACGCTATGCAAGCAAGAGCAAGAGAATTTCGGACTCGATATTTTAATATTTAAAGGATTTTCAACTTTATGCTGAAGGAGTAAAAAGCAGCTGCATGTCCGCGCTAGTACTAGTGACAGGACTAATGCACCGTATGATATTTTTCTCCGAAACTTTCACGTTTTTACTTTCATTGCAAGAATAATGATATGTACCTACTAAAAGCCTCAAAATTTGTAAGTCATACCTACTTACTTAACGTGAGGTAGAAAAGTAGATCCTAATTTTTTGAGTAAAATTTAGTAGATCTATGCTAAGTGTCTCAGTGACACTATAAACCAATCTATTGGTTTAGCCTACTTTGCAAAAGCAGAATTCCTCATTTACTTCAATTCATTATCTTTTCACAATAACAGGTCTCATGATATGAAACGATTAGTGGTGTTGTAATTTCATGTATTCCTGAGCCTTGAAAGGCACATTGAGTTGTTAGTCCCAGCTGACGTCGCTATATGTCAGTCGTTAAGCTAAGTCGGAGGCCTTAGGTGTCTTGATAACTCTGACATAAAGGTTAATCACTAATCTTACACTTTTAGAAGCAACCTGTACTAAGCCCGCATTGAAGTCCACCTTATAGTTAAGCTGAGGCCTTTGCCCGGCATTAGGACTTATATACAACATAAAAAATTGTTAAGTTATATTCTTTTTTGTATTCACAGGTGAATACAGAAAAGTAATTTAACTTTAAGTTATTTTTCGAGCGATCTTCACGGGATTTGCCTCCCTTTGTGTTACTAATGAAATAATAATGTGATAAACCCTCCATATAACGGGGATTCAATATACCTATTTCCTATCCTCTTAAATATTGTATTTCGTTAAGGAAATTCGATATCTTAAGAAAGTTAAGCTTGAACTGAATTACTGATTTTATTTACTTATGTATTTTAGATTCAATTAAATGTTCGGCATTTGTCTTGTTTGCGATTTTTAGCCATATTTAGTAAGCGTGCTGATCAAAACAGTGCTGTAGAAGTTCTATGTACGACTGTGGCAATACAAGCATTGGATTGCAGCTTTGATTCAATTCCACTGTTAGAATATGCAAGCGGATTACTTCCCTCCGTATGTACTGAAGGAGAAAATGGTACCTACTAGTGCCACAAAGCATTGGAACACGTTTGTTCGGTTTCTGTCCAACCACTGTTGCTCAAACTGGTAAAAGCTAGTAGATTCTCGGGCTCCATCCGATTGACTGAAAACGGGAGGTAACGTGTGTTCATGTAGAATAGTTTAGAAATGCCTCGTAGTAGGTAGAGATGGCGCTTCCTACTGAAAACGATTTAAAATTGTTTCAAATATTATTTTTTGAAATGGTTTTCCAAGTTTTCTTTCATAACTACATAGGAATTGTATCGCTTCTATTCAGTCAAGTGCAGTAGTCGGATCACACTTAGACCTTGACAACCTCTAGCCAATTCAATCTGACGAAACAGGATTTAGTCATTTTATTTACTTATTGGTTCGTACACAAAATAAAACTGAAAATTATAAAAATAAAAGTACATGTGACATGAGAATAAAAAAGCAGCACAATTCAGTGCAAACTGAATAAAATATCTCACTGAATGGAACGACTAGGGTCCTGCATTGCCTCACATGACTGCTACTCATTCGTATGAAAATCCGATATACAGGAATTTCCATACCCGGATTGTGTCCGCCTTCTGCGACCCCTGCGAAGTATGTAAGCAAAAAACACGGCAGCAACAGTACGCATTGTCAGAAATGTTCATGACCCGCTGGATGAGTGAGTACGACTGTACAAAGAGTTGTATTCGAGACAGCATTTCGGTTATTTAATATACATACTCCTTGGATGCTTGGCGTTCATCCAATGCACGTTAAGTGGAAGGTTTCGCCTAGAGGAAAGTTGTGGAATGATCTGACACCAATCGGTTTCAGGCTTCGCTACCGTCTAGAGTTTAGTTATAAAAAAAAATACGACGTTCCCTGCCATACTCGTAGAGATAAGTACTTATGAAATACAATATCTATAAATATTAAAAAATAGCCAGATTTCTACTTTTGACAAGGTATAGGCCAGGTTTTTGGCATAATGTGTGGGAGAAACGTACCATGGCGTGAGCGCCATACTCCAACACGCGGGCCCAATGACTATTGTTGGAGGGGTAAAAAGTGTTTGTATCATCCATCAGACATTTACTCTCTCTTTATTTGAGAAACATTAAACGAAGAGTACGTCCCCATTGAGCGTGATTATTTGAAAAATCTTTAAAAGAGCAGGACAAACATAGAGCAGTTAGAAACGGCTAAATATTAAATTATGCTTTCAGACATTCACTCACTCGGTCATACGAGAGAGTTCGTTCACTCTGTCTTCAACTTTGTGAATGGCTAATTTTAATTTCGCGAATGAATGAGATTAACCGACTTTGCAGCTTTGCATTCTATTTAGATTTGAAAAAGGCTGAAATATGGGTAATTAAATCACGTCGCGTCTCATTGTCAACCTTTATATAGTTCTTTTAAGAATTTTATGTACCTACCTTTACATACGTTGGCGAAACTTTCATTCTATAACGTTGTTTCACACATTTGCTTATATTGTTGGGTTTGGGAAACACAAAAAAAATTGTTCACAGCTGGTGGACAGTGGCAAAACGATACGAGTATAAATCTATTAAATTTTTAATATTTTAGATTCCATATGATGTTGTAATAACAGAGAGCAATAACATGAAACTGGCTGACATTCCTGTTTCCATTTTCATGTTGTGATTAAAAAGATACTTGAAATTACATTTTTTTTATTAAATGACACGCTTTGGCATCAAAAATCAATATCGAAAAAAAACAAGGCGCAATTATTATTATTTTCCCAACAGCCGCTGCCGCCTGACGTTGACGAGGCCCTATTCGAAGAATTCCGTTGCCTATTCCACCTAATTAAACGAGTAATACTCAAGACATTTGGGAGGCAATTTCGCGAAACATAAAGTGGGAAAGAAACGCCGAATGTCGCGACAGAGCAACAAATTAGAAGCGTCGACTAAACGGGTGCGGGAGTATAATTGATCGCGTAAGCTATTCCCTTTGCGTCCTTTGTGCTGAATCAAGCAAGCGTAGGACAGCGTAAATAGTTCAATGCTCGCTTTTGTTATCTACCTTATGATCGTCATACATCAAAAACAAATTAAAATATAATTGAACTTGTGTTATGTCTCTCTTTTCAATTCAAACTGTCAAACTGAAAATTTCTTAGTAAATGTGCGGTAAGGGATGTTATTTATGTTTCCATTTATAGTGCTAGTGCTAAAAACGAATTATATCCATTGTATTCTGTTGTGTGTGTGTGTTATCAGATTTTTTAATATTTTTATAAATTTCTGACACCTACAATAGCACAAAGGCTTTATCTATTTCAATTAGTACGGGTGGACTACGCAACATGAATTTAATCTTTTATACGCCACATAACACAATAACCAAAAAACAATGGCAATGTGAGCTGAGTTGCCCGGGGGTATTGATTTACTAGCTAGCATCCCGGCCCAGATTTGTGCTAATATATATACGTCCCACTGCTGGGCACAGGCTCACCTCAATTATAAAGTGGAACGAGCCATACTCTAACACTCGAGCTCAGTGCGGATTGTTGGAGGGGTGTAAGGTTAGTGAGCAACCTTAATATCAGATGTTATCAAGCCGCCCTAAGGCCTCTGACTGGGCCTAACGACTGACACCTAGCGACGTCAACCGGGACCTTAACCTGCCTTCCGAAGCACGGAGATGCCCGAAATACACCTCACTAGATGCGCCTAATCCTGTTTTAAGTTTTAAATCAACTCAAATAAAGTATATTTGTATCGTTTTTGATATTTACACAACGTTACTCATTGCTCTAGAACTGTTGTTTTGTGAGATATCAAGATACAGCTAGCTCCGCTAGCTCTTACTGTGTACTTTGTATGAATATGCTACTCGTACTGACACAAATTTGTTAAAAGATAATATTCACACCAAAATCCTAAATCCGTTTCTAAAGACTAGACGAACCTACCGAAGGTGAACCCACAAGTGTTTTATATAACACGCTAATTGGAGAATTTAATTTCGAAAAGCAGTCGTAACTTGTCATAAGAGATGGAATTCCCCCCCCTTCATTATCGGAATGTTTGCCCAAATATTGAATTAATTACAAATTACGAGGCGACTGATGTTTTGCCCATGGCGTATTTATACTAGCGCTGGGTAAATGAGACTCATGGAATAAACTATGGGATTCCGTTGTATGTACAAACGGCTTTTGCGAGAATGTTTCTTTATTTGACACTACTTAAACAAGAACTCTTAAATATGTAGAAAACCCTTGAGTGCTTTTAAGTAGAAATAAATAGTAAACAATATTTGGGGATCTGACATAACACAATAAATAGGTATCTAGGCGGTTGTAGCACGAGAAGACAGTTTTTACGTCACAACTTATAAATGTTAAACTAAAGCAAAGAAGCTAGTCTTGTTTAGTACAAATAATAAGAACTAATTAAGCTCTGTGTTTTCCCAAAAGACTTTTCGGCCGTGACATAACCACAAATATTTATGTTGTTTCTTTTGTAAGAATTAATGCTATCGTAGTGATTAAATAGCAAAAGAGGAGGAAACTAAGCGTGTCTGACATCTACTAGACATATTCATTAGGGAGACAAGGAACACACAATCCGAAACATTTCATCTTATACGATAAACTTATTTCATCTTTCACGGAAAATTCTTGCAAATAAAACTGTCTGCTTCTGGTATTTGAATGCTTAGTGAAAAACTAAATGCATTTCAATAGTAAAACTATTTGTGCGTGTGTGAAAAAATAAATGTATGTGTATGTGAAGCTTAGTTATGAGATGCGATGCAACAGGAATTCAGTTTCGTCGTAGGTTTTAGTTTTAAGCCATACCTGGATAAGTTCTTCACACTCAGAACATGTTCTTTCGTACATGTTTATATCTCTATCTATTTTACAATAGAGAAACACAGAGCGAGAGGTGAATTGCCTGCCAGCAAACACAATTCTGGAGCCAGAAGACACAGCTAAAACATCATTACGCCCCCTTTTTGAAATGCTTGGGTCGTAGAGTATTAATTTGTGTGCTCTAAGGGTTGTTATTATTATGTACAACTTCCTAACACTAAATAACCCAGTTAAGAAGTAAAGTTTTTCAGTAGCGAAACGCCTAAAAATATTTAATAAAAATGTCCTACGAGGATTTGATCGTTTTTTCAAATATGCCTGAACGCTTATCACTGCGTCCTATGGGAAAAACCTATCTCAAATGTTGACTTAAGAGCAATAATGAAACTGAGCAGAACGCCTTTAAATCTTGAATATTCTGCCTCATTATCTTTTATTCCTCCGCCGCGGAGCTCGGTCCGTGTCACAGTAAACAGAGAACAGTAAAATATCTACATACCAACGTGCCGCTCTCGGTTTGAATGTATGCGTGCGCGCCGCGTTTCGTGTCGGCACGCGCATTCACGCACACGCTAGCATAAAATATGGGGGAATAAGATGGCGGCAGTACGCACGGGCTGTGCCGCGTGTCTGTGAGCGCGCTAGGCTAATCACTCAGCGGGCGGCCTTAGACAACCTACTGTTATGTTGACTGTGTCCGTGTACAGGCCGTCAAGCGGCTCGCTTGAGTTTTAAAACTCCATTATCGAGACGTTATTTTTACGGCGAGATAGGCGGACGCTTTACAGTCCGCTTTCGAGTGTTTTTAGTTGGATGTGAGAAGTTATTACGAACTAGGCGAAATGGACAGCTGTGCAGGTTTATCTAGAAAATCCTCTTCGTAATATTGTCGAAGCTGAGAGCTAGGTGAAGTTTTTACTTATTCTATGCGCTAGTTTGATGAGCAAGGAAGAAGTATGAAGACTGAAGTTTAAAAACGCTAACGCTATGCAAGCAAGAGCAAGAGAATTTCGGACTCAGGATTTTAATATTTAAAGGGTTTTTCAATTTTATGTCAAAGGAGTAAAAAGCAGCTGCTTGTCCGCGCTAGTACTTGGCAAGACTAATGCACCGTATGATATTTTTCTCTGATACTTTTACGATTTTACTTTCATTGCAAAAGTAATGTTACTCGTATGTACCTACCTACTTAAAGCCGCAAAATGTGTATGTCATAATTACTTAACGTGAGGTAGATTAGTAGATCCTAATTCTTTAGTAAAATTTAGTAGATCTATGCTAAGTGTCTAAATGACACTATAAACCAAATATTGGTTTAGCCTACTTTGCAAAAGTAGAATTCCGCATTTACTTCTATTCATTATCTTTTCACAATAACAGGTCTCATGATATGAAACGATTAGTGGTGTATAGTGTTGTAATTTCATGTATTCCTGAGCCGTGAAAGGCACACTGAGCAGTTAGTCCCAGCTGACGTCGCTATATGTCAGTCGTTAAGCCAAGTCGGAGGCCTTAGGTGTCTTGATAACTCTGACAGAAAGGTTTATCACTAATCTTACACTTTTAGAAGCAACCTGTACTAAGCCCGCATTGAAGTCGACCTTATAGTTAAGCTGAGGCCTTTGCCCGGCATTAGGACCTATATAAAAAAATTGTTAAGTTATATTGTATTTTTGTGAGAATGTTCACAGGTGAAAATCTACACAAACTCTAAAAAACAACGGTGTAGGTACCCCTTTCGAGAAGAAGACGAGAGCACTCTCCCAACACATTCAAAAGTCATGTTCACAGAAACTCACTCACAAAGTATACTTTTCCAGTCGTTGAACTCCAATCCTCTTAAGGGTTTTTCGTTTTCATACTTTTCATATTTGAGTTTTACAACTTACTTTTTATGACTGCGCCAAAAAATAATTCAGAGAAAACGAATTTAAGAACAGCCGATTTGTTGTGGTTGATGCCTTTATTTTGTCATTAAAAGTTATTTTCATGAGGGTTAATTGTACAGAAAATATCATCTTGTTATTTTTGAATATAAGAATTAGCCTGGTTGTTAAGATGAAAATGCCTTATGCATTGCTTTCGCTAATGACGTAGGTTCGTCAAACATAGGTCATTTTGGTTTCCGGCGTGAGCTGATAATAATGACAAAACAAACTAAGCTTAGTTAAAGTTCGATCGTATGAGGTACTGCATCCTTGAGATTTTCGTAATGTCAATAGGAAAATCTACATTCATATACATTTCTCAATGTACCCCGAGAATGCACCAACCAAGTATAATAACATACGTCACTTCGAGCCAGTGAGTTTGACCGTAGCGGATTCAAGTGCTACGACTACGCAGCATAGACGCATAGCGCTACGACCCAGTTATAATTGCGCTACGATTGTGTAGCTGCGTTGCTACGAGTGCGTTCTCACCATGCATCGTATTGTGCTGTATTGCCATCATCTTTGACATTTACTTTAGGATTTTAAATGTTTAAAAAATACTAAAAAGTACTAATATGTGGTTGTCATAAATAATTGGTTTAATTTGACACTGGTTACTGCATAAAAAATGTCTTGTTACAGCAAATGTGCTGCTTTGGAGCTAAATTTGTCATGATCCTCGATCTATTGAAGTGCCGAGTGGTTAAAAGTATTCAGTTTTATTTTACAAAACCTTTTTTCAATGTAGCGAATTTTTAAATCACGGTTTTATGAAAATTTCCAAAAAAAGTATGGAGCCATCTTAACTACTGAGTATGTGCACATGTGTTTAGTAATGGCTACTTCTAACTACAGTTTGGTACTAATTAAAAGCATAAGGGTAGCTTCATTACACTAGCCACCTCTCAGAGTCGTCCATGATAGTTGCATTATTATCAAAATTTTACAATCTGAAAATCTAATTCGTTTTAGAGTCTCTTTAGTAAGTCTTCTCATACGTGCCATAACAACAACGATGCTTAATTCTAACCACAGTGGCTGAGAGAAGGTTTTCCTAATCTAGTTACGGAACCCCAAGAAGTTGTTAAAGTGAATTGTAAAAGTTTGTAAGTAGCTGCAACTGGTGTTCTCGAACAGGCGTTTGTGAAACAGCGGAACGTAATGCGGGTTAATGTTGTTTCTATCCTCTCGATATTGCCTTGAGGATCAGAAGACTTTTTATCGCCTGTTGACTATGTTAAGCAATAACATACCTATTTCCTATTTTGAAATGCGATAAAATAGTAATTACTGTTTTATATGATGCCAATGGTCTTTTCTTACTGTCCCATTGCTCGCCATCAGGCTTGTTCAGCCGAACTGTACGACCTCGATGTATGAAGCATAGAGCTTGTTTAGTTCGGTTCCTGAGATGTTTCTTACCTGAGGCAGTCATTCGACATCTCAGTTGTGAAATTACCCTGTCGAAGTTTTTCCTAGTTGTAACACGTATCAATTTTTGCCACTTTCATCAGAAACAACGATCAGAGAGAGAATAAAACACAAAATGTTCTTTACATGCTTATCTTGGGCAGGGAACCCACTTACACGCTAACGGGCCTATCAGTCAGCCAAATCCTTCGTGTTGTTACCTACTTACACGATGAGATCTCTCTTTAAGTCCGCCATTTGTACCTCTTTTTAAGTGCAATAAGGTAAAAAGAAATACTTCACTATTCATCCATGATATATTACTAAGATATTAGAAATTAAAAGCACAGTGTTAATTGCGTCCCTCCATTTAGTGGCTTCAATAGTAGTCAAAATGAACGCGCTCGGAAACCGTCAGGCGTCTTCCATAACTTATGAACCTCTAAAGTTGTAAAAGTGAATTATCAAAGTTAGGAAGTAGGAGCAACATTTTCCTTAAAAAAGGAGTGAAGTAACGGAAGGCATTCACCCCCTCTTGATGTCACATCAATATTAATGATGCTACCGAAGTAAAATACTTTGGGACTGCCGAAGAACGTTCATTTTTTATTTAAATAGTTTTAGTATCGCCATAATCAGTATGAATATGTCCAGTGCTGAATTTAGAGCTTCTCATTGATAAGTCATAAAGAAATTAACGATTCATGCTACACTGGGGAAGCAGGTTGACAATCATAAGTTCCATCGTCACATGGCATTGCTACTCTCTCAGACTTATAATGACGGGTATTTTTAAGAGAAAATAACATTTATTTCAATAAATGACGTTCTATAGTCCGAGTATAGTATATAAATATGAAAGGCAACCTTAAATTCTTAAAGCGGATAGATAACAAAGCACTTGCAGAACTGCTACTTGTCGTCACACTTTAATCAATGAAGATTCTCATTATACCCACAAAGAACAATTAAACCCAATCAGTGCCTATTAACAGATTTCAGAAATCCCCTTAATGGGCAAGTTGCATGATTAAATCTACGCGATCGTTCCGAAACTTATCCCATTACCAGTTTCGTTATTCGAGCCGCCATGTTTTCTGAATTAATGTGTTTGTATGAAAGTACTTTGAATAACTCACCTACATGATGATAGGTTACAGTAGTTTGTGAATGCCAGAAAAACATTACATGATTCTATTTTACATGATCACTTTAGGTTCACTTAGGATCCTTTGAACGAAGGTCATATTAAACTTTCTAAACGAAACATGTCTGACTATTTTCCTCTGTGATGAAGTATGAACAGAGGAAAATATCCTCTGTGTAGAATATTTTCCTATGCTGAGCTTCCAATAGTAGAACACAAAAGTAATGTGCTTAAAGGTAGCATAGAGCAGGTTTATAACTTTGTGTAGGACCATTTTGTTTATGTAGACAAGAAATAGTAATCCATCTGAGGTGTAGCCTTGAGGAACTCTAAAATCAACATATAAGGCAACGGAACTCCTAATAATATGATTATTAGTAGTTGCGTTGCGTAACTGTAAACTTTTTTTTCGATAAACAGATCTAAACAAGTATCAAAGAAAGATGTTAAGTTTAACATGCTTGAAGATTTTTAATGATTTTTTATCTAGTGACATGATTTTGTCACACAGTGTCACTGTTACTTATCTAAATCTTTTTAATCTGGAGTTTAAGCGTTGGTACCTTCTCTCAAGCAGCGGCTGGACCGCCTATAACGACGGCCATCAGTTTATATTGGCGCCGGTGATTGAAACTCATCGATAGGACGAGGCCAAAAACCTTTTGATATATTCCGTTTTGTATCTAGACTGGCTTTTGTTACGAATAGAACAGAATAAAGCGACTTTTCAAGACTTTGAAGTTCGTGCACTAGACTACATCTAAATCTTCTAACTCAGCCGAAGTACTTCAGCAAAAATCATTTAAGTTCACTATTTACTTCTTTATTCATTTTACATTTAGTACATAGTTTAGTATTGTCAAAAAAAAGATACTGAAAAAGTGATTATCAAGTCATTCACGTATCAAAAACCTAAATATCAGCAAATATACGCTTATAAATTCCCAACAGGCGAATAGTAAAAATATAATCTTGCTCTTATTTTTACAATGATGTGTCTACAACAGCTGACATACATCATCCTTGTAGTCTCCTATGCGCCGAGTTGACTGCGAGACAATAGGTCGGTGCATCCAAGATTTTCTTAACAAAAATAAGGAAAGCCGCAACAAATGTATTCTGAACAATAAGAAACATGTGTAGAGAGACGTGTGATTCTCTAGACGCTGGAATCGAGACTTGACTCTCGCTTCGGGGTAGTAACTGCTGGAGAGTTGTGTTGTTTTTACAATTCTGTATATTTATTTCACTTTTGAGTTATGCTTGAGGCAGCTATTCTTGAAAGTTTAGGTTTTGTAATGAATTTGATCCTCGAAATAAAACTTTACGGATTGTACTCACGGTCTTTTATTTTCTATCCGGACGTTTTGACTACTTTACAGCATCATGGGATCACCGGAATTTGATCCTATTGAAGCAAAAGTTGCATTTAAATGAATAAATAAGTAAAGTTACATCATGCTGAACATGTTTGATTGAAATCTTACGACAAAATAGAAAAACGCCATTTGTATTGTTTGCAAAACACAACTAGTTAGAAAACAACGTCTCAACCTTTCGTAGTGATACAGATTAAAGTGATTGGATAAGGAAAACATACTGTGATCGCACTGGTGCTTGATTAAATCCAAGCGCGCCCTCATTCTTAGAAGCGATGTTAACTCATTTCAGCTCTGCTTTCATTTCTGTAGAAAACTGAAAAAAGTATATAATATTTTTCTTAGAAAGTGAATGAACTTTGATGTTGTTGGAAGTGACGAAGTGTTGTGTCACAGTATAATCATACAGTAGAACATCTACATACAAACCTGCCGCTCTCGGTTTGAATGTGTGCGTGCGCGTCGCGCGCCGTTTCGCGATTTCACGCACACGCTAGCACGAAATAGGGAGGCATAGGGAGGCGGCAGTACGGTCCGGCTGTGCCGCGTGTCTGTGTGCACGCTAGGCTAATAACTCGGCGGGCGGCTCTAGATAACCTACTGTATGGTTATACTGTGGTTGTGTCGTTCAGTTTCGAAGTTGCTAAGTTCCAATGAGTCGTCTTGTCACCGTTGTACGGGGTTGGGCGGGCCCGGACAACACTTGCCGGGTACTCAAACTAAGAACGGACACAGTTACAAGAAGTTTTCTCTGTATTTTTGTCAGACATTACTCTTTTGGATTACTTCAGCTCCATTATGTACGCATATTATCAAATATGTGCGAATAAACATTACGAGTTTTGACAATTATCTTTGGAACTAAATCTTCTAGGGTGGAATTTGTTTCAATTCTGGTATGTGCGTTTTGTTTTTTTCTAAACATATTCCGGATTAGTGATCTACAACGCAATACGTTTCAATGAAACATTGATGGTTTAATTTCAATGTGATAGATGTGAGTTAGATTTACTAGATGTTAGTGCTTATGTTCTCTTGTGTATCGATGTTTATTATCTTACACTATTATCTACATCTAAATTTTTCATTAATCATACATAAATACAAACTTCCAGCTGCTAATTTAATTCATTGTCACAGCCGCTGTAAAATGAAATTGAGATAATTTGACGTTATTTTTTCGTTTAATTACAGTCATCAGAATTGTTTCATAATGTTACTAAATCAATGTTGGTTAAATAATTAAATTAAAATAAGTGCAATTTTTTCGGCAATTTTTCATGTCATTTTTCCACCATCGAAATCATTATTTGCACGTAGTAAAAAAAAAATGTTATTAAAAAAAAACTTAGTTACTGAAAATGTACGAATTCGCGATCAATCAGTCTTGTCACGAAGTCGGATTAAAGACCGGTCCAGACATTCCTGACAATTCCGGGTGCTTACAGCGGATGACTTTGTCGTGTCGCCGCTACAACGAAACCTTTTTGCTTTTCCACAGATTACCAAGCTTTTTCCACTTCCCTTTGTTGGATTAGGAAAACCAAAATCAGTTCCAACTGACTTCGCTATATTAAGTCAAATTACGTCACTATTTTGTCTCTCGTTTCTTTCAGGATAAAGAAAGCCAAGACGAGGCGGGATCTTTTGCGAAGTAAAGGGATTTCTTTTTCCATATTTTTTCCTTTTTCATTTAAATTCAAACTCGAAGTTTCGTTCGGTGAAATGTACTGTGCAATTAGGATTAAATTTGAATTCATGTTTATTCTAGAGAAGGAAAGTCTTTGCTTGGGTCGCGAATTGAAATCTATTTAAAAAATACATTGACACGACGTGATCCGGTTGAATTAAATTAAAGGTAGCATATTCTCAATTTCGTTCATCAGAATACGTTATTGTTCTGTGTTATGCCACAATACATGTATCCAAATGAAAAGAGAGGAAATAATTTGAGTGTGGCAGTGATAGCGACGTCACGAGGCAGTTTTTACGTCCTAAGTCCCCCTGATATTGAACGAAGCGCGAGGTCTTGTTAGCACTTCAAATTCGACCAGTCTAGGACCGTTTTCCGTGGTTTTAGGTTTGTTAGATTTGTCACCGAATAAAAAAAACAACAATAGGTTAAAATTCACGGAAAAACATAAATTTTCCCAAAATATTTCATGGGTTTGTACCTGCCGAACCGACGAGATCGACATATTTGTGATGTCGACTATTGTTTGATTGTTCATATTGAATTTACCAGAACTACATCTGGCGGGACAGTCTTATTCGAATTCAATGAAATTATTCTTAAAGCCTTGGTTTTTCTAAGTAAATATTCACTTATGATTTCCATTTTTTTCATGAAATAGTATATTTCTTACACCTTTTATTTAACACAGCGTATTCTCATTTTTGCCTTATGATTTAGGGAATGGTTGGCAGGTCACTGCCCTATTTTCTTTGATATACGGGCCTAACCCCCGGAGATGCTGGTTCAGATTGTAAAAGTAATTGGTGTTTTATATACTTTACTTGTGTTGTTACATCTGCTGGTTGGTTAGGGCCCAATACTTAGGCATTTAATATAATCATGAAAGTTTTTAGCAGAGTGTTGTTTTGGCATCTTAGAAACTAACTGTCTTCATATTTTTATGCAATTTTGAAAATGCATTCGTGAATCACGCAAGCGATAATATGCTTAAAGATGAAAATGTTATGATATTTCTCACGTAACTTAATGAACGACAGTTCCACCAATCTTAATAATTGTCATGGTCAAATTAGTAATCAAATCAAACACTGCATAACTGTCCCCGTCACTCCCAACCATTCAGCTAATTGGGCCTACATCCGGAATTATACAGGGTGTACCGAGTCAGTGTAGCCAACCGGTCAATATAGCAACGAAAGGTTTCCATTCAACCCACATCAAGAGTTTCAATATGACGCATATTGACGGACGAGGCATTGACAGGTGTCTATGAAATTTAATATGGCGGTGGCATGTCAAAGGGAATCTAATAACAGTGCGGCTTAATTGCTTCCTGAATAATCCTGAATCGCCACATGTAGGAATTGATATATTCATTTGGTTTCGGTTCTGGACTTATAGGAATCGGATTGAGAGAACGAGCAATCAGATTAGGGAATATTGCACAGTTTCGTCATTATGCTCATCATTATGTTAGGACAAGCCGGTTAGCGAATGTTTTAAAAAAAATGTATATGCTTTAAAAGCGTTTATCATCAAAGCAACTTATTAGTCACAAAATAGTATATGTCACAAGCCTTTTAAAAAGGGACGTTTCGTGCCTGTTAAATGAATTGGACTCATTTAACAATACAAAAACACTAGATTTAGAAAATAGAGCACATCCGTCCGGCTGTAGTTTGCTCCTTTTCATATCTTGTCATCATTTAAGTATATCTGACTTAAGATATGATGTCACCAAATTAAAAGGGCTAAATCGTAGGGTAGCCATACTATGCCACCACGGAGCTGTAGGCTGATGACCTATGGAATTTAGTAACATTCCCATGCCACTAAAAGTAACCCTCAGGCAGCCCTTTTGTAAGACCTGTGGGAGCACCTTTTTAAGTTTCTTCACATCGTAACCACGGACGTAAAAGAAAGACGAACGTTACCTCATCTAATCATGAGTGAAGCATATCATCAGCTGCCAGTTTAGGGTATGTGCGTGACTAGCACGTATCATTGGCGCTGTCCCATGGGGTGAAATGGGGGTAGTTTGTCGGACCTTGTGTGTTTGTGTTAGTGTAGTAACTTGTATGCTTCACATTTTTAAGTGTGATGTGACGTCCATCTTGCTTGTACGTCCGTGATCGTTACATCCCCACAGCACAAACATCAAAGACACGCGATGTACACCTGAACCGAGTGTACCAGCAATGTGTGAATTAAACAAATATAATGCGCTTGTGTTGCACAAATGCTGCATTGTCTCGGTGCAATAATTGAGCGTGGTCAGAGCCGTTTGCTCGCGAAATGGGCCGCGCAACTGGCGCAAGCAAATAGCAGGTGAAGGCACAAAGGGCGCCACTCGCAAGAAACGAGTACAAGTAGTAGCTACAATTACTGAGGCACATTATTTCGTGTTTCCGAGCAACTTGCTAAGTTTGTACCTCAGAACACGTATGGCGGTTTGAAGTTTACTACAATTTATTAGTTTTTGGAATATAGCGTGGGTTGCGTTTATGATATTTCAAATGAGTGGCATGCTTACGTTACGGTAATTTTTACGGCTAGTATGCTAAAATATGTTAAGGAGCAGTCGAACAGATGCGGAAAGTAATGTGTGTAGAAGAGATGGCGATATGGAGAGATATCTGTTAACACTAGCGATCCAACAAATGCTTCCATTGGCATTAAGCAACTTTTAAACCATTCCATGAACGTGTCAAATATACTCTGTCAAATATACAGTCAGCCACTAGAATATTTCAGCACTTCAGTAATTTAACATACCTTCTGACTAATTTTACAGCTTTTCAATGTATCTATGCCAACGTCAACAGAATTGATGGGAAATGGTTCAAAAATGCATAAATATTGTTGATGCTGACTGCAAACGCTAAAAACTAAAAAGAATTTTACGTCTGGTAGGTCCTATAAGTGAGTAAGTATATTTTTGAAACATAGTGCTAAATGTCCCAGAATTTATGTCACATATCCAAGAACATTGTCCATGACCCTGCATGCTTTGCAGGGTCAGATACAAAGATGAAGATGCTTTAGATACAATTTTCGTGTAACCTATAAATCTTTTTTTTTAATAAACGACTGTGGCATTCGGGCCGCCTGATGGTGAGCGGTTGCCACAGCCTATGTACACGTGCAACACCAGGGGCATTCCTCGTGCGTTGCCGACCCTGCAGGAACCTTTTCAAACCCCTCTTTAAAAACTCCATGCTATAGCTCATCGGGAAAATCCATATCTGTCACTTAATGAAATTGAAGATTTGCTTCATATTTGAACGTCATTGACTGAACTCATCTCCCAAATAGCTTTTCAGTTCATCCTAGCGTCGTGGGAAATCTCAAAAGGACCCAACCCTACCACGTGTGTTGCGTTCCGTTGCACGGCACTGAATAATTTATGTGAGCAGTGACTTTACGGCTGTAGCATTCGATTTAAGTAAACGTTGCCCTGAGTCTGTTTTAGTAGCTTTAACGTAATACGTCAAATATAAGCTCATTGAAGGGCTTATAAAAAACGGAGCCCATATACGAACACTTTGAGGTCCGTCCGTCTGCCTGTCTAGATGCTTTTGCTCGGGAACGCGTGAAGATATCAAGCTGGAATTTATGTCAAAAACTCGTTTTCTTACTGGCCCTTGGAGCTGTAAAAAGACACCAAGCACCAAAGCGCCAGGGAAGCAAAACTTAAAGTACTTCCCGTAAACTCAGAATCTCGAAATCTAGTACAAAGCAACGTCTTGTTATAACACAGATAAAGGAAAGTGTTTATTATTGAATAATGGTTTCCATATTTACCCATTAAAATTAATTTAATTATAATTCACCAGGCAGTCAGTTTAATCCCAACCTCAAGCTCTAAGCTGGAGTTAAGATTAGACTAGACATGAACGGACATCCAGTGGGTAGGATAGGGCTGTCCATCTTCTGTGCAATCACCTTCGTTGGTGCTGCCTCGCACTAGCTCCCACACAGACGACACTCGCTTGCAGTCCAGGCTAGGCATTCTGACTCAATTCGACCTTGACTTCAAATTCAGCGACAATTAAAACAACAAGTGTGGAATAAAGTGTTTATCTATCTATCTATCAACTGTAAGATAACTAACTAATTGCGCCTAACGTTAAATTTTCCATTTCGTTATTTGAGATTTTCAGAATCCCTCTGCAGATCTTATCATAATCATCATGTCAGCCGATAAACGCCCACTGCTGGGCATAGGCCTCCCCTAACGATCACCACAACGATCGGTCCTGCGCTGTCCGCATCCAGCAATCTTATGAAAACACATAATATAGAAAATTATCATAACGTCGAATTCAACTTCAGGATCGAAGTGTGCAACCCTGTTGCTCGGAAACCGTCGGTCTGCGGTGGAAAAACTTTCATTTCTCTTCTTAACGAGGCAAAACCCCCTCGCCGGCACCCATTTGGAGAACTCTTGATAAGACCAGGCAGCCCTACAAATACTTGCCTACATGTGTTCTACGTTCCGTTGCACACAGATGAATAATGTATCCTTGCGCAGTGACTCTGGCACGTTAGATTTATTTAACCGCGTTTGAACCACCGCGATCACAATGTCCCAGCCTCAATCGCGCTGTGGTTATTTAATGTGTTGTGAAATAGCGAGCGGTCTGCGCCATTCAGTGGAATACTTAATATCAACTTGGTGAAATGTAGCCGCCAAAATGGCTGCGACTCTGAATCGAAAGCAGACTTTGCCTGGAAGCTTTTGGGCTTTGTGTCGGAGGCACTCTTTGTGTTTGATTATTAATAAAAGGCCTATAAGTTCTTTTAAGTGTTTCTAAGAAATTAATCTCTGATAAAGAATTAATCAAATATGTGGCACATCTTCAACTAGAATTCAATCAGAACTAAACAGAAGTTTTACTTGGTCATCATCATCGTCGTCATCAACAGCCACACTGCCCACTGCTGAACATAGGCCTCCCCCATACAGTTACAGAGCGGTCGGTTGCAGGCCTGCAACCACCGATGATTTCTATGTCGGTTTTACAATTTTAAATTATATTCTTGAATATCAGTACCTACTAATTTACCTAAAGAACCAGAAAAAAACATTAAAATTTTCTAAAACGTGTAGTTTCGCATTTTAACAGAATATTATGAAGCCAGATACTGACATTAATATCAATAACCTCGTTTTCCTGCCAAAATTACTAAGTGCCAAAAAGCGTATCCGAAAAGTTCGCGGTCTTAACACATATGTGTTATAAGTCCACAAGTGTATGTAATTACATTAAGGGCAAGTCCCACAGATTAAAGGTGACCAAACAAGTCCACTACGGATTTATGGCTATTGTTGGGTTCCGCAAAAAGTGTTATACACTAAAATATGGCCGCAAGTTCGCCAACTACGCGGGTCGGGCAAAAAGTCGCCATTATCACGTGCTCGCCTTTATTAAGTGACCGAGTGAAAGCACCCCAGGACCCTAGTCGTGGTTTGTTAATTCGTAATTATTTCGCTTCAGGGTCCCACTTTCCTGTACAGTCTGCTATATAGAACTATGAAAGCCTTCAGAGTAGACTAACATCGATAGTCAAATCAGGAAAAAGGGTATCAGCTTACCATTCAATGGTGGAACAACTCGTAACTCAAAACTCGAAATCGATGATTTGTTTCGTATCTGACATAGAAAGCTAGATTCGTGTTTCCGGAGAATTACGATATTGGGGTCTTAAATAAATATCGCAGGTATTCCTTTTTATGAAGCAAGCAACGCAATGGTGACACTGGTGGTGTTGGTGATGCAGATTGTATGAGTGGAGGTGATCATTTTACATCAGATGACTCTCAAACTCGTTAGCTCTCTCTCTGGTTTTTTTTACAGGTTCATTTTATTCTGTGGCTAGAGTAAGTACTAGAGTATTTTCGGAATTATCAATAAGTTTGTTTGTGCTGCGTAAAATTGCAAATTTTTGATCTAAAATTCTAAAATTTTGATGAAATTCTAACTCGACTACCAAAAAAACATATATCGGTGCTTCCTTTTGGGAGCTGCTAAATACCTACAGAGTTTAACTTCTGTAAAAACCTTGCTCGTTTTCGTACGGTCAGTTAACAAACTTACCCTATTGCTTAGATAATTTCAAACGTGGGAAATTTTGGCACTAATCGTCGATAAGCCGACTATAAGTAGTCTGAAGTAAGCGCAAATGTACTCTTTAACTAATAAACGTGTTCCTCATTGCTAAAGTTGGATCATAAAGAGCCTTTGTTTGTTTTTAATAGAGTGTTTTGTCGTTGCCCTCTCCGTTTTGTTATCTAATTAACGTTAAGGAGGTGTTATATAAGGTTAAAGACACGACAATCAGGTAATCAAAAGCTTTTAAACCGCTTTAACCTTTAGGAACTTTTTGCAGTAAGTCGTGTTTAAAACGTTCACTTAATATTAGGATACAGAAAATACTTTTTAGAAGGCTTTATTAGGCGTTGCGTTGCGATGTGGCATCGTTTTATGCGTCGTGTCGTCACTCGCATATTACAACGAAACGAATCAACGCACAATGCTCAACGTGCAAATGTGGCCTTATCCTAGATCGTCTTTTAAAACGAAACAATTATGCTCGATGAAACATAATCAATTATGGGATACAAATTTACATAAACTGTGCAACATAAACGATCTTGATAGTTAACTAGCACCATTAAATTTGTATGAAGCCCTCGGGGCACAATATAGTTATTAGAGTACCAGCGCAAGTCCCCCCAGGGGCTCAGTCATCGTTACAGGCGGTTTGCCAGCAACAGTGTGCACACTCATTCGCTGAAGCCATTTAGGTTTACGATCTCGAAGAACAGATGGAGAAAAACATTACCTTCATTCTTGAGAAATCTGGCAAAAAGTATAAGAGCGCTGGATTAATTGTCTACTTGAGCACTTCCTGGTGATTAATTACACCTACACTATCCATTAAAATGTGGAAAGTATACTTAACAAAAAAGCACTTTGTCTTGAAAAAATAAATCCTAAGATTAGTTGCCCAAAACCTTGTTTTCCAAAAATCTCAGTCATATATGTTACGGATCTCAGAAGGGGTAATGAATTCAAACACTATCTTTTTAAACATCTACCTTAAAGGAAACACAGAAAAGAAACCATCGTTCGGTAACGTAAGGTAAGACTAACGCCCGAATTCACAAACGTCAATCATCGCTAAGCACGCGCTCACGCTGTCCCTTTCAGTTCTATTGTCATTTTACGGGACAGCATGAGCGTCGGCGCGTGCTGCGTTGATTGACGTTTGTGAATTCGGGGGTAAGATTCGAATCCCTTCTGACTAGTTGATTTCTGGTATTTCTATTTATTTTAAGTGTTCCAGCAGCATTATTCGTACATAAACACAGAATAACACGAATTAGGTATTTACTTGCTAAAGCAAACGTTGTGTCAGAAAGATAAGTTTTCAGAACCGTGCTTCTAAGCTACGTCGCTCTTCTGCAAAATAGTTGATAAATAGCTCTCACCTAAATTCGTTCATTCTTATCAGTGCGCCACCTGTCCCCAGTAGCCGATATAGCCCCCTCCAAGATACCGTCGGCGGAAAAATTCCCACCCCTTATCCCTTCTTTGTCGACGGTACCTTGATGTAAGTCCTTTGTGCGCCTTTTATGAATACTTTTATGATGGCTCTGCGGTCCTTATTGAAATTAGCTCAATTTATGCCGAATTTTGTAATCCAATTTCGGCGGATGTTTTAGGTGCAATCTTGTGAAGGGTGCATTGTATTTTTAATGGGATATTTTTTTAAGGGCATGGATAGTAATATTTTAAAAACAATCTTACACATGCTTAGATTATTTTTTACAGGTACTTGCGTAATTATAATTACAACAGACCTTTCTGTTGTAATTATAATTATTGACGACGGCAAAACCAAAAAGGAGCAAGGGGCAGGCCGGGGAGCAACTAGAACTCAGAGCCTTCTTTGACTTTCCCCTTATTTCTTTTTTTATTCTGAATTTCTAAGTTTCAGGCTAAGACCGGGACAAATAAAAGTATCATTCATTCGTAAAATCAATGGAGATATCCGAACCGTTTTTTTATCTTTATGGAATTTATAGAGTGCTACCAGAACTGGTTTATTTTAATGGTAGCTAACGGTCGAAATAATAAATTAATGTTGTTGTGTTCATTTGCATACGTCAGGTACATCTGATGTTTTACTTCTATTAAGTGGCTACATCAAGACTACGCAATGTAAACTAAAAACGATGGCCCGGCTTGGTACCGAGCTAAGTAACATTCTAGTAGGTACATTTACAGCCTCTATATTTTACTTATAAATATTCGCTCCGGACACTGATAAAATTACGATGACAAGAAAAACACATTACGCTGTGTTAAAAGTCAGGTAATGTCTTTTCGGTCGGATAACACTGGATTTGCCTTTCTGATAGTCTGATATAGCACCCTCTTCAAGATAGAGTCAGCAGAAAAACCCCTTTGCCCTTATCCGTGTCTTTGTTGACGGTACCTTGATGTACCCCTTTTGTGTGCCTTTTATGACGGCTCCAGCCCTCATTGAAATTATACGAATTTATGCCAAAACTACGGTTGGTGGGAAAATTGTAACTTAATATTTTTCGCTTTTTGTCTGTATGTTGTGAGGTCACAACATACTCTTTGTGATAGAAGTACAATAGTTTTATTGAATTAGTTATAGAAGACAATATTTATGCTTGTTTGTAACTAAATATCTCTGGGTAATCTTGAGTCTCTCACTAAGTACAAATTGTGGCGTGGGCCATAATTCAAGCGTTACACTGGGCAAGTGGCGCCTTCAATACCTACTCGTACTTGTAAATGGCTTCCTCCATTGAAGTTTCAGCTTTCTTTATCGATTCTTACTAAAGTCGCGAATTTACTAGTATTTTAGAGAATGCAACTTAACTAGCACTCAAACAAGAACCAGGGTGGGATTTCGGCTTATATCATCTCACATCTCGGTGCTTCACGCTTACAATCATCTTGTTTTATTGTACTATGGTAGTGAGGAGTCTTTGGGCGGCTAAATTACGAGTACATAACAGTAAGGTTCATTGCTACCTACATCCCTTCAACAATTCATACCGAGCCTACAACTAGGAGCATGTCTCGTAACACCTCGTAATATTATGCCATATGACCTATGTGCGATGTTACGGCAGTGTGGCATATAAAGGCTGTTTTCTCAGTATTTAGGTACAGGGGCGTTCACATAAACATAACATTTTGCAATGGTTTTCTAAAGGTTGACGTGAAAACCTCTGTTAAAGCATTTATAAAAAAACAAAAAAGTTTTTGTGTGAAATAATATTTAATCTTTAACGCAAAAATTAATGACACAAAGGGCGGAGTTAATGTTAAAAGCATTATCTACCGGTCAAAGATTATCCGAGACAGAAATGCTGTTGGCGGAAATGAGCGCGGACTAGTATTGTTTGGTCACTAATAAAGCAATTTGCTCTCACTAATGATTCCCTTGTTATCTTTCGCCGCCCCACTACTCTTCTATATGCGATTTATTTCCCAAGTGCGAGTAATTGTCGACTCAGTTGAATTGCAAATTAGCCTAGAGCCCGTCGTCCATACTGTATTATTCCCACTGTCGAAACGATCCACGTCCATCAAATAACGACCTTCGCGCATTCGCAGAAGAACCAAAACGCTACACCATTTCCTGTGCAGTGCGTTTGAATTAGACCTTATTACTATGGTGTAAGAACAAAACAGTGTGTTTTAAAGCTGACTGTACCACGACAACGTCACAAAGCTTCTCATTAAATTGTAACGTATCATTCACGAGGTTATGTTGCGGCGTTCTTTTGTGTCGAGTTGCGTTGTTGTGCTGTGTGTTTGTCGATAGTTAAGTGCCTACAAAAAATTTGCCACTGGCTGGTGCAAAAAAAGTCGCACTATAAGGGAGCAAGTGAAACGCCAATGTCTTCGGTTGCTATTTATTTAAGCTTCTTCATACATGGTACATTCAACTACTTAAACTTAGCCTAACAAGGAATCAGAGCGGACTGCGGGGCTATCGCACTCTTATCCCATAGATGATCTAACCTAATCAGGGCTTGAGAATGGACTGCGGGGCTATCGCATTCTCTTGCCGTACTGACTGTACTGGAGGACTGCGGGGCTATCGCTCCAGCACGGTCGCTAACTGGGAAGGTAATGACAAATTTGTTTTTTTTTTTTTTTTTTTTTTTTTGAATTGACTAGCTGTTTGTCCAAGGTGTGACTTTCACAGCTTTACCGGGCAATGGGGTGAGCGGAAGGCTCACAACCCCTAACAGTTAAGTAACAGGCCTAAGGGTGCCCCCAGGGGGGGCCGAGCCTCGGCTTAGGGCGTTACTGGGACTAGGCAATCTAACGTAAGTTTGGGGAGAGAAGCGGCCGGGGACGTGCCGGTACCGCGAAGCATGACTAAAAGATTGGGGCCGCGACGCGCCCGACCGATATCTCGGTTTTGTGGAGTGTTGGCTTGGCGCGAGCTGTTTGATGGAGGCGATGAAGCGGGTGATGGCATCATCGGGCTCTAGTGGGACATGTCTAGGGCGACGATGTTTTCGGGATTTCTTGCCCTTAAGGGGCCTAGGGAGATAATTAGAGGCTTGGACTACTAAGGGGTTTGGGTGGGTCATGGTAGAGTCGAAGAATTTGGAGGACAACTGTTTTAGATACTGCTGGATGGTAGGCAGATCTAAGTCTAAATGGAGATTTTCATTGCGTAAGAACCACGGGGCACCCGTGGCCTTGCGCATGAACCTATTCTGGAGGGTCTGTAGCTTGTGGATAGAGCGGGAGGAGGCGTGTGCGAACACGGGGCTAGCATAAGTCATGATGGGGCGGATACAAGACGTGTAAAGTCGAACCTTATTTCTAAGGGACAACTTACTACGCTTATTGATAAGACAGTGGAGGCGGCCTAGGACAAAGGCGGCACGATCGCGGACTTTTTTAATGTGATCTTGGAAGCTCAAACTACTGTCAAGTTGGACGCCTAAGTATCGAACTGTCTTTACCCAGGGAATAGGTTGTTCGAACATAATGATTTCAGGGAGTTTGGGTGGGTCTTTATCGCGGCTCCTTTGGAAGAGGATAGCGGCGCTTTTGTCAGGATTGAAACAAATTTGTATGGCGCGCGGCCGCTTAAATAGGAGTTCGGCGAGGCGCGCCGTGCGTGGGGACTCGATGGTGGGGGCTCGCGTGACGTACGCAGGCTTGATGAGTGAGAGGGAAAGTATTCGAGGCGGCGCGGCAGGCGCCGATGTAGGATTTATGTTTGTTACAGCACTTGTTTCATCATGGAACAAAGAACGGAACTATTGCGAGCGAAGGACTTCTTGCATGCCGTCTTCAACTGTAGTTAAGGTTACATTCGTTTTCCATTCTTACTGTGTCTTGTTATGACTTTACTTTGTTGATGATCAGAATGAATTAATAATTAAGGCACGGCATTCATCTTGTTGTTTTCAATACTTGCAAATTCTCAGATTAGGTTCAGAAACAAATTTCAATAAACAGTTCGTACACGCGTCCGGGTCTTCATACAAAGTTATGAAAGAAATTACGTAATTTGCTTTAAACATTCTATCGTCCGTAGTCAGGAAATACGAGTTTTTTTTTTTTTTTATTTATTTATTCAAAATATTTTTATGCTAGTTACAAAATTATTTTCTGCCAAACTGTGCAACAGTTTGTCGGAGTGAAGTAACTGCTTATTAAAATATCCAAAAAGCAAAATGAGCGTTCCTATGTGCAACATGCTTATTTTCTTCCTACTGTTACTAAGTCGAGTATTTTTGTCCACTAGAGAATTTCTCAAGAAATGAGAAAAGATATCGATGTCGATAATCGTACTTCAGCATTACTAGACCTCAGCGCGCATTTTATTACAGCAACGTTGTCAATCCGCCTTACTGTCCTCCCATTCGCAGGCATGGAGCGAAAATATAAGAAAAACATCGCGAAATTCGCGGGACGTAATTGAGGCGGTATGAAGTGAAGGATACGTCCCGGGAGTTCGATTCGGATTGTTAACAAAGAAGGTTGAAAAAGAGAATTTTACACGGGCCATTTGCGTAAGGGTTAATCAGGGATCGATGTCTCGCGAGGGGATAAGCGTTTGTTCTTGCGATTCCTATGTAGAATCGGTCGTGTAAATGTATATGGTATTGGAGCGACCCATTTGTAGACTGGGTCGAAGATGCGCAAAGTTTCCCGTTTTGTGTAATGATTTTATCAGATGAGGGACCGATCGGGAACAACACACGTATCGTATTTTTGCTGAACGTCGAGATCGAACAAGCTTTTTAGATGCCTTTTTTGTGGCACTTTTGTTCACGTCTTTTCATGGACCTGTGTATTTGTGTTGAGAAATTGGTTATACAGATTAGGTACATATTGTGTTAAGCATTTATAAAACACCTCAGCACTTTCGCTTTTCCTAATGTCAGTCGTTGTGGTGACTCGATAACATCTGACAATAAGGTTTATCACACGTCTCTACCAAAACTACTATTATTCCGCATGTATGGTATCTCCTAATAATTGAGGTCAAGACCGAGCCCAGTTAAATTTAATGTTCCGTTATTTTGAGGATTTTCAGTTCAGGGAATATGGAAATTGTGAACTTCAAGAACTTTTTATGCCAACAAAAGCATTTTCCTGCCAACCATTTTATAAGCAGCTTAAGATATCAACCAATATCTCTGTAGCAGATTCCAATTAAAAGCTCTCGGTAAAAATACAATGTCCGATGTATTTCTGCCGGTTTATCATGATTTTTTAACCATAACAACATGATTGAGGAAATTTACTTTTAAATATTACTTTGAAAAACTGGGGAGGTGAATAATATCAGCAAAAATAATATGTGCCCGTGAGGAAAATAAAGTACAAAAGAAAAAATTAATCTGAGATCCTTCAAAACCGGATTTAAATTCACTATTTCTTTTCACCGAAAAGTCTCAGAGCTTTTGCTTTAATTCACTACGCAAAAGCTACGAGTAACTCAATTGTTTCTAAGGCACTTCTACGAGGAAAGTGTTTCGTCTGGAGTTTCTTTCAAACTTAAGCTTCTACTGCCTTTTCTTAGACGCTTGCTTTCAAAGTTTTTAAGGCAATCTCTGCTGCGAAGTCGTAAATTGCAGAGTCAAAAAACAGGAATACAATGACTCAGTTGTAAAGACTTAGAAGTAATGGCTAAATTGCAAGTCCTTAATTTTGTAAACATTGGTGTGTAATTGTTTTCCTTGTGCAATAAAGTACTATAAGCTTAGTTGTTTGGTACTATAGTCCGTTCACGTTAAGAATGCAGTGATTCCATCCTTGTCCTTCGACTTAGCACGCCCCTTACCATTCAAGTCGTTACTGATTAGAAATCCAAGTCCACACTCTCGAACGCAAAGTAACAATTTAGTTTAGTTTGTTTTTTACATTAAGGTTGCGGTATCCAGGTGAAATAAACGTTTTTCTTTCTTTCTTTCAAAGGTTGTGGATATGAGTTTTTATGTGTATTAAAATTGAAAATCACTGCATTCTTAACGTGAACGCACTAAAAGCAATAAATAACAGATATCTCAAACTAAGATTAAAAATCAACTGAAGATAACCAGAGTTTATAGGTCAGTGAATTATACAATTTATGTCGTGAGTCGATGATGAATGATGTGCCGATATGATGATATCACGATGTCATCATGATTAAACAATTAAATGGCAAACACGTCAAATTATTATGACTTTCAAATAATATGATTTCCGGTCGTAAGTTATTGTTAAGTTGGTGTAGAAAAGCATTTAATCATTTCGTAGTGCCTAATCATTCTAATTGCTTTGTGTAACCATTAGGTAAAGTTTATTTCAGCATGACAAACTAAAAAGTATTATGAATTAGAATGCAAAAATTTACTCTCTTTATCGTAACACGTCCAAATTGTTACATAATTGACGAGCTTTTTTGTTGATTCGCTAGAACGTTTTTAGCTATAACACACCAAAATACCAACATCACGCTAATTGTTATATCTATATTTTTCCACCATCACCACTGCATCTACTTCCTTTTCCAGTTTCTCTACCTGAAGGTTGTCTGGAAGGGATCGCTCTAAGCGATAAGACCGCCTGTATCGTACATTCCACATATCTTTAAGCATCGTTGTGTATTTTGTTTTCTTTGTGCAATCAAGTACCTATATGTTATCTTATCTTATCTTTGTGAAATTTCGTAATTTTTACCAGAGTAGACTTGTCTGTTACTAAGACAACGTCTTCCATAAATCACGCCCACTCAAACTCCCGGCCCTTTCCCGGCGGCCGGCATATTTGTTTACGGCCCATAAACTGTCCCGGCTCTAGGAAGCCACAACTAGATGTTTGTTTATGCTCTCATAACCCCCATAAACAAAACAAGTGTGAAGGTTTGGCTGAGGGGCAATTTGAGGGGGAATTAATTATTTCTCTAAGAAAATGTAGGAGGATTACTTTGTATTGCATTATTTGGATGTACCCGACAGTCGTCGGTGACGATCGCTGTTGTAAAGCAACACACGCCGCGTCGGAAATGGGATGGGTGACCACCGACAGAAATTTAGTGATGTATATTACGGGCATCTCCGTGCTTCGGAAGGCACGTTAAGCAGTTGGTCCCGGCTGACGTCGTTAGATGTCAGTCGTTAAGCCTAGTCGGAGGCCTTAGGGCGGCTTGATAATATCTGATATGAGGTTGATCACTAACCTAACACCCCTGCAGCAATTCGGACTGAGCCCGCGTGTTGGAGTTTGGCTCAATCCACCTCATAGTTGAGGTGAGGCCTGTGCCAAGCAGTGGGACGTATATCCCACTCGAACTCCCGGTCCTTTCCCGGCGGCCGGCATATTTGTTTACGGCCCATAAACCGTCCCGGCTCTAGGAAACCACAACTAGATGTTTGTTTATGCTCTCATAACCCCCCATAAACAAAACAAGTGTGAAGGTTTGACTGCAAGGAGCAATTTGAGGGGGGAATTCATTATTTCTTTAAGAAAATGTAGGAGGATTACTTTGTATTGCGTTATTTGGATGTGCCCGTGGCGCTGTTGTGACAGTCGTCGGGGACGATTGCTGTTATAAAGCAACACACGCCGGGTCGGAAATGGGATAAGTGACCACCCGACCGAAATTTAGTGATGTATATTTCAGGCATCTCCGTGCTTCGAAAGGCACGTTAAGCAGTTGGTCCCGGTGGACGTCGTTAGATGTCAGTCGTTAAGCCTAGTCGGAGGCCTTAGGGCGGCTTGATAACATCTGACATTAAGCTTGATCACTAACCTAACACCCCTCCAGCAATCCGCACTGAGCCCGCGTGTGGGAGTTTGGCTTAATCCATCTCATGGTTGAGGTAAGGCCTGGCCCAGCAGTAGGACGTATATAGGCCGATTATGTGCGTTTAGTAACATTGTAAAGCTTGGTTTATGAATATAATATTATGAATGAGTCATTGGACATTAATCCACGCCGCCATGTAGTAAGAAAATAAGTAAAACTTGTACTATGGGATCCTAGGCAACGGTTAACATACTCGAATAACATACATCGTCGTCCCAAGTTATGAAATGGTTTATCATGCAACATACAATGTAAGTCTGTCCAGTAGACGCCTACTCACTCTTGTCTTAAAGATACCCAATTTGACCTATTTACTCTTCTCAAACATCTATAATTAATTGGGTGTTTACCCTTTTCAGGCTTAATCTGGCATGCTTTCCATTCCTTGCCACTTCTCCTACGCCAATCCTACATTTTATACGTGTTGTTGATAGCATTTCTTACCAAACAACATTAGCGTCAGACATAAACCTTGGAATAAGAAAACCCGAGAAAATGTTTCACAGAAAACATTTTCTTCTCTACACAAAATCAGTCTGTCTAGCTCCAGACAAAGATTCTATCAATTGATCGTTTCTCTTTCCTAGGCTGAATTAGGTAGGCAGCTAATTTTTCGTCCCCAGCCAATTGCTTTAACATCAATCGCGTAGACATCGGCTAAGTTATCTGTCTGTGTTTGCGCTTTAAGGTGAGTATAGACTGTAGCATTTACTTGTATCGGAACATAGAGCATTCGCCATTTTGAAATTTACTCGAAACGCTCTTTGAACACGACCCCAGATGTTTTGTAACAGTCTTTTAAAAACCAACGAGCATATTGGTGTAACATTTTGTCGAGCATTTGCACGAGTTCGGGCTATACGCGGGTGCCGGGTAACACGATATAATGCCGATCATTCGCAAGAACGCTACATTATATGGAAATGCATAGGCTTTAGCTTTTGCCTGTATTGTATCACTCGTAAGAGCGGTACATTACATCGAAACGCTCGAGAAAATGCTCAAGTTTATACTCACCCTTAAGAAGGGGGTGACTTGAACCGGCACGACCTTAAACTATCTTTGTGAATAGAAAATCGATATGCTATCTCACATGTTTGCAAAAGGGTTCAGTGTTGCTAACTTGTAAATATTGGATTTCCAATAAACTTATTCGCGCTATTTGGACGTCTGGTATTCGAAGAGACTGTATTATTAAGAGCATTTGCCTTACTTATAATAGTAAAAGAATATTATACCTGGCTGCCTACTTTGTAGCAAAATTCACGAAATTTCGGGATTTTTTTTATGGAACCAAATACGGCTGGTATCAACTTAAAGTTTGCTCTACAGCTAAGTTTTTTGATGCTTAACGAATTATGTTATTTTTGAGAGTAGTAGTATCTCGTGTTTGACTATCTACAATATTTTTTCTGGACTACTACCTACTGAACGTTGACATATCTACACTAAACATTATAATCGTCAGCGACAAAAATAGCTAAAACTTAATCCTGTGCGCAAAGCCAAAAGACAAAGCTAAAGTAATTTAGGCCAGCTTCTGCAGAAATAATTATATTAAAACAATCTGAAGTGTTGGTAACGATTCGGTTAAAATTGGACAATCAAGTTCTAACACTTATTATATTTGGGAGACACCAAACTCAAGCGGAATAATTCCTCTTAATAGCTTATTTGGTTTTAAATAAAATGCAAATGGGGAAGATTGGTGGATCGTGGCTCACCGAGGGCAAACGAGCCGAGATCAACAGGCAATTAAGAGAATAACGTCCCTGTCTTAAAACAATAATGAAATATTTAAGCGCCTCAAGTCGAAGGCGTGAGGGATTTGAGACGGATTTAAAGTTCTACGCTCGTACGTGAGGATTATATGTTTTATTTGCAAGGATGTCGCATTGGGAGTGTTCAACCGTTTTGATTATCAATGTTATAATTGCTGTGTTTTATAGCTCTTTGGTACCAGCTGCTATCGCTTGATGACTCACGTGAAGTTAATTCTTGTCGTCACTGTAAGCAACCAAGGAAAAGTAAGTATAAAAACTCGTGATTATGGTCAGGTCAAGAGTAGATTTGACCATAAGGGAGTGTGTATTAATGAGCGTGGAATAAGTGCAAGATATGTGTTAGGATCGTAGTAGATGGAAAGTTAGTGATTTCTGCTTACTCCGCGAGGAAGGGGCCAGTACCATCCCATATTCACAAAGTTAGCAGATACTTCCACATACATGTATAGGATTTAGCTACGTTTTACACAGAACACATGATTCAGAACCGCGTTATCGATTTAGTAAGTAATCCTTTAATTTTAGTTTACCATGTTTCAATTGAATGCACATTATTTTATTGATCAGAGAAATTGCTTAAGTACCTACTCTCCTGAAATGTAATAAAAACCAAATCGGTCTAGAATGCTTGAATAAGGAGGTTTATTCTAAACTGAGCAGAAATGAGGTTTATCCAACAGTGAAAAACATAAATGGAAGCTTTTGATTACAAAAAATGAAAAAGATGACGGGTGGTCCAATGGACCCGTTTTTAAGGCAACGGAACAGCGACTCGTTGACGTACACGTCATTCATGCGTTATTGTTATGTAAAAAGACGTAGATAGGTTATGTCAGTACTGACGCGAAGTCAAAAATCGTCCCTTGGCGTATGTACCTACAATTTGACCGTGTGTACAAGATAGTATGATTATTTACTAGAGCGTTAACGAGACAGATACATGTTGTACAATGTCGTCTCAAACTGTCAATGCTCAAGTCCTGATTTCGGGTGCCACTTTTTAGCACAAGTAACCTAGCTACGTACTATAATATCATTGGATGTGCCCGTTTTAGGATTTGGAACGTAACGTCAGTAACGTGTTCGTCGGTCATATTCTAGATTTGGTTAGTGGAGCTTAAAAGCAACAGTTTAACGTGTCTTAACGGCCATTCCTCGAGTTCATTAAGGCGTGGCGGTAGTTAATCATGCACTCGTCGGTTAATTGCAAATTTGTCGGGACCAGGCGGTTGGGATTCTTCCCGTGATGTATGGCCAGGATATTACTTTTGCTTATTTGTTTACGACCTTTACTCTAAAGCGGAAGTGGGGTGTAAGGAAAACAAGACCTCCTAATATGCCGGAGGATTTTAAAATGTATTGGTCCTTCATTTGTTTTTTTAATGGGTGGAATTTGACCTCTCCAACGTCAGTTTCCTTAATTATTAATGTCAAAATATTATTTCGTTTATTTGTCATGACCCTAATTACTTCACTATTCAAGTAATCAAATTTAGGTAAAAAAAACAACGTGAACGAGTGTCTATTTAAATAGATGATCAAAAGCACAGAATTCACCTTGGATTCGACCACATTGTGTGCCAAAAGCATATCTTATCTTATTTTACCAAGTGGTCAAATTCTAAGTAGCCTGTTTCTACTGAAAAAGAAATTCGTTAGATTTGCATTCTCGTATCTAGATTCCGCGCTTTTTAAACACGGTCAAACGTGTACGCGATAAAATCTCTAGTGTGATCGAGGCCTAACCAACCACGTCTAAGATCCATAAGTCGTAACTGGCATTAACTCAAAGTCCGAAAAACTTGAGTAGGTAAATGATGAAATATAGGAAAAACTAGTAGACTATAAAAGTTTCCAAAACTTTGTCTGAAGGTTAAATCCAGTCGATGTTCCTTATTTTGAATGCGGAAGTTTTTACATATTCAGCGGGTCCCAGAGCGTCTGGAATCAGGAATCAATGCTGTTCCGTCTGACGGCGGTTCGCTGCGGGTTCCGTCGAATAGATTTACATTTGTTTTGATCTCGTATTGCATAATGAAAGGGACGAACACGAAACTGTGAATTGGAAGTGTCTATGAAGGATTTTGTTTCAAAAGGGTACGAATAACCGGCTTTAACGTTTCTTTTGTAGGAGTTTTATTAAGATCATTTTTCACTGGCGGTAATTATAATGGGATAAAATAAAATAATGGTTACTTCCTTAAAAATCTAGAATATTGTTCAGCGGTCTCTGTGTTCATTATTTTGATAGCTATTTCTGTTTTTAACGTCTCATGCCTGGACGCTTATATCGCCGTTGTTTGTCTCGTCACTCGTGCAAGCGTGGTAAAATTTAATTTTACGAGAAGTTTTGTAAACTTTTATAGGTGGTTTTCAGTGATCAACAGCTTTCAGTCTTCAAAGTTCCTTCAACTGCAACTTAATACTTTTTTTTTACTAACTCTTCTTAAAACAGTCACTTTGTGTCAAAAGTTATAATGTAGAGGCCTGAACAACGCTTTAGCGACTTTTTAAAGTTTGAAACGAAAGCAGATATCACAAAACATTAAAAGTACTTACACATTCCACTCTGAATGTTAGGCAAAACTTAAGCAGTTTCGGATCTCTACAGTCAGAAATCTCCATATTTCACAAAACCCTGAATTGAAACCGCCCCAGAATTATCTCCGTCGCTTTTTGTCAGGTCAGCTTCTCTCAATCAATCCGTGAAACCGTAAAGCCGAGTATCGCCCTGACTAATCCACCCAACAGACCAGCGCCTCTCGGAGACGCCCGAATTAGGTGCGGCCGTACGCCGCTACGAGCGCAAATTTCCTCTAATGAGTCACTGGATTTTGAAGACGTTTTTTGCGGGGCTCTGGCTGTCTGCAAATATCCTTGCTTTGATTTGAATTAATTTATGTTAAGACGAAAATAAAAACAAATGTTTGGTCCTTCAAAATGGCTTGGAATATTTTGTCTCTTTCTATCTAGGCTGTAGATATGTATTGATCCTTTCATGAATCAAGCTGAAAGGCTGTCTTAATTGGCAATAGTAAGGTGTGTTTGCAACCAAGCTATTATTTACGTGACAGGCTTTGCCTAGTGTGATAACACTCTGTAGTGTTAAATGTACTTCTTTCTAGTGGTTTTTTTTTACTTTACTTTATTTATATTTGCAAAGAAAACACCATTCTTTCTAAGTATATTATGGTATTTTGTGGTTAGTTTTTTTTTTATTTTAGTTTATTTTTGGGTTTTCTTAGGAATATCACAAAATTACCACATTTATATCTATCTTTCAATATCTGTAACCCTGGCTTTTCAATGTTAACTCTGGCTTTTCTCGGCCAGTGTCTCTGGACGTTTTTCAGTGAAATTACCACACTTTCAATAAATAACAAACTTAATTGACCCGAAAAGCATTTCCTATGCTAGAGAATAAGGTTACAAAATCGCTTTTTTCCTCTCACATTTCACCAAGAAAATGGTCTCTTCAGTCGGCAGGATTTTATTTTATCCGGAACACGATCGCCAGTGTCGGATCGGGGGTTTCGGAGAGCGCCGATCGACTCTTGGATAATGAGGCGGCCTGGCCCTTGTCCAATTAGTACGGCCCTGCATAATGGCGCTGAGAACAGGTTGATATTTTGTCTAAGTGTGTAGCTTCCTGATAATTTTGCTGTTGTTCGCTCTGCATGAAAAGTAGCAAGTGTTGTTGCGTTATACTAAGTGGTCAGTGTTCAAGTTCAACTCTTAACGGTTTCAGTTGGAGACTAGGTACATAATGATGATGATGATTATGTAATCCCGGCCGATTTCGGCCACGGAGACTGTCTTCAACTCCGGTTTTGGCGTTGATGTGCTCACGTAGCCTATCTTGTTTTTAAACAACCTTTTATTTATTTAAATTTTTAGACTACATAATATCGCATAGAACAAGTTGAAGTGTAGCTTCCTGATAATTTCGCCATTGTTCTCTATCTCTCTCTACACGAAAAGTAACGATTGCTGGTTTATTCCTACTATAAGGTCCCGGTGGTCAAGTCCATACTCTTAACGGTTTGTAGGTTTTCTAACAACTATAGAACGGGTATGTGGTCCTATGTGTATCCGTAAAGATCATTTCGACAAAGAATTCTGTTTCTTGACTATTGTTTCAAAACTATATTTTACATTTAATATTACATTTTTGTTTATTTTTGAAAATACCAAAATTGTTTCAGTGTTCAGTCACATACATACTGGAATATCGGTACGAAATAGTTTTATTGGTGTAGAACAGTTTCGGTACGAGATAGTTTTAATGCTGTAACACCAATTTTCAAAGGGCGTTTCAGACAGGATGACTCGATTAGGTTTACTATGCGTAAAAACTTATAAATAAAATGCCCTTTATTTCTTTTTTAAAAATAAAATAAAAAAAATAAAATAAATGTTTATTCAGTAACAGATAACATTTAACAAATTAGTTGTGGACTCCCTCTATTAAGTACAAAATAAGCACCTGTGTCAGAGCGAGCCACTCTTCCTTAGCATCATTAATACCTTAAATCTAAGTGCAGTCGTTAGAAACTAACATTTATTTACTAATTTAAACTGAAAATAAAAATAAAAATAAAGGGATACAAATATGCAAAAACAAAAGTTAGCCGGATTGGAGTTTACAAGCCAAATTATATCCCATGAAAAGTTTTAGAAAACAAATAATAAATTAAAAGAAAGAAACCTAGGTGTGTGTGTGTGTGTGTGTTGTGTGTGAGTGCGTGTGTGTGTGAGAGAGAGATTGAGTGTGTGTGTGTGTGTGTGTATCAGGGAGATTAAACTAAGAATCCTAATCAACCATCTCATTTCGGTTAAAAAATTTAAATTATAAAATTAAAATATTTTCGATTTCATCATAGTCTAGATTTTTCAGCCATGTCGTCACTTTGATTTTACATTCTCTAAGTGTTAGCGGGTATATCTCGAGGGTTTTATTAATTTTATTGTAAATTTGTGAAGATAGGTGTGTAAACTGATGTTGAGCAAATCGAGTGTGTGCAAATGGAATAGGTGCTACATTAACTTTCCTTCTTCTAACTCCTTTATCAGGTTGGAACCCTACTAATTTATGTGTTTTTAGAATATTGTGTAGTATGTAAAGCTTTCTAACGGATAGTAAACCAGCAATGGAGTATAAACTCAGGGTAGGAAATCTCCTTCTCTTAAAATACATTACCTTGAGAAGTGCTCTTTGAGCACGCTCAACCTCTAAAAATTTTGTCTTAAGAGCACCCCCCCACAAAGAAATACAGTAGATGGTTATTGATTGAGCTAATGCCACATAAATGTCATTTAGTAACTTTTTATCAGCTATATGTCTTAACTCTTTAAATATCCAAATCAATTTTCTCAACCTACCGGACACCAAGTCAATATGAGAGTGCCAATTAAGCCTCTGATCCAGCATGACTCCGAGATATTTAGTTGTTTTAACTTTACCTATGACAGGACATAAACAGTCTTCATTTGAATCATCATTGACATGATCACAATGATGGATTTTAATGTGGAAAGAAGTGTCAGGTTGATATCTATCTTGAATCGAGAAGCACATAAAGTTCGTTTTTAATGTGTTAAGAGTAAGCAGGTTAGAATTTAGCCATTTAGCTATATTTGTTAGGCTGTCCTCAGCTTGAGTCTTTACGTCACTCCACGAGTCACCAGTAACAACCACGGCGGTATCATCTGCGTAAGAAAAGATCTTAGTGTGTGGAAACGACATGTTGCAAAGATCATTTATATAAATCAAGAACAGTGTCGGTCCCAGCACACTTCCCTGCGGGACGCCGTAGTTGACACTGTCAACTTTACTCATAACTTGGCCCAGTTTAACTCTCTGAGACCTACCATTTAGGTAGCTCTTCAAAAGTTTCAGAGGAATGTCCCTAATACCGAGGAGTTCCAGCTTACGCACGAGAATGGGGACCGACACCGTATCGAAGGCCTTTTTTAGGTCTAAGAATACGGCTAGACATTTGGATTTGGTGTCCAAGGCCTCAGCAACAACAGACGACAGCGCTGCCACCGCATCTTCTGTAGACCTACCAGTGCGGAAACCAAACTGTGAGTTAGATAAGATACTAAATAAGTTGAGATAATTAAGAAGTCTTTTGTTTAAAAGTTTTTCTAGTATTTTAGATATTGCTGGCAGTACCGATATGGGTCTGTAGTTGCTGACGTCCTCCTTATCTCCACCCTTGTAAATCGCCGTTACCAGTGATTCTTTAAATAAAGATGGAAAGACACCACTACAAAAACAAAGGTTAACTAGATGGGTAATTATAGGAAGTACTTCGGTCATAGCCATTTTAAGGAACCGTGTAGGTATGTTATCCCGACCGGGAGCGCTATTAGTCTTAAGACTCATTATCGTAGTGTAAACTTCGTCCATGTCGGTGTCAAACAACACAAATGACGAGGATTGCGAAGTAGCTTCGATATTAGTCACTGTTCGAGCAGTACCGGATTCAGTAATGGCATCCGCAAGACTTTTTCCTATGCTACTAAAGTAAGTGTTAACAAAATTGGCAGATTCATTCTTGGTCAGTTTGATATTTGTCAAATTAGAGGTGTCATTCTTAGATTTTTTTAAATGAGTAATTTTAGCTATATTATCCCACAGATTTTTGGAATTTCCCCTGGAATCCCGCAATAGCTGTCGTTCATAGTCACGTTTTAATTTTTTGATAAGCTTGTTACAGAAGTTGCGGTATCGCCTAAACGTAATCGAAAGAATCTCGTCAAACGGGTTTTGTCGCAGTTTCTGTTGCATTCTGTTCCTATTTCTTATACATTTTAGGACTCCAGGTGTTATCCAGGGTTTGATTACTCGTTTGTTTTTAGGTATAGGTACATTTCTTGTATTGTTTTTCAGTGATTCTGATATACTACATATTAATCTTTCGGTAACTAATTCAGGATCATTACAGGAAAGCAATTCATCTAGCTTCCGATTTCTCAATTCATATAAAGCTCCTTCATAATCTATTATAGTTTTGGTTTTAGTACATTTAAATTCTCTATGTGAAACCGTGAAATGCAGTAGTACCATTGCATGATCGGTGACTGTGGTGTTGAGAACACCGACCTGAGCGTTAACAACATTTTTATCAATTTTGAGCATAACATGATCTAGTGAGCTATGCTCTCTCGTGGGTAGATTATGTCCCAATAATATGCCATGGGTACTCAACATGTTCAAATAGTTAGACCTACTTCTTTGATCAGAACTTTGTTCACCTTCCCTATGAATCGTATTTATATTTATATCTCCTACTATTACTATCTCCCTATGTGGAACTAAAGTTTCTAAATGGCTGTCCAATGATTGAATGAAGTTGTCCGTATTACTAACGGAGGGCGAGCGGTATATAGCTAGTATGGTGGTTTTATTTATCTGTATCTGTAGTGTTGAAGCATCCTGTAGGTAGATTTCACTAACTTTTGCACTGTGAGTATTCTTAATATAGGCAGCAACACCGTCACTTTTGTTTAGGTAGCGTGATGAGTTGTATAATGTATAGTTTGGTACAACCGGAATGGGTTTGTGATCACAGAGCCAGCACTCAGTTAAAATAATAACATCGGGAAAACAGTTTAGTTGTGAAAGTGTAATTGTAAGGTCGTTAAAGTTGCAATAGACACTTCTTATATTTTGAGTTATAAGGATAAAATCTTTCTCTTTTATTTGTAGTAAGTCTACTACTTCATCAATGTCACAGGATATGGCATTAGCAATTTTCATTTGATCGACTTCACTTATTATATTCATATTACTACTCATTATGTAAATATATAAGATATACTCGTGTTATTGTCGGAATTACTAGTATTAAAAATGGTGTACGATGGTTAATTAGGATAATGTTTATATTTTTGCGTGTCGGTGTGGGTATGTGTAAAAGTGTGTAGGGGTGTGTTTTCATGTTAAAGTAATTAAAGAGCTTAATACTATTTGCAATAGTTGAAAGACATGAGCAAACATGCACAAACAGAATTATCTCATGCAAGGAAACAGAGTATACAAGTTCGCGTAAGGTACATAATACCGTTTGATTGTACAAGGTAGTTATAATACCATGGCAAAATCGCACCAGTCATGTGATCATTAGTTGTTGTACCTGGGCCTCCGACCTGATAGTTATTATTTGGGAGTTATCTGTTTTACGGACGTAAACTTTGCCATAGGCGGTCCAGCAGTACTTATATTGTCGTGATTTTGCGAGATCTCTGGCGAGAAAATGTAAGCGGGACCCCCTTGGTGTCAGCTGTTCCGAAATAAACACAGGTGTGTCCTCCGAGGTGCGGAAGCCCAGGTGTTTAGCACATATTTTAGATTTGGTTCTGACATTAAACGCTCGGCAAAGCTTCAGGGTGTCCGTTTTTTTTAGAGTAGACGTGGTTTCCAGAACAATCGTCGGATTTTGCGGCTCCTTTTTTCCTCGCACCCTGTATATGTCCTTGATATCTTCCTTGCGCAGATCCCCTCCGACAGTAGTGGATAGGCACATGACCATCTCAATGAGATCCTCCTTAGATTCGTTGTTTTTCTTCGGCACATTTTTTATTTCTAAATTGGATTTGCGTAATCCCATCTGCAGGTGCTCGACTCTTTCTTCCAATACAGTAATGTACTCCCTGTCCTCTTTAGAACTATTTTCCAATTGTGTGATTTTATTCGTCAATTCCTGGTTTTGAGCGGTAAGTGAAGCAATAGAATTTTCTATATTCGTGTTGGTCTGCTTTATTTCTAATAAAGTCGGTAAAATTTGTTTAATTTCTTTTTGTTGCTCTGCCCATAATGATTGCATAATGTTTGTCATTTCCTCCTTAAAGCTCCGGAAGTCCTCCGGCGACACGGTTTTAGTGCGCGCAAACACAAATTGCGGCGGAGTAAGGTTGCTCTCAGGCGATAGTGACTGTGAGTCACCCGTCTCGCATACAGACATGTCCGCAGCTTGGTCTTGGTCAACGATCCATTGTACCAGGGCGACACAGTATAGCGAGAGGTCAAAAGCAGTTATACGGTTGCACCGCCCACTAAAAGCGAGATAGCTTCCGTACAATATAGTCAACCCGCTCGCCGTCACGGGGTGGACAGAGACGGATCAGCGTGCACGCGTTGTTGAAGAGAGAAAATACGCGTGTGCGCATTTAGTGCTGCCCCGGTAACGCGGTTGATTCCCAGGTGTGAGGTAGACAAATAGTGACTCACGATTTCGTTGTAGTAATTCGCTCGCTCTGGCAGGTCACACGCTGTAGGCGTCCGTGCTAAGTCCGACAATCGATAGCTCCATAATTTTCTGCACTCCTAATATTGCTTGTGATTTTTAAATGTGAAATGAATTAATAATTTGTTATTTAAACCGACATAAGTTATATGAACACGTTCGCACTCTTTGCGGTCCGAGGGGGAAGAGGCGATTTTTTAATTTAACTGAGCAAGAGTGATGTGAGTGACACTTATATAATAGTTCCCCGATCGGTTGGTGATTGATTATAAACCTCTCATCCAGAATGGAGGCATTTTCAATGGTACAATTTTCCATTGAAATTATTTTTGATAAATACCTAATATAAATTTTTCGAAGCTCAGATAAAGCGGTATGCTGAGCGCGAAGACGGCTTCAAGCGATAAGGTTTAAAAATGGCGGGAAATGCGGTGATTGATCACCAAATGGGGTGAGAATGGGCTGCCGTATTTTTCTTGAGTCCTAAAATAATAAAAAGTCTCGTACTCACGAGATTGCTTTTGGGAGATATTTAACTTTTCTGTTTCCAACGTACCGCTCAGCCGTGACGGCAGAAACATACCGCGGCCATTTTTGAATTTAAGCGAATACCTTTTCGGGGATGCGATTATGCCTCGCACCATTACAGCGAAATTAAAATAATGGTAGGATGTAAAAAGAGATGGGCCACACAATGTGCATCTATTAACGTGGACGAGGCGTGAGCAGCTGTTTTTGTTAATATTTTTGGGAATTATTTTGAAAGTATTTTTGATACTGGCATGTTTTATAGGCTGCAATTTAATGATATGTTTGAAGCTTAGGCCCTTGCTACCAGTTCTTTGCTAGATTTCCGAGAACTGATAAAAAATCTAAATACAAGACTCCCTCATTGCGACTTCTATTTTGTGTGAACAACAACGCACGACTCTTAATGGAGCTTTGAAAGCTTGAGGCTGGACTCTCCACTATTGAAAAAAATAGAGTTGTCAATCCCGTTAGGAAACGTACCTATACCTATGTTAAAACTTTTCATTAACACGGTAACAAAAAGGAAATTGAAAGACCACCGTGAATCTGGGATAAAAAAGGCTGTAATCATACTCAACTATGAATTCACATACAAGCTTTGTTTTATGAGTAAGCCTGTGATTGGTCGGTAAATAGAAATTCAACCAATACAAAGCGATCTATGTGATCTATGAGAGAGTTTTAATTGAGTAGCAACTGTCGTTTCGGAAAACAGAGGGCTTACCATGACTTCTCGCGTATGCAGTCGCTATAGTCTAATAAAAGTTAAGGCATGATCCTATAGCAGGTCAATGAACGTTAGCATCCACAAAACGATGGCTACATAAACACTTTAGTCATCATGTTAATTTTACTGAAATTAGTTATATATCGCCAATAATACTTTCTTTCATTTAACCTAAAATAAAATAGCAACAGTTTTGTCTTCGCCAACGTCATATGGTTAGTCTACAGCGTTAGCATTAGTTATTTGTATGGATATTTAGTATTGCTTCAACTATCAGGGGCTGTAAAAACGCCAACGACTGCTTAGCTGAAAGTTCATGCAGGATAGACTCAGGCTCCAAAGTAGCAGTTCGTTGTTCGGCTACCCTCATTGACAACGGCGACACAGCCTTGGTTATAAAGGCAGATTGTTATCAGAGAGACAGATGGGCCCTCATTAATCTTCGTTAGTCGAACGAGAGCGGGCGAGTGGCGACGAGCGCCGCCGATGCGTTAAACGACGGTCAGTGGGGCCCTTTCATGGTGCTGGGCTAACCACGCGTGGAGGGAGTGGCCTTGTTATCTTTATTCAAAAAATAACACACAAAAGGACGTTTCTTGGTATAATAGCATCGAACGTGCGCTTATTTCTTTCTGCTTAGTGGTAGCGTACCTACTGTGGTTAACTACCTAAGTGACGACCAAGGTATTAGAATTACTTCCAGCTAGTCGAAAACTGCTATCGTAGTTTTTGGGCATCTCTATATTTCGGAAAGCACAATGTCAGTACCCTAGTCGGAGGCATTGGGACAGCTAACAGAATCTGAACGAAAGGCTTTTTCCTTGCCTTCCATACACATCTCCAACAAACCTCACTGAGTTCACGAGTTAGAACATCGCTCTTATTACAACATACACTGCTCAAAAGTGTCTAGGGATATCTCAAGCATTTTCATACAAAGTATAGCTATTTGAGAGGCTGTAAAAATTAAAATATTGATACCAATGTAGAAATTTTTAGAACACAGAAACTGCTATATCTGCCCTTTCAGATTGTATAAAGAAATTCATTGTAGTAGCATTATTGTACAATCGTAAGGACGTTAAAAAAAGACAGATTTTTCTTTTAAAAGGTATCAAAATTTTAGCAAAATCAAACGTTTTTTTTGTAATATTCTTAACCTTTGTCTTATGCCTCTGTCCTCGAGTTATTCTAAGATAATGCTCAACTTGTAAACAAACTTAACTTTATGAAATATTTGAAAAATGATATCCCTATGATATCCCTAGACAGTTTTGATGTGTGTAGTTGGGGGGACGTCGTGCCCAACAGTGAGACAAAATAATGCCCCGTTACATAGATGTTTAGAACTAGCTGCTGTCAGACGTCTCTCTGTTTGATAGGTACAAAACCCCGTAATATTTTGGGCAAGTACAACATTTTATAATTCCATTTCCCATTGGTACGAGATGCTGGTCCCAGCTGGATCCTGTTATGAGTGTGACCTGACTTCATTTTTTATATATATATAGATAAATGGTATATTGATTAAATTGACGTAAACAGGAATAGTTGGCTCCTATATGTTGGAAATAGCATGTGTTATAGCCATTAAGAAAACTAATTGTGTTAATTCCATCTAGAGTTCTTCTTTCAAATTTTTCAACCTTGGTCCTAATGTATGAGGTCAAAAATCGCTTCACACGGTGATATTTAAAGCGTCGAAGATGTACATATTTGACAAAAAAATATCAAATGACAATATTTGTCATTTCGAACTGTGATGCTCATGGCTAGGCTTTCACCTTAGACCTCGAAATAAGCAAAAACTTGTACTAGGCAGTAACACCCAGGTTCAGACACCACAAATGTTCTTCTAGTTAATGCTTAACGTGAGTGTAAATTAAACTTACGACCTCGGAACATTCATAAATGATGAGCCATTTCATTTCTTTTCTAACCTAACTAACAATATTTGTTTAGAAATGGAGGATAATAATTAAAAACATTAAAACAAACCCTCCCAGAACAAAACAGAATTTATACATGAAACAACATCAACAAATCTAAAAGAGTTGATGACTCGTGCAGAACAATAACCTACTCACACAAAGTCAATACATCATCCATGTAACTTAACAAAATCCACAACAGTCCGATACAATGGCGATTTGGCCTCGATCTATCGGATGAAAATATCGTCCAAAAACGCCAAAAAAGATGCTTTGTAATCTGTGTCCTCATTGTTAAAAGTATTATTTTCGGACACGTTTGAATATAGAACGTCTATCACAATAACGAGGCCGGTCGTCCCACGCGTGGTTAACTAAACCGTCCATCAAAGGGCACGCACTGTCCGGCGGTTAACGCTCCGCCGGCCGCTTTGTGCCGGACCTACTCCGTGGCTTTGATTACTATGGCGGCCAAAAATTACGTCCTACCGAAATACCTACTTGTTATGCTGCTGAACACATGTCGTTTTTTCATGACGTGTGGAAAAAGCAGAAAGAATATTGTAAATGTATTTAATTGGCGTGTTCACTTAACTAACACAGGACAAACTTACAAAATAGCCTTATCTTATAGACTGTCTAAAAACCAGTTAAGGCTAATCGCTCATTTCTTAATCCGGGACGGACCCCACAGTATAGGGCGGCTAAGGCCTTAGTTGCTAAACTCTAGAAAAAAACGCGTCTAAAAGTAGCTTATTTTCACTTCTAAAATATTCGCTACAGGTACAGATCCGCGTGACGATGTTAACTCGTCTGTGTAAAATAAAAAAGCGCGGGAAAAACAACAATGTAGGCTAAGGGGAGATGTGGAGGAGGGGATGGCGTTGACAGGCGCTGTCAGTGGGGGTTGCCTTCGCGCGAATACGTGCTGTACCTGTATTTGTGTCGGCGTCGCAGTCCAATGATACAAGAACGACATTTTGTACAATGGCTAAGTTTGAGGAAGATCTTATGAAGAGGACAAAGTGTTTTCACAACCCGTTTCTCCTTAGTTGCCCCTTAGCGATATTGAAGTGGAACTCTTAGCGGTTAACAAAATATTTTGAGCTCAACAACTTGAGCTTCTTCAAGATAAGAGTGGTTACTCTTCAGTTATAACCGTAAAATACCTTAATTTTATTCGGGTGTAGAAATTTTGAAACGTTGGGTGACATTAGGTAGTTGATGGAGGCACAGAATAATGATGGTAATTTGTTAGTTGTCTATAAATAGGTGCATCTTGTTATTATAACTCCAGTCAGAAAGTTCTTACAGCATGGGCGACACGAAAGTGATGCTCCTGGTTTGTCCATAGATTGCGGTAATCTCTTACCTCCAAACGTCACACACGATTGATTACGTCATCATTAGCCTTGATTTTTTTTTAAAACTCAAAGTTTTAGATCCCATATTTGTTTTTTTCTTTTCATTCATTTCAACTCCATGTCTGAATTTGCATATTATAACACATAGGAATTGAAATCTTGTTCAATTATTTATTCAACTTCAACCTTCTATTTGTGTTATTTGCAGTCTATCTGCGACATTAGAACATAAGTGTAGTCAGTGATGTGTAGAATATTACGCTTGAATATGTATTACGTACGCGTGATAAGCATAGAATAGTAGATTGAGAACGCTAAACTTTCAGGAATGCTTCCAAACCGTCACAGCCTGGACCAATATGATGATAAACTACGAAAATATTAATGTGATTAAAGATATATTTATTCTCACTAAAGACAAAAAAGAGTCACTTACATGAGAAACACAAACAAACATAAGTAAATAATTATCTTCACAGTCGTTCGAACTTAATAACTTAAAACACAACACTAGCACATTACCTAATAATAACATTTGGTTTACATGTTCTTTAGCCCATATTTAGCACGTTTATTTAGAATGCATTTAACGCGCTTACGTTTCTTATATAGCTTAATAGCTTAATCTAACTCGAATAAATTAATAAATATCCCTGGACATTGTTCCACACAGCGCCATCTAGCCCCAAGTGAGCTAATTTAAACCCGTTTTTATGGGATACTAGACAATACTAATACATAATTAATATACATAGGAAACACCCAGACAAATGTTTGTACTGTGCGCGGATCGCACCCACGACCTTTGGCGTAGTAACCGACTTCTCAACAATTACACCAAGGCGGTCGTCACAAGATTCACAAACGTCTAACTCGAATCACAAAATTCACAAATCCTGAGTTTGAATCTAAAAATTCAGTGCCTTGAACTCTTTTTTACCCCTTTAACCAAAAACGAACAAAGGAGATCTAGTATCATAATTGTCAGACACAAACATTATTTAAATATTTCTAAACAGATGAAACACCATTATCAGAACACACACAAATATTTGTCTCATGTAGATTTGTTCTGGGTGGATATCGCACTCACGACCGTTGAAGGGGTGTAACGTTAGTGAGCAACCTCAATGTCAGATGTTATCAAGCAGCCCTAAGGCCTCCGACTAAGCTTAACTAATGACATCTAACGACGTCACCCGGGACCAACTGTTTTAACGTGCCTTCCGAAGCACGGAGATGCCCGATATACTCATAACTAAATTTCGATCGGGGTGGTCACCCATCCCATTACCGACCCGGAAAGTGTTGCTTTACCACAGCGATCGTCGCCGACCACTGTCGCAAATGCGCCACGGGCACCTCACCTCTTTTACTCTTATTAACACTTAACTCCATGCTAGTTGGTTAAGGGCACTCTTGACCTGACCCTTTTTAAGAACGTCTTGAACTTGTCCAAGGTAAGTTCGTCTAGGCCTCCCTCTTCCAACAGTAGGGTGATTCTGTAAACTCATTCCGAAGTTTCCTTGTAGAGAATTTACTACGAGGATTATTTTTTAACCTGGTAGTGTAAAGTGAATCTGTTAAGCCCGAAAAGTATGTGTGATGAGTGAGATTATAGCGTGCGCGTTTGAAAATAATGCATTTTCTATTTATCCTCGTTTTGCCAATAATATCTCTCATTTTTATCTATGTAAGACTTCGGAACTGATTTCAAAATACTTGCAACTCCAAGCAAAAATAAATAGACATTCGTTTTCACAAGCGATTCAGCATAGGTAAGTAATATTATACAGTAAAAACTCGAGCCAAATTATCGTAGGTACAGTATAAAAGTAACACTTCAGCAGAATTACAAGAAAGTATGTAATGTTATTATATTATTTGCCCCTTTTCCCTATAGAACCCCTGTCTTTACACGTGTCCATTAAAGGCAAGTGTATGTAATAGGCGCGTTTAACTAAAAAAATATTATAGCGGAACAAGAAAATATAATACCATTGAACACGTCCCGTACGGTAAAACCTGATTAGTATTCTTGTAGCACTCGCCGCGGTTGCCGTAGCGTATGCTACGACTGCTACGAGTGCTACGATTGTCGAGTGTCATTGTAACGCTAACCATTTTATGATTTTTATTTCACTTACGTTCCTTGTCTCTTATATATCTGTCCTTGTCTAATATTAGATTTCATTCTAGTGCCTGTTACAGCGTAGATATTATTTCTGGTTTAACTGCTATGAGCTACGGTGCAGTGCTGCGAGCGCAATAGTTGGCCTTTGTCATTTTGCAGGGTAGATTTCAGGGCTTTTTCCCCACGTTTCAGCAGTTGTTTCTTTTGATCTGCTTTTCAATTGCAGTCGTGATCTCTCAAAAGCTTACATTAAGGCGCTAGATTGCTTTTCCAATTGCAGTTGTTTCAGGTTTTTTATGTGTTGATATTATCGTTTGTGGTTTTCTGTTTTAAACATCACAATATTTGTAAATTGGTCAAAATGTATGATTTATCAGATATATTTTGTTATGTCAGTTCTGTAAAAGAAAATGCTTCAAAAAATTAAAAGTGAATTCAAAAGTAAATAAAAATTCTGCATGTAATTTTATACCCATAACAAAACATGCCAATTAAAGAGTTGTTTCCGTTGACGGTGTGGTTGTAAACAAATGTGAATTAAAACGCAGCCCTTATTTAAACCGTTTGTTCCATGCTATCGGTTGTCACTGCGTAAATGCGTAAATGAATGCGAAGCGCACGCACTATACTATAGCCTGTTTGAACATGTCGCGTGTCGGTCGGCCATCGCGGTTTGATATAATTAAAGCATGGATTGAGAATTTCGTTAACCTGTTAGCAGTGTTAAACGCTTTAAAGCACCTATTTTGGTTTAAGAGAACTACTTAAGTGATACTCTTAACTGAAAGCGGTTCAACGTTGACATTTAATAGTTATCTTTTTTCGAGTGTTATAAATTCTCGTTTATATTTGTAGTTTGATCATTGGTATTTAATTCTGTTATTTTTTACGTAACCATCTAGATCCCACTGTTGAGACTTTTCTCTCCTTCCCAGGACACATTTGTCCAAACTTTTACACTGTTTACTGTTAGTGTAGTTTAAAATTCAAAGAAAATAAGTATAATAATATTTGATTATGTACTGGATGTACTAGTTAAATTATCGTTGTACATCTAATAAATAAAATTTTCGTGTCACAGTGTTTGTTGCCGAATTCCTCCGAACAAGCTTGATCGATTTTGATGAATTTTTATATGCGTCTTTGACCAAGTCGCGAGCGGCCGCTAAATTTATATAAAAGTCTCCCTACTAAAATCGGAGCAAAATTGAGCAAATGACCTGTCATCGCCCCATACGTTCGAGCTCGATCAAATGATATCTACCCATATAATCACCGTATGAAAAGTCAATTTCCGCAAATGAAACAAAAAAAGCCGCTGGGATAGCGGATGTTTTGATTTTGATAATCTACAGCTGAGGTTGTTCATTCAATTGATCAAATATATGGAATACCCAAACAGAACGATGGTTTTATGATATACTCCTACATTCAAGTAACAAATATTTTTACACGTATTTTTGACGATTAAAGTTGGTGTTTCATCCTGACGATGATCGAGATGAAATTAGGCGCCATCCAGCATAGGTACAGCGTGTGACATATACCCTCCCCACTTTACATAAAACTCCTATAATATTATATGGAATGGACCAAAACGACGTTAATTCTTCCGAAGTTTCTATGAAAGTTGAACTTAATAACTTCAGGCAGACGCCACCTGCAGGTATTCAGGGTAATAACACCCGCTTCAGCGCGGTGTCGTTACAGTCTTGTCACTAATTACAGCTGCTAAATGCTTAATTGAATGCTTGGTGAAATCGTTATGTGTTTGACTCGTAAATTGAATGATATGCCATTTTTAACATGATTCGATTTCCGATTACCTATTTTGTATTTCTGGATTGTTTTAATATCTCAGTAGAAACAACGCCTAAACTGGTGGTTCTGTCACTCATTTTTATTCTTTAATAATTCATTTATTTCAATACTAGCGGCCGCCCGCGACTTCGTCCGCGTGGACTCGTAGCTTAAAAACGAAAAAGTGATATGTAGCCTACGTGCTATTCAGATGCTTAAGCTATATTATTGTTAAGTTTCATTAAAATTCATTCAGTAGTTTTCACGTGAAAGAGCAACACGGCACACATGCAAACTTTCGCATTTATTATACCTATTAGTAGGATCTTTTTAGATTTTACTTTTAATAACCGTATCATTAATGCTAGTTCGTTAGGAGTATTTAGTATAAAAACCTTTTTAGTCCCTTTATTGGTCCTTCCTTTTAAACCTTCACATAAACGACGAAGGTAAAAGATCGCATCCTACTAATAATAAAGCCTTAATTAAAAATGCTGAACATGTTGTTTATTTGTGCAATAAAGTTCATTTATTTTATCTTATAAAGAAATGTAAACACGATAAATATGTATTTATTAAAGTCAACTATTTTTACTTGTAGCTCTTTCGAAGCAACTGAGCTTAGCTTATTTAGTACAGATGGAAAATAGTCGGAATACCTAAATTAAATCACTGTTCACAGATCTCGGATTTACTTCTCGAATACCAATATTGTTTGAGCGAAGTTGGTCTCGTCGAATACGATTGGTTGAGTGATTAGTTCATTGAATGCTAATTTCCTATAAAGTTTATTTTCAACTGTTTGCTCGATAAACGAATATTCAAGCAGTATTCAGAAGAGCAAACTTTGAGTGAATTAATTCGCACAAGTGATTCCCACGTTACTCTTTTTTGTACATAAGTTAGCCTGCACTATTAGCCCTCTATTATTTTGAAATAAAAACAGTAAAACTATAAGGAATTTCTTATGTAATATTTTGTATAAAATTTGTTGACTCTGGACTGGTGCCTACAATTAGGTCTAAGGTAAAGATCCTGTTTTATTTCTGATTTGCTGCGACACATGCCTCGAGCTTAGTGCAGAGATAACCGTTACTGTAATTCCAGTGTAATAGTTATGTTTTATGGTCAATACATATAGTCTATGCTATTCTATGTACGGTCAGTGCCCCAAGATATGTATCCAGGCACATTCGCCAATTTTAAGTTTTCCTAGGCCACAAACCATTCGAATAATTATTATTTCATTTGGTATTCGTACCATTTTGTAAATAAATCATTAAAAAATGAAATTTATATTTTTCAAAAAAGAACACACACTTTAACGCCGCTCCTGATCCCGTAGTAAAACTAATTAGAAGTTGGAGATTCAAGGAACCGAAATTCCCACTTCCACAATAATGCTTATAAGAAGCATTTGAGCTACTAATATTTAATGGGATAACTACTAACTTAAAAAACGTTAACGTTCATATCTACTCTATACTACTATAAAATGACAGGTTATCGAACGAAAAGTCATATTCATTCCTAGACAATCATTGTCTGTAAAAAAAAAGCAAATTACTGGAATACCCAAGTTGCGAACCGTTTCTTTCTGAGCGAAAAATGTAAACATCGGAGTATCTTGATCCTCAGTCGAACAAGCCGATTGAATGTGTGTGAAATAACAAAAACAGCAATAAAGCGTGTTGAATCGCCTCATCCGGCGAATTGTGCTGAGCGACAATTCGTCAAATTGCGATCGAATGGGGTGCGATTCATTTGATAAAATTGAATTTCAATATCCTTCATATTACATAACAAACATCAGACATTAGGCATTACAACAGCCCTTTTAATATAATGTTAATTTTCCATATTTTAACTCGTTGTAATTTATTCAACATAAATTACAACGAAAAGCATTTTGTATAAATAACTTCCAGCGAAACCTATGAGTAGTTGCTATCATTGAAAACGAATATAGTAGTTTTTCGACATGAAACTAATAGGTACCTTAGTAAATGTATAAAACCAGCCACAAACAAACCGGGCTCATTATTTAGTTTTTGATTTTCTTGCTAAATAATCTGTTTTAATTGCTTTTCGAATAACTGAGTGTTTTGCTTTGAATAGCATGCAATTTGAGTTTTTTAGCGAGATTGTTTTACCTAATTGGAGCATAACCATTGTAAGTGTTACATGGCGCCGTTAGTGACGTCATCCATGACATCACGCCGTCTGCCATTAGCGAGCTTTCATCAATTCGGAACGCGGTTGAGCGCTCCAAAATCACTTTTGACGTATTTCGGACCGAAGCGCTAGTGATTAACAAATTTTACATCTGGCAGTTATTGTAGCCATTACAGACAAAACAAGAAGAATATACCCTCATTTAGACTTCTTAACAATAAATTGACTCTGAATGGACTTAGCAAGTGGAAGGCGAAGAAATCCTTTCTTGGAATTATTTCTCCTTAGAGCTAAGATCTCAATATCTTCTCTAATAGAGCCGGCCGGAGCAAAAAGATGTAAAAAGGTTCCAACAGGTGGTTCAAACTTAGCATAATGGTGTCCGCCCGTCTAAATGGTTTTATTACGGGACGTGCACTTTCGCTTTGTATTGGTTTTTACGGCTCTTGTGAAATTTTAAAGGATTTCAAGAGAAAAAGGAACTTACTCCATTATTGAAATTGAGCTGATACGGTATCGAAACCGTATTTTTTGTACACAAGAACTGCTATCGATAACACCAACAAATGCATTTGTTACGCACTAGAGTTGAAAAATCCGGGATAGGTTAAAGAAAAAATATGAAATGTAGCCAGTGGCTTGCTCAGTCGTCTTCTTTGCCGGTATCACTCTTGACAGAGTGGTCGTGGTCATCACTTCAAGGGTTGGTGGCAAGCTTGACAACAAACCGCCACTCCTCTTTGATAGCTGTCTTTCTCGTGCATTCATATGGAGATGATGAATCTTTCACTGCGGCTTCTATCTGTTATCTGGCTTGACCAGTATCTTGATATAAATCCCATCGACCACGCGTGCAATACGCACCAGCTCCCCAAAGATCATGGTGTAATTTCTGAACATCCGCAGCCCTGAGTGTAAGTTTCGGCGTTTCGAACCTCTGCGAACATGTATGCATTAAACTGTCAAACTGTATAAAAACTTGAACAGCACCTCTAAGGCAAAGAATAGAACCCTTTTTGTGGTTTACAGAGTTTAATGGATTTGCGATGTTGTTACGTGAACTACAAAAACGTGTGAGTAATGCTCTATATCTTTGAGAAATAAATTAGATTAACTTGGAAAGAAACGGAACAGCTCAGGAAATTCGCAGGCAGATGTTTCAGTGGAATCTTGTGGAAAGAAAGAAGAAAAAGAAAAACTGAGGGTCATTAAACGTTTTGGTGTCTTCAAGGCGAGAGTCAATTGGCATTTTTTGGGTAAGCGTGTTCCACCAAGCTACGCTGTGGTCAAACACTCCTATCCCTAATGATAGTAAAGAGTATCCCCTTCTTATGAGGGTTCCCTCTAGCCAGATAAAAAGATGTAATTAGAAATCTATTGAAATGTATCTGGACGATTATTTTGAGAAAACACTATGGATTAATGGATAATCGATTATTCGGCACCCCTAACACTCACTGTGCATTACGATACGATAAGATGATGTTTGCTGAGGTTTAGTTTATTTATGAACTTACATTCTGCATACCCTGATGCAGGAGGAAACCGGCGTGGATCTTTTTGAACTTAATCAATCTCCCCTTTTAGACTTTGTATTATTTACTAGCATGTAGTTGACACTTAGTTGGGTTAAAAATGATAGAATACGACCTAAGACTGGTGACAAGAATCGAGTCGAATATTCTTCTACTATAATTATTGCAATAAGTACACATATCTCATTCTCTCATTCGTCGTTTTGTCCATTAATGTCGTTGCAAAAACTCCATTAAACTCCCGTCTTTTGCAGGGCTAGTTAAATTGAAACAAACACAGTATCGGCGAGCCAATCCACCGCCAACGACCATCGGACAGGTCGAAAGTTTCATAAAGGAATTGTGATTAGTTCCCTGCTCCGCTGATCAAAGAGAACGGAGCGAAATCAAAATGAACCTTCCGCTATAGCGAGCGGTTGCCACCATTTTGTTTTTTTGACATATTTCTTTCGAGTCTTCTCTCATGATGGCTTGTCGTTATGGGAAATGAAACATTTTGCTTTTGCTTCCTCACTTAACATACCTACATTTCAAAACACAAATTTTCGCAGCGTAGATCATAATGAAGTCTCCTAAAGTACTGCCAATCAACTTGATAGTGGAATCGGAACTAGTTTCCTTTTAAGAGTTCTGAGTCACATTACGTAAAGTAGTTTTAAGTATTAATTTTTATTCAATGGCTAATCTGATAATATTATCCAAGCGAGTAGTATTTTATTGATTGACTCAACCCAGCAAATTACGTCAAAAAAGCTGAGTTATTTAAGTTTTTCGTTTCATTCCACTCGTTAGTTTTCTTCCCAGACTCCATCTACCATATCTCGTGGTCCAACGAATTCCACTTGTTTTCCTTTGTTAACATCATTCCAGAATTCCATTGTTATAGTCGTAAACGTAAAAGTTAAGCGGTGTGGTGCCATGGGAATAGCTGGCAATCCTGAACGCCGCGTAATTAACTATTAACTGGGATTAGTCATTAAACAGCGATTAGGAGAATATTTAAATAATGAAACGAATGGAACAAGGCTTTTGTCTCTTTCTACCGATTCTGTGGCTAAGTAAAAGATTGGTTTACTGACGATGGTTGAACGTGACAACCTCATAAATGGAACGCCTCAGAGCGTGGTAACGCAGCATGCGCCATGTTCTTTAGTGCGTGCAGCCGGCTCTATCGAGTTAAATACGTTGACGTGACTTAAACAAACCTGCGCAGTGGTTATTATTGTTTTTTGCATTTTCCATGCAGTATATTCACTAAAGATCCCTCCTGGCTAGTGGATTCCTTCAACGTTGATGAAATCACCCTAGCTCATAGGGTAAAATATACCAGAAAGATTCCGCCGGTCTGTTAATGGTCTCGGTAGCACAGTGGTTAGTGCAGTCGCCCGGTTTGCGAAAGATGCGGGTTCGATTCCTGCCTGATGCCAACATGACCAAATTTCTTTATCTGGTTTTCAGATCTTTAGTAAAACCTGCGCAGCCTTTAACAGCATAGTGTAGATATTCTCTGTATTGAGGTTAGTAAACTATGCTAAATATGGCAAAAAAAACTAAGTAAGAACCAAGACCCCCTTAACGTCCGTACTTAATAGCCCCTTAGATTCATTTGCGAAATCTTAAAAGACCACAAATCCCGTAGTTTGGCCATCCTAGGCTGATCGTTTGCAAGCAAATCAATCAATTCTGAGCCCAATAACTAACACCCCCTTTAAGTTAATTGGCTGGTAATTTACTTTGTGGCATCTGTTGTATTAATATTGATAGATGGGGAGGAATTATAGGTACTTATGTGTTGCGTGTTGCGATAAGGCGACGTTCTGAAAGGCAAGTGTCAAAGTGGATTGATGGCGGTCGGTAGTCAGCAAAGTATGCTTATTTTGCTCTTAACTATTGTAATAAGGTTCTAAGTGGCGTTGCTGCTGTTCCAGCGTATACAGGGTGACAGGAAAGTTTTACCTGTTTTTCAAATGGTTACCAGTGGCAGCAAGTACACAATCTACGATGTATTTTACAAATCACCAATCCACCAATCTATATTGTTGAATATAAATGAATGGAAATGATGCAATACTACTAAATTCTACCAAATGATAGCACCGTCTGATTTGACCGAGGGGTCTCCAGTTTTAAGCATTATTGTAATTAGTATTGTATTGTAGTTAGTAATTCATGATGCCCAAAAGACAATGACTGTTAGGGAACTGATCAACCCAAACCGCTTCCTAGAAATGGGTTGCATTTTTCCTTCAGCCTGTATAAGTGGGTCAACAGCATGCAAGGCACAGTTTACAGTCTCGCTTTATACCCCGCTCAGGTTGTAAACACGGCTGGTTTTCTGTGCCGAAAGCGGTCAAGTGCAAGTCAGGTTCTGAAATTAATTCGGTTCCAAATGGAAAGTCAGTCTAAACCTATTTATAAGATAGATGGATATTCTTTATTCTTTATTGCACACCAAAACAACAGAAATCAACAGCAAAGTATCACAGATTGACGTAAATGTACAATTTGGGCGGATTTATCGCTAAAAAGCGATCTCTTCCAAACAACCCACAGTGGAGATAAGTGGGGTTTATGGTATAAATTTGGTATCAAAACAATCTTTTTAGGAAAGTTGATTGAACATAACCACAGACATACATTTGACATACATTTTCGACGGACTGATTTCAATGATTTTTCGAAAAGGATTATTTAAAGCAAGCAAAGTGAAAAATATATATTTGTGAAATTGACGATATCAAACACGTTTGTTGAATTAAATAAAATAGAATAGGTTTTTTTTTGTGATTGACAATATAAACAAACATTCGTACTGTTTATGAAGTACCAAACAGGTTTTCCGCTCAGCATATTGTCAGTAAGATACTACAATGCTGCTGGTAGTGTTGGTTGACCTTCTTCATTTTAATGTAAATAAATACTTGCAAAATCCTCAGAATAGCGCAGTACTGCAATATTTACTCAAAAGCCTGTAAAACCAGTTTGTGTGGGCTAAGTCTTGATTTCGATGCTCTTTTAAAAGGCCATTCAATTTAATAATCTTTGTTCATGTTAGCTAAGTAACCTCGATGGCTCGCAGCCAAGTCACACAGGTTTGTGACAATGCCGGTAAGTAGGTGGCAAGAATGTTACCAAATGATATCTTACGGCAGCAATGCGCTTTTGTAAGTGGGTACGTTTGTTTTCATTGGCTTGCACACCAAATCTATGTTAATGTATGGTTATCTCTCCACAAGAACTTCGAAAAGAGGTGTCCGTGGCGCTGTTGTGACAGTGATCGGCGACGATCGCAGCAAAACACGCTGGGTCGGAAATGGGATGGGTGACCGCCCCGTTCGAAATTTAGTGACTTTAGTGACCCGGTTGACTTCGCTAGATGTCAGCCGTTAAGACTAGTCAGATGCCTTAGGGCGGCTTGATAACATCTGACATTAAGGTTGCTCACTAACCTTACACCCCTCCAACAAACCGCACTGAGCCCGCGTGTTGGAGAATGGCTTGTTCCACCTAATAGTTGAGGTGTGATGCCTGTGCCCAGCAGTGGGCCGTTTGCGTAAAAACTTCCATTAGACTTAATCAAATACAACAAAAACAAATTAGCCAAATCGGTTAGCTGCAACGAGTTCTCGAGTTATGCGTTTAGCAAAACATTTAGCATTGATTTTTTTTTTCATACTAGATGATAGTTAAATCTCTCTCTAGCCTGTTAAGAATGCAAAGTAGACCAAAAAACGTTAATAACTGAAAACAAAATTGATTTCTTTAGAATTGTTGTTTGGCTTTATGAGACACGGAGAGACTAAAAATATCTAGAAATGCAAAGAAAAAACGTTCAACAAACGCCATAACGACAAGCAAAGTGTTGAATGATCGGTAAAAGTGTCCCATAATAAGGAGATAAAATAAATAATACCTTTTTTAAATGAAGTCCTATTTTACCATAACTCTTTTTTAAATCAGAAACCGTGCAGCTTGGCACACTGAGTAAACCTAAGATAACTAAAAAATAAGAATATAAAACGGTAATGTATGCGGTATGTAGGCATGGGTTTCAAAACGCATATTAAGCAATAGCGGCAGTCTTAGCGAATTAGTAAATAAAGTATACGTGACATACAAAAACAAACGCCTCGCACAAAACATTAACTTCTTTTTGTTCCCAATAAAGCAAAGAGCAATCAATAGCCCTCCTTCCTTTCATTTGAAATAACATTTAATATAAGTCTACGGCTTCTACTCACAAAGACTACGCACCGCTCTCAAAGAATATTTATCCGCAGAATATTAAATCAGGCATTCAATTAACGGCGGCACCTATGAGAGCGAGTCTGTGGGGGAAGCAACAGAGGGAGGGGGACGTTGCCATGGCAACGAGCGACCCGGCCGCCCAGGGGTGCGACTGTGAAGTTATGAGCTCGGAAAAAAGTTTCCAAATTAACTAACAAACTGCTACCTAGCAAAAAATATTAGCATTAACTGTCTTGCTTTGGATTTGTCATAAATTGCAAGTTGGTAACTAGCATTAAATGTTGTGTGCGGTTGTAATCGAAATGCAAATATAATATTATGTAGGTATTTTACATTACATTAAAAGTGCTTCATCATTATTATCTTGTTACTGTGCCAAAGCATGAATAATTAAATAAATTATTAATGTCCTAAGACCTGCATAATATGGAATCTAGCGCCCTATAAATTGTAATGAATTATCTGTAGTATATTGGCACATTCTGGCAAATTTGTTTTACCAAAACAACGTGGTTAGAGCATATAGAGTAGTCTTAATGGAATCAGGCGAGCTACGATATAAAGTGCCATAAACCTAGTGCTTTGGGGGAGACCTTTGCCCAGCAGTGGGACACATCTAGTTAAATTAAAAAAAAAAAACCTAGTGGACGATGTACTCCTTGAAATTTACTTTTTGTATAACTTAGGAGCTTTATCTGGCCTCTGGTATTATAGTTGCCACTTTCGAAGTTTTCATCCTTAAAATCCTATAAAACAACGTGGTCGCTACCATGTATGTACCTTATCTCCAGCCGCAAGCAATCCGCATGAGGTCGCATAAGGCACGTTAGGTTCCAAATTAGCATGGCGAAATGTCAGCTTCTGAATGTTTCGTTCACCATGACGGAAACAATCAGTGTGCCTCTGACTACCCCAATTAGGAAATAGCCGTTAGCTTATGTTGGAATCAACGTTCTTACCGGTGTTAGAGTTGCATTACATTCATGAGCAAGATAAATAAATTAATAGCAAAATTAAAAGGGTAAACCACCTCACCCTGTATTTATGAACCAAATGAAATTAAAGTGAAACTATTATCAGGCAGGACTTGAACCCGCATCTTTCGCAAGCCGGGCGACTGCACTACCAATTATGCTACCGAGACCATTAACAGACCGGCCGAATCTTTCTGGTATATTTTGCCCTATGAGCCAGGGTGATTTCATCAATGTTATAGGCATCCACCTCTAACACTCGGAAGAAATATTTTTTCAAATATTTAACTCCCGATTAAGATGAAAAAGCTATTACTATATTTTTATTATTGTTTTTAGCATTTTCCATGCAGTATCTTTCCAAAGAAAACCAGAAAAAGACATTTGGTCATGATGGCATCAGGCAGGACTTGAACCCGCATCTTTCGCAAGCCGGGCGACTGCACTACCAATTATGCTACCGAGACCATTAACAGACCGGCCGAATCTTTCTGGTATATTTTGCCCTATGAGCCAGGGTGATTTCATCAATGTTATAGGCATCCACCTCTAACACTCGGAAGAAATATTTTTTCAAATATTTAACTCCCGATTAAGATGAAAAAGCTATTACTATATTTTTATTATTGTTTTTAGCATTTACCATGCAGTATCTTTCCAAAGAAAACCAGAAAAAGACATTTGGTCATGATGGCATCAGGCAGGACTTGAACCCGCATCTTTCGCAAGCCGGGCGACTGCACTACCAATTATGCTACCGAGACCATTAACAGACCGGCCGAATCTTTCTGGTATATTTTGCCCTATGAGCCAGGGTGATTTCATCAATGTTATAGGCATCCACCTCTAACACTCGGAAGAAATATTTTTTCAAATATTTAACTCCCGATTAAGATGAAAAAGCTATTACTATATTTTTATTATTGTTTTTAGCATTTTCCATGCAGTATCTTTCCAAAGAAAACCAGAAAAAGACATTTGGTCATGATGGCATCAGGCAGGACTGGCAGAAATACAGACATTGGAATATATCATAATAGTGGCCGCCCGCGACTTCGTCCGCGTGGACTTATGTTAGAACAAAAGTAACATATTTTAATAAATAACTGTCCTATTCAGATGTATAAGCTATAAAGTTTCATTAAAATCCATTCTGTAGTTTTCACGTGAAAGAGCAAAACGGCACATCCACACTATAAACTTTCGCATTCATAATATCAGTAGGATTTCTCTCAGTGCAGCTCTTAGCTAAAATGTACATAGTAGATTATGCCACAAGGGCTTAAAGAAGTGTATTATGTCCCGGGCGTGATATTGAACTTCAAGACCGCCCAAGACAAATACACTTTTAAGCCCGCGATGCATACTCTACTTTTTATACTTTCTGCGAGGCAATCGAAAGTAATGGCTGAAAAAAGTAAGTGCTTAAATATTTATTTCAAGTGAAAATAGGTAGGTAGGTAATTAAATATGAGAAATTAGGTATTTATCAAAAATTAAAAGTGATGTTAGAAACATAAGACAGTTGTGCGAAGACATTGGAAAGATGAGTTACAATCTTTGGTACATTTATTTTATCAGCATAAGACTCAGGAGCTATTTGAGCGGTTGGCGCCTTTTTTCTTTCTCTGGCATCTATTTTGTTAGTGGCCAGTACGACATTCGAACTCAGATCTCATTGCACCTAAACATTTTTGACTACACGGTTGCATTCCAAATTCAAATCACTTTAATCCCTGGGGATTAATGAAATTCAGTACAACATTATGTCCCGGCTAGACCGTAGGGCTATAATGACTTACTTTAGGACAGCTTTACATGACACATAATGTGGCATTGACGAGCAGGTAGTATAAAAAACCTATTTTTAGGCCGCCCGTTCATCAAGCGACGAGGCATGAGATAGCCTACATCGCTACAGAGTCAACCCTGCCGGTGGCTCCAGCTAAATTTTTGCTCCAGTTAGAAACGATTGGAAGGGCCCGGCTCGAATAACTAAGTTGACCCTTTTAGTGCGTGCGCTGGTCTATGCGACTCAATTTAGCACCTTTGATTGGAATACGCGGAATCAGGAGGGAAGGAGTTGACTGATGTTTGCGTTTCGAGCACAAGTCACTCCGGTTCCACGTTTACAATGTACCGGCGCGCCTTTTGAATATTTATGGGGGGTGTTATTGTGATGTTGACGCGTGACAAAGATGTTTGGCGAAAGGTATTGGGAAATGTTTATATCTTGATTCTGCGTCGACTCAGGAATTGTTAAATAAATAAATCCCTGGGACAAATCTCATCTAGATCATTTGACCCTAAGCTAAGCATAGTTTGTGTAGTGATTATCAAATCAATTTCTAAATACTTCAGACTTGATTACTCTGTAAGCACACATATTTTTTACTCATAAATAGTTTAAAAACTCTAAATACAAAAAAAAGTCAAATGAAGCCCTAACATTTTTGTCCTAGGTGGAATCGAACCCACTACCTTTAGGCAGAACTCACTGCACTAACAGACCAGTGACAAATTATGGAAAAGACTATTTAAGACTTCTATGTTCTACATTAATTAAAACGTACACATAGTTTCGCTAACATTTTGTAAGCGTGCAGTGCCTGGTTCTTTTCGCTCTGATATTTGAAAGGCTCGCTCAACTCGTTCTTTAACGAAAATATACGTCGAGAGGCAGCGCCACGCGTTCAATCTATTTTCATTACAAATAGATTCGTACGTCTAGATAGATACGTACGTTTATACCGAAATGCGGGGGGTTAAACCACGAGATTTCAGCTGACGCTGGAACGGATCAGAATTTATATTCGTTCCGTTGGAATTGCTCAAATTGTCCTACAATTTCAAATTCATGAGCAACAATTTTCAATATTCCATTCAATTCGCTGTTAGATTGATAGGAGATATCTAATATTATCGAAGCAATTGCCTGTTGTTTACAGGTAATGAGGTGGATAGGAATAGTGAACTACATAGACGACCGATTTGCTATAAAATGGTCAAGAAGTTGGCTACTACGAGTACACCAGAGGTCGCGGGATCGATCTTTGCTCAGTATACACTAACTTTTGTCTTCATGTACAGACGTCTTTAATTTATGTAACCTATCTTAGGTGACAATACATTTTTTTGACACAATTACGATAGCATCTATAGCGACCACACGTATGATGCTTTTTTGGTAGTGTCATCATGCCTTGTAGGTGTATGTGTAGCCGTGAAGACCAAGACAATATTACACCACAATATAAGATAAGATTTACTAATTATCATATTGTACAAAGACCACAATAACAAATCAATGTTGAAAGAGATTTAGGATGTAAGTACAATTTAGGTAGACTTATTGCTAAAAGTGATCTTCTCCAGACAAACTTCAGCTAGAGAAACAGAAGAGAAAATCTAAACGTGATGATGCGAGATGGTTATGTAATGTAAGATAATAAAAAAAACACTTGTCTTGTTATTAAACCTTTTATTAGACGCAATGGTCTTCTCAACTTAACTAAGTGGAGGTTAATTAAGGATGTCAAACACTATGTTCATGAGACTCAAACACTCACACACTGATCAGCATAGCAAAATTTTGAAATAACTCAAATAGTTCACAATAAATGTGTTTGCAGTCAATCCGATTTATCTGTAAATTCAAGACAAACCTTATTAATCATTCATTACTAAATTCGTCGAAACAACAAATAAACACAACCGCAATATTCCCAAACAAAAATTATTGCCAATAATCAAAATACAATTAAATTAATTAACCGCAAAAAGCAATTGGATTGGGATGATTCAATTAACCTGTTTGAATATAAAATTGAGTGCAATGTTTGGCGAACTCACTACATAATCGTCTGATTTGGAACTGTCTAAGGGTTAATGAACTCTTTCTTTCATAATATGAATGATCATTTCATTCATAAATGATGATCAAATCTAAATACGTAAACAAGAAATTGACTAAAGGTGCAGTCGCGGAATGAAAAGGTCGACCAGTCTTCAAATAAATTCATTTATGCGTTGCAAGCACATGTTACCTTTTTAAACTGTGTAACAGGCTAGAGTATGTTGAAAAGTGTGATATATTTTTTTGACAATAAAATTAAAATTCGATCAGACATAATATGTTCCCTCACGATTGACAGTTGAACCACTACTTTTTATAGGTTTGATCTTGTCAATGTCATCATTGAGCAAGCAAAAACAGATCTGAGGGTGGTCAACCCTTTCATTCCCCGGCTGTACAGTTCAAAGACAGACCGCAGACCGCAAACTGCAAGTGACACAAAAGCGTAGCGCTGCAGTGCGGCCACGATTGGAAACATTTTCATATTGATTGATGGAAACAAGTAGTGTCGCTTGCAGTTTGCCGTCTACGGCCCGTCTTGGAATTGTACCTTTAGCGGAGCGGAGACGTGTGAAGCTTGTCAGCTCAACAACATATTCGCTCCACTTAGCTTCAACGGAAAACGAGGGTTACAGGCTGAACTTCCTTGTTAAGTCCTTCAAAATAAAAGGCAGCCTTGTGGAAAAATCAAAACTAGCCAACTACGAACTAGCTAGCTTTTACGGGGTTCAATCCAGCTAAAAACGATTTCAAGAAATGGTTCGACTGGAAAATTTTAAACAACCTCGAATGGTCGTTTGAAACGTTTTGGAAACTGCCAGTTGCTATAAAAGACGAACTGACCGACTTACTCATAATATTCATATGCCTTCGGCTCAAACACTATCTTTATTTTAAAGCAATTCCAGTCAGCTGTAGCCGTTTTTGACCGTTGCCTAATTTCGGGAAGCCTCATCTATTTTGTTAATTACTGCTCAATTGGTGGGCATCAGCTCGTTCGCTGCAATCAGCAGCTATGCGCTAACTAGCTTGACATCCATTTATAATTCGTATAATTTACAGTGAACTTATCTGTTGTTAATAAATGCGTCACTGTGAAGCAAACGCCTACTTTATAGTGACGCATTTACAATGTTTAATGTTGTTGCTGTTGGAAGGGATCCCTACTCTTCATACTTAAACTAGGTACCTACTACGCAATTTCTCATAATTTTATCTACTTCTGAACATTAAGCTTCCTATATAGATATTTCACACTTATGTTAACAAAGAGATACATGTCGTCCTTGCTCTTACTCCGAAAAATATTGCACATTAAGCAAAAAAGATTTTAGCCAAATGCTGTGTCCATGGGTAAAACATGAATTATATAAATAGTCAACATACTGTGTTTGTATATAAAATGGTTTTAAATTTGTTTGCCTGGCATTACCGTGGCATAAAATGAATTAAACAATCAGATGTTACATCTGATTCTGAAACCCCAACCATCAAAGCGCAAGTCACGGTCCAGCTCACCCGACATCACTCCGGGCCCCAAATCGACTGACATCCCATCTCACTGTATCCTAATTTGCGTATGTAAACGTCCGTTGGCTCATTAAAAACAGCGCCATTAAAAATAAAGCGCGCAACGGTGCGTCCAGACATGAAACCGCGGAGCACGTGGTGGCGAGCCATTCATATCCCCCATTCCACCTTTACCTCACCGGGAGCCAACCCCCCTCCCCCTTCCAAAGCCTCCCTCCTCACCCCCGCAACTCTACGTTCCAATTCACGTGTCGCGATGTGCTGGTACGTGAAAGAAACGGAATTAAAAAGAATTTACCTATTGGATTAGGATGTGAGCTGGAAATTCGAAATACGATAATATTACGACGTTGAGACGTTAAACAAGTACAACGCGAATAGCATCATGAATTATTCATCTTAAGTTGTTTTGTTCGTTAGGTTTTTATTTTGGGGTCATAGTGGGGTTGCTTAGTAATCAAATATTCAAAAACACTAAAACACAACATTATGATTTTACAACCTAATAAATGTATCCATTTTAAATTTATTACAGATGATTTAAGAAATACCTTATGTATTCGTATTTTTCTCGATTAAGTACAAAAGACACATTATAGTGGAAGCACTTATAAGTTTTTTTTTATTTATCTAAGAATTCATGATAGATGAACAGAATAAAAATACTAAACGTCTTTTATGTGTCTTTATTATCCAATATAATCTAAACTAAATTAGCCATGAGGATCCCACTGCTGGGCAAAGGCCTCTCTTCCCTCCTCTACGCGACTCTTTTTTGAGCTTTTTTGGTCAGTCCCCTGCAAAGGCGTCTAGCTCGTCACGCCATCTGCGCCTTGGTCTGCTAGGTCGTCGGAACTGCTTGGGAGGAGCCCACTCTGTAGCTGCTTATTATGAACCATTATAATCTTTTGGACCAACATTTGTTAATAATCAAAATAATCTGTAGAACAGTTACTATTTTCATATTGGTAGAAAAAATATTAGCAAGTTTATTGCTAACAAAAACCAGTGCCTAGTTTCAAAAATAGAAAGGAATACAAAACCCGTTAAATGCAATCGAAAGCCCAAAGATGACCAGCGCGGCGCGGTCCGGCAGACCCGTAACAGAATTACAGCGACGTCGCCGGTGGACGTGTTAATTAACCCTATAGTTGCGTCCGTAATTGTACCCGAGTGGTCTGTTTGCCCGCTGTTTACTGTAAAGAGTTAGTTTCGACTGTTTTTTGTTTCTGTATTTTAAGTGAAAGTATTAACAATTTATTATTTATTTAGACATAGTGGTAATTTCGTGTGCCACTGTAAACGTCTTCCCAAAAGTTTTCCACTGGTATATCTTGATAATTTGAAAACAATGTATCTATCGTCTGATAATTATTGCACCTTAAAGACTATCGCTTATTTCTTCGTCACCTTAAAAACGAACAAAATAAAATGATTGGAGTCACACAGTCTATTGAAAATCGTATCTTTTTTTGGAAATAATATCTAAGTAATATACTTCCACATTATCTAGTACCACTTAGTACGTGTCCTGGATATTTTGATTAAAGATATTTATAGGCATATTACCTATCTGTTTTAAATTAAAAGGCTTCCGAATGAAAGTTGACTGCTAATACTCAATTCCTTTATTTATGGAAACAAGTAAACTACAAATTGTTGTTTGGCTTAAATTTTCTGGTGTATTTAATCTATGAGATACAAGTACTTAAACCAGTTTTATAAAGTTAAGAACCAACGCGTTCGTCCGGCAGACCCCTACGGACAGTGTTAACAAAATTACGCTTGAAGCTGTAATTAACCCTTTAGTTGTCGGTAAACGGCTGCTATGCGGCGGGCAACGGGTCTGTTAGTCCCTTTTTAATCCCGTCGATCAAAGAGACCCGGGAAACTGCTAGTATCAATATTGATTGATACTTAGCATTTTGCCGTACTGATGAAAGTGGGTACTTTTATGTGCACGATCTGTTTACCATTTAGAAGAGATAAAAAAGTTTGTTAACTGAAATTACTAATCTTAAAGCTCTTTGAAACGACCATATTCCTAATGGGTTAGTAAGAGGCATAGTGATTGTTGCCGTTATGGTGAACGGAAAATTCAGAAGCCCACATTTCACCGAGGGAATATGAACTCAATCGCCGTTATCCGGGCTGCTTGGGTTGTATATCGGTGTTTTCCAACACCGGAGAGTACAATAAACACAAAGTAGGTGGGTTCCGGCCAGATTTGATCTCGGGACGATCGAGTTCCGAGCCAGTGTTGAACCATAGGGGCCCAGATGCGGCAACGCTCTCCTTCGATATGTATTATTGAGTAATGCTATTTACAGAAAATAATTATACTTAGCAGCTTGTTTAAATCTGACTGTGAAATGCCCGCTGAATTCAATAATTCCAGATTTCCTCTTTAAATACCGAGCTATAAGCGGCGATTCTCCATTTTATTGACAATTCGATGTCCACGACATTATTGTAGATTTTCTAGCAGTTTATACCTGGGAATTAACAAAATATTTAAAGAGTAAAGTTAAATATGTATTCTTGTACGAGTATGTAGTCCATGAGTTTCTAGAACTGTGGAATAAATAGAATCACCATAAAACGACCCAAAAGAAAGAAGAAGAATATTAAGGAAAGTGTTTTACCCAAAAATAAATAAAAAACTTAAAATATTAATAACAGTTGGATTTGTTGCCATGCTTTCGTTTATTTTACTATTTTCTTACGTTACTTTATGGGACAATAGTATAATTTTCTTTGTTTACTTTTCAATAAAGTTGAGAGTCTATCGCTAGACAGCGATTTCTCAAAAAAGTTCAATTGTATTACCATTCCGGCTCATCATCATAATTAACAAGAGCGCTGTAGAAAAAAAAGTCTAAACAATAATCAATAAGAACATAGATACTTCTAGCTGGCTCCTAACAACGCAAGATCCGCCATCATGGAACTTGATTGCTGCTCGAGCGCGAAGACGAGCGTTTAAGGGTAAGTTGCACCATAGTAGAAGTTCAAGTTCAAGTTTTTGTCAAATTTGACAATTTGACGTCATTTTTGCTTACCTGACCGGTACTTTAACTGAAATTTTGATGTTTGTTATTGTTAAAGTCAGATGGTGCAACCCAACCTAGTGTAGTTGTAGTAGGTAGAGAATTGTATTTCTGAAATTCGAACTAAAAGATGGCTACCTACTTTGCGTTGCGCTTATATTTTGCCTTTTTGTATTTTTCGCTGACTAAAACATAATAATGATGAATGATGATATACCTAGTGCCTCGAAATATTGTTTGAACACAAAGTTGGACTGATCCAGAACGTAGTTGACCTAAAAAAATGTTAAAATGAAATAATATTTGTCGAGGTTTTGAATTAGCGCTCGGTAGCGAGAAATTGGAGCAACCCAGATTGGTATGTGAAATTTTGACTGCTGAAAATGTGTGTTGGTTTTAACTCACGAAAAGCGAAAATTTCTTGAATCTTAGTGAAAATAATTCCCTTTTCAAAATATGTAACAATCATTACGGTAAAACGGGGTGAATCACTATATCGGGGTAAATCAAAACACTTTGATGGAGAAAAAATTAAAAACAACCTTGTTTAACGTGTTTAATAATGAAACGTGGCGTTGTTTTTTCAACTGAACACAATTTTTTCAAAGTTGACAGTGTTTTCTTCTCACAACGTTCTATATTTTTCTTCCATAAAAGTGTTGTGATACCCTGCAGTTGTGATTCTGTTGAGAACAACATAGACAAGAATCACAGCTTGATGCCAAGCTGCAAATTTTGTATTAAAAATAGTTTTTTTTTGTCTTCGTCTATGGCTCGCTCTCTATCTCTCTCTCGCTCAGCATCCGTGGTCCACGCGGGTCGGTCCCGGTTAATTATTATATTTAATTAAGGCGTTTTGTGTAAAAATAACTTCCAAAGTGTAACAAGTGACAATTGTATTGCTAGTAGAGTCCGACCGAAACTGGTTTTCCGGCCGAAACCGAAACCGAAACCGAATGTTCGGCCTAGGCTTCAGTTTCGGCCGAAACCGAAACCGAAACCGAAACTCACGTGGTCAAGTATAAAATACCTACTATTGCTAAATTTAGAAAAATGTAACTCATTATTCTACTAATAACATCAAAACTAAGTTACGGACTCATTTCTTTCAACACAAGATCCCACCACTGGGCAAAGGTTTCGACCAAATTTTTCATTTTACCCGTGTCTTGCTCAAGTCAGCCATTCGCCAGAGTAATGGTACAGGTGGTTGCACCATCTTTTTTTCAGGCCTCGTCCTCCAATGATATCAGTCTTGCAGGAGCCATGGGGTTGTCATTCGGGCCGGATGCATCATACAGACTGCTCAGCGCTCACTTCCATTTTGTCAGTTTGGCGACTTTCTGGCCAACGTCTTGAACGTCAGTTTTGGCACGGATCGTGGTGACCATTTTCTGTCTGTGTGTTTAATGCCTAACACACTCCACTCCATTACCCTTGGACCCATGCCGAGCTTTGACTTAGGGTGTTCCATGAGCAACCAGGCTTGTGCACCGTGGGCAAAATGCAAACTTCGAGAAGTTCTCGCTTTAAAGATATAGGAAGGTGGCACTTCATTTATTTGAGCTAACTTTTCGAGGCATGGGGTTTCCTTTCCCCATCCTGCCTGTTCTCGAAGAAGACTATCTTTTTTTTTGGGGGGGAAATTCTAAATCCAGAGGGCGGGACTCTAGGGGAAGGCCGGGGGTGTGTGAGACTCGCCTGCCGTGAGGCGGCAGATAGTACACATTAATCGCTTCAGCGCGTATCCAGAGGTCCCCGTGATCTCTGGTCAAGAACTCTATGCCAGTGGACCCCTGGCGCGCTATGCTAACCAGGCGGAGGCGGAGGTGTAACTCCCCCCAAAGTGGGCACCTTGGGGGGAGTTACACCTCCCTTCTACGCCCGACAGTGTGTACAGCGGTGTTAGGTCACTCTTTCACCGCCGCCTTTCCTCGGGGCCACTTGGAATGAAGGCACACAGCCCCCGCCGTGTGCACTCCCAGCGACGCCGAAGGCCCTTCTTTTAGTCGTCTCTTACGACAGGCGGGGGGGAGGGAACCGTGCCAGGATTGGATGCAACAATTGACCTCTTTCTCGAAGGTGGACTTGCCTACTTGAATCATTTGGCCAAGACATCATCATATCAGCCGAACGACGCCCACTGCTGAGCATAGGCCTCCCCCAAGGATCTCCACAACGATCGGTCCTGTGCTGTCCGCATCCAGCGACTTCCCGCGACCTTGACCAGATCGTCGCTCCACCTTGTGGAGGGCGTGCCCACGGAACGTCGTCCGGTACGCGGTCGCCATTCGAAAACCTTTCCGCCCAAACGGCCATCGGTTCTCCTCGCTATGTGTTCCGCCCACTGCCACTTTAACGATGCAATTCTTCGTGCGATGTCGGTTGTCTTAGTTCTCCTCCGGATCTCATCATTTCTGATTCGATCAAGCAGGGAAATACCAAGCATCGCTCTCTCCATTGCTCGCTGAGTGACCTTGAGCCTTCTTATGAGACCCATAGTAAACGACAAGATATACTCGTCGAAATCTTCGAGAATCGAGCTCCCAACAGAACAGTAACTTACACGTAATCAGTTCCGTCAAAACATTACCTCTAAAGAAGTTTTGCGTCTGGCGATTACGCACTGACCAATTTTTGTGTTGCTACTGAGCCCTCCGAATGTCCTACGACAATTCCCGAAGATTGTGGAGGTCGCCAGGCTCTGCCATAACGTTGCCGCGAGAAACGAAGTTATACGAGCGCGCACGACATCTTCCGAAGTGAGTTTCGGTTTCGGCAAAAGTTTCGGCCGATTTTGGCCGAAACCGAAACTCTGGCCGAAACTCGATTTATTGGCCGAAACTGGCCGAAACCGAAACCGAAACCGAAAGTTCGGTCGGACACTAATTGCTAGCAATTTTGGAACAATAAAAAGTGTCGGTGTTGTGCAAAATAATCATCTTTAATTTGAACTGCCTGCAGCCCTACACGTCCTCTGGCAATACGCTCACAACATCATATTATGTACAGTCCCGTCCAGATTCACCCCGTTTCACCGGTACTCTTTCTTAGGATCTTTCGGAAAGAAAGTCTCTGACATAATTTCCATATTAAATTATTAATTTAAGCTCGTAAGGCTAACCGTAGCGCTTTAGAAACAAAAATTCCAATGACTAAACAATAAGACTAACATAATCCGCGCTGGTTGCTAATATCGCGGGATCCGCCATGATGGAACTTTATTGCTGCTCGAGCGCCGAGAGGAGCGTTATTGTAGTTTTCGAAATTCGAACAAAGAAGATGGCTGCTCTGAGTTTAGAATTGAACTTTTTTTACGTGTTTGCAATTTTAGATGATTAAAACCTTCAAACTGGGGGGGCATTCCGGCGGATATCACTTCACATCTCAGTGCTCCACGCTCACTTTTGATCATCAATATGCTTCACTCCAAAATAGTATTGTCTCTCATTTTGTATGAAAATAGTAATTAAAGTTCTTTTCTCTCAAACCACAAAGAAATTGAACTTTAAAGATAACTTACTAGGAGTGAAGTGAATTTTGGCGCCATACCATTACCATAGCTGCTTCGAAATATTGTTTGTCGAATGTCATTTGCGCCTGATCCGGAACGTTGAGGACCGAAAAAAACTGTAGATATTATTTTAACGAGGTTTCAAATTAGCTTTCGGTAGCGAGAAATTGGAGCAGAATCGGTTTGCTTCGTGAAATTCGGTTCCTGGAAATGTGTGTTGATTTTAATTCCTGTAAGTCTTCAGTATCCAGTGGTATTATTCTATCTCTTTTAAACAAATATTGTAACAATTGTAACGGATCTCAGAAGGGGTAATCAATTCAAACACTTTTTTAATGAGCATCTTATCATTTACTCTGATCTCACTTAGATGAAGTTATAATATTGTTTGTGCTTCGGGTCTTGAGGGTGATAACTTGGAGATGAATATAAAAGCGGACTGTATTTTAAGGATGTAATTAATGTAAAAAGGCTAAGTACATCGATCAATGGGACGTTGGTCGTATAAGTTAACGCGAGTGTCGTGCGTGTCGCTCGGTCGTGAAGTGCGTTCGTCCTCCTCGGTGGGTCCGCCGGTGCACCCCGCACCGCTCGCCGCCTGGCCGGTCGCCGCCTGGCCGCTCGCCGCTCCGCCGCACGCCCCCGCGCCCCGCGCGTGGACATCATAATCAGTATAACCTATACAACCGTAATCAACGGCAGCTCGTAATAAAATGATGACGGATAGAAGCAACGGGAGGAAATTTTTGACACTGACAGTTGTCACTGCCAAATTAAAAATACCCTCAATAGGCTAACGATTAAAAGTAGGTGTACATAACACTGGTCGTTCCCTAGGTATCAGCTGCCAAATTCAAGACAAATTTCAGTGTGATATGTATTAAAAGTACCTAAGCTCTGTATAATTTACATAAGACATGTTGATAGCGCGAGCTATTTACGTATAACGCCATCTGTTGGTCAAAGTCAGAACTAACATAAACAGAGCTATTCGTTGTTACATAAAAAACCTTTTCGGGAACCCTTTTAAACTAAAGAAATGTCAATTTGCCTGACGTGATTCAGTAATTGCTACCAAACTGCCATGTGCCACGAAACGAATAAAAACTAAACTTCTCTTAATTAACGTCAGTCTGAGTGAGCTCTTTAAAGCGCAGTGGTTAAATCAGAGGGGCATGACATTATGCATTCTGTCGTCCCTTGATTGTGTTTGTGTTTCAACTGGCTGAGAATCGGAGTAAATAAACAATTAGTTAGCGTATGTGTTTGCACACATTAAATAGTAGATATTTTCATCCAAATCGGACGACGTCAGAGTTAAGTGACCTATCTCAGTAGTGAAATCATCGCGACATAGGTACGTCACTTATCTGAAGGCTACATGTTTTATTTTTTGACTTGAGTTACTACCAACACACGTCGTCAAGGACGTCATTGTCTAAACACCAAATACTGGCAACGCACCCTTGTACACAATTTTCAATGAGGTAGTCAGAGGCAGGCATGGTGAACGGTACATTCAGAAGCCCAACTTTTGCCGAGTGAATTGAAAGCCACGGTTACCCTACGTCATTAAGGTCAGAGTTTGATTCGATTTCTCAGAGCGTGATATTTTCTAAACTGATATTATATCAGTTCCACGTGAATTAGGCCCCTGGTATTACGTGCGAGGTAACATGGCATCAGGCAGTCCGCTCGCCACGAAGTTGTATAAAAACACAATTGCTATTGCAACTGCGGTTTATTAGAACCGTGATGAGAGCTTATTGCTTCGCTGCAGGCGATCGTTGTGTATGGCGTAGGAGACGGATATTGTTGCTTTTATTCTAGTCTGGAAAATTCTATAGCTTTCGTGAGCTTGGCGCCTTATTAGGAAATCATTATAGAGTTTTTAATTGTTTTATTCCTACTTGCTCAGGTTGATTTAAAGTTTAAGTGAGCACATGTTTTATTTTTGACTTGAGTTTCTACCACCGCTTGTCGCCAAGGACATCATGGTCTAAACGCCAAATGCCAACACACGCTCATACATAATTTTCACTACTATATCCCAACGAGGTAGTCAGAGGCATGGTAAACGTTACATTCAGAAGCCCCCATTTTGCCGATTGAATTGAAAGTCGACGGTTACCCTACGCCATTATGGTCAGAGTTATTAGTTTCGATTTCTTAGAGCGCGATATTTTCCAAAATGATATTATATCAGTTCCACGTGAATTAGGCCCCGGGTATTACGTGTGAGGTAACATGGCATCAGGCAGTCCGCTCGCCACGAAGTTGTATAAAAACACAATTGCTATTGCAACTGCGGTTTATTAGAACCGTGATGAGAGCTTATTGCTTCGCTGCAGGCGATCGTTGTGTATGGCGTAGGAGACGGATATTGTTGCTTTTATTCTAGTCTGGAAAATTCTATAGCTTTCGTGAGCTTGGCGCCTTATTAGGAAATCATTATAGAGTTCTTAATTGTTTTATTTCTACTTTACTTGCTCAGGTTGATGAAAAGTTTAAGGTGTAAGATATAATTTATTTATTCTGTCTTCATCAACGTTACACGTAGGTAACTTAACTGTTAAAAAATTAGTAAATTTTAAATATGAAAGTGCGGAAATGTCTATTCTCCGCTCTATTTTTCATTTCTTATGTCTATGTGGTATCTTAATAATATTCTACTATTCTACTAAAATTATGAATGTGAAAGTTTGTATGTGTGGATGTGCTGTGTTGCTCTTTCACCTAAAACTACTGAATGGATTTGAATGAATAAACAGTACAATAATATAGCTTATAGTACATCTGAATGGGATATAGGCTACATTTTTTTTCTCATTTAAGTCCACCCGGACGAAGTCCTAGGTGGCCGCTAGTGATAAAAGAAATAAGTATTAAGAAATTTCGTGAGATAAAACTTGGCTTGCCACCTGAGATTAAACATGAGGGAGATTCTATAGAGTGTGACATAAATTATCCAGAGAACATTTTCTTTGTAAACAACAGATTAAGACAACCGCCACCAAACGACTATCCCAGCTCGTACATCAATGACGAGCGTGTGTGATTTATTGACCAATCCTTCCGATGTATGCAGTGAATACGAATGTAGTGGCTTGGAATAAATCCTATTTCCTCATAGCAGGCAAAAAAGGAGTGATCCCTTTTGCAACCGGCTGCGTAATTTCCCAATGACGGATAGGAGTAATAAAAGGCCTTTGGGTAATACACAAAGAGCGTGGTCTGCCATTTGCCGAAGGTATGCTGATTAGGAGGGCCAACAGTCTATGCCAAGAATCGCGTTATTACAGAATCGAATGAAATTAGATTTAAACCACACTGCATTTTTATTACTAATTTAGGCGAACTATTTGTTAAAATATGTTTAGATTCTGAACCTGCCTTAAAAACTCGGAATCAACAAAGTTACTTAAGTACTGTTCGGAAAAAACATTCATCACATCTAATAAAACACAGTTTTTGAATGGAAAATTTAGCCATTAAATCACAATCAGTTTGTTAAACTTAAACAGCGGTTCAACAACACGTTAACTTTTGTATCGCTTTATCTCTTTCATTCTTGTTGCTGCAGCCGTTTGCGAGTGAGTGACACAGAACGTCAAATGCTTAAACTATGCTTTAGCGTTGCTTTCGTTTTTATGAATATGGGGGTTTGACTCCAAATAGTCAAACAAATACAATCGCCAATACTATACTATAATCCGTGTTTATTATAACCTGTGTACGTCCCCCATGTCGAAATGAATAAACAAATCCTTATAAATCCTGCATCATGCTGTATCCTGCGTCATTGATGTTTGAGTGAACGACCACTGTAGAAACTATGAAAATTACGAATAACCTAAGCGACTCATTTAGTTTTATCCAGTCCATTTATTACCTGCTGGGTATTAATCAATTCTGGTGACACAACATAACTTTGCAGTTAGGATTAAACTTTCCCCTAAATAGGTAGAGCGGGGCTATCCGGGAATCAGCAACAGCTTATATCGACGTTTCAGCTTTTGTGCTTTTGGATATTATGATATGATGGAAATGGACTCCGCTTATGTTTATACCCCCCATATTTTCACACAGAAAACGAGAATAGCCCAGAATGGCAAAGGAAAGGCAAGCAACGCATCTCGTGACACCTATGGTGTTGCAGTTGTTCATGGGTAGAGGTGATTACTTTCCATCAGGTGACCCTCTAGCTCGTTTGCTCCCCCTATTACATGAAAAAGAAATGGCTAATCAATTAAAGAATAAGAAAATATGATAGTACTACATTGCACAGAACACTCAGGCTGCAAAAACATACTGTTTTCTCACATTCAACCAAAAACAATTGGCATTTCATAAGAGAGGAATAGAATTTAAGCTAAAAGAAATTAAAGCAAAAACCTCTTCAAGAGTAAATACGAAAATCTCTCAAGCGTATCAGAATCCCTTCACATAGAGTATCATTGACATTCTGAATTACATCGCGTAGCTGCAGGTTCTAAGCAGATGCTCAGTAACGAAGATTTTATACCTCGTAAAGAGCAACAGGTGAACCATTCATAAATCCTTATTTGCCAAGTACCTACCCTCGCTGTTGGTCTTAAAACAGAAATCTCGAATTAGGGAGCTTCTTCATTATTTATGCACTAAAGGGATGTTCAAAACTTTGAGAAGGTTGTGGGGAAATACGTCGGAATGAGTTTTTTTGCTATTTTAACAAGTAGGGATCAAATTTTTATAGACATGTGCTCTTGGTAAAATCTTTTTACAAGGATGTAGGGAATTTGTGATAATTTCATGTTAGAATAAGATTGGTAAACACCATAATTAATTTTGTTTTTACCAAAGAAAAGAAGATTCGTGGCAACGGGCGCGTAAATGTGGATTAAAATAAAAATAGGTAAAAAAACTTTTTAAGTTAAACGGTTTTATGTTAAACATACATTGCAATGTTTTAGATAAATGTACTAAAAACCAAAAAATAATGAAATAGATACAGTCGTGGGAATTATAAACATATGCATAGACTAGACTAAAATAAAACCGTGGGGCACGTCAATTGTCTACAATCGTTGATTAAAATGTTTGTTTTGTAATGTTACACTATAATTAGGCAGTTGTTCAACCGACAACGATGGACGTGTGATAAGTAGGGCTAGAATGTGGAAACAAGCTAGCAAGCTCGATTATAAGCGAGTTTTAGGGTTTCATAGTGGTGAGCGAGTAGTACTTTTATCATATGTTTTGTCGATTGATAGAGACAACCACGAGCTGTGAAACGATTCCTCGCCAGCCAGCAGTGTGAATGTCCAACGATAAACTAGTTTAAACAACCTTTTTTATTTACATGGAGTTTATAACTATTGGAATTTCCATGAGCAAGAAAATATTAAGTAATTTCCTCACCGTCTGCGGGCCAACTGCCTAACGACGAATTAAACGATTCTTCTATCGCACATTAAGTCGATAATTTGTAGACAATTGACGTGCCCCACGGTTTTATTTTAGTCTAGTCTATGCATATGTTTATAATTCCCACGACTGTATCTATTTCATTATTTTTTGGTTTTTAGTACATTTATCTAAAACATTGCAATGTATGTTTAACATAAAACCGTTTAACTTAAAAAGTTTTTTTACCTATTTTTATTTTCTAGTTTTTAGTTTTTATTTCGGATTCTGTTTAATTCATTTAGTGCTTCATTATTGCAAGGTTCCTTACCGTTAGTTTATTGCAGTCCAACTCCTCTATACGTAGTCCCTGCAAAGATCTTACTCTACTAAAAGCCACGTAGGCTTGACCTTTTTTTTTATTATTTTTTTATATTGGTCTTCAAGATGACCTCACTCCACCTGATGGGAAGCAGTCGTGAGGTCCAGATATGGGGTTGACAAGCACAGTAATTGAGAACTACTTTGCTGGTCAATCTCATTTTGAAGGCCTACATAAACAGTTGGTATTATAGTAGCTACTTATATCCACATTGTCTGCATTTCGTGTAGCGTGTACTAGGTGCGAAACTGTTTGAAGAAGGTCAAGCTTACGTGGCTCTTAGTAGGGGGACTACGTATAGAGGAGTTGGACTGCAATAAACTAACGGGCAAGAAACCTTACAATAACGAAGCACTAAATGAATTAAACAGAATGCGAAATAAAAACTAAAAACTAACAAAATCTTGACTTGGGTGGTGGATTCAGGCTGAATTAATCAGATACCTAAATTACGCCATTTAGTGGCTGCGCCCATCTTAAATATTGAGGTTGAATAGTGCACTGTATTTTTCTTTTCAAGCCCTTTTATTTGATACCCATATTGGTGGGATTGATAAAAAATTGTTATCAGCCATTTGGTGGCGGCGTGGAGCTCCAGAGGCGTGGAGTAGAAGTGTAGTCGTCCTGTTCTTCAAAAAGGGAGACAAAACCCTACTAAAGAACTATAGACCCATTTCACTTCTAAGCCACGTCTATAAGCTGTTCTCAAGAGTGATCACGAACCGTCTTGCGCGAAGACTCGACGAATTCCAATCACCGGAGCAGGCTGGGCTTCGGAGCGAATACGGCACCATAGACCACATCCACACAGTGCGGATTATACAAAAAACTGAAGAATATAATCGGCCCCTGTGTCTTATTTGTGGACTATGAGAAGCCTGGTCTGTTCTGGAGTCCCTGCAGCGATGCCGTGTAGATTGGCGATACATCCAAGTGATGAGATGTCTTTACGAAGCAGCCACTATGTCCGTCCAAATCCAGAATCAGCAAACAAGTCCTATACCGTTGCATCGAGGTTTGCGACAAGGGGATGTTATCTCCCCGAAATTGTTCCCAAATGCAATGGAGGATATGTTCAAGACACTGGGAAGGACGTGGTATCAACATTAATGGCGAGTACTTGTCTCACTTGCGATTTGCTGACGACATCGTCATCGTGGCAGAAACGCTGCAGGACCTACAACAGATGCTGAATGACCTGGCTGACTCTTCTGTGCGCATTGGTCTACGGATGAACTTGGACAAAACAAAGGTCATGCTCAATGAACATGTACTACCGGAACCGATAGCGATACACGGCGCCGTTATCGAAGTTGTTCAAAAATATGTATACCTCGGGCAGACATTGCAGTTAGGTAGAAACAACTTCGAGGACGAGGTGAATAGAAGAATTCAGCTGGGCTGGGCAGCGTTTGGGAAGCTACGTCGAGTCTTCACATCGTCGATCCTACAGTGCCTAAAGACAAAAGTCTTCAATCAGTGCGTCCTACCCGTCATAACATGCGGAGCCAAAACGTGGACACTAACGGCACGGCTGGTCCACAAATTTAAAGTCACTCAGTGGGCTATGGAGAGGGCTATGCTCGGCGTTTCTCTGCGAGATCAAATCAGAAATGAGGTGATACGGCAGAAAACCAACTTGTTGAGACCTTTCATTTGATACCCATGTTGATGGGATTGATCAAACCTAAGTTATCTGCCATTTTGTAGAGGCCGCCATCTTGGATTTCAATTTGATATAGTACATTGTATTCTACTGGTTGAGCACTTTCATTTGATACCCATATTGATGGGATTGATAAAACCTACGTTATCCGCCATTTTGTAGCGGCCGCCATCTTGGATTTCATTTCTTTATAGTATATTGTATTCTGCTTGTTGAGCTCTTTCATTTGATACCCATATTGATGGGATTGATAAAACCTACGTTATCCGCCATTTTGTAGCGGCCGCCATCTTAGATTTCAATTTTTATAGTATAGTGGATTCTGCTTGTTGAGCTCTTTCATTTGATATCCATATTGATGGGATTAATAAAACATAAATTATCCGCCATTTTGTAGCGGCCGCCATCTTAGATTTCAATTTTTATAGTATATTGGATTCTGCTTGTTGAGCTCTTTCATTTGATATCCATATTGATGGGATTAATAAAACATAAATTATCCGCCATTTTGTAGCGGCGGCCATCTTGAATTTATAATGATAATGAATGAACATAATTGTATTGTCACCAAAATCCAAAGTGTATACAAAATTTCAGATTAATCGGTTGACAGGAAGAGGGTGAAATTTGAATTACTAGATTTGACCCAAGAATAAATAAAACAAACGGGGTGAGCTAAATAAAACCGTTTAAAAATAGCTACGAATGAAGTTAAAATGCATTTATTTGTGACAAAACAAAACAAAGCCTTTAAATAAACTAAGTGACTCTACCACATTTGTCACAGTGCCATACAAAAACCCATTTTAGGAGCTCAATGCAAGTGTTTGAATAAAAGTCTCACTTAGCCCCCTGAAGGCGGTAGAGTGTTTCTTATTCAGGATCTTAGGTGAGGATGTTGCTTATTCAGGATCTTAGGTGAGAGTGTTGCTTACTTAGGATCTTGGGTGATAATCATCTTTATTTGCAGCCATAAAGCTGCGATTCAATATACAGAAAAAGGCAGCGTGCTAAATTTGGCCAATGTCATGCCCAAAATGTTTATTTATTTATAAGCACATCCACACCATAAACATTTGTTTCAATAATATTTTCATTCACTCAGTTAGGTAGAAAGTATCAAAATCGTGCAACTTTTTGTAACATAAAATATCAATACAAAATCTTGTACACTTCTCAAATATATATTTTTATTTTATAATATGTATTTTTCGTGACCGGTTTCGTAGCCTCTACATTTTATTGCATTTACTTCAAGTAACACATCTATGAACTTGACCCCATTGTACTTTTCAGCATGACCCAAATATATCTCAGTCTTGACGTTCAATAAGCCTCCAAAACTAGTGTTTATTACTGATCCTTCGAGCCGGATTTAGATTCGGTAACGTGCCTCCAATATAGACTTTATTGCTTTGTGTTAAGAATTGTCGGGTTTCCGAGGGCCTCAGGTGGGATGAAGGTGTTAGGGTTATCCAGGCGTTATTTCAGCAGATGTGCTCAGGCAGTGAACTATGAGGACTTAACCAATTTGAAGTTGTGACGTAATTAATGCTCCGCCGAATCGAGACCGAAATGTATGGTTGTTGTGAGTTTTGTGGGAGTTGTGTGTTGTTAAACCGATTGTGGTTCGGTACAGTTTAATCTAGAGGGATGAGAGGTGGGTAAGATGAATGTGTTGGTAGTGTTGGAACACCTCAGCTCTCATTGTGTTTATTGTGTGTTTCGTTTAATACCTATACTAACTTAGATTTAAGTTTTTGTCTACAGAAATAGAAGGATTGTTTCACAGACTTTCAGCTCAATTTTGCACTGATTCTAAACTAATATTATTTAAACCAGTGAACTTGGTAATGTTGCCTAGATATTAAGTGAGATATAACCGTTAACTATTTTACCGTAGCCAGATTAAGAATCAGTAACATCAGTTCACTATTGGAAACAATCAAAAGAAATAACTTTATTGACAGCCTTGACTTTATGGACTTCTTTGGAAGGGAATCTGCTTAAAACGTAGTTTTTATGAGCTGAACATTTATGTGATGAACACATTTAAAACTATCTGAGTCTAAGATATTTGCTTCTAGCATCCATTACTCATAGATTAATAAGCAAGCTCATAGCTTGCATAGAGCAGTGTCCTTTTTTAATAAGCTTGTGTCCAGAAATATTTATTAGTATTTTTTTATCATGACAGTGTCGGAGCAAGGTCCACACGAGAAGCGACTGCTGAACGCGCTGCTAGCGTCCTATAACACGCTGGAGCGGCCGGTGGCGAACGAGAGCGAGCCGCTGGAGGTGAAGTTTGGGCTCACGCTGCAGCAGATCATTGACGTGGTGAGTTCGCGTGACAATCAGATTTGGAGTCCGTGCCTGTTTAGCGGGGTTTGTGCAGAGTGCGTGCAGAATGCTTGTTTGGGGTTTGTTCATTATTAATAACACAATTTTGGTTATATTGAAGGAATAACACGGATTTACATGATTGAGCTTCAATGTCACATGAAGTACATTTCTTAAAAATACAAAAAACAGTGGTATTTTATATGATTTAAATGTTAGTGACCATGAAAGTTTAAAGAAATAGTGGTACATCAATTTAGTTTGCGTGAAGATGTTCTTTTCAAAGGAACGTTACTCTTTCAATTCAATTTCTGACTAATATTTATACCTTTCAGAATCACGACCTTCAGATCGTTTTATGTTGTAAATGAACAGCCCCTTGAACAAAGCAATTGTGATAGGATTGGAAATTACTAAGTGTAAAATAATGTACATGAGAAGTGTACAAAAAGTTACCTATAACCATTCAATGAATAGAGTTATTTACTTCTGAAACAGTGAAAGTTACATATATTCACAGTTATAATCAAACTTTAAGGTTTACCTAACATGATTTATAGCGAAACAAACGAATGAAAGAATGAAGTATGACCCCGTTATACAAGTGCACATAGTTAAAAAAATATTTTGATAAATTACCAAGGCATTTTAAAAGTGCAAATAAAAAAGAAATATGCGTTGTAAACGCAACATCCGAATTTCATAAATATAAAGTCCTATTTTATACTTGGTTTAAACAATTTTAATCCGAGTATAAAATCTTTTGCGAGCGTAGTATTTCGCAGTGTTCGTTTATTTTCAAATTGTTGAGGTTCTGTATTTATAAAACAGAAATGTTTTTATAACGGAGAGTTGAAAAACATCGGACCTTGTTGCTACTAGAAAAATACGAGTTTCAAACCGGAATACATAAATGATAGAATAAAAGCAGGCTGTTGGTCAATGATTTTTTTAATACAAAATGTGTTCTTAGAGCTTAAAATATAATACCTTCTCGACTTTTTCATGCTGAAAACTAAATTTGGAAGATAAGCTATAATTTTTCTTCACAGATTGAAAACTTGTAAAATTATTTATTATGCTCGTAGTTAGAAATAGATGAATAATATTGTCATTATTTCAGTTCAAATGATTTCTTAAAAAGAGATAAAAAATAGCTATACATCGTCACAATCTTCCCTATAGTTTTTTATTTGCAAGGTTAATATTGAAGTAAGTCTTAGGGCGTCTGTAGCTCTGATATTATTCTAGCCTTAAAACTAAGGCTTTCCTCTATTTCACAGTAACACAATGTTTCACAGAAAATTTATTTCCTGTGTTACTTTCCACAAAAGCGGTTTCACACGACAAAATAGAATGAATTTTATTGGCGACATGTTTATAACGTGTGTTTTAAAATAAAGTATGGTTTCAATTCAATAAGTAGTGTTCGCGTAATTTCATTTAGTTTAAGTGGCGATAAATTTCAGTAATGGCATCGTTCCAGTTAGCGAAAGGGGATGAATTTTCAGCCTCCAAAAGTTTACGGATTTAGATCCTATTGCGTTGGTTTAAGAGCCAACTGCGATGAACGCTCTGAGTTTGACTGTACTTAAATCTGTTTTGTTTTCGACCGAAACCGACTCAACAATTTGGAAGTGAACTATTTGTTGTGTGTCTTATGTGTTGTTTGTACTCCAGGCGAATTTCGATCAGAGGAATCGTGTAAGGTTTTTTGGTGTTCTAAACTTGTTTAGATTAAGTTATCTGGAGGTGTCGTTAAGGTAAAGCAATTATGATATATAAGCGCGTTTTGTACATACCCATTTCAAATTCAAGCAACTATTTTAATGAATTGGTTGCGGATAAAAAAATAAGGATTACTTATTTATTTATTTTATTATTAAATAAAATTAACTTCTCTGTCGGCTTGAAAGAGTCATAATTATCAAGTTACCTGTACGCTATCTATGAAATTTCCTCAGTTCTAAATGACATAACATCACTCTAAATTAAACCCATGATCTGTAATTTATTTATATCGAAAATTGCAGTTGCATGGACAGTAATACCAACTCATTGCAAAAAGGTGCCGTTTATAAAAACACTTAAAGTTGAAACTTTCTTCAACAATAAAACATACAAAGCCCCTTTATCCTCAAGATTCAATTCAATCTCGCAGTTCAATTCCACTTAATGACGTATCGCGTTTTTCGCAACAATGGACTGTTGCTCGCGTGTTGCTGCCCTAAGCCACAGTAAACAGAGAACAGTAAAATATCTACATACAAACGTGCCGCTCTCGGTTTGAATGAGTGCGTCCGTGTCGTCACGCGATTTCACGCACACGCTAGCATAAAATATGGGGGAATAAGGTGGCGGCAGTACGGACGGGCTGTGCCGCGTGTCTGAGAGCACGCTAGGCTAATAACTCGGCGGGCGGCCTTAGATAACCTACTGTTATGTTACTGTGCCTAAGCGCAAATTAATGCACATTTAACCTCCGCCGTAAATCTAAACGTTTTGGTGTCTACGAAAACATTTGCAGGACTAAGAACTCTACTATGTTGTTATTAACGCCTACTTTGAAATGTTTTTGCCAATGTTTACTTTTAGAAACTTTAGGGCGCTTATACGCCTTTTGTTAAATGGATGACATGACATGACATTATTTTAGGATAAACATAACATGAAGGTAAAAAAAGCTTGAAAGTAAGAGGTTTCTTCCAAGTTTCACGAAGGAATAAAAAAAAATGCTTGGACACGTGTTTTAGTGGTACGTTTTTAACAAAAACTTAAATAGGTTATTTATTTTTTTAGCATTAGGGATAATGCATTAACATCTTACTACAGACAGGGAAACCAGAAAAAGACATTTGGTCTTGGCATCAGGCGGGCTTGAACAGCACTGGCCCCTGTCAGGATTTCAATAATTTCTCAAATCGTATCTTAAAAAAGGTATAAAACGACAAAAACAAATATTGTTCAAAACGGTTCTCACCCCTGTTGACAGTAACAAACGAAACCTGTAAATGACAGCTGTCAGGTGAAATTCACAGGTGCTCCGGCCACTGGAAATAGCCCCTTGGCAGAGTGGAAATCACAATCGGCGAAGGCGTTTCAAAGCACTCGTGGAATTGTCAGATTGAAGGCTCGGTTACCCTCGGTTTCACTTGGCTTCTCTCAGGTTCATATTTAAACGGGTTAGGGCGATTCTCTCTTCGCCTATAGTCGGGATTTTGAGAAGCGGCAGTGAAAAGACAGGTTAAGTGACAATCTGTGATTTCCTTGGTGAACCTGTAATTTGCTGTCAGATTATTGGTAATTTTATTGCATTTAATTAAAAGTACGAGTTAAGTGTGCATTTCATTTAGTTTTTGACTGCACTTATGCCATTATTGCACCTACGATCAATACTGACAATACTAATAATAGGAACGGAAAATGATAATAAAAAAAAACAAAAGTCGAATTATGACAATAATTATACAATTGATTTACAAAGAAAATATGTATGAAAATATGTGTATCTACACTGTAATATTCATAATATTGTATTGAACTTAAATTTATCTGTAGTAATTGGCCTTTAAGGAAATAAGCTTTTTATTGGGGCAGAATAACGATACTGACTGCTTTAAGCAGTCATCGTATTCGAAATTTCGCTTAAAATAATGACGACATTTTATAAGTAATATTTCTACATCATATCTTGAACTTTATCTGATGACCGACCTTGGCTTCAACCTTTATTTTATGACTGTGAATGTTTTAAAATAGTATTTGAACAAACTTTGATCATGTGGTTGAAACTCTCGTCAAATAGTTTGAAATTTAACTTACAGGAATAATATTCGCACATTCTATTCATTTAACATTTAACAGGAAATTAAAACATAATTTTGTCCAACAATGTACAACTTTGCTTGAAAATCCGATATTCAATTTTGTTGAATCTCCATTTAAAGCGTGAAGATTTTAGCCATTGATCAATTTAATTCTCGATTTTCGTTGAAACACCTACCCATATTGAGCTGAATTTTCAGTTTGAACGTGAAATTCAGCATTGGGCAATTCTGTTTTATAAAATATAAAATGCTGAGTGTTCTATAATATATTATTGTCTTTTTACAGTACACTTCAAATTATAAATGAAAATGCACTTTTTTAGAAAGGCGACCAAGAGAGAAAATAACGATACTTATGAGAGTAAGATATGATTTTTAAATCATTTTATTTCCTTTTTTGTGCTCTAACAACTGTACAAGATAGGTTTTTTGGTCAGTTATCTCAAAAAAATATGTTTATCTATCAGGCTCTGTTAAAATCACTTTGCCGTTTTATCCGTTGCCGTGCTATCTTCCAAGAAATCGCAACAAACTTAAACGGACCAAGGAATCAAGGCGCCGAAAATGTGAATGCCTCTGATTGAGATGTTCCAATCCGTTCAGCGGAAACAAAATCAGCTCAATTCATGCCAACTAAATTTGCAAAACGACAATCCCCGGTCGTAACCCTTTAAGTATTTTCCGATTCCTTTTTCAAATAAACAGCGGCACGTGCGCGGAGTTCCACACGACCAGGCGCGTTTGGATACCTCTCGCACAGAATTTGTTAATAAAATTCTGTGGCGTTTTGCGTTTTGTTATTCGTTGATATTTTGTTTATTTAATGTGATTCGCAGAGAAATAACACAAATGCATAACAGATATAATATAAGTTTAGTTCATTTTTTTCTCAATACTGTGCCCGGTTGATTAATAGTTTAATTAGACTTTGATTTCAATTTGTTTTAGCTCTAAAAAAATATGTTAGGTATTGATGCTTAAGCAATATTCTCTAAATAGGTATTTTGGTGGTAAAATAAAGAAATATCTTGCTTGAGAATCACACAAAATTTTGTCAATACCTATAAAATACAAAAAACATGCAATACTATTAGGTAATATGAAAACATCAAAAGTCAGTAAAAGCTTTCAGTCAAAAGCTTGTTTTCCATCAACCGACCCATATCAAAGCGAGCAACATCAAAGCAAAACTTCAAATTAAAATTCATGTAAATATTTGCAACAAACGGCAGCAGTCCGTTTTCCAGGACTAATCAATACTATGTAGTTTTTTACAGATGCACGCTTTTTCGCCGCGGCCGTGACATAAAACACAGTATAAACATACAGTAGAACATCTACATACAAACGTGCCGCTCTCGGTTGAACGTGTCGCGATTTCAGGCACACGCCATTTCACGCACACGCTAGCATAAAATAGGGAGGCATAGGGCGGCGGCAGTACGGACGGGCTGTGCCGCGTTTCTGTGTGCACTCTAGGCTAATAACTAGGCGGGCGGCCTTAGACAACCTACTGTATGTTTATACTGTGCATAATAACTCCTTTGGAAAACTGTTGCTTCTCTCCGTTAAATAAATACGATCACGTTCCGTTACTCGTACATAACGTTACCAAGTTTATGAGCAATAAAACGTCAGTGGAGATGTGTGTTCTGATTTTATTTGCCGTTATGATTTTAATGACGTTTCTTATTTGGCGAACGTGAGGAAACATTCATGAGACATTTTATCATGTTGGTATTGATACGAGTCGTATAGATCAGTAAAATGAGCTCTGAAATAAATTGCGGGAGTCTCAGAAGCATTATTGGATAGCTTCAAACATGTATATAGGGTGACTTTTCGAAGGCGTTGGATTATAACCATGAAAAATAAGTGAATTGTCGAGATAAGATAGATTAATGGTTCAATTTTACACCGTTGACCAAAAGAAAACGAAATATGGAACAGTCTATTTCCAGCTGCAGGAGGCAGATGACTCTTGACAGGTAATAAATTATCCTAATAAGAACTAAATTCCTGTCATAGTTGAGGTGAGCCCTGAGCCCAGCAGTGGGACTGTTGTTTGTAAATTCCTTTCTATCCAGCTGAGTAAACGATACTGAAAAAAGCTAGTTAACATGTTGTAAAATTGTGTTCCAAACCGCGTTGAAATCGTCAGAATTTACAGTAACGATCTCTCGAAAATGAAATGATTTGTTAAATCACTTGGAGCGGAGTGAATTAAGTGGATTCGTCCAGTGTATTTTTAGCTAAATTACCTAAGGGTTACTGTCACCTATGTTACGCTTTACGGCAAACGGAGCGACTTTGTCTCTATTTTATATGAAACAACAAAGAAAACAGCTAATAAGTAAATTAGGAATACAATTCATGCTTTACCTAATTAGTTAAACGTTGCTTTCCAATTCAGTTTCTTAGCCATTTTGTTTTTTTGTCTTTGTAAAATCCACTTCAAAAAAAGTGAGAATAATATTGGAAGCACCCTGGAACATGGCTTATCGCCATCAACAGGCAGCGGTTCCAAGAAACATTCGCCAGGATAGACGACTAGACCTAAAATTTAGTGTTATTAGGAATTATTCTCGAAGTACCATGACTAATATTCCTATAAATTCCCCAAATGGGCTTAAACATAAGCCGTTAGAAGATGTTTTACTGCAAGTACTATAATTTAAATTAGGCTAGTTCGTTGAATTCGTGTACCTTTCCATTTTAAGGCTCAAGTTATAGCTAAGTGGTTGTTATAAGCGTATGATTGCTAGTTAGGCGTAAGTTAGGCGCTTCGCAAGAAGCGAATTTGGATGACTACGGTAACTAATTATGCGAATATTATTGAATATTATTGTCAAGTCCACCTGTCGCAGTAAAAAGTAAATTCCCAGTTTAAAAATATTCTTTAGCAGTAAGTAAGTACACCAATAAGTAGTGGTATTTTAACAACTATAGCTAATTAAAAAAAAGAGTTGAAGGATTGTTCGTCCAGAAGTAAAATGAGCAAAATTGTTCATTGCTGTTTTAATATAATGATAATGATATCATGATGACAAATTTCTATGTGAAAATTGAAGCTCCTGCGTAGTTCACATCCAAACTTCAAACATCATCATAATTGGAAAATGCATTTTTAAAAATGAAGCATTGATAGTAAAACACTAACTAGGAAACATGGCACTTTAACGCAAAGGAACTAGACGTGCAGAATAGAGAAATGTCTCGCGAAATTCAGTTAGCAGAACACAAGTGGGAGGATAGGGGGGGGTTTGGAACAAAAGTTTGGGCAAATGGAACAAAAATGGGACGCGGCGGAACGCTGCGGGCGCGTCGTACTTCTGACACCGTCTCTTGAGTGCTATATTCAATAATATTCTCGACAAGCAACAAGGTTTGGTTGCTACAAATTTAGTTTTAAAATTTCTATTTAATAAGGGCGAAAGAGAAAATTTTACAACTTTGTTCTCTAAATAATAATTGTTAAATTTTTAACAAAATAAATTACTAGTTCTTTAGTTGGTTATAAAATAAGACCATCTCTTTTCAAATAAATGGAAATAGGGGATTGAAGTCCACACAGATCGCGGGCCGCCGCTAGCGTCTAATTTAACTACTTTCGAATACTTAATACGTAAGACGGTATCTGATACGTTATTCTATTCCACGTCACTTGTAAATGTCATGTTCTGTTTTGTTCCTTGGCTGGATGTCTTAAAACTGGATAAAAGTAACAGTGAATTAGCTACATCTTTATAGTTTCATGGTAATGTTCAAATTTAGTGAGAGCCAATTATTTCTAATGATGGAACCATTTTAAAACCCTAAATGAGGACTTCTATCTCTATGTAGGTACTTCTAAAATTGTTAAATACCCGGTATTTCACAACAACTAGAGCGTCTAGCAAGGAAACATCCAAAAAACCGGTCCGTTAACAGCCTAAAATACTGGCCGGCGAGACTCTCCCAAAAATGACATGTAAACGAAAAAGAAAACGAATGCACACATTATTCCGCCGCCTTGTGCAGATAAGTGAAACGGAACGTACAGAAATATAAATGACATGTGAAATAGAGCGTACGCGAAACATTTTCTGGGCGAGGAGAGGACAGAATGGCACAATTTGGGACATTGTCCGCTTAAAGTTGTTAGTTAGGGGCGAATGGTACGTGGGGGAAAACTTATGAATGTGCCAAAGTGATGATTGAGTATTGAGAGTTCTGCCCACAATAGGAGAAGCCTTCCTCAATGGAGGAATCGGACTGGTTACACTAACGGAAAGTTAGAAACATCTTTATTTGGAGACGTTTTTACATGACTTTCGAATTGTTCAACTACGGAATCAAAATAGTATATTAAGAAATAATAAGACTCTGCCACCGGAAGATGAGATGAGGTAAGAAATAGTTTTTTGCACAAAGAAAACAATTACACAACAATGATAACAGAGACTTAGGACTCAAAATTTAGGCGGCCTTTTCGCTAAAAGCGATCTCTTCGAGACAACCGTCAGTCAGAGAAACAGGAAAGAAATGTAAATAGGATGGTGTAGCATGATTATTGAATGATATTGGAACATATTTTTTTTCATCATAAGAATTGACAGGACATGAACTAATTGAAGGTTGTTTATTCTGAAAGATCTGAAAGAAAGTCAAATTACTCCTACATAAATAAAACAATTACATTGACCCAGGGCTAAACACAATAACTACTTACAATCAAATTTTATTTTGAGTTATATAAACTAGTAACAACGATATCACCGATTTCCAGAACCTGCAAAAATAACTATTTCTTAATTTCGTGTGATGTTGTCTCATATTTTATTTCTTACTTCAGGAATCTAAGCAGCTCAGAAAACATATTGTTCGCAAATACAGCCTTCTTACTAGAACTTCTCTTATTAAGATGTAGTACTAGTAACAGCGTTGTTGGAAAACTTTCCCTTGTAACCCGGAAAATGTGTCAACGTTTTCCTTTACGTAACACAGAAGTGTGGTATATTTAATCAGGAAATAACAAACGCATTCTTATAATGGTTTTCGCAAACAGCATAGATTTTTAAGCTTTTCATAATAAGCCTGAAGAGGTATTGCGGTCGTTTCACTAACAAGGATGCAGTAGTTTTTAATTGAATAAATGAAATATTTAAACATTTTTGTTAAAACAAAAGTACTTACGTATTATCTTAACGATTGTGAGTAATAATTTGATAGTTGCCATTTTATTTTATTAACAACTAGCTGTCCCAACAGACTTCGTTCTGTTGTCAAACATTTAGTGTCACGTGACAGGTAGTACATTTACTAAGAGGATACTAAAATTGAGATTTTTACTATATTCCCAGCATTTTCTCATGATTACTCACCTTTTATACCTTCCCTCGACCATTACAAATATTTCAAAACCAAAATTACCTAAATCGGTCCAGCCATTCCCGAGTTTTAGCGAGACTAACGAACAGCAATCCATTTTTATATATAGAGATAGAGATAATTTAATGTTTTGAAAATGTTCTATCGGTTCATATTTTTCGCGCAAGGTTAATTTTTGTAAGTGACCAGTCTTATGTAAGAAGTTTGTACACGTTCTAACCACAAAGACTTCTTTGGAACTTATTTTTTCTACCTTAGATCGTACGTAATATGAGTCATATTCCACTGTAACTACGAGTACCTAGAACACGTATCAAAAAAAACCTCTGACTGTTGGAGATATTTCACGAGTGGTGACGTCGCGTGTCGATCCTGTCAGCGACGGGGGTTGGTAGCAACTCGTCTAAAAACGCAACTGGTCTAAGTAGCAACTGGTCTAAAATGCAACTCGTCTAAAGAGCAACTGGTCTAAAATGCAACTCGTCTAAGTAGCAACTGGTCTAAAATGCAACTCGTCTAAGGAGCAACTGGTCTAAAATGCAAATGGTCTAAGTAGCAACTGGTCTAATCCACTGTATCTTGAACTATTGTAAAATTTTTCGGCATTTAAAAAAAGGACGCAAAGCGTCCAAAACCAAAACTATTTTAAACATAATTGAACATAACAAAAATAATATTTTCAGTTGCTTTTGGTGAATCGGACCAGAATGAAATTTTAATAATAATGATTTGTTAGATAACTTTCACACATAGTAGCGACTTTTCAGATCGCAATTTTTCATGATCACAAATTAGTGAATCGTGTTTTTTCTTGAAGTTAGCTCAAGTTAGCTCAATTTCACGCGGCAATCTATTAAAGATTTTGCGAAAAAAGTTAATGCAATAATTAGTTTCATCTTTAAAATTCAGTTTCTTTGTGTAATTGAGATGAGCGTGACACGAGATGTGAGATGATATTAGCCGGAGTGCCACCCCAGACCGTAAAGACTAAATAAATAAAATAACTTCGTAAAATAATGTATATTTTTATTTCAATAAATTTGTAACTATTGGACAGAGCATATTTTTGAACTTAAAATATTCTTAAAAAAAAGTAAAAAAAATAACTTTATAATAAATAATTGACTTTGATGCGTGGATGCCGTATCCTCATCTTTTTGTTTATATTAATTATGTTATACGGTACTATAACTTCTATACTACATAGTTTAGGAGGCTGATTTCTTGAATATGCTATAGGGTTACTATAGATAACCCATTTTAACACATTTCGTTGCTGGCGATTCTGGGTCTTTTGTCTATGAAATTTTGATCATGTCCTTTGTATTTAAAAAAAACAGTTTCTTAAGCTATGTAGTATACACAGGAGGTATCAGCGTACCAAATGTGACCACACAAAAAACAGGTCCAATGGACCTGTTTTCAAGCCAATGTGCGACATTGTTAAAAATCGCTTTAGGAGAAGACTATTTATACATTTTGCGATCATGAGAAGTCGCTTCTATGTGTGAAAAATATCTAACGGATCATTAAGTAATATTAAAATTTCAATCCGGTCTGATTCACCAAAAGCAACTGAAAATATTATTTTTGTTATGTTCAATTATGTTTAAAATAGTTTTGGTTTTGGACGCAAATTTGTCCTTTTTTTAAATGCCGAAAATGTTCACAATAGTTCAAGATACAGTGTATTAGACCAGTTGCTACTTAGACCATTTGCATTTTAGACCAGTTGCTCCTTAGACGAGTTGCATTTTAGACCAGTTGCTACTTAGACGAGTTGCATTTTAGACCACTTGCTCTTTAGACGAGTTGCATTTTAGACCAGTTGCTACTTAGACCAGTTGCGTTTTTAGACGAGTTGCTACCAACCCAGCGACGGCACCCGCTACCGATTCGGCCGGTCTTTTACAAGGCAGAACATTTTTTATTGATTGTATCTACCTTGTGTCGCGGGAAAAAAGTTTAACATACTTACAGTGTTAAATAATTATTTCATTCAAAGTAGTGAAAAACTTACTTCTTCTACGAACTTCTAGCTTAGACCAATATTATATTAATCAGGGTAACATGTAGCAATTAAGGAAGTGTTGCCGATAAGAAGTTACTACGATGAGGTTGAAATAATCAGCTACAGTAGCCACTGTTTTTTTTTAAGTAGTGTCCGCTCGTGATTTCGCCCGCGTGGACTATAGTTTAAAAAAAAAACATAAAATATGTGTTATTTTGATGTATTAGCTATATTAACGTGAAGTTTCATGTTCATCCATAAAGTACATTTTACGAGACAGAGTGAAAAACATCCATACTTACAAATTTTCGCATTTATAATATTACTAATAGGGAAATAGGCATTTATGATATTGTATCAAATATTTAACATGTCTCAATCTAGTTTAAAAATGATACTTGTGTGAGCCTTCACTTTCAGATTCAGTCCTTTCATCTGCTAATTGCTCTTGTCAAAGGCTTAAACTTAGTTATAAATGTTTCCCAACGAGAAACTACAAAGTATCCCTCCATCTGACACGCTGGCGCAACTCCAAGTATTAATTCTGGATTCTAGTGGATACTTCGGAGGCTTTCAAACGCTACAGAGCCTCACAAGCATAATGCTATGTGGGAGTGCATGCGCATCTGAGCTTTCGCTGAATTCATAATTGCCACTTGAGTTTGTTGAAATATATGAGCAAATGCTCGAATTGCTAAGAATATCATTCGATACCTAAGCTTCTGCATGATAATCTAGATCCATCTAGGCCATTGTTGCGTGTAGTGTCTGTATCTAAACAATACGTTGAGATCGCTCCCTAGCGATAAGACCGCCTGGATTGTACGTTGGTCTCTGTAGTTTAATACAACTGTAATGTTTTTGTGCAATAAAGAATATCTATCTACCCTGGTCGCACACAGGACCTGACGGCAAGTGACAGTGACAGATCTGTCAGTGGCGTGTGCCGTGCCTCGGGTCGGGCTTCTTCTTCCGGCCGCTAGCACGAGCAGACGTGCGTGCCTAACTAGATGAAAGTGCGTGCCTAGCTAGATGAAGCAGTGGGAGTACTTTAAAATCCCCATGAACGGTATCAGGATACTACCCTGCGTTAAAAGGGCTGCCGATGCCGTCCAAGATATAAAGATTTGGGGGGATACGCCTATTTTTTGGTCTTATTTTAATGAGGAAATAATAAACTAACATGTCTATGGTAGAACAACAGGTGACATTGTGTAAGGGATTTATTAAAATAGATATGAATACTTCCAAAATACTATCTTTGAATCGAAAATAGGAGTTTGAAGTCGGTTTCAGTTTCATTGTATTAACCCCAGTAATAAGTGTTTTAGAACCAGCGTTACTGGTACACTTTTTCCAAATCTAATAACATGATTTATTGTATTATGTCTCTAAAAGCTCTCAACGCTTAGCTTTGAGGTAAAATATAGTTATAACTTCGACCATTTCTCTAAACCGATCTATTCGAAACAATAGCCTCACCCACAAATAGTTAAACTAATGAAACTGATAAATAATGCGTTAACTTTGTTCTGTAAATAAACATTACAACACTGTTGGGAAAGTTTGGAGTTTACCTGATTAATTTTGATATTATGTTAGCGTTACTTCGTTAAGACACAAAAGGCCTATGTATCAAAGGGATGTAAGATAATATCTTCTCGTCGGTATCGATGTTTTTGCGAGCGTTTATAATTATCATTTAAAAAAAAATATTTTGTTTTATGAAATGTATTTTTACCACCACCATCACTGTGATTGATGGGTTGGGTAACGTCATTTGCCTGTATTCTAATCTGTGATAGAAGTCATCCACTATGAGTTGTCAAACGATGTTTACAAGCAGGTGACGACATTATAAATTTTTACTTACGACAGTTACTACTTATTTTGAAACTATTAATTTGTAATACGAAACGAAAATACGAAAATTGAGATGGGAATGCTGAGGTGGTTTGGTCATATGGAAAGAATGGATGAAAGGCGATTAACGAAACGGATTTATAAGGCGAGGGTGAATGGAGCTGTTGGAAGGGGAAGGCCTAGGCGAACGTTTCTTGGACAAGTTCAAGATGTTCTCAGAAAGGGTCAGGTCAGGAGTACCTTTAACCGACGAGCATGTATGAAAGGGCTCATGAAAGTAGAGGAGGCGCAAAGTGTGTGTCAGGATCGTAGCAAGTGGAAAGAAGTGGTCTCTGCCTACCCCGTTGGGAAAGAGGCGTGATGGTATGTATGTATGTATGTATGTATTAATTTGTAGAGATAACAAGAATTGACACTTATTTTTTCGTATTGTCCAATAGCCGTTTATTACTAGTTTCTTCGTACAAGACAACGGTAATCTTAGCAATTTAAGATGTTGTCTCATTTTTTTTAAAAAAAAGAGGTTTTTTTTTCCTCTAATGCTATCGTTATAGATTCAATTACTTGTTTATGTACAGCTATATGTCACCCTTTTAGAAGTTCACAGAATTGAGACGCAGTCAAATTCAAAGTGAAAGATATGAATTATGTATTTATTCAATGTGAATTTGAGTAACCTGTCATTTGTAACAACTCAATTTGAGCCTGAAATTCAATTAGTGTAAATTGCGAACCTTTGAGTTTCTGAATGAAATTGTCGTAAAGTCATTCGATGCTAAATAAAAGCAAAATAATGAGACTTTACAAGTGAAAGTATTGAGATGGTAATCAAGCCCCTGTTTTCAAAAATCTATGTGAGAGCGGCTCAAAATATGTCCAAAATCATGAAAACGGGTCCTAATACCCACTTAGTTTATGGGGTAACTCAACTTGGGATATTTTCTTACTGATGAGCCACAAAAAGGTTTAAATTCTATGAAAACTGTTAGATATCAAATAACTTTTTGAATTGAACGAATAAAATTCTATGTAAAAGAAACTCACAAAAGATGTCAAAATATAAAACAGTGAAAAGTGTACCAAAAAAATACGTAGGTACTCTCAGTTGGGTAATGAGTTCATTTAAAAGGAATTTAATGACGTCACAGGTACACTTACCGATAATTCTCTGTACGTTACACAATGAGCACCATAGTGATTAAAATTTGTCAACTATACTACCCGTATTTGTGACACAAATATACGTAGTTATGATATAACCTAATAATATTGATAATGTTATTGTTATTAATGATAAAATAGCGAAAGTTTAATAACAGACTTTAATTATCCTGGAATTATTATCATAAATTCCTCGTTAATATTGCTCATTTATTTTCACAGAATTTCATGAAATTCAAAAAGACGAACGATGCATTAATTTCACGAGAATCTGTTTGGTATTTATTTTAACTCTGTGAGTTCTGAAAACCAATATTTCGCAGAATTACGTTATTTGTTGCAATAAATTCATAAAGGTACCTTTCGGTTCATATTTTCAGTGAATGAAAAAAAAAACTGAAAATAACTACCTATTACGTGAGTTGTCGACAATGGCCGTAATTTCGTTAAAAATAGAAGAAGTCCTACTTCTTAAAATGTTGAATGTTTAAGAAGTAATCCTACTAATATGACAAATGCGAAAGCTTGTGTGTGTGGATGTGCTGTGTTGCTCTTTCACGTAAAAACTACTGGATGGATTTTAATGAAACTTTACAATAATATAGCTTATGCATCTGAATAGCACACAGGCTACAATTTATGAAGAAATTTTACTTTTTGTAATTCAACTTAAGTCCACGCGGACGAAGTCGCGGGCGGAAGCTAGATAGTAAATAAATAAAAATCGAATCAGAGTTAACTAGCCATTCAAATTTCTACCGCTGACTGCCGCATTAGAACACAAACAACACTATAAAATCACTATCGCACTAATTCCACTCCGTTCCATATTTTCGATTCGCATACCAATGCGTAACAACGTATTCATAGCCCAGCCTGATTGAGCGAAGTCGTTGACGTCTCAAGACGTCTTCTGATTTCAAATAAATCTCGCAGTACCAATTCGTGGCACATTTAGTTGTCACACTAGTATTTATTCGTCTGGGCGGATAAGAGTCAGCTTCGTTCGAATCCAGAGGGTGATAGTAAAACCCTTTGCGGGAAAGAATTCAATCACCTTTGTTTCGGTCGACAACACTGCGAGGCGACAGAACTGAAGCTGTGAACTAAATCGATAAATGGTTTTGTGAACGATGTTATCTTGAGTGACGAGTCGTTTTATTCGCTACTATTTACTCATGAGCTTGTGAACAAAGTGCTTAATCACATTACCTCAACCACAGTATATACAGTAGGTTATCTATGGCCGCCCACTGAGTTATTAGCCTAGCGTACACACAGACACGCGGCGCACCCCTTTCGTACTGCTACCACCTTATCCCCCCGTATTTTATGCTAGCGTGTGCGTGAATTTGCGTGCCGACACGGCACGGGACGCGCACGCACACATTCAAACCGAGAGCGGCAAGTTTGTATGTAGATATTTTACTGTTCTCTGTGTACTGTGCCTCAACCAAGCGCATCGAGAAAATTAACGCGGATTTGAGGTTATTCCAATCGGATCCCCTATTCTGATCTTTCACTGGTTATTACTATTTTTGAATACTGGTCTGATCCACTTAATACTTTGCCATTCCGGTTTGATCCCCTTTTGAACCACTGCACAGGGAGCGGAACAGAAAAAATACGGATCCCCGATATGAGGGACCTGACCGGAAAAACTACGGAGTACTATGGTCGTGGCCTCTAGTGGCGTGTAGACGTAACCGTTATTTTCAATGTAATCGTATTATTTGCTTGACGAAACTTGTACTAGGTAGCTAGCTAACTTTGGTAACGGTGACTAAATTTCAATTAGATATAGTTTTTAATGTCAATTTTTCTGCCATAACTGAATAGTTGACAAAATACTAATGGATTAAGGATTTGATAAACTCCGTCCTAAACGAAATAAGGTCGTTTTATTTTCTATGAAACGAGCGTTACGGGTTATGATTAAAAAGCGTTTTAAATTACATTTCCTTAATTGCTAATTATCCCCGAGCCACTAAATTATAATGCCTTTGCAAAATGCTTTGCTAAAAATATTATGAATATAATTTTAAAAAGCGCTAAGTTGTTAGAGACTGCAGCTGCGATGCTAGGTTAGGATTAATGTTTTGTAGAGGTAGCTTGTCGTCAACTTAGGAACTCAAAGCCAATGCTGAGAAGCTGAATTTATTTATTTTATTCTTAATTAGGTACACTGACATATTCATACTTGGCTGTGAGAAATATTTTTAGTAGAGTAAGTTAGACGAGAATCCATGACTAAAAAGTCTCCTACTAGGGGACCCCCTGGATATTCTTATCTAGATACATATTACATAGATACATAACATAGATCTTACATAGATACATAATGATAAACAAGAAGAATTCTGTTACACGTATGCGCATATCATGTCATCCCAGAAATGTTCAGTAAATATCGTCATTTTACTGATACTACGTCATAAACAGATATATAAGGCTGGTTACACATTAGGTGACGCCAGGCGTGCTACTAATAACAATGAGTTCTGGACCACGTGGCATTAATGCTCTCGTGTGTTTATTGCTCAACCCCGCAACAAACACGACCGCAGGCCGCCAAAACTGCCAGCAGTGAACCGAACACGCTTATAAATCACCAAAAACTTCCCCCCCCCCCCCACTCGTAAAATACATAACTCATAGCAGTTACAACTGTTTAATTGCTTCCCTTAACGACATCTCGCTATAAAGGGGACTATTGCGAATCGGCCCAGATTAAAATTACTTTGTGGCTCCAAATGTACATTAACCAAATTAAAATCCAGTTTTAATGCTGTTTTTATATTTTCACTTTAAGCTCCAAGCTTATTTTAATTAAAAAACGTAGGTTCGATTCCTGCGAAAGCGACTTATGAAAAGAACCCTGAATGAGACGTAAATCTAGCCAGTACTTAATGAGGGATAAAGTAGCCGTCGAGGGCCGACGCGCTTCGATGGAGCTCGAGTGACACTTAGCAGAGTACGTTCTGATGTTCATTATGTTTTTTCGTTCCTTTCTTGCGACGCGGTGCGTTCATTTATCAAAATAAGGATGAGAAAAATCAAATCCTGACTACGAACGTCTGGCTTAATTTGGTAAGTGGTAGGAGCCGGGCCAGGCGCCTTCGCCGTCCCGCCCCGGCACTGTCGGCAAAGCTCAATTTTGATTCACACAGCACAGTAAAGTGGAGAGCACATGCTTGGACACAAGTACTTGAGCCGGCTTGAGGCGCGGGACTGGTTGACGGCGCCGCCCTCGCGGCAGACGTGTCGCATGGAGAGTCAGTGTTAAAGTGTTGTACACATGCGCGTATCGATATTAGATTGTGTGTGGGCGACGCGCGCGCCGCCGATGCATGCGCCCGCGCGCCGCCCGGCCCCGTCTTGTGTGCCCAGGCTCGACCGATTGTCTAGCATATACTGACTGCGCCCTTTCTTTCTGTTTTTGTTGACACCGTCTAACCCAATAGGACGAGAAGAATCAGCTACTTATAACCAATATATGGCTGTCATTGGTAAGTGTGATTAAAATGACGAACCTAAATTAACACTTAATAAAACTTCTGATGTTTCTTTTACGTTTTTCTTTCTGTTTGAGTTGTACGACTTTCCATCTTTTGATTTTTCTATCTTGTTATGTTCTTCTACTCTGACTGTTATTTTTGAAAATTGCATTGCGTTGCGGAGTATGCGGCAGTTTCGGTCTTCTGTTTGGACAATTAGTATACTTTCCTGACATTCATCGTTGAGCCCGCAGCTGTAGATAGCCGGTAGACCCTCTCATGCATCCCATCAAGATCTGTCATCCGTTAGTTTAGTATTTCAACCTTCAGTACAAAAAGCAGTAAAATCTCACTTAATCCCGGTAAGTGCTTGTTTGAAATTGTAAAATCTGTTTTAAATTAGACTATTGCGAACTGTAAAGTAACGTTTTGATGGGGAATGCAACTGCCGCGTACACCACAACGCGTTTAACAATATGTACTAATGGTTGACAATGAAACACTAAATGTTAAATAAAACAAATAAACACACATAAATTCTTAGCCACATTTGGCAATTAAGTTTAAAATAAACATCGTTGTTTCGTGTATCTCAGTGTGGGTTTTGTATTAGGTTGGTCAATTGAAAGTAACATATTGGATGGATACTGTTTGTATTGTGAGGTGTTATGGTTGCACTACCGTTGACGTTGAGACGTGGTTGACACTGTAAATTGATTATGCACACCCCAGGTACCTGCTGTACATTTTGTTTAGTTTGGCTACAATGGAATTGTAGTTTTTGACTCTGCATGGCCATGGAATGTGAAGTTACTCTTTGGGAAGATTGCGAGGCTGGGTCTAGGATCCGCCCACCATGGTATGCTTAGTTTGCCTGCGGATAAACCTCAGTGGGACGAATTCAACTTTTAAAATTACGATAAAAGTGTATTTAAAAATCTTTTCTCTATTGTTTATCTTATTCTTTCATATGGTACCAGTAGGTAAAATTTACATTATTTTATCTCAAACTAACGATGTGTACAAGAGGAGAAAAAAAACTGCGTGCACATTATATTATGTGATTATTTTGTTCCTCGACCCATGTAGAAGATTACGTTTACGATTTTTGTTTATATTTTATGCTTTGTCACATCCATAGACGCGTTTATATTCAGTTCCGTTTTTAAAATAAAAGACAATAAATAAAAAGGCTTAGTGCACATACTTTTCATGTTGGATGTGAAAGTGCCTTTGAGAAAGTTTTTGAGAGTCAGTAGAATTCTTCATCCCAGCACTAAAGGTATGTCTGTTAAGCGATTTAAACGATAACTACTTAGCATTTACCAATACGGCAGCTTAGTTTCGGAAATGGTAGAACCCCGAGAGTCCTTGGTCTTGTGATTTGAGAAAATATGCAAATATTATACCGACATTTGTCCCCCCTGCAGTTGCAAGGAATATTTGAAATGACGCTTCTGTTCTTCCCCCGTTGTTCTTCTATTAAATACTCATAAACTAGGATTACAGTACTCACTTGGATTACAGTATTGTGTGCATGTGAAGTAGCATGGTTAGTCGCTTCTGTATCCTGTTAATCTATATTGTATACTCGTATGACCGCTTTATCTATTCGAATCTTTTTATATTTTCTGTGTTCGTAATTAACCTTTAGACGTATCTTGTGGTAGCTTCTATACTTATTGTGGTTTTATGTACTTACTCTCTCTTTTCTACTTTTACAATTAATTTTATTAATCTAGTTGATAACGGATGCTTGGAAAGCTTAATTTCTGCTACAATAATGGATATTTCATAAGCCTCCGTGATTAACTGCGCATATTGTGATTTATATTATGTACATATCTGTTACTGGAAATTGTGGGTTCGATTCCCAATTTCAAATTTTCTGGCGTGTTTCACTGTTGATTATTTGTGGACACAATTATTGAATTTTGAGAGTTAATTTGAATGTTCTCTCCTGAAGGATTTTTATTGTTTTAAATGAAGAAGGGGATTTCAATGAAACTGTTTGTGAAAGTTTGATTTCATAACTAAAATATTGCAAAAGCTTGAAAAATTACTCTGCTTTATACAAATTAGGTTTTCAGCTTGAAGCTCTGAATGGAATTTCTAGTTACAAAAGGTTCAGTGTAATATTTTGTAGCCTCAAAGTCAGTCCACTTTGAGGCTACAAAATATTACTCTTTTCCTTTTGGAGGTTTTCCTGTTCTTTATGTTTCAGGAATACACTGCATCGGACCGGAGGTTTTATTCCGGGTCTGCATTTTATCCCAAATGTCATGACCACATTTTCAAATTCGTATATTTTAATTCAATAAGGCAATGTCCTAATTAGACAATTTGTTTGAAATGTGGCTTTAAAAAATCTAGGCTTGTTTCGAAACTTTTAATGAAATTTTAAGGCAATACATTAGTAAGTTAATTTGAATATTACATTTTATACCGACAGCTAGGTTAAGTTATTGATCGATTAACATACAAAGTGACAATTCGCAAGCAATTTCGAATCAATTAAGCTTGGGATGATATCCCCAAGCGTCTTGTTTCTGAGAATCGTACATTCGGAATGGCTGATTTAATCGTTCCTTCAGGAGAGAACAAACCGAGAGTAGTCGGATGTAATCGGAGCTCTTGGAATACCACACTGGCTACTGAAGATTACGTGTATTTGAGCTGAGAGCATACATGTGTGTGTTATATTATGCTCCGACAGAGAGCGAGGAGAGAAGGTATTTGTGTAACACAGAACGGCAATTTGATGGCGCTCAGTAATTATAAAATTGAATACGATTGATGAAAACCAATTAAACAAATAATTTACTAAAAAATAAAATGGCTATAAGCAAACCAAAGTTTAAAAAACAGCTTATGAACATGAAATAGGCATTTCATGTTATTTTATTCGTTATAATGTGATTTATGATTTTAACTTATTCGTTCAAAGTGACATTTACGAGTACCTGACTATCTCTACTTAGTGTGCAATGTCTTACTTTAATGTCACTACCATTAAAAAATGATCATACATTTCAAAATACCATTTAAACATTTAAAATGCAACACCGTAGACGTTATCAGGTACACAATTGTATCGCAAGTTCCCTCAAATATGCGTCACACCGAACAAAACGTTTCCGACAAGTTTGTCGCTGTTCGTCGCAAACGAATTCGCGTGTGTGTCCTCGCCCGAACAATATCTCGGTAAATACGAGTACATAGATATTGAGGCTGAGTTTGGGAACTTGTGTAATATTAGTGCGGGAACTTAGCTCGTCTTTGTCTCTTATCTGTCGTAGGGTCGAGCTAGAGGACGTTTGTGAATTCAGGACACTTTGGTCTTTAATGTGTTAAAAATATGAAAGAATTCTTTATTAATTTAGATTGAGGCCCACATAAATTATAAATTCCCTTAACTTGTAGCCTATATTCGAATCGTCAAATAAAAAACATTATTAACAAACATGACAAAATAGTCACCACATATTTGTGATCTTCGTTGGTTTACAAATTAACTCTCGATAATAAAAACTATCGATGAACCAGTGTATTGCTACATCTGTTAACAATTCAACGCATTACTTTTCTGTAGTTTATAACCCGTCCGTGGCAAACCGATACAATGTGTTACAACTGCTACACGTCATTTTTTGGATTTATTACTATTCTAGTAGGCAGGCGACTATTACGGCAAATCATGGACATTTTACGGTTAGTAATTTTTTTAATATTTAAGATATTACCAGATTTTCTCAACCGAAGAGACTTTTGGTTATTCAAACGTTATTGAATTCAGGTTCGTAGCAACCCTGATCAAACGGTCTATATTATATAGACCGTCTACTATAATAGTAGACTACACGCACATTCAGTAGCCAGTGTGGATATTGCTACAACTCAATTTGAACCTTGTCTCTAACTATCAAAGCTCAGGATAAAGGAAACAACATTGGGTATACATAAACTCCACTTCGGGATGTGTTTCGCATACAAATGTTGTTTCTTAACAGTTTTGTTTTGATACTTACTTATTTTCCCTTTTTCATTACTAGTGAACTATTTACCTTTTTTTAATTTTCGGCCATTTTCAACGTGTTTGTGAGCTCTAAGGGAAAAAAGAATTTGCAATCGTAACTTTGTTGTAATTTTGTTTGGGTATGTATTTTAATGAACTCACTTTTATTTATATTCAGTAGAGAAGAGTGTAAACTGCCTGGATATTACTAAATTTGGGTTTATCTAAATGAGGTTTTAGAAAACTTCACTATGTATGTCAGTCATTAAATCGTCAAATTTACATATCTATAGAAAAGTTGATATTTTTAAAGACAATCGGTGATTTTTTGACCAAAATTTGGCAGTTATCAGCAAAATCCTGTATAACTTTCATAGTCCCAAATCACTGAAAATGTAAAAACAATACAAAAAAAAAGTTGGCAATATTACAAAATATATATCACAAATATACCAAATAGAAACATAATCCAGATTGTGCGAAACGTAATGATTATAAACGTTTGTCTTATCTCACGAAGAGCGTTTCCTCCGTTACTCAACGAGGATCGTGACCTTATTTAATTTAATTTCGGCCATATTGTCGCCAAGTGTTGCCAGTGTTCTGCCATTTAGCTCTATATAGAGCCCTTGAATAAATATGAATAAGTTAATACGCTTTGATGTAGCGATATGGTTCTTGTGTTTCCAGACATATGTATAATTCCACAAATTTGTTTTCGAGCTCGATATTGGCTTATTAAATTAAAATACGAAAGACTAAATAATGGATGGAATTGAAAATACGAATTGGCTCATATTGATAAAAATTTAAAGTACTGATAATTACTATTTCATGATCTTCTGGTCCACACCTTCAAAGATTTTTCTCTTTATGCTTACCGCGCAACATAACTGTAACCACTGTTAAAATAAACTACTATTTCCTATCGCCACCGTTGTAAAAAAAGAGTTCCCTATCCCAATCTAATGTAAAAAACGTATATGCAAATTCGCTCTTAATTTATCTAAAAAACCGACCTTATTCAGCATTATTACGGTTCTTAATAAACCATTATCCAGCCAAGCATATCGTCGTTAGTGTAATGTCGTAAGTAAGCCGTAAGGGCCCCGTCTTCACTTGTTTCACGAGGAACATTAACTGTTAAGACTGGGGTCACATGGAATTATGACAAAGGATATTACTGTACCCTCTGCTACTGCCACAGAGAAGCGACAGCGCTTAAAAAAAGCAAAAAATGCGGACCTGCACATTCTCGCTATATCATGGAAGCGTAAACTTTTCACGCTTATTAACACCCGCCTCACTAGCAGCAAAATTGGAACTTCGCTTCGTTTTGACACATATACAGGTACCTTAGAAATGTAAACGAGACGTATAGACGAAACAAAGAGATTAAATTGAATTGAGAAACACGATATAGTATTTTAACAATTTCATTTGAAATTGAAGTACTCACGCGATAGTAAATACTATAACGATGAAAAACCTACAAAAGGTTGTATTGTTATTTATTGCACAGTTTTTATTGTATTTACACATTAGGTATAATTGCAGCTTATGCACATAAAAATCACAATAAAGAATTTGAATTTTTAAGTCACATCAAATACTATTTGTCGCTTGTCGCATCTCTGCGGCGTTGACGTTCTTATCTCTACCCTTAGAGCCTGCAACCATGTTTTACTGCAGTTGAAAATGGCCTCACGTACGCACGTATTAACCGCCTCTATCTCTTTCCCTCATTGACAATTTCCGTATGTGTAACAGGAATGGAATGACTACAACCTCAGATGGAATGACACCGAGTATGGGGGAGTTAAGGATCTCCGCATCACACCAAACAAACTGTGGAAGCCAGACGTACTCATGTATAATAGGTGAGAATAAATATCTAAATGTGCACTAATATGTATTTTTACAGGCCAGATACACGGAAATATCAAAACTAATTATGAAGTTAAAATATAAATATAAGTTTCCACAGGTTTTTCAGTCACCGTCAAGTACTTTGATTGATTTTTTACCCGGAGTACTTTACTTATTGTCTATAATTAATAAGCAGCTTTTTGGATTTCAGTTAGCTAAATAGGTAATATATTATCTGAAAGATTTGACAGTCGTTTAGGAACCTCACTAAACCAAATAAGACAAATAAGTATACAGATTTTTAATAAATACAAGAAAAAATATCAAAGATTTATAAAATCAAACTGCAGCTTGTTTAAATTTAAATACAGATGTTAAAACTCCGTTCTCAGTTTGCAGAAGTCAAGTTTGCGTTTCATAAAACATGCAAAGCTGAGATATAAAATCTCTGTGCTTTTATTAACTTCATATCAAAAAATAAAATAAAGCAAACAATCATGTTATTCTAAACAGCAAAGATACTGCAGTTTGTTTCAAAAGGTTTTCTTGCGATAGAAGATAATATTGTTTTGTTGTGACACAAACAGAACAAATATTTTCAACAAATAGAAAGAAAGAAAGAAAAACGTTTATTGATTCTGAACATAGCAACAATTTAAAAACATACAATAGAAAAACAAAGAATAATTTCCACCAGGCAGCAGTGTCACGATGTCCAAAATTAAATGAACCCCACTCAGCTAATGCCTGGACCTGATAGGCTCAGACGCTGATTTTCAGTGGGACCAACCGAGTGGACGCACGGACAAATAAAACAAAAACAACAAAACAAACAAATGAAATGGATAGGTTTTAATGCATGGCACCGGTTTATCAAGAGATATGTCACAGGTTATGCTGAAACGGTGCCAACACTTCGCATTGACAGGGATATTGGAATGAGCGTTCCGGCAATTGTAAATTGAGTTCGAATTTAGCAATAAAATTGTGGGAATTTATTTTAACTCCAACGGGATCACTCTTAATCCTCTCGCTGTATGGAATTTAAAGGTACAATTGACAATTGTTTTGGGATAAGTGTTTTAGGTAGCAATATTATGTTTCGTAATATTATATTGTAAAAAGTAAGTGAAATCTAAGTGTTGAACAGATGCTGAGTTTGAAAGCGTACTTTGCATAATTTTGTCACACATAATTTCTGTGAAGGTTGAACCGTTTAGGTAGGTAAGTACGTAGCGCACGCGAGGGAAGCTATCGGAAGGAATATTTTTATCTGTTCTTGCAATATTTTCATTGATAGTCCGCTGTTATGGATTCTTCATAAAGTCGTTTTCGATAAAGGAACTATTCAACTAAAATATTTCTTAAATTCAGAAATCATCGCGTTCAAACAAACTCTCTACTTTTATGAAATTGGTATAAATTTTCGCTCAGTCTTCTGGTATGGCCGCTGTTCAAATTATTTATTTTAACAAAAAGATATAATTTAAAGCAATTCGCTGTAAGCTACCTGAATCTTTGCGTTGCAGCTTTGCTTGATCCATTGAAACATTCGTGCGACAATGCAACGCATACCGTGGCAGGTGAATAAAATATCATGAACTCTCGTGATCTCACCTTAACGAGTACATGCTGAAACCAAACCCTTACAAATTTTCTTGCGAAAAGCTCAAACATTTCAAGACAAATATCAGCTGTTCTCTAGACTAAACCGCTGCAACTGCACTCGCTAACCGTACCAACTGCAACTGCGCTTGCTAACCGTAATGGATTAAGCGCTGTCTGTTGTTTAAATTAGCTAGTTCGCCGTACTTGAGATATGACTGCTAGCCGTCATTCTGACGCATGGAGGGCAGGGCTTTTCATTTGCGTCACTCGCTTACCAGTTGAGGTTGAAGTTTTATATGTTTAACCGCTGTTCAAATTATTTATTTTAACAAAAAGAGATAGTTTAAAGCAATTCACTGTAAGCTACCTGAATCTTTGCGTTGCAGCTCTGCTTGATCCATTGAAACATTCGTGTGACAATGCAACGCATACCGTGGCAGGCCAATAAAATATCATTAACTCTCGTGATCTCACCTGAACGAGTACATACTGCATTATCCAAACCCTTACTAGTTTTCTTGCGAAAAGCTTAAACATTTCTTGACAAATATCAGCTGTTCTAAATTAAACCGCTGCAACTGCACTTGCTAACCGTACCAACTGCGACTGCGCTTGCTAACCGTAATGGATTAAGCGCTGTTGTTGTTTAAATTAGCTGGTTCGCTGTACTTGAGATATGACTGCTAGCCGTCATTCTGACGCATGGAGGGCAGAGCTTTTCATTTGCGTCACTCGCTTAACAGTTGAGGTTGAAGTTTTATACTTTTAATCAACGTAGAGTTGATTTAAAATTGAATATTAGGTTATTTTTTGAAAAAACATTCGAGGCGTTTTTTTACCGCTACTTTAAGAGGAGTGCACGAACTGATCCGGCTAGCACTTTTTATCATGATTTAGAAAGGTGGTACAGAGGCACTCACATCAACCTTTACATAGGGGTACCTTATGCTGCAGACGTAAGACCCATTTTGCAATGGATTTGAAACGGTTGATGTGGACACCAAAGTACCAAGTGGTATAGTCAGCATCAAAATGTTGTGTGCTAACAAAGTGGTCAAGAAAGTATTGACGGAATAACAAAAGCAATTACAGCAGTTCTGCAGTAACATAATCGTAAGTCATTGAAACGTCGCTAAAATCTAAAACAAGTGAAACACCATTTTAATTCATTTATTCGGAATTGGTACCATCACTTAAATAACTTGTTACCCCCAGAATTTCTCCCACAGAGTGAAAGTTCGTCCATTATATCCGTCATGTGAAGCCCCTATAATCGACCAGCGGTTTTGGCGGTCACCCAGCGCTTAACCAGTCGGCAGTTTAACTATTAAACCATAACCAGATCGTTACTCGCTCATTCTGGTACACAGTGATGAATAAGATGAGACCGCTGGCTCTCTGCCAGGACCTGTAGGGTGACCAGGCTGTTTGAGTCTTTAGAGGACAGTCCCGAAACGGGAATGACCACCTGTTGGTTAGTTTTTGGCCAATGTTTATAGGCTTTTATAGCTATAAGCTATAAAGTTAGTGACCTTTTTAAATTGAAAAGGTAAAATTAGAGTAGTAACATTCCTAGTAGTAACTTTTCTGAAATAAAGCGTTTGAAAATTAGGTTCAGTCAAGACATTTTAATCATCAATTAGCCCACTTGGGGCTAGATGGCGTTGTGTGGAATAATGTCCAGGGATATTTATTTATTTACGGTATTGATGATAATTAACTGACAACTATAAAATGGACTGCCTACAAAAAAGAAAACAGTAGATACTTTTAAAAGTGTTAAGTTAAAAGCTGCATTTTCTCTACGGCAAATTAAGAATGTCCAAAAAAGTCTTGCACCTGGATACCCTGACGTTCCCCGTGTGATGTCGCCCCCAGTTCCTGTGGAAATTTGTTTAGTCACAAAACGGGGACTGACGGCGCTAACAGCGGGGAAATTAAGCTAAATCGACGTTGGTGATGGCGAAAACAGCCTCTTTTCATGACGTCATCACTTTTTAAGTATGACAAAATGAATGATGAAAAAGTGCTATGTTGCAAAGAGAACAGATTTTTATCCTTTTCACAGACATTAATTGTGCAGAATGAGATTCACCTGCTGCATTATAATTCATGGTATAGTGGTCAGAGCGTTAATTCTGTCTATAATATTATTTTTACAATGTTGAAGATTGAGTTATGTGCTTAATAAAACTAAAATACTGGTATTTTGTATTTTGATGCTTCTTAGATTTTTTACGGTTAATCTCGTGGCGAAGTATAGTCTAACGACAAAAAACTTCAGTCGTTGTGGTCAGGATTTATTTTGATTATTTAAATAACACTTCATCTTTACCGAATAAATTAATTGTAATGTATCCTATGAATTTTAATTACATAAAAATTACAAAACCAGATCGATTATGCGCTCTGTTTGAATTCGAGCAAAGAACTTCATGTTTTCAACGTCAGGTTAGAGTGTCCATTGTCCATAGATTGCAGTGTTTAAAGATAAAAATTGTACCTATCTAGTATTCCCATTCTGAAACTGGCAGATACACCAAAACTCAAAGTCAACTGTTAATAATCGTTTGAAATATTACAGTCCATCTTCTTGAAATTAACGCAAAAACATTATGAAATGGCATGGAAAAGGCAAACACCTCAAAGAAAGAAGACATAGCGTACAGTCAGCATCAAAATGATTTGTTTGCTAACAGAGTGGTCAAAAAGCAATTTTAAAACTGCAATGATAGAGTCGTATGTTATTTGAGGCGTCACCAAACTCTTTAATAAGTCAAACACTATTTCAATCCTGAAGTGATAAGGTAGCTTTTCATTTAAATTTGGGATATATTTGAACACGCACCCATTATTTTGACATGTTTTTATTTCTTTTTCAATAAATATAACATGGACACCTTTGTCGCAGTTCAGACACGAGTTGAATATACTCGTAAAAGTAAATGTGACAGTTACAGATATTTTTTAACGATAATGTTCTGAGTTATTTACAAAATAATTATGATTTTACGGCGTGGGGTGCCTTTATGACTGGCTGTTAAGATTTATACTTTCATTTTAAATTAAAATTAATTTGGAAACCTTTTTCGGCCAGAGATGAAAAGCCTTTACGTTGATTATTCAAGAAATTCCTCAATAGTTTTTCATCTTTACATCAAGGTTTTAAGGTCCAGGATTGCATATTTTCAGGTTTAAGATTCTTTATTTTCTCAAAAAGAATTATTACAAAATTCACTTACAGAGGAAACATTACAAGTATAAAACAATAATAAATTACAAACATAGCAAGCGCACATTTTTGATAAGGTAACCTAATCCGTGGGCCTCTGTGCTTGGATAGGTGCATAATCATGGTAAGATATATAGCCAGCCAGACTATGTAAGTCAGAATATTAACGTAGTAATAGTAATATTCTCGAAAAAAATTTAAAAAGGTTCCGAAATAAGGAGAAAGACAAAAAACACACAACGAAAGCGATAGGCAGATAATCAGTAGCTATACATTAAAATATGCAGGCATTTTGTTTTGAACTTATCTAAATTATTAACTTTTGTGCATAAAAACATATTTCATACCCAGTTCGAATTCAAGACGGTAAAAACCTTCGGTAAGAATGATCGGGGTGCAGCAAATCAAATCTAAAAGGCTTATGGTGCATTTAAGATGCACTGGCTCGCCGCCAACGACTGTTATTCGGACGTTAAGTTGCGAAAAACAACGTTTAGTGATCCAGTATTATCTTTATAGTTTACCTACGCTTTTGGCATCAATAGGATAGTTTGAAATTTAAAAAAAAAAGTTTTGTGACGCCTATTAGTGATAATAAGTACAAAAATGAAGCATCTTACTAAAGTAGATTAGTAAGCTTTGAGCAAGATAGCATATACTCGTTCATTAAGCTTATCATTAAAAAAAACGACTTGTTACAGACATAAGGGACCAATCACGCTAAAAAAGTATGCAGGAGTTTTTTTATTAAGAAAAACTGACAATAATAATAGATATTATATACATAGGTTTTATGTTTTACTTACAAAAAACCTATGTATATAATATCTAAGTCAGTGACTGAACAGCTAGTCCAGAAAAACGTGAGCGCCGTATTGCTCAACCACAATCTATTTGTACTATAAATAAAGCAATACAAAAACATTGAATTGAACAAAAATCAGGGTAAAGCTACAAATCTGGCCTTTAAAACTGAACGCTACCGCGCCCGCTACCGCAAACCACGTGTGGCCCTGCGGGCTTTAAATCGCTTTTTCGTGAAACTAAATCACGAACTTTGACTACCAACTCGAAAAGTTTCATCATCCAACAATTCCTAGTTAGAAAATGAAGGTATCTATAAAATAGCCTCTATTAATTTGGCGCAAATATCACTAGAGATTACACGGAACATTAGCCTCGGACAATAGAGTAGTTAGCGACGGCGTGAAATAGATTCACACATTGATGAGCGGGACCAATCTCGAGATTTTCTGGATGATTTATCTTACCGGAAAAACGTAATAAAACCTTTTCATCGCTCTGGCTTGATTAGTATTCGGTAGACAAAAAATCTTCCTTTTTTCTTTAGACTATTGATACGCTCTAATTGTGTAAAACAATTTCAATGTTATTGAATATAATATGTACAGTCAACGGCACATTAGGCTACCCATATCGGAATTTTATCTTGCTCATGCCAAATGATATTTCTTGGCAATATAGTAAGACTGATCGGATATGGGAACGTAGCCCATCTTGCCGTTGACCGTACTTTCTACTGTGCAATAAAGAATAAATAAATAAACGATACGTTAAAATAACATTGGCAGAACACGAGTTCTTAGAGAGGAAAATATATTAGATGTACCTACACGACTCGTGTGGGAATATGCTATAAGTCAGTCTTGGGGAAAATGAAAAGCAAACATAACATCTGCTAAAATTGTTTGTTCCCATTTTTGTATCGCATATCGTATTTCTGAACGATAAACTTTAATATACGTAAAGACTGTCTGCGATCTTATCACCGATATTGCAGTGGAAAATAGTTAGAAGCCGTGTCCCTATAGAGCCCTCATTGATCTTGTATGGAGGTTTCATTAATATTTCGAAAGGAAGAATGACGAGGTTAAACCTCATGGGAGATGCCGCCTTATAACTGTTTTTATTATAGAAGATGAATACCTTGAGTATGCAGGATATTCCACGGTCCTAGTGAAAGCCTTGTATTGTGGACAAGAGGACCGAACTTCAAGCCACTGGGTCACTACGAAGTTTTACGAAGCGAATATTTTGGATCTGACCACTAGCCAATCTAAGGTACCAGGCGCACTTCTTTCATCCAGTGCTCCTATTGTGGTCCAGCAGCGATGTACACCAGCCTACCACATGTTTACATTTATGTTGTTGTTTCGAGTCATCTAAGACAGTGATCATCTTGTGTTATAAAGTTAGATGTGGATCATCTGATCATGCTGTCGGATGGACATGTAAGTAGTCGGTCCCGCATCTCGCTTGCTCCGGTTATGTCGATCTTCTTCCCATTGGGTCATAGAAAGGTGATGGAAGTGTGAGTGCACCGTGTATTGCGCACAAACTTTTGCACTATACTATATACCTGGTTGATCTAATTGGGTTTAGCCGTTGTGGTCTAACCAGGAGGCCTTCAGCAGTCCACCACATTTCCTTGGCTCAGGGCCTTATTTGTTTTTCTTGGTATCACCTCTTACGCTTCACCGCCACGACAAGTCGAGGACTTATAGCCACTACCTGATATCAAGCCCAAGTTGTTTTTTCTGCTATTACCCTTCTAGGATGAAAAGACAAATACCATTTCAAACTCAGTACAATCTGCTATAAACATCCGTTCCAAAAAGGTTACAAAACAGTTGTCACGTTAAAAGTTTTGATATTGAAATATTTGCCTGTCTCTGCAGATTTCATTTTGTAAAGTAAGAATGGCATAATGCCAGGAGCTGCTTTTTAAAGTATTTCTCAAAACGTTACAATTTTACCACATTTTAAGGTACCTGCTAATAGTAACCATACCTACATAGTTTTTAGTCAAATCAAAACAGTAGAAACAAGAGATTAGCATATATTAGTTTAAAACAAAACGCTACACTAGTCTGTGCATGCTGTGGGAAAATATTCCAATTTATTGATCAGTTTTCTTCGCATAGCCTTACTAACCCTAAATTCCTCCGCAAGTTCCCGTCTACGCTTCAAGTTACCAACTTCGCCCATAGCGGCTACACTGAAGCCAAATGACTTTGCGAACATGTAATCTATGCACATGCTCTAAATAAGTTACCATGCCCTCAATATCGTACTAGCCGCCCTAAGTACCGTCCCGTAAACCCAGTACCAGCAACATGGGACAATCAATCCCTTGTATAACCCTCCATACCAAATTGTTTACATCCATTTAGGAAATTGGCGAATGGATGGCAGTGTTGGACGTGTTCCGTCAATGGTTGGGCCAACGTTGGCGCTCTGCCAGCTCGGCAGGCGAACAACATTCGATTATGAAAGCTTTTAAATCACTTACAAGCAGTATAAGGGTACCTTGTTTACTGTCTCAGCGGCGTTTAGCCCTCGGATTTGAAGCTTTAGCTCTCGAGACTAGAGGGATGGACTGGGGAACATTGGGAGACTTTTCTTTTTGAATTCTTTCCTCTTGGGCTTAGATAGGTTTCATGACTGCGATGAGGTTTTTCACGATTCTTATTTTAGATTCATACATCAAAATATAGGGCTACGTTAACGTTAACCTTAAAAGCTTCCTTCTGTTCGTATCGTGAATAATATAAGGTTAATTAATATATAATATTATTATTATTATAATAAGGTTGAATAATATAATAATAATAAGGTTTTCATTTACATAATGCGTTTAAACTCAAAATTCAAATTAATACATAAGAGATTAAAATAAACACATCTTATGTCACGAACACTAACGGAACCAAAAATTTGTACAATAATTTTTGAATAACTTAAATAACTAAATACTGCGTCAAGTTATGTGGAATCAATAGTGATCCGTGGTTCAAAATTCGCCATTTTTTAATTCCAATTTACGGCTTTGGCCTATTGCCGCGTTGGGCGTGAAATAGTTTCGAAGCGTTGAATCGTTTCAAAACTCTCACGTCATGCATGAAACGCGCAGTCAGCGTGATGCGACTTTAGTAGGTTATTCAAACCGAATTTACATCAGGAAAATGAGTTTCACAATGTTCATAAATCCTTCACCATTTTTCAGTTCAAAAAGTTAATTACTATCTATGTTCTACTAGTCATAAGCTAGCTTTACCATCAAAGGGAGACATTTTCTGGTTATTTTGAATGCGGTTTCGGGTAGACTAAAAATTAGATTAATCGTAATTAAATTCATACATGGTTTTTATGGTTGAGTAACTTTCTGGATGCGTAATTTTCCCTCTTCCAAAATACTTCAGAGACTAAAGGCAATGATTTATGTGTTTATTTAAATACTTATGTGTGTGATACTATTGATGGACTTTCGAATCATAGTCATGTGTCCTCCATTTCGTTAGTTTCCTAAACCAGTTCCTATTTTTATAAATATTCCTTTAAATAAATTAAAAGATTTATTGTAAGAAATTCGTACCTCTATTATAACCGCGTACAGAATACGAGTAATCATAGCATGTAAGATGGGACATAATCTGATTAATTGATTTAATTAAGTGTTTAACTTCACCTATTTTAGATTTTAGTGACGCTTCAAACGAAATACGACTTTTTCATGGTAGAATTAATAATGGTTTTGTCAAACCATCATTTTAAGTACGTTATTCATGAAAACGAACGCAGAGCTTAAGCTTTAAGTGATTGACGAGTTTTGTCACTTACTCGCAATTGATGGCAGCAACAAGAATTATAGAGACAAGGCGATACAAAAGTTAACTTGTTGTTGTTATAAATAAGGGGGTTAGTATGCAATAAAAATGGAAATGGAAAAAAAAATGGTTTTTTGAATCATCGATCATGTTAAAACCCATCGTTATGATGATGACTGTACAACCTTTCTACGCTATAGACGCCATAGTAATGGACCAGTCGTTCGATTAACATTATCAATAAAATAAACGAATGATTTCCCTAATTGCTATAAACAGTATTTCGAACAAAAAGTATTTTACAACATTTCAGTGAAAGTGGGAACTGGCGTGCCATATCCGTTGGCGGAGTGCCAGAGGGTTACAATGAGATATTTTACGAACACACTTGTATGAACACACTTGTAGGGGTGCAGTGAATGCTTTACAGGCTATTTGCGTCGAGTTCGGCGCTGAAATGTGAAGTGTGATCGGAGATACCAGCCTATTGAATCAATTGATGGATGGCTGGCTTTTTTAGGCAGTTTAGATTAGCAAGAAAACTATTGACTTCAGTAAAACAACCTTTCAACATAGATTGTAGACTTTTTTTCTATTACATTTTGTTATTCTGAAATTAAAATATTGTAAAATATTTCTTACTGGCCCTATTCCTAATGAACTATTTAAAAATTCCGCAAATATTTCCCAAATGAATTTACTATTTTTATAAAAGTTTTTTTAAAAATTAAGTTCTAAAGATTGTATTTAGGGAGTCATAGTATATAGGCCTTTTCACCACTAAAGAATGCTTAATGACTGAACAACACTTCAATTTAATTTAATTTTAAAACGAAAATCAAATTAACAGCAGTAATAGAATTTCTAACGGAGCGAAGCAGATTAAAAATGAACGACGCCAAAGAGAGTGCAAAAAGAACGGTGGATTCACTAACTTGGCCGATTATGAGAGTTTTAAGTTAGAAGATTGATTTCGAAGTGATTATAATTTGATTCAATTTTCAGCGAGATGAAACGAAGTTATAAAATGTTATTATGCTTTTACTCAGGATTTTGATAAAGATGCTCCTACTCTAGCGACGTTTTAAATTTGATTTATTTTGAGATGATCTTGATAATGACAGTTTTTTTTAAAATCTGCAAATTTTTCGCCCTTCTATTTGGCTTTTTGGTATAGAAGAATATAAACCAGAACCAGAAGAAACTTGTTAACTTAAAATAGAGAAAACATGAGTTGAAGCTAAACTCGACACAAAGATAAATTATCTAGTACTTACATTTAGACTGAAATGTAGTACTCCAAAAATTGCTCTAATTTTTCCATATTGATTAATCTTTTGTTGCTCGTATCAAAACCAAAACAATATTATCTTCTAACACAAGAAAGGAAACCTTCAAAAATATAATAAGCGAAAAACTAGTTTTTTTATTATTTCCATCTTCAACCAGCAGATAATCAGCAGCAACTCAGCGCAGACGACATAATCTAGGACCAGCAGTTGCAGACCTAATAATCCAGATTCACATTTCAGCTTATCCAGAGTTGGCGAGACAGACAAATTGCAGTTTACTGTACTTTGGGTTCTAGTATTATAGTTTATGTCTGCAATAGGGCTGCCACAACCGAAAACGCTTCAACTATGCTAACATGTGTGCACGCATACCGGTGGGTTCACGCTGTTTAAGTGATTACATGAAATATACCCCTGAATACACCAACTTCAATTAACGCTAAGCACGGGTTTACGCTCATGCTGTCCCGTAAAATGTTAATAGAACTGAAAGGGACCTTGATTTGCGTTTGTGAATTAGGAGGATAAGGTAACACAATTAAATGAACTAAACTGATAATCATTAAGTGATCAATCGTAAATCATCACTTACCACCAGGCGTGGTAGTAATTAAATGATTGCCCCGTACCAAAAAGAATGAAATAAAGCGGTTACTCGGTAGTTAAAATTAATTTGAAATATGACACAATACATCATAATTCAAAGACATTTATTTATTAGGACTTTACATTAGCCTAAAATGTCAACTTTCAAGTGTCTGAAGGTTACCTCCAGCTAGTGGTCGTTTCCTGCTCAGAAAATACAACTCTTTCTCCTTGACTTGAGAAGCTGGCCAAAAACTGGCATTAGAATGATGTTATTTATCAGCAAAATGACAAAAAAAATATTCATAATGTGGCAGCCCTGCTGACAGACAAAAGACTTCAAACTATAAATCAGTTGTATTATTTTATTGATAACTGTTCTTTTTTTTTTTTTTTTTTGACGAGGGGAATCCTTTTACGGACATCCCGCCCTTCGGGGGAAAGGCGGGGGTGTCTCGGGCTCCCCTGCCGTGGAGCGACAGGGATACCGAGTAAACCCCCCGGTGACCGTCTTCTGCGCGATTCCAGGAGGTCCCCGAGGACCCCAGTATGGACTCTACCGGTGGACCCCTGACGCGCTCTGCCGATTGCTCGGCCCATCTCGAGGGGAGTTGTACCTCCCCCCTAACACCTGCCAGTGTGCACGGCGATGTGAGGTCACCCCACACCGCCGCCCTTCCCCGGGGCCACTTGTAATGAAGGCACACGGCCCCCGCCGTGTGCACTCCCAGCGACCCCGAAGGCCCCCCTTTAGTCGCCTCTTACGACAGGCGGGGGGGGACCGTGGTCGAATTCTTACGCCCCGAACCACAGGGCGAAACTGTTCTTAACTCAAGGGCAATGATTTGTGTATTTATATATTTTGTGCTACACGCATTCTAAGGGTTCAAGAATATATCAACATTTACAACATCGCTGAAAAATGGCGCCAATGGCAGTTGTTGTGTTTTAGGGTCAAAATTCGAGTTCTGAATCTTAAAATATCTAATCTGCCTTTTTTAAATACCTAATAACAATGCGATGAAAAAAATTTTCTATGATTTGATATAGGTATCTACAATTTAATAAAAATGCTTCAAACATCGAATACTGTTCTTTGCTCAGTATTTTTGCCTTCGTTATAAGATCGAAATAATACTGTCACATTTATTATGTTGCAGGTTACCAAAGATAATTGCGTCGCTGTTTAAATGATATGTTTTAGAGTTAATGATGTAATTTTTATTTTTAAGATCTTTTTCAGAGAAAATAATTCATGGCGTCAATAAAAAACACTAAAAGCTTTTGGCGTAAAACATTTACATTATCTGAATAATATTGAAAAGTAAAACATCACTCACAACTTCTTTTCGTTTTATACTCATCGATATAATATTGCTTTAAATGCAGCAGTTATTAACGGTTTTTATTCCATAATCATTAAATAATCGTATAACACTGGATAATAGGTGACATTTCTTATTAACCGGTGTTCTAAGCTGTGCCTGTCATATTCGCTAATGAGCGGTATATCACATTGGAAAAGACACGTGAGTAAAGGAGATAGCTGTCTGGTAATGGTTGCGCTTCAAATGTTTTGACTGACTGCTGCAAGCATTTGGCAACTTTTCGATTTGGCTTCTTTTTACCTTTAACATCATTGACATACAACTAGGCAAGTTTGATTAATACTTACACAATTCCATACCCTCCTTTTTAAAAGTATGAATAGAAATAATATATCGATGGTTTTTATTTTCACATTTTATTTCGAAACACATTTTTAAAATAAATTTCAAGTGAAGTGTGACAGCACAGTAGGAGCGCACTCCCGAATGTGGCGATTGGTACTTGGTGCATTTTTCCTCGTTCCTTTTTTATAACCTTTTTTACAATCTTTTCAAAGTAACAATCGCTCGCGAGGCATAATGGCTCTCCTACTCAGTGCTGCCACAAATAAAAATAACATAAACGTACACGGCACGCTAGTCGCTGATTTGAAACACCACGTACACCTTCCCGCTTAGCAGATAATATTTTTTTAAATTCTGTGAAGATCAAGGAGTTTGTCACAATGTTTTTATTGATTGCATTCTAATTAATTTAATTCTGGTTTTAAGTAACAATAACATTGTCAAACCTATTTTTTTCAGTAATTTCACTATCTAAGCAATAAGAAGTATGCTTAGAGCAACAAAAATTAACATAAAAGTTGCAATCTTAGCAACTAGAATAGTTATCTTAATTCTAACAGTTACAAGCTCTTTTGAACTTAATTATTTATTCAGTAATTTCAATAATTCTGGCTAAGCGAGAGGGTGGACCCTGTACAAAGTTGATGATAAAATTATACAAGATAATCCTTACAAAAATAATTTAATCATTGACTATACAGAAATAAACATCCCTGATGAAACCAAAGCACTATAAAATAAATTAATAATTAAATGTGTATTAAAGTTAAAGTTTTATTTCTTATTAAAGCTTCTAAAATGCTTTACTATATAAAAACGAGTACGTAGAAATTTGGACACTTTCCCGAATCGGTATAAATAACACTTTATTTTCTTTATTTTGGCACTTTTTAACTCTTCAACTTAAATTGACAAATAAGAAATGAATTTCGTATTAAATCCATACCTAATTTACTTCAAAATACTTTTAAAACACTTTTTTGATTAAACGCGAGCCAATCGTTTCCAAAGTTGGAATAAAGTTTATAATGAAATTTTTGAAAGCCTGCTATTATCGAAGATACTCTCGATAACGTTTATTTAACGTTAGTAGCAAATTGATTAGGGTCAATGACACTTTGACATGATTTTGTGGATTTGCCGCAAAATGGATCCTTTAGTTTTCTTCCAAATGTTAAGTTATATTTTGATAAGTACCGTTTTAAAAATAGATAGAAGTGAGTTAAATCCAACAGAGTTTTCTCTTTAGGATCAAAAATCTAGTAGTTATATTTAAAGATAGTGAAGATAACTCTGTATTTGTTTAGATTACTAAGTAGTGTAATTTAAGTTTATACATCGCCAAAGAGTACAAGCATAAAACCCGAGGAGCGTGGCGAGGGTGGGATATACCACGCTGATTTTCGACTTACTCGAACCTCTTAAATCTTAATTATCGTTAACTTTGTAAGTGCTCGCACAACTTCACTTGGTAACTTGGTTTTATATGGACGAAAAGAGTAATCCAGATGTTTGAGTGCCTTCATAAACTAATTAGGAAAAATACCAGGGTTTAGCTAAAGTAAATCAACAGGCAAAAATAAGATGAGCTTACGTCAATACCCCAAATAAAGAAGTAGGAGAAGGAAAATCTTTACAATTGGCCATCATCACACAAAAAAGATATAGGAATTTGATAGAATGATGAATTTCTTATTGGTACTAGTGCTGACGAGGGTTTTGACGGGACGTACCAGACCAACGTGGTGGTCAGAAGCAACGGCAGTTGCCTGTACGTGCCTCCGGGCATTTTCAAGAGCACATGCAAGATAGACATCACGTGGTTCCCCTTTGACGACCAGCATTGTGACATGAAGTTTGGTAGCTGGACCTACGATGGCAATCAGGTACACAGCGAACGCTGAGCTAAAGCACATCAGTTTGAGATATCGCGCAGCAACATCCTACGGCTACAAATCTTGATGAGGTTACGGTCACAAAACGCTTTTAAGAGATTCAAATTTGCAGTATACCAATTTACTATCGTTGGAAACATTAAAGGATTTTGCTCTACAATATCGCAATTTTTGTGTTTTTGCTAAAACTGCTATTACATGTAAATTACGCACACTTTTGAAATTGAGCCAAGTATTTTGATGAATATTCGTTTTAAAGAAGAAAATATCCAGGACATATGAAATCTATCCAATCGTTTTTTTTTCAAATAATAACTTACTGTGTTCAGATTTGAGAATTCGATCTGGTTCCCAGCTTTTCTATAGCATGTGATGCATGGCTCACTTACCGCGAGAAATGTTTGTTGCCACAGAATACCTGGCTCTAGTTTCCTTTAGTGCAACATTTTGTCTCTGGGTCGGTGCCAACTTGCACAATCTGATTCACAGAAAATATGTCAGTATCCTTCCGACTACTCGCTAACGACATGTCGTTAGCAAGTTGTATACCTCAACAGCAAGTTGGTCCTGTATCAAAGTTTTACATGTAACAGCAGTTAAAGCGTTGAAACAGGTGAAATTACAAAACTAAGGCAATGTTAGGGATGATGAACAATAGGGAACCATGTGAGAAACCAAAAGGATACATATCCCAAAAGTTTTGTGTGTACTATTTTGCATGGAGCAAACAAAATGATTTATTTACATAAAGCACTGTGAGAATTAAAAACACAATCTTTCCACTACCATACGGACGCAAATAAGAATTATTGATATAAGCATCCAATTATCATATTTGATCATCAAAGCAGAAAAGTTTGATCCAAAATTGATTACTCGGTGATATAATAAAAACGAAGTGATATGTTGGAGAATAACGGAAACTCTTTTGTGCTTTGAAGTAAACAATGAACTACTTCGTAGAATAATTTGCACGCTGCAACTTTAATACCCCTTTATTGACATTTTATTGCATTTAAGACCTTGCTGCGACTTCCTGATTCAATAACGTAGCCTTCCTGCCTCGGAGGATTGTCTTGCCGGAAACCTATTAAGTCTAGTTTGTCCCTAGTTACCACTCTTTACTTAATCTCGCTTACTCTAGTTTTGTCATCAAATTTAATCTATCCACATACTGTCTCTTAAGTGTTTAGTGCCGGCGTCAAAGTTGGTGAGAATCCATTTAGTTTTAGTACGTACTTTGTGAGATTGGTGCTGTTTTGAATTAAGTTTATTTATGTGCCAAGTGTTATCTTCAAATTGAAAATTAAACTTACGGAATTTATATTACCCTAGATTAATTTCAGTCCCTTTATCGTTTTTTGTTTAGAAACTATTCAATGAAATGTATTTTGAGAGTAGAATATTAATAAAAAAATAGAAAACATTATTGTATCGAAAGTAAGTAGTACTTGTAGTAGTTTCAACACGTTATCGTTGTTTGTAAATATTGTGTATTCATAATGATTGGCGTTCAAGTTTGTAAGTTTACTTGAAAGACAGTGAATGTTTCGCTATATCCATACATTTTATCATTACGTTGGTAGTAAGTAAGTATTTACTCTATATTTTAATATTCTATTTAAACTACGTGTCGTCCGTATGGTGGTGTTCTTAATTATGTTCAATCAATCTTCTGTAGCATGCCTTGGCATCCCCATAGTTTGTCCTTGCACTTATTCTGGTTCTCACAGTATCTATTTCAGACTCTGACTTATATAAATCATATCTGATTCTTCTATATTGCTACACCCCGCTGTCTTACTTCAAGGGTACCAAATTGAATAGCATGAAGAATCAAAATAAATAAAATCTTGCATGGTTTGCTCCCTGGTTGAATCGTAGTTGTATTTAGAAAAATGTGAAGTATATCAGAAATTTCATTGAGTTTTGCCCTAACAGTTGGATCTGGTGCTAAAAGATGAAAACGGCGGTGATTTATCAGACTTCATTACAAATGGGGAGTGGTATTTAATAGGTAAGAAACTAACTGATTATAATTGTTTGATTTGAGGCTGTTTTTTACTAGCCAGATAAAATTGATTAGAATAATATTACAAGGCGGAAGTATTTTTTTTATTTTATGTCTCAATATAAATATTTGAATTTTGACATTCAGAATTTTAAATCTGTCGTGTTGCAATTTACCGGTCTGATAAATTCTATCTCAATAATAAAAAATCCAATCTTATTGTGCATTACAAAAAAAAAACATTAATACAATAGTAAGGAATAATGATCACAGTTCGATAAACTTGGAATCTGTCGCTTGACATGGTCCATTTCAGAGCTCTTGGAAAATAGGAATTATAAGAATTGTTTTCTATTGAGATATTTTTTCACCAGGAATGCCAGGAAAAAAGAACACAATAACATACGCATGCTGTCCAGAACCATACGTGGATGTCACCTTCACAATAATGATCCGGAGACGGACCCTGTACTACTTCTTCAACCTGATTGTGCCGTGTGTGCTCATTTCCTCTATGGCACTTCTTGGGTTCACCCTGCCTCCAGATTCGGGGGAGAAGCTCACACTCGGTCAGTTTATATTTATTACATTAATATTATTACTATTACTGCTATAATATTTGATGTTGGGCGTAGGAAAGCAAAATTCATAAAATTTGTTGAAGGTTAAATGACCTAATGGCCTAAATGGTTAAAAGGGTTTTCTTCACGAAATTGTTGATAGCCGTGCAATGGGGCCATAAAGTGGAACCCCAGCAGGACCATAATTGACAATAAACATTGTTGCGTTATGTAAAGTTCGATTTTTGAGAATGGTTCAAAAAGTCACTTAATCACACACTTTAATTTTTATAACTTTGAAAGTTGGGTTGTAGAGGTTTAAATAATATTGTCAACTGTTATTTCGATGTTAAACAAACTGCATACCTCTTAATACTACGATCGAAAAAAACTATGTCAATTTAATGTGAATTACTTATATTCAGAAATACAATTTTTAGCACAGGACCAAGGACTGTGAAAATAATATAAATGAGCAATTCACGATAGCAACACATTTCACTCAGCTTGTGCTTAAGCTGGTGCTCCTGCATTCATCTGATATTATGGCATAATCAGAGTCCAATTTGGTTCAAACGAAATGTATGTTGTTAATATTGTATGAGCCAGCTTAAGCAGAAATTGGCTGGTGTTAACAGGTGTGACGATATTATTGTCGTTGACTGTGTTTCTCAACCTGGTAGCTGAAAAGCTGCCTTCCACGTCGGACGCTGTGCCCCTCATAGGTACCGCACTGTAGGAGATGCCATGTTGACGCACGATGCTTCCAACACAGTGGTCATATTTTGGAATATAATTCGATAAAATTGGCCAAATAAAATGAAGATATTTGTAAAAATATTGATTTATTTGAAGTAGCTAATAAGCATAATTTCATTTGTAACAATGAATGTTGAATCTTTCAAATTATGTTAAAAGAGTTCAGAAACCTATATTTCAAAAGTTGGCTATGGAAACAAATAGGGTCATGTTCATGTATAAAATGAATAGTCGACATAGTTGGTTGAGTAAGCTGGAGGAGCGATAAAACTTTTAGAGGAGGTCGGAAGCATCGTGCGCTTAACGTAAATATTAGATCATCTCTAGAATGTGGTATGACTGTTTGTGTTTGTGTTAGTACCCCAGCTTCGCCAACTAGCCGGTGAGTATATTTCGATGTAGACTTCATTAAGTGTCATTCGTTTCCAGCACCTCATCACTATTGTCACAATAAGGAAGTTATTACTTTGATTGCGGTCCGGAATAATATCTTTTTACTGCAAAGGGAATTGGAGAGTTGTGTACTGCTGATTGTTAGGGGAGGGGAGAACAGCGGGGGTGTTAACATTGTGTTTGATTGCAGGAGTCACTATTCTTCTCTCGCTGACGGTGTTCCTCAACCTGGTTGCCGAGACCCTGCCGCAGGTCTCCGACGCAATCCCCCTGTTAGGTACACTACCCACACCTTTCCTCAGTTTTTTATTCCATCCTCTACTCCCGCTCTACTTAACTCTTCATTACCATCTCCACATTCTTTCTTTTCTCATTTTTTTACTACTTCTTCTTTATTTTATTCTAGTTTATTAAAAGCAAATTTTAAATTAAATAATTATTTTAAAACATTACAAGGAGTAAATTATGTACGTTAAAAGTTATACAATTAAATATTCTGTAAGCTTCATGTTGCGCGTTAAAGCTAATGCGATCGGCTTTGGTTTTTATACATTCATAAAAAATATTTATTACAGAGTGTTATGTGAGTTTTCAATGTTATACGTTGGTTACAAATCATGCTTTGCTTTTGGAAACTGAGTATCTTCTCGGTTTTCAGTAATGATAATTAATTGTTACACTGGCATTCGAAAGTAAAGCTGGGTAGATTTATTTTAACGTTTTTTTTGTTAATGTTTTTTTGAAAACGTATCTTGGAATCGATTTCGTGATTATTTCTGCTTAAGCTTTATCAACTACATTATTTTCCTTATTTGGGTAACATAATACTTAATGAGTGTATCAGTATTTGTAGCATGGCATGTAACTTTACCCAACTTAATACATGTCACTTTGGTACTTGGATCCAGAAGGTAAGTTGCGCTTTCAATTTCTCAGTGTTATTTAATTAATTATTTTCATTGTAACTCGTTTAAATTTTGTCTTCGAAGCTGTTGTGATTTATACGCGTAATCGATTCCATGTTGTGTTAATTCTGAATGTTTGTTTGTGGCTACTTTAAATTTATAATTAAGATGTATGACGTCAGTTTCAGGGCATTATAGATACTTGGAGGGTGGTGTAGTAGACCATATTCTAATTTGTTTTAAACTAAGCCCTTCTATATTGGCATATTAAATTACAACTTTAAAAACAATGATAACAAAAAAATTAAACCCTCTCTAAATAGTATTTGCATGACTACTTTATTTTGTTTTGTTTATGATTTCACTTGAGCTCCTGATACCGACTTAGCACACTAACAGGAAATAAGAAATTATCTACTTAACTGGATAAGTGTTAAACTGGAAGGAACACTTATAATGCCTTTAGGTTTTCTCCGTTATCTTGTAAATGGAACGTTTTGTTTTTCATAGTTATTATATTGATCTTTGCAGGTGTTACAATTCTTCTGTCGCAAACAGTTTTCTCTCTATTGGTGGGACACGTAATCACAAAAACCTCAGAGGCAATCCCTCTAATAGGTGAGAAAATTCCACGCGTTTGCTATCAAAAATCTCCAATTAAAATATAAATGAAAAAAATAAACATGAATTTGATCTTGTGAATAGATCCTTTCTAAAGCGCTAAAGAATGTGTAACAAGGAATATTTTTCTAGGTAGTAGTATAAAATTTAAAAAAAACATAATAAAAAAAAAGATTAACATTGAAATGGAGAAATATATTTGAAAATAATAAGTGTTGGAATAATAAATGCCAATAATATTTTTAAAATAATGAAATTATTGCAGTAACTTTTTTTGCTGAAAATATTCCTCTGCGCATTCTTGGAACACCAAAATAACAAAGATCTAAATAGATTGCCGATTTTCTGCTTGAATGAAACTAAATCAACGGAAAGCATAGCATTTCTATACTTTTCTGTTTCCAACTCGCATTTTAGAGTCTCATGGTCTCTGGAGGCTAGTCTATGCTTTTACAGCGTTCTTGCCAGCTCTCTCGACACTTCAAATAGAGTTACTGCACATTTTGTTCCCGCTAGACCAAATTGTAGATGTACCATAAAGTGGCAACTTTTTCTAAAGGTATTCTATAAATTCACTCAAATCTCCATTTTGTCTTCTTGTAATGTGTTAAAATAATGACTCTTTGACTGCATATTGGTTTGTTAACTAAAAATGTTTCTTTGATTTCTCATTTTACTTTCATTATTTCTTTCTCGATTGGCCTGAACAAAGTAGAGGTCCGGTTACGTGACTACCAACATCAGACTTTAATGGCATGTAGTTTATGCTAAACAGTAATCTAACGCACAACTCTCTGATTAAACTAAATGTAAATGAGCTTATAAATATGTAGGTTCGGTTTGCTTGTAGTTTAAAAGCTGGATATAAAGTTAAATGGCGGCATAAGCAACAAAGTGGATGCGGGTAGAGAGGGGCCACCCTTCAAGTATCTCCCGAACATCGTCTCACACAACTTTGGCTGGTCTGTTCCTGTCATTGTAATCTACTGACTAATAAACTCTGCAAGACTGACAAAGGAGATAATGATAACAGAATGAAATTGTACGAGCCTTTGTCAGTTTTGTAGAGATCCTTGTAGCAAACTTTTGGATTTGAGCCCTTAAATCTTAAGCCTGAGAGGTAAACAAAAGTAAGAAGGGACTTTCTTGAAGACGAAACTGTTGCTAAGAAAGTTTCTTCGATTCTAACGACAATCATAAAATAGACACCATCGGATTTATTTATTGCGTTTGATCATTTACATAATAACAATTGATTGAAATATTATTTTTAAAATCCCAGAGAGAATGTCGCAAAGATAAACGCAGAAAATAATTTCGGAACTAGTATTTCACTAACCAAACGGTACTAAAGCATCGAATATCATTGAAATAATTAATGTAGATTAGTTTGACAGCATGTTTAATTAAAATGCATGAATCGCTTTCGGTGTCAGTGCAATCAATTTGTGTGCATAAAACGATATCTACTTGTATTTGATTAAAATGAACTGATAAATATATTTGATAAAAGATATTGTACTTAATTTCCTCCTTACAGTTACATAATTTTTGGTTTGAACATCCTTTTTTATGTTGTTGTAATTTAAATGTGCATGTGTTTATAATAATATCAAAAAATATTTTTTTAGTTGTGTCATGAATTTGATGATTTAAACGAAGTTAATATGTGTGTAAAGCGGTTTATTCTGGATGACAGGAACTTACTTCAACTGCATCATGTTCATGGTGGCATCATCAGTGGTATTAACAGTCGTAGTGTTGAACTACCACCATCGGACGGCGGACATACATGAAATGCCGCAATGGGTAAGCATGCTGTTGGCAACCCCAACATGTCAGTTTTGTATGTTGGTACAATTGATATCCTTTTGTGTTGGCTTCACTGTCTCGCGGTTTCCCACTTACTTGTGATTGTTGTTGGAGAAAATACGCATTCAACCTCACGAACCTCTTTTTTTTAAAATCAGCTCAACCAAATAATAATCAAGTAATAATCCACCCAGGGAATTAAGGTTCTTAGCTTGTATTGCTACAATCATGATGAGACTTAAAATTAAGAAACAACTTAAAAAAAACATGTTCGTTACTAAAGTTAGATTTTTAACTGCAGCAAAAAGCCAGGTTACTTGTCAAAAAATCTGCCATTTACCTATATGCTTTTTCTGACAAATTAGGTACATGTTATTTAACTGCATTCAATTAAAAGTCTGAGTAAAGCTGTGGTTAACAAAAATGTGAATATCTCAAAAGATTTACATTTACGAATTTAGTCAGCTTGGCCATTAACAAACTCAAATACCAACGTATTCCTGTGGAGAAAATGAATGTTAAAAGATTTATTGCCGCGTCTTTGACGTTAAAGGCGCAGTAAGCAATTAGTTATATCTTGTCATCTATCAATTAAAATCCAGGGGCACAAGCATTAATATAAACAAAAAGAGGAAGGCGGCATCCTCGTACCAAAAGTGGCCACACAAACAGGCCCAATGGTCCCGTTTGCAAGCCAATATGACAGCGACTTGTTTGTGTGCACGTTATTCACGTCAATGTCATGTTTCATTTTTCGAATTCGCGAAGTATGAACGTAACGTATCTTCCTCTTTTTGTTCTGATCAATGGACTTGTACAAAGTCATGCTGGCAAGGGCATGACTGATTTTAAAGCAATTTTGGGGCACTTCTAAGCTCTTTTCAATATATAATTCTAAAATAAAATATGTGGTGGCAGTGATAATTATTAATGAAGGTAATTTTCAAGGAAGAAAACTTGTTAGATCAAGCAATGATTTTTGATAGTGAATATCTAGACTTTGTGAACAGATTATTATATTTGCCCTTAGTATCCCCCATTTTTGTCTTAGCTTCGCTTGGTTGCATACTAAAACAATTTCAAAAACAAAATTCTCCTAATCCCAAAAGATAAAATCGGTGTTCCTGCAATGGTTGCCGTGGATCCTTCGTATGTCGAGGCCGGGGAAGAAGATCACTCGGAAGACCATAATGATGAATACGAGGATGAGAGAGCTGGAACTGAAGGAACGGTCATCGAAGTCTCTGCTGGCCAACGTGCTGGACATAGACGACGACTTCAGACACGCGCCGCCCCCGCCTAATAGCACTGCCTCAACAGGGAACTTAGGGCCAGGGTGAGTACTATTGCATTTTACAAGACAGCAGCATTTCTGTCTCGCCTAATAGTGGACTGGTAGTAAATGCTTTTAGCATTCAATCTGCCTTTTGTACTGTATCGTGCGATAAAGATTAAATTTCGCGACCGATTTGGTATAATGGTTCACAGGTGGCCTTTTACACCAGTGATGTTTGATCCCCGCATAGTATTTTTCTGTATGAACAGGGCTGTTTGTACTGGTCTTGGTGTTTCCTTTAAATATTAAGTATGTATTTTACAAAACAAATAGAATGTAAATATGTTTATCCGTTGTCTAGAATCCGATAGCACAAGCATTAAGTTGCTTAGTTAGGGGCTAGGTGGCCCATAGTGTCCACTGACCCTAATAGCGATGGTAGACTCGCCCATCACTAGACTGGGTTAAAATTAGCTCAGCGAAATGTGGGCTCTCAAATGTTCCGTTCAGTAAAAAGGCAACTTGTTTGCCATATAATTTATTATTATTTATTATACATTTAGTAAATCTCGTTGAAAGCAGCTGAATGAACCTGACTGAATGTCGATAAAAGCCGGAAACCACATCTAGTAAGTAGTTTCAATCGTGATATTAAGTAGCAAAGGTTTTTGATTCCAGATCAAGTAATTCAGCTTGCAAGATATCTCTTATTCTGCAAGAATTTCCACGTAGAGGCAATTCCGCAAATTAAATGGGAAACCATACCAAGAACTCACTGAAATAAAATCGCAACGAATTCTACTTACTCGTAAAAATAATGACTTTCATCCTCATAAAGCTTCTATGATTATAAATGTACTTTAATACTTTTTTTGAGAAATACCCAGACTATAAATTGTTTGTAAACGTGATATTTTACAAATGATGTTGAACATGACAAGCAATACTTGTCCTTACTCCACTATGTTAAGAATTGCATTCCAAAAACCCCTTCGAATGACACAGCATGTTGTTTCTCCTACTTATACTCAGTCTCTTAAATTTTGAAGCCCGTTTTAACAGCGGTACTCAGAGTTGTCAACGTATGTTATTAAGTCCAAAAAAATGCATATTTGTTTCACTCTCAGTTTGTCAAGTTTTGACACTAATAAAAACATTACAACTAATGGTCAACTCTCAGTGCGGCCGTTAGAGCCTGTTCACACCTAGCGTTTTTCGGGCGAATTCTTGGATCTCGCTGCGATTTTTTTATAGCGGAACTATCGCTGTGCGAGATAACCGCGTGTACTCTGCGAGCACGCCGCGCGCCAACTAACGCTAGTGTGAACAGGCTCTTGAATGATTTAACCCTCGAGTTCACAGAAGCCAATCACTGCTAAGCACGCTATAAAAGTGTCTATAGAAATGAAAAAGAGGACTTGAGTTTGAAGATGTGCTCAGCTCTGATTGATGTTTGTCAATTCAACGTTTTACCTAACTGCAAAGTCTGATCCTACCCTTTGCTAAAAACCAACAACCCACTAATCCATAACTGCTCGTGTATTGAAATCGTTCTTTCTATACAGTACAACAGTTATCCCCAATACAGATGTTCGATATTTCGCACGGACTTCAGGCGCTCGTTCGTGCGGCCCTCCACGATGGAGGACGTCGGCGGGGGCCTCGGGAGTCACCACCGGGAGCTGCACCTCATACTCAGGGAGCTCCAGTTCATCACTGCGAGGATGAAGAAGGCGGACGAGGAGGCAGAGCTGATCAGCGACTGGAAGTTCGCTGCGATGGTTGTTGACAGGTATTTAATTCTGAATACACATTTGTTAACTCAAATACCTTTATGTACCCGGCAGTGCTACTGGGACTGTAATCACGTATTGAATGAATCGAATGCCGTACAAAAATCTTCAGAACTTCAAGGGGGAAAGAGTGATACTTTAGCTCGGATTCCGACAAGTCCCTAATGTTTTGCAATACCTTCAATTAGTGGATTGTGTGTGTAGGCGTATTTCTTTACTTTCACTGGTTAAAAACTCGCAACATAAATGAAGGAAAGCTGGAGTTTGTAAAATAATTTCAAATCCTAAAATGTCTACTCCAAACCATCAAAAGGTCCTGTAGCGCTGTTGAATTTCTTATTATCATAAATACTGATTCAGGGAAGTTTCAGGGGTCAAATTATGAATTGAAAGGATTCAAAGCGACCGCACTTCTGTGGGAAAGATCTTTCAGATTTTCTGAGCCATTTATCAATATCAATCAGGGACGTTGCGGCTGCTTTATAACTTTAATGAGCGCCTGATTATAATTACTAATTAATTACTTACTCTATTTGATGTTGTTTGGTAGTTTAGTAGAAACTTTGTGTTCGGGATGTGATGATAGTAATTAATTATGATGTGTGAAGTGACTTAGGATATTCATGTCAACATAATTCTTGATGTCTAGTTGGTTTACTATCCCATATTAACAATACAGTCTTGAAACATAAAATAGTGTAATTATGAGGGTCAAATTATGTTACTGCCGTTGATGTACAAATTCCTAAATTCACATTAAAAGCCTAATATAGAGGATTGACTCGCTCGTTATTTATTTGAATTTACACAATGACATAAACTTGAATTTCAGACGGAAATAACAAAAGTTAGATGGCCTCCCGGGCAGGTGGTGGCAGCCCCACTAGCTTACTAAAAAGCTGTCAGCAGAAAAATCTGGCAAGACTAAGCGAATGAGGGTAAAAAGAGCCATATTGCCGACTTACGCCTTGCTTTTTTGGTAGAGCCTTTTTGAGAGCTTACCGTGCATCTACTGATTCTGATTAAAGTGACGTAGCCACACTACACGCAATTCATCAAGTACACAGGCACTGACCACAGAGACAAAACGGGGGACCCGGATGGAAACCACTTGCTTTCACGCGATGGTGCCCTCTTTAATAAGAGGCATATCCAGAAATAATGAATTAGGCTAATAACAATGGCTGTGGGAGAAAACAATCTGCCGTCAATATTTTTTTGCGCAAAAATACAGTTGCTGGTCATCATGCATTCGTGGAGATTTTTACATCAACAGCTGTCGCAGTATTAAGAAACTCCTCAATTTTAAGTTACTGTATGTACAAACGACGTAGAAACATGAAAACTTTTGTTCCCAGGTTTTGCTTGTTCGTGTTCACTCTTTTCACAATCATCGCAACGGTGGCAGTGCTGCTGTCCGCGCCGCATATTATCGTGCAGTAAGCCGGGGAAGTCCCCCCTCACTATGAGAGAACTAATCTTAGACTTCACTGATTGATGTAATTATAATTATGTATAAAACTATATCTAAATACGCGGTTGAAACGCACACGTCTCCATTAACAAGTCGAAAGACGGTAAATATAAATAACTTGATATGTTAAATAGCTTAGTTAAGTCCAACATATTTTAAAACGATTGTGATGTTGACTAGGATGTTATACAGATAAAAATGTTGATGAGTATAATTTGTTAAAAAATATAATTATATTTCTAATTGATACGATTAAAGAGGTTATTGATAAACTTTCGTTAATAAATGGTGTGACACGTTTCAGACATGGTGTTCTAGAAGATTTGGTTTGATGTGATTCGTAATGCGCTGGTCTTGAATGAATGTTTCTCATGAAAAAGTTGTTCGATCCGAAAAGCACTTTTACTATTAACTAGTGCATAATGAATTATTAATTTTAAAAATGGCGATGAGGATTCTTCTAATAAGATAGATTAATCCGAATACTTGTATCCTTTAAAGAAGCAAATGAGGGATCACAGACGACATTACCTTAGGGTATTAAGTAACGTGTACATAACTTAAAGGATCAAATTATGGTAGAGTCAAGTCAATAGCTTTATTTAGGTTACGGTTAAGAAAATAGCAAATTCTAATTATTTTAAACGATTAAGAGGAAACTCAATTGAAGTAAACATTGACAAGGAATTGCTTACAGTTATGGAATTGATGAAAACAGCAGGTAGAGCAAAGGATCTAAAGTAAAGATAGATTTAGGTTGTGTAGCGAAAGATAAAAGATAAAAAGATAATTAGAAAGCGATGACTAAACGAATTACAATGAAGTATGATATCACACTCGAAAACGTAGTTTTTTTATTTTAGACTCACAATTCTGATTTAGCGCAAAATTAAATACTAGATGCCATTATTATATACGCAAGATACTATAAAGTATTTCTAGTCTCACACACAATAGTAATATTATTTTACTTATTTGAAAAAAATATTTAAGGCCGTATTTTAGAATTGCTCATAGTAATTTTTGTATAATTTTTTCTTGGTATACTACTCATCACAACTAGTGTTACAGATAAATATATACAGAAAAGTATGAAATGTATATACAGGAGAATATCACAATGTGTAATTTGTATATAAATTAAGAAAACGCAGGAAAAAGACTTATGTAATTCTTCACTGACACTTAACCGCTCTTCAAGTTCTATTTTTTTGTTTATAACCCTTTAATCTTAAAATGTTTTTGTCGGATATATTTTGAAAATATTTCGTTCATTTCCAATTAAGGTAAAAGAGTTATGTAATGAAAATCATAATTTGAACTACAAAAACCTTAACGGTATTTTTTTGGATATTTTGCCGAAACATTTTTTTTTTTGTTTTCGTATTTTTGTTCTAAAATATAAAATCATTCTAATTGAATTTCAATAGGTTTTCTTTACAGTTGCTCGTCCTCACTAATACGTTCACTAGTTCCCCTTAGCACTTAGCAACTATTGTAACATAGTAATATTTTTTATCGAGAGTAACAATTATTCACGTTTTATCTATGTCCGTTCCTCAATTTCACTCTTGTAGATGTCGTGATAGCCTAGTGAGTGTCGTGTCCCCTTAGGCTACGGTTATAAAGGATTTATTCATAAGAAAGCTCACTAATAATAGATTATTAAATAGTTATAACGTTACGCGTCTCGGTGTGTTCTTTCTAATCAATTTTTGAATATGGATAGTCGTTTTGTTTATCATCGAAGTTTTGTGTGTGTGCGTGCGTTTCGTTAGTGGAGTATTGTTTTTAAGAATTTTTAATGGATTGGCTATTAACGTATATTGATGAGAAGTTTTTCACGACGTATGTATATGTAAGTTATTTAGGGTTTTTATCGGAGCCGTGTGCGGAATGAAACCCTGAATTTTGTAATCTATTAAGGTAATTTCTTTTCTTGAAAGTCTGTTTAGTTAAACTGTTAAATTTTTGTACGTATGGTGCTTAAAAATGACATGTTTTTTTTCTTAAATATTCTATATTTGTTTGCTATTACAATTTTAAACTTCCTGTTGTTTTTTTATAGTCTTAACTGAGTTAATCTTCATATCTCTTTTATCTATTAAATTGTAATTTGATTAAAATTGTATTTATGTATTCAGGAGTAACGGAACGTGAAAATGAAATTGTAAAATTAATTGATATATTTAATTAGATTTGTTAGTGCCAAAAATAGGATTTATAAATATTGATCTTAAGTTGGATTATAGGGGTATAAATAATGGATAAAGTTGAGAATTTTATTGTAAAAATTAAAAACGAACTAGGGTGTTTGTTAACATTTAATTTAACGTTAATGTTGAGAGGGGGCTGGGCTGTCCCTGCGACAATATCAGCCAATTTTAAAACTTATTTTGTTTAAAAGAATAAAAATAAAAGGGAGGTTGTGAAACTTTGTAGAGGGCGCGGCGACAGCTCAGCGTTCATTTAAAATTATACATTTAAAAACATGTAGAGCTATCTACATTTTAAATGAAAGTGGAATAATAAAACGCCTGCCTGGGACCGGGTTAGACTTAAACGTACAAATGAACTGACGCATTTACACTAGTGTTGCATATCAATAATCAAACTATTGATTTATCGATAGGTAACCTTGAAAAATATTAGGAATAGCGATAGCACTATCGGTAGTATCGAACAAGTTACAAGTTGATATATTTGTTTGTTGAATGGAACGGAATGAATTCCAATGACACCATTCGGATTATTTTAAAAATACAAATTAATATAACAAGCCATCGATAATAATAGTAAATCTTGTGAGAAGGCCACCATCGCTGTTTACTAAACAATACTTTACTTCTTACATTTGTAAAATAGTAATAATCTAAATACTCGATACTATTCAACTATTGTTTATATTCAATACTTTCAGAAAATTCGTAATCAGAATGATGCTATTGACATTCGTGCTATTTTTCAAAGGCAACTGTCTATAGTAAATCTATCGATATTTTGGCAACACTAATCTACACTACTTCATATTAAAGGTACAGTGCACACTGTTCGTGCGGTCGGCATGCAAACGATTGCAAATTTAACTGCCTTAACTTAGGGGTGGAAGGCTTAATTACATTTTATTTGAATTTCCACGATAGAGCATGAAGACACAATGTATGCATACATTTGCTGAAATACGAATATTTTATAGAGTCGTATTTAGGAAAGAGTTTGTCCTTTTGGCATTTTTATATGCTATGTTAATTATTCAAGCATACACAAAAACAAAAAAAACATTTTGTATTCGAAAACAACAATACTCAAAAATATCCAAAACACAAAACTGGAACAGAAAATTCGCAATCGTTTGCAAATTATAGCATTGTTTTTTTTTAAATCACTCATTATTTTTTCTAAAGGTCTTCACTTCACTGTAAAGGATTTAATTTTGATAAGCATTTATGTGAAACTTTCGAGTCTAAAGTATAGGACAAACACACGGATGCTGTTTTGCATCTAAATGACTTTAATGTCGGTGGCGTAATTTTATAACCTAACAAAATTTGTGCGGCAGCTTCCCTTTAATTTTGAACTTTGAGTTTGTATGTTTACTGCATTGTTTTAGTTTGGCACTAAGCTTCAGTTTTAGACAATTGAGTTAATTTTTGGACTGTTTTAGAACTAAACGATCAAACTCTTGGTTTTTCAATCGTTTTGACTCTATTTTTAGCCCATCTCAAATCTAATCAATTTAGTTGTTTAAAGATAGGTGTATTTGCTGTGCAAGGTATTAAGGTTCTACGGGTATAAAATGATCAATCACGTAGCCAATAAAAGCCATAGAAATGAAACGTATGGTCACAACTAAAATAAAAATACAAATAAAATCTCTTGATGAAAATATATTTATAGATCAGGTCCATGTGTTTGTCTTAACTTATTAGATTCATTAAGCATTTTTAACTCTTTCCGAATTTCACTTCTACACCGAGGAACCATTTATATACACTGTCAGATATTTCTATACTAATGTACTTTCATTTATGTGGCTAAATGGCGTGGGTTTTGGCACGGAAGATTGACACCAAGTTTTGTTTCGTTCAAAAAACGCGACGAATTTTCAAGGCATTTTAAAAATTATTTATAATTCAATCAAAACTTAATTTAATTTTTAAAAAAGAACAAAAAGAACTAACTGCTTTAAAAACATACTTTTTGCAATGGTTAAGGCTTCGCTTTCAGACCGGTGGACGTGAAAGTCCGTTAGCTATATTATTTATTGAAAAAACTCACCCACGCCATTCAGACACGTGCGTGGCACTGCATACTGCACAACAGTAACAAAATGCTTTAATCGTGAAACAGGTATTTTGGAATCTCATGTACATCTTACTCTATTCTGGACGCTGTAGTTTAAGATTTCAATTTTTAATACACTTTCGAATCGTACCTACTCTTGTATAATTTTACAACTTAACATAAGCTCGGCTACTACAGCGACAGTATGTTTTATATTCACATAAATACGTATTTTAATAAATCAAAGTGACTATTGTATGCTAAAGAAAACTCATTTTGCGAATTACTAGAATAAGACTCTTAAGGAATAATTTTGGTTAGGGTGTCTTCTAATGAACACTGCAAACAACCCCTAATGTTTCCAATGAAGGGTCTAAAAAAATAAGCATTACACTCTTTATTTACATGGGGTGTTGATTCAGGACTTTATTTAGCGAAATATTGCTGTAGGAACTTGGCTCTCCAATTTACACATTCAGCGTTGTTTATCGTAAAACATCAAATCTCGTATTATTTATAAGTGTTTTAATTCAAAGTAATGATCTAGTATACCTGATTTTGAAACTCAAGTTTTTACCATTTTATTTTGATTCTAGAAAGAAAATGAGTTTTCTTTATCGCATAGTCACGCAGTCATTAGACAAAGACGAACAGTCACCGTTCTCACCGAGTGTAGGGTAGTTGGAAACACATTACACCTGTTGTCTCTCGCTTACTAGTCGCTTCAAACATCATCACTTGCTTAGTGTAACCTATCTTTAGAATTGTAATAGATTGGTTCGTTTCCCGAGAGGAAAGTTTCTGGAATGTAAACGTTGTATAATATTTCACCTTTTAACGAAAAAAAATTAGAGTTAAACTACTTTTTGCAAATACCATGAAATACGAAAACAAGATTTCTTAAAGAACTTGGCAGAAGAACCGCATTGTATTTATTGCTAAGAAGAAATTCCTTTCGAATAACGAACTTTTGTCACTCTTATTCACGTATAACTGATGAATATTATTTTGATCACTATCAGCTTTTAATTACTTTTCTATAAAATCTCTTATAAAATAATCCACATTGTGTTCCTGTGGCTTGACCTTAGTCGAGGTAATTAATTAAAATTAAATTAAAATATACGACTGCAGTAAGTTGATAAAATACAACTGTGTGTAATGTAAGTTTATAATAAAAAGCCCCTATGGAGGTTTACAAAATAAAATACAAAGGTAAATTTGTAAAAATTAAACTCAACGGGTAAAATAATTATTCGTTAAAATTGACTATCGTAAGTAGCATTCGATTTGTATAAAACTAAAATAAATTAAAGCAATCTGATTTATACTATGACGGTGTTTTATTTGGTAACATTTTTTCGTCTAATTTTCTTTATTTTATGTACAGTCAGCTTCAAAATTTACACTTATGAACTTTTTCAAACTGGTTAATCTGACTGATCTTCATAACTTATATTATAAATTCAAATAAGATAATATGTCTCATAGTTCAAAAGTGTATACATGTTTTTGACGCTGATTTTACAGTCAGCATCAACATGATGTGAACGTACGGAGCGAGTGATCAACGTAAGTAAAAATTCATGAGAAAAATATTTATTTAGAAAACAACAAGCCCGCCTGACTCCAAACAAAGACCGTGCTACTTCTGATTTAGCTCATCCCCAAAATTCACAAACGTCTATAAAAGATGAGCAGCCCTCCACGGCCGCGCAGTATTGTGCTTCTAAAAACCGGCTAAATTACCGATCACCGATTCTTGAAGTGACATGACTGCTGTGGCCCTAACTATCTGACATAGACATTTTACAGGACGGCATCTTTGAATGAAGTTCGTGAATTTGGGTGTAAGACAGAATATGGTGAAGGTACTATTTTCTGCTTCAGAATCCTATTCACTCAGATATCTTTGCAAAACTCATAATACCTGTAGAAAGTCTTAAGTAAACATTAATTTAATCAAATCTGAATTTCATCTACGAAAACAAGAGAAAGCTCAGCAAATTATTTTATTGATATACTTAGCAAAGAAAGAAATTTGAATAATTAGACTTTCAACAAAGCAATTGTAGCAGGTTTTTTGAATGAAATGATGTTTGCAGAGTTTCTTGTCTTCTGATCACATTTTATTAAATGCCTTTGTGAAGGAAATTTGGCGCAAACATTTGTTAAATAAGCTTTTGTTTCACAGTATAACATAAGACGATCAGATTTTATTGTGCGTGAAATTAAATAGGTACGAGGTTCAGTGCGCTGTTAGCTGCAGGAATATCATGGAAACCATTGAAAGACGATCTCTAATTTATTTTTCTTGCAGTTTAATAACATTGTGATAGAAAATTACCAAGACTATGGAATAACACAACGCGCTATTTTAGTAAAAATGCGAAGTTAAAGTTCAGAAATATAAATACCTATTGTTTGCAAAGTTTATTTTGTGTGTATCGTGTATCCGAACACACATTTTTATTTAGTCAGTTGAGGGTAGTTTCTAAATCCATCAATGTTTATTCTGCCTTACGTGACATTTGATGTGCACCGACCTAGATGGGCTGGATTTGATCTGTTTAATAGTATTTTAGGCAAACGCTCCGTGCAGTGAGATTATAGTACATTTTGTGTTGGTTTATGTATCTATGTGCAACATTTTGTGATCGTCCAGAGGAGTAGCGTGTGCGATGTAACTACATCATCAGCTGTGGGTTCTCGAGCTTCATAGACCTGGGAAGATCTCGGCGGTCACTGGCAGAAGTTGGAGATCGACGTAAAAGGTTTGTGGAAATGTCATTCAAGTATGTGTTAGGGCTACAAAAATATCCCAAACACTTTTTCGGCCTTATTTTATATGAAAACAACAGTCAGCTTTTTATGTAAATAACTTCAACATCTATAATTCTCATTCCCTCTTCTTTCACATTCACTAATAGTTAGTGTTATTGCAGTGGTGTACTGTACTTTGCAACTTCACGAGTTTTTCAGTGTAGAATACATAACAAAAGAATGACGGAATTCGCAGCAGCCAGTAGATTTGAGGATGTTTAAAGTGAAGACGAGATTTTTAAAGTGAAGGGAATTTGCTTCTAGTTGTAATTTTGAGAGCTTTTGTATTTTTTAAAAGCTCTCTATGTTGCGTCTAGAAGATAATAAAGTCTCAAGTTTCGAAAATAAGATACAAGGCATATAGCAGTAAGATGAACGAAATCAGGGTATAAAATCATTTTAGCTTATATAATTTACATTTAGGAACGTTAAATATGTTTAATGTTAGATTATGGTGCATATATATTTGCAGCTTTAAGAAATGCTATGCTTTCAAAATATATGTTTAGGTCGTTCAAAAAAATTCTAGTTAAAAATAGTCACAGCGAATAGGTAATTATAGGTGAGAATAGGTGTATCGGGTATATTGTTCTGCTTAGTGGTTACTCCGAACGTCTCTTCTTCGTCATCTTCGTAGCTGGCCCAAGGTATTCAAGTAAGTACGAAAAAGCCAAAAAGAGAGTTTTATGAAGATTTTCCTTTTGAGATCGCATTAACAACCCGAGTTCCGGTTCACATTTGCTTTAATTTTCGTAAGTCAACCTAAGAGCCTTTCTTTATTAGGAAATGACTTCTTAGTCTTACCCTTTCATTTTGAGAATCTTTTAGCCATTTATCTTTCTAATATTGCGTGGTAATGAATTCAGCATGGTTTATTTATTTTCTAGACGTGACCATTTTATAGATTTCTACTGTGATAAAGATACCTCACGCAAAAAATGTTATTTAATTATTTTAGACGAAAAGAGGAAACAAATTATTTAAGAAAACAAATTTTACCAACCTACACAATTACTACCACTTACACTACCTATTTTGTGAGATAAATAAATAAATGTACGTAACATTATGTATGGTAATTTTAGGAATTACTTACTCTAGAACCAAATTTGTTAAGATGTATCAAAGTTAACCTTTAAAACCAAAAGACTTTCTAACAGGTTTTATTAATTCCCAACCGTGAAATCCGCTCATACCACAAACTGCTAGATTTTGTTACACGGAAGTACGGAGGGTGCCAATAAGGAGGAATTCAGTAGAAAATTATAAAAATATTATATCTTCTCCTGTAGACGAAACTTTAACGATGAAAAGATGAGAAAACGATGTTTTGCATAAGCAGCGAGAGGTTCCACTTGCGTTTTTCAATGCATGAAGGGTAATTACAGACTTCATAATACTTATGTATTGTATGGATATCATCATAGTCAAATTGGTTCATAATGTGCTAATGCCATAAAACATTGTTTAAAGGATGCTGTTTCGGACGTTTATCAAATAAATTTCGCGTTTTTGTCTATAATGTAGTAGCTTCTTTCTTTTTTCTTTAAATCATTGTGTGAGCTGCATAACAGGATTATGTAGCAAAGCAGGATTGTGTATATGTATTTATTAATTTTATTTTTAAATAACTGTATGGACTTTCTTAATGTCTGAAATAAACGTTTAGAATTTGAACTAGAAAGCGGCTTTCCCTGCATTTAAATGTAAACTAAAACAATGAAATAAAAAACTTCCTAGTAAACACATAACTGATTAAATAGCATAGCTGTAATTGAAATACAAAACAAATCCCCTCCTCCTTCAATCAAAAAAGTCACTAAATCGGATCATCTGAACTACTCACTCAAAATCCAATTGAGGCCAAATCCGTTGCGCTTGAAGTATAACAAGATAAGATAGAAGGTACAATATGACTGGCCGTACATCTTTGTCGAATCCTCTAGTAGGCGAAATTCGGAAAAACGTCGTATCATTTGGGGACGCTAGGATCGATACTCCCCCCTCGCTGTCAGATAACCAATACCTTCGCACCTGCTGCCTGTCACATCAAAAGTTCACAGGGTACGATAAAATCTGTAAGCTAAGGCGACAGCAGAATGAACCGTCGCTCGGTTACGCGACGGAGGTGTGTGTTACAATGTTATTTAGGTAACGGTTTTGAAAGGGAAATATTGAGTTCGAGTTTTCAATTAGTTTTAGGTTTTTTCAACAGTCACGGGAATACTAGCCTCTCATTGAACTCATTGAAACCCCGTTAAATACACTGAGTGGCAACAATTGGCAGGTCACTAGAGTAAATCAAAATTTTCTGAATTAGTCAAGAATGGACTTACACATCCTTTATTCTTCATCGCCAATGCTTTGCTCAAATTACTACCATGGTTTTCCAGAATTGACAAGAAACCTGTCTTCGTGGTAGTAAATTTATGGCTTTTCGAATTGAGAATTAACTCGTTTTTCAGATTTTTAGACTTAATACAGTGTTGTACTGGGTGTGCAAAGTGTTCTCCAAGTGAATTGCTATTAGCAGTTCAAGATTTAAGTGAATCACCGAAATTCAGCGAACTATCGCTGAAAACCATGGATTACCGAACTGATAAGTATAGTAAGGTAAGCCACAATCGATACATTTTGTACGATGTGGCGGGTTATAGACCAGCAGTTCATGAAATGCCGGCATGTAGTGATCTGCTTAGGCAGATCATGATCGACTCAACTCTACGACCGGCCTACGACAAATACTATGGCACAGCACGCGGTTTCGCAGATATCAATATCAATTTGTCTATTATCTTAGTAAACCCTCCCTGATAAACCTGATTAACTAAGTAATTATGTTAAGATAATCTCCGCTAAGAGGCGTTTGCATACGCTCATTAGAATGAAGTGCTTGTGAAGTGAAACTTATTAGGTTTTCACGATAGAATATAATGAAGTTCATTCACTATAATAAACCCTTCCTGGAAACCATCGTTGTTTGGATAAACGTAAGGAAGTAAGCAAGGCGCACACCAAGGAAGTGGAATGAGCTTCCCGCTGAAGTGTTTCCACAGCAATTCAACTTGGGCCTCTTCTAGAAGAGTGAGCAGCCATTTGTTAGGCCGGCATGTACCACCTTAGACCACATCATCACTTACGATCAGGTGAGATTGTGGTCAAATGCGCGCCCAAGCTATAAAAATAAAATAAATAAAGTTTGTGGTTGTAAGAATTGAATCGTTATTTTTCTTTGGAAATACCTAGTCATTTTGTGTTCATTGAAACTCTTAGGTATTTAAGGCCTGTGCCCAGCAGTGCCTATAGCTGACCGTCACTTAATCAGTTATCTGAGCGTCACTGCGTCGTCAATGGTACTGTTAAGCGCTTTGTTCATCCATTCAGCTAATCGACATGTGGTTGAATGGGGTTGTCCAATGGGAGGGCTAGCCGTGCAATTAAACAGCTGTTGCACACAGTTGGCTACGACACATATAAACCAGGTTGATGCCCAACTTTACTAGCCGGGATAGGGAAAAGAAGAAGAGAGGATGAACATATGAAAATACTAAGAACAGCTTTAATACGTCCTACTGCTGGGCATAGTACTAACCTCAACTATGTGGTGGCGCTAACCATAATACAACACGCTGGCTTACTGTGGAGAGTCGTGTAAGCTGAATGCTGAACCGCACTGTTTCCCTAATATAACATAAAAGCACCACACGCACTGGTCTGCGTCGACAATTTCAACATATCTCCACATACGGTCCAGCAACTATCGGTCCGCTCCAAAAGGTTCGGTGATTCGTTCCTGAGTCATGCTATCCAGACGTGAAACGCTCGTCCAGCGCATGTGTTTCCTTCTTTTTAAAATCCCGTTTTTTAGGCGAGGCGTGTAAATGCATTTATGCAGGTCTTAAAAATTAGATTGACCAGCGCAATTACTTCATACACTTAATAAATAATGTAGGTCTGATAATGTAAAATACTATGTTATTTTTTCTGCTGCCAGTGTTATTTCTGGTTTATTCACCTCACGGTTTAATATAATACAAAAACAAATCATTTAGCACCAGTTAATTAAAGAAACTTTTTATTTCTAACCCCTAAAACAGATTTCTCCCAAAGAATAATAGGTAAAAAACCTCTGGTTCTTAACAGGAATAAAACTCAAAGTTTTATGAACCACTGAATCTGGCTTCTCGGCTACACTTGACCGATTTCCACGGCCCACCGCCGCCGAAGACTTCAACTCTTTAATTGCTTCCCAGATTGAATATACAGGGTGTTCTCGTTCAGTGCGGGCGGCTAGATGAATATTTTGAGACTGCAACAAGTTGAAATAGTTAAATACCCCAAGATTTAACGTATGTATGTTATCATCCCTTAAACTGACCTCAATTAAATCCAAAACTTTGAGACATCTTATACTTTATTGGCTTCTGATGAATCTCGCCATAAGAAAGATTAGTGTTTGAAGAATAACGTACTAGTTCTACATTAAACTTCTGTAATACAAAGTTATTATGAGTGACGAGACATCACGAGGAAGATTAACAGAGCCTGGCAAAAAAATGAGTTATATGGAAAAGATTGGGAGAGACCCTTCCTCAGAAGTGGGACATTATAGGTTAAAAGAAATACACAAAAAGTCTAGAAAAAATCGCCAAGCAATTATTGGTTTCTGGTGAAAATTGAAACTGCGAGGTAGAAGACGTTAACAGGCTATTTTGCTTAGAAAATGTTAATCATGAACAAATTCTAAAGCTCTACAAGTAAAAATGGTCTTCTTGAATAGAGTAATTTGACCACTGCAAGTTTACTACTCAATAATGATCCTTAGTTTAAAATGTAACATAAAATAAGCCCGGCACATCACACGATATTGACTGCATTAGGGGCTGTTCAAGTGATACCACATTTTTTCAGCCAGTCTCATGCTACAATGTTCTCACTTACAAAATTACGTTCGTTAAAAACTAAATGAACACTAAAGAGGCTGTTTGAAAGATTCTACCTATCTATTAAAAATGCTGCTTCTTTAACGAAATCCAACGTTTTAAGATTCCATAAAAATATCGCAGATTTTTTAATGAACGTATTAAAAGTTTCCTTTTGAGATTAATTTCAGTCGGATGTCTAAGTTAACATTAAATACTTAACTTTTCATTTGGATTCCGATAAAACTTTGGTGCAGTTGGCATCAAAGTAGTCGAATTAATTACACAAACATAAACCTGAAAGTTTGTAACATCTATTAATTATACATGTTTTGTGGCCTTCAATCAGCTTGTCCCACTACTGGGCACAGGCCTTACCTTGAAATCGGATACAGCTACAACACTTTCTCAATTACGCAAGTCATGTTTCTGTATGAAAAATATTGTTCAACTCTGCAAAAATTTACTTAATTTGAAATGGTACCACAGGAAGGATGTAAGTTGACCTAACTTTAGCTGACAGGAATTTAAATAAAAGGAAATACACTACGGCCTCTTCATCACCCGAACACTCCGCGGAAACGCCGCGAATACTTTAGTCAACTCCCGATCTAGATTGCATTACGATAAATGTATTTTTCAGGTCACAGTTGCACTTTCTGCTTTATCAATTTCAATTTGTTCTCTGGCATCTTGTGGCTGTTTCGAATAAATATCATAAATAGATTTCGGATGAGAAGAGCCACGAGCTCAGTTGTGACAGTGGATCGGCAATGGTTGTTGGGATTAAGCAGAGGACGCGGTTGGAAATTAAATCGATGATCAGTAGGTATGATTTAATTTAATTAAGGCATCTCTGTGCTACTAAAGGCACGTGTAGCAGTATGTCCTGCCTGACATCGCTAAATGTCATTGTTAAGTTTAGCCGGAGGCCTTAGGACGGTTTGATCTAATGACAGTAAGGGTAAGTTGCACCATAGTAGAAGTTAAAGTTAAAGTTATTGTCAAATTTGACAATTTGACGACCAAAAATGACGTCGAATTGTCAAATTTGACAAAAAAAAATACTTTAACTTTAACTTCTACTATGGTGCAACTTACCCTAAGATTTTTCACTAACCTTTCACAGCAATACCAACCATCCGCAAGGGATCCGCTTGTTGGAGTATAGCTCGTGCCACCTCATAGTTGAGATGAGGCCTGTGTCCAGTTGTTTTATATAAAAAATACTAATAAACTGTCTTTTGGTTTGCTTTCCTTGTTTTTTTAATATTGTGCGTAAACCTCAAACAAAACGTAGTTTATCAAATAATATAATACTAAAAAAGAGATAAGTTATGTCAATACTAATGCAAAGTCGAAAATTGTCTCCTGGCATACGCCACAACTTTACGTACATACGTACGTACCTATAATTTGACCGTGAGAACAAGATAGTATGATTATTTACTAGAGCGTAAACGAAACATTACATGTTGCGCAGTGTCGTCTCAAACTTTCAATGCTCGTTTTATTATAATATCATTGAGTTCATCACGATGTTACTGCCTCTGGGAGACGCAGAGCCCCAAATATAAAAGCGGTTGTATGCCGCTAAGCAACTTTATATTGTTGGGTATTCTTGACGCACCGCCTACTCGCATTGAAACTCATGAAGACGTAAGAATAAAGATGTGTACACATGCTTTGTTTACGAAGTTTCTGAAAGAAAATGCAGTGAATACATGCTTGTAAAATGGGGAATGTTGAATGTGACAAACGACTATTATAAACAGACCTCTTGTAGGGTGTATTATGCGTACATCCTCATGGATATTGCATAAAACTTATGAAACCAGTAATGATCGAGGGTTCTTGTTTTGGAAAGTAGTTATTTAAATAGGTCATGCCAAATGACAGATACACAAGATGGCTTGAACATCGGTTTAAAGTATTAATTTGTAGGCTTAATACATTCCCTGTTGGTTATATTAAACGCATATTTGAATTTGTTCAGCTGAGAACTTATTCTCAGTATAGACTGAGAATAAGTTCTCAGCTGAACAACTAAGAAACTAAGGATACCCTTAGGGTACCTTTGCCTCAAGACTCGTTCTCCCGCTGTCGCCATCCAGTTATTACCAGCTACCCTCCTTGAGTCATCCTACCGCCAAACTAGGATAAGAGGATTTTCAACTTTGTTTATCCGATTGTTACGTTTACTATGACAACATTCAGCGTGGCTCTGATTAAACGGTTGTGGATATGGCCGTGAAAGTATGTATGTTAAAGTTGAGTAATGGAAAGACTAAATTGACAGCTGACGCCTTTCCTTCAGGCGCCGTGTTGTTCAGTCACGTGACATGTGAACCGACCGGGAACCGGGTCGAGAACTAGGTAGGCGTTGCTAAAATATTTCCTTTCAGGGGGTTAGGCGGTCAGCGAAAATTCAGATTTCGAAGCTCTTCGCGCCTGAGGTGAGGTGTTTAGTATTTTCTAAATCTAAAACGAGACCGATGATTTGTACCTATGTATGTATTTGTGATTTTATACGAATTATTATCGTACAGTCAGCCAAGAAAGTCGTCTACCACTTTTGACAAAAGATTCTGCGAGATGTAGCGATCACTAAGGTTGACTTTTCTAACAGAGTTTAACACTTGCACAATTATGTTATGATGTTTTGTCAATTACCTATCTAAAATGCCTGACATTTGACGTCATTGTGTGACTTAGTTTAACCTCATTAAATGCCATAATCTACTTTGCTCAACAAAAACCATGTCGATCTTTTTGATGAGAAACTTATTACTACTGAAAAAGAAAGTCTCACTGACAATACTGTCAAGACAAGTATTTCCGTCAATGAAGTATTAATACCAATCAAGGTATCAAATTATACGATAATTCAAACTAGACACTTGGCATGACGTTATATCATAAATGACAAAGAGAGCAATAGTCACTGACACAAACTTCTTGCCAGGGGAAATTGACCTTGTTGTTTCATGATGTTCCAACGAATCTCAACCGTAGGGTGGTAGACCACATTTTTTGCTGACTGTACAATGCGGTTGTAATGAGCATTTATATGATATTTTAGAGGTACCTTCAGGATTTTTTTTTATCGAGCGAAGTTTTTCCAATCGTGTTTTGGAAACAGTCATCCCATCACACATACGTTCTGTAATACATATTAGAAATTTCAGTGCGAAAAACATTCAACATTTTCAATTATAGCTCATAGATAACAGTCCATTTTGCCGTTTTCACCTACTAAGGGGCCTTAATAACCCACTTTTGACGCCCGCTGCAGCCCGAATATGTACGTGTTTCACTTATAAACATTATTTTATAAAGTTCAAGTTCAGCTGCTTCAAAATCGTTATTTAGCTCAGGCTTAATTTTATTAGTAGCGTTAATAGTAAAAGTACGTAGTGTTAATAGTATGATTTTGGAACAATTAATTTAAAGCAGCCGTTTTAGATAACGTGGTCTTTAAAAACTTGAGACTTCCTACAAAATAGAGCTTACGAAAATTAATCCGTTTTTCTTTCATTATTCCAATACAAATGTCAACTAGCCTGAGTTACTGAAGTTTAGTGAGATGGAAATTCCTCCGCTGACATTTATGTAGCTCAATTTCGTGTTGTCTTTAAAACGGCTGCTGTAACTAGGTCGAAACTCACAACTAGCGTCCGTCTGTTAAATATTTATTTTAATGACCGCCTTTGTCACAGGCCGGGTTTCACTTTTAATAATTAAAACGGTAATTCAGAAACGTGATGGCCCAAAAGTTTTATCACGAAGAAACTTGATTAAGCTCCGGCCACATTTTTCCTCAAACTTTGATCTTTCGGCCGTGGGTTGAAAAACAAATAACGTACTCCCTTTGTCGTGGGTGTCGGGATGCCTTGTTTGAAAGTTGTAAAGGAGGGCGGACTAAATAATTTTCGGTTTTAGTACAGATTTACATGTGGTTACAATGATATTAGAATGAAAAAAATGAGGCACGCCATATTGACGTTCATTTGAGAGACGTCATATCTAGTTTTCTTTCCTTTTTCTCTGACGGAAGGTTGTCTGGAAGGGATCGCTTTTAGCGTTAAGGCCGGCTACATTGTACCGCTAAATATGTGTAAGCATTGTTATGTAATTGTTTTCTTTGTGCAATTAAGTATGTCTTATCTTAGCTTGACTTGATTTCACCAAAGAAGTTATGAGATCGAGTACAAGTAGAATTATGTTGCATTCATTAACGTGGTATTTAAGAAATGACCATTATAAAAGAAGTGACTGAGGTCAGTGACAGTTTTAAAAGTTTTCTTACGTAAATTCTGTTTTAGTCAACAGTTTGACTTTGCAATGAATTAAATAGTGCTCAAAATACTACTCTCCACACTCCTGGTTTTTCTGTCCGCAAGAAAGTTGTGTGTTTAAAGGTTTAGCGAAACTATATTATTCTACAAAATTGGCAAAACAGGCATCGGTCAGAGTTAAGTAAAGCTTGTTATACACGCGCGGCGGATGTCAGCCCGTCAATTTATCTGCAAACTCGCTTCTTGCTGAATGTTGCAGCCAAATCTGACGCGAGCAGCCGCACACCAAAAACTACTCCGAGTAGGGTTATCTGTGTTTGTAGGTGGATAAATATATATCTTTTTTCAAAGTACGTTAAGCTTAAAATACCAAATTTAGTTTTACTAATGACAAAAGTGAAGTGAGAGGTGCCCGTGGCGTAGATATGACAGTGATCGGCGACGATCGCTCTTGTAAAGGAACACACGCCGGGTGGGAAATGGGATGGGTGACCACCGCGACCGAAATTTTGTGTTGTGTTTTTCTCCGTGCCGACGTCCCGGTTGTCGTCGCTAGATGTCAGTCGTTTAGCCTAGTCAGAGGCCTTTTAACATCTGGCATTTATGTTGTTCAGTAACCTTACACCCTTCCAACAATCCGCACTGATCCCGCGTATTACGCGATATGATTCCCGCGGAGTACAGTTGAGGTGAGGCCTGTTCCCAGAAGTGGGAGATATATAGGCCGTTTATGTATGTTATGTATCGCTCATTGAATGCAAAACAGCCACAAATCAAAAATAATTCAAAAGCGTTTTATTTGAAAATTAGGCCTTAAACCATGTATATTTTATGTTTTACTGAAGACACCCGTCATTTTCGTTCATTTTGACGCGAAACTAGCCAACCGCCTTTTTTGAATTGGGCCGACTTACGTGCTAACGTCAGATCAAAACCGCCATTTTTTTAGTTGCGACCCAGAACTCACAGTCAGTTTCATACGACACGGCCACAAGTGAAAATAATACGTAACATCCACTTCAGTGTTTTGTGCAAAGGAGCCACATTTTGGAATGCGGCCGTGTTGCTTTCAAATTTCAAGTAAGCGCACTCAAAGTCTTTGAATGCAATAGCGCCATATTTTGGGATACGTTCATTTTGCATTCCAATGTAAAACAAAAGTAACAGCACATTTACAAATCTGTCCATTTTCCATTCTAATATGAAACAAAACCATGCCACATTTACAAATCTAAACATTTTGCATTCCAATATAAAGCAAACCAACGCCATTTTCATCAACATCATCATCATGTCAGCCGAACGACGCCCACTGCTGAGCATAGGCCTCCCCCAAGGATCTCCACAACGATCGGTCCTGCGCTGTCCGCATCCAGCGGCTTCCCGCGACCTTGACAAGATCGTCGGTCCACCTTGTGCCATCGGTTCTCCGCGCTATGTGTCCCGCCCACTGCCACTTCAACGATGCAATCCTTCGAGCGATGTCGGTTGCCTTAGTTCTCCTGCGGATCTCATCATTTCTGATTCGATCAAGCAGGGAAACACCAAGCATCGCTCTCTCCATTGCTCGCTGGGTGACTTTGAGCCTTATTATGAGACCCATAGTGAACGACCACGTCGCACTCCCGTATGTCATCACTGGCAACACACACTGGTCAAAGACTTTCGTCTTGAGACACTGAGGTATTTCGGACGCGAATATATGCCGAAGCTTCCCGAACGCTGCCCATCCGAGCTGGATTCGACGAGAGATCTCTTTCTCGAAGTTGGACTTACCTAACTGGACTGCCTGTTCCAGGTAAACATAGTGATCAACAACTTCGAGTGTAATGTTCCCAACGTTAACTGGACCGGGTGCAACATGGGCATTGAACATGATTTTCGACTTGTCCATGTTCATCCTAAGACCCACTCTTTGGGAAGCATTACCGAGATCTTCGAGCATTATGTTCAGGTCTTCCAAGGTCTCAGCCATAAGAACTACATCATCGGCATATCGCAGGTGTGTTAGGTACTCGCCATTGATGTTGATGCCGCGTCCTTTCCAATCCAGAAGCTTGAAAATATCCTCCAACGCAGCTGTGAACAATTTCGGAGAGATAACGTCTCCTTGTCTCACGCCTCGCTGTAGTTGGATCGGATTAGAGCTCTGGTTCTGTAATCGGACCGACATGGTGGCGTTTTGGTATAGGTACCTAAGAACCTCGATGTACCTGTAGTCTATTTGGCACCTTTGGAGAGACTGCAACACTGCCCAGGTCTCAATCGAATCGAAGGCCTTCTCATAGTCCACGAACGCTAGACAAAGTGGCAAGTTATACTCTTCGGTCTTCTGTATTACTTGCCGAAGCGTATGAATGTGGTGGCTCTAGGGTCTTTAGCCTTGCTTTCAACAGGTGTTTGCGTGGAATCCAGCTGTCCATAGAAACTCTCAATCTCTATTTTTCTATAAACACTTACGTTTTTTTATTTTTGAAGATTTTTCGTCGTTCCTATGAATGAGTTCCTATGTTACTATGAGGAATATTTTTACCTAAAGATGATAATTACAGATAATGTAAAATTTAAATTGCGTTGACGCATAGTTCTACACTAAAAAGTAACAGATTATTGACTATTTTGAACGGTTTTAGTTAATTAAAATACTGTTGTTTTATATAAAATTGATTTTATTTTGTTATAAAATTAGTTAAGAAGAATATGTTTTTATTTTACGTAAAAAATGTTGTTGTTGTTTTTTGCTTTCAAATTCATTCGGGACGAAACAATAAAAAGGCATGTTTCTCTTTAAAATGTGTTTAATTTTTTGAGATAATTCTATTAAGATCGGTTCAAATCATGAATGCAAAAAGGGCTTTTGTAGTTTTTTTCAGGCTGTGTTAAACGTACCATAGCCTTAATTATTTTAAAAAATAGAAGAATCCATGACAAAAACAATGATATACTCATATTATACTATTGAACAAAAAAAACATATTTTTGTTCCAAAAAACGTGTTTTAAAATTTGTTTCGGCTATTGTGTAAGAATTACTGTTTTTGGTTTGTGGCCGTTTTGAATTCAATGAGCGGTATGTTAATGACAAAAGTAAAGGAGCCCTTTACAGTTCAGCTTTGTCAGACCGCTTCCAACCGGCAAAAGTGCACGCAAGGCAGTCAGAGTCAGCGGCACACTGATTGTTGCCGTCGTGGGGTACTAAGCATTTAGAAGCCCACATTTCGCTGAGTGAATAAGAGCTCAACGTACTAAGGGGCCACTACCCTGGCTCTATGGGTTTGCTGGGCTACGACGCTCATGAATTCGGTACAGGTGTAATTGAATTTTCTTGGTTATGATCTTTCAATATATGTTTATGATAAAAAATGAATGTTAAGCTTTAGAGCGCCAACCCTAGCGGTATTAACTCCAGAAGCGGCACGATGCGGTTTTTTATATTTGACTGTATCCTCTGGGTATCGCTGTTGTCGGTGTTGGCGATTGTTTTTCGATATTTTCCCAAACACCGCATTGGACAGATGCAAAAACTCAACAAAATATACGTTGTATTTTATGCTGGAATATCATTTTAGGGTGCAGTTGGCAAATGAGTAAACCAAATGTAAAATTATAATCTAAATGTAATTTTATTGAAATTTAGCAAAACGATTTGCTTTTTGGGTCTGAATAAATTGGGGTTAGGTCTTTATCGAAATATCGAAAATAAATTCATTAGAGAAATAGCTGATGGATTTTTGCTCAAGCAATCCCGGTCTATGGTTTAAAAAATCCAATATCCAGCCTTTTCAAACTGATTTAAGCCGATGCATACAAATAGTAATTAAACATTATTCTTAATTTCTATTAACGTTACCTTATAAATTACGCTGATATGAAATAAAAAAGTAGGAGTGGGGCTAGTGCTTGCAAACAAAAAAAGTTGAATATCTCGTTTTTTTAAAGTTATGACAATAACTTTAACACCCGTGAACACTGAGTGAGAGATGTAAAAGGGCAAAAAAAGCCCATTGGTGGATTTGCTCCAGGCAAAACACTGATTTTAAGATTATACTGGAATTTACGTGCGGGTTCCAATAAAAGTATGACATTTCATTTTAAATTGTATGGAACCCCACCCTCCGTGACATCTAAACACGCTTGTCTTATTATTTCTTTTTATTGTTTTTGTCCACTTTTTGTTTATCTGCGGATTTCTATGCACTAGAGATGTTTTTATTACAGCCCTGTCCGTCGGCAAGCTGTATATTTACAAAAAACGTGGTTGTTATTCTTTTTTATATATTTGAAATATGAATGGTTGAGAACATGATTTTTCGCCTACGCGGAATACCAGTGTAGAGTTTTGTTTTCCAATGTGAGCGGCTTTCACGGAAGCCTATTTAGATGTTCAGTTTGAGTTTATAAGTATTATTTATGAATCACTACACATGAATTAAACTTTACGTAATGTAAGAACAACTTATTGTCTGATGCCAACATGACCAAATGTCTTTTTCTGGTTTTCAGATCTTTTGTAAAGATACTGCATGGAAAATGCTAAAACAATAATAAAACAACTTATTGTGTTTTTTTTTCAATATTTTGTAGGGTCGTAACAAATGCAGAAACGGATACGATGAGAGAGATGTTGACTGGCAGAAATCTTGATGCCAACAAAGTTTGTAAAAAAAATGAGCTTTCACTAATGAAATGTTGAAAACCACTTAAAATTTGTTTACTCCGTTTTTTATTGCATTGATTAATCTACAATTACTGGTACTCAAAATGTAATTCAGAAGTTTTTCGGTTAATTTCTACAACTAGTATCTCGACTTATAACTACAGGAAACAGACCATTCAGGCACTACGCAGTCTCCCACTAATTGGCTTATGTTAATCCCTAAATGCACGAAGGCTCCAGTATTTGCTGCAATACCGCGGATTCATACTAGAATCGTCGATAATGCCGCGAACAGAGGCTTAACGTCCAATGGCGCTTTGTTTGTGGAATTAGGCGTTACTACTTTAGTGTTAAAATGTATACAGCGACACAGTAAACATAACAGTAGGTTATCTAAGGCCGCCCGCCGATTTATTAGGATAGCGTGCTCACAGACACGCAGCACAGCCCGTCCGTACTGCCGCCACCTTATTCCACCATATTTTATGCTAGCGTGTACGTGAAATTGCGTGCCGACACGGCGCGCGACGCGCACGCACACATTCAAACCGAGAGCGGCACATGTATATCTAGATTTTTAGATTATATTTTACTGTTCTTTGTTTACTGTGGCAGCGAGCTGTATAGTGGGTTGGCAACCCTGTTGAAGTCGTTGGAGTTTTTACCTTATTTAGCAGCAGCAACTCAGCAATTTCGAGTAGATATTACTTAACTCCAAACTCACAAACGCAGATCGGAGTTGAGCAACCAGTTACAACTAAAATGTCCAGAAAAGTGTTCATACAGCTGAAAGTTACAGCTTTTCAGTTTGTATGAACACTTTGCTGGATGGCATGACGGCGTAATCATCTTTGATTGGTGTTTTAGCAGCGAATCCGTCTTAATTGCTAGTACTTAATCTGTGTAAGCATTGTTGTGCAATTTTTATTTGTGCAATAGAGTTATTTTTATGTCAGGATCTAGATTTCCGGATTTACATCGGTGAATCCACACAGGGCATCGATTCGGAATCCTTCGACAACTCATTTATCGACCGAAGCGGTTGATATCGGTCGCTAACTTAATTTTTCAATTCAGGATCCAGAAGTAGATGTCAAACTACACAAGGTAAAAGAAACGAATGGTTTTTAAAAGAGTCAACTGTGATGACGGGGTTAGGTGAGACAAATAAGACAACCAAATGATGAGTAAATACTGAATATATTTTAGGATAACGCATAATTTTATATGATACATAAGGTAGGTTACACACTACATTTCACCTCCATTGCAATAAAAAATAAAATAAATTAATGAAATTTATTTTATTTTAGTATTTGATCAATCTCTGATACCTATGAATACAGCAATTGTCACAATATTATACTTTAAGGTTCTACGTTTAAATCTTATAACAATTATTTATTGATACATAATTCAATTATACATTTTGAATTTTATTTTCAATTACAACTAAAATACATCGCTTATCTAAATACATGATATTTCTTAGTACCATATAATATACTATACTGTTCCTTTATACGGATATAACACGCTGTGAATAATTCTTATTTAATTACTATTTGAATAAAACATTTTAGTCCTATTTTTGTGAACTAAATATTTTTTAGTGTCTTTTAATATTTCTACATTTGGTGAACATTCTTTGATTACCTTATATGGACCAGAATAAATGCTTTGGAACTTATTACCAACTTCATTTTTCAGTAAAATTAAGTCATTAGGCTTATATGATATAGGATTAACATCAGTATCGTACCTGATTTTTCTTTTCTTTTTATTTTCAATCAAATTACTATATGCTTCTTTCTGTTAAATTACTTGAATTCTGTATTTCAATTCTAAGGGATAACTATCAAAGTTATATAAGGGATCTATTCGTCCCGAGTTAAGATTTGATGGCAATACACATCTCTTGCCAAAAACTAGTTCATACGGTGTGAACTTTGTTGTAACAGATAAAAATAAGTAACTCGGAAAATAAATCTGCGGCCAAGTGATTCTTTTTTGGTTGCTTGACCAGGGTATCCAAAAATAAATAAGCTACAGTATCCTTTAAGTAGAAACATGAACTTTCGTTTATGGCACTTACACACAAAAGCTCTAATCCCAAAATCTCTTGGTAACTACTGGCGACCTACAAGCGCCGGTTCATAACAATGGCAGTGTTTGTTCACGCCTGCACAACTTGTAAACTTATTCACTTTGTGAGTTTACGAGTAAAAAACAAGGTCGTAGGGATGTGTGAGGGTCTAGCCAGCCGGTTTACCGGTATTTCACCGATCGTCTTTCTCGCCGGTTTAAGAAACTTCAAAACTGTCGAACGAGTTTCGAATGAGGATAAAACGCAAAGTTGTTTATTTATTTTTTTGAACTTTAATGCCCAAATTAGCTAGAAGTATTCCCTACCAGTTAACCACTGGGCGAGATAGAAACTGCTGTTGGCGGTGGAAAATTCGAATTTTTACAGAAAAGTTAAAAAGGAAAATGTACGAGTACCGTTTTAGTTTATTAAACATTATTATGCATTGTGATCTTATTCTAAGTACCTACTTTATTCTAACAGATATGGACTATTTGTAGTAACATCTGCGTCTGTTTTCTGTCATCTAGGATCCAGAATGGTTAACGCTAAGAATAACATTATTCATTTAGAGGTCCTGTGGTATTTTCTAAGTGGCAAACTAGCGGCACACCGCGACTTTGTACGCGTGGACTTATATTATAAAAAATAGATCATAACCTATTCTCAAACCTAAAATACATACATACATATAAAACATCAAAATCGGTTAATCCGTTTCGGAGGAGTTTGGCAACAAACACTTTGAGAATTTTATATCACTACATAGTATAAAACAAAGCCGCTTTCTCTGTCCCTATGTCCCTTTGTATGCTTAAATCTTTTAAACTACGCAACGGATTTTGATGCGGTTTTTTTGAATAGATAGAGTGAATCAAGAGAAAAGTTTATATGTATAATAACATCCTATTGCACCCGTGCGAAGCGGGGGCGGGTCGCTAGTATTAGATATATTATTGCTAACATGAAATTTGAGAGATAATTTTGAGGCTGTTCCACATTGTTGGCACTTTAAAATACTTACCGGTTGCTGTTCTCTTCCCTTCCCTTCGGTCCAAGGAGGGCCCAACTTCCAAGACGGACCACAGCCATAACTCACTGGTCGGTAACGGAAACTCGTGATTTTTGAGACCAGTCGCTTCGCATTAGTTTCCGGTAACATATGGACACTCATAAGTCCTGGTCTGCGAGGAAATGGTGGAATAAAACATGATGCCCACGTTCAATTTTCATCACTCATATAGATTGGATAAATAGAACTAGTTTTTATACGAGACCGGTGAGGATTACCAATTTATTTGAAATTGAATGAAATGGTGTTTTATTCATTGACGACCGTTTTGGTGTGATGGTTGAGAAGTTAGCTGGTACTCCTGAGGTCGCGGGTTCAATCCCCGTACAGTACGAACATTTATGTGTGTGTACACGTCTGTTTGTAGTGGTCTGGGTGTCCTAGTATTAAATATGTATCTACGAAACAGAACTAAATATGTTAATCAAATGAAAGCAAAGCTTAAAAAGCATAATACAAGCTTTGCGAGGCTAAACAGCGCTGTGTGGAATAATTTCCAATTATTTGAAAACGGGAGGCAACATACAAATCTAAACAGGCACATTGAGCATCGTACATCAACATTCATTCTAACCTACATATAAATATGTATATATATTTGTGTTTACGTTGTATTCTCCAATCTCATATTCCCCTACGAGCTGTAATTACAGGGCCCGCTAATGGAGTGCCGAACGGAAAATGTTTATATTCAATATTTCTCGTGTTTTGCTTTTATAAAAAACGATTTTCTTCTCAATGAGTCCAAAAAACAACATATTCCACGAGTATGTATGTGGTGTCAGACTTACTTCGACTGTTGTCGTCATTGTGAACGGAACATTCAGAAGCCCCCAGAAAATATCTTCAAAGGCCGATGTGATTAGATTTTTCAAAAAATCGCCAAACGATTACTATACTTTGTTATGCTATTTGTTCTAAGTTTATTGCTTTACCTAGCTTAGCTGGTAAGTAATAGGGAATATGCACCGGGGATGGATGAGGGTCATATTATTCACATCATATGTCACTGTCAAAAGCGCGACAAGAAGAAGAAATCAATAGTTTGTAGGTTACATTTGTGTTGTCATAGACTTGTGTGACGTCAGAGTCCATGACAACCGACCGCGCCATAATGGCGGCGTTTGAAACGCTTGAAAAAGTTTGAAGTTTTTAACAATTTATAAATATACTATACTTTGCATTTTTGTAATGAATATTATTGATCAGACATAAAACGATATAAGCTATCATAAAAAAATAGAAAAAAGAACAGTGCATATTCCCTATCCCTTCCATTTTTGTAATCAAATTGTTGAAAACTCCTCCACATTCATTAACGATACGTTTCAATCGTGTAATAGTAGCGTTGTTAAGGAAACCGCAGGTCGTGTCGCCGACTGCGTATATATATTTCTGAGACGCAAATAATCTGCATAAATGGATTACGAACTGAGGACCACCTGATTCACCCCGCAGGCACTTATTTAACTTTGGTTACCTTTCAGGAATTTTAAAATTAGCATAACGTAGCGTATTAGTTGTTTAAAGTTTAGTCAATGTTTTCATAAAAGAAATAGGTATCAATATAGGTTACTTGTGCTAAAAGTGGCACCCGAAATCAGAACGATTCGTATACCTGAGCAAAGCATTGACTGTTAACAGTCTAAGACGACACTTCGCAACATGTATCTGTTTTGTTTACGCTCTTGGTAATAATCGTACTGTCTTCTTCACACGTTATAACACGGTCAAATTAACTACGTCGTACCCGTGGTCAATTTTTGACTTTGCGTCAGTACTGACATAACCTATCTACGTCTTTTTTATTGTAATATCATTGAACTTGGTGGAAACTCTTAAGTTTATTGTCAAAAATACTCCCAAAATTTCGATTTATTGAAAAAACCTTACAGTGTCCATTAGCTAGTTATTTACCAAAGGAAAACTTTCCGCCGCCATTTTTTTGCGTTAGACCACTACCGTTAGAATTATTTTCTACCAATCGCAGAAAAACTTCGACGGCATCAGCCAAACCCGACCTCTCTTTAGTTATTGGCGTGCTCTAAAATATTGGGCATTAGGCTAATTGGCCTATAGGCTTTCTCTGCGCCACTTTTAGGCCTAAGTGAATTATTCTGCCGATACTGTGAACGAGAATTTCTGGCACACCTGTACTCTATAATCATATTGGTTTTGCGCCGTAGAATCCATGGAAATTCAACTCTGATGGAATTGTGGAATTATTCCAAAATGGAGTTAAAAGATCATCGTTCAAAGCGTTTGATCAATTGTCGAACTAAACACCTCTGGTATGTTCAGAAGATTTTTGTTCGATGCCAGTTGACCTAAAGAAACTTAACCTATGCATAAACACCTTTTGGACAAAATAACGTACGGTCAACTGCACATCACGGTTTCAGAAACTCAAGCACAAATATTTACTGGTGCGTGTATTGAATTGAACCTACGATCCGTTGCATCATAACTTGTTTCCGTAACTATTGAGCTATATGGGTCGATGCATCACATCACAGGATAACCAATTCACATCACATTTTGGAAATCCTCACATTTGGCAATCGTTGTGATGCTAAACATCTTTTACAGTTAAATGATGACCATTCAAATGAAGTTTGACGAAGCCACAAGATTGACGATTTGAAAGCACTTGTAACAGGTCTATTTCAACAAAGATATTTCTGATTCTGATTGGGATGACAAGTAACGGAATAATTCTCAGCCAACTGCAGCTTAGCTCAAAATGTAGGGTTTTATTAATTTATTTTATTTATTCGTATACAAAACCTGATATTTAGCAAGGTAGGGTTATGTTTTTGAGTTTCAAAAAGTCCTCTATTTTAAACCAGCATTCAAAATAACATGATCTCATTTCTCACAAACTACTTACTTATTAGAATAAAGTCACGAGTGCAGTCTTAACGCGCAACAAAAGCTGTTCCAGAAAACAATAAGGCGGAAAATACAACGTTACAAACTCAGCCTCATTTCAGAAACAAGAGACCAGTAGGAAATAGCTAGGAAAATCAACACACAAATTTAACAGCCCTGTAAACGAATGCCGACTCAGGGAATAAGAATAGGGGCCTACTCCAGTGCATTATTTGCGAAGTTTCGTAAAATGTTTTGAAGACGAGTAAACGGTCAGTACGCTTTTTAACAATGTCGTTGTACAATAAGCAGCAAATAGAATTACCGCCGCACTCAGAGACGTCAATTAACGTTAATGGTTGATTAGCGTCAAAATTCCATTTTTGAAAAGAGACTTTATAACAGATTGTATAAAGAAGCTTTCAGAATGTCAAATTTTGACTCTAATGAACCATTAACGTTAATTGACGTCTCTGAGTACGACAGTTAGAGATGTCGGAAGAAAACTTTCCGAAAATTTCATTGTAAGTACTTTTATTGAGGTGCCCGTGGCGAAGTTGTGACAGTGATCGGCGACGATCGCTGTTGTAAAGCAATACACGCCGGGTCGGAAATGGGATGGGTGACCACCCCGACCGAAATTTAGTGATGCATTTATCGGGCATCTCCGTGCTTTGGAAGGCAAGTCAAGCAGTTGGTCCCAGTTGACGTCGCTAGATGTCAGTCGTTAAGCCTGGTCAGAGGCCTTCGGGCGGCTTGATAACATCTTACATTAAGGTTGCTCACTAACCTTACGCCCCTCAAACAATCCGCACTGAGCCTGCGTGTTGGAGTATGGCTCGTTCCACCTCATAGTTGAGGTGAGGCCTGTGCCCAGCAGTGGGACGTATATAGGCCGTATAAGTGTGTGTATAAGTACTTTCATTGTGATGGCTGAATAAATGTTTGTTGGTGGTATATTTCCGTTGTGATGGTCACCTGTCACATTGTAACTGACGTAATTAGTTTATGAGTCCTTTCAAATAAAGAGTATTTTTTGATCGATTTAACATTGATTATGCTGATATAAACATAATTGATAAAAAAACCATAAAACTACACAATTATTTGATGCCTTTAGATTAACGACACTTCATGTTCGGATGAACAGGAGTGGACCCCCAGGCCCCATTCCATCCCTCATTATCCCGAACGAGTGACATAATGACATGGCTGTATGGGTCAATGTGAAGTATAATTTAGGCCTCTTAAATTTAATTAATTCTCGGCAATAATGAACGGCATGTTTAATAGGCAGTAGTAAACTGGCGAGTTCGTTCTTGTCTGTGAGCAGTAAACGAATCTTCAATAAGAAAACAAGACATAAACAATTAGTAGCTTAATGTACTTTGCATATTCCACTACCCAGGGACGTAAAAATATTTGGGCTCAGAACGGACAACACCAGAAACAAGTGCTCTTACAGATTGGTAAAAAAAAAAAACAGAACCTTGCAGAAAAATAACTTCATTTCATAGTAACATAAACATAATCGGCCTATATACGTCCCACTGCTGGGCACAGGCCTCACCTCAACTATGAGGTGGAACAAGCCATACTCCAACACGCGGGCTCAGTGCGGGTTGTTGGAGGGGTGTAAGGTTAGTGAGCAACCTTATTGTCAGATGTTATCAAGCCGCCCTAAAGCCTCTGACTAGGCTTAACGACTGACATCTAGCGACGTCAACCGGGACCAACTGCTTAACGTGCCTTCCGAAGCACGGAGATGCCCGAAATACACATCACTAAATTTCGGTCGGATGGTCACCCATCCCTTTTCCGACCCGGCGTGTGTTGCTTTACAACAACGATCGTCGCCGATCACTGTCACAACTGCGCCACGGGCACCTCACCTCATTTCATAGTACGACTCTCTTACGAGTAGGTACTACCTGAGTACTCGTATGAGGTTTCTTTTTTCAAACACTTAATATTTTTGGTCAACTATACCAATTTATTTAATTCTTTCTATTAAATCCCTACATTTACACACCTAATCGATCGTTTCCTTAAGTTATGCTTAATTCCAATTCAAAATAATATTTTATTTCCGGCCTGGGCCCTTAAACTGTTTGGCAGTTTCTTATAAATAATGTTATTTAAACTCTGAGATGTATTCAATGAGTGTAAAAAATACAGATTGTCTAGACTCTAGTTTTTGCTTTTAGGTATACGAGTAATCTCACCATTCTACTTAATGCTATTGTACTTCATGTTCACTAAGGACTGTTTTTGATTACAAGTTGTAAGTGGCGTATGCTGTTAAATTACTTACGTAAAATAGAGCCAAGTTTGCCACCCCTTTTGATAATAAAGTTGAATAAGAGATCACATTAGATTTCGAAAATTGTAGCTCAAAAAACCAGCCATAATTGATGAAAAACTGTAAACAAACAATTTGCACTGAGCCCGCGTGTTGGAGTATGGCTCGCGCCACCCAATAGTTGAGGTGAGGCCTGTACTCAGCAGTGGGACGTTTAAAGACCGTTTATGTATGTTATACCAAAGACCGGAAAAAATCGTAAAACATTATAATAAAAAACAACATTGCTTCATATTCACAATATGACTTAATGCCATGACGTGTCAAACAAATACATATCCAAGTGAGTAAACTTTAGCATTTTCTCGAGCGTTTCGCTGTAATGAACCGTACTTACGAATTGCATAATACAGGCAAAGGCTTTAGTAAGCTCAAGCATTTCCATATGAAATTAGCAAAAGGCTGTAACAAAACATCGAGGGTTCCAAAAGCGGTTCGAGTATATTTAAAAAAAGGAAATGTTCGATGTTTTAATACAAGTAGATGCTCTATAGTCCGTTCGTGTTAAGAATGCAGTAATTTTATACTTGTCCTTCGATCTAGCACGCCCCCTAACCAATCAAATCGTTCCCAATTAGAAATTCCTGTCGACAGTGACCAACGCAATGGTTGTGGATCTGAGTTTTTTTGTGTGCAACAGAATTGAAATTAAATTTAGTAACGAATCATACGAGAACACGTTTCCTTATTGATTTTCTCTCTATCTATTAATTCAGCTAGCTTGGCTGCAACACTGCCAGGCGCCTCTTGCTCTTATTATTGTCAACTCCGCATTTCGCTAGAGCTCGCTCCGTTGTCACATGCAGAATAAATGGCATCTGTTAATACAACGAAGCAACCCGAGTTTCTAGCTCTGCTGAGTTCATCCTTTGCTTTTGTGCTTGTATTAGTGCATAACACACGTAAATTAAAATTGTAATTTTGTTAAATGACTGGCTGTGGTGTGGGGGCTAACTAGACTGTTGCGGGGATAATAAGACTAAAATTTACTTTTTTTCTTCTCGTTTTAGAACTCTGAATTGTGTAGTAGTATTTGTAAACGCATTGTGATTGACTGGTCCGTTTTACCATTAATAATGGTCTTACTAAAATGTAGACATCTCGAGTTCAATAATGGGGACAAAATGTGCATGTGACAAACTGTTGTATTTATTCTGTGTCTGGATAGTACTCGTACCTAAAATGACTAAAAAAACAGCTTATTTCCGGGCACAGCAACAGTTTGCTTGGCATTTCAAAGCCAAATTTTTTTACTAAACATTCTTCTCTCATACTTTTAATGCAAAAAATGATACAATCATTATGTATTGAGATCATTACTACATAGTATTAAACAAAGTCGCTTTCTCTGTCCCTATGTCCCTTCGTATGCTTAAATCTCTGAAACTACGCAACGGATTTTGATGCGGTTTTTTTTAATAGATAGAGTGATTCAAGAGGAAGGTTTATATGTGTAATAACATCCTATTGCACCCGTGCGAAGCGGGGGCGGGTCGCTAGTATAAAATAAATATAAAATATGAGACAACCTTAAATAGGTACTACTTGAATCGCTTAGATTGCATTGCAAAGTTAGGTTTCTTCTGTTTCATGAAAAATATCCTCAAGTAATGTATGAGCTGAAATACAGGTCTAGTCTAACACTAAAGTTTTTGCATTGCAACTCCTCGCTTTGCAATGTGAATGCAGTCATCACTTATGTACTTTTGTCGACGTCAGTACATGCTCACGTAATGTCAACAGTGTGTGTATTGTGTGCATAAGTACGTACTTACTTGCAAGTTAGAATCTTTTTCGAGCTCAGCCAGGCTGCTTTTTAATTTGTTTGCAAGCAGTGAGCGGTTTACTTGACAGTGCAGTGCTTCAGTCTATCGATCTATCCGATGTAGTCTACCAAGTAATCCATGAGAAAAAAATCATCAATTCCGTCGGAAATGTTCAGAATGTCCGTGCGTCCACTCAGTTGCTCCCACTGAAATCAGGGTCTGAGCCTATCAGGTCCAGGCATTAGCTGAGTGGGGTCCATTTAATTTTGGACATCGTGACACTGCTGCTTGGTGGAAATTATTCTTTGTTTTTCTTTTGTTATTTTTTTCCTAACCATTTTGTTTTGTATGTGTTTATCTGTTGCGATGTTCAAAGTCAATAAACGTTTTTCTTTTTTCTTTCTAATTATTTAATAATTATGAAAAAATTATTGCTTTGTCAAATCAGTTTAATGATTATAAATGTCATGGAAGATGAAAAATGAAGGATCAAAATGGAGGAAAGGTGGTTTTGGTTAAAATATTTGACACCTTGTTTCGTACTCTCCTAATCGAATTAAATGATCCGTAACACTTATTCAATAGAAAATAACCGTAAGAAACAACTAAGAATCAATACACTAACATATCCATAGCCCATCTGGTCATAAAAGTTAATATTCACATGGGGAGTCTGGCCAAACGTTAGGGTGGCCTAATGTTTACTAGGATAACGCTTATAGACTCTTATGGATGAAATGAACGATAACACCGCATTTAAAGGCCTTCATTTTGTTCATACATACCTACTCCTATACTATTTTACTAGTTCCAACGGAAATTCGAAATTTGCAATATTTTATTAGTCCCGTCAAAAAGCAGGAAAAAAGGAAGGAAAGTAAACTACGCAGTGAGTTCAGTGCTTTATTGCTGACAGAGCGTTACATAGTTTCGCTTCGCACTGCTACGAGTTGCTACGATTGCTACGAGCTGCTACGAGTTGCTACGATCTAATTGCAATGGATGGGTAATTTTTCCTAACATAATGCTTGAGAGCGGTGGCTGGCTCACACGTCAAAAAAACTATTCTAAAACTATGTTTAAACTGTATGACTCTGTTGGCAAGGGAAAGGATGCAAGCAAAACAGCAAGTATGAGGTATAAGTATGTAAAGTAGCGTGTTTTTATTTATTTCATAAAACACATTCCACTTGCTGGTGTGCGTACTTTGACCAAAAATCGACAGTAAAAACTGCAATCTTGTATCTTTCTTGTAAGAACTACTAATAAACTAATAAGTTTCATCCAGTAGGATGAGAAGTTCCTAAAATATTTAACAAAATTAATTACGTTTGAAAATATAGGTACTACCCAGAGCGATCGTAAAGTACAAAGTAAATAAATATTCAAGCCTTCACCTGTTAATGCAAACCCTATTTCCCTAATGGATTCGGACCCTGGGCACGTATTTACCTTTTATATGCTTAGTCTTAGGGACTGTCTAACGGTTAAGACGACCGATTTAATAATGGCACGGATTTCGCGAAATCCCTCTTAAGGGAATAAGGCTGGATTGAAACTACCTGGGCGGCGTAAATTCGCCTACAGTTAAAATACAAGTGCTGGTAGAAAGATATACTTGCTTAAAATAAAAATAATTTTAAGTATCAGAAGCGGTTGTATATGAAAAAGATAAAAAATGTTTAAATTACCATAAAAACAAAAAAAACTGTTAAACACCGTAAGACCACGATTTTGCTAGGCACTATGACATTCATCGACGAGAATAATAAATAATGAAAATCTATGACTTCACCAATGTATTTTTTGCCATTCAAATTAAGTAGCTTTTCCTAAACTATTCCTATTTCATTGAAACTCAGTGTTTTGTCTTGTTTTAACACCTTAGCTAGTAAGCCGTTATTCTCATTTTTTCCAGTAAAATCAAAAAATCTAAATCAAAAATATCTTTATTTGAATAGACCTGTTACAAGTACTTTCAAATCGTCAAATCTAATTAACAAACAAAACATACTTAATAATAGACATAAATAGCATAATAATAAATGTAAACAATAAATATACTGTACTTAAATAAATGTGATGTTACCACCGGATCGGAAAGTTACTCTTTTCAACTGTTTCTCTGGTTTCTCTGGTTCAGTAGCTGAAATCATCAAAATAAAGGTATTTCAAAAAAAACTTGAGCAAATAAAAACAATTTGCGACTCAATTTCCTCAAACATTCTAAATTAAATGCGTAATCATCCCATCTGGAACCACATAGGAATTTCATGAGAACCATACAATCTTCTTTTCATCCGTAATGTCCTTGAAACCTGGCCCTCATCATAATTTAAGTGGTCTCATACATGCTAAGATTATAAAAAAGCGAAATATAAGTACAACCGTTCTGAGATCAAGGTTCTGTATGTTTTGGGTTATGTAAATAAATAAATGTACAGACGCCTTTAGATTTAGGTGACCTATCTTAGTAGCGACATTTCGTTTTATGCTTTTTCGTAGTGCCATCATGCTTTCCCTATACGTGTGTAGCCGTGTAGATTCCTACCTTCGTTCTAGTGTTAACCCTTTAAAAGTCATAAACACTCGGCATTTTTCACTGGCTCCATACTTTATTTTATCAACAAAAGGTTCATATTATGGTTGTAACTCTTTTCATTCTGCACTTTGACAAAAATTTCAAGGCGTCTGTCCTTCAATATCATTTTTTTTTCTTGATTTTTATGATTTGAATAGAGAGTGCAGTGGACCGGTACGTACATAAAGAACTCTGGCTTGAAGTCTCCGGGCCCCGAGTGTTAATCATGTTGGAACACTTATTTTGTGTTTATTCAAATAACAGCTAACTCTCCAGTCACTGGTGACGGAAACGTCTCTGACTTCAGGTTATCCGGGTTGTTTGGGTTTTTATCAGCGGTTTTCATCACCAAAGAGTTAGCTGCAAAGTGATTAAATGACCACGAAGTAGATGTTACGGCCAGATTTGAAGTTGGGGACATACCAGGTCCAAGACGGAGTGCTTAGCCGATGACTTAATGATGACAGTGGAATTCTGAAAAAACAAGACTAAGAATGTAATTTTAATCAAAGAAACCATCAAAACTCAACGATATCCTTTAGTCCTTTTTTGGATATCCAAAAGACAACAAAGTACCAAATTACAAGATAATGGATTTCACAAAAATTAAAAGGATTTGGAATTTGACCAAAGAATTCTAAAAATAGCGCGACCCACGCAAATATCTCTCTTTTTGAAACCCGAATAAAATGTGCAATCCTTATGCGGTTTGTTTTAAGGTGGACTTTTGAAAAGCAAATATGCTTGATATTAACCAAATTCAGTAGCTCGGTATGCCTAATATAAAAATATTCTTTTGTCTACGCCCCGGCACTCCGTATTTCATTATATATTCACTGAATAAATGTAAATGTTGCTAGTCGACCACTTGTAGGTGGGATGTTGTCTGTGGGAATTTGAACTGTATGTGAAAGGTCTTAAAGCTCTTTATTGGGTTTTGTAACAGATACGGGGTAACTGCGAGATATTTCTTGTGTATTCATTCTTTTTTACGTCTTCAAGTGCTAAAAGTAGGCTAAGGCAAAACTTATCAAGAAATGCAGATGTGTTAAGTTGCAGATCCATCACCATCTTCATTGGACGACTCTGAGTGGGGCAGTTTAAAAGCTTGGCTTTTGCTAGAAAGCTTTTTAAGTTAAAATAATAAAAATCCTTGAACTACAATTTGATTGTTGGGGTTAAAAAAAGATTAAGAATATCTTGCGTGATAATACTGTATCATGTTTAAAATTAAATAAGTATTGATAAGTATTTTTTGGAAACTGTAGACTCTCCAGATAACGACTGAAATAAAAGTGATATTTCATGTAATTTGTGAACAGGAATGTCCTTGTATTGCGATTTGAAATGACAGTGAACCCAAG